>CM071594.1:197186215-199586215 GCA_036435485.1 Saposhnikovia divaricata
GAATGTTAGGATTCTCTAACTTTGTCTTAAAATAAGTTGAATTATTCTGGAAAAAGTTCCCCCGAACACCCCCATAGCCAGCAACTCAAAACAAAGTGAAATCTATGAATTAGAATTAGATTAGAAAGTGGTGGTCAGTAATTTATAAATTTAAAATTTGATAATTATTTTCAAATGCGATGCGATGTAAAATTCGATATTGTTTTAGAATAATTTCATATTGTAACATTTGACAATTTATTTGTGATTGAGTTGTTAGTGAATGTTTAAAATTCTTAAATTTGCTAATGAAAAATAATTTATGGTGCATTAAAGTATAGCTTGATTTCTATGTGGGATAAATTATAGGGGACCACTATCAATATTTGGAATACAATTTTGATAACAATCGTTAATTAGAAAATTCATTTCACAGAATTTATAGTGCACTCTTTCAGTAACGTTAGAACTCACTTGTTGTGTAATCTTCTTAATTCGAAATCTATAACATACAGTGTCACTTGTCATGGTAAAAGTGAAGGTAAAATCGAGACCGTTGGATTTAAGTTCGAGGAGATTGAGAAATAGGGGTCTGTGCCGGATAGAGGCGAGAGAAAAAATCCTGTGATGAATGAAATGTATACATCTGTGGTTGCCATACTTCCTGGTCGGGAATATGCAGGGTTCGATTCAGATAAGTTAGACGCTTATAGTTATAACTAGCATGATAGCCCGTGCAAAGCACGGCACCATTTAAATTCGTCTTATTTAATTGTTTTGATTATTAAGATAGATGATTCGTAATTTTTGGAATATATTACATAAAAAGTTTGATACATTTAACAAAATAATTTAAAAAATATTACAAAATATTATAAAAATACATAATTTTCAAATATTAAAAATATGTTACATTTTCTAAATATTATATATGAAGATTGATTTCATATATGATCGTAACAATTTACTTAAGAATTTCATATGATTGTAAAAATTTACTTACACTTTGGAATTCATATAATTTTTTATAAATAATTTTGAAAATGTAACTTAGAAAGACAGAACAATAACTTCTTTGAAAAATCTATCCTTGAATTAGTAGATTCACGTGTAGACATTTATAGATAAGTGCTCGAATGATAACTTATATTATAATTAGAAATGAGAACTAATCTCATGCTCAAATGTATAGTGTGTGCATATGTATAACATCCTCACTCAGTCATTCGTTCATGTCACCAAATCGATCATCACTCTAGCAATTATTTACGAACACTTTTATTACCGAGTTTCAACCACATACCGACAACAAAATTCGATAGCTTATTCATCCCATTTTCATCCTTTCACAATAGAAATGAATTTACAAATTCCCACTGATATCGTTTTCACCCACTATACCACTATTAATGCCATCACCAAGATTAAAAAAAAAAAAAAAAGAATGCCATCACCAACACTTTCGAATACTATCAAAATTTCAGATCTTAAATTTTTTGGTAATTTGTTCAAAACTTTTAGAATAATCTACGTTCAAACATTGGTGATTCAAGTTGAATTTTCATTGATGCATATTCAAATGTAATCTACATCTCCAACTTTACCCTTCTTCCTCTGCAATTTTCGACAATTGTTTTACACCATCTTCGACAATACACTAACGTATCCTCTTCCCCACTTGTACATTGTGTATATACATCTATAAACCATTGTCACTGAACAATTCTTTCGTGTCACCAAATCGACCAACACTCTAGAATAACTTGCAAACACGTTTGTCACGAATTCCAACCAACCTACACCTCCGCTTGCTCATTCATCTCACTTTCCGTCCTCTCACAAAAGATTCGAGTTTATAAAGCCCAATGATGTCATTTTCACCCACTCTACTACCGTCAGCACCAACACCTTCGAACACTATCAGAATTTTAGATTTTGGAAATTTTGGTAATTTACGTTCAAAATTTTAGGTATTTGGGTTCAAAATAATAGTAGAATGTTCGGTCATTCTACTATTATTTTGATTTTTAGTGGTGTAGAGGCTGATGTTGATTTGATTGCAATAAAATTTTTAGTGATTTCACTCATGATTCTAGCGATTGTGTGTGGTGGTGGTGATATGGTGGTGGTCTGGTCGTGATAGTGATAGTGGTGTTAGCGATGTGTTGTTATTGTTGATACTTAATTAAAAATCAATACAGTGTTTGTATCTCATATGTAAATTATTTAATCGATCACAAAATCTTGTTTTAAATCTCATATGTATATTTTTAAAAATTGTTATTTTTCCAATTTTTATTTAATTTTTTGATTTATTTGACAAACTAGTTAAAAATGGTGGAAAAATAAAAAAAATGAAAAATTAGTGAAAGTTGGGTAACATTCATCACACAAATAGTGAGTATGACTAATTTGGTGTGTATGAATTTATTTTCAAAAATTGGAATTTTTCCTATTTTTATTTAATTTTTTGATTTATTTGAAAAACTAGTTAAAAATGGGAAAAAAAAAGGAAAATTAAGGAAAGTAGGGTAACATTCATCACACAAATAGTGAGTATGACTACTTCGGTGTGTGAATTCATTTTCAAAAAGTGGCATTTTTCTTATTTTTATTTAATTTTTTTATTTCTTTTACAAACTAGTTAAAAATAGGGAAAAAAATAAAAAAAAAATAGAAAAGTAGGGAAAGTAGGGTAAAATTAATCATACAAATTGTCAGTATCACTAATTTTTTGTGTATGAATTTATTTTCAAAAATTGGCATTTTTCCTATTTTTATTTAATTTTTTGATTTCTTTGACAAACTAGTTTAAAAATGGGGAAAAATATAAAAAAAAAATAGAAAATTATTGAAAGTAGGGTAACATTAATGAGTAAAACTAGTTAATATTTTGGTCGTATTGAATGGTTTATTTTTTAATGGGATTAAAATTGTGTTTAGACTTGTTTGGTGTTATTGGATTATATTTTGTAACGGTGAAATTCCACTTTTGAAATAATAATTTTTTTAAAAACAATTGACCTATAGCGTCGGTCATTTGAATGGGCGACGCTATAGGCTCTTTTTAAAAAAAAAACATTAACCTATAGCGTCGGCATTTTAGGGGGCGACGCTATAGGTAGAGCCTATAGCGTCGCCTCTTAAAAGGGCGACGCTATAGGCTATACCTATAGCGTCGGTTAATGCAAACAACCGACGCAATAGCTTCTGGGTATAGCCTATAGCGTCGCCCCTTAAAAAGGCGACGCTATAGGCTATACCTATAGCGTCGGTTAATGCAAACAACCGACGAAATAGCTTCTGGCAGATGACCTAAGGCGTCGGTTAATGCAAACAACCGACGCAATAGATAAACTGGCGACGCTATAGGTCAACAACCGACGCTATAGGTGGCGACGCTATAGGTGTATTCTGTACTAGTGATTGATCACAAAATCTTGTTTTAAATTAGTATAACGGGTTTATTGAATTTTTTATAACTCGTCAAAATTTATTTTGGCCTATTCTAAACATAATACATAAAAAAATATAATTCATTTGATACTTATACTAAACATAATAGATAGATAACATAATTGATTTGACTAAATTTTTTAATTCTTAGCAAGGTAGTAATATTAATAAAATAAAACATGTGAGTTATTTGTGCATGTAGTAAATGGGTTTTAAAAACTTAACACAAATTTCTTCTTTGATGTAGTGGTTGGAGATGAGAACATAATTCATTTCTGACCCAAAGAACATGGGTTCAATCCCCATTACCAACATTTTTTAATATTTTAATATAGTCGAGGGGTAAATACGTAAATTACTAAATAAACTTAAAAGGTCTTGTTGGCCTTCATTTCTGACCTAAAGAACATGAGTTCAATCCCCATTACCAACATTTTTTAATATTTTAATATAGTCGAGGGGTAAATACGTAAATTACTAAATAAACTTAAAAGGTCTTGTTGGCCTATAATATATATAATGGATTTGTTATTTGTCACCTCATTAATTATATGTAAAGAAAATTATTCAAATTTATAATCACTCGTTAGTGTAGGAAATTTATTCAAAACGACTATTTGTTTAGCTCGTTATTTGTTTCACAATCCAGGTTGTAGTTGACAGTTCGGAGATTTGTCCCGACTGGGTTCCGATGTTTGAATGTTAATAAAATTTTCTTGTTCGTCAAAAAATAGAAATAAAAATAAAACAAGCAAAAAAAAAAATGCATTGTAACAGTAAATTTGAACAAATTGAGGATATTAGGGTTCTAAACTATTATAACTAGCAAATTATATCCTTATATATAATAAATATAAGAGGGATCTTATCCATAATTTTGGTCACTGTACTACCAAAATAATCTCAACCGTCGAATCTAATATTTCAAAAAATATACGTTCAAGATTATATCATATTAAATGAAAAAAATTATAATCTAAAAAAATATAATTAGAAAAGGTTGCATTAGAAGTAAATTTTAAAATAAAATTATAACCTAAAAAGGATATAATTAAAAAATGTTGTATTATAATTAAATTTTAAAAAGAAAATTATAATCTGAAAAGGATAATCAAAAAATTTTGTATTAGAATTGAATTTTATTATTTTTTATTAGTATTAGAAAAATTCATATTTACTATTTGGGCTCTATATTGTGATCTATAAATTAAATTTAGATGATTTTACAATCCACGCGAATCTCATAAAATTATATTTAATTTAGTGATGATTTAATAATTATTATTCAAATGGAAACACTCAGAATCTCAAGAGAAAATAAAATTACGAATTTTTGCATTAATCCTATTCAATGTAGAAGACCTACATTGATAATGTTATTCAATGTAGAAAACTTAATTATATATATTTTAAATCATTAACATACACCTTTTCATATTTCATTATAAATAAACTTTTTAATTTATAACATATTAAAATAATTTTTTTATGCTAGATCCAACGGTTTTCATCTATTTATTTTAAGATCTAACGGTTTTTATTTATTTTGTCGTAAGGAGGACCACACTACCGATTGTCAAAATTTTGGACAAAATTTCTCCTACACTTATTATTAAAATTTTATTTAGTTGTTAGTAGAACTATCTTCAAATAATAACAAGGGTATTTTCATTATCAAAACGAATTATAAGTAGAATTCGTAAATGGAACAGAATTTTCAACGTTAAAAATCGTCAATTTCTTCTCTCTTTTATTTTTGTGTAGCTTTAATTGAAAAATAATTGTTAAACCATCACTAAATTAAAGATTATTTTGTTAATTTCACGTGGGCTATAAAATCGTCCAAATTAAATTTTAAGAATTCAAGATAAAATACAAATATTAAATCGAATGTGTAAAATCTTATATATATCAATATTTTATTAACAATTTAATATGTATATTAATAACATATAAAATTAAAAAAAATCAATATAATTATGAATATTAAAAAGGGAACCGTGCATTACACGGATTATAAGCTAGTTTTATAAACAAGAGTACTTTAACTTACAAATTATAATATGATTTATTATATAATACTAAACTGAAAAAAATAAAAAAAAAATCAAAATCAAATATAAATTTACGGTCATTGTTTTAATTTGCATGTTCAAGGAGGGTAAGATGATAAAAAGTAGATATATTGATTGTGGATGGCAATTGGATTGGGCTGCTACACTTACAAGGGAAAAAAAAAGAAAAAGAAAAAAAAGTTATGGTTTTCAGGGTAGGCGATGGCTGATGCTCGCGGTAGCGTGCCTCCGACCCTACTTGTCTCATGTCCGGTGGCCTGGGAAGAAAAATAAGCATAACTCAGTATGTGTACACTGCTCCATGTGGGACAACAATTTTGTAGGAAGATTTCACATAACTGTATACGGTGGTGGATACACGATTTTAGAAATAGTGTGTCACCGTCTAAGATACTTATTGACGTTAGTTAGTACACTCGGAACCAAAAAAAATAATTTAGGGTTTGAATTTTAAACAAAAAAATTTCTAACCCAAACTATACAGAACATGGAAGGTATAAAGAAATAATTTGAGAGGACAATGTATATATATTGAGTTAAAGAATAACATTGAAACTTGTTATGCAAAAGTAGGATAATAAAGATGGAGATATAGGAAAATAAAGCATAATTTATATAAATTGTAAAAATAAAAATAAAAAAAATCCTTTTCTTGAAAATAATGGTGTGTCACTTGACACGCCATGCACAAGCATAGATCCGCCACTGACTGTATACACATTTGTGGATAGTTGCGTATGTAGATGGTATTGTGTTGTTACTGCTAGATCGGAAAAATAATACTGCATTTTCTACATTAAGGCCATCTTTGTTTCCCGGGACTATAATTCAAGGATTATATTCCATACATTATAATCCTTTAAATTTAATCCCAAGAATTATAATTCTTTAAATTTTTCAATATCATGTTTGTTTAGAAAGATTAAATGGAGAATTGGACTATGATTCTTTTAATTTTTATCATATGTTTGTTTTGAGGGATAGTACATAGGATTGAACTATTATCCTTTAAAATTGTTAATCACATGTTTGTTTGACATAAGATTATAGTGAAGGGATTATAATCCTTTAAAGCATGACTTGTTAGAAGGGATTATGTAATACCTCCTTCAACCAACAAGTATTAGTGGGGATTATAATCCTATCCCTTCTAATCTAACGAAACAAACAAAGAATTAATACTTTAAAGGACTATTATCCTTTTGTTAATCCTAAATATGTTTTATGAAACAAACATGGAATTAAATATTTTAAATGATTATAATACTATCCTCCACCTAATTCCATGAAACAAACATGGTCTAAGTGTACATGTGTTGGCCAGTTGGGTACAGCAAGGACTGTATAAGAATTTGGGAATCTTTTTTCTGTTTTATCGTAATACTATATGATACGTTGCAATAATCATTAACCTGCTATAAAAATCATTTACGATATAGAACCTTATCTACATCTGCAATATATATTTAGTAGAGTAATGTTATAGTTAAGGTATGTGGAAAAGGCAAAACAAGATGAGGATGTTTGGGGGGGCGGGGGAAGGTCCGTGTTAGAAAGGTCCGTGTTTTACATCTTCACATCTCAAAACCAAAGAAAATGAGCACTACATCGTGCTCCTCACCCTTTTTTATCAACCAACCACCAAAATAAACTCTCCCTACATGAATATTTTGGCCTAGAATATTACAATATACAATTTATATGATTTCTCCATAGAGAACTTTAATTAATTTATCCATAAATTTTTGCAAGTCCTTTAAAAAGTTGACACTTTTAGATTTTGCCCAAAAGTTTCCTCTTTCTTAGGTGCCTCCTTTCCACTCAAAGCTTTATACTTGTATATTATAATTCTGTTATAATACTATAAAGTTTTTTTTTTGAAAGAAATACTATAAAGTTAAATACATTGTTAGAACATCTTAAAGCAAGTTCAATAGCCTTTTTATGAATTTTTTTTATAAATATTAGGTTGTTAGTGATTTAGGATATTATAAAATTTGACAATTCCAATAATGCTTTTTATATGAACTCCCTATCATTATTATTATATTAAATTAGAATTCCAACTATTTTCATGTCATCAAAAAAGAGTAAGAAATAAATAAAAGTAAATAATTTATTCATTAAAATGATATAATGGATGGATCAAACTCCCTTAAAAATAAGAAAGATGAGGAAGTTCTTAACTTTTGAAGGAGTAACTAGAAGACTGTTGGAGTAACATTTTCTTACTCATTACTTATATATTTATATTTTAATTTAGGAGGTTATACAAGTAATTTGTTAAACTTACTCTTAACAATAATATCATGGATGGCATATTATTATTTCAATTATTTCTCTTATATAAAATTTTAACTATTTTTTTAATATAAATTTTTTTAGTCAATAACTATAACTATGGCCATTTATAATCCATTGCCATTGGAATTTGAGATGCTCATGCTCTATATAAACTGTTAGAGCAATGCTAGGGATCCCGAATTTGTTCCCAAATGTCAAGTGGCATGATTTGATTTGTGCTATTGGTGTACATACATAGGGACATTTTTATTTTTAAATTAAATATTCAATCAGTGATTGCCAACTCATCATTCGGAAACCCTTTCGGAAACCCTTTCGGGTGCCTAGCATTTCTCTAAAGCGTTATCTTCAGACCTGTATCAACTTTAGTTACTTTTTTGCTCTGCTATAGATTTTCCTTCTTTTGGTTACTTTATAAGTCTCAAAACTAATATGCATGCCACCTTGGTTTCAGAGCAAAGTTTTATTTGTGTACAATTATTAAAACAAGAATTCAGATAATTATGTACGCATTTTTAATTTAATATAAACTGAAAATTTGTATTTTTGTTATCAGGTTCACTACTTTGTTGTAAGACAACAAAAATATACTTATACTGCCTTGGCAAAATTAGAAAGAATGACATCTTTACCACATTTTTTCAAATTATTAACCAAAATAACGAATTTTGGGATTGATGGCCAATAATAACATCCAGTTACGCATGTAAAAAGTGGGTAATAAAAAAAAAGCTAAAACTTTATGTTACGCATGGTACAAAGGGGTAATACATATAAAATTAAAAAAAAAAAAAAGATTCCCCTCTTATGCATTTGAAGAATGCGTAACATGTTTTACTCATTCTACAAATGCGTAATAGCCCCAGGCAAGAGAGTCTATTACCCCTTTTTCAAATGCGTAATTAGTACAAAATCTATTACCCTTTTTCAAATACGTAATAGACTGGTATTTTTGGCCACCCTCACCATTTTGTGGTATTCTTGTAATGGATGGGTACTATTTGTGATATTTATGTCCAAAGCCCGCAAAATTACGATAAACAGGATGCTATTCATATTGAATGCTGATTTTGATCAGAACAGGAGCATCATTATTTACAGCGAAGATCGATTAATATGATTATCAATTTCTGTTTAAAGCTGGAAATACAAGTGTTAGTTATAACTTATAAGTAGAGATGTTCAAAAAGTCCAAAAACCCAAATCCGTTATAAAAGCCCGGATAAAAACCTAGCACAGAGATAGCAGGCTGATGAATCCTTAACTAGAATTATCTCCAAGTTGTAAATGACTTGTTGAAAATGCTGACATTCTTGTCAAATTACAGAGAACCTCAAACGTACAGAACTATCGAAACTGACTTCGCATTACTTTTTCAGAAACAAAATATATAATAGCCACAACCCATATAAAACCTTCTACTATGCAACCCAAGGATTTATATAGGCGGAGTAATATATTAACTTAACCTAGATTTCAAGCAGCATCCAAACAAGTATTAATTAATTCAAACATAGCTGATAATGCAGGTGAAGTTACATGCTTCTACAAACATAAGCTTTGTAAACATATTAGTCAATGATTATAAAAAAATTCATTCTAAACATCAATAATTGTAACCCCTGCCCAAACAAAAAAACCAAGTAGGCAGCATGCTAGTCAGAAAAAGCCTATTCAGTCTGCAACCACTTGAATCTCTTCCAACTCATCACCTGCAGCGGACACTTTGCCTGCACCCTCGCTAGCTGCAGAAGAAACTTCGCAGGCACCCTCCGAACTCTCAAAATCAGAGGAGCTCTTCCAAAATTCACTTAGGTACTCTATACCTAAAAGGCGAAGCGAAGTACAAATTGTTTAAAAATAATCTATTATCTTGACGATTTCTAGAATAAAATTAAAAGTCAAGAGTCTGCGAATTTAGAAGTCTAAGAGATATATTAATTTCAGATAATCTGGACATATCAAATTACTAGTAGTTATCAGAACGATCTCTGGCAACTATAAATTGATGTACTGAATTCTCTTGCAATTATAAAAAGATATTACAAGCAAAAACAACTCTAAATGCAGTAGCATCTTTTCACCTTACATCATCTGTTCATTTTATCAAAATATCATCAGTAGTATCAGGGCAAAAGACAGCAGTAGCTTAGTACAAAAACATCTCCTGATCTTCAAGGAGATGATAGGAAAAGTACCAGTGGCTATGTGTTTAGTCTTGGTACAAAAATCATCTCCTGGTTATCAAGGAAGAAAAAGCAGTTGCTTTATCTTCTGCTGAAGCAGAATATGTGGTAGCTACAAGTGCAGCATGTGCAGCAATACGTTAAAAAGGATTTTGGCGCATATGCAGCAATCAGTCGATGAATCTACTGATACATATTGCAACAATATTTCAGCTATTGCACTGACCAATATTCCTGTTTTACAGAGTCGAACAAAACATATTGAAATACGTCATCACTTCATTCGGGAACTAGTTGATTATGGTGAGCACAAAATTCAGTACTGAAGAACTGGTGAACAATTAGCGGATGTCCTCACTAAGGCATTTCCAGCTGATAAGTTCAACTTTTTCGGGAATTGCTTGAACTCAAGATTTACCAGATTAGGGGGAGTGTTGAAAAATAATCTGTCAAATCTTGAAGATTCTAAATTAAAATGAAAGGTCAAGAGTCTGGGAATTTAGAAGTCTAAGAGATGTATTAAGTTCAGATAATCTGGACATATACAATTACTAGTAGCTATCTAGATATGTCTCAGGTACTCCAATTTTCTGTTTTGCTGCAAATTGTGTTTAGTCTAGTTTTGTTGAATTCATTTCAGTCTTGCGTTCTGTGTTTCTTAAGAATCCATCTGGTGTCTGTCTTCTCCGTGGAAACATATTTTCTCAATATATACTGATTGAAAGTACAACTTCCAAAACAGAAAACTGGAGTACAAACTTTGCATTTGTTGAACTTCAGGTACATACATTGCACAACAGTCAAACTTCAGCACACGCATTGCATTTTATCAGAAAATATTATAAGCAAATACAAATCTAAATGCAGTAGCATCTTTTCACCTTACATCATATGTTCATTATATCTAATTACCATCACAAATTATTTACAATTACTAAAGATAACCATAGAGTACGAAGTATTACCTTCTGCTACATCCTTAGTACTCTCAGAAATTCCACTGGAGCTCTCTCCTTTCTTCTTTTTCCCAAAGTTTGGAAGCAAAGCCTTCTCTGAAAATACAATGCATATAAATAAAAGTAGTCCAGCAAAAATAAAAGTAAAGAAACAAGAATCTGAATCTGGTCCAAGCTTTTATGCCAGTTTTTCAGGTAAAGTTAAACAACAAACATGCGTACTGCTTAGCAAAAAAAAAAAAAAAAAAAACAAACATGCGTACGATTCTTGAGAACATTACCCTTCTTCCTGCGATAGCCATCATAGTCGGGATTTGGCTTTTCCATTGCCTTCTTGTTAGAAGTGAGCAAAGAAACCAAGATGCAAGCCAAATTCTCAGTGGATGGAGCTTCTGAATCTTTCGAAACTTTACCAGTTAAGCCAAATGGGTACTCAGATCCCCACATCCGCTCAGAGATAGAACCCTAGTTACTAGTAATAACCTCCATCTTATTGGAGATTCCAACAGTATCTTCCCCCACACGTTTGAGGCAATCAAGAGCAAATTCTAGGGCAATCTTAAACCGAAACACGTCAGTTGAAATAGTCAAGAGGACTTTGAGAGCTCGGTTCCAATTGTAGAGGTCATCAGGATTGTACCCATTGCTCAAAGTCATATATAAGTGATTGCTTTTTGTATATGCATGTCTTTTCCTTATTACTGAACTATTCAATGACATCTTTATATTCTAAAATTTTATAACATATTAATTATATTTTAATAAATAATTAATCTTTCCACACAATATAAAATAAATAATAACTTAATATATATCATCTTTAGATAGGACACTTTATTAATGTGTACTTCATTTGTATTGGTTTGGGCTAGACTGGACTTGCTTCAACAATGAGCTATGATATTGGATCTAATATTTATAAGTATACCTAGAACCAAGTCTATGCTCTCCTGCAATCTTTTGACCTAGCTAGTAAATATGTTCCAGGCAAAAGTGGTTGCTTCTAAAATTAGGGCTCCAATTTCTTCTCTTCTCCGTCATGCCAAAGACTTCTCTTCTAACCATCTACTAGGAAATATCTTCCATGATATCATCCCCAAAATTATCCCGGTTATAGAAAAATTTGATTTTACAAATCTTACTTCTCCTGGATATAATACCACAGTTTCTACAATCATTTCGACCTTTAATATGTACGATCCGGTTAAGAAAATCCCTTCTGCAAACAAAAAGGATCAAATTGTTGTCCAAATAATTATTTCCTAATTGATTACATGGTTTTAGATGATGATGGTCAGAATAAGGAGTTTCAAGTCCTTTTTGAAAGGATGGGTGCTAATCCTTTGGGTGGTGTTGTTGGATCTGTTTTGTATGAAATGCAGGAGTTTGATGTCCCTAAGAAATTACTTCCAGGCCATATCAAGGATTTGCAACCAACTGGCTCTCGTTTAGGATCTCTTACACCCTCCACTAAGTTTATATACATAAATATATGTACCTATCTGTCCCGTATATATGAGTTTTAAGTAGTGGCATGGAGTTAAGATGGATATTTGCTTTGAAATAGTTTGATATATGGCCATTCTGTAATTGGTATTATGTTTTCAGATTATTATTTTAACAAAATGCTTCTTATGTGTTGGATAACTTTGTTTCTATTTTCTTCTTTTCATTTATTATGAGGACTTTTTATTTATTTATTTGTTAAAATTGCAGAGGTTGGGATGTTATTTCATTCACCTATTATCATAATGTGTATAATATGCTTAAGAAATGGTTCTGGCATGTCATCATTTGGGGTTGATTGTGTTAGGTTGGACAAATGTTCTATTCATTATAACAAAATGTGCGTACAATGATAATACGATAACAGTATATGTCCTGATAATACGATGATATATAAGTGATTGTGTTGTATATACAATGATATCATATTTACACATTTTGAAAGGACTAAAGTACAATCACTTATATAAAGCATGATCACTTATATATCATCGTATTATCAGGACATATACTGTCATCGTATTATCAATATACGCACATTTTGTTATAATGAATAGAACATTTGCCCAACCTAACACAATCAACCCCAAATGATGACATGCCAAAACCATTTTTTAAGCATATTAGACACATTATGGTAACAGGTGAATGAAATAACATCCCAACCTCTGCAATTTTAACAAATAAATAAATAAAAAGTCCTCACAATAAATGAAATAATAATAAATGAAAAGATGAAAATAGAAACAAAGTTATCCAACACATAGGAAGCATTTTGTTAAAATAATAATCTGAAAACATAATACCAATTACAGAATGGCCATATATCAAACTGTTTCAAAGCAAATATCCATCTTAACTCCATGCCAGTACTTACAACTTAAAACTCATAAATACAGGACAGATAGATACATAAATTTATGTATATAAACTTAGTGGAGGGTGTAAGAGATCCTAAACTAGAGCCAGTTGGTTGCAAATCCTTGATATGGCCTGGAAGTAATTTCTTAGGGACATCAAACTCCTGCATTTCATACAAAACAGATCCAACAACACCACCCAAAGGATTAGCACCCATCCTTTCAAAAAGGACTTGAAACTCCTTATTCTGACCCTCATCATCTAAAACCATGTAATAAATTAGGAAATAATCATTCGGACAACACTTGATCCCTTTTTGTTTGCAGAGGGGATTTTCGTAACCGGATCGTACATATTAAAGGTCGAAATGATTGTAGAAACTGTGGTATTATATCCAGGAGAAGTAAGATTTGTAAAATCAAATTTTTCTATAACTGGGATAGTTTTTGGGATGATATCATGGAAGATATTTCCTAGTAGATGGTTAGAAGAGAAGACTTTGGCATGACGGAGAAGAGAAGAAACTGGAGCCCTAATTTTAGAGGCAACCACTTTTGCCTGGAACATATTTACTGGCTAGGTCAAATGATTGCAAGAGAGCGGAGACTTGGTTCTAGGTATACTTATAAATATTAGATCCAATATCATAGCTCATTGTTGAAGCAAGTCCAGTCCAATCCAACCCAATACAAATGGAGTACACATCAATAAAGTGTCATATCTAAAGATGATATATATTAAGTTATCATTTATTTTATTTTATATTGTGTGGCAAGATTAATTATTTATTATTTATTAAAATATAATTAATATGCTATAAAATTTTAGAATATAAAGATGTCATAGAATAGTTCATTAATAAGGAAAAGACATGCATATACAAAAAGCAATACATATTTTGTCCACCTGTACATCATGTGAAATTTGGAAACTCAGTATCTGTATGACTATGCTGAGCCTGCAACATAAGCTTTAGCCACCAAACTTTTCTTTTGGTATAAATTTCAAAATTTTGTAGTAGTTCAACTTTCTTAATTTTGACTACACGTGACGCTAATAACCTCACTAATCAAAAGTATAATAAATAATGTGTAAAGATGCAACAAAACAAATGCACTAAAATTGAGCAGGTAGTCATAGACTTTGACATGGGGTACAATTTTTACTACATTTGTGTTGATAGTGGATAAAAGAAGAAAGGAAAAATAACTAGACGAGTTCAGGGGGATGGTATAGATGGATTCAGTTTGATTGTAGGACAAAACCACAACTGTAACTAGAGAAGCACAACACGTAGGGTTAGACCTCTAAATTGGATAAGACGGATTTCTTGGTTCTACACCAAACCAAACACAAACCACAGAACTTGCAAAATATATGGAAAAAATGTATGTTGGTCTGATACAAAATTTGAAAATTTTGAAATGGAACCGTTTTATGATTAAAGTACGAAATATACGGGCAGGTGGAGTTGGTGTAAGAGCGGGATACGAGAAAGAAGAAGAACCAAAGAGTGATGAAGGAGACGTGTATGAAACGGAGAAAGCGATAGCATAAGAGCGGGATGAGTACACTAGTCATAAGTGCCCCAGAAGACGCTAGCAAGCCAACCTGTAATCCGGCAAGCATGTGAAGGTGGGAAAAGATTGTAGGTAAGGACATCAAGACAATTTAAATAAAACAATAAACATCCATTAATGCTTCCAACAGACCACTTGGGCAACTATGACAATATCATTGGGCTTGACTTATTTAAACATTTTCACTCACAGATTAGAATTTTGAGACACAAGTCATTATACCTGATGTATGGTTAAAATATAGATATTTTGCTTCATATTAATCCTCAGTTAGCCTTGTTTTTTATGCTTTAGTCATATATGAATAATGTTAGTTGTTATTTAACTTGGATGGATGCTAAGTGGGTGTTTTCTATGTTTGTAGGAAATTTCAGAGGAGCAAGGTGTAGGGGACAAGAAGGCATGTTGAAAGAAGACAAAAATTAGAGAAAATGGGTCCGGAGTTGAGGCTCAGGAGCCTTGAGCAAAACAGATTTTTGTCTTTTCAGAGTCATAGGACCTGAGCCTCGCACTCAAGGGCCCTGAGCAGATTAGAATGTTCACTTTTTGGTATTAGTTCTAATAATGGGTTGTGATGTTGTTCCTTGTGGACAATGAACATGCTAAGTTGGGGGGTGTGTCTATTTTTGTGTGGGTTATTGGCGGTGTAGTAGTGGTAGTAAATTAAAAAAATATATTTAAAAAAAAAATTAAATTAAAAATCACAAAAATAATTCTAGCCTTGTAAAATGATTATTTGTTGTAATATGCCTTAATGCACCCATGCATGCTATAAGAATTTTGTGTTAACGCTTTTGATTGAGAAGTGATATGCTTTGTTCTTGTGCACACACATGCACTAGTAAGTTGAAGCTAGTTGACTTATTGAATGTTGTAAGTATTTAAAATGACATGAATATGTGCAAGATGATTTGATTTGCATGCTTTGAGTACAAGTAGGTGCATTAGAGAGACTTTTTACTTGGGATTGATTATGTTTTGCCACCAAGTGAGCTTTTGAGCCTATATGCATATTTTTTGCATTTTATATTCGTTTGCTTGAGTGTCCACATGTTTGCATTGCTAGCACTTGTTTGAGATCTTTTTTGAAACGCATGACATCATTTGATGGTAACATGATAAAGGCATTTAGGGATAACCTCGTATTTCCTATATTACCACACCATTTATACATGATCAATTAGTTACCCCGTTGAGCTTAATCCTATTTTTTCGGTGACACATCACATTACTTGCCTAGACCTTTTTCTTGTATTGGCCTTTAACTTGAACCCAAATTGTCAAAGGCTAGTAGAGTGTTTGAGGGAGTAGAGGGTGTGCAAGGAGGGGTTTATTTATGGTCATTGCTTTGGGAAAATATCGAGTTTGGTTGTTTACTTTTTAGTCGAATTTGTAATAATATCATGGGATCATTGTACTTGTTTATATTTAGCTCTCGAAAAAAAGAACAAAAAAAAAAAGAAAAAAAAAGGAAAAAAAAAAAAGAAAAAAAAATGTTATTTATATGAGAGCATACTTATGTTTCTATGATCCTTTTCGACTAATCAAGTTATTTGGTGAAAGATAATAAAGAATTCAAAGTGTGGGCATGATAGATAGGAAGTTGAATGATTTATCTTGTTGAATACTAGCTTTTGACACTTCACCTTCTTTGGCTTTACTTGACATACCTTGTCCCTAGCCCCGTTACAACTTGAATAAAGACCTTTTGATTATCATTATTGATGTATGTTGTGTTAAAGTTAGATTGATACCAAGTGTCAAGCATGCTTATGATTTTGTTGGAATTGAGTGATACACTTACCCTTGTTCTTAAGTGAATATTATTTTGTGAGTGAAAGGTGAGTAATAATTACTTGTTCTTGCATATGAGATCCCAAGTTTAGATTCAAAGATGTACTCTTGTGGGCTTAGCATAGTTACCAACTTATTCTTACACTTGACATGGACTTTTGAGAACTTATGCATATTCATTGAGTAGACTATGTGAATACTTGCATCTTCGACACCAAGGCATCGCATATTCACTTTGATTCTTAAGTTGACGTGGCATGAGAGGACATGTATGTGTGGTGTTCTATTGGCATTCAATCTTTTACATGAGCTAGATGGATTTTGTGGGTACATTCACTATAGGTCCTCACGAGACCTCACTCGTCCACTAGGGCTACCTAGGGGTTTAAAGGGCTTGTTGCATATGCCAAATGCAAGAAGCGACGCATATGCGAGAAGCGACGCGAGGCGCACCTGAAGCGCATCGCTTTGGAGATGCGATGCGCCTTCAGTGATGTGCTCGCTTTTGTGCGCTTCTATCGATTATGCACAGTGCAAAATGCGCAAGAAAAGCGCGCTTTTGTGAAGATGTTGACCGGGCTCGTTGACCGGGTCATTTTTATAAAAAAAATATAAGAAACGGGTCAAAAAAACCCTAAATAGATAGAGCAGCCGTCAAAGAGATATACACATATACATAGAGCAACAGCAGGAGACAAAGAGAGAGACGTACACTGAGCAGCAGCAACAGGTAATTATCTTCTCATCTTTTTATCTTCACACCCACATACACACACAGATATACACGCATACACACACACATACACACATATATACACACATATACACACATACACACACATATATACACACATATACACACACATACACATACACAGTTACATATGATTCTTGTATATATATACGATTCTTGTATATATACATACGATTCTTGTATATATACATACGATTTTTTACTAAATTTCTTTCATTTACTAAACTTATTAACTGATTATAGTATGTAATTACGTACTAATTACAGCTGCTCTTCGTTTAATTGCAGTAAGTGATGGCTGATAAAAAAGATGTGGCATGGAAATATGCACAGGCAGTGAACGAGGGTAGTTTGGTTCGACTTCGTTGCAATTTCTGTGGAAAAGAAACAACTAGAAGAGTATTTAGGATGAAGGAACATCTTGTTGGAGGAAAAAGAAATGCTAATGGTTGCACAAAAGTAACGGAAGAAGTGAGAAAGGAAGTTTCTGATTTTATGGAGTCAAAAAAGAAAGTAAAAGACAACATGAACTTACATGATTATGAACTTGAAACTTTAGATGATGGTGATGAAGTGAAAATGATTACACGGCCTCAAGCATCCGTAGGGAGTACAACAAAGGCGAAGATGAAGGGTCCGATGGATCTTTATATGACCCCTGATCCGGAGCTTGTAGTGAAGAGAAGAAGAGAGTGCAACCAAAGATTGACGAAAATGACGGGGCAAGAAAGGAGTTGAGAAATAGAGCTTGCAAGGCATTTTCAAGATGGATGTACGATGCAGGCATTCCTTTCAATGCCGTCAACTATCCTAGTTTTCCGGTATTTATTGAAGCTCAGGGACAGTATGGACCAGGAATGAAGCCACCTAGCTATCATGAAGTTAGAGTTCCATTGTTGAAGAATGATGTTGAGTCAATTCAGAGTTTGAGCAAATTGCATGAAGCGGAGTGGGTGAGGAGTGGCTGCTCAATTATGTGTGATGGATGGGAAGATAGGAAGCATAGGACTCTCATCAATTTCTTAGTAAACACTCCTCGAGGTAGTTACTTTCTTGAATCAATTGATGCCTCTGCTGTTTCAAAAACTGCTGACATGTTATTTGAGTTGATATCCAAGTATGAGGACTTGATCGGGTCAGAACATGTGGTGCAAGTTGTTACGGATAGTGCTGCTAGTAATAAGGCAGCAGGCCGATTATTGATGATCCGATATCCTCATCTGTTTTGGACGCCGTGTGCTGCACATTGTATTGATCTCATGTTGGAAGACCTTTTCAACATCCCTAGGTTCAAAGATTGTATTGGAAAAGCTATGGCCTTAAATGCCTTTATATACACAAAGTCGGGTTTGGTGAATATGCTTAGAGAATTCACACATCACAAAGAGTTAATCAGGCCAGCAAAGACAAGATTCGCCACAGCTTTCCTCACTTTGTCAAGGATTCGTAACCAAAAGGTTAATCTCCGAAGTATGTTTATTTCAAAAAAATGGCTTAATAGCAAATACTACAAGGATCCGAATGGAAGAAGGGTTGCTAGTTATGTGTTGATGCCTAGCTTTTGGAACAATGTTATTTGTTCCCTAAGAGTAGTAGGCCCTCTTGTGCATGTTCTTCGATTGGTTGATGGAGAGAGAAAGCCACCTATGGGCTACATTTATGAGGCTATGGATAGAGCCAAATAAGCTATTGCAAAATCTTTCAAACAAAATGGGGGAAGATATCAACAATTCTTTGATATCATTGACAATAGATGGGATGTTCAACTCCATCAACCATTGCACGCCACTGCATTTTATCTCAATCCGGAGTTTTATTACAACAATCCTGAGATTGAGACGGATAAAGAGGTGAGCCTTGGATTGTACAAGTGCATCGAGAGGATGGTGAAAAATGAGCAGGAGCAAGATAAGATAGGAGACCAGTTAGAATATTATAGGACTGCAAAGGGCTTCTTTGGATTGCCTATGGCTATTAGGCAAAGATCAAGCAAATCTCCAGGTAAATCTGAAATTCTGCCAGTATGCCCTGTTTTTATACTACAATCTGAAATTCTGCCCTGTTTTCAAACTGAAATTCTGCCCTGTTTTCAAACTGAAATTCTGCCCTATTTTTATCCTATAGCTGCGTGGTGGGGTGCTTATGGCAAACACACTCCCGAGCTACAAGCCTTCACGATTCGGATCCTTAGTCTCACATGTAGCTCATCCGGATGCGAGAGAAATTGGAGTGTATTTGAGCACGTGAGTTACTTAAAACAGCCTCTTTAATAATCCTTTTTAATAACTCTTTTTAGTGAATAATTGAACTTATTTTTGTACTTTTTCTATGTAGCTTCATAGCAAGAAAAGAAATCGACTTGAACAACAAAAGTTGAATGACTTAGTGTTTGTAAAGTACAATAGAGCTTTGAGGCGTAGATATGAGCTTCGTGATAAAACTGATCCCATCTTGTTGAATGAGATTGATGAGAGCAATGAGTGGTTGGTTGGAAGCTTTGACGGAGAAGGAGATGACAATGAAAATGATTATGTTTTCTCCGAAGCGGATGGATTAACTTACAAGGATGTTGCTAATGCTTTTGGAGCCGAAGAGCCTTATTACTCTACTAGGAGGTCATCGCGTGCTTCGGAGGGATCCTCAAAAGTCCAAGGGAAACATGCTGGATCATCATCTAAAAAATGTTTAATTGATTAAGTAATTTATGAGGATGAAGGCAAAGAAGAAAAAGTTGACTTTGTTGAGGATCCAAATCATATAAGTGACGAAGATAATTTTGTAGATTTTGATGATGATGAAGAAGAAGAATAGTGGATTAACTTTGCATCTTTGTTACTTTGACTTTGAATCTACGTGATGATGAATTTGGTTGGTTTGTTATTTATGAGTTTATGAGATTTAGTTTTGCTTTTAAATGCCTTCTTATCTATAAAATTATAATATTCTGCATTATATACCATATATATATATATATATATATATATGAATATTTAGTTGTCTTCGATGAATCCGCGCGTTGCGCGTATGCCCCAGGAGGCTTTTGCGTTTATGTGCGCATATCGCGTTTAACAATATTGATTGCGTCTCTTTCTTCGAGAGCTTTATCCACTTCTTCAACTCGTGTAGAACCAGGTGTATACGAAAGTAGTCGAGGGGGTTCACTTCCGTAAACCAATGAAAAGGGGTGGTGCCAAGAGAAGTGTGAAAAGAGGTGTTGTAACAGTAATCTGCCCAAGGCATCCAAGCAACCCATTGTTGCGGTCGATCTCCGGTGAGACATCGTAGATACATTTCAATAGTGCGATTAACAACCTCCGTTTGACCATCAGATTGGGGATGATAAGCCGAAGAAAAGGCAAGTTTGGACCCACTAAGGCGAAATAGCTCTTTCCAAAACAAACTTAGAAATACCTTGTCTCGATCCGACACTATTGATTCAGGCAGGCCATGTAGACGAAACACCTCTATGAAGAAGGTAGTGGCAACAGAATACAGTAAAACCTCTATATAGTAATATCCTTGGGACCGGCAAAAAATATTATTATACGGAGGTTATTCTCTAATAGAGGTTGACATATAAATTTATAATTTTAAAATTTAATTAATAAATATTTATTATATATCATAAATACATGAATTTAGAAGATACAGTATATGATAAGTTTGTAAAACAAAGAAAATTAATATCAAATGCATGAATTTAAAGAAAAAAGACCCCAATATCACAATTTGAAGCTAAATGGCCCCAAATATTACAGCTCAAAAACTTGGCCCCAAATATCACTCCATAACATAGTATCGTGTAGCATTTTAATTTTTTCAGTAAAAACGCTACTTCGTGTAGCGTTTTATATTTTTTTTAATTTTTTTTAAAACGCTAATGCGTTTAGCGTTTTGGGCGGAGGGAGATTTTTTTTTTTTAAAACGCTACATAGCTAAGTTACCCGGACACGGGTACAGGTGTCGGACACGGGTGCAGATCCAAGCGTCGGGTTCTTCATTTTAAAATTTTTAAGATCCTTGGATGTGGATCCGAATTTGGACACGGGTGCGGAGACTCAGGTACGGGTAGGATACGGGTGCGAGGACTCGGTATATACATTTAGCATATAATAATAATATTTGTAGTTTTTGTCCTATAATTTAAACAATATGCATCTCTCATAGAAAAATCAATTACTTTTACCAACTACTCCAATCATAAATATAATACTTAGTTCTAAAAACCTAATAGCGATTTATCGACAAATTAGAGATTTATCGGAATGATAAATCGGAACAAAAATCGGATAAATTAAAATAAATGTTTAGATTTGGTTTCAGATTTTTTTACTATTATAAAAATAATTTTGTATTTAATTTTTAAGTGATTTTATTTAATTAATAAAGGTTTAAATTAAATTAAATTTAAATGAAATTTTAAATTTGAATTTAATTCTTTGTTTAAACTTCCAAGGAGTAAGGACAAGTAAAATTAAAAAAAAAAGGTACAACGAATTTAAATAAAATATAAATGTACATGTACACTAGTCAAACAATAATAATGCAGTAGCTGTATGTTACTCCTGTTGTATGATACAATAATAATGGAGTAAGTCTCAACAGCTGTTGATGGACAGCTGTCCATACATCACAGTAATCAAGGATTCAAGGCACCTTCTCTCCAGTCTCCACTAATCCTTTCTTCTGTACCTTTATTTTCTCCATCTTCTCCTTTTTCTTCTCCGTCAATTTCTTTCCTTCTTCATATTTTCTTTCCTTCTACCCCGATTTAGATCTGCTTCTTGTCTCCATTATGAAGCTAGTTCGCCGGAGTTTTCAGGTTCGCCGGAAAATACACAACGGTACTTCCTCTTCTTCTCTTCCCCAGTCAACGGATCTGGTATCGAGTCAACGGTTCGGACCCATATCCCGTACCCGCATCCGTGTCGGGTCGTGTCGACGCGGGTATAGAGGGTTTTTTGCCAAGTCCGGGTAACTTAGCTACATAGTATTGTGTTTTGGGGGTGGAAACGCGAGATAGAACATTGTTTTCAAAAAGTAAACGCCACTTTATGTGACGTTTGATGCTTTCCAATTTTTTTTTTATATAATGAGTGAGGGTGCATATAATTAACCTTCGGGGTTTAATAATTAACCTTTGGGGTTAAACGTTTCCATTTTGGTTTTAGAAATTTTGGGTTTAAAATTTTAAAATTTTATTTTTATTTCCTTGGGGTTGCAACGGTTAACTTTTAGGGTTCAATAGTTCCATTTTGGGTTTAGAAATATTCGGAAAGATGAATAAACCGTATACGAACTTAGGGTTTGGGGTTTAGGGCCCTAAACCCTAGACCATAAACCCTAACTTATCCTGATTTTTAAACGCGTTAGCGTTTAAAAATCAGGCCGCCGGATTCAATTTTTTAATTAAAATTTTAAAATTTAAAAAATACAATTTTAATTAAATTTAGGGGTTGAACAATTAAATTTTAAGGGTACAACTATAGATAAAGTAGCGTTTTGGAATTGGAAACCCAAGACCAAATTTAAGATGGCGTTTCTAACAAAAAAAAAAATAAATAAAAGCAAAACTTAAGAAAACCCAAGATGGTCCTGTGTTTTGAGCCCAAAACATAAGTTTAACTAGCTTTTATGGAAGCTGGAAACGTGACTTTATATAGCGTTTTCAGTTTAAAAAAAAAATAAAAAAGGCCTAAACGCTAGACGCTTTAGCGTTTTGAGGAAAAAAAGAAAACGTTGGACGAAGCTCTGTTATGGAGTGATAGTGGGGGCCAAGTTTTTGAGCTGTGATATTAGGGGTCATTTCCTTTCAAATTGTGATATTGGGGGCCAACACCCGAATTTAAAACATATACAGTATTAAGATTCATGAATATGTATTCATTTAACCCGTATACAATGACATTAAGTCATTATCAAAGACAACTATAGAAAAATATTTTAAGTCATCATAAATGGTCATGTAACAAGATTATATATTATTGGATATATATATATATATATATATATATATTAAGCATATTTATTCTTATATAGAGGAAATTTTATACATGATGGACTTGAAAAATGTATGGAATATCACAATGTAGAGTTTATTCTTAAATATAACTGGTCCGAGTTGGGACCGTAAATTTTTATTACAATAGGGAGGTTATTCTTATATGCAGTATTATTATATAGAGGTTCTACTGTAGCAGTAAATGGATGAGCCAATGGAATAAAATGTGCATACTTGGAAAGTCGGTCAAGCATAACCATTAAAACTGATTTACCCCGAACCTTAGGAAACCCTTCAACAAAGTCCATAGAGATGTCAGCCCAAACTTGTTGTGGAATAGTAAGAGGCTGAAGCAAACCCGCGGGTTGGAGATTTTGCCACTTGTGGCGTTGACAGACCAAACAATTTTGTACAAATTCCAGTACAACACGTTTCATTCCCTTCCAATAAAAATCCTGACGAATGCGTTGGATCGTTTTCTATCCACCTTCATGAGCCATATCATGGATGGATGAAATAATGGTAGAGATAAGCGGTGATGTAGGCAGGAGATATACCTTTCCCTTAAAAAATATCAGCTTGTCTCTTACATTCCAATCTGCACCCAGCTCCCCATGTTCAATACGTTGCTGCAACTGTAACAATTCATGAGAGGTGGATATTTCTTTCCGAACAGTAGCAAGGATTTCAACACCTCTTTGCCTTGTTCAACCTTCCGGCCTTAAACTCAACTCGAAAATCAAAACCCATCAGTTTGCTGATCCAGTGCTGCTGTGGGGATGTAGTGATCCGCTGTTCCAACAAATATTTATGGCTAAAATGATCAGTACGGACAAGAAAGTGCCTGCCCCATAGATAAGGTCGTCAATGAGAAACTGCCTTTGCCAAACCTATCAATTCTTGCTCGTATGCGGCAAGTTTAAGATGCCGATCAGCAATCTTACGACTTGACCAGTGTGTTGTAGCACTGCCCCAAATCCGCTGCCAGAAGCATCACATTCAACCACAAACTCTTCTTTGAAATTGGGTAGCTTTAAGACGGGGGCTGTTGAGAGAGAGACCTTTAAGTTATCGAATGCATTATTAGCTTCCGGGCTCCACTTAAATGAATTTCTTTTCAATAGACTAGTTAATGGTGCAGCCACTTGTCCATAATCCTTAATAAATTTCCGGTAATATCCCGTCAAACCAAGAAAACCTCGTAAAGCCTTGCTAGATTGCGGAGTTGGCCAATCAGTAATGGCCTTAATTTTTGTATTATCAACTTCAACACCGGCTCCATGGATGACATGTCCCAGGTAAATTACTTTTGACTCGCCAAAAGTACACTTGGACTTCTTCAGAAACAACAAGTTGGAACGTAAGAGCTCAAACACTATTCTTATATGTTGCATATGTTCAACCCATGTTTTGCTATAAATTAATATATCGTCAAAGAAGACCAATACAAACTTACGTAAATGAGGCCGGAAACTTCATTCATCAAACTCTGAAAAGTGGAAGGGCCATTTGTAAGGCCAAAGGGCAAGACAAGAAATTCAAAATGCCCGTGATGAGTTCTAAAGGCGGTCTTCTCTATATCTGCTGGTGCCACCCTGATTTGATAAAAACCTGCCCGTAAATCCAACTTTGTGAAGTACTGTGCTCCATGGAGTTGATCTAATAACTCATCCACTGTTGGTATTGGAAATTTATCTTTAACGGTGCTAGCATTAAGCTCACGATAATCCACACAAAAACGCCATATGCCATCTTGTTTCTTCACTAAAAGGACTGGAGAGGAGAATGGAGATTTACTCGGTCGAATGATCCCTTGTTGTAACATTTGTTCGCATTGTTTCTCAATTTCATCTTTCTGAAAGTGTGGGTACCGATAAGGTCGCACTACAACAGGTCCTTTTCCTGGTAAAAGAGGTATATGATGATCACTTTCTCGGCTAGGAGGCAAACCTGAAGGTTCCATAAATAAATCTGCAAATTCATACAACAAATTTTCCAATATTACTGTAGTTGAATTATGTGTTTGCATCAAACTTAGTCGTGGTTCTACTACAGGAGGTTGCCCTTGCCATAAAACTTTCTTTCCATTTAGAACAAATTGCATAGTCAAAGAACTAAAATCCCACAAAATCGGCCCAAGGGTGCATAACCATTTTACTCCTAAAACCACATCAAACCCTTCCAACGGAATAGTGTAAAAATCTGCTTGAATATAATCATTCACAACTTGAAGCAAAACTGACTTGCAGATACCCATGCTTGGTACACGTTCTCCATTTGCCACACATACTTGCAGTCCAGGTCTTTTCCACACTTTCAATCCCAAACTTGGAAGTAACCCCTCTCGTAAAAAGTTATGTGTACTTCCTGAGTCTACCAACAACACTGAAACCGTAACACCAGACACTTCTGGTAATACTTGCATGGTAGGAGAATTACGAGTTCCACTGATGGCATTTAGAGATATCTCAAGTTCAGCTGTCAAGTCTTCTTCTGATTCAGTGTCATCATCGGGAACCTCGATCCAGAACAATCGTTTGCATTTATGTCCTTGTTTATAGGATTCATCGCAGTTATAACAGAGTCCCTTAGCGCTTCGTTAAGCCATTTCTGCTCGCGTTAATCTTTTAATAAATTGTGTAGAAGTGCTCATCTTGTTGCTGCCTCCACTTGACTTCCCAGATTGTCCCCCGCCTTTGGTAGCTATATTCTTGTTAGTAGTGGTAACAGATTCGTTACCGTTGGATTTGGAAACA
Source organism: Saposhnikovia divaricata (assembly GCA_036435485.1). Taxonomy (NCBI): domain Eukaryota; kingdom Viridiplantae; phylum Streptophyta; class Magnoliopsida; order Apiales; family Apiaceae; genus Saposhnikovia; species Saposhnikovia divaricata. Next base: position 197,212,424 of record CM071594.1, read on the forward strand.
GGCCAACTTATATTAGCTCGCGATGTTAAGGTTCCTTGTGAAACCATTTGCTTTCGTTCCAATGCCCGAGCCATATTCATCACAATTCCAAGGTTTCCTGGTTGCTGCAACTCAATATCAATCGTGAGTTCTTCTTTCAATCCAGCAGTAAAAAGATTTACTTGTTGACGTGGAGTAAGATCTGAGCACCTGGCCAATAATGATTGAAATTGGCATTGATAATCCTCGACAGATCCGGTCTGTTTGAAGTTGGCTAACTCACCCAATGGGTTATTACTCATGGGTGGCCCAAAACGCATATGACAACATTCCTTAAACCTCTCCCAGTTCAGTTCTGGCTCTTCTTGATTCTGATCTACTTTTCACTCCTGAACTTCCTTGGTCATCATTGATCTTACTAGCATCTACTTCGGTGTTGTCCTTGTTCTCCCCTTTACTTTTCTCTCTGACCGAAATTGACAACTCTGCCATCTGTTCTTCAAGTGCACGTTGTCGTGTAGCCATCTGTTCCATAAAGGCCTCCAGTTTGGTTAACAGATTCGTTGTGTCACCCATGACGCCAAGCTCTGATACCAAGATGTTATGTTCCTAAGCATAGGATCTAGTCACAGGTCTTGACACGAAGGAATGTTTAGATGAATCTATAGTGAATTGGCTTGAGCAAGACTCGTCCTTGACAGAGCCCTCTCACACTTAACTTTGAGTCCAGAAAGTTCACTTCTTATTTCTGTTCCAGGCCTTATATAGGCTACATATAATAAGCGGACACAGATCCTAAATTACAGGCATCATTTAGGATCATAACTAGTAAACAAAAGCAATACAGGAAATCAAATAAATCAGAATATAAAACACAACTGTGCTGATTTCTTTCCTGTATTAGGCAGATCTCTTTCCATTTCTTCTTTCATAACGCAGCCCAATAAAAGCATCCATATCAGCTTGGTGACTCCAAGTACTGCTAATGGGTTTACAGATCATATAAAAATGAACATATCCCCCCTCCTTTCTTGCCCACTACCTATTCCATTACTATTCTACTGCCACCTCAGACAATGGCCCAAGTCCTAACAGAATATAAAATACATTTCCCTTAATACCCTTTTAGCAGCATCATGCATACATCATCATAACAGAGAATTTAGATGTTCTATTTGGTGTCATTCAACTTGGCACATGGGGTACATTGGTAAGAGAGACCTTGAGAATAAAGCATGATGTTCAAAGATACCAACAGAGTATCTTTTAAGAGCAGGAATAATTCTACCGAACGGTCACTAAATAGGCAGCACGTCAACCACCACCATTTAGGCACTTTAAACAGCGGGTGTCAAGATTCTAAAATATGTCAAAGTAGCATATACATAATTAAATATGTATTTAACAAAAACTATCAGAGTATTAATTACATGTTGGTATCAATATGTTATCAAGCCAAGGCATCAAAACAAATAAAATTACTCTCAATGTCCTAATCAATAATATATATTTAAATGCACGAGAAGTAATTAAAAAATTATAAAAACAATCAAGGTTGAGCAGCTTCTTAATTTTATATCTCTTTAGCCTCTTATTAATATTAATGTCATCGTTTCTATTATCACATAGTACTAATCAATAATATTTATTAAAACTTAAAAGGCATTGAGGAGTAATAAGAAAAATATAAAACAATCAAAGTTGACCAGCTTCTTAACAAAATATCTGTTTAGGCCTATTAACAATATTATTGATGTCATCGTCGTTTCTCGTTTCTATTATCATATAGCCTTAAGACTTGCAAACTAATGAAGCTATGAAATTCTCTCGGTCTATTCATCAGTTCTCTTCTATTCATTTGGTTTGCCCTTGCACCCTGCACCTGTGTCTCTCAGCAAAACACCTTACAACCTTAGCATTGCCTGTGTCTTTACCTACACACCTTACAACCTTACCCTTACCGCCATTGTCACAGCCCTCATGTCATTAGATGCGGAATATACAAGGAAGACGTTTTGAGTATTTACTTTGATTATGTTTGTAAGTAGTTGTACAAGCCAATATACAATTACAAATCAGATTAGGTTACAGAGCTGTGTCTTATCTATAAACACCCCGCAGTTCAGCAGAAAATTTATAAACCTTCCAAATCAATGGTTAAACTTTAGTCCTTTCAAAATGGTGGATGCTTTTTATAATTTCATCAACTCATTAGAAAAAAACTAAATCAGCCTATTTGTATATATTTGGGTCAACAAAATTTAATATCTTTAACCCAGATTTCAACCCACCTGGTTTGATATCTTTTTAAGTTTAGAACTATTAATCTTGAAATCTTGACAGTAGATATCTTAAATATATATAATACCATCCTCCTCTTCTTTATCTAAATAAATTAAATGTTTTGATTATAGGTTCTTCAACTTCTCTACTCTTTTCAGTTCTGCTTTTGCAGTAACTAGCTTGGTAGTTTTGGAGGTCAAAACTAAGGATTTTGTTGTCACGTTTATGGGTCTGATGAAGCACTTTTTGATATGATTCGTGATGAACAAACTCTGTTAAATGATCAATGTATCATACCTCTATGCAGATTATATAATCTTGTATACGCATTTTTAATTCCTTTGCTAAGGACCCTCTGAAGGCTCCCATGGAGAAAAGAAATGCAACAGCTTTGCCTTGCCACCATGTCAAGAATACCATGGACTTGAATATGAGAAACTTGGCCAAAGGCTTAATTGGTGCCAATTTATCTTTAATGACAGAATAAAATTGAACGAGGCAATACAATGCCCAGGTCTGACTGAAATTCAGAACAACTGCCAGGTATGGATATCTACAATCAAACAACAAGATAATGCACACATGAATTATAGCAAAAAAAATATGACATCACTGGAACAAAAGAAGATGCCTCCAATTTAATACTGCTAGTATTATAAACAAATCATATATACAAAGAGGGAGGGAGAAACTTACGCGTATCCCCACTCAAACTTCCCTTCACCATAAACACCAAAAAACTGAGTGATCATTGCTACTAGCGCACATATCAGCTTCAAAATCATCTGAACAAACGAAAAGATTTTCAGTGAACAACGTCTGTGATTTGAAGCTAAGAATGGTCTACGAATATTAATATTATAATAAAAACAGGAGTACATACATATTGAACAATGCCAATTTTCACAGCTTGATAAAATTCAGCACCAAGATGCCAGTCCTTCAACAAGCAATTGAGAGGGAAGGGATGTTCTACAATTCCATAGGAATACGATTCTTCCAAAAGAGGCATGCTAGATGTAATTATGCTTTGACTTTCCATATATTTGATTGTACTATCCTCACCACCTTTAAGTAAATCACTTTGTCAAAAACAAGAGTCGATGTACTATAGCGAACCATAAAACAATAACAATAAATAAATAACCAGAATCAGAATCAGAATCAAACACAATTTTCCATCATAAAAAAAACACAACAAGATCACTCTTTGCCATGGACACGCCACAAATACTCCAACCTTACAATATATAAAATGTGCATTGGTTGTACTGTCAGGTACTAGGGTTCCTCCCTTTTCAATATCTGAATGTTTTTGTGTTTTTATGATTTAGAAGCTATAATTGTAAGTAAACAGCAAAGTAAAGCTAAGATCTAGAAATATTATGCTAGTTTAGATAATAATCAGAGTGAGATTAAGAGAGAAAAGGAGATACCTTGTAGAAGACATGATTTCACAGAGTTTGTTATAGAGAGAAAGAGCAGAGAATTAGAGAGAGAAACAGATTGGTAAAAATAGAATTCTTTATATAAAATGTCCATAATTCAAAATTACAACTAGAAAATCTATTTATAGTCTAAGTAAATATGAAGGTGCTAAATTACCCTTACTAGACTTCCCTTACTAACAGCACTGCTACACAGCACTAAACTACTAAGAAGGATGCTCACCTGACAGATACAAGGAACATCTCCAGAAGCGTAGTGCTTAATTGCACATCTTAATCACCACTGTATATCTTGAGAATGGATAGAAAAGTCTGTTCTGTAAGGTAAGCCTAATCAGAAAAATGTGAAGGGGAAGAAAGAAAAAAGAAGTGATTACTTTCAGATTAATATGTATATACTCTTCCTTAGGAGTGAGCCATTGCGAATGGACAGAGCCAGTTGTTTGGAACCCCCACTACCCCTACTCATGAAGGAACTAAAGGCTTTCATTTATGTCAATTTAGTTTTCACCAAAAATGTTCAAGAAGCGCAGAGAATGCATCAATCTATATACTGTCCAATTGTTTATTCATTACATAAGTAGGATGTAGAATTACTAAATCTTTACATGAGAATAGCATCCAAAAGTAGGCACTTAAATAAAGAAGAGACCATGATAAGTGTTATCATGTACATACCTAAGCAGGCTATTAGATATCTCTCAAAGCAATACAATGCAAAAGCTTCATAGCAGTCCCTGATAATCTCACAGTTAAATGCAGCATCTGAATTCAATAGTGATAGAAACTGTAGCAGAAAAGAAATAATGATTAATCACGATGCAAATAAGTTCAGTCAGCAAGTTCATATATTGGTCTTGGCCACGACAAGGTACTATAGCTACATGATAATTCAAGGTACCGCAGTCACACGACTCACGAGGTAATTGAGCACGAATATCATCCTAACGAAAAAAATGATACCAACCAAAATCTCAACGAAATTAGAATACTTCAGCAACTAGGATATAGAAACAACATTTTGCAATGTTGGCTATATAGAAATGCCTAGTGATTAGCAGAAGCGCTATGATTTTATTGGTGACAATTCTGGACTTCAAACTAATTGCTAAAAAATCACCTAAATATTTTCTACTACTATTGTCATCACGATGCTATCCTCTCACAAGGACCAAACTAGTTGTTATAGAATTTCCATTATAGTGACAGACCAATGCCAAAACTTTTAATGATCATATCTAGAAGGAAAAAATATTGTTTAATCATACACTCTATGTATGTGTTGTTTATGGTAGTTGTGTAGCTTGGTCCATAATTTTAGTAAGTCTTGTTGACTATATAATGAGGAATGAAAATTGCAGAAAACTTTTATTTTAGTTACTCCCTCCGTCCCATAATACAAGTCTCTTTTAAAAAAATTACGCATATTAAGAAAACATTAATTAGATGATACATTTCCTCGTATACCCATTATAAATGCATTGACCATTTAAGAACATAAGCTATTTTATACTCTTGGTCATTCTTCATTAATTGCTATACAATTTTCAAAAAGGGTAGTTTAGTAAAAATGATCACAAATTTACATTGAAAATAGGAAATGGACATGTATTATGGAAAAAAAATTCTCTCAAAAGAGACTACCATTATGGGACGGAGAGAGTAGTAAATTATTGAATTATATTTAATGTAGGAACTTGGTGTATAAACTTATATGTTCTATATGTGGGGTTAGAAGCTATTAAATATGTAGGCTATATATAACAAGCCCAATTGTTTAGGCCTTATTCCATGAGGTTATTCATTAGGTGTTCTATTCTCTATACATGTCATGTAATCCCTACATTTTATATAAGACTAATTGATTGAAATATTAAAATTAAAATTATGTCTCTTGGCTCATGGGTTGCAATCCATCATTTAATCTCCCTTCAGTGACCGAGTAACGTTGGGGTACTAAATTTTCTATGATTATCCACCCAGATTTATCTTTACTATTGTTTTGTCCCATAAATCATTGTTCTTAGATCTTGTCCAGCATCAATATATAGTGATACATTCTAGCCTTCTAGGTTACCTTCTCTTTCACCAATACCCCACATCAATTACATGAAGATACTGTATAAAAATAAAATAAATCCAGATATCACAAACATCAAAAATTTCAAACTTGAGTTAATCTCAGTGTTGTTTAAATCGCGATTAATCGCGCTTCGCGATTAGGCGCAAGCTGTGCGAGCTGCGTATGAGCGATTTAGTGTGATTGTCAAATTGGCTAAAAATCGCGCTTGACTCGCGATTACTCACAAAAAAACGCAAAAAATCGCAAAAAATCGATAAAAATTGCAAACTGTACAGAAATACAAAAATACCCTTATGTTAAAAAACCCTACTTATCTTTATAACCCTTTACAGCCTCACAATTTTCACATCCGCCGTCACTTGTCTCTATAAAGTGGTATGTCTTATATTCTTAAAAAGCTTAGCACAAGATGCTTGACAAGAAATATGACCACCTCAAAAGCAAGTGAAAGAGCTTCTTCAAATCTCATAGATGAAAATGATGACGAGGAAGAGAGAGAATTGAGGAAACTGAGATCGAGCTAAACGATTTGGAAGCCTTTGACTTACTAAATGTTATCGATTAATAGTTTGATACTTTTGTGTGTTATCCACTGTGTTTAAGACTTTTATTTATTTTTGAAACTATATCAAGTACTATTCTATTGTTTAATATTAGAACAAACATCCTCAAAAGTATATAAGTATAAATATAGATAATTATGTAAATATTTTCATTTTTGACTAAAAATCGCGCGATTAATCGCGCTTCGCGAGTCGCGCTTTAAAATTAGAGCTTGCGCTTTTTATGATTTTGCGTGTTTCACAACACTGCTCTTGGAGTGCAAAATCAAGTCAAATTCCTTAAATTTTGGTTTAGGAGTTCAAATAAGTAGTCTCTTGGACTTGGAGTTACTTTAAGTACACAAAATCGGTTAAAAGAACAAGCCAGGAGGCCCGGACAGTAGAAATTAAAAGATGATTCAAGTGGTTTCCCCATTAACTTATATAAGACCAACTAATGACAGACACACACAAACAAAAGGCAATCTCATCCAAACTCCACTCCAAAGGCTAAACTCTATACTAGAAATAATTTAGAGCATTAATTTGAATAAACAATTAGTGAGTGCACAATTAATTTAAATAAGGCACTACAAATTGACATAAAGATTGGAAACATAACATAAAAGTACATACCTCTTGTATTTGTCTCAAAATCACATTACGCTCCTGCTGGATTTTGAAGTCATCAAAATTAGGAAATTGCAAAAGATTGGACAAAAGATCAAGCACTTGAGGCACATCCTGATCCAAAACCTTAGCATAATAAGCAGTATGCTCCCGGGAAGTTTTGGCATTGGAAAACCCTCCCATATTCTCAATCTCCTCCTTGAGTGGTGTCATCAGCAAGTGGTGCAGAAAATGAGCCGTGCCGGGTGAGTGGTCATATCTAGACCCGGCATCAATCCAAACCCCAACAGTAGAGGTCTTGGCAGAAGAATTAGACTCGGTTGCGACTCGTAGGCCGTTGGGGAGAGTGGTGAGTGGTGTGGGCGGAGCTGAGAGCATGGGAGTGTGATCATGGCCGGTTTGGCTTACCTTAAAATAAGTAATAAGTGTCATAGAAATTATAAGTCATGTTTGGTAAATCAGGTTAACTTTTTTAAATATTTTCAAAATATTTGTTTTTTAATATATATAAGTGGATATCAATGGATAGATCTCGATGAGTAGAGAAATTTGATATATACATATTAATTTTTTAATGAACGGCTCAAAATATATATGATTTTGAAGATTTAAAGGATAAGAATATTGCGTGTATCGAGAAATAAGAATAAGTTGAAAGTTGAATGTTAGCATTTCTTAACATTCAACTTATCCCATATAAGTTGTTAATAAGCTCGTTCACTTATTTTGCCAAACACTACAAAATAAGTTGAAACGGACTTTGACCATATAAGTTAACTTATATGGTTAGCCAAACAAGGCCATAGATGTGGAGAATTATATTTGAGAATAAAGTGCACTTTGTGTACTTGAACTTTGGCGAAGATACCATTTCGCATATCATAATTTCAAATTTGTCACGGGAAATACTGAACAATCAAATTACTTACTAACTTACCGTCTATTTTCCACTAATGGTGTCAAATGTCCAGGGATAAAACAGACTATTCCAATAGAATCATAATTTGTCGTCTATAATCTACCGTCTATTTTTAGGGTTCTTAATATTCAATTTGGGCGTTGTTAATTTGTTAATTGTGTGTGAAATCTGATGATTCCTAAAGCAGTTGGAGGGGCAGACGGTGTGATTATGTCGAGCTGTGGGTACTGTATTATTGATGTGTGTAAACGACCTGGGTGTGTGTGTAAACATTTATTGGGTGTGTGTATATATTGTGTGCGTGTGTGTGATTGAAGGTCTGGTCTCCCCTATTTTTGACTTCGAATTGCTGTGAGTTGCTGCAGGTAACAGCTGGCTAGTCGTGTGTGTATACAGCTGAGTTAGTGTTTGAGCTTCTTAATTCCTCCTATTGAATCTATTGAATCCATTTCAGAGCTTGGTTATACCATTGCAGTGCTGCCCACACTTGGCACTTTGCGCGTCCTCGTGCAAACTAAAATAATAATTACACTACTAACTAACTAGTACCACTTCCGTAGATGATCACGGTTGCATTTGACATATGCAACAAGTCCTTTAAACCCCTAGGTAGCCCTAGTAGACGAGTAAGGTCTCGTGAGGGTTTATAGTGAATATACCCACAAAATTCATCTAGCTCATGCAAAAGACCACACATCAACACAACACCACACACACAAAGTCCTCTAATGCCATATCAACTTAAGAATCAAAATGAATACGCAATGCCTTGGTGTCTAAAGTGCAAGTATCCACATAGCATACTCAAATCACATGAATAAAATCATAGAATTCCATGTCAAGTGCAAAAATCGTTGGTAAATATGCTAAGCACACAAAAGCACATCATCAAGACACAACCTGGGATCTCCTATGCAAAAGCAACAACTCACCGTTCACTCACAAAAGATATTCACTCCAAACAAGGGGGTAAGTGTAACACTCAACTCCAACAATATCATAAGCATGCTTTACAAGTGGTATCAATCTAACCCTCAACACAACATACACCATCAATGACAATCAAAAGGTCTTTATTAGGGCTGTAACGTGGGCTAGGGACAAGGTATGTCAAGTAATGCCAAAGAAGGTTAAGTCAAAAGCTAGTACTCAACAATAAAATTAACAACTCACATACTTTCATCCCCACACTTGAACTTTTATTTATATACAACTTGACTAGCCGAATCAAAGTAGGATCACAAAAGATAAGAATGCTCTCATATTTATTATTTTTTTTCTTTTTCTGAATTTTTTTTTTCAGAGAGAGCTAATAGAAAGCAATAACAATGATCCATTGATATTTTACAAATTTCGACTAACAAGCACACAACCCAACTCAATATTCCCCCTAAGGTATGATCATCAATATCCCCCTTCATGCACACCTTATTACTCCCTTAAGAACAATACTAGCCTTTGACAATTGGGTTCAAAATTAATATAAGGTCAATACAATAAAAAGGATAATGGCAAGTAACGTGGTATGTCACCGAAAGAATAGGATTAGGCTCAAAAGGGTGAACTAATGGATCATGTATAAATGGTTTGGTAATATGGGAAATATAAGGTTAACCTATTGCCTTTATCATGTTGTCATCAATTAATGTCATGCGTCTCAAGAAAGACCTCAAACACGTGCTAGCACTGCAAATAACAAGTGGACACTCAAGCAAACGAAAAAATCATGCAAAAGATATGCATATTGGCTCAAAACTCACTTGGTGTGTAAAAGCACAATCAATCCCAAATAGAAGTCTCTCTAATGTACCTACTTGTACTCAAAGCATATAGACCAAATTATCTTGCACATATTCATGTCATTCTAGTCCCTTACCACATTCAATAAGTCTACCAGCTTCAACTTGCTAATGTAAGTGTGTGCACAAGAACATCACATATCACTTCTCAATCAAAAGAATCCATAAACACAAGATTTCTAACAGCATGCATGGGTGCATTAAAACACGTAAACTTCACAAAGCTAGAATTATTTTTGGTCTTTTCAAATTTTTTTAATTTGTTTGGATTTTTCATTTCTTAAAGCATATACATATAACTACAACACATGAGACCACATCCCCACACTTAAATGGGTCAATGTCCTCAATGACACACTACTATAGAAAAGCATGAAAGAAATACTCACAATACATGGGTTGCCTCCCACGAAGCGCTCGTTTAACGTCATTAGCTTGACGCCGATTCTCAACCGATGATAGGGGCTTGGAGGTGAAAAATGCTCATTCCTCTCTCCACTGTTTCTCCAAGCAGGTATGGCTTAAGTCTCTTCCCGTTCACCTTGAATACATCTGACCCTTCTCTAGTAATCTCACAAACCCCATTAGGATAGACCTTCACAATCTCAAAAGGTCCGGACCATCGCGATCTGAGCTTTCCGGGGAATAAACGGAGTCTTGAATTAAATAGAACATGTTGCCCAACCTCAAATTCCTTCTTCTGAATGTGCTTATCATGCCACAATTTGGTCTTCTCCTTGTAGATACTAGCATTTTCATAAGACTGGAGCCTAATCTCCTCAAGCTCTCCAAGTTGAAGCAAACGCTTCTCTCCCGTAGATTTTAGATCAAAATTCAAATTCCTTGTTGCCCAAAACGCCTTGTGCTAAAGTTCCACCGGCAAATGACATGGCTTCCCAAAAACCAACCTATATGGAGACATCCCAATAGGTGTTTTAAATGCCGTCCTATATGCCCAAAGAGCATCATCAAGCTTTGTTGACCAATCCTTTCTCGAACTTGCCACTGTCTTTTCCAAAATTGACTTCAGCTCACGATTCGAAATCTCAACTTGTCCACTTGTTTGCGGATGATAAGGAGTTGCCACCTTTTGTGTCACACCATACTTTTTCAAGAGATCAGCCACCTGTTTATTGCAAAAGTGCGAACCTCCATCATTGATAATAGACCTTGGCACTCCAAATCTAGTGAACACATGCTTCTTTAGGAACTTCTTCACCACTTCTTGCAAATTCGGATTCAATCTTCTTTGTCCCTCAATCACAGGCTTATGATTATCTTCTAAGGCAATTCTATGCATGCAAAGAGCAGGGCTAATTCCCTTGATATCTTGAATTGTCCAACCAATAGCTGATTTATATTGCCGAAGAACATGTAATAATTTTTCTAGCTCATCATCACTAAGCAAAGCAGAAACTACCACAGGATATGTATCATTAGGACCCAGAAAAGCATACCTCAAATTAGCAGGTAGAGGTTTAAGTTCAACCTGTGGTGCCTCTGAAAGTGTAAAAGCCATCTCAACTTCTGTGTCTCGAACAACAAGTGCTTCTTCTACTACATCATCTAACACCCGTTCTGCTCCCACGAAGTGCTCATTTTCGAGCTGCACAATATCATCCACTATGTCAACAGTAAAACAAGTTGCTCCAAAAGGAGGTATCTTCATTGCTTTATTCAGATCAAATTCCACTTTGTCCTCGCCAACATTCAATGTCAATTTTCCAGCTTTAACATCGATTGTAGTGCCAGCAGTAGCCAAGAATGGCCGTCCCAAGATAATGGGTATCTCGACATCTTCATCCATCTCTAACACCACAAAATCACAAGGTATGACAAATTTATCCACTTTAACAACCACATCTTCAATAACCCCCAATGGATACTTAACAGAACGATCCGCCAACTGAAGTGAAATATGTGTCTTTTTAAGTTCTCCAAGACCAAGCCTTTTGCAGATTGAATATGGCGTCAAACTCACACTTGCCCCTAAGTCACACAAGGCTTTCATGTCTTCCATCTTCCCAATAGTGCAAGGCAAAGAGAAGCTTCCCGGATCTTTCAATTTCTGAGGAATAGCCTTCTGGATGACTGCACTGCATTCTGCATTAAGAGTAATAGTTTCTGCATCTTCAAGTTTCCTCTTCTTTGTCAACATCTCCTTAAGAAATTTAGCATAAAGTGGCATTTGATTCAAAGCTTCAGCCAAAGGAATATTAACATGCAACTGCCGGAACATAGTCAAGAACTTCTCGTACTGCTTCTCTAACTGCCTGTTGTGAAGTCTCTGTGGAAATGGAATAGGAGGAACATAAGGTGGTGGAGAAACATACGGATTTTCTGATTCTTCTTCCTTCTTCTTCTCATCTTCTTTTTCTGACGTGTCTGCAGCAATCTCTACTGGCTTATCCTCTTTCTCAGCATCACTCTCTTTAGGCTTAAGAACCTCAACCTCGGGCAACTCTTTTCCGCTCCTCAACGTAATTGCTTTGCATTGCTCTTTACCAGTCTGGTCGGGTTGACTAGGAAGAGACCCTTGCTCACGAACACCCATCTTTGAGGCAATCTGTCCAATCTGTGTTTCTAGCATCTTTTGAGATGATGCCATCTGATCTATTTTTGATTCCATATTAGCCAATGCCCCAGAAGTCCCTTGCATAATCTTATTTAGTGCAACCTCCCACTCAGCTGGTTCTTTCTTTAATGGAGGTTGATACTGCTGCTGTGCTTGATATGGCGGTCGTGACTGAAAACCAGGAGGTTGATTCTGCCTTGGAAATGCATAGGAAGGATTAGCTACATGATTATTGCTGTAAGAAAGATTGTTGTTTGGCCTTTGATTCGGATTGTAGTAAGAATTATTCTGCATAGGCCAAGGCTGTCTTCCTTGAATAAAAGATGCTTCTTCTGGAAATTGTTGCACATAAGAGTTCTGACTAGCACCATAATCATGATACCCTTCCATAGGTGAAGAAATAGCATTCACATTTACCTTTTGTCCTCGCACCTCCTGAGTTAGAGTATCCAACTTTTGAGCCAACATGTTGATCATCTCAGATTCTTGTGCTGCTTTTGCTGAGCTCGTCCCACTAGGTGCCCATGAATAATTATTAGATGCTAATTCCTCAAGGAGTGCTTTAGCCTGTGTAGTTGGTGCCTTCTTGAAATTTCCACCAACAGCCACATCCAAACTCAAACGAATATCTGCATTCATGGCCCCATAAAAAGTACTAATGATCTGCCAATCTTCTAAGCCATGATGTGGACACTTCCTCAATAGTGCCTTGAATCTCTCACATGCTTGATATAGACCTTCACCCGGTTGTGCTTTAAAACTCATAATCATAGTCCTCAACTATTGCGTCTTGTCAGAAGGATAGTATTTGGACAAGAATGCAGTAGAAAGACTCTCCCATGTAGCAACCGTAGTGTTTGGAAGTTGCTGAAACCATTCTAAAGCTCTTCCCTTAATAGAGTAGGGAAACATATGGAGACGAATCTGATCACTCGTAACACCAGTGATTCTGAATGAGCCACACATCTGCACAAAACGCTCTAGATGTCTGTGTGGGTCTTCTAATTCAATGTCTCCTTCAAAAGCTTGATTGCTGATCATCTGAATTAAGCTCAGATTAATATGGAACTGAGCTGCACCAATCTCTGGAGTTTTGTACATGCAATTGGCTAGATTCGGTGTCTCATGGTCCCAAATAGAAGACTGATCAACATTAACAGCTTGATTCTCCGCATCTCCCATCTTAGCTTTCTATTTTCTGATCTTTCTCAAAGTACGTTCGATTTCAGGGTCAAATTCCAATTTTCTAGCGCGCGAAGAACGTCGCATACACCTAAAAATCACCAACAAAACAACTTGTGGAACCAATTAAAATCTAAACAATAAGAAACAATTAACCTAAACTCAACTATACTGCCTTCCCCGGCAGCGGCGCCAATTTGTTAGTAGTATTTTTGTAGTTCGTTCTCAGGGAAGGACTAATATGTAGAATCAAGTTCAAGTATTTTATCTCTCACAATTTAGAAGTGTAGAAGAATGTTTGGTTTGTTTTTAAACTAATTAAACTAATTATCAATTGAGAATAAAATATATGAGGAAAATAATTCAAGAACTGGGGTTCTTCACTTGGTTTCAATGCACATTCAATATCTCTATGACATCTACGTTCTTACTCTGCTGAAAACAATTCTTCTAAGGTTATAATGTTCCCTTCCAAGATACACTATAATGTCTACAACTACACCTTAATTGTCACTTCCGTGATACAATCAAAGTACAATCATAAACTATTACGCACCAAGAATTATAAGTCTCACAACTCTCCTATTAATCTTCCAATCAAATATTCGAGTTATGTCTGTTAAATCGTGTACTAAAATTGCAACTCCTCTTCCAAGTTATCACAATTCCTAAAATCCAATCAAAGGTTCATGACTCCCCTAATTGTAGTAAGCCCTCAATAACAGATCATCAAAGAAAGAAAATCACAGATAATTAAACATACATGAATACCAAGGAATACTACCCAATCCTTAGATTAGAGATTTAGTTACACATAATTAAGGAAGAAAACAAAACACACGAATTAATAGAAGAAATCATAATTATAAGAATATAGAAAAAACCTTTAATCTTCAATCTTCAAAGAAAATAATAGTTCTACAGAAAAATCCCTAAAAGCTGCGTGTTACAATGATATGATATGTATATCCATGTGATGATACGATTTTACAATGATATAATGTGTTTTTATAGGCCCTAGAAGTTTTATACAACAAGGAAATACCAAAAATACCAAATAGAGTCAAAACAGGAAAGTTATGGAGGGTTTTTAGTGAAATTTTCGTCATGGACAGCGGCCATGCTAGGCTGCGGCCTAGCTAGAGGCTGCGGCCTAGCTCCAAATCTGTTGGAAATTTTTTAGCATGCTATTTCCTTCGTTTTTTCTTCGTTTTGCCTCCGTTTCCTTTCGTTCTTTTTCTCAAAGCTTCCATACTTCAATTCCTTACCTTGGAACCTTCATGGTGGCTCACAACAAGACTCCATTGTTCATTCTTAAGCTCGAATTCATCTCCAGAATTGATAGGAATTGCAACCTTATTCAACATTCTTGCAACCCATAATTTATTCATTTCTTCTCGTAAATTCACCACATCAATTTCTCGAACTCAAAATCACATAAATCACTGAATAATGCTCGATTTCTTTCAACTTGGCAATTATTTATTTCCTGCAATAAACTCCAATAAAACTCATTAAATCGACACGATTATTCGCAAAAGCACCGTAAATGTGGGAATAAAATCCTATAAAATATATTCTATCAGTTGTTGATGTTGTTGTTCGGATGGGTTGCCTTTGGGTGTTGAAGCATCGATTTTGGAGCTCCACCTCTCTTGCCGGCAGCAGCTTTTATGAGTTGATACTTGGTTCTGCAAAGGGATGGTTTAACTGAATAATTCTGGTTCGGCTGTTTTGTTGTCCTATGATGGTCGAATTCTTACCTATTCGAATTGATAAAAAAAAGGGATTGTAGGATTGTTAAATTGTATTAGGGATATTAATTTGATTTTTAAGATATAAGAAGTTATATGTGCATCAGATTTCTGCAGAGAGCAAGTTTTGGGTTCGCCGGATATGTTACCGGCCGGATTCTGCATATTTCCTTCACCGGAATCTGGGGACAGCAAGAACATTCATATGTTCTTGTTTGTTTTCTTTTATTTTGTTTAAATTGCTTTGTGTTTGATCTGTTTTACTAGATACATGGTAAAAATGTTATGTTCAGGATCTGTGCTATTAGAAGTCTGTTTTACCCCTGGGCATTTGACACCGTTAGTAGAAAATAGACGGTAGTACACTAACTGTAAGTAATTTGATTGTTCAGTATTGCCCGTGGCAAATTTGAAACTATGGTATGCGAAGTGATGTCTTGGCCAAAGTTCAGGTACACAAAGTGCATTTTACTCTATATTTCACGAACTTTGGTTCTCTTATTTTTTTTTTTGCCGATTCGTAGAACATTACTTCTTCACTGCCAGAGGAGGCCGAGTTACGGTGGTGGAGAAGCTGCGGAGTAGGTGACGTGGTAGGTGGGACCGGCGTGCTTGGGTTACAAGATGACGTGTCGCCATACTTGTTGTCTTGTCTTGTCCGGAGAGATGAAAAGTGTAAAAACCGGAGAATGTTCTTTTTTCACTTGGGTCTTGGGTCGTCAAGGTCAGGGCAGGGCACAAAATCGAATTGAATTCAAAATTGGTAAAACTTGGTAAAGTCAAATACGACTATACGAGTATAAAATTAACCAAATTTAAATTTAAAAAAATGGAAGTCATATTTCAAAATGTTATTCATTTTTATTACAATAAAATACTTACAAATTTAATGTGTATTTGTTTTAACAATTCTCGGGGATGAGCGAGGATCGAATCCATAATCTGGATCGATAAATAATATACCCTTAATTACTTGGAATATCGAACCTTGCTCAAATGTTATTCATATTTATCAAGGAGTAAATCTTAGCGGAAACACTACACCACCACAAATTTAGGACCCAACTAATTATCTTGTTCCTATTTAACACAAATTTGTTTTTTCTCCAAAATGATTAAAATGATTATTATTAGAAATAAAATTGTAGGCTTCATTTAAAGTATATAGTACTTTGTTTGGTAATTTAAATAATTAATTACTGCAAAAAAAATTTATATACACATATTTTTTTATGAAATTTGATAACTATTTTTTTATTATCATAATGTCATACTACTAATTAATCCTTGTTTTAGAGCATTTTTTTATTAAATTTAATCATTATTTATAATATATTTTTATTAGTGAATTGATTAGAAAATTACAATAAAATGTTTTAAGTGAACGAAATATAAATTATATATAATAACTAAATAGGATACATCTTAATATGCATTTTATTATGAATTTAATATTTTTATATTCTTTTTTTTGCCACGTTTTTATATTTTTTTTCATAAGATGAAACTAATATGTTTGAGTGTATTATGATAAAGCAAAGTATAAAACTATGATTCGATCAACAAAATGTGAAAGAACTGCTCACGAAAGAAACAAAGTATAGAAGAAAACCCGAGTCAGACAGAAAAAAAAGAAGTGAAATAAAATATAACATGGTGCATGAGTTGGTTAGTCAGTGAGAATACTAAGATTTTAAAGATTTTTTTATATAAATGCTTGTGGCTATTTTTATTATTTTAGAATGATTACATATTTATAAAATTATCATAATTTTTTGATAACTTTTTTATTAAGAAAAACTCTAATCTCAAGTAAATCTACTTAGGTTTATCAAGAAGAGCTGTAAATGAACTGAGTTGAGCTCGACTCGACTCGAGATCGATTTGGTTCGGTTCATTAAAGAACTCGAATTCAAGCACCAAAACTTGTCCGATAAGCTTATCGAGTCGAGCTGAGTTTTTTGGTTGTCCGAATCGACTCGACTCGAACTCGGTTCTACTCGGTACTCTACTCGAACTCGTTAAGCGATACAATAAAAATAAAAAAAATAATAGGTTTTTATTGTTTTAGTTTTAGTTTTTATTGTTTTATCAATACAAAAAGGTTTTCTGTTTGTTAGCCTATAAATACATTGTATCCGTTCCTTGTTCTAATATAACTGAACCTCTCTTTTATTATCTCTGTTTTACATAAATAAGCACCTTTGTTTTTTTCTATGCAATTTTTATTTTGTTTCATTCTTGTCTTGTCTTGTGTTTCTTTTCTTACAACTACTTCCAACGATTATAATTTACAATTTACAAGTGATCCTACAAGTCTAAAATTTAAAAATAAGACAAAAAAAATTTAAAAAACTCGAACTCGACTCGGGATTGACTGGGTAAGCTCGTTACCGACTCTACTCTGCTCAGCCGTTAACGAACTCGAGTTCGGCAAGAAAAAAAAAGCTCGTTAAGGTAATTGAGCTCAAGCTCGACTCGGTACAAAATATCTCGAACTCGATTCGGTCGAAACCCGATCGACTCGGTTCGTTTACAGCCCTAATCAAGAATGAACATAAATCGAGAATACGACACGAGTTTTACGGGTTAGGGTTGTTATTAAACGGGTCGGATCAAAAACGGATCGAACC
The DNA here is from genome assembly GCA_036435485.1 of Saposhnikovia divaricata. NCBI lineage: Eukaryota > Viridiplantae > Streptophyta > Magnoliopsida > Apiales > Apiaceae > Saposhnikovia > Saposhnikovia divaricata. Next base: position 197,230,251 of record CM071594.1, read on the forward strand.
CGAAATTGATTTTCATAAAAATAATGGGTTACTGGTTGTAACATCCCAAATCGATAGAATTAGAGTATTCGGGTCCTTTATATAGACAAGTCAATGACCAATGTGTACCAATTTGCTAGCATTTTTGTACTGACCTAAGGTGGGTTGTTGGATTCTGTAATAACCCGAATTTCTGTACTTGAGAAAAATTTTCGTTTGAGGGATGAATAGTGATTTGCATGGATGAATAGTGAATTTATGGATGAATAGTGATTTTTGAGGACTAAGAAATTTTTCATGTCACCCTATATACGGGATAGGAAATAGATATTTCGAAGTTATATTAGTAATCTACGAGGTAAATAAGTGTATGTAAACGCGATCAGAATTCAGAAAATCCAAACTTTATTTTTAGTAATATTTGACCGGACAGTGAAGAGCATTTCAATGCGACCAAGATAAGTGATTTATTTAATTTGAGGATTCAAGGATTTTATATTTTATTATTTTATTAAAGGTGATTTAAGAATTTAGAACGAAAACTCCTGAGTTAGTATAACGAACGTTCTAGGAATCGCTAGAACTTTATAACGAGATTAAGCGATAAAGCGAACAAATTATGGATTTTGGATTGAGTTCATAACAAGATTAAACCCCACACATGATCATCAAGAGAATTATATCAAGTGGATTAAAAGATTTAATTCAGGGATTAAAACAAAACAATTTAGGATTTAAGTGATTTAAATCACTTAAATCAAATCCAAAACATAACAAATATCAACCAAACTTCTTAAGAACACCTTGCACAAGAACCAAGGAATTGAACACAGCCATAACAACTGATAATATCAAGATATTATCATCAAAAGTAAAGTTGACAAGTCTAGATTGGAGGGAGAGAAAGAAAAGATCAAGAAAACCAAGAACACACCATTTTTCCAGATTCTGCCCAGCAGGAAGAAGAGGCTCAAAACCCTAGCAACCGAGCACCAAATCTTATGATCTATAGCTCAATAGAAAGCCCTTGAAGAGTAGAAGGTGTGATAAAAATTTGAGAACCAATCTCTAATTTTTCGATTTTATATAGATTTTACAAAGTTGATGATGAATAGTGTTTTAAGTTATTTTCATGTTTTGTTCATGGCTTTTAGGCTTTGTTAAGACTACCCAAGGCTATTATAAGGTGTACAAAGCTTTGTTAGTGTTGTGAGAGTATCAAGGAAGGTATAAACCTCAGCTTTACCTTTTATTTATATGAGTTTTGGTGGAGTTTTGATGTTAGTGTAAAGATGAGTTCATGTTAAGAGTTTATATGATTGTTTAGCTTTGTTTTTAGGTGTATATGTTGAGTGGTGGTCATTGGACCATACCACTGCCCTTAGAGGCCTAGTATGAGTGTTGGTTTGCGATATTAGAGTATGGGTTGCTTTGTGTGGCTTGTTTGAGATGAAACAAAATGGTAATGTTCGATTTAGAGCCGTCGTAATGCCCGATTTTTGTAAACATCTTTAACAGTTGAAATCCGAGACCATAAAATTGTTTAAAGGTTAACCACTACATATGGTTGTAAAGATATGGTTGTCTAGTTTATTTTGCCGCAAGAATCGCATTAAAAGAGTTTACGATTTAGGAGTTATGACCATTTTAGTGAAAGTTGTTCGAGGGATGGAACTACAGAAATGTACCTACTTTGAGGATATAAATGAGACCCTTAATAGTTGATTTATAATATGAAATTTTGAGGATAAATACTAAGGTCAGTTAGTTAAGTATGTGCGAAGGTTTCGAGTTAAAAACATTATTTTACGATTTTATAAAAATACGTAAGCCGAGGTTGCGCAAGTGAAAACCCCTAAGAACACGACTTAGAAACCAAACTTATAAGTGTTTAAGTATAACTTGAATTCGAGGATTGGTTTCGAGCCAAACTTATGACTTAAGTGGTTGTCGACTAACGTGGACTTAGTACGAGTCTAGAAGGACCCCTTAGTGCCTTGTTTGTGATTCGCTTAAGTGTCTGAGCGTTGAGTTATAAGTGGATCGTATAGGGGATTAATCGCGTGTTTTCTTGACTTGTTTAGATTGTCAGATTTCGCCACAAGCCCCTACTACATTTGAAGTACCAGGCAAGTATACTAAACCCTACTCTACTATTTAGAGTATATATGTTTCAATGCAAGTATTTTATTTCGTTACTCAAATACCGGATATTGATGCAATTGAATGCATGTATATATATTATTGTTGTGAATGTTATCCAGATAGTATATAAGTATAGTAGTATGTATAAGAGTTATTGGTCCATATGATTGGGACAAGTATCGAGGTACATTGTTCGCACTCGAAGGGAGATAAATGTTTTGAAAAACTATCTTGTTAATTATTGGAGGTGATGAGAGATTTGATCTAGATCATTTTATTCGAATCCAGATCAAAGCAGTCGTTCATATTTTTCCTCTTATATTTCGAGAGGAGAGTGATTTATTGGAAGTAGTAATCGTTCATTGTTTCCGAACGATAATAATTATTATGAATTGAGGTGCACGTGGAATTATACGTGTCATGTAAGATAATGAGTATCTTGAGGTGCACGTGGAATTATACGTGACATCTAAGATGATAAATGTGGAAGGTGATCAGGGGTACTCTGGCACCTTATGTTATGGACTGGAGATAGCATATATGTATGAAAGCCCGGATGCGGCTTAGGGTGAGGTCCGAGCAAGTCGGCTCATCCTGGGGTGATCAAGGCCGAGCAAGTCGGCTCCCCCCTCCGCCGGTAGTAAAAATATTAGACGTAAGGACTGATCATCCATTACAGCCCCGCTGAATATAGTCCATCAGCAGTATTTGATAAGTGTAATTGATACTACATGTGGGTATTAATTACAGTATGAAAGGTATGTCCTCACTCAGTTCTTGTGAGTAAATTTAAGTATGTTAAAGAAAATATGGGATTTCATTTCTTGAAGAAGTTTTGTTGATATATATATGATTATGGTATATAAAACTTGCTGGGCATTTTTTTTGGCTCATTCTTGCTATTTTAAATATTATAAAAAAGCGGCAATCAGAGCTGGCACTAGTACGGCAAACCGTGATAAGAGGAAAGGTCCTGCAACGGACGTAGCATGCTAGAAGAAAGGTTCCGGAGATGAGAATAAGGTGGAAGAAGTATTATGAATTATATTGTGATATATGGGATTAATTGTTATGTATTGTAATAGCTCTAGTACTTTGTAGTTGTAATAAGATTCTGGAGGATACTCTGATGTGTAAACACTTTTGGATTAGTAAGTACTCGTTCTAATACTATAACCCGTGGAGTAAAGGATGGAGTTTATTATGAATATTGTTGTAGATTATATTGTGAGCAAGTGATTAAATATTTCGCAAAGGTATGTATGTGTATGGTTAAGGTTGTAACGACCCGGATTCCTAGTAAGAGATTAGGGGGCGTTACAGATTCGGTATGCATTCGGTTGTGGGCTTAGATGTTATAAATGGTATTTAAGCTCTACCGAGCCTGAAGTGCAGAGGCACTGCCCAGGTTCCGTATGTTTGTGTATGGGCTCGACGAGGATGTCGACCAAATAAGAGGGGGTGTTTGTAACATCCCACATCGATTAGATTGAGAGTATTAGGATCCTTTATAGATGCAAGTCAACAACTAATGTGCACCAACTTGCTAGCACTTTTTTTTGGGGTCCGGTATGCATTCGGTTGTGGGCTCGGATTTTATAAAAAATTGGACCATTTCTTGATTTGTGCATGTCATCCTTGCACAGGGGCCATTCTAATCTTCTCTGTAGCGTTCTAAATTTTTCGGATGTCCCAATAAGAGAATTTTTGTGTAACATCCCACATCGATTAGATTGTGAGTATTCAGATCCTTTATAGATACAAATCAACAACTAATGTGCACCAACTTGCTAGCATTTTGGATTGACCTGTGGTGGTTGTTGAGTCCGGTATGTATTTGATTGTGGGCTTGGATTTTTAAATGGTATCAAATCTCTACCGGGCCGAGAGTGCAGAGGTGATAAGTGATAAGTGGATTTTATATCCACTTGGATCGCTTCAATTCGGCTTAAATTGATTGTCTTGACTCAAGTTTATTGTAGTTTTGATGTGTTTTACTTAGTTGTGCAGACTTACAAGAATGTCGATTATGGGTGATGCTTCTATCGTGTTTGGAGGATTAATTGATTAAAATTCGGATTTTCCGGGAAGGTTGCGCAGTCTACACTGTTTTGGCCATATCTGGAGTTCTAGAAGTCCGTTTTCAGCGATCTTACAGCTCACGCGAAGCTTGAGAGATTTTATATAACATGGGATAGATAGCAGGTGCAGGGGACGTGCTGAATTAAATCGTGCACGTGTTCAATGATAAGCCATGAAGAAAAATTCCAGTTTTGCCCTTTTTCTAATTCTAATTGTATTTTGGGCAGCTTTTGGTACCTTAATCGAATTCTAATTGTAATATAAGGTAATTGCTTATTGGGAAAGACTTCTAGAGTCTATTTAAACACATCCTACCATGTAATTTGTATCAGATTTTTATTATTGTAACGTAGAACTGTAAGAGAGAAAAGTGGAGAAGGATTCAAGCTCGGTGACAAGCAAAGATCTAGATCTACTTCATCTTTTGTATACTTTGGATAATAGATTTGTTTTCTCAACTCTTGTTTTTATTAATATTATTGCTTCTTTATTTTATATCTTGTTTAATATCATGTTTTCATCTAATCCCATGGTGACGAACGGTTCAATTATGAACTAATCGTTGTCATGGGATCCTAATGGATTTATCTATGTAGCTTAGTAGTTTATATGCTTTAAAGATTTATGTGTGGTGAATTCTTGATATCATTGTATGGTTGTGCTTCATGAATTTAGATGCGTAGCTAACATCTAATTTGTTAATCTCTTGCTAAACGAGAGTGGATCTTGAGATTTAGAACTTGCCATGCTAGCATAGGATAGGTTGATGTTTTAACATCATGATTTGTGGCGTAAATAGAGATATTATGCTACCCTATGTGATCTATGTGGATAACTTGCACTTAAACCTCTATGTTTTCAAATTCTATAGAGATATAGGGTCTAAACATAATAGGTGTCTACTCATCTTCTATCTCTTTTGTGGATGCATGCGTAGTTTGGTATTAGTATATCGAGAGATAGCTTTTACTTGTTTCGTGTTATCCGATCAGATATCAAAACCATCACATGTATTGATTAAAGGCTGCGACTCTAAGTAAAGTAGATAATGAAATTAGGATTCCATGTTTTATCTCATATAAGTAATTCATCTTAAATTCTCATTAGTTAATTATTCTTAGTTAATAATTTGCATCCTAGTTAATTTAGATAATTAAAACCTCAATCTTGTTATTTGTCTTAGCAGTGGATTAAAACCAAACATTGTTGCATAGGCATATTTACTGATTTAAACTTAACCAGATCTCTGCGGAACGAACTTTAATTATATTACTTGTGACTACGTGCGCTTGCGTAATTTTGTGTTAACAAGTTTTTGGCACCGCTGCCGGGGATCATCGGTGTTTTGTTTAGTTAATGTGCTTGTCATCAGTGGTCGTTAGCGTTCACTGACTCGGATTTCTTACTTATTTGTTTGTTTCGTGGTGTTTTCAGGTACTTGAACGAGTATGCGAACACGTTTGCAGGCTCGTAAGGAAAAACTGGCAGAAGAGGAACTTGCAGCAGTAAACGAGATGGCGGATTTACCAGCAGCAGTCAAGGCTTTGAAGGACTATTCACAGCCGAAGATTACTGACATACAATCTAGTATTGTCAGGCCAGCTATTGCAGCGAATAACTTTGAGATCAAGCCGAGCACAATTCAGATGGTGCAGAATTCGGTTCAGTTTGGGGGTGCTTCGACAGAGGATCCTAACATGCACATCCGGGACTTTATCGAGATCTGCGACACTTTCAAATTTAATGGTGTGTCTGATGATGCTATCAAGTTGAGGCTTTTCCCATTCTCCTTAAGGGATAAGGCTAAGGGCTGGTTACACTCTCTACCAGCTGGTTCCATTACTACATGGGATGATCTTGCTCAGAAGTTTCTTAGTAAATTCTTCCCTATGGCGAAAACTGCAGCAATAAGGAACCAGTTAACTCAATTTCGACAGCAATCTGGCGAGTCTTTGTGTGAGGCTTGGGAACGTTATAAGGAGATGCTACGAAGGTGTCCTCATCATGGCATGCCTGATTGGATGGTTATTAATGGTTTCTACAATGGGTTGGGAGCACAGTCTAGGCCTTTGCTAGATGCAGCATCAGGTGGAGCTCTGTGGGCGAAGAGCTATGAGGAAGCTTATGATCTTATTGAGATGATGGCTGCTAACGAATATCAAAATCCATCACAGAGGCTTTCTCAAGGTAAGGTAGCAGGTGTTCTTGAAGTTGACACACCTTTAGCTATTGCAGCTCAGTTGAAGGCTCTTTCGATGAAGGTGGATTCTCTTGCTAATTATGGAGTTCAGCAGGTTGCTAGTATTTGTGAGCTATGTGCGGGCGCACATGAGACGAATCAGTGTGCTATCTCTTCTGAATCAGCACAGTTCGTAAGTAATTTTCAGAGACCTGCTGCACCAGTACCAGCCACCTATCATCCAAACAACAGGAATCATCCTAACTTCAGCTGGAGCAACAATCAAGGTGCTCAACAACCTCAGCCCTATCAGCAGTTTCAGGGTCAGCAAGCAAGGCCATTCAATCAAGGTTATCAGCAGCAGTATGCTCCAAAGCAATCATATCAGCCTCCTGGATTTCAGCAGCAACAGTCCCAAGCTCATGCGGGGCAATCATCTAATGAAAAACCAGAAAGGGATGATTTGTGGATGATGGTGAAGAACCTGCAAGCTTCTCATAAGGTCTTGGAAACTCAGGTGGGATAGATTGCAAATGCCTTACTTAGTAGGCAACAAGGAACTCTTCCTAGTGATACGGAAACAAATCCAGGTAGGAGGGATAGCAAAGAACAGGTGAAGGCTGTGACTTTGAGATCGGGAAAAGTTATAGCAGGCCCTAAATCAGCAGTTGAAGAAGATGAAGATGTTCAGAATCAGCAGGCTGAAAAATCTGCAGTGCCCGAAATTGCTCAATCTGATTTGGTGGCTGATCAGCAAGGTGGTGAAGTAGAGAAGAGCAAGGAACCTGTTAAAAATTCTGTGGAGCTGTCTACAAAGAACACTCAGATCTATCCTCCTCCTCCTTATCCTAGAAGACTCTAGAAGCAGCAGTTGGACAAGAAGTTTGCTAAGTTCTTAGAGGTGTTCAAGAAGTTGCAGATTAACATTCCCTTTGCCGAAGCTCTTGAACAGATGCCGAGCTATGCCAAGTTCATGAAGGGGATTCTTTCTCGTAAGTTGAAGCTCGAGGAATTAGAGACTGTTGCTCTAACGGATGAGTGCAGTACTGTGCTGCAACAGAAATTGCCTCCAAAACTAAAGGATCCTGGTAGCTTTACTATTCCATGCACTATTGGTAATTTGTCTTTTGCGAAGTGCTTGTGTGACTTGGGAGCTAGCATCAATCTCATGCCCTTGTCAGTCTATATGCAACTTGGTCTACCGGAACCAAAGCCTACCAACATCTCTTTGCAGTTGACTGATCGTTCAGTTACATATCCTAGAGGCCTAGTGGAGGATGTGTTGGTGAAAGTTGACAAACTCATATTCTCTGCTGATTTTGTTATCTTGGATTTCGAGGAAGATAAGAAGATTCCCATAATCTTGGGAAGACCATTCTTGGCTACGGGAAAGACTCTGATTGATGTGCAGAAAGGGGAGCTCACCATGCGGGTGCAAGACCAGAATGTCACTTTCAATGTCTTTAATGCAATGAAACTTCCCTCAGATGAAGAAGAATGTTTGAAGGTGGATTGGGTTGATTCTGCAGTTACTATGGAAATGGAGCAGTTGCTCAAGTCAGATTCTTTGGAAAAAGTTTTAGTTGGTGATTCTGATTTTGAAGATGAGGAAATAGCCGAGCAACTTCAGCAGCTAAATTCAGCTCCTTGGAAAAGAAGATTTGATTTGCCTTTTGAATCTCTTGGGTTAGCAGAACTTAAAAATTCGGAGGGGTGAATGAAACCATCTATTGAGGAAGCTCCTACACTTGAACTCAAACCACTTCCGGAACACTTGAGGTATGTTTTTCTTGGTGATGCATCTACATTACCTGTTATTATTGCCTCTAACTTGTCAGCTAGTGCGGAAGAAAAGCTTTTGCGAATTTTGAGGGAGTTCAAGTCAGCAATTGGTTGGACTATAGCAGATATCAAGGGAATCAGCCCTTCTTATTGCATGCACAAAATTCTGCTAGAGGAGGGAGCTAACCCTACTGTTGAGCATCAGCGGAGACTTAATCCGATTATGAAAGAGGTGGTGAAGAAGGAAATTCTAAAGTGGCTTGATGCGGGTATTATATATCCTATCTCAGATAGTTCTTGGGTGAGCCCGGTTCAATGTGTGCCAAAGAAAGGAGGCATGACAGTTGTTGCTAATGAAAAGAATGAGCTCATCCCTACTCGAACAGTCACGGGGTGGAGAGTTTGCATGGACTACAGGAAGCTCAACAAAGCCACGAGAAAAGATCACTTTCCTCTGCCATTCATTGATCAGATGCTAGACAGGTTGGCGGGACATGAGTATTATTGCCTCCTTGATGGTTATTCAGGCTACAATCAGATTTGCATTGCTCCGGAAGATCAAGAGAAGACCACATTCACATGTCCTTTTGGTACCTTTGCTTTCCGACGGGTTTCTTTCGGACTTTGTGGTGCTCCGGCCACCTTTCAAAGGTGCATGATGGCTATTTTCTCAAACATGATTGGCTCGAATGTGGAGGTTTTTATGGATGATTTCTAAGTTTTTGGTACTTCATATGACGAGTGCTTGCATAATCTTGGCTTGGTTTTGAAACGTTGTGTGGAGACTAACTTGGTGCTTAATTGGGATAAGTATCACTTCATGGTGCGAGAGGAAATTATTCATGGGATAAGGTATCTGGTAGAGGACTTGAGGTGGATAGGGCTAAGGTGGAAAAAATCGAAAATCTTCCTCCACCTATCTCTGTTAAAGGAATTCGCAGTTTTCTTGGTCATGCGGGTTTCTATCGGCGATTCATCAAAGACTTCTCAAAAATTTCTAAACCCTTGTGCAATCTCTTGGAGAAGGATGTTCCTTTCAAGTTTGATGATGAGTGCCTTGCAGCTTTTGAGCTCTTGAAGAAGAAGTTGACTACTACACCAGTCATTACCGCACCTATTTGGGAGGAACCGTTCGAACTTATGTGTGATGCTAGTGACTATGCTGTTGGAGCTGTGCTTGGTCAAAGGAAGGATAGAATTTTTCATGTGGTTTACTATGCTAATAAAACCCTCAATGATGCACAGCTAAACTACACTACTACGGAGAAGGAGTTGCTAGCAGTTGTCTATGGGTTCGAGAAATTCAGGTCTTATTTGCTTGGTACGAAGGTAATTGTGTATACGGATCATGCTGCTATTCGATATCTCATGTCGAAGAAGGATTCAAAGCCTAGATTGATTCGTTGGGTGCTTCTTTTGCAAGAATTTGATGTGGAAATCAAGGATAGGAAAGGCACGGAAAATCAAGTAGCGGATCATCTCTCACGCTTAGAGGACCACGGTAAGGATTCGCATAACAAATCTCTTATTAATGAATCTTTTCCAGATGAGCATCTTTTTGGAGTGCAAGGTGAAGAGCCATGGTTTGCAGATTATGTGAACTATTTGGTTAGCAATGTATTTCCTCCGGAATTTTCTTATGCTCAAAAGAAGAAGTTTCTGCATGATGTGAAGTGGTACCGTTGGGACGAGCCATTCTTGTTTAAGCTTGGTGTGGATCAGATTTTGAGGAGGTGCATTCCGTATAGTGAAACGGAAGGTATTTTGCATGATTGTCATTCTACCACATATGGAGGCCACTATGGTGGTGATAAAACAGCTCAGAAAGTACTTCAAGCAGGATTCTATTGGCCAACTCTGTTTAAAGATTCTCATAGGTTCGTGATGAGTTGTGATCGATGTCAAAGGGTTGGTAATATTTCCAGGAGGAACGAGATGCCTCTTAGTACGATCCTTGAAGTTGAGATTTTTGATGTGTGGGGAATTGATTTCATGGGTCCGTTTGTTTCGTCTTGCAACAATCAGTACATTCTCTTAGCAGTGGATTACGTGTCTAAATGGGTCGAGGTGAAGGCTTTACCGACCAATGATGCTAAGGTGGTGCTGAATTTTCTTCACAAGCAGATTTTCACGCGTTTTGGAACTCCACGAGCTATAATCAGTGATGAGGGGACACACTTCTGTAATCGTCAATTTACTGTTATGATGGCAAGGTATAATGTGACTCATCGTGTTGCCACAGCTTATCATCCTCAAACTAATGGTCAAGCGGAGGTTTCGAATCGTGAGATCAAGAGAATTCTCAAGAAAGTGGTAAATCCATCAAGAAAGGATTGGTCTTTGAAGTTAGACGAAGCGGTTTGGGCGTATAGAACTGCTTACAAGACACCCCTAGGTATGTCTCCTTATCAGTTGGTTTTTGGTAAGGCTTGTCATTTGCCGGCGGAGTTAGAGCACAAGGCCTATTGGGCGTTGAAGAAGTTAAACTTAGATATTTCAGCTGCGGGTGAGAAATGTCTACTTCAGTTAAATGAGCTCGAGGAATTTCGTGAGCAGGCTTACGAGAATGCTAAGATGTACAAGGAGAAAGTGAAGAGGTGGCATGATAGGAAGTTGGTGCATAAGTCATTTGTGCCGGGCCAACAGGTTTTGCTTTATAATTCTCGCCTTAAACTTTTTCCGGGTAAGCTCAAATCAAAGTGGTCGGGTCCGTTTACAGTCAAAACCGTGTTTCCACATGGAGCAGTGGAGATATTTAGGGGTTCTATTGATGATGCTTTCAAGGTAAATGGACAGAGACTTAAGCCGTATTATGGAGGAATGGTGAACCGCGAGAAGGTTGCCGCCGTTTTATCTTGTTCGTGATTTTTCGGAAGAATGTCAAGCTAATGACATTAAACGAGCGCTTCTTGGGAGGCAACCCAAGTGATGTAGTATGGAAAAAAAAATGAGTGTTGTGAGTGTGCGAAAAAAAAAAAGAGAGAAGAGTGTGGGAAAAAAAAAACTGTTTTGAAAAAAAAAAATAGGGGTCGCGCAGGCTGCGCCTGCGTTTCCGTAAGACGCGCAGGCTGCGCCTGCGTTACTGTGTTGGGCGCAGTCTGCGGCTCCTGCGCACAGATTGCTTGGAGCGTAGAATGGTGCTCGAATTCTCAGCTGTTGCTCTTATATTAAAAAAAAAAAAATTCCTCCCCAATTTCTTTTCTCCCTTTTTATACTATCATCTCCTACCCCAATCCTAAACCAATTTCAATTCCAAAACCTCCCAAATCTCTCCTAAATTTCTACACCCAATTCTTTTCTAATTTTTTTTAATTCTTAATTCTATCCTACATCAAATTCAAACCCATTCCAATTTCTCCTTTCCACAATCAAATTTAAATTCATCCTATCACTCCATTATATATACACCTATACATACAAACCCAATTCACTCCATATCTACATCTCTAAAAATTCAAGCTCGAGAAGGATTCAAGTTTGGGGGAAGTTATACAAGTTCACCTCTTTGATTCATAGTGGGTATATCTCTTCTCTAATTTTATTTTAACTATGAATTTATGTTCTTGTAAATTGGGGATTTTATATTAGTCTTGTTATTTGGGTGTTTTTGGTGTGATTTTTGCTTGGTGGTTGTTGGTGGAATTATTGTTGAGTGGGATTTTGATATTATGGCTCCTAAACGAATGAGGGGTGGTTCTAGTAGGGTGGAGAGATTTTCTTCTCCGGAGGCGGAGGTTGAGTATAATCGATTATTGTCAAGGCCGGTGGCGAAGGAAAGGGGGTTTTTGCCATCTCGTCATTATGGGTTGGTTGAGGTGATAAGTGAGTTACGTTGGGGAGAGATTTGTAAGGCACCTACTCCGGTTCCGGTGAATTTGGTTAGGGAGTTTTATGCGAATGCTAAAGATGAGCAGAATGGTGTGTGTATGGTTCGTGGTAAACGGGTGGATTACAGATCAGATGCTATTCGTCCGATTTTGGGACAACCACCTAAGCTTGTGGGGGATGAAAATTGGGCACTGAAGACTAGTGATGATGTGGATATGGAGGCGATTGTTCGTGAACTTTGTGTTCCCGGTACAAGTTGGAAGTATAAATTGGGAACTAATGAGCCTCTTTCTTTTCTGTCTTCTGCTATGAATAAGTTTGCTCGAGCATGGTATCTATTTCTTTGTGTCAATATTATGCCTACTTCTCATACGGGTGAGGTCACAGCTGATAGAGCGATTATTCTTTGGGGCATTCTAAAGGGAAAATACATTGATGTCGCCCATATTATTCAGCAGAATATTCGCAGGTGTTTAAAGTCTAGTGCACTGTCATCGATGCCCCATGCTTCTATCATAGTTGGGTTGTGTATGGTTAGTGGTGTTACCTGGGGTGCGGATGAGGAGTTGCAGTCACCTTTGCCTTCCATTGTTGATGTGTCTATTGATCGGATGCCAGAATGGCAAGGTGGAATCCCACATCCTAGGGGGCTCGGGTATGATGTTCGTGGTGCTGGTACTAGTGGTCAGGGAGCGGGCGCTCAGCCACGGGTTTCGAGAGTACCAAGAGTTTTGGATGCTCACTTTAGACGTTTGTACAGGCGTATGGATGCTATACATGCTAGTAACCGGGAGTATGCTGAGGATATGGCTACAGCTTTGAGAGATTCGGGTATTCAGGCCCGGTGGCCTGTCTATGGAGCTCGTACACCTTATCCACCGCTAGATACTGATTCATCCGAGGATGAGGACGAGTAGGTATGTTTTCTGCTATCCCTCGTATTTACTTCCATTCAATGCGGACATTGAATATTTTAAGTTTGGGGGTGGTTTGAGGGATTAGTAGTTGTTGTTGTATTATGTGTTCATGTAGGATTTCATGCTTTGCATATTAGTAGTAGTAATTTATGCATGTATGTTCGTATTAATTACGTTTGTTTCATATAGGGCATTCTGTTTTTGTTTTGTATACCATGTGAGTTCATATTGGTTGCATTTCATGGCATGCATATTTCATGATCCCTTAGGATGAGCTAATTCTGATTGGTAGGTAGGTGTCTAATTGAGTGTGGTAATGATTAATAGAGGGTTGACTTATAGTTTCTATGAAATTGACTTATGTGTTGCGGAAACAAAACTAATTACACAGTCTCATTGGGTGCTTTTGGGCTAGGTTGAGGTCATGCTTGTTTGGATGTTTTGAGATTTAATCACTTGATTATATTTAGAATTTTCGTTATTCCCTTAATGGCCTAGAACACTTAAGTCTAAGTTTGGGGGAAAACCGGGATTTCATGCTTAAATTGTAAATATTTGTCAATAATGGCTAGGCGTTAAATGGCTAGTAGCCGGATCATATTTATATGAGTAGTCTAGGGTTGGAATTGAGAATTCTCATTCCAGATTGCATAGAAAAAAAAATAGAAAAAAATAGAAAACAAAAAGAAAAACAAAAGAAAAAAAAAAGTCAAAAGTGTCAATTGTTTATATGCAAAATTAACCAGGGTGATCTCTTTAATACTCGAGCAATTAAGTTCGCGGGGACTTTGTGCCTAGTGACCTAAGGCTTTTATAGTCTGGGATTTACTAACCCAACGCTCGCTACATGGGTATTATTGTATAAGCCTTTCGGGGTCTCATCCATTGCACGGTTAAATAAGCATGCTTGTATATATGTGTCGTAGTAGTTAGTAATAAAGCATGAATTTCTGTCTATCTTGGATAAGGATGGAGGTGTTTCTTAGGTTATGAAATGTTTACAGTCTATTCTATTTATAAACCTTTGATTGTCTTGACGAAGAGCATGTATGATTTTTGACCTAGTTTTGGGAGTATTTCTGATGAGCATTGCACACACGCACGTTTCTGTTCATGTATTGTTAGTATACGGGAACTTGGTCGAGCTCTATTTGGATTTAGTTGCATTCTCTAAGATATTTGCTTGCTAGTTGGTTTTGGTTAGTTTGAAGGGGATCGTTTCATTTTTCATACTAGTTGCATTCATGCATTGCATTGCATTAGGTTAAATGGATTTTGTGGGTACATTCACTATAGGCCCTCACGAGACCTTACTCGTCCACTAGGGCTGCCTAGGGGTTTAAAGGGCTTGTTGCATATGCCAAATGCAACCGTGATCACCTACGGAAGTGGTACTAGTTAATTAGTTAGTTGTAATTGTTTATGCTTGAGGACAAGCATCGGTTTAAGTTTGGGGGTGTGATAAGTGGATTTTATATCCACTTGGATCGCTTCAATTCAGCTTAAATTGATTGTCTTGGACTCAAGTTTATTGTAGTTTTGATGTGTTTTGCTTAGTTGTGCAGACTTACAAGAATGTCGATTATGGGTGATGCTTCTATCGTGTTTGGAGGATTAATTGATTAAAATTCGAATTTTCCGGGAAGGTTGCGCTATCTTACAGCTCACGCGAAGCTTGAGAGATTTTCTACAACCTGGGATAGATATCAGGTGCAGGGGACGTGCTGAATTAAATCGCGCACGTGTTCAATGATAAGCCATGCAGAAAAATTCCAGTTTTGCCCTTTTTCTAATTCTAATTGTATTTTGGGCAGCTTTTGGTACCTTAATCGAATTCTAATTGTAATAGAAGGTAATTGCTTATTGGGCAAGACTTCTAGAGTCTATTTAAACACATCCTACCATGTAATTTGTATCAGATTTTTATTATTGTAACGTAGAACTGTAAGAGAGAAAAGTGGAGAAGGATTCAAGCTCGGTGACAAGCAAAGATCTAGATCTACTTCATCTTTTGTATACTTTGGATAATAGATTTGTTTTCTCAACTCTTGTTTTTATTAATATTATTGCTTCTTTATTTTATATCTTGTTTAATATCATGTTTTCATCTAATCCCATGGTGACGAACGGTTCAATTATGAACTAATCGTTGTCATGGGATCCTAATGGATTTATCTATGTAGCTTAGTAGTTTATATGCTTTAAAGATTTATGCGTGGTGAATTCTTGATATCCTTGTATGGTTGTGCTTCATGAATTTAGATGCGTAGCTAACATCTAATTTGTTAATCTCTTGCTAAACGAGAGTGGATCTTGAGATTTAGAACTTGCCATGCTAGCATAGGATAGGTTGATGTTTTGACATCATGATTTGTGGCGTAAATAGAGATATTATGCTACCCTATGTGATCTATGTGGATAACTTGCACTTAAACCTCTATGTTTTCAAATTCTATAGAGATATAGGGTCTAAACATAATAGGTGTCTACTTATCTTCTATCTCTTTTGTGGATGCATGCGTAGTTTGGTATTAGTATATCGAGAGATAGCTTTTACTTGTTTCGTGTTATCCGATCAGATATCAAAACCATCACATGTATTGATTAAATGCTGCGACTCTAAGTAAAGTAGATAATGAAATTAGGATTCCATGTTTTATCTCATATAAGTAATTCATATTAAATTCTCATTAGTTAATTATTCTTAGTTAATAATTTGCATCCTAGTTAATTTAGATAATTAAAACCTCAATCTTGTTATTTGTCTTAGCAGTGGATTAAAACCAAACATTGTTGCATAGGCATATTTACTGATTTAAACTTAACCAGATCTCTGCGGAACGAACTTTAATTATATTACTTGTGACTACGTGCGCTTGCGTAATTTTGTGTTAACAATAAGTGCATATTTTTGCATATTTTTATTACCTATTTATTGGTTGAGCTCGTATTTTAATAATTAATTTTGTTGCATTTCACGGAATTCGTGAATAAATAAAGAAATAGCAAAATAAAGAAATAAAGAGCAATGAAGGGAAAAAGAGGAAGAAAAAATGAAAAAGAATTAGGAGCTTGGTGGAAAAGGAATCTTTGAAGACATGTGGAAGGTGGAGATCATCCCAACACACTAAATAAGTGTATGGCCAAGATTCACTCATCAAAGCTTAAGGGGGAAGGAAACAAATAGATGGCTAGGATTCTACCACCACACACCACAAATGTATGGTGGGGATTTACCCAACAATCCCCTTAACCCTAATTCTTATCCTATAAATACCCCCTCACCCCCTTGTAATGAAAAAACTTAGATTTTATGGTACCTTTAATTTCTTGTTTTTTTTAGTTTCAAATCTTGTAAACACTTTTTATTTTAATGCAAAATTTCCGTTCCCTTTAATTTCTCGTCTTGTTCTTTCATTTTTGTTGCATAGCTTTCGTTATTTTCATAAATCTGATTAGTGGACAAAGTAGCAAAAAGCTAACCACTATGGGTTGAAAGTAACGAAATTTAATTTCTTGTTCGTAGTTTTAATGTTAACTTTTAATTCGTAGTGAGCCCCTTTAAATCTCAATTTTATTGTGGGTTTGTTTCTTGTTTTAATTTTCTTAGATTAAAATTTCAGTTTCTTAATTAATTGTCTTTATTTCTGTAGTTAATTTCTAAAAAAAAATAGTTTTATAAAGTTTCTGTTTTTAAATCTACTTTTTTTTTGTATTAATTCGAAGCAATTATTTTCCCCTGTTTTCTCTGTTACACAAACTAAACCCATTTCATTTTCTTTCTTTTTCTTCGGTTAAAACACACAGCCTCCCCTGTAATCTCTCTTATTTTCTCTCAACAAACGCATCCCTCTCTTCCTCTTTTCCTGAGTCCGAATCTTTCTGAAATTTAGGAGTCGCGAATTGTTTTAGTAATTGCCAAGTCTTTTTGGAAATATTTTGATCGTTTTAAAAATATTTTATCACAATGCCCCCATCAGGAAATAGAAAAATGGAGTCTTTGTAAGATTGTTTACGAGGCCTTAGATAGTCCAACAACCGCTTTGTTAGAGCCTATGTGCCAAGGTAAATTAGCCGAGAAGACCATGTTGTGGGAGTCTACTAGGGAGCCTTAAAAGTCGAACGAGTCGTCTAGTACATCTAGGGGTTTGCATTCAATTGGAAATTCGATTGCAACCGATGCCAAATTAGCTACTCTAACTAGAAGACTCGAAGCCCTAGAAACTAGTAACGCCCCCTCACAAGTGTCTATGTGCTCTAATTATAATCAAGGTTTTCCAAATTTTCCCGGTTGTGATCAAGTCAATGCGGTGTTTCAACCAACCCCTATGAATGATCCTTTTGCACCTACATACAATCCTACAACCAACCCTAACCGCTTTTGTGGGTTGCGTTTGTTTTTGTTTTGGTCCATTTTCTGTCTATAGTTTTCTGCTCAATTCGTTGCTAGTTCACTGTGTTGAATCGTTATGGGCTGAGTTGTCTGGTTTTCTGAATTGATGTGCATTGAGTATGGTGTTGAGTATAGTCGAACTCGTCCCTGAGTTTAATTCCTGTGATTCTGTGATATGAATTTTAATCCTGGTTTCTTTTTGTTTCTTGTTTTACGAGTTGTAGGATTTAGTTACTTTGCTTGGTTCGTCTTTGGCTACTTCAACTTACGAAAAAATTATGTAGTAAATAAATGTTTTAGATTAAAATCTAGTTTTAATTCGAATTTAAAATTTGTTAGATTAATTTAGCTTTTATTCTTTTTCTTATTAGAGTAAATTTAATTTTCTTTTAAAAATAGTCGAAATTTAAAAATAGTTTTAATTTCTTTTGGTAATTAAATAGAAATAAAAAAAATCCAAAATTCTCAAAAATCAAACTTGTTCTAATTCGATTAAATTGAAAATTAAGATTGCGAAAATAAAATAGTCTCTGTGGATCGAATCTAAAATTACTAAAACGAGATCACTTGCAATCATTTCTATTTTTAGCACATCAAGAGGCACTGTCCGGGTTCCGTAAGTATGTCAGTGGGTTCGACGAGGCCGCCGACCCAATACGAGGGGATGTTTGTAACATCACACATCGATTAGAATAATAGTATTCAGGTCCTTTATATAGACAAGTCAATGATCAATGTGTACCAGTTTGCTAGCATTTTTGGACTGACCTGTGATGGGTTGTTGAGTCCGGTATGCATTCGGTTGTGGATTTTGATGTTATACTGATCAATCTGTTTAACCCAAAATCGATCTGCATAACCCGTATAATTACTATAATAGAAAATTATTTATTAATATATTATTATGTAAATACGATAGATCATGTAATAATGAATATATAGTGGTTTATTTTTATTTTTTAAATTTTAAATTTATATTTTGATGAATTATAATATACATATTTGTAGTTAATTAGTAAATTATGTTGGATTTTGTTACATTAATTATTTAAAATTTAAATATATATTTTGTGCATCATATTATATCGATAAAAAGAAAAAATGAGTATAACAATTTATAAATATAATATATAATTAAATTTATTAAATAATATATGAAAATCATAAGTTTAACCTATTTGTAAACATCGAGGATTCAACTCAACTTAAACAAGTATGTAATAGTAAATAGTATATACATACTGTCACAGGGATCTCAAATGCTCAACTGTCAAAAGAAAGAAGACAAAGATAATCTACCGTTTTGAGGTATACTACACTTGAAGAAGTTCATTCAGTTGATCAAGTATCAGTGGAGTAATCAAGACACTGGGTTCTATTTATAGTGACAAGAGGTTCCTATAGTGGCAGAATACAGATTAAAAAGGTTTGATTAAAGAGTGAAGAAAAGAAGATATGAACCACAACTTTAGAGTCAATATATGAAGTACCGTCATTGCAGTTAGTCACTCATGAACCAGACCGTGCATCGAGTGTCAACATTAAGCAGTGGTAGTTCGTCATTAACTTCAGTGGTTCAAGCTATAAAGACAGGTATAGGGGAAATCATTGTGGTAGAAACAGTAGTGTCAGATTTATTAACCACATGGATTTTGCTATCAAGATTGGCTGAGGAATAATCTTTGTGGAGGATCAGATTTATCAAGACATAGAAGATCACAACGGTTATGCTATCAAGGATGTGTATTAATTCTTTCTTAATTGATTAATTCAGTTGGTTGATTTATTTGATAAATTAATTATATCAGAATTATTTATTCTGTAAATTAATTAAAAGATCAATTAAGTTAGAATTAATATAATTATCAAAGGACTTCATATTAATTCTCCTTTAATTAATTTAATAAGTTGGCTAATTTATTTTGTAAATTAATTCAAACAGAATTAATTTATTCTTTAAATTAATCAACAGATTAATTAAATCAGAAATTAATTAGAGAAAAAGAACCACATATTTAAAGTCAAGAATGAAGGACAATCATTGAAGATAGTAGCTTATGAACCAGACAGTGCATCAAGCTTCATCACATTATTCAGTGGTTACTCCTTATATTTTTCAGTGGTTCAGAAGAGTTTTTGGCTATCAAGAATTAATAATAATTCTTTTATTAATTAACTAAAATTAATGATTGATTTATTTAATAAATTAATTCTACTAAGAATTAATTTATTCAATAAATTAATTATATTAAGTTAATTAACATTAGGATTATTGATTAAGTCAAAGTATTAAAATACAAGCTAAAAAGAGTCACATATAACTCTTAGTAAGTCTGACTCTTGCTAGAGTTAATTCTGATTAATTCTAGAGTAATTTAAAGCTAACTCCTTCCAGTACAAAGCTGATTACTACTAGGAAGAGTCATCCTGACTCTTTCCAGTTCAAGTGCTGACTCTTGCTGAATGAAGAAGCTGACACTTGCCAAGCATGTTTTGACTCTTCCCGACATTCTGATTAACACTAGGAAGAGTCACCCTGACTCTTTCCAGTGTTAATTGTTAACAGAATAGGCAGAAGGTTCAATCTCTTGTTTTATAAATATCAAGCAGGCGGCTCATATACACAAAAAGACACACACACAACACAACAACTTCTTCACTTCTCCACAAAACAGACAGACCCGGGAGAGAAAGAGACCAAGAGAAAAAAAAGTTCCCGGACTTCAAATTAAATTTTGTAAATTATTTCTATCTTGTATCGATAAATCTAAACCACTAGAAATAGTGTACTTGTACTATTGGAACTATCTAGCGGATTAAGTTCCCTAGAATTTATCTCTCGAATAGTTTTTTAGCTTTCGATATTTTTATTACAAATATAGAAAAGTTCATGTCGAATTTTCTGTAGAATTTGTAATAATTAGTTTGGTCATCAAACCTTGTAATTTGTACCCGTGTATTTAGACACACCCCTCCAAGTTAATATAAATTTTATATTTAACTTGAATATTGGCTTCGTTTTATTCCGCATCGAATTGTTTAAAAATTAATATATACCCAAAGAACAATTTCGATAAAACGACATAGTTTGTATTCAACCCCCCTTCTACAAACTAAATTGGACCTAACAATTGGTATCAGAGCCTTTTGATTGATGCACAAATCAAGATCCTTATTTTTGTGGGCCTCCAATTGGTTTTCGAGTTTGTTGACCCATACAGAAATCAAATCGGGTATTAGACCAAAAAGTCAACTCCTCGTATTTTCAAATTTTTTAACTTTCAACAAATTCAATTCTTGAGATTTTTGAACTTTAAATAATTTGAACTTATTTTTGGATTCTTTAACTTTCAAAATTTTCAGTTTTGAGATTTTTGAATTTTAAATAATCTAAATTTATTTTCGAATTCTTTAACCTTTAAAAATTCTCAATTTATGATATTATTGATTTTTAAACAATATGAGTTTATTCTCAATTGTTAACTAACTTGAATTTATTCTCGAATTGTTTAACCTTTAAAAATATTCATTTTTGAGATTTTTTTATTGTTAAATAATTTGAGCTTATATTCGAATTTTTTAATTCTTGAAATGATTAATTCTTGGAAATTTTGATTTTTAAACAACTTGAATTTATTTTCAAATTGTTTAATTCTCAAAATTTTTAATTCTTGATAAATTCGAATTTTAATTAACTTGAATTTATTTTTGGATTGTTTAACTCTCAAAAATTTTCATTTCTTGAGATTTTTTTATTCTTAATTAATTTGACTCTAATTTCGAATTTTAATTAATTTGAACTTACTTTCAGATTTTTTATTTCTCAAAAATTTTCAAGTCCTTGAAGTTTTTGAATTTTAAATATTTTGAAATTATTCTAAGCCAATGGTTCTAAGAAGTGAGATGCTAAAATAAATGATAATTTAAACCGCAAGCGCACGGTTCAATCGTTGAAATATTTTAGGTATCGATCCACGGAGACTAACATTTTCGCAAACCTTAACATTTAATTTAATCGGACTAGAACAATTGGTTTCGGAAAATTTTGGATTTTACTAATTAAATCCTAATTTTAAACTCTAATTTAGTCTAATTATTCTAAAAATTCTAAATTAAATTAAAACTAAATTATTATAAAATTATTCTAAGATTATTCTACCGATTATTCCTAAATTCGAAAATGAAATTAGACTTTATTCTAAAACATTTTTCTTTTTTCTTTTATTTTGGGATTAAAAATTCATTTACACAAATTTTGGAAAAATTTGACATGATATAGTTGTAAATTGAACTAGAAAACAGCGATTCTAGCACATCAGGTTGTACTAAAAACGAATGAGACTCCGCAATGTCACGAACAATCTACTCAACTCTAGAACTACAAACTCAATTGCACATTCCAAGGAAACGGGAATTCGCAGCACTAAAACTCAACACCAAAACGCAAAACGCAGAAAATCAGAAACCCGCAAAAACTCGACTTAGCAGCGAACAAAACAAAACAGATAAATCGAATTCAATAACTCAAACAAACACAGTGGTGATTCGCAGAACTCAAAAACAGACAACGAACTCTACTAAACCGACTCGATACCCAAATAACGTTCAGAAAACAGCAAGGTACAAATACACCTAAAAACTCATTAATACAATACAACTCGACGAACTAAAACTCAGTACACCAACTCAATACAACTCGGCAACTCAGGAAAGAACAGCAATCAATTGACTCGGCACAGACTTGGTAACTCGGAGCATTCGACAAACAAACAAAAACCCATTTGAAATCATAAATTAACAGCAAATTGTATACAAAGGCGACTCAGACAACGCTGAACTCGGAAAAAAAATCAGCAGCACTACTCCACGATACAACTCACGAACACCAGAAATTACCGTAAAAGCTCACTACAAAACCAATTTGACAGCGAACAACAACAACTCAGTACATACAGCAATTCAACTAATAACATGAACTCAAAATACGAACGAAACAGACATGAATTTTAATAATAACTTCTAACGAACAAAACACCAAACAAATCAAACGAGTTCCCAAACTCAACACCTCACTAATCGCAGCACTATACACAACCTTGGTGATTAGAAAGAAATTAAAAACGAAGAGGAAGAAGAAAAGGGGAAGGGGAAGAAGAGGATAAAAAAACAAAGCTGGAAAAGGGAAGAGAAAACAGAAATTTGCAGAGAAAAGAAAAGGGGTGCGAAAACAAGAGCTGGGTTTGAAAATGAACAAGGGGAGGGTGGTTCGAATAAGAAGTAAACAGGGGATGTTGCGAATAAAAAAACTGATTTTGGCTTCGAATTAAGGTTTAAAACATGTAAAATAAATGGCTGAAAATTAATACAACTAATATTTTTCTTGTTTTTTTGTTTTAAGAATTAAATACGAAAATAAAAGTTACACTAAAATGAGGATTTGATTTGGAATTAAAATGGCCCACAATAAAATTGAAATTTAAAGGGGCAAAATTATGAATTAAAACTAAAATTAAAACTACGAGTAAGAAATTTAAATATCGTTATTTTTAACCCGTAGTGGTTAGCTTTTCGCTACTTTGTCCACTAAACGGATTTACGAAAATAACGAAAGCTATGTAACAAAAACAAAAGAACAAGACGAGAAATTAAAGGAAACGGAATTTTTGCATTAAAATAAAAAGTGTTTACAAGATTTGAAACTAAAAAAAAAAAAAAAAATTAAAGCTACCCTAAAATCTATGTTTTTAAGTACAAGGGGGTATTTATAGGATAGGAATTAGGGTTAAGGGGGGTGTTGGGTAAATCCCCACCATACATTTGTGGTGTGTGGTGGTGAAATCCTAGCAATCTATTTGTTTCCTTCCCCCTTAAGCTTTGATGAGTGAATCTTGGCCATACACTTACTTAGTGTGTTGGGATGATCTTCACCTTCCACATGTCTTCAAAGATTCCTTTTCCACCAAGCTCCTAATTCTTTTTCCTTTTTTCATTTAAGTCCTTTTTCTTCCTCTTTTTCCCTTCCTTGTTCTTTATTTCTTTATTTTGCCATTTCTTTATTTATTCACGAATTTCCTGAAATGCAACAAAATAAATTATTAAAATACGAGTTCAAGCAATAAATAGGTAATAAAAATATGCAAAAATATGCACTTATCAAGAAGATTGTTAGTTGAAGATTCCTTCGGATTGTCAAAGATGATTTGAATCTTTTGAAGAAGATGCATTTTTCAATGAAATTAATTTCTACCTACTGAAGAAAAATTTGTGGAAGCTCCTCAAAGTTATATCCATAGAATTCACTGGTTTTTCAGAAGCAAGAATGGAAGAGGTTTTAGTGGATAGAATTTTTCTCGAAGATTTGAATTAACTATATTGATTCTGTGATATACAAACACTCAGTGGATTGCTCCAATGTAACATCTACTACACTTAGTGGATTGTACCAAGAAATATCTTTCAAAGAATCAACAGAGATTTTAGAAAAGTGGAATC
The DNA here is from genome assembly GCA_036435485.1 of Saposhnikovia divaricata. Taxonomy (NCBI): domain Eukaryota; kingdom Viridiplantae; phylum Streptophyta; class Magnoliopsida; order Apiales; family Apiaceae; genus Saposhnikovia; species Saposhnikovia divaricata. The sequence goes on from CM071594.1 coordinate 197,254,048, forward strand.
AAGGAGGTTTGAGAATGGACTAGACAGTTGGACATTTCAGTCAGGAATTAATGATGGAACCTCAGAACAGACATGAAGAGTTACTAATTCAGAAAGAGTACTAAAGTTGTATCCAGGGATCAGGCCTATCTACTCCGAAGCAGAAACTCTTCAAGATATAGTTCAACTCAAGAGGTTGTTACAAGACTGAGATGGTGGAAAGAACAAGACATGATAGTTGCAGTTATGAAAAGCTTTATGTAATAAGTAACTATCAAGGTGTGCAACATGGTACAGAATTCTGACAGATAAGGATGAATAGGGATTCATTAAATGAGATGAAATAGAAGCATCAGCGCAGAACTTATATTGCTAAAGAAAAGAGTTGGGATGGATCAAATGATGATGAGAATAACTTTACGAATATCTTGCTTTCATAGCAATCTCTGAAGATGATTCACCTCACATGTCTCAGGTATCAATTCTTTGAACTAATGTAATATGTAATTCTCAGAAATTCAAAGCATGTTAAGATCTTAGCTTTTAACTGTTAAATCCTTGGTTAGAAGATCTCAACATGTGGATGAATATTTGTTGAATTTGATTAATTGCAATAGTGAGTTAGAGCTGTTCCTTAGACAATATCTTTTAATTCTTAATTGCTATATGTTAAGCATATAAGACCTCTACTTAAGCTAGTTTCAGGATCCCCAGTAAAATAGATTTGTTTATTCATTCTGAATTGTTTGTTAAGGTTTTAAAAAGGTTTAAAAGATAGATTGATTACCTAGGATGTTTGTAGAACACAAAGTTGTATCTAAAACTGACTTAGGTAATACAGACTATTAGATGGTATATAACAACATCCTTGGACTGGATAGAATTAATGATTACTTATTAATTCTTCTATTCCAACTGGTTTTAGAAAATTCTTGTATATAGGTTAACTGGATTTTCTAAATAGCATTACATGTCATAGTTTGCATGTTTTAAATGTGTGATGGTTTGATTACTATATGAATACTATGTTTGTTGTTACCAGTAATGCATTACATGTCACAATTTGCATGTTTTAAATGTGTGATGGTTTGTATGCTGTATGTATGTCAAGTCTGTAGATTACCTCTATAAACAGAGATATCTCTAATCCATCTGGACCCAAGTAAATATGGGTACCAAGAACTTTTTATCCATTTGTGAACCTATGGCTTAACAGGTTAATCGATTATGCATTGTTAATGATTTATTCAAAGCATATCATCAAAGAAAGAACCCTACTATCAAATGTAATTGTGAAGACAGGCCAAGTCAAATGTGATTGTGAAGCCAGGCCAAGTGGTTTTCCCTTGAAGACAACAGCAAGGGTATGACCTAGGGTCATGGCTATTTTATAGCTAGGAATGTTGTCAGTAATAATACCTCTTATGTGGAAGGTCCCAAGCACAACTTCTCAGGATCATACAATTATGAATCTGTAAAAGAGAAGTGTCCGATCTTACACAAGAGAGATGATAAGCTTGCTATTCGAGGATAAAGGAAAATGAACTTATTCGTAGCTGACATGGAATCTCAACAAGGGAATTTCAGACAAGAGTAAAGGTGAAGCCAACAGTGATTAATCAAAAGCTTCATCAGATAACATTTCAACTATGACATAAGAAGATCTCACAACTGAATATCTAATGAAGAGATTCTTTCCTGAAATCGAATCAGTGAGAAGACTGCCTCATTTGTAATGAAAGGAAAAATAAAATTATGAGGCATGTCATAAAGGGAAGTCAATAAAGCATCACACAGAAGTTCTACATCAAAGAAAAATATACTTTAGTGGTGATGGTTGATGACTTCTCTCAACAAACAAGTAGTTGTTCAGAAAATCTGAAGACAAGACACCACTGATGGTGATTGATCACATCTAGAAGATTGGCAGGAAGCAAAACTGACTATGACAACTTGAAGGTCAGATTACAGGGGTAAATCCAACAATTGGTGTCCTGGATGTTTTCTGCACCTACAAGAGTATTAATGCTGAAGCAGTCAATAGTTTCCTACTGACATAATTAAACCCTGATCAGTAAGAAATATAGGAAGACCCCACAAGTTATGAAGGAAATTGTTTTGCAATGATAAATGAAAGTGAGCATCCTGGTAATCAGCTAATGTTCAAGAGGATAATTTCCTTGGTTACTCAATGGAGTCAACAGCCTACAGGGTGATTGTTATTAATCGACAGAAGGTGATTGAAAGTCTTAGTGATGTTCAACAACTTCTAGCACCCAGCTATCATTGGTGATGGTGATCAGATCCAAGCAATGTCAAACATGAAGAATCTTCATGTAAACCCAGCAGCAGCTTAGGGGGAGCAACTGAAGGATCAACCAGTCAACTCAACACCACATTGAAAATCATAGGACACTATGAGAACATGTCTACCAAGACAAAGAATGTTGACTCAATTAATTCTTTGTCCTAGTTCTTAGGGTTCCTAATGGTGGAAGTAAAAGACTAGAAGAGCTTCGAGTACCAATGATTATTTCTTTAGTTTTCTTTTATAAGAAACTAAGAAAGCTACAATGGCTCTGAAAGATCCAGATTGAGTGATTTCAATGCAAGATGATCTCAATCAGTACAACAGGCAGATTGTAGGGAAGCTGGTATCCAGACCAAACAAAAAGGCTATATTTGGTACAAGGATAACCAGAATTCTACGTGGATGATGTCAAGGCATTGTTATGAGGAACAAATTCAAACTGGATGCAAGGTTACAAGCTGATAAGACAGTGTATCTGACAAGAAGTACCAGTGACAAGACTTGAGGATATCAGGCACCTGCTGCACATTCATGATTATAATGGACATCTGGGCCTACTAAATCTGAATGCTAGAGGAATGTGAACAAGTGCACTTCTGGTTAGTGAGATAATGAAAGATCTTCACAGGTTATTATGAACAAGTATCATCACTCAAGCAAGCATAGAAGACATGGTATGACACCTTAACTATAATTTAACATTTGGTATCAATATTTAACGTTGGTATCTTTTAACAATTGGTGTCATATTTATAGAACTCTCTACATCTTAAGGCACAAACATAAATGATATATATGTGCAATGATATCTTGATTATATTATATGTTGGTCTACTAACTATAAATTGGTATCGAGATATTTGCTATTTTGATGTTAGTAAAGTTGCAATTCTTTTGATTTACTTTAGTAAACCAAAAGAATGATGACAATAAAAGTAAGTCAAGGATCTTTTGTTTCTGTTCAGAAGATTCAAGACCTGTCAAGACTCTATGCCAACACACTACTATAGCTGGCTTTTGACCTATTAGTTTGGACCTAACAAGTTGGTAATCAAAAATCTTAAGTTGGACCCAAATCTGAGGAAATGGTACCCTAGAGATATTTGACCCAACAAGTTCAGGATCTACTAATTAGGACCTAATCAGGCTATAGAGGAATCATCAGCTCATTATCTTATTCAATTGCTAATAGATCACTTACACACATATTATATTCTCAATATGCAAATGTGCAAGGCCCCAAGTGGAACCTAGAGAATCTACTCTTGTAGTTATTACAATTGATTCTTAGATGTCTTAAGTTGGACCCAAATCAGCGGAGATGGTACCCTAGAGACATCAGTTCTGACATGTTTTGCTGCATAGAGACAGATCAAATGAGTTGTACGAAAGCAGGAGAACACAAGGAATCAAATTCATCTCCAACAACTCTGTGGAACACTCAAGGACTAAGCATTTTGACATAAGGTATCAATTATTTCGAGAGCATGTCTTTAATTAAGATTAACTTTCAGACATGTTTGCTAAATCATTTGAAGAAATTAATTTTTCAAGAACGGTTTGTAAACTTAGGATTTTATTAATGCTATATGATTTGTAAATCTCATCTGTTAAGTAATTCTTAAGTAAGCTCACAAGTATTCAATTGTCCGTATTGAAAGGATTGTGATTTTACTATAAGTAATTCTTAAATGAGTTTACAAGTATTCAATTGTCAGTATTGAAAGGACTTGTGAATTCATTGTAAGCAATTCACAAATGAGTTCATAAGTATTCAATTGTCCGTATTGAAAGGACTTGTGAACTTATTTCCAACTAGACCTCACGCTGAGAATTATCTGTTGAATGATTGCCATGTGTATGATTGCAATATATTACAGTGGTGATTATTTAAGGATAATTTAAATACTTAAATGCTAAAATCTAACTTATAGAGATTTAGTGTTTATTTATTTAATTATTTATTTTGATTAATATGAGTTATAGAACCCGAAGCAATTCAATTCAGTATTTGCTCTGTACCTTATATATCAAAATATATCTGAATCATAACTAATTTGTTCTTATCTATCTTGGTCTTCAATTAGTTGTGAGATGTTAATTCTAGTGAATTTATCAATGCTCCATTTTCAGAAATTCACTATAATTAATATCATGGTTCTAATAATTGGTTGTATTGAAGTTTTGACTTATATCAGATAATGATATTTAGGTAGAAAACTATTTACTAACTAATTGTGAGATGTATTAGTATGAGTGAAATTGCTTAGAACTCCTCTAAGTAATCATTGTTATATCTTTTAAAATTCACTCTTACTACTATACATAGTATGAAAATTCTCTAAGTAGAACTATGGATATTGTAATATATAAAGTTACCATAGTTCAGTTACTTCGAATAATTTTTATGCTTATTTGCAAGATTCTAATCACTTTGATAATAAATGGTATATACAATGGATCAAGGTGTATTGTACTTAGAATATTTTTTCTAAGATTGCAGACAAAACAGCTTTGGTAATTGAGTCTTATTTATTGAACCAAGTTTGTCTATAACTAGCAGTTGTAGGAGTTAACAATTGTTATTAACGAGGAGTTGCCTTGAAGTCATAAGTTTAAAATGTTATATCTTAAGAGCTTGTGCATTTCTTGTCAACTAGTTCCTCGTACTTATAAATATTAGTGAATGATAATCATAAGTAGTTAGATACTAATATTCATTCTGTCAATTGGTATTCAATATAAAAATTCAATCTTCACTGAATTGAATTTATCAAACAATTGGTATCATTGAATATTTAGTATTTAACAGTGATTATTTATATCCTAGTTAAATTATGACGTGAAGCAATTCAATGGTTTATTTGCTCATAATTTAATTTTGGTAAAGTAATCATAAACACAATTTATTGCATTCTAAAGTCTTTGATAAATACTAACAGTTGGTATCAAATAGTAAAATATTTGTGTACTAACAATTGCTAGTTGCTCTGATACTTTATTGCAGACTAATTGTGATGTATATATTAGCTCTGATGATATTACTTAGGATTTATTCTAAGTAAATGTTGCTTATCTATAAATCATTAGTGTTAGTATATATTTAGATGTTCAACTTTCTAAGTGAGTGAGACTTAATGAAACACTATGTCTCCTATCATATTATAGAGTGGTGAGAGTATTTCAAAATTAAAATTCTCTAATTCAGGTTTTACACCACTTTGTATATATGATAGTTCTTAGAATGTTTTGCATCCATCAGTCAGTTACTTAGTTTATGTTATGCTAAGTAATGAAGCGCCAAAGGAGAGACATTGATTATCTGTACTTATGTACTTGGTAATCTTTGTTACCTAAACGACATCAAGTGCTTGTATGAGTCTTTTCACTATCTGTTGTGGTAAAGTACTTTATACACTATAAGCACTTAAAATCTATCTTTCTTTCTTTTTTGACTACTGCGAAGTCAAGAGTTTGTGTCTTTTAAAAATAAAACGACATAGTTTTCCTTAAAAGACATGATTATATAATTTTTATGCATAAATACAAATTCTTGCACATTAACAGTTTTTAAAAGAAAACTCAATCTTTCAACAGTTGTGATTACTTATATTGTAAAACTTTTTGAAGTCACAACTGTACATCATTTCTCACATGATATAATGCATAAGTTTTCACTCAATGTTCTGGTATGATGTAAATGCATTCTATCTCTATATTACTCTACTGCTATGTGATGCAGGTTCAGCTCCTAGTGGAAGATTTCTCACATTGAAAGTCGTGAGGTTGTAAACCCAACAACTTCTATCCCAGACTATAAATCCAAATCTAAACACATTCTAACTTACCCCTGAAGTGGAAGTAACCTATTAGACTAGAGGTCAGTAAGGGAGTAACTGTACTTGTTACAACAAATAAGGATGTGAAGGATAGTAAACCCAGAACTCTACCTCTCATGGAGAATAGATATATACAATTTGAGGTATCTGTAAGCTCGCCTGCATTCTCCCAAAAGGATGCAGAGCTGAAAATGGCACTAAAACAGTCTCTGGATTCATTCTCTCAACAGGATGAGTTTATTGAAATTCGCCAGTCAGCCAGGGCATCTGTTGATAAGTCACTACTTCACACACAAGACTAAAATACTTCCTATGCATAAAGTGAGATTGCACATACTAAGAATGAATTGACGGAAACTTGTACTCCAACCATATTACGGTTAGGATTATAAGTTCAAGGTTCTTCAATGAACCAAGAGTCTTCACAGACCTCGAGAGAAGGTATTGATCTCAATGCAGAATTCAACAAGATCATTATCTAACTCCCCAGAGGGAACATCTCTGGATCCTGCGGGTAATGGGTCCGACATAGGTGCGGATCGACAACTTGTTGACTATGATTCAGATTCACCTGATGAGTTAAACAAGGAGATGTCTTCACCGACATTAGAAGTGAAAGGCATATGATGTAGCCTATTTGTATTTCGAGGATACAACTCAACTTAAACAAGATTGTAATAGTAAATAGTATATAGACTGTCACAAGGAATCTCAGATTGTATTATCTGTCAGAAGAAAAAGATCAAGGTCAATCTACAGACTTGAGGAATTACTACATTGAAAGAAGTTCAGTCATCTGATCAAGCCTCAGTGAAGTATTCGTTAAAGAAGTGGATTCATTTAAAGTGATAGAGATTTCGACAGTGACAGAAACAGTACAGAAGAATTAATAGAGAGAGGAGAAAAGAAAAGGAACCAGATTTTAAAGTCAATATATGAAGAACAGTCATTGCGGTTAGTCACTCATGAACCAGACAGTACATCGAGTGTTAACATTAAACAGTGGTTGTTTATCATTAACTTCAGTGGTTCAAGCTATCAAGACGGGTATATTAAGAGAAGACATTAACCACAGCCATAGAGTCAAAAATAAAGAAAAGCCGTTGGAGTTAGTCGCTCATGAACCAGACCGTGCATCGAGCGTCAACGAAAATTCGGTGGTAATTCTTTATTACTTTCAGTGGTTCAAGAAAAATATTTGAGCTGTCAAAAGATTTATATTAATTCTCTTTTATTAATATAATTATGTAATTGATTTAATTTAATAAATTAATTCATTCCGAATTAATTTATTTATTAAATTAATTATCATGTTAATTAATTTTGAATTAATATATTAATCTATTAGATTTAATTAATTAGTTTATTAATTAATTAATCATTATTCGTTTAAATGATTAATTGATTAATCTAGTTAATTAAATTAAATACAATCAATCGAAAATCTAAAAAAAGCAAAAGAAAAATAAAAAAAATAGAAGTGACATGTGTGGACATTTGTGGTCGACAAAGAAAGAAACAAAAAAAAAGGGAAATGGTACAAGTTGTTTTAACAGACAAGGCTGAGTTACAAAGCTGTTAAAAGAAGAAAGACAACATGTACTAATGAAAAAGAAAACAGACTGCACATGCCTGCATGTTCTTTGTCGGGAGATCTCCTACGCGCCTCCTGCGCGCGTGCGCGACACGCGCCCGAAGACAACTAGGTTTTGTCCCGCGTGCAGCTCAAACACTCTACCCGTGACTGGTTTTCATCATGACACAGAAATCAGTTGTTATCAATTCAATCATTTTAAACGAGTTTTTAATTAAACAAGACAATCTCAATTGTCTTGCCGATTGTATTGGTAAGCCTTGATTGTCTTGCTTATTGTATTGCCTATTGTCTTGGCAATACAAATTGATTGTCTTGGAGGTTTTGGATTGTCTTGCCGATTGTCTTGGTAGTACAAAACTGATTGTCTTGGAAGAGCAGATTGTCTTGCCGATTGTCTTGGCAGTACAAATGAAAAAGAAAAGAGGCAGAAGAATATATAATTCAAGACAGGCGGCTAGATCAGTACAACACAACACACAGAACATATCATCTTTAAACAAACCCAGCTCCATTCTCTCTCATTGAAGAACAACACAGCAAGAGAAATAAATTTGTATAAATTCAAGTTCATCTTATTTTTAATATCTGATCCGATAGAACTTGTTTACTTGATACTCTTGTACTATTAGCGAGTTTTTACTCCTAATCTATATCTCGATTTTTATTAACAAATCTAGAAAAATTCATGTCGAATTTTCTAATTTGTTTTTATTAACTAGATATAATTTCTGTACTGTATTTGTAACAAACCCCTCAAGTTAATATAATTTTATATTCAACTTGAATTTTGTTTCATTTAATTTCGCTCAAATTTGTCAAAATATAAATTAAATTTATCCGGACAAATTTCGATTAAACAGTACCGTTTGTATTCAACCCCCCCTTCTACAAACATATTGGACCTAACAATTGGTATCAGAGCCTATTGATTGATACAAAAATCAAGATCCTATTTTTATTCAGTCAAAAATCCATTTCGAATTTTTAACTTACTTAAAAATTCATCATGACTTCAAAAATTGGAACTGTTAAGATACCCATATTTGACAAGGAGAATTATTAACTATGGAAAAAGAAAATGATCCTTTTTCTACAAGTGGCCAATCCTAAATATTTAGGAATATTGAAAACCGGGCCAATAGTTCCTATGATTACTGAAGAGGAAATAATCGTGGAAGGAGTTGTTGTAGTTCCCGCAAGGACATATCCAAAGGACATTAGTGTTTATACAAATGATGACAAAGTGGATATTGCCCTTGATCTTAATGTACAATTAATTTTGGTGGAATCCCTAGATGCGATCATGTGCAACCATGTTGTTAACTGTAAAGATGCCAAGCATATCTGGGACACCATTATAACAATAAACGAGGGAACTAAGAAAGTCAGGGAAAATAGATTGGAAGCTAAGATTGTTCAACCTTACAGCTCTGAAGAGGAAGTGATTGTAGCAGAGTATGGGAAGACAGCTACAAGTCAGGGTTGTAGAGAATTTTATTCATCAGAGAAGCTGGAGCAGTTGGAGGATCAATCAATGGCACTGGTTGTAAGACAGTTTAATCATTTCAGATTTTGGAGAAATCCTAATTTCAGACTCAGGTCTACTGAGAACAGATTCCAGCAAGGAGGTTCATCCTCAAGTAGCACAAGGGTTGGCTACGAGACTGGAATGGTAGACAGAAGCAAGATCAGGTGCTTCAACTGTAATGAAATGGGACATTTTGCAACTGAGTGTCATCGAACTGAACAAGATGCAAGGAGAGAGTATGCATCTGGTAAGAAGAAAGCAGACACAGCATATCTTGCCCAAGATAAAAGCTGGGATGAGACAGATAGTGAAGATGAAGAAGTTGGAAATCTTGCGCTAATGGCAAATGATGGAGCATCTGATCATCATAACAAACCGGTAATTCCTGCTGACCCTGAGTTGATTCGTAGTCTTTATAATTCCTTAGATAATGCAAAAACTGATTATAGAAGACTAGATCTGCTAAGCACTAATCTTGGAAATGAAGTGTTAGAATTGAAAAAGGTGCATATTGATCAAGATCAACAAAGAGATGAAATAACAATGCTTCATAAAAAGGAGAAATTGATTCTAGAAGTTGTAGGCAAACAAATGGCTAGAATTACTGAACTTGAAACACAGGTCAGGGCTTGTTATAATTCTGTTAAAGTTTTCAAAGAGTTTTTTAACAATCAAGTTGTAGAACGAACAACAGGTATAGGGTATGGCTACAATGAAGCTGTTGGATCATTGGGCATAAATTCCCCTAACCCTATTAGTGCTAAAGAAAGGGGAATACCACATGTACTCAAGAATGTTAAAGAACCTCTATTTAAAAAATCTGATGCTGGACCACCAGATATTCTTTCTATGGTTATCCACGAAGAAATGAGAAATGAGGATAGTGCAAATGGCACAGTCTTTGTTAAGGATAAATGTGTTAAGGATAAATCTGTTAAGAACGCTAATCCAAAGAATGTTTCATCCAAGAAAGATGTCACAGTCTTTGTTAAGGCTAAATCTGTTGAGGACACTAATCCAGAAAATGTATCATCCAAGAAAGATGTACCTAAAGTGCCAGTCAAGGTTGTTGAAACAGCTAGTTCTTCTAAGACTGGATTAGGTGGTAATAAGTTGAAGCAGAACAATAACATGTCTAACATGAATAACATGCCTATCATTGATTCTAATCATAAAGCATGTGGTGTTGTCAACTGTATGTCTTGTGCTTTTAATGTGATGTCTGCTTACTTTAATGGTAATCATGCATGTGATAATAAGACTGCTCCTCGACAACATATGAACAGGAATAATGTTAGATCAAAGACTGCTAGTCCTCCTTATGTTAGGAGAGAGACATTTGTACCAAAGCCTAAACAAAGTTTTACTAAGGCTGTTTACAAAGTCAAATGTCCAGTCAGTGAAACAAATGTTATTGCTGCTAAAAAGACATGGATACCCAAGATGAAATCAAAGATTGTCAAAGCTGTTTATAGGGTTAAATGTCCAGTCCCCTTGAAAAATGTTGTTATGAAGATTAAGAATGTTGTTTTTCCTGACAAAGGCCAATACTTCAAGTATTCCGGACCCAATCAAATTTTGGTCCCAAAAAGGGTTTAACCATTTTGGCATTGCAGGGTGTGTAACAGGTACATCGTGTTATGTGGATTCTGGACAGTGGATGTTCAAGGCATATGACCGAAGATAAAGCCCTGCTATCAAGAGTGGTGACGGTATCTGGCCAAGTGGTTCATCCCTTGGAGACAACAGCAAGGGTATGACCTAGGGTCAAGGCTATTTAATAGCTAAGGAATGTTGTCAGTAATAAAGCATCTTTTACAAGATGAAGAGCCTACTATTCGAGGATTAAGGAAAGAGAACTTATTTGTAGCTGACATGGAATCTCAGTCAAAGGTGAAGTCAACAAGGTCAAATCTAAAGCTTCATCAGACAAGAGTTCAGCTATGACATAAAAAGCTCTCTCACCTGAATGTCATATCAAGAGATTCTTTCCTGGAAATCGAATCAGTAAAGGAGACTGCCTCATCTGGAATTAAAGTAAAATGAAATTACGAGGCATGTCATAAAGGGAAGTCAAAGAAGCATCACACAGAAGTTCTACATCAAAGTAAAATATATTTTAGTAGTGATGACTGATGACTTCTCTCAACAAACAAGTTGTTGTTCAGACAATCTGAAGACAAGACACCACTGATGGTGATTGATCACATCTAGAAGAGTGTCAGGAAGCAAAATTGACTATGACAACTTGGAGACCAGATTACAGGACCTATCAATTAGTGTTCTGGATGATTTCTGCACCTTCAAGAGTATTAATGCTGAAGCAGTCGATAGTTTACTACTGACATGATTAAACCCTGATCAGTAGAAATATAGGAAGACCCCACAAGTTATGAAGAAAATTGTTTTGCAATGATAAATGAAAGTGAGCATCCTAGCAATCTGCTAATGCTCAATAGGATAATTTCCTTGGTTACTTGGTGGAGTCAACAGCCTACAGGGTGATTGTTATTAATCAACAGAAGGTGATTGAAAGTCTTAGTGATGTTCATTAACATCTAGCTCCCAGCCGTCAATGGTAATGATGATTCAGATCCAAGCAATGTCAACATTGAGAATCTTCATGTAAACCCAGCAACAGCTTAGGGGGAGCAAAAGAAGGATCATCTAGTCAACTCAACACCACACTGAAAGTCAAAGGACACTATGAGAACATGTCTGCCAAGACAAAGAGTGTTGACTCAATTAACTCTTTGTTCTAGTTCTTAGTGTTTCTAATGGTGGAAGTAAAAGACTAACAGAGCTTCAAGTACTAATGATTATTTCTTTAGTCTTCTTTTAGAAGAAACTAAGAAAGCTACAAAAGCTCTGAAAGATCCAGGTTGAGTGATTGCAATGCAAGATGATCTCAATCAGTACAAAAGGCAGATTGAAGGGAAGCTGGTATCTAGACCAAACAACAAGGCTGTATTTGGTACAAGGATAACCAGAAGTCTACCTGGATGATGTCAAGGCATTGTTTTGAGGGACAAAGCCAAACTGGATGCTAGGTTACCATTTGATCAAACAGTATATTTGACAAGAAGCACCAGTGACAAGACTTGAGGATATCAGGCACCTGCTGCACATTCAAGATTATAATGAACATCTAGACCTACTGAATCTGGATGCTAGAGGAATGTGAACAAGTGCACTCCTGGTTGGTGAGATAATTGAAGATCTCTACAGGTTAGTATAAAATGGTATCATCACTCAAGCAAGCATGAAAGACATGGTATGACACCCTAACTATAATTTAATATTCGGTATCAATCTTTAACAGTTGGTATCTTTTAATAATTGGTGTCATATTCATAGAACTCTCTACATATTTAGGCACAAATATAAATGATATATATGTGCAATGATATCTTGATTATATTATATGTTGGTCTACTAGCTATAAATTGGTATCAAGATATTTGCTGTTTTGATGTTGGTAAAGTTGAAATTCTTTTGATTTGCTTTAGTAAGCCAAAAGAATGATGACAATAAAAGTAAGTCAAGGATCTTTTGTTTCTATTCAGAAGATTCTAGACCTGTTAAGACTACCTACCAACAAACCACTGTAGCTGGCTTTTGACCTGTTAGTTTGGATCTAACGAGCTGGTAATCAAAAATCTTAAGATTGACCCGGATCTGAGGAAATGGTACTCTAGAGATATTTGACCCAATAAGTTCAGGATCTACTAATTAGGACCTAATCAGGTTATAGAGGAATCATCAGCTCATTATCTTATTCAATTGCTAATAGATCACTTACACACATATTTTATTCTCAATTATGCAAATGTGCATGGTCCCAAGTGGATTCTTGAGAATCTATTCTTGTAGTTACTACACTTGATTTTCAGATGTTTTAAGTTGGACCCAAATCTAAGGAGATGGTACCCTAGAAACATCAGTTCTGACATGTTTTGCTACATAGAGACAGATCAAATGAGTTGTACGAAAGCAGGAGAACACAAGGAATCAATTTCATCTCCAACAACTCTGTGAAACACTCAAGGACTAAGCAACTTGCATAAGGTATCAATTCTTTTGAGAGCATGTTTTTAATTAAGAACAACTTGCAGACACGTTTGTTGAATCACTTGATGAAATTAATTTTTCAAGATTGGTTTGTGAACTTGGGATTTTATTAATGCTATATGATTGTAAATCCCATCTGTTAAGTAATTCTTAAGTAAGCTCACAAGTTTTCAATTGTCTGTATTGAAAGGACTTGTGAACTTATTAACATCCATACCTCACACTGAAAATTATCTGTTGAATGATTGCCATGTGTATAATTGTAATATATTTTAGTGGTGATTATTTAAGGATAATTTAAATACTTAAATGCTAAAATCTAACTCATAGAGATTTAGTATTTAATTATTTAATTATTTATTTTGATTTATATGGGTTACGGACTTGAAGCAATTCAATTTAGTATTTGCTCTGTACCTTATATTTATTAAAATAAATAAACATAACTAATTTGGACCTAATCTGTATTGGTCTTCAATTAGTTGTGAGATGTTAATTCTAGTGAATTTTATCAATGTTCCATTTTCAGAAATTCACTATAATTAATATCATGGTTCTAACAATTGGTTGTATTGAAATTTTGACTTATATCAGTTAATGATATTTAGTTAGAATTCTATTTACTAACTAATTGTGAGATGTATTGGTATGTGTGAAATTACTTAGAACTCCTCTAAGTAATCATTGTTATATCTTTTACAATTCACTCATATTATTATACATGGTATGAAAATAATCTAAGTAGAACTGTGGATATTGTAATATCTAAAATGACCATTGTTCAAATACTTTGAATAATTTTTATGCTTATTTGCAAGATTCTAATCACTTTGATAATAAATGTTATATACTATGGATCAAGGTGTATTGGACTTAGAAAATTATTTCTAAGATTGCAGACAAGACAGTCTTGGTAATCAAGTTTTATTTTTAGAACCAAGATTGTCTACCAACAAACAGTTGTTAGGAGTTAACAATTGTTGTTATCGAGGAGTTGCCTTGAAGTCATAAGTTTGAAATGTTAATGATGATAATTATCCAAGTGATAGTGGTAGAAACAATTTTGTTATTGGCAATACCAATGTCACTGGAAAATAATCATCAAGTCATTCTCGCAATAACTCGAGGAAAGTAAACAAAGAATTCACTAGTCAAACACAACATCACAATGAAGAACAAGGTGATTCATCAAGATCCAACCTTCTCAAACAGTCTATTTGGAATAGAGCTGATCATTGGTGATCCAAATGTTGGAGTAAGAACAAAAAGGGCCTCTCAGAATCAAGGTATAGAATCTAAGGAATCTGAGAAAGCAATTGTGAATCTGGAACAACAAGAAACGTGGAAGTTGGTGCCAAGGTTTGAGCGCTAAGTAACTGGTATGACATTCTTTTCGAATTCTATCTTGTCATCTTTCTAAAAAGAATTTTCATAATCATTCTAATGTTTTAATCCATGTTTCTTTATTTTAGAATAAAAATTTTCTCTAAAAATATTTTTCTCTAATTCTCTAGTTAGAATTTTTGAGGAAGCTATTTTTGTTCAAAATTTTATTATTTTAAAATAGCTGCCATATTTATGATAGTTTATTAAATCATATTTTCTCTCTAAATAATTTTTTAGTAGAAAGTTGTTTTGTCAGAAAATATATGGATTTGCTAACCTATTATAAATACTCTTGTATATACTTAATGTTTTTGTACATGTATTGTAATTTTTAAATGTTAATCTTATTTAACATGTTTTGTAGTGTTTGTCTTTTTATTTTAGTCGTATGTCCGTTTATAGTTTAAGCTATGTAAATTATTACTTATGTATAGTTTTATTTATTTTTTTATTTTATTTTATTCGAATTTTTCTCTTCTTATAGTTTTTATTTTGTATAATTATTATGTATATTATTTCTTATTTTTGTATATTCTTTTTCATGTGTATATAAATAGTTTGTATAGTTTTTACAGTTTAGTCACTATACTTTCAAAACTCACAAGTAGGTCACTGTATTTGGTTCTTTTGTTGTTCTTCTTCTTAACACACACAAAACCTGCAGTTTAAGTATAAATCTTTGTTTTGTGATTGCTGTTAACAGATCTTCGTGTTAAGGACTTAACAATTGACCAATGTTGGTATCAAATTGGTATGTGTCTATACAATTGGTTAGGAACTAATGTTTGATTTTCAGGATCTAACAATTGGAAGACAAGACCTATCAAGTGCTAACAATTTCTAATAGTTGGTATCTATCTTACAGGACCTAAAGCATGATAAAATAGTTTTGTTTGTATTGGTTTAAACATTAACATACATTGATTCGATTAATATTTATTAATTGGATTTTTGCTTATGTTCTTGTTTAGTAAAACCGGCTCAAGATCTTTATCTTCCTAACTCAAAATATCTTTCTATAGTTGTGATTGTTGATATGTTAAACCTTTTGAAATCACAACTGTACATCATTTCTCTTAAGATAAATGCAATATTTTCTCAGAAAACTTTTCAATGTTGAAAATGCATTCTATCTCTATGTTGCTCATATTCTGTGATGCATGTTCATCTACATGAAATTTTGTATTCTCACATGTTTAGTCATAAGGTTGTAAACCCAACAACCTTTATCCCAGACTACAGTCAAACTCAAACACATTCTATTTTACCCCCTAAATGGAAGTAACCTATCAGACTAGAGGTCACCAGGGAGTAACTGCACTTGATGCAGTAAACAAGGATGTGTGGGATATTCAGTTGGAGAGTCACTACCTTATAAACTAACCAAAATATTTCATATGCACAAGTGAGATTGCACACACTAAGGATGAATTGACGGAAACCTGTAATCCAACCATTTTACGGTTAGGATTATAAGTTAAAGGTTCTTTAATGAACTAATTGTCTTCACAGACCTCGAGAGAAGGTATTGATCTAAAATGCAAAATTCAACAAGATCATTATCTAACTCCCCAGAGGGAACATCTCTGGATCCTGCGGGTAACGGGTCCGACATAGGTGCGGATCGGCAACTTGTGAACTATGATTCAGATTTTACCTGATGAGTTTAACAAGGTGATGTCTTCACAGACATTAGAAGGGAACCTTGATCTCAATGCTAAATTTATAGATCATCGTTTACCTTCTCAGAATTCAAATCTGAAAACCCTAAAAAGGGAAATTAGCAACTTGTAGATTATGACTCATATTCGTCTGACGAGTCCAACGAGGATTTGGGATTTGCGAACTCCCATTGCACCACCACTGACCTCTCTTGAAGGGGCTAGGGTGATTTTTCTTTGCAGGTGCACTAAAGGATGTTGGAGCAATGAGTGAAACACTAGTGAGCAAGAGTGTAAACACAGAGAAAAGTAAGACACTAAACACAAATGAGTGAAGAGAAGAGTGAAACACTTGTGAGGTACACTAAACACTATCACACACTCACAGTGAGGAAGAAAATGAAACTTCCTTTCTAACAAAGCTTTATCAATTGATTTCAATGTACTCTAATGATTGGTATAAATTGGTAACAATTTGGTATCAACTACTTTGTCAATTAGTTGAATGGAGGATTCCTCAACTAAGGGGGAGAGATATATTGAAAAAGATAAGCTTACCTTAGTAGGATATACTCAACTAAAGGGGAGAAGTAAGGGGTACAAGTAAAAGAAGAGTGAGTTAGAAAGAGGGAGCATTAGAGACTGTGCTTAGGATGAGAAGCAAGTCTAGTTTCTAAGGGGGAGCCTTAGATGAAGAATCAAAAGAACTTTCATTTGTTATGAAAGTGGAGATATAAGGAGAATTACATCACAATACTATTCTATTAGTCTTTCAATGTACTATGTATAAAGGCTAAGTGGAAGAGTAGTATATTCACCAGAAGTTATAGAAATGGTATTGATTCACCATTGTCTATATAGTAGGAACAGCTGTTTTTCTTTAGTGAGAAAAGCTGTGTCACAAATGGGAAGTGATTGTAAATCAAGAACTGCTGATAATCACCAATGTAAGATGTGAAGGATTATCAGGCAGAGATATGAAGAATCAGAAATGAAGATGAGTTATCTATTGAAGATCAGTTCAGTGCTAGAGGAACAATCATCTATCATTTCATCAACTGAAGATTCTGGAATTGTTAAATCTAAACCAGAGAAATTTTTTTGTATTATTTACTTAATTCCTAAAAGTTTTATCTTTTTCTTGTTTAAGTGAGGTAGTTGAGTTATCCTCTAGGTATTTGCTTGTTATTGTCTAACAAACAAATAGGGGGAGATTGAAAGGCATATGATGTAGCCTATTTGTATTTCGAGGATACAACTCAACTTAAACAAGATTGTAATAGTAAATAGTATATAGACTGTCACAAGGAATCTCAGATTGTATTATCTGTTAGAAGAAAAAGATCAAGGTCAATCTACAGACTTGAGGAATTACTACATTGAAAGAAGTTCAGTCATCTGATCAAGCCTCAGTGAAGTATTCGTTAAAGAAGTGGATTCATTTAAAGTGACAGAGATTTCGACAGTGACAGAAACAGTACAGAAGAATTAATAGAGAGAGGAGAAAAGAAAAGGAACCAGATTTTAAAGTCAATATATGAAGAACAGTCATTGCGGTTAGTCACTCATGAACCAGACAGTACATCGAGTGTCAACATTAAACAGTGGTTGTTTATCATTAACTTCAGTGGTTCAAGATATCAAGACGGGTATATTAAGAGAAGACATTAACCACAGCCATAGAGTCAAAAATAAAGAAAAGCCGCTGAAGTTAGTCGCTCATGAACCAGACCGTGCATTGAGCGTCAACGAAAATTCGGTGGTAATTCTTTATTACATTCAGTGGTTCAAGAAAAATATTTGAGCTGTCAAAAGATTTATATTAATTCTCTTTTAATTAATATAATTATATAATTGATTTAATTTAATAAATTAATTCATTCCGAATTAATTAATTTATTAAATTAATTATCATGTTAATTAATTTTGAATTAATATATTAATCTATTAGATTTAATTAATTAGTTTATTAATTAATTAATCATTATTCATTTAAATGATTAATTGATTAATCTAGTTAATTAAATTAAATACAATCAATCGAAAATCAGAAAAAGCAAAAGAAAAATAAAAAAAATAGAAGTAACAGGTGTGGACATTTGTGGTCGACAAAGAAAGAAACAAAAAAAAAAGGAAATGGTACAAGTTGTTTTAACAGACAAGGCTGAGTTACAAAGTTGTTAAAAGAAGAAAGACAACATGTACTAATGAAAAAGAAAACAGACTGCACATGCCTGCATGTTCTTTGTCGGGAGATCTCCTACGCGCCTCCTGCGCGCGTGCGCGACACGCGCCCGAAGACAACCAGGTTTTGTCCCGCGTGCAGCTCAAACACTCTACCCGTGACTGGTTTTCATCATGACGCAGAAATCAGTTGTTATCAATTCAATCATTTTAAACGAGTTTTTAATTAAACAAGACAATCTCAATTGTCTTGCCGATTGTATTGGTAAGCCTTGATTGTCTTACTTATTGTATTGCCTATTGTCTTGGCAATACAAATTGATTGTCTTGGAGGTTTTGGATTGTCTTGCCGATTGTCTTGGTAGTACAAAACTGATTATCTTGGAAGAGCAGATTGTCTTGCCGATTGTCTTGGCAGTACAAATGAAAAAGAAAAGAGGCAGAAGAATATATAATTCAAGACAGGCGGCCAGATCAGTACAACACAACACACAGAACATATCATCTTTAAACAAACCCAGCTCCATTCTCTCTCATTGAAGAACAACACAGCAAGAGAAATAAATTTGTATAAATTCAAGTTCATCTTATTTTTAATATCTGATCCGATAGAACTTGTTTACTTGATACTCTTGTACTATTAGCGAGTTTTTACTCCTAATCTATATCTCGATTTTTATTAACAAATCTAGAAAAATTCATGTCGAATTTTCTAATTTGTTTTTATTAACTAGATATAATTTCTGTACTGTATTTGTAACAAACCCCTCAAGTTAATATAATTTTATATTCAACTTGAATTTTGTTTCATTCAATTCCGCTCAAATTTGTCAAAATATAAATTAAATTTATCCGGACAAATTTCGATTAAACAGTACCGTTTGTATTCAACCCCCCTTCTACAAACATATTGGACCTAACAAGAAGGAAACATGATTTTAATTCTAAGTTTTGATTTCATTGTTTACCTTCTCCGAATTCAATTCTGAAACCCACAAAAAGGGAAAATTTTATCAACTTGTAGATTATGACTCAGATTCGTCTGACGAGTCAAACGAGGATTTGGGGATTTGAGACACCCCATTGCACCACCAGTACCTCTCTAGAAGGGGCTATGGTGAATTTTCCTTGCAGGTACACAAGGATGTTGGAGCTGTGAGAGATAATAGTGATACAATAGTGAGCATGGGTGTAAACACTTGAGAGATGAGAGAAGAGATCACTCATTTTAAGTGATTTGAGTGGAGATATGAGTTAAACACTTGTGAGGTACACGAAACAGAATCACACACTCACAGTGAGGAAGAAAGATAAACACCAAATCCCATTCCCAATTCCCCAAACAAAGTTCACTTACAAGAGTTGGGAGATATAAGGAAATTGTCGGGAGATTTGGTTGTCAGGATGATCAATAGTGAGGCCATTCTATAATATCTAAAGGGCAAAGTTGATCAGTCTACATACTTCTATTCTGGAAGTCTTCATGAAAATTCTTCAACACAAGCAAAGCTTCTTTTCCTTATTGCAGCAGACAATGGTATATGTATGAAGAATCTGTTGTACTAAAGGTAATAGGTGAGTTATAATTGAATATATGGTATCATCTAATTTAATTGGATGTTTGCTATAATTGAATGTTTGGAGGATTACTCAACTAAGAGGGAGAGATATATTGAAGAAGATATACTCAAAAATTACTTTAGTAAGAGATACTCAACTAAGAGGGAGAGTATAAGCTTACCTTAGTGAGGGGGAGATTTTCTATCTAAGGGGGAGAGATATGAAAAAGGATATACCTTAGAAAGGCTCTTGTCAGGGAGAGATAGAAATATTCGCCTTGTTAGGGGAGATGAAAAGTATTCACCGTTATAAGGAGTGGACATATCACCTTAGGTAGGGAGACATAAGGAATGAGAGAAGTATGAAACGACAAAGAAGAATTCTTCAGTATATGGTTGACAAGTCATATTCTTTACCACTGAAGAATTTTCAAGTATCTGCTGATAATGTTCAATGTTAGATGTAAAGGGTTATCAGGCAGATATGTCAAGAAATGAAGACGAGTTACTTAATGAAGACCAGTTCAGTGTCAGAGGAACAATCATCTATCATTTCATCTACTGAGATTCTGGAAATGCTATATCTAAACCAGAATTTTTTTTTCAATGTATTATTTACTATAGTTCTTTAATGCTTTATCTTCTTCTTGTTTTAGTTGAGTTATCCTCTAGGAATTTGTATGTTATTGTTTATCAAACAAATAGGGGGATATTGAAAGTCATATGTTTAACCTATTTGTAAACATCGAGGATTCAACTCAACTTAAACAAGAATGTAATAGTAAATAGTATATACATACTGTCACAGGGATCTCAAATGCTCAACTGTCAAAAGACAGAAGACAAAGATAATCTACTGTTTTGAGGTATACTACACTTGAAGAAGTTCATTCAGTTGATCAAGCGTCAGTGGAGTAATCAAGACAGTGGGTTCTATTTATAGTGACAAGAGGTTCCTATAGTGGCAGAATACAGATTAAAAAGGTTTGATTAAAGAATGAAGAAAAGAAGATATGAACCACAACTTTAGAGTTAATAAATGAAGTACCTCATTGCAGTTAGTCACTCATGAACCAGACCGTGCATCGAGTGTCAACATTAAGCAGTGGTAGTTCGTCATTAACTTCTGTAGTTCAAGCTATGAAGACAGGTATAAGGGAAAATCATTGTGGTAGAAACAGTAGTGTTAGATTTATTAACCACAAGGATTTTGCTATCAAGATTGGTTGAGGAATAATCTTTGTGGAAGATCAGATTTATCAAGACATAGAAGATCACAAGGGTTATGTTATCAAGGATGTGTATTAATTATCTCTTAATTGATTAATTCAGTTGGTTGATTTATTTGATAAATTAATTCTATCAGAATTAATTTATTCTGTAAATTAATTAAAAGATTAATTAAGTTATAATTAATATAATTATCAAAGGACTTCATATTAATTCTCCTTTAATTAATTTAATAAGTTGGTTAATTTATTTTGTAAATTAATTCAAACAGAATTAATTTATTCTTTTAATTAATCAACAGATTAATTAAATCAGAAATTAATTAAAGAAAAAGAATCACATATTTAAAGTCAAGAATGAAGAACAATCATTGAAGATAGTAGCTTATGAACCAGACAGTGCATCAAGCTTCATCAAATTATTCAGTGGTTGCTCCTTATATTTTTCAGTGGTTCAGAAGAGTTTTTGGCTATCAAGAATTAATAATAATTCTTTTATTAATTAACTAAAATTAATGATTGATTTATTTAATGAATTAATTCTACTAAGAATTAATTTATTCAATAAATTAATTATATTAAGTTAATTGACATTAGAATTATTGATTAAGTCAAAGTATTAAAATACAAGCTAAAAAGAGTCACATATAACTCTTAGTAAGTCTGACTCTTGCTAGAGTTAATTCTGATTATTTCTAGAGTAATTTAAAGCTAACTCCTTCCAGTACAAAGCTGATTACTACTAGGAAGAGTCATCCTGACTCTTTCCAGTTCAAGTGCTGACTCTTGCTGAATGAAGAAGCTGACTCTTGCCAAGCCTGTTCTGACTCTTCCCGACATTCTGATTAACACTAGGAAGAGTCACCCTGACTCTTTCCAGTGTTAATTGTTAACAGAATAGGCAGAAGGTTCAATCTCTTGTTTTATAAATATCAAGCAGGCGGCTCATATACACAAAAAGACACACACACAACACAACAACTTCTTCACTTCTCCACAAAACAGACAGACCCGGGAGAGAAAGAGACCAAGAGAAAAAAAAAGTTCCCGGACTTCAAATTAAATTCTGTAAATTATTTCTAGCTTGTATCGATAAATCTAAACCACTGGAAATAGTTTACTTGTACTATTGGAACTATCTAGCGGATTAAGTTCCTAGAATTTATCTCTCGAATAGTTTTTTAGCTTTCGATCTTTTTATTACAAATATAGAAAAGTTCATGTCGATTTTTCTATAGAATTTGTAATAATTAGTTTGGTCGTCAAACTTTGTAATTTGTACCCGTGTATTTAGACACACCCCTCCAAGTTAATATAAATTTTATATTTAACTTGAATATTGGCTTCGTTTTATTCCGTATCGAATTGTTTAAAAATTAATATATACCCAAAAAACAATTTCGATAAAACGACATAGTTTTTATTTAACCCCTTCTACAAACTAAAATGGACCTAACAATACAAGTGATTATGCGGTTAGCAGATTAAATTTATAAGTGATTAAAATATTTTATTGGATAAATATATGGTTAGTGTCAAAATTTAACGAGTCAATAATTAAACGGATCGGATAAGTATCAGATCTTCAATTTAATATTTATAACATGACTCCATACGAACATGATCCATAAATCAAAACTGATAGATAGCCCTAATTTTATTGAGTTAACCTCAAAATCTTTTTTCTTTTAATTAAGTGCTCAATAGAAGTATTGTTTTGATATTGTTGAAGTATATGTGGATATTTAATTTGAGAAAAAGTTCCTCTGATTGACCTCGGGAGAATTATTTTTCATTAATATTATATTATATACATAGCACATTTTTTTTAGGATTACTATTGACATTACTCTAGGTAGTTTGTTAAATGATTATATTATATATTGGTACGTGTTAATATAATCATTCGTTAAAGTTTTCACATTTTCCCAAAAAGTTTATTTTTGATAAACTCAATTAAATTTTAATGAAAAAAATCGAACCATTACATTAGATTAGGTATGATTTGTTTTTGATAAAAAATTACTTAAATTTGATTTTATGATTTCATTAATAAAAAAATTTAATTTAATTTTGATTTGATGGAAAGGCCCTTAATTTCGACTACAAAATGTGGTCGAACCAGAAATTATACTATACGGTTAATTGGGAAAATTGAACTGCGGGATATAAAACTTGACACCCAATTTTTGGATTCAGACAGTTTGTACTTTGATATATCCTGATTATAATTTTGAGCATTTTCAACGGTGTTGATTAAATTAAATAAAATATTGATTATATAAAATTTATCGAACTTGTAAGATATTATGCTCTAAGGATATTGACTATAATGATAAATTATATTTTAAAAATGATATATTATTAATATTTCAAGTTGTATAAGTAATGTAACAATTCACTACTGGTCTTAGAGGTTCGACAAATATAATCAACATAAAGAGATTATCTATAATTATAGATAAAGGGTTTTGTCCCATTAGAATTACTAATTTTTTATATATTGCATATAAATTTTATTTTTGAAAATCCACGTAAACTTTTAGCTAATGACTTGATATGGTTGGATATGCGGTTATAGCCGATTCATATGAGTGAAATCATTGAAACAGTTGGTTTAAATTTACATATAGTTGACCTGTTTGGCCTGACTTAAAATAAGTCCTTTTGTACTTATTTTCGGGTAAAAATTTCATATTTTAATAAAAAATTTATACAAGTATTTAATGTATATTTGAGATTCTATAAATTACAAAAAAAATTAATTTTTTTCAGCTTTGACTTATTCCGGAAAAAAAGTTTCCCAAAACACCTCCGGTATCCATAAAATGCACGTATTTGTCTAAATATAAAATGCACGTATTTGTCTAAATCTATCATCTATCCCATCTTATCCAGAGCGTGAGGTTGACTGCAAATTGTGATCTCCATTCTTCCCATTTCAATACCAACTCAAAACCTTATCTCCTTGTATTTATCATATACTTATATTGACACTTTTGTTTATCAACTACTCTCATCTTTGTGCCTTAACCTTTCCCCTTTTATCCACCACATTCCCTCTTTCACATAAACCCTCATGCCACCACTATTCTTGTTTTGATTTTTGCATTGACTTTTCATGGCAGCTATTATATTTACTCAATGTTCTGCTCCTCTACATTTTTCTACTTCACACTCCCTTCTAAACCCCACAAAATGTACCCAATTTGGGAATAATTCTTTAGCTTTCAAGGCTTCCAATCGGACTACGACGCCTCGATGCTCTTCTCAAATCCCTCCCCAGCTCCAGAACAATCATGTAAGCTTTTTGTTATTATTATGTTTGATTTTCATACACACATAACCACATTTTGTATAGTGTTATTGGGTTGTTGAGTTCAAAGAATTTTTTAATTCTGCAATACGATTGGTTTCTTGGTTAATTATTCCTGAGTATGTATATGATTTAATGTGAATTTATGTTATGTGCTGGAATTATTAATGCATATGATGATGATGTGTTTACTTCTTCGAGCAGAAAGATAGGTTCTTTCGGCTAAAAGAATGTGCAATTTCTATTGCGTTGACAGTTGGTTTATTAACTGCGGTACCTGCATTGGGTTGGCCGAGTTTAGCCAATGCAAGTAGTAATGCAGCATTGCCAGATTTGGCTGTGTTAATATCTGGGCCGCCAATTAAGGATCCAGGAGCTTTATTACGTTACGCTTTGCCTATTGACAATAAAGCTATTAGAGAGGTCCAGAAGCCCCTTGAAGATATCACTGATAGTCTTAAAATTGCTGGACTCAAGGCCCTTGATTCTGTTGAAAGGGTAAGAAATACTTCTATTTCTGTACCATGTATGTACTGCAATTAATTAAATAACACACGAGGTAAGAGTTTTGTCGGGTCTTGCAGAATGTTAGGCAGGCTTCTCGGGCTGAAAAGCAGGGGAAGAGCTTGATTATTTCGGGATTAGCAGAATCAAAGAAAGATCATGGTATTGAATTACTTTCCAAACTAGAAGTTGGAATGGATGAGCTCCAAAAAATTGTGGAGGATAAGAATCGGGATGCAGTTGCTAGCAAACAGAAGGAGCTACTGCAGTATGTTGGTGGGTGAGTACGAAACTGCAGTCCATGCTAACATACTAAACAGACTCCTTAGTTTCATGACATAATTAAGATATACAGATGCTATGCTTATTAAATGGTAGTTGTAATCAGAGCAGGAGCACCACTTCTGAATTCCAAGGTCGAACAATGTGATTGCCAAATTAATGTTTGGAGCTGGAAATTAAACTCTTAGTTACAACCTAAAGGAAACGATTCTAAAGATTATTAATAAAAGATAGCAGGGTGGTAAATCCTAAACTATACCTTTAAGTCAGATCTGGATGACTTGTTACAGTTGCTGATTCTTATCGAATTACAGAGAACTTGTTAAATATAACCTAGGAAGTGAGGTAAGCAATGACATAACCTAGGAAGTGAGGTAAGCAATGACAAGGCCACCAACCAAGTTAGGCAAGCCACAATCTTTGACTAACATTAATGGTTGGTGAGATTAAAGCCTATAAATATAGTCTTATGTAAATGATCTCAACAACAACAAGATCAATACAATGTAGTTCTAATATTACTACCATGTTTTTCTCTCCTCTCTACTAGTTCCGTTTATTACTTCCGCATTGCTCATATTTTGACATGGTATCAAAGCGGGAGTAGAGAGGAGGATATTTTCAGTTAAAGCTTTGTGGTTTTTCAAGGAAAACACAAGCTGCCCAGACTTATATCTTCCGGCAGAGGGGAGAAATTTTCTGCCCAGTTTTTTATTTATGCAGATTCTGTTTCCAGCAGAATTTTCTGCCCAGTTTGCCCCGGTTATAGATTTAATTGTATAGTATTCAAGTGGTTGTTGATATTACGGTATCTCTCCAATTTTTTACGATGCTGCAAATTAAATAGTTCAGGGGACGTTATTCCGACGAAGCAGCAGAAGTAGTGTATATACAGATGTACACACAGTTCACTGCCACAAATGACAAAGCAGCAGAAGTAGTAGTATGTATACAAATACATACACACAGTTCACTGCTTTATCTTGCATTTCATTCTTGTAAAAGAAGCAGAAGGACCAGTTCATGGACGATCTTAAGGGATGCAGTCTACCAAATACGGTTCCAGTTGCTTATAGTTCAAGGGATGACAGATGCAGAATCCTCCGTTCAGACATAGGCTTGTTAATAGTGAGTGATCACAAAGTCGAGTCTCAGTTTCTTCAAAATAATCAGTTCAAGGACTGATTAGTGGTCATCCACCGTTGTGCTGAAAAGCAGCACTTTCTATTATTTGACATGGCCTAAAATATACAGTGTGGTCGCAAGTTCGAGTCCCGGTATCCCAAAGACTCAATAAACTCAAGATCGGTCGATCCTAAAAATGGGTATAGTTGGACGCTCAAGTTAAGCTCAAGGGCTACTAGTGTCCACTCTTCAATCCCAAGATAGGTCTTTCATCCGAAGATGGAATTTCGAGTGAGGGGGCGTGTTAAATATAACCTAGGAAGTGAGGTAAGCAATGACATAACCTAGGAAGTGAGGTAAGCAATGACAAGGCCACCAACCAAGTTAGGCAAGCCACAATCTTTGACTAACATTAATGGTTGGTGAGATTAAAGCCTATAAATATAGTCTTATGTAAATGATCTCAACAACAACAAGATCAATACAATGTAGTTCTAATATTACTACCATGTTTTTCTCTCCTCTCTACTAGTTCCGTTTATTACTTCCGCATTGCTCATATTTTGACAGAACTCGAACACAAGAAACTATCAAACCTAAGTGTTACTTTTTAGACAACAAACTATTAATATACCCTGTACGATGAGTACATTTGCTTCTACTGAGTTACATATAAGCTGTGTAGAATGAGTATGTTCCTAGTTCTTGAATTTGTATAAAAGTAATGATGAACCATGTTGGGTAGAATTGGTAGTTCTAATCTTAGTAGTGGCAGATGCTGTTGTACTATTCAAGCCTCTTTTGGGTCTTCTTATGTTATAGACTTCAGCAATGCTAAAGATTTATTAATTTTAAAAGGAGTGATTTTGGCTACCAGAGGTCAACAATCACAGTGCCTTAACTGTTATTTTTGTTTTTGAACAAGTTTACAGGGGTTGGCTCGATTGAAAAACAAACTTGTGCACAATATTTTAGTTTCTGAGTGTAGTCCCCTATCCGTCTGTGCAGTTATATTATACCACCTCGATTGGCCCTTTCTGACTTAAAAAATCAAGTCTTGTCATCTGGCTGCAATGCCTCAAAGAATACGACAGACTATAATATATCAGAAATCAGTTGGGTAGCAGTGAGATGCCACACCTTTTCTGGACTAGGCTAGTGTAGCACTTTAAGTTGAGAAGGACTTCTGAAGTTCATCTCCTATTCTCATTTTAGCCCTTGTCATTGACTGCAGCTGAGATCTTCATGGGGCATTGGATTTCTGCAGTGTTGAAGAGGACATGGTGGATAGCTTTCCATATGAAGTGCCTGAAGAATATCGAAACATGCCTCTATTAAAGGGAAGAGCAGCCGTGGATATGAAAGTAAAGGTGAAGGACAATCCCAACATAGATGAGTGTGTATTTCACATCGTACTTGATGGCTATAATGCACCAGTAACTGCCGGAAATTTTGTTGATTTGGTAAAGCGGCATTTTTATGATGGCATGGAGATCCAAAGAGGTACCATACTTAAATGTTTGGTTCCACAGTTTGATTTTGGTTCCACGATTTTTGTAAGTGTAAATCAGAGTATGATGTACCGTCTTATAGCTTATATACCTAAATATCATATTGCAGCGGACGGCTTTGTAGTCCAAACAGGAGATCCTGAAGGTCCTGCTGAGGGATTTATTGACCCAAGTACAGGGAAAACTCGGACTATACCTTTGGAGATTATGGTGGAAGGAGAGAAAGCACCGTTTTATGAATCAACTTTAGAAGTAAGTTTTTTAATTTCTCAGTATCATGAAGGTCCTGCAGCATCCACAAATACTTTCAGTGATGCTTGTCCCAATAAATTAAATTTGTGTTTAACCAGATATTTGCACAATTTTCAGGAGCTAGGCCTGTACAAGGCTCAGACAAAACTTCCATTTAATGCATTTGGAACCATGGCCATGGCCAGAGAAGTAAGTTCCTAGTGCCAATTATTTCTTTTGATAAGTTTATAATATATTTTAGTATTATATATTAACTAAATATGTTTTCACTTGATAATATAATTTTATCCTTATTACAGGAGTTTGAGAATAATTCTGGATCAAGCCAAGTATTTTGGCTATTGAAAGAAAGTGAATTGACGCCTAGTAATGCAAATATATTGGACGGCCGGTATGCAGTGTTTGGCTATGTGACTGACAATGAGGATTACCTGGCAGATCTCAAAGTTGGTGATGTTATCGAGTCAATTGAAGTGGTATCTGGCCTTGATAATCTTGTTAACCCAACCTACAAGATTGCTGGGTAAATCCACAGGGTTTAATGCTATATTCAAGATGGCAGAGTATCATTTCAGAGAAACAGATGGTACAATTGGGTTTTGCTGAACTGGATTTATCCATTCTAAAAGAGTCGGTATTTGTAGAGTAAAACTGATTGATATATTTACACAGGGTAACACTGAGATGTAATAAACAAGGCTAGTCCAAACATTTCACAATTTTTTTTATTTATATAAATGTCACATATAGTACTCCTTGATATATCCTGTTGAAAAAGTTTTGGGCTTAGGTAAAGGTTTCGATTGAAAGAAATCTTTGATTGAAACACCATTTATAAATTGGTGCATAATGCCAGTGAAGTTATCTTCACTTGGGAAGTTGCAGAGGCATGCACTGACCCTAATCCTCTCCTGTAATCTATAGCTAATATGTTGTGAATTCAAAAAAAAGTTAGGGGTAAGCCTTGAAAATGTGTTAAGCTATAATTGAACTGAAGGCTAATTCTACTCCCAACTTCTCAAATTTGCAATCTAGATTTTCGTAATCTACTTTTTTAGTTTTCGGTCTGGTAGTTCTTTTTTTTTTTTTTTTTTTTTTTGCAAGTATCAGGTAACAGAAAGGAAGGATCAAAACCAGCAGCTAAAGATTTAGTGATTGTCAAATTGCACAAGTAGCCTGATCTTCCGAAAGATATTGGTTCAAATTGTAGGCTGATAGCAAATCCTTAGTAAGAGCAACTCCAAGAGATCCCTTATATGACCTCCTAACTCAAATTATAAGGGATTATGTTTAAAATTGTGCTCCAACAGATTCTTAACTTTTCCTTAAAAAGTTAAGAGCATCATGTCATCCCTTATCTTTAAGGGCTCCCTTATTTCACTTTTATCAATAAAATATTATTTTCCCTCTTTTTTTGTTCTTGCTTCCTTCCTTTTATTTATTATTTAATACTTATAAGGATTAATTATAAGGAAGCTTGTTGAAGTTGTCATACCTTATAATATTCTAAAATATTTTATACTATTTATAAGGAAACACAAGGAGGCTGCTGTCAGAGTTGCTCTGCATGAAAATGTAGGCTACTAGCCTACTACAGACTTCACTCATGTACCCACAAAAGGACATGGCAAGTGGCAACTCAAGTTCTAGAGAGCTTGTCTTGTTCATTGAAGCAATAATTAAATCATTGGATGAGATAGCAAGCAATGCATAGGATCACAGGATGCTGCAGCATACAAAGTTTACGGAACCTGAATATTTTCATAAAATATTGTCCATGACTGAAAATAGCAACTTAGCTCACAGTACCATAACCTTCGGTCCTGGTCCAGCAAGAAAGGTCTAATATGTACCATGTCGGGATGGAAACCTTTATATGATTGCCAACTGAAACATTCCTTCAAATAGCCTAGGTATACTACATATATAATAAAGAACATTTCTGGAATTTTTAAGTTCTTAGACAAGCGTACAACTTCCGTCAATGTTAAAGATTTGCAGCCAAGAACCATAATTTAAGTAACTTAAGTACCCAAAGATATGGAGGGAAAAATGGCAGGACCGCACAGAACTTTTGTACTTGTTATTTTTCCGTCTTTCTTTTGCCAGAATTTTTTTGAAGTCATCAGATTAAAAGGGTTTCTTTTCACCTTTTGGATTAATTTAATAAGAAACAAGATTGTGGTGTACCACAGGTTTCAACAGTTACACTAATGTTCGACATTTCAAATAATTTGGGACAAACTCGGTTAGCGATTTTGTAGTAGTTCGACTTTAGCGTCCTCACTTTGCGTTTTTAGTGTCTTCTGTTTGCTGATTTTGCAGTTACAGGGATCCTGGCTCGGGGCTGTCTCACTGCAGGATTTTCGTGTGATTGGAGCGCTTCAAGGTGTGAGTATCATAAAACCTCGCAGATAGGTATGTCCCATGTGGAGAACGCCATGGGCTCAGGTATGGCATTGATCATTTCCGTATCAGCTGGTTTCCTTTGTATTTACCACACTCTTTGTTTGTCGTGCACTTAGCCGAGGGTCTACACGGAAACAGCCTCCCCGCTCTAAAAGTGGGGGTATGGTCTGCGTACATCCTACCCTCCCCAGACCCTGCTCTGAGCGGGATATACTGGGTATGTTTGGTTTGGTTTGGTTTGGTCTTTACTTGCGTGATGCACAGAGTGTATAAGTACCCCGCGTAGACATGTTGCACAAAGTAATAAGGCTTTCTTCCAGTTTTCAACCATAATATATCAAGGCCTTTGCTCCATACAGAACACTCTTATATAACAAACAATAAAGAACACTATAAAATCAATTATTCCAATAGATCCACTGGCCCCGCCAGGGGCACCCAATACAAAAAGTTCTTATTTTTTTATCTTCTATCCATCCAGCAAAAATTTTTTTTGGAAAAAATCACTATTCATGATGACGTCACTACTGATGTATAATGAACAGTGATTTTTTCAAAAAAAAATATTTTAATTTTTTTTTTTTGCTAAATGGATAGAAGATAAAAAAATAAGAACTTTTTGTATTGGGTGTCATGACGGAACTCTTTTATTGAATTAAATATGAGGTGTTCTTTATTGTTCTTTATATAAGGTGTTCTTCATGGAGTGCAACTCAATATATCAATGCATCAAATCAAAGTAACCAATATCTTGATTAAGTACTAAGATGAAAAAGATTTTTCTACATGAAACTTATCAAGATATCATTTCATGAACTGAAATGGTCATACTATCCAAATTTACACTTTTACAAGATATAATTCTACGATGAGATTTCAGGAGTTGGAAACCAACCCACATGGAAAGAGGTCTGGGTAATGGACATAAGAAGTGCCACTTTTAATGCTACAGCAACTAATACCGTGCAAAAACATATATATAACAAACTAAAGTGTTTACGACATTAGATACTGTAGCATTAAAAGTGGAACGAGGTCTGGGTAATGGACATAAGAAGTGCCACTTTTAATGCTACAGCAACTAATACCGTGTAAAAACATATATATAACAAACTAAAGTGTTTACGACACTAGATACTTCATGCACGCCTTTTCTTCTTCTGGGGTGTTGCATGTACTTGTGCTTTAATGCCATATGTTTTCAACTGAAAATTTTCGAAAGCCTCAGAAACTACTCCAACCTGTATTATATAGTAGAAAAAAATTGTCATTAAAAGGTTTTAAGGTAACCATATGGCATTGACTAAAAAGTTGTAACAAATATACTCCACATACAAGCTCTGCCTTTTTGGAGTAAACCCTCACTATCATATCTTGGTAAGATGTAGGCAGCAGGTGGCTGATTTTATCATCAGATATAGGGAATTTTTCATCACTGTCATAATCCTGAAATAATTGAGACAACTGTAAGAAGATGCATAATTGCAAAAAAAAAAAAAAAAAAAAAAAAAAAAAAAGAGAGAGAAAAGAAGTTTTTTGTGACATACAAAGGTTAATTAAATTTGACAAGATTCCAGACAAAAAATGTAAAGAATAATTTTGTTTACGAAATATTCAACGAGAAAGGAAATCTAAGCTAAAAGACTAATAATTGGAGAAAGTATCCATATTGTTCATAAAGTCTTTAATATTCATTAGCTGCAAGTTTAATAACGATATCACTTGGTAGGCGTTGTCCTGAGGGCTAGATCAGAATTTTGTTTGAGCAAAGTTTTAATGGAGGTATTTTTCTGAATTCTTTTTCCATTTGATTAAGGATTAATGTTTTTACGACTTTGTATTAGGAAGCACCATAGAAAATTCTAAGAAGATAATAAGTATAAATGCTATCGTGTTAGTTAAATCTAAATTCTTTCTAATAATGTTGAAAATCCAGCCCATTTTTGTTAAGTTTTGTTGGAGTTAAGCTTCAATATTTATTGAAGACTGATTTGGTGGCAAGAATCAAGTCAAGAATAAATTTCAATTATGTTTCTATTTAATTCTATATTTCAGTTTTTATTTTGTAAGCCTATATAAAGGACTTGATCCTTAGACAATTAGATGTATCAAACATATATCAATATACTACATCTTCATGCTCATCTCTTCTTCTACTATGTCTCTCTACTTGTTTATCTATAAATCTTAAAAAACCACCATGGTATCAGAGCTCTCTTCTTAAGGGGCCTATGCTTTTGATAAAAACACCATGACCCATAACCATATGCAAAAACAATGCCCATAACCATAACCATAAACCTTGTCTATATTCTAAGTCATGGAAGCCGATTCCACAAAAACATTTAGAGTTTGCTCCTGAAGTATATGATGGAGATGACTATAATTTGTGGTGGGTATACATGAAAAGAATCTACAAGGAAAAAAGAAAAAAAACAAAAACAAAAGCAATGCATTATAGTATGAAGATGATATTTCTAATATTGATTTGAACATGGCAATAAAGAAATATGGAAGCAAGGAGGAGTGTTGGAGTTATGCTTCAATATTTATTGAAGACTGATTTGTGGCAAGAATCAAGTCAAGAATAAATTTCAATTATGTTTCTATTTAATTCTATATTTCAGTTTTTATTTTGTATACTTGATCCTTAGGCAATAAGATGTATCAAACATATTTCAAACATATATCAATATACTACATCTTTATGCTCATCTCTTCTTCTACTATGTCTCTCTACTTGCTTATCTATAAACCTTAAAAAACCATCACTGGTGCACCCACCTTTTTCTTCCCAAAGGAATAACACAAAAAAAAAAAAAAGGTCTTTTTTTGCTAAGTTTCTTTGGTGTGGAGTGAATTATGCCTCTTGTAGCTACAAGGGAGCATGAGCTGATGTTTATATGCCAAAATTCTAAGGTTGGGTTGAGTGTGAGAAACCTTGAGGAGTGGAATCGAGCTGCTCTTTTTTTGCAAATCTAACGTATTATACAGCCAAATACAACCTCCGTCTATATTTTATGGCTCCATTCTACTCTTCTCAAGAACAAAGCTTTTTGGACAATGCCTATACCAAACAAGCTTCTTGGGCTGTGAGAAAATTCTGGAGCCTCTGCAGATGGCACTACAGCACATTTCTTACCATATTGGTATCAACTCTAATTGGTTGCTTTGTCATGATTTTTGGTTGAATAGATCTCCTCCTTCGCTCCAGTTCCATCCGTGCATCATGTATATTACGTAATCTCAGTCCCTAGCACGAGTAAATATTTCCTGAATAATAACAATTGGGCATCTCTCAAAATGCTCAAGCCACCGAGCTTTAAAGCTGTGCAAACCAAGTCACTATTCAGCAGCAGGATTCTATTCTTGGTCATAACTCATAAGGATGTTAAACTTTCATCCATCTAGCAATCTGTTTGTGGAGTGGGGGGAGGCCAAGGTTGGCCTCCTCTTATTTGGCATTCTCTTTACATTCCGAAATGCTCTTTGATTGTATGGCTTGGGTTGAAGGACAGGCTTCTAGCTAAAGATCGCATCCACTCCTTTGGTATTACAGCTGATTTAGAGTGCACTCTCTGCTGATCACATCCAGAAACCTCGAGACATTTACTGTCCGTTTACAAGATCGATTTTCCAAGACAGCCCTACAACTCTTAGC
Source organism: Saposhnikovia divaricata (assembly GCA_036435485.1). Classification (NCBI taxonomy): domain Eukaryota; kingdom Viridiplantae; phylum Streptophyta; class Magnoliopsida; order Apiales; family Apiaceae; genus Saposhnikovia; species Saposhnikovia divaricata. The sequence continues at coordinate 197,288,452 of CM071594.1, forward strand.
TATGACTGGACAATGAACGTTGTGGCTAGCCAATCGAACTTGAAGATGCATCCAAATTATCTTTATATTGGGGTAAGTTTTTACATTATTTGGTTGGAGCGAAATGCTAGGCTTCATGGTTCATTTAGCAAAAACTCATATGACACTATAATAAAGCTCCCTACAGCCACTGTCCATGAAAAGATATTCTCTTGCACTCGGTTCAGGAAATTGATGTGAAAGGATCCCACCATTATCTCCATGCTATTCTGATTTGTAGTTGATAGACTATCTAGAGATTTTTTTTAATCTGCTAGTTAGCATTATGTACTTTATGTTGGGTTTGTAATGGTTAAGATGGAGAGTTCCCCTCTTTTAGTCATTCTAGGGTATGACCTAGTAATATGTATTTTTCTTGTTGGGTTGGTTCAATTATTACTTAGCAAAAAGAAATATAATATAATCAAAACATTAAGCACCTTCATGTAAATCATTCACAGGAATTGTACTGTGTGTTATCCACAAATTTAAAAGAAATCATCTCTATACCAGAAATCCAAAACTTTCATTTGGCTAAATAGCTGGGCACTACTAAGCATCAATCCAAATAACATATCACACCAAAGTTACCAAAATAATTAGGTGAACTATAAATATTCTCTCTATATAATGTGCTTTACCAAGTTTAGGAAATATGCCCCAGCTTTATATATAGTAGCAGGCACAATAGGTAAATAAAGGCTTATTCTCTTTAAATTACTATAAAATTGAGAGTTTTTATAAGGTACACAGTAGATATCTACATATAGAGAGAGTGTTTACACAGCTGGCATCTCTAAATTTCAATGCTAATATGCTATTATCTTTCACAACATTGTGATTTCAAATGTCTCATCAAGAGAGCAATGGGGGTTCAAAAAGTCATAGCTCTACCATGAGAATGGAGTATGAAATCCTAACAATTGCAAGCATCGGGTTAATAAAGTTGTAGAAGATTTGAAATTCAGGTTAACTATCCATACCTTAAAAAAGTTGACGCTTGAAGAGATCATACATGTAAAACAACAGAGGTAATCAGTCAGTAATATATAACACGCAGGTCTAAGCTTTTAACAAAATAGGAAAGACGTAAATGTAAATAACAAGCAGAAAAGAAAAACAAGACGAACACCACCGGTCCACCAACAATTGAAAGGGGTAAAGATTGTATATATATATTTTAACTCTATCAATTCTTGTTACAGTTTTTATACAAGTACCATGCCAGAGGATTGTTACTTCCACGACTCAAATCAATCCTGATGTTGCTGACAGCAACATCCTCTTCTCTTAGTGTCGTCCCTCCATTTTTCTGTTAAAATAAGTATTATATGGTCCCATTCATAGAAAATTGTCATCATAAAAAACCAAACATGCATAAGTTTTCCGAATGTACCTGTGAGCAGACAATATCTTGTGCAGTAACATCTTTAAAATTTTCCATATTATCCTTGGGGACAGAATACTCATTACAAAACTGCATTTGAAAATGTACAATAAAAATATTTTTAAATCTTCCAGCATGCTAAAACCCCATAGTTAATGCTTGTTTTAAACTGGAAAGGAGATTCATACATAACCAAGCTCCACATAATATCTCTAGAGAGAATTTTGTTACCTGATATAGATCCCTTCGGCGAATACGAAGGATCAAGTGGTTTGATTCCTTTAGTTCCTGAACTGGAGCTGTCTCAATTGTTTTAATTATCGTGTCATCCAACTGCATCTCGACAAATATATTACAGATAAGCTGTAGGTGTAAGACTCTAAAAGCAAACTGTGAGCAATATTATTTAGCAAAAAAATATATTACAGATAAGCTGTAGGTGTAAGACTCTAAAAGCAAACTGTGAGCAATATTATTTAGCAAAAAAAATAAAAATTGTGAGCAATATTATAGAAAGACTGTACCTTCCAATATTGAGAAGGATCCTGAACATGAGATGCAATTTCAAGATAATCATTTGCTTGCACGAGAGCATCAACGATCATTAGCTCAATTGCCTGAAAATGATAGACCCTATCAAATGTATAATTTTCTTTTGTGATGACAAATAAAGTTCGTAGATCTAGTAATCATTAATCCGAGGTGTTGCACTATGTAGAGAATTATATAGCATGATGGATGGCTGGCATATGCTATAAACTCAAATGGACCGCCTATAAGGTTCACCTATGCCAGGAGGCCCAGGGCAGGAAAAGCCCAAATGACAGAAGCCCAAGACGTTTAATTATGTTATGTTAAAGTGAAGGGTAGAAATATCTTTTCAAGAAGGAAGTAGGGTAAAAGGAGTGGGGAAAACATTTGTAGGGTTATGTGATAATTGTGTTAAGTTGTTTTATTTGGGAGAGACCACATCTCGAATAGTGGTGTGCTATTTATCTTTTGTAATTCAATTCCAGTACTACGTTCTGTTGATTAAGCTTAATTCCAATCATTCTGCTCGTAATTTAGAAGTTGGGGTGCATTGAGTTCATTCTATAGCAAATTGGTATCAGAGCAGTCAGATCTGAGGACAAATGGGAGCTCCACCTTCGAATCAGCATCGAATCGAGTTACTTGAGAAAGGTATGGTCGATCTTCAAGCGGCCATGGCGGAACAAATCGTCACCGCCGTCAACAGCGCTACTCAAGGTATGTAGAACTCACTCATCGATCACTTAACAGTGACAGTGGACCAAGCGATGCAACGTTTGGAGACGAGAATCGCCCGATCTAAGGAAGAGCAAGAGCAGTTTCAGATGGAGATGCGGTCGACGATCTCGTCGCTGAAATTGACTGAGTCAACTCAGTACAATGTGTCAAGTTCGGCAACGGGTCAATGGGTCAAGCTTTGGTTCTGAGGTGGGTCGACCCGAAGGTTCAGGTTTTGGGTCGGGTCGGGTCGGCGAGCAATTTGGGGGAAATTGGAAGGTGAAGAAATTGGAATTGCCTATTTTTGACGGGTCTAACCCCGATGGCTGGATTTCACGAGCGGAAAGGTATTTTCATTATTATCAGTTGGGAGAAGAGGAAACATTGGAGGCTGCGATGGTTTCCCTCGATGGTGATGCATTGCTTTGGTATCAGTTTGAGCATGGGCGTCGACCCATTAGAAACTGGGCAGAATTAAAGGGAATGTTGCTTCGCCAGTTTCGACGTACTGCAACCGGGAGTCTACAGGAGCAATGGCTCCACCATCAACTGACAGGAGTGGGGGAGTACCGCAGGCGATTCATCGAGTTAATAGCACCATTGAAGGGAGTACCGTAGGACATTGCTCTAGCTCAGTTTATTAATGGTCTTAAGGAGGATGTGAAAGTAGTACGGGTTTTGGGAGATGTCGTCTGGGCCACACAATGGAATTGGCAGTAAAGGTTGAAGAGAAGCTTAAGAATGGATCCAGAAGCAAGGCTAGTGGGGCAGGTTACTCACCTTTCGACTCAGGTAATTTCTCTCCCTCCTCTCTAAATCTTAGTGGAGTTCTCCGAGGTCCAGTAGTCGTTCTGTGTCTGTTTATTCCCACTCTTCTTCATCCCCTCTCCTAAATCTTAGTGGAGTTCTCCGGGGTCCAGTAGTTGTTCTGTGTCTGTTTATTCCCACTCTTCTTCATCCCCTTCTAGTTCGTCGATAAAAAGCACTGATAGTGTTCCGGTGGCTAAGCCTGTAGGTGAATTTAAAAGGTTGTATGATAAAGAGCTAAGAGGGAAAAAGGGGAATGCTTCCGGTGTCATGAAAAGTGGTCAATAGGCCATCGTTGTAAGAAAAGGGAGCTCAGTGTCATCTTGATGCTGGGCGAGGTAGGAGTAGACGACGGAGGGATTTCAGAAGATGATTTGGGGTGTGCAGAATGTGGGGAGGGGGCAAAGGGATCCGTGCAATCAGAAATATCACTGAATTCAGTAATGGAAATTTCAGATCTGAAGACACAGAAGTTGATAGGGGAAATTCAGGGCAAGCAAGTAGTGGTCATGGTCGACCCGGGCGCAACGCACAATTTCATCTCAACTGTGGCGGTACAGAAATTGGGGTTGCCAGTGGTTAAAACAGAGGGATTTGATGTTTCTTTAGGGAATGGAGAGACCGTGGGTGGGAATGGCGAATGCAGAGCAGTGGTTTTACAGTTGCCTACAATTACAATAGTCGAAGATTTCTTTCCTTTAACTCTGGGAAATTCTGACCTATTGTTGGGAGTTCAATGGCTCGAGAAACTGGGCACCGTATCAACCAACTGGAAGACTCAACTGGAAAAAGAATCAGGGGTTCAGATAGGAGTATGAAAACAGCGTTTATGCCTGAGTGGGGAATATGTGAGCAAGATGCTATCAGAGACAGCCACCTTCTTGCCCAAGAATGGTCACGGAATGCCATAGCCCCGGCTGATAAGGTTCATTTTGCAACAGCAACGGACCTTGGAGAAAATGAGAGCTGGGGAGCATTTCACGCCTATAACGTAAGCTTATCTCCCCTTCTTTTTCGTTGCTCTTGTTAGACATTGACCATCATGGCTTAACACATTTCTTTTTGGTGTTTCATTCTTGTAGCTGAACGCTCATTTCCAGAACGCTGTCCAACTTGGGAAATCGTACAAGGATAAGGAAAGAGCTGCCCTCAAGGCTGTGGAGAAGCATCACAAGGAATCTGAAGAATGGGAGACTAAGTATTTCACCTCAGAAGATCAACTCTTATCTCTTGGGAGAAAATATGCGGCCTTGGAGAATAGAACCCAGAATAATGAAGACTCCATCATTCAGAACTACTTGGGCTCGGACACATTCCTTGCCTTCATTGATGAGCATGATAGGGAGGTCCAACCGGATAGCATGACTATAGGTTGGGAGAAGGCTGTGAACAAGATTAGTCATGATCATAAAGGGGTCGTTTTTTCTTCCTGTTATCCAAGTCCCTGGAAGGTGACGGATGTTGATGACTTTGTTGAGGGTGTTGGAACTACCTCTCATGTAAACAGGCGCGCTTCTGGCTCTGGGACTAAGGCCACTCCCCAATGTTCAGGATCTAGTCCCGGAGAGACCCTGTATTTGTATCTGGCGGTATACGAACACGCATTTAGTGTCGTTCTCATTCGAGAGGAAAATAAGGTTCAGAAGCCTATTTATTACGTGAGCAAGGTATTACACGAAGCTGAGTTGAATTACTCACCCATCGAGAAGTTTGCTTTGGCACTGGTAACAGCTTCAAGGAAGCTACGACCTTACTTCCAGGCACACAAGATTGAAGTCCTGACGGACCAGCAGTTAAGAAATATATAGCATAGCCCGAAGGCCAGTGGAAGGCTAATTAAGTGGACAATCGAACTCGGGGAGTTTGATATCACGTATAGGCCTCGAACAACCATCAAGGCTCAGGCATTAGCTGACTTCGTGGTTGAATGTACCATCGACAACCAAGAAGTCGGGGGGGCAGGAGATAGTATCAAACCAGGAAGGTAAAGATAAAGCTGAGGAGCTTGTACCTGATCAGAAGGAATATTGGGTGCTCTATTTTGATGGAGCATCAAAAACAAAGTCTAGTGGTGCAGGCTTAGTCTTGCAAAGACCCGATGGGTTCTTAGTAGAGTATGCTTTGAAGTTGGACTTTCTAACAATCAACAACGAAGCTGAGTATGAAGCCTTGATAGCCGGATTTGGCTTGGCCAGAATATTGAGAGTCAAGAACCTTAAAGTCTGTGGAGATTCAAGACTCGTAGTATCGCAAGTGAATGGTGAGTTTGAAGCCAAGGATGAAACTATGGCAAAATACCTAAGGGTTGTGAAAGCCGTTATGACTCAGTTTGATGAATGCTATATGGAGCACATTCCAAGGGAGGAGAACGTCAAGGCCGATGCCCTATCAAAGTTCGTCTCTTCTGAGATAGAGAATTATGCAGGGAGTGTTTACTTCCAGGTCCTGAAGGTCCCTACCATCAATTCAAAACTGGTGGCACCCATTGATGTAAGAAGCTGTTGGATAGATCCTTTCAAGGCTCATTTGCAAACTGGATGGCTCCCTGAAGATGACTCGGAGGCACGGAAACTGTCAGTGAGAGCTTTGAGATATGCCCTGATTGAAGGCGTCCTTTATAAGAGGTCTTTTGTTATCCCATACTTGAAGTGTCTGAGGCCCCAAGAGGCAGAAGAAGCGTTAAGGGAAGTTCATGAAGGCACCTGGGGGCAGCACCTGGGGGGTAGAGCCCTAGCTCATAAGATCACCCATCACGGATTCTATTGGCCAGAGATGTTGGTTGATGCGCAAAGTTATGTCAAGAAGTGTGACAGGTGTCAGAAACACGCCCCGATTGTTAGGCAGCCACCAGAGATGTTAACGTCGATTAACTCTCCTATTCCGTTTGCGTCGATTAACTCTCCTATTCCGCAATGATGAGGCTTCCCCACGCAAACGGAATAGGAGAGTTAATCGACGTAAACATCTCTAGTGGCTGCCTAACAATCGGGGCGTGTTTCTGGCACCTGTCACACTTCTTGACATAACTTTGCGCATCAACCAACATCTCTGGCCAATAGAATCCCAGACGGGTGATCTTATGAGCTAGGGCTCTGCCCCCCAGGTGCCTTCATGAACTTCCCTTAACGCTTCTTCTGCCTCTTGGGGCCTCAGACACTTCAAGTATGGGATAACAAAAGACCTCTCATAAAGGACGCCTTCAATCAGGGCATATCTCAAAGCTCTCACTGATAGTTTCCGTGTCTCCGAGTCATCTTCAGGGAGCCATCCAGTTTGCAAATGAGCCTTGAAAGGATCTATCCAACAGCTTCTTACATCAATGGGTGCCACCAATTTTGAATTGATGGTAGGGACCTTCAGGACCTGGAAGTAAACACTCCCTGCATTATTCTCTATCTCAGAAGAGGCGAACTTTGATAGGGCATCGGCCTTGACGTTCTCCTCCCTTGGAATATGCTCCATATAGCATTCATCAAACTGAGTCATAACGGCTTTCACAACTCTTGGATATTTTGCCATAGTTTCATCCTTGGCTTCAAACTCACCATTCACTTGCGATACTACGAGTCTTGAATCTCCACAGACTTTAAGGTTCTTGAATCAGTATTCTGGCCAAGCCTAATCCGGCTATCAAGGCTTCATACTCAGCTTCGTTGTTGGTTGTTGGAAAGTCCAACTTCAAAGCATACTCTACTAAGAACCCATCGGGGCTTTGCAAGACTAAGCCTGCACCACTAGACTTTGTTTTTGATGCTCCATCAAAATAGAGCACCCAATATTCCTTCTGATCATGTACAAGCTCCTCAGCTTCATCTTTACCTTCCTGGTTTGGTACTATCTCCTGCCCCTGACTTCTTGGTTGTCGATGATACATTCAACCACGAAGTCAGCTAATGCCTGAGCCTTGATGGTTGTTCGAGGCCTATACGTGATATCAAACTCCCCGAGTTCGATCGCCCACTTAATTAGCCTTCAACTGGCCTTCGGCCTATGCAATAACTGCTGGTCCGTCAAGACTTCAATCTTGTGTGCCTGGAAATAAGGTCGTAGCTTCCTTGAAGCTGTTACCAGTGCCAAAACAAACTTCTCGATGGGTGAGTAATTCAACTCAGTTTCGTGCAATACCTTGCTCACGTAGTAGATAGGCTTCTGAACCTTATTTTCCTCTCGAATGAGAACGGCACTCAATGCTTGTTCGGATACCGCCAGATACAAATACAGGGTCTCTCCGAGACTAGGTTTGGCCAACAACGGGGCCTCAGCCATGTACTTTTTCAGCTGTTCAAAGGCCTCTTGGCTTTCTGAAGTCCACTCAAAATTCTTCACTTTCTTCAAAGCCTGAAAGAAAGGCAAACATTTGTCGCCAGACCTTGAGATGAATCTTCCCAAAGCAGCTATTCTACCAGTCAATTTCTGCACGTCCCTCACAGAACGGGGTGGCTCCATGTCGAGAATCGCCTTGATCTTATCCGAGTTGGCTTCAATGCCTCGTTTTGAAACCATCAAACCCAAAAACTTCCCTGATCCAACGCCAAAAGCACACTTGACCGGATTCAACATCATCTTATGGTGCCTCAGCACTTCAAATGCCTCTCTAAGGTGTTCAACATGGTCTGCTGTAAATAAGCTCTTGACCAACATGTCATCAACATAGACCTCCATGGTTTTCCCAATCAAATGGGCGAATATCTTATTTACCAGTCGTTGATAAGTAGCTCCTGCATTCTTTAGTCCAAAAGCCATGACAAGGTAACAAAAAACACCAAAATCAGTTATGAAAGATACCTTTGGGATGTCATCCTTGTGCATCTTAATCTGGTTGTAGCCACTGAAACCATCCATGAAGCTCAACATTTCGTGCTCAGCTGTGGCATCTATTAGCGTGTCAATCCTTGGTAGAGGGAAGCAATCCTTAGGGCACGTGTCATTCAAATCGGTGAAGTCTATGCACATCCTCCACTTCCCGTTGGCTTTCTTGACCATTACAGGGTTAGCCAACCATTCAGGGAACTGAATCTCCTCAATAAAACCAGCTTCCAAGAGCTTACCCACCTCTTGCTTAATGGCCTCTTACCTTTCAGGAGCAAAATTCCTCTTCTATTTTATTGCCTTCCGCTTAGGGTCGACATTCAACCTGTGAGTTATGAGTTGGGGGTCAATCCCTGGCATATTAGCTGCTGTCCAAGCGAACACATCTCTGTTTCCTTGTAGGAATTCTATCAATTTGCCCTTCAAGGGTTCTTTTAAAGAAGCTCCAACATACGTAACTTTTCCAGGGTCTCTACAGTCCAGGGGTATAGGAACCAAATCCTCTGCTGGTTCCCCCGGTGTTCATCATCATCTCGGACATCCATGTCTTCAATCGGGAGGACCTGCCCCCCTACTCCATCAGCTCTTAATGCGGCCACATAACAACTTTTGTCCATCTTCTGATCACCCTTCTGTTCTCCAACACCGTTCCTGGTTGGAAACTTGACTTTCATATGGTAGCTAGAGGCAACAGCCTTAAACGCGTGGAGTCCAGTCCTTCCAAGGATCGCATTATATGTGGAGGCTGCCTTGATTACCAGGAAGTTCAACATCTGAGTAGCCTCCTTGGGCTCCCGTCCAATAGTAACTGGCAGCTGGATAGTCCCTTCAACACTGGATTCGACTCCATTGAACCCATATATAGGCATGTTGTTTGGGGTCAACTATGAGTCATTGTATCCCATCTTCACAAATGCATCATGAAACAGAATATCGACGGAAGCACCGTTATCTATCAAGACTCGCTTCACCTCCGAATTTCCAATTACAGGAGTTATGACCAACGGGTCGTCATGGGGGAACTTCACCCCCTCCAAGTCTGAGTCATCAAAACCAATCACTACTTCAGTCTTTGCACGTTTCGGGGCCTCTCCCATTATGTGCATCACCTCCCTGGCGTATGCCTTTCGAGAGTTCCTTGTTGTGCCGGCCGCAGTCGGGCCTCCCCAAATCATGTTGATAACTGGCCCTCGTGGCTGTGGGTTATGATCACGATCGTTGTCCCTTCTATCATTAACCCTTCTATCATAGTCTCTCCTTTGATTTCCACGATCTTCGCCCTTTGTAAACCTGCTCAGCTTCCCTTTTCGGATCAAGAATTCAATCTCGTCCTTGAGTTGTCTGCAATCATCAGTGTCATGCCCTATATCCTTGTGAAACCTACAGTATTGATCCTTGTTTCTCTTTGCGGGATCACCCCTGAGTGGCTTCGGCCATCGGAAATCCTTGTCTTTCTCAATATCCATCAGGATCCGACTCCTAGGGGTGTTCAACCTTGCATATTCAGAGAACCTTGGTCCCAAATTTTTCTTAGGGGCAGAGTCAGAGTCCTTGCTAGTTCGGGGATACTTGTCCCTAGCATCATACTCCTGCTCTTGCTTCCGCTTCCGGGAGTTTCCGTTTCCTCCATTCGTGGTGGGAGCTTCTGCCTTCCTCATGCTTTCTTCTGCCTTTATGTATTTACTCGCCCTTCTTTGGAGCTCAGTCATGCTCTCAGGGGGGTGTTTTGCCAACGACATCTGAAAGTAGGGGTTCGTTGTTCCATTTTCCAAGGCTATCATAGCTACCTTATTCTTCAGATCTGGGACGTTCAACGTCTCCTTGGTGAAGCGCTTGAGATAATCTCTCAGGTTCTCATTCTTTTCTTGTTTCACTTGCATGAGAGATGCAGAGCTTTTTTCGTGGACCTTTCCACTAACAAATTGGTTGATAAAAGCAGTGCTCAACTCCTTCAAAGAGCCAATCGAGTTTGTGGGCAATCGGCTATACCATCTTTGAGCCATGTCTGCCAGGGTTTGAGGGAACGCCCTACACTTAAGAGCGTCACTAGCAGGATGTAACAACAGTGCATTTGAAAACGTCCTGACGTGGTTTGAAGGATCTCCCGTTCCATCATATGCTTTTATCGTGGGCATCTTAAACTTTCGGGAAACACGAGCGTTCATCACCTCCTTAGTGAATGGGGGTGTGGGATTGTCAGGGTCTCCAAGTGGCATCAGATCTTTGGGATCACCCCTGGGGGTTTCCACCCTCGTAGCTCCTCCAGTTGGGGCATCAGCCCTTCTCTGTCTCCTTGAAGACCTTTCCAAATCAATGAAGGGAATCTCCCTTGAAGTTGGAGGAGGCCTATTCTGGTTTTGCCTTGCTTGCTCTCTGGCTATGTCGTCCTTCAGCTTTTGGATCTCGGTCTCATAAGCCCTGATTCTCTCAGCAGCTGTTGGAGGGGGTCCATCATGGATTCTTTGAGTCCTTCTCATAGGCTCCTTGCTTGCACGGCGTCTCCTCGGGGCTTCATCGCGATCGTCATCCTCAGACGATGAATCATCAGTGTAAGGTCCGGAGTAATCATAATATCCTTGCTCAGGAGGGGCTAAACCCCTAATATAGGGTGGTTGATACGACTCAGGTATCTGCAGGGCGTCACCGCTTGGTCCAGGATCCCCTCGATTTGGGGGATAGTTAGGCAACCCGTATTCCGGATTGGTACTTACGGGGAGCGTAGTGGTGGAGATCTGAACTCCTGAGAGCGGGGGACGGCTAGTTAATGGAGAGACCACCATCTGAAGTTGATTAGTCTCCTGTCCCGGGTGGATGTCCACTGGTAAGGTTCTCTGAACATGGAGATTCGTCCCTATAGGTTGAGAAACTTGAGGTTGAGTGGTTGTCTCCGTTGATGGGGGTACATACCCTTGTTCAGTAACGACGGGTGGAAGAGAGGTGACGGTGGTAGCCTCGATTGAGACTGGTGTCCTTCGTGTTTGAACCATGGTTGATGTTGTCTTCCCACAGACGGCGCCAAATGTTGTGGAATAAAAATTAGGGTTGTTAAATTGCAGCTAGGGTTCGTGAGCTTCGTGCTTTAATGGTTGCGCTTGCGTTATCGTGACCTAATTCGGGTCTACGTATCTCAGAGTTGAGAATTAAGCCAAGACGTAGTTCTGAGAATGAAGGATCAGGCCCTTATATAGGCTGCGGGAGCCTTAGAATCGTAGTAAGGTTTGGAGACTTGGTGGACAAGTCACCGTCATTGAGGAAGGTTCTGACTCCTTCCTTGTGAGAGTTAGTTTCCATATCGAATTAGGTGCCTTGGAGGCTACATCTTATCCCAAGGATATTCTAGAACGTTCCTTGTTTCCAGAACGTTCCCGGTTTGTGGATCAGGCCCATGTTAGAAACAAGCTTATACCGGGCGTCCCCGGTTTGGGTTGTTCTTTGAGCTTAATCATTAATTACGAATTTAATGCCCAACTAGGGTTTCGGGCTTTATTTATGAGCCAATAAATATTATATTAATTATGTCTTTAGGGATTATTTTTCATCCATATCACTTAAGTTTACGGTGGGAGGGCAGAATGTGACAATTAAAGGAGATCCCAGCCTGGGACGTTCGAAGATATCTTTGAAGGCAATGATAAGGACTATAAAGAAAGGAGGAAGTGGGTACTTGATTGGATATAATGCTTTGTCCACTACTATGGCTGCATGCAAAGAAGATAAACAGAAAGGAGTTACGGTTCCAAGATTCTTACAGCCTACATTGCAAAAATATGAAGCAGTTTTTCACATGCTGAAAGGACTGCCTCCCTCACGGGGGCTTGAACATAGTATCATTTTGAAAGAGGGGACGGACCCCGTAAGCGTTCGACCTTATCGATATTCTCAGGCCCAGAAGTATGAAATAGAGACACCCATTTGAGACATGCTTAAGGCAGGAATCATCCAACCATCCCATAGTCTGTTCTCAAGCCCCGTGATCTTGGTCAAGAAGAAAGACGGGTCATGGCGATTCTGTGTTGATTAGCGAGCATTGAATAAGGTTATAGTGGCTGATAAATTTCCAATATATGTTATCGACGAGCTATTAGACGAACTACATGGAGCTTCGGTATTTTCAAAATTGGATCTTAAATCTGGCTACCATCAGATTCGAGTACGAACAGAGGATGTTTTAAAAACGGAGTTTAGGACTCACGAAGGGCACTACGAGTTCCTAGTTATGGCCTTCGGCTTAATGAATGCTCCAGCCACGTTCCAAAGCCTCATGAACACGGTCTTCAAGTCTTATGTTCGACGTTTCGTCCTAGTTTTCTTCGACGACATATTGGTCTACAGCCCTAATGCAATGCAGTACCAAATACATCTTGTAACTATGCTACAAACCTAGTAGGATAATGCACTATACGGCAACCGGAACAAATGTGAGTTTGGGCAAACACAACTGGCATATTTGGGGCACGTGGTATATGCCCAAGGAGTGGACGTGGATAAGAGTAAGGTACAAGCAATGCTGCAGTGGTTCATTTTTGGGTCTAACCGGCTACTACCGTAAATTTATTGCTGGGTATGCGACTATATCACGTCCCTTGATCGACCAGATGAAGGACCAGTATGGTTGGACTGAAGAAGCCACTATAGCTTTCAACTCCTTGAAACAGGCCCTAGTCAATGCCCCGATTTTAGCCATGCCAGATTTTAGCAAGGGATTTATAATGGAGACAAACGCCTCGGGGTTTGTAGTTGGTGCAATTCTCTGATAGAGTGTATATTTATATACACTTTAATAGGATTTTATTCTCATATTTATAGGATTTTGTAAATAATTGGTTTTTTATTAATTATTTAAGTGTTTAATGGCAAAAAATAAATATTCGTAAAGTTGAAGGAAATATCATATGGAAATTCAGATTTGTTGGAGGCCTCGCGCATACATCACTGTTTGGGATTTGGCGATTTTATAGTCCACGCGAAGAAGAAGGAATTATCTTTAACTCTAAGGTGGTCCAATACTCTCTTTACAACTGGAGCAACCCAAGAACATGCCTGGAAGTCAGACTACGAATTTCACAGCAAAATTCATCTTATTTTAGGATACGGATTTTATTTTCTAGAAAACCATTAAAAACACTTTTATATTAGGATATATAGATTTTCTGGGATTATTATGATGTGCGTATTATTGAGAGAAGAGAAGAGAGAGAATAGCGATGAGAGAACTTAAGCTAGGATTGAAGGGATTCACTCCAAGTTTGAGAGATTTCATCAAGTTGTATTTTTCTTAACTCTATACTATTGTAATCATGGTTTTGGCTATTTATATATGTTTTATTTCTTCATTCATTATGAGTAACTAATTCCCTAATCCGGGAATTAGGTAGTATTCATTGGTTTAATATGCTTGTGTGATTATATTGTGATTTCTCTGCCTTGCAAATCTGTTGTTGAGCACTTAACACAATTGAGGGAGTCGCGAACCTTTGATTGTATTTTTAGGAATTGTAATGAAGCGGGAGAGGATTTATGATTCTAGTTTATGATACAACAGAAGTAATTCAATTATTGATTGGGAGATTAATGTGCGAGTTACGAGACTAAAATTCCTTGGACTTAAACAGTTTGTAATTTTGCATTGATAGATCATGGGAGTGACTTCAATGTATAGTTGTGAACATTATATTGTATCTCGGGAGAGAACAATATAAACATTAGAGGGATGTTTTTAGCAAGAGTATGAGACTTGAATATCATAGTTGATACACATTCATTAATACCATTGAAGAACCCTAGTTTCTGGATTTCTTTTTATGTTAAAGTGAAGGGTAGATATGTCTTTGAAAGAAGGAAGTAGGGTAAAAGGATTGGGGAAAACACTTGTAGGGTTATGTGATAATTGTGTTAAGTTGTTTTATTTGGGGGAGGCCACATCTCGAATAGTGGTGTGTTATTTATCTTTTGTAATTCAGTTCCATTACTACGTTCTGTGATTAAGCTTAATTCCAATCATTCTATTCGTAATTTAGAAGTTGGGGTGCGTTGAGTTCATTCTATAGCACATACCTTCACTTTTGAATGAGTATATACTGTCCGGTACAGATCAGCACGAGTGGCAAATAACTTCTGTACAGTAAGATCTGAAAATATAGGTAGATAAAATGACATGTCCTGATGACTACATATAAGTATGGAGAGTAAGTAATTAGAATAATACTAACAATCCTTAGCACGATAACAAATCTCATCATCTATCACTCTCATCGTCTCCATTAACCTGAAAGTGTTAAAAGTAGTCCATGTTTATTCTCGTTTGATAATATGTGTTTACGCTTTACAATCTGCCAAAATTATTAAGACAACTTAAACAAAACCTCTGAAACTGAAAGTTGCATCCTAGACCACAAGCTCGGCAATCACGAATGATATAATCAAACCTGCATGTCAAAAAGCACAAGCAATTATTTACAGCAATGTTCATGGATAAAACTCTACTAACTCAGGAAGACAAGGAAGAAAAAATAACTATTTACTGGTATAAAAATATAATCAATATTATAACTTACTTGTCAACATCAATTCCAGTTCGACCATTAGCGACAATATCATACAGGAACTTTTTTTCCCTTGTAGTCTGCAGATAAATGGGATCAATAAATAATTGCTATTGTTGATATATAGTACTGACTACCGAGTAATATTTCAAGTTTACTGAATGAGAAATCAAAGAATTTTGACTATGATAAACATGTAAACATAACAGCTTACATTTTTCGAAGCAAATCCAGAACCAGCAAGTATCATTTCCTGCAAATGATGTAAGCAAATTGCTCTTATAAATTAGCATGTACTCCAATATGCTTCACTAAGCATTGACACTTGTAAGATATTATTACACAGATCTAGAGACCTTGAGGGGGAATTAGGCAAGGTAGCCAAAAAATGTATGCATGCATAGACAAGCATAGGACCTTTAGACAATGACTTTTTAAGGAAATGGATCACAAAACAATGCTAAACTAGTGCAGTCCACACTGTATAGGTAATCTTTAAAATCAACAAAATGGATTAAGCACATTGTACAGAGACAACTTGTTGCACCTCCTATATGCATCAACGCCATATAGTTGCTCATACAGTATGTGCATCTCACAGTAGAATGGCACCACAATCAGAATTATGGAAATGCTAATTGAAAATTCTTGTATAACCAGAAAGAAACCATCCTCCAGAAATTACATTTAACTCTTAAAGAAGCAAAATTGGTCGATAACAGAATAACGATTTTAATATTTAGATGAACAGAGGGTAAATATGATAACAATTTGAATGCACAAGATGGTGAAGTTCAAACACTAGATTAGACGAGGCACCTAATTATTGTAAAAGTAAATGGAAAGAAAAGGAATCCGTGATTAATAAACCTAAACATATCGCCTCACCTTAACTCTTTTAATGGTGTCAGATTCAATTTCAATATTGTGCTCATCAACTATGTAGTCAACCATCTCAACCGACATTTGCTCGTGAGACCTGGAATAAAATTACTTAAAATCTTAGGGAAGAACAATTATAGATAAAACCAATAGAAGCTAGTGATTAAAACGACTTAAGAAGCTAAAGAATATAAAAAAAAAAGTGAAAAACAAATTTTAGAGAATAGATTCTACTTGGGGCATTTGCTAGTCCAATAACATAAAACAATCGGACAATTTCGTGTGATGCTACATGTTACTAACATGCAATTACAAAAAGTTGATCAAATTTAGTCGGGTATATTATTCCAAATAAATTTGAATGGTTCTGTAGTTTGCAGTTATTGTTTGTAAATAAACTCATATATGACAAGATACAAGGCATTCAGCTATTCAATCTCACCATTCGGAACCCCTTACAACACGAGGAAGAAACTCACGTTCAAACAAGTGACTGAAAGGCCCATGGCCTATGTCATGCAGAAGTCCTACAATTTAAAGAAATTGTACAAGGACAATGTCAAGGTGTCAAAGGAGAATGCTGGTGTAATAATAAGAAATCCCTATATGTTTGTACGTTTTATTGTTCTGTATGCACTTACCTGCTAGTTTCACTGTTTGCACATCAAAGTTATCTATATCAAGTTCCAAGCCCTGAAAGAGTTCTGGAAGCATTAATAAAAAATCGCTGATGTTCAAAACTGAGTAATTAAACATCAAACTGATTCTAGACTACATACTTGCTGAGCCTTTAGTTTGTGAACAGCTTCGCCAGCAAGCCAATAAACTCCAAGAGAATGTTCAAATCTAGAATGCATAGCCCCTGGATAAACCATGTGTGTAGCACCTAATCAACCAGGAATAATTGTTTCAATATAAATTTCAGGCACAGATGTAACTCATGATACAAATTGCTGATTATATTGCACCAGTAAATGATTAAAATGCCTTATTAAATATTAGTTATCATACTTGTTATACTCTAGAAACTGGACCTGTTGCGAGAACTGACTAATTTGCGTGCTACAGGAAGAAACAAAGGTCAAATACAAATTTTTATTGCTAATGCTCAAAGGCAGACTGATATTTGGTCATGATGCCTATCAGAGCTCCACATATATAGGATGGGTTATTCCTCACATGTTCAAGGGTAGTACTGATGCACAAGTAGTTTTAGAATTAATAGAAGAATATTAAAGAAAAAGAAAAGTAATCATCGTATATTTTTTTTTCAAAAAAAAAAAAAAACACTACTATTGGATCAGCATCACACAAACAGAAAGTTTTTTATCTAAATTAAAATTAAATTTGTGATTCTCTTGAATATTGTGTAGTCGATTCTGCAGTCCCACTAGACTCTGAAAGCCAAAATAACTTTTCAAAGGCAAAATTCTAGGATTTTAGAACGAAAACAAAGCTAAAGTCAATAGAAATCACAAAATATGAAATGCTTATAATTTGGAAACAATTATATAGCAAGTTCTGAAGTTGATGTTCTACAGAACTTACATAAAATGTAATGAAATGTAGAGATGATACGATAACTAAAGAAGAATTGTTTAAAAAAAAAATCATATAAAGGGGATGAAGGGCAGTGCGAAAAGAATACAGTGCAAGGTATTTATTGTTTTCTTTATAATATACAAGGAAGCAAGAGATGAAACTTTGAAGTTCCACAGTCTAATATTTATATGTATTGAATACAGCATAAGGTAAAGATCATTTGAGGTGCTAACAAGTATCAAGAATATGCAACAAAATTGTCCCCCAGAGGGAAGAAGAAGGCTTTTGTCATTTCTAATAGCACAATTTTACTTGCAGGTTGATTGACTCATAAACATATTACTGTACCAGCACCAGGACTGGTATAGAATATTTATTCAAACGCTAAAAATACAAACTATAGAATAAGTTAAAGATAGTTAATTTCCTCCTTACAAAAGTCATCAGTTGAAATTTTACATTAGTTTACATTTAATCAAATTTGTGATTTTAAATTTTACCATATGAATAATTTTGTTGTTGATCCACTGTACGAGTTTGATCTTGCTTCCAGTTACTTAATATATTCATCACTACTGAAACAACTTTTAAGATAAGGAGGTAAGAAGAAGATATTCACCAATTAATTGAAGAACTTAACAGTTTTGATCCAACATTTATAGTGTCAAACATGACCCACTGACTTTGAAGAAAACAGAAACCACTCCAAATTTGATTGTAGGAACTCCAAAGAATTTCACTCATAATCCATGCTCATAAGAGGGACGTCAGATTCAAGGGTGATTTAATGGTAGATATCTATTGGTTACAAAACCCCACACTTGGTTCCATTTATCCTGTTGAAATATACTATTACAAAACCACCATAATACGTTGACATCGTGGAAGAAAAGTGGACATTTACGAAGATAGCTGCGCTCATCAGTAAAGTGAAGAATATTTAACAAATAACATAATTAAAATATGTACCAAAATCATATGATTTATAATGGTAAAGTAGGCAAAGTGAAAGGCAAATTTTGTATTTGCTAAAGTTGTGAAACCGACCATACAATATTATCTTTTGAAAAAGCGACTAGAATGAACGTATGTACCGCCCATGTACAAGATTAAGAAAACACAAAGAAACTACGGGAAACTTGTGAAACTTACCAAGTTGCTTAAGATCTCGAAGCCTGCAGTAATACCAAACAATACATAAAATCCATCATTAACTCAGATAAACAGAAAGAAGTAAAAAGCAGCACCATAAAACTAAATTGTTAAGAGAAAGAGATAATGTTCAAGACAACAAACTTGCCTTTGGAACTGCTCAGTATCTATAAACTTTAGAAACAGCTGCAACAAAAGCATTTATCATGTTAGAATGCTACGAAATTGGGGATGAACTTTAAATAAACTCAATGCCAATACAATTAGAAAAACGCCCTTTTCAATTAAATAGGAAATAATTAAAGAAAACAAGAACAGAACTTGAATACTTCCATAATTAACCACTCAGGCTACCACATTGTCTTAAAGCAACACATGTTACCCAAAAACAAATAGACAGTTTGGAAAAGGAAGTAAAATAGGATATGAGGGGATAAAATGTAGGCAAACACATACAGGGTCAACATAGATATTGCCATGAACATTGTCGTAGAGGTGTTTGGAGAATCTTAGATCATGTGAAGACCGACCCATGTAATAATTGTTATCAAACATTTGGTAATCTTGACAGTAAGCTCCCATTCTTGAGGAAACCTTAAACCCTATACAGAAATGTGTGTATTTATCAGCAAAAGATATACCTATAAGACATAAAACCTATGTACTACTGAAGTGAAGTAGTGTATCTATAAACGGAGTAAGAGAGAAGATGAACACGGAGGATTGTGTACCTTATATCTCTAACTAAACTGCGGACAAGTGTGTATGTATGTATGTACTATCACTATGTAGTTGTGGTTAAGTGATGCGGCCAAAACATTCTCTAAACGCTTTTTTCACTATTGCTGTATGTTTTTTTTATTCATTTTCCCTTATTTTATTTATGCAGTTCCGGAAATACTGCCCATTTTCCTTTTCCATAAAAAGGTAATGTGTATGACCCATGTACACGAATATGACCAATATTAATATTGAATCTGTAAAATTATAAAAAATGAAAAAAAAAAAAATTACCCCAATTTTGAATTTAAAAAGGGACGAATGTTTAGTAATTTAGTGATAAAAAAAAGGGATCAGTGCATTCTGTTCTCGATGGTTAGTTGGAGTTTGTGGAATAGGAGAAACAGATGGCTCTGGGACAAAATAAATGGATCTGCATATGGGGTAAAGGCTGTAGCGTGTAGTTTAATTCGAGATTGGAAGGAGGCTCAATCTAAGGCTGTAGCGTGTAGTGCATCGAAATCTGCAGAACCAGCAAGGTGACCGTACGTGGAGGAAACCACACGAAGGATGGGTGAAAGTTAATATGGATGCTGCAGTTTTTGGAGATGGGAGTATAGGTGTTGGTAGTGTTATTCGAGACTCAAATGGATGCTTCATAGGAGCAAGATGCCGTAGGCTGGAAGGCAATTGGAGCCCGAGAGAGGCTGAGGCAATTAGCATGAAAGAGGCTCTTTCGTGGGTGATACAAAAGGGATTCAAGCACTGTGTGTTTGAGTCGGATTCGAAATGCCTTGTAACTGCGTGTAATGGTTCGCCGGGGGAGGCGTTCTTTGGGACACTTGTGTCAGATTGTGTCTATTTATTAAAGCACATAAGTCCAGTGCTAGTGAGGTTTAGTTATCGATCTGCGAATACAGTGGGACACGTGAACAGTGATTTTTTTTTTTTGCTGAATGGAGCCAATTATTTTAAACACTTTTTGTATTGGGGTACCCCTAGTTTGGTCATTAGATTAGCATCAAATATTGAATTAGTGTTTAGTTTGTAGTTAATTTTAGTTTGTAGTAGAGTAGCACCCTATATATATATATATATATATATATATATATATATATATATATATATATATATATATATATATTATATATATATACAAACCAATCCTTAAATACAAACTACAAACTAACACTAGATTAATTATATTTCATTTATTCTAAGGTTCCCGCCAAGGGTACCATCACAAAAAATGCTTAAAATAATTAGCTCTATCTACCAAAAAAAAAAAACTTGCCGTGAAAATGCGAAGCATTTAAGACAGTAAACGGATGAGTTAGGTAGTCATGAGGGCCGCAGGCCCTCAACACACCCGTCAATCGTCTATTGCCTTTACCATTGATTGCCATTCCTTACAACTTTAGAATGATAAAGGCGCGAAGCGCCGTACAAGAAGGTGCGAAGCACCGTTAACCAGTGAAATCCACTGCCACGTCATAACGTGAACAGTATTTTTTTTTTTTTTTTTTGCTGAATGGAGCCAATTATTTTAAACACTTTTTGTATTGGGGTACCCCTAGTTTGATCATTCGATTAGCATGAAATATTGAATTAGTGTTTAGTTTGTAGTTTGTAGTTAATTTTAGTTTGTAGTAGAGTAGGACTCTATATATATATATATATATATATATATATATATATATATATATATATATATATATATATATATATATATATATATATATATATATATTAGATTTGTTTTATTTATTTTATAAACGATCCAAATTTGACAAAAAAATTAAAATTTGGATAAAATATGATTCCGGATATGAGCACTCATGTACCCCCATTCAGATTAAATCTCATATTATTTTTAATAAAATGATCCTACCCGAATATGATCATTATCTATATTCAGTTCAAACCCAAAAATGAATTATATTTTTAGTTCATTACATTTTTAATTAAATAACATATAATAATTTTTTAATATCATTTTTAAGTTTAATTTTTCATAAAATATGAGTTATCCACCTGATTAATTATCATCATAAACTTAATATATCATTTATTTAAGTTTTTAATTCATGACTGTTTTTTTATAATATTAAATTTATTTTAGAATAAATGACTATGTATATAGTTCAAACAAAAATGATACCTAATATTAGTGGATCATATTTGACTATTCGATGGATCATAAACTATCCGGTTAGAACAAAGAACATATGATATTGGCTCATATTCGGTTTAGATATGAACCTCAATATCCAGGATGGGTTTATATCCGAATAAAATGATCCCGACCCAAATCTGGACACAATAAAAATAAAATGATCCGAAACTCGAGTAAAGAGGTGTCTGATTTTACCCCGATCATTTTACACCCCTACCCATGTCCTCGAAGAAATGAAAATTTTAATGCTCGATTTAATTATAATTTCGTAAAAAAATATATTACTTTTCTGTTATAAATTTATTAATTTAATACGATTACTTTTTAAGTTTTTAACCGTATGCCATCCTAATTTTCAAAACTCATACTCTCTTCGTTCCACAATACAAGTCTCTTTTGAAAAAATTACGCATCTTAAGAAAACATTAATTAGATGATACATTTACTCTTTTGCCCATTATAAATGCATTGATTTTTAAGAATATGAGTTATTTTATACTCTTGGTTATTCCTCATTAATTGCTATATAATTTTCAAAAAGGCTAATTTAAGAAAAATGATCACAAATTTACACTGAAAATTGGAAATGAACATGTATTATGGGAAAAAAATATTTTCTCAAAAGAGACTACTATTGTGAGACGGAAGGAGTATTATAGAAGACCGAAGACTCCTAAAAATCAGTGTTTATCAAGAAATTTTAAAAGTTTCTATTTTTGGGCTTGATTCAAATGAGAACCAAACATTAATAGAGAACCGGAGATCTATTTCTGATCGTTGGATTCATACAAGATGAATGGCTTAGATTAACTTAGATTTAAGCTGGTAATTAATACAAAATATTCACAAATAAACTACAAGGACAAGGATGTAATTACAAGATTTTTAAATTAATTAAGAATCAATCAAAAATTAATTAAGAATCAATCAGTTACAACTTTCATATCTCCCTACTTTCATATCTCCTTCCTGTATCGTTACATTTATATATACCATCTCTTTAGCTTACCTCCTTAAGTTCTCCACTGTTAACATCACAATATATTTCTTATACTCTTCAATTCTAATCAATAACAATGGTTATTTTCGACAATGATTCAGGTACGCAAATTAAACCTAACCTGTTTCGGTAAAAGAACTTGTAATAGTTCTATAGTAGAACCATTTTTAAGTGTCATATTATTTCTCTATACTTTTATTCTAAGTGTTATGTTCATAAGTCTGGGGTTTATTTTTTTAGATTCCATGATACAACAAGTATATAACGTGCTATGAAATTGAAAAGGTTCTACATTAGTACTTTTTTTTTATTTCCATTAGATATGTTTCTACAATGGGACAGATTTTTAATGTATGCCGTTTTCAAATAATAATTATGTTGTAAAGTAGAATAAAACTACAACAAGTTCTGCAAAACAATTTTTTTTTGAATTTTAATTTTTTGGGTTTTTGTTATATATGGTTCTGCAGTAGGTCAAATTACTAATTTACTTGACTTTGTTTTTTTTATAATCTTCATGTTCAAAAATTCTAGTTGTTGAAGATAATAGTTCACAAGACAATATCCAAGATGCAGCACAATCGACAGATATCCTTAATGAAGATATTTATGTTGATTCTGATCACTATACATCACCCGAGGGAGAAGAATGCTGGAAACCAAAGTGTGATGATAAATCAAAGCCATTCGTTAAACAGACATTCTTAACTATTAAAGATGCATATGATTTTTATTTTAAGTATGGTCGTTTATGCGGGTTTGATGTGCGTCTATCCTCAGCAAAATATAGAAGTACGCTCCTTACTCATAAATATATTGTGTGCAATCATGCTGGATCACCTGATAGCAGTGAAGGAACAAAAAAACACAAGAGGACAAATTCCCGTAGGTGTGAATGCGAGGCACATATATTGCTTAAGTATGCAGAACCAGATTGTTACTTTGTATAGACTTTTGTCGAAGAACACAATCATGCCCTAACAACTGGTACTAATAAACAATTCTTGAGGTGTAACAGAAAAGTAACTTTGATTAAAAGGTGAATGTTGGTTCAGTTAGGTCTCATTGTATACTAAAAGAGATGGTAGGATCCTATGAAAATATCGGTGCTACATCAACAGATTTTAGAAACTTTGATCGTGATTTTAGGGCACGTATTGGTAAACATGATGCTGACATGATCCTTGAACAATTAAGGATCAGACGTGAGGCATCGAACAATACATTCTTTTACCAATACCAAATTGATAATGATGGTCATTTGATTGGACTACTTTGGGCTGATGCAATTGGGAGACGCAATTACAATTTATTCGGGGACACAATATCTTTTGATCCAACCTTTCGAACAAATAAGTAAGTACGATAACATGTGTCATGATTTTGTTTCCTTTCTGTTGCCATGGGTTCTGCTGTAGTATATGCTGTGCTTTATAATATGTAGGTTAGAATGTAGTTTGCTCTATTACTTGCCACTTCAAATTCAGTGTTACTATATGTAATCAACTTACGCTCCATGGAGAACCTGACAAAAAAAAACTTACTATTAAGAGTAATACTTTAATTTAATATTTGTTCCAAGTATGTTTTATTAGTTGGACATGTGAATATTGTTCTAGATTGCTAGTGGTGACATTATTCGTGTGATACATTATAGTGATTTATTTTTGATACATTCTGTTGTAGTATCCTTTTTTAAATAATTTCAATATTATGCTACTATAATTCATTGTTACTACTCATGGCTTACACTTGTTCATGACAGATATTGTATGGTTTTTGTCCCCTTTACGGGTGTTGATAACCATTGGAGTAATGTTACTTTCGCTTCTGCACTTTTAGCGAATGAATCTCATACGACTTTTGAATGGGCATTGACGGCCTTTGACATGTGCATGGATCACCCTCCACCTTGTGTTATAACAGATCAATGCCTTGCTATTAAAAAGGCTCTACCACTTGTTTGGCCACGCGCAAAACATCGCCTTTGTATGTGGCACATCATGAATAAATTGACTACAAAGGTAAAAATTGTTGCATATTTACATGTTCTACAAAAGTTTGTCAAATTAACAATGTAGTTACATGTTTAGCAGTAGTACTTTAATTAGGAGAATACCAACACGTTCTGCAGTACTTACATGTTCCGCAGTAGCACTTAAACTTGCTCGTTCTGTAGTACTTTAAATTACACGTTCTGCAGTAGTATTTTACATGTTCTGCAGTAGTATTTTACATGTTCTTTAGTAGTATTCTAATGTAACTTCAATAATTTATTCAGATTTCTCCAACACTTGCTTCTGATAAAGATTTTATGACCAAAATGAAAGCATGTGTTTGGTCGGATCACTTGACAATAGCAGAATTCGAGCAAAGCTGGGAGGCTATTATTGAGGAATATAGCCTGGGTGATAATGGTTAGCTAACTGATATGTACAGCATTCGTAAAGATTGGATTCCTGCATACTTTAATAATGTAGCAATGGTTGGTCTACTTAGGACGACATCAGGTTCTGAGAGTTCTAATTTCTACTTTCAGCATTTTCATCAGAGCGGAGATACATTGGTTGAATTCTTGAAAAGATATGATAGTGCCATGGATCGTCAAAGACATTTGAATGCCCAAAATAATAATGATTCTGAACTTACTCCAATATCTGTCACTGAGTTAAAAATTGAGAAAGATGCGTCACGGCTGTATACACGTCAGCTCTATCATTTAGTCACGGAAGAAATAGAAGGAGCCTGGTATTACACGCGAATTGATGACATGTCAATTGAAGATGATGTTAAGACTTTTAAAGTAAAGGATTCTTTACTAAACGGTAAAATATTCGAGGTATTTACTACACCCTTTTAAAATTTTAAGGACATCCACATATTCAAAGTTTTTTAAGTTTTTTTTCACAAATACCACGTTAAAGTACGACTTTCAAATCACGATGTTCAGTGCGAGTGCAAACATTATACCAGGCGGGGATACCTATGTAGGCATGCATTTGCAGGTTTGCATCAGTGCAATGTGTCTAAAATTCCTCATGCTTTTGTATTTGCCGCGTTGGACAAAGAATGTTGAACGCCATCATAATGTAATTGGCTCACAAGAGATACTCGATCATTGCATGAAGGTTAATGAGGTAAAAATTATGTGTAATGAAATTTGGTTTGATTTTCAGTCATGTATGAGTAATGCTGGTCATAATAAGGAACAAGTGCTCAAGATGCGTACATTTGTGAACACAATGAAAGCTGATATGGTAGACTCTGCACCTCAATCCCGAATACGCCTAAGTGAGCAAAACATCTATACACTCATTGATGCAAAACCTCATTCTGATGTTGTTGTTCAGAACCCTCATATCAGTCGTAATAAAGGTTGTGGGAGTAGGATAAAAAGTGGGAAAGAAAAAGCTATGGCTGCTAGCAGTGATAAGCGAAGAAGATGCAGCAAATGCAATGAGGTAGCTGGACATAATGCTCGCACTTGTCCGAAACCAAAAAATTAGTCTCTCTGCCACCACTTTCATCTTTACAAGCATTAATACATATGTTTGATTACAAACTTGTAATCAGATTTGGATTTCTTTACAAGTGTTTTTTTATTCGCAGGCTCTTTTGAAATGTGCTCAAGTTTGGTTAACGCATGGATTTTTATATTGCACTTTTATTTCAATTTTTATTTTAAATTATAAATTTGCTTTAGACCTAAAAAAATTGCAATTTTAAATATAGTCCACTAAAATAAACACATTTATTAGTATTTAGTTTTACAGGGGTTGATTCAAATGAGAACCACTATCTAGTTTTACAACAAAATACATTTACTCAAATTAGAATTCTTGGTGTTCATATATTAAAAACAATTATTTCAACAAACTTGTAATTAAAAAAATATTAATTTTTTTTAAAATATTCTACTTTAAATGGGAATAAGTCATTGGTGTTCTTTTCATTCAGACATTATTCTTTAAATTCCATGTTATAGCATTAAAAAAAAAAAGTTTTACATGTTTTACACATTCTACATTCGAATATTTTGTTTCCACAGTAGAAGACGTACTACCCTTGGAAGGTTAATATTATTCCGTTGTTTTTCCACAAAAACTACACTTGTACTTTTTAGCCTCATCACTGAACTTGTCTTAAACATCCAATTTAATAATATAGATATTGGTCTTGTACCATATTCTAAAATTGTAAATGAAAAAAAAAGGTAATTAATGTATCTTACCATTATTCTAGTCTGTATGTAAAAAAAATTATTTCCACAAACTTCCAATTTTTAAAATACTTAAGATTTATCATGTATTCTACTTTTGAACTTCTCCGACCAAGAGCTAAACTAACAACCAAGATCGTTTAGATGGAGATAAGTCATTGGTGTTCTTTTTTTTTCATTCATTTTGGTTTAAAATTTTCATTTACCATAAGAAAATTATGTTTTTTTTTTTCAAATTCTACATTTGAACATTCTGGTTCCATAGTAGAACTCGTATGACATTTGATGATTTGAGAGGTTACTAACATTCACTTCATTTTTCTAGAAACACTACACCTGTACTTATCAGTTTTGTCACTAAACAAGTCTTAAACATGTGATTTATTATCTATAAAGGATTAGTCCTGAATTATTTTAACGCATTTAAATATATTTTCTTCAATCACCTTTACGTTGAAGAAATATTTTTTCACTACCAAAATTTTATATTTGAAAATGAAATAAAAGGGAAAAGATAAATTACACGTTGTAGTATTGAAAAAATAAAGCTTTTCTTATTTTACAACGTGTAGCATTCGAACATTCTGCTTCAACAATAGAAGACGTACTACACTTGACAGATAATATTCGATTCTTTTATTCCATAAATACTACACTTTTACTTTTTAGTCCCGTCACTAAACTTCTCTTTTAATATAGAGGTTAGTCCTGAATTATTTTTACGCATTTAAATATAAGCCCTTCAAACATTTGTGGTATGAACAATTTATTTTTCACTTAAATAATTTTCTCACTAACATGTTCTAACATTCTTGGTATTTACTCCCTCTGTCCTCCTTGGTTCTTTACCTCGGGGGACGTAATTCTGGCACGAATTTTAAGGTACATTTTGTGAATAGTTTCATAATTTGTTTTTAAAATTTTATTTTTTTTGTATAAAAATAGAAATTTTCTATTTTAATACAAAAAAAATTAAAAATAAGTTATGGAACTATTTTTTAGGAGTCTTAAAATACGTATCAAGTAGTGAAAAAAAAATTGTAAAGAAATGGGTGGGACAGATGGAGTATATTTTAAAGTATTTTGTTCAGCATATTAGTAATTATTATTTTAAAAAGGTAATTAGTGTGTATTTACATTTTTAAGAATTTTGTGGAAATAATTACCATGTTCTAAAATTGAATATGAAAAATTATGGTGATTAATGTGTCTTACCATTATTCTAGGTCTTTATGTAAAAAAAAAATATTTCCACAAACTTTCAATTTTAAAAATACTTAAGGTTTTTCACGTATTCTACTTTTGAACTTTTCTGACCCATAGCTAAACTCACAACCAATATCGTTTAAATGTAGATGAGTCATTGGTGTTTTTTTATTTCTTTCATTTTGGTTTAAAATTTTCATTTACCATAAAAAAATTATGGTTTTTTTTTCAAATTCTATATTCGAACATTCTGATTCCACAGTAGAACTCGTATGACCCTTGAGAGGTTACTAACATTAACTTCCTTTTTCTAGAAAAACTACACTTATACTTATCAGTTTTGTCACTAAACAAGTCTTATACATGTGATTTATTATCTATAAAGGATTAGTCCTGAATTATTTTAATGCATTTAAATATATTCTATTTAATCACCTTTACTATGAACAAATATGTTTTCACTACCAAATTTTAAATTGTGAAAATAAAATAAAAGGGAAAAGATAAATTACACGTTGTAGCATTGAAAGAATAAAGTTATTCTTATTTTACAGTGTGTAGCATTTGAACATTCTGCTTCAACAGTAGAAGACGTACTACACTTGACAGGTTAATAATATTTGATTCTTTTTTTCAATAAATACTACAAATTTTCTTTTTAGTCCCGTCACTAAACTTGCCTTTTAATATAGAGATTAGTCCTGAATTATTTTTACGCATTTAATTATAAGCCCTCAAACTTTTATGGTATGAACAATTTATTTTTCACCTAAGACAATTTTCTCACTACCATGTTATAACATTCTTGGTCTTTATATTTTTAAGAATTTTGTTTACCACATTATTAATTATTTTAAAAAATATAATTAATGTGTCTTTATATTTTTAAGAATTTTGTGGAAATAATTACAATGTTCTAAAATTAAAGATTAAAAAAATTGTTACCATTATTCTAGGTATTTATGTAAAAAAAAATATTTCGACAAACTTCCAATTTTAAAAATGCTTAAGGTTTTTCATATATCCTACTTTTGAACTTCTCCGACCCATAGCTAAACTCACAACCTAGATTGTTTAAATGGAGATAAGTCATTGGTGTTAATTTTTTTTATTCATTTTGGTTTCAAATTTTCATTTACCATAAATTAATTATGGTTTTTTTAAAATTCTACATGCGAACGTTCTGATCCACTGTAGAACTCGTATGACACTTGATAGTGCACTAACATTCAATTATTTTTTAAAGAAAAAATACACTTGTATATATCAGTTACCAAGAAAAAATACATTTAGGTTCCACAGCAGAACTCGTTACAAAAAATAACATGTTACCAAGAGAAATATAAATCAAAATATTGCATTCACACATTGCCAAACCATACTACCACAACCTTCAAATAAAATCCAATCCAATTCATAGTCATGTGAACTGTAATCAATGTCAAAAAAAATACAGCCACAATTAATTAAACAAACTTAGTTACTATTTGGTGCTATATACGTGTTAGGAATATGTTGTACTTGATGATAACTTCACAATCAATCAAATTGTTTAAGGTTTTGTAGCTGTCAACGGATGAGGATTTATAACTCTATCCGTTGACAGGTAGCTCATCAACGGATGAGGTTTTGTAGCACACTGCAGTATCTCTATGTTATCAGTTGATAGTGTTTTTATCCACAGTCATGTTGACTATCAACGGATAGGCAGAATAGGGTAGCCAATTGTAAATAAGCTATGCTATGTAATTCTGTCTAAGTGAAAGTGTATCAACGGATGAAGACTAAACTCTATCAACGGATACAACTCAAATCCACTCTATCAACGGATACAGCTCAAGTCCCAATATCAACGGATACTGCTCTATACATCATTAACGGATGTCAGTATACATCATCAACGGATAATCATTGACACTGTTTTCTATGATTAGCTGGAGATTAGCAGTTGATAAGGACATGTTTGACTGACAGATCACATGAGTTTATAGTAGATACAAAAAGCAGTATGGCAGCCATACTTTGGAAACACAGAAGAAAGAAGCATTACATTTACACTATGAATACAAGAAAGGTGCAGGAGACATGTCTGAACACAAGGACAACCTTTCGGCTACATGTGTATTTGGAGTGTAGTAGCAAGTCAACTAGAATTAGATTAGTATTATCTTATTCCAGTAGTACTTGTAAAACTTGGGATATATAACCAAGTGTAGCAACTCTTTGTAGGTTAAGAAAACAGACATATTTGCTTAGGGTTTCTTGAATATCCTTAGAAGCAAAGAGTTGTAAAACGGCAGCTGTGTACATTTTGTATCACAGAGTTTTCTTCAAATAAAAGCTTCAGGTGGTGCATATTAACCACCTGATTTTATATGTGTTTGTGTTTAAATCTTACATTGCAATTATCTCTTCATAAGTTTCTGAAGTTCTTATCAGAAATTTATAAATATCAAGAATTGTATTCAACCCCCCCCCCCTTCTACAATTATACAAGTGTGTAATCTGGGAATAACAATACGCATTACTAAAATCATTTTAAAAACCAATTACAATTGTCATGCTTTAGGCCTTCTCTCATATCCCTTCTTGAACCTTTCATTGTAATACTTTTTTGCAGCATCCACGATCTTTTGTCCATTCTCATTTCTGTGGCTAGTGATAATCTGATGGAAGTAAATTTTTCAGAGTTTCTCCAGATGAGAATCCTGCTGAGGCTGTTACCAAAAAAAAGGCACATTACTAGAAGTTGACATTATATTACAAGTTAGTTAATAACATTACTAATTCAGTTTCACTTACGCCTTCAATGGGAAGTCGCATGCTCCATTTGTTTCCACCCATATATGTTTCCAAATGTCGCATCACAAAGATCCCACAGTCTGCACCATTATCTTTTGTTTGCCATTCATGCGAACAAATTCAGGGTTCAGGTCCCGAATTTTTTCCCACCCAGGTACATGTTCAGCTGATAACCACCTTACAAAAAGTGTGTGCTGTGCAAATATAATAAAAGCATTAACAACGATATCAATTTAATTACTCTAATTGTTGATCAATTTTAAGCATTTACTTACCAAGTATTGTGGGACATCTCCATACACCTCACCATAATCAGTAGACAGTACAACATTATCTAATATCTCCCAAGAAAAATGCTTAATGTCATAACATATAACATAATGGTGAGGAGCTTGGTGTATTGGGAAAAAAACTACAAAATTAAGCAAAATAACGTGTTAGAAAATCATCACATAAAATTGTCCTTTAACACATTTAAATCCTATATAAATACCATATCAAAGTCCCTTGCATTATAGCTCCTTTTGTGTTGATAATTGACCGTACTAATAACCCTATCAATGTGGTCCAATAAAATGTCATACATGTCATCATCGCTTTTATCATTCTGTCCAAGTACGCCTACCTGTGTTAAAATTATATTGAAGAGTTATACATACTTGTACTTATTGTGGACTCCATTGTAAAAACTAGATTTCTTCTTACAAAAAAAACTTGTACTTACTGTGGACTCCACCGTAAAAAATAATCTAAGTGGTGAAGAAGGTGACTTGAGTCTCTCATCATCATTTAAGCAATACGTCCAACAATCGATAACACTTCCTTCGACCCATGACTTGTACTTCAATGATTGGAACAATTCTTTTGTACATTGTTTGTCAACAAAGACAAAGATAGCCTCACTGTTTATATGAAAATGAGAAACCATGTTACAAAAAAATACATATTCAAACACTTGTACACCAAAAAATACGGAAGACATAAATACATGAACTTACTTATTCTTCCTCTTGTCCTTGAATAGCCACGTCCAAACTGCATCTTCTTCCGAACTAATTTGCCTCCCAGTGAGCTCAGTGGCTCTACGCACATATGGAGACTTTAGATTATTAGATGGTCGCACCTCTCGTCTTGGTCTTTTACCAACTACTGCCTCTTCAATTTGATGAGAAACCTTTACTTTTCCTTTCAAATCTATGGTACTCTTAGCCCCTTGTCCTACATTCATCACTTGAACTGTATTCTCCATATTCATATCAGCACACAGGTTTCGTGGTTCAATTTGACTTATTCCCATTGAAAAATTGGGGATTTCAGCATCTGCAATATTACCATCCTTTGTCTTCCCGAAAGAAACTTCATCTACCATTTTGGTTACTTTATTTGTAAACTGTGTTGGCCAGTTCTCCCATGTGTCATTTTCATTATTACAATTACCCTCTTCATTCCCAAACTTCTCATCTGGTATGTCCTCGCAAAATATCTCAGGGAACATCAAGATTTCTTTCATTCTCCACCTAAGAGCCTCATTTCTGGCATTAGTGGGAAACATTTCGCATGCAGTTACAAGTGTTCGCCCACAATCCCTTACTATATCACTTAGGATATCTAATTTTCTTTCTACTATCTTGTAATATTCCTGTTTTTCGCCAAAAAACAATGAAACAAGACACTTTTTATAAACTTTACAAAAAGAAATGACAATGATAATAGTTTAAAGATAATTTTTAAAATATCAACTTGTGTTCAAATTCAAACTACTGGTGTTTTTTGCTGTAATTTTATGTACAGATTCTATATATGCTACATCTAATAAAGTCTCGGATTTTAGAGTGCATATGATTTTTAGTGAAGATAACATTTCCAGACATTCCACTACGTTTTATAGCTATAACCTTTTATAACATTGTCACACAAGGTGCTGCAAATAGACTAAGGTCATTAGAAATAATAACTAATAAAATTAAATATCCTATGTTCTTTGTGTTTAATGGCTAATATTCTACATGAAAGTTCTACATCCTCTACATTACATTTAAAATATTCTAGAGATTGACTTTGTCACTTCTACTAGTTTCATTATATATATTTGAATATTTAGCATAATTTACTACAAAAAATTATTATATACTGAAGGAGCATTAGAATTATTTTAAACTACAAAATATTTTGGTTTTCATTCACAAATCATACCTCATCATTCATTGAATCACATTGCTGACCCTCTAAAGTTTCTCCCCTGTCTTGTCCATCCACCATGTTCTGCATTCAGGAACAGATACAAAATTACTTTTATTACGACATGTATAACTTGTTAAAAGAATAAAAATAAAAAATATCAACAATTATAGTTCAGTATAGTTAAGTTCACCAAATGAACTAATAAGTTCAACCACTGAATTGTCATCTATGTATAAGCCATAATAACTTTCATCTTCATGTAACTGAGTGACGGAGGCTGAAAGGAGGACATAATCACTAATCTCGCTCGAAGAGAAGGGTGGGAAAGATAGATGTACACAACTTTAACTCTACTCTCAAGAATAGAGATCAAAAGACGATTTCCAGTACAGAACCATAACAAGTTAAATAAGAGTGTCGAACCATAATCATGAGTTCGGCAACTAAAATTACTAGGTCAACTACAACTTTATTGGTTAAAAAGTAATTACTGGAGATGTCTACTTGTATATAAACACAAAAATATGACTTTTTCAAGAAGCAAATATAGAGATGTGAGATGAAGATCTATAAGTACAAGCTTTATGTACTAATTAACCTACTGCACTTATACTAAATAATCTAAAGTCTAAAGATATATGCATTAAAAAAAGTGTAAAGTTCTACTCTTGAACTAGGAAAGTTGCAGCTTTCTTGAAGCGGAAAAAAAAACCAACACTATGACCTGAAGTTAGATTAAACCATCAGATATAAGATTTTGCAAAGTTTTTGTGACGCCCCTAGATCCGGGGTCAAGGATCCAGGTCATCACGGTCCAATTTCCATTCAATATCAATATATCTTGAGTTTTTTATATATATATTTAATAATTAAGAAATTGACCCCACACTAATACACACACACACACACACACCAGTCATATGCTCATAGAACAACATTCACAATATTAAAAGTTTAAAGTTAACAGTTATTACAAGCCCAGAATTTTACTAAGTACATTGTTGAACAAAGCTTCTACAGGAAGCATTTCAACAACCAAAGTTTATTACAACTTACACACTTAATTTACATAAGTATACTAAGCCCCTTTCGCTTGTCACTACCTCGGGGATAGTCACCAACACTCGCTCAAAAGGTCGCCTTTCCCTTACCCTCTTGCGGGGTGTGGTACGTAGTATCGGCATGGGACCTAGCTGTTATATACATAAATAGCAAGAGTGAGCTATAATAGCTCAGCAAGATAATACTGTAACTAAAATTTAAAATGTGAACAGGTATACATATATGTATATGCATATATAATAGCAGGAAACAATTAAAATCCTTAAGGAAGAATAAAGCTCTTATTTAATAATACATCATCCACGTACTATTATAAGAAAGAAATCTAAAATAATATAATATCAGTTTTTCTTCATCTGTAACCATAATTCCATCATCTCATATCATTATTCTGTTTTCGGTATAGAAATCTGAAGACCATTGTCTACACTTTCTTTTCAAAACATTGGGGATATCTGCTGTCGCCTGATACGTTAGGACGATGATCAGTCGCCTAATCGTACTTGCTCTCTTTTTACTACCGGTAGAGGGAATGAAGATCATCCCTGGAGGAAGGCCACCTGCTAACATCCTCCCCTGGCATCTTCGTGCCGTAATAAAAATAATAAGTGCTGGACTGTGTCGCACACAGCCCTGACACAGCCACTTACGCAAGTCTGTTGCAATCCCCCTTTTTATCACATCATTATTCCCTTTTTTAAAATATCATTCCACATATCCATTTTCTCGCTTTCATTTCCACACATCATTCACTCATATAATTTCCATTCTCGCACATTACTTCTATAAAATATATATATATAACATAATGCTTTGATTACGATTCAGACATCTCTTTCATCTTCAGGAATCAAATATACTTTCATATTCATGAAATATTCCGTCTATTTTAAGAGTAATGCATGATAATCAAATAATATTTATTAAACCACTGATACTCAAAAGAATATTTTTAATATAGTATTATAAACCATATAACCCTAGATAACAACTGATACCATACTTTTAGTTACTTTAGATAACAACTGATATCATTCTCTTTCACCTCTCTTTACCATAAAGCATATTCGCTCCATTCATAATCATATCCACATTCATATTTCATAATTTATATCCATTTCTCTTTAATTCCAATATCAGGGAAATAATTCTTAGCAATATAGCCAACATAGAATAATATATATATTCCATGAAATCATTTACTTTGAAATAAAATAGTTTTCCAAGGTAAGGATAGAAGAAATCTTGCCTCGGTTTCGGGATCCTGACAGTATGGCTCGTTCCTCTTCCGGAGTTTCTATAAACACAAAAGGACCGTCGTTAGAATACCACTTCTCTTACTCACTACACTCTTGTATAACATTACCTTTGAAACTTTAATATATGTTTAACGTATTACTATTACCCCAAAGGTTCAAGAACTTAGCCATTTAAAACCTTAATCGAAGTTTCAGGGGTTTTCACCATTTCCCCTAACGATCACACTTAACTGTAAAAATTCTCAGAAAATATGGATTTCGAATTTTACCACAAGGTCAACTGGTAACCACTCTTTGACTACCTTACTACACTATCCCAAAGTTTCATAATTTTTAAAAATGTTTAAGTATGGTAGTCATTGCCTCAAAGTTGACACAACTACGTTTTCTCGGTTTCTGAACCGCCTTCACTAAAACTGACTTTTCTCCTAAACCGTACGTCAGATTTTAACGTACCTTATATCAAAACGATCTATGAACTAAGCTCTATCATTACATGGTCAATTGGTAACCTAGGCAGTAGGGAACCGTACGGATACAGGGGTCACAAAACAGGGCAGATTTCTTCCTAACGAAAATCGGGCATTATAACGGCTATATTTTCATACTTTCCATAATCCAACTCCTCCAAATCAATTATCAAACACAATAATCATCACCTACACCATGTGGTCTTCATTACCAGCCATGGTTACAAGTCCACAACACACAATTTCCACATCAAAACAAACCATTTATAACACATACTCATTATAAACTAAACATTAACATCACTTAACTACTAACCAACTTAATTTCCACCATAAATACAAAGAGGGCAAGAGTATTTATACCTTCTTGAAGCTCTAACAACACTTAACAAGCCTTGGGTAATCCTTAACAACCTTACAATAGCTTGAATCAACTAAAGGAAACCATAAAAACAAGTTAACACTTAGAAAACACTATTCATCATCTTTTCTAGTAACTTGAATGATTTTATTACCTTGGTAAATGATGTTGGTTTGCTATGAAACTTTGTATATGATCCTTCCTAACCTCCAAGAACACCCATGATTTATCCCTTGATTTAATATTGAAGAGAGCTAGGGTTTTGATTTTTGTTTCCCTTTTTTTTTATAAAACCCGAATGGAAGTATTGGAATGGGGGAGAGTTTCTTTTGCTTGTTTTGATCCTATCTCATCTTGTCATCTAATCTTTAGAGTTCTAGAGTTTAGTAGAAAAATCCCATGGTTTAAAGACTAATTTGCCCTTAATTTGTGTTAGTGGAGTGTGACATCACTAATGGTGTCATTAAGATGACCTAATATTCTCATTTCTTGTTTTTTCTAAGTAATATGTTATTAATCTTGGATAATAATAATGTGGTATGCAACCTTGTGAGATTACTAATCTTGGTTGCTTGGTCTCCATACTCGTCTAATTGTGGTTCGTTTCGAGTATACCTCATTATCTCAGTGGTTTTCGAAATCATTTACGAATCCAATTTCCTTTGGTATTCTTTTAACTTAATAATCCCTTGGTTTAATCTAAATTCACTAATCCCTCAATATATAATTCTTATAGTGTTTCCATGCTCCTTAATGTCAAATAGAAGCTTATTCGAAATCAAAATCCTAAAAATCCATATTCAGGAATTTCTGGAATCTATCGTCGTTTCGAGTCACTTATTTTCAATGTACAACACTAACATGGTTTCTGTTTATTCATTTTCCATCTCCAATATAGAGTACCTACATACCATTTTCCTAAATCCTCAAATTTTACTATTCATGTGATCACTGTAGCATTGCTAAAGTTAGGGTTATTACAGTTTTTTTTACCATTTACCTCTATGTTAATTCCATCCGCTTCCAAACTAACAACAATTTCGTCGTCAACCTGATTGTCTTCATTTCTTTCCTGAAGAATTTTACATTAATAAAGATGGTTATTAAATCAATAAATATATAATTAAGAATTTTAGTTAATAATTGCAACAAGACATACCTCAACACTCTCTTTTTTATCATTCCACTTTAAAATTTCCCCAATGCCGAAACATTCACCTTTGATTTCGTTATTTTGCCTCTCTCGCAAGAGATCATCTGTCCATGCAATATAAGCAGGGGTTGTTCTAGAAACCTCTCTTGTCCTTTTGTTTTTAACTCGATCAACATATAAATACTACACATGAACAATATAGTATTAATGCTCAAAAATCAAAGAACATAAAAGTACATACAAAGATAGTACACTTACAATGAGAAATGGTAAAGATCCAGTAAAATGCCTCATGGATGGTTCACGAACCCAATATTTGTGCGATGATTTTAATCTACTTATGAGCAGT
The DNA here is from genome assembly GCA_036435485.1 of Saposhnikovia divaricata. Taxonomy (NCBI): domain Eukaryota; kingdom Viridiplantae; phylum Streptophyta; class Magnoliopsida; order Apiales; family Apiaceae; genus Saposhnikovia; species Saposhnikovia divaricata. Next base: position 197,325,797 of record CM071594.1, read on the forward strand.
TCACACAATTTATAATTAAAACACTTCTCCACGTTTCCTTTAAATCTTAAGATCTCGCGGTTAACATATGCATTGCTATGGGACTCTATCAAAAAATTGCTCATCAACACCAAAAAATTCAACTTGAAAATCTTGTCCACCTCCTCATAACGTTTAATCTTATCATAAACCATTCTAGGTGTAATTTCCGCCCTCGCTTTATTCTCAAACTGTTCTGCCCATAGATCCTCATCTGATTTGTCATTTGTAAATTCTATATCATACTTCCCATTCGGCAGCCCAAGAACTTTCTCAACAACTATATCGGAAATTTCTACATTTCCACCTTCTAATATTAAAGCAGAAGCAGCACCATCAAATGCTTCTACGACTTTGTAACCAAGTCGTCGTGGATAGTGCAACATCTGAAACTGTAAAAGTCCACCAAAACCTGTATCTTTAACCCACTTTTTCTGTTGGACATTTAATCCTGCAACCATTTCAGAAAATAGTTCTGGTGTAAATTTCCTTTGAATATAGCCGAAAAAGTCTCTTCCTTGCTTTACTTTTTTCCCGGTAAATTTAACTCCAATTGTCTTTTTATGCCTTTTTTCGCCACTACCTTCAAGCATATGTTTCTTCACAATCTTATTCTTCTTTTTAATCAGTTCAGCAATTGAACTTGCTGTTGTTCCATGCTCCTGTCAACAATAACACAAAATACTTCAATTTTTAAACAAAAGCAAAATATCTACTGAATACATTACGTAAAATATCTGTACATAAAAGGATCTAGCCTAACAACAATTAAAATATACTTACACGTTCTGCAGTAGTACTTTACGTTATGCGTTGTTGAGTAGCAAATTAACAAATAAAATTAGTACCTGAACATCAGATTTGGTCATCTTCAGATCTCTTTTATCTTTTACTTTTTGAAACTCTATACCCTTTTTCACAACAACTTTCCTCTTACTTTCTCGATTATCCAAATGATCACGGGAATTTTTATCTTCATTCTCACGCATACATCTTTTCCTCTTTGAATGATCAACACTAGCATCTCTAGTAGCTACTTGAACCTCCTCAAAATCATCATCTTCTTGCTGCAAACTTGGATCATTTTTCCGTTTACTACGTCTCTCGACTTTTGTTACCGACTCACTGGAAATCGTACTATTCCTTCCAACTTTATCATTACCTCTGATATTATCCTTTTGCCGTGCTGAAATATAAACCACAATAACGGATTCAAGAATTTCATAACATTAACAAAGAATTTAAACCAACATTAAAAACATATTAATTTGTTCATGTGCAGAACACTTACTCACTGTCCATTTGAAACACAACACATAATAACCACATGTCTAAGAAACAAGCCTTATTACTCTTATTTGATTAAAACACATGTTATTAGTTTATTTGCAACATTTTCTTTCATAGTACCTTTAATTGCATAAGTAGTTCATGTACAGAATGTTTTCCCCATTTTAAGTTCATGTACAGAATTTTTCCCCTTTTAAGTTCCACTGCAGAACTTATTATTATTACTTATATCCAACATAAAAAATATACAACCAAAAATTATAAGTACCATAGGCGAACATTTTATTCTAATCCTACCATTGTCACCATGTCTACATGACAATTCTATACCCAAATCAAAATTCACTTGCTACACATTGCCACTATGTCTACATCACAATTATATACCCAAAACAAAATTATAATGCCCTAATTACCTTGTTCACGATTTACTCAATTTAAAATTTTCATTAACAACAACCTATTTTACATTTAGTGTTAACTAATAGAACCATTAATCTGTATTTAAAAGGAAAAAAATTAGTACTAAACAAAATATTTACTTACCCATTTGCATGCAATCAACAAAGAGGATAGTATATCACGAATAAGCTCTTAATTCGCAACGTGCTGCAGTAGAACGCATAACAAACATTAGCAAACATTAACAGTACCTTTCAGTCTTTATGGGTAAACAAATTAATTGCAAATACTATGATTCTTACCAAACCCAGATCTTCAATAATAGTAGCTTTCATATAAACGCGAGTATAAACACAATCGTTCTTGAACGCAGAAATGGGTTTAATTGTACCACTCCTGAGATGTTGGATTGATACTCTTTTAAGACACAATCGTTGATTGAAGCTTCTTCTCTGTCAATCAAATTTCAATTAACCCGCTGATTTTATTCTACATATTTTTGGACTAGCTTGCCCCTGACCAAATACGTTTTTTTATTTAATTATTTAATATAAACTAATGGTTCTCAGGTTCTCCAATTTAATTGGTTCTCCATGGAGCGTAACCCTTCTATTTTTTTTTTGAATAATTAAATTTTAAATGTCATATAATAAGGGGGGTGTATTCAACTGGGATTTTGAAGGATTTCTGATAATCCATGGATTTTAATGAATTTTTTAAATCCACGGATTGTTTAAATTCTACAAAGACTCTACAAATAATCTTGTAAAATTGATGTAGAGTCATTGAGATTTGAAATATTTTTTTAGAAATCCATCAAAATCTCATTGATTTTGCAAGATTTCAAAACTTATAAAAACAACTAGCAAATCCACCAAAATCCATTGATTTTAATAAATCTAAAATATCCATGGATTTTTTAATACCATCAGATTTAAATGGATTGTTTTAAATCCAGATTGAATACACCCAGATTTTGAAAGATTTTTTGAATCCTAATTGAATACCCTCGGATTTTAAATGACATTTTGAAATCCAAATTGAATACCTCAAGATTTAAATGGATTTTAAAAAATTCAAATTGAATATCCCTAGATTTCTAAAATCCCTCAAAATCTTTCAAAATCCCAGTTGAATACACCCGTAAGTATCTGTCCGACAAAATTTAGGGATGTGAGAAAATCAAACTGATTGCAATTTTTTCATTCAACTTAACAAGAATAAGAATTTCCCGAACCAAAAACATTCTTAACAAGAGGGGTACGTATTGGTCCCTGCCCCCGGGGGGGGGGGGTTTGGTTCCATTTATATTGTACTTTAAGACAAATGTGTACCGCAAAAAGAAAAAGAAAAAAAAATGTCATATATAAAATGAGTTACCTATTACCAAATGCATATTTAAATCGTTAATTTTGTATCCACCCGTTTCAGAACGAGTACTAAATATTTTTGTACATGTGAAGTTCAAAATTTGTTAATTTTGTCCAATAGCCACTTATATCGTGCAATAGTTTATTGCTGAATGTAGCATGACTGCATGAGCCCTTTGTGTCATTTTGATTTTTCTTTTTCTGATAAATGGAGGATGAATTGATTGAATTCCACTCTGAAACAAAACATAACTTTTGTTTGCAGTTTGCCTCAACCCTCAAGTTCTTGACGAGATTTGTGAAGCAACTCATTGCCACCGAACGGTGAATAGCAGTGTAGCACCACTGGTTTCAGAACTTCATATGTCGAAGAATACAAGATCTATTGACAATTACATATAATCTGATTTTCTAATAAGTATTTAAAATAATAAAACAATTACAATAAATAGATATAAAAGTTGTATACTGCATATATTATAAGCTTAACCACCTCTAGCAAAAGCGAGACTGGTATTTACAAGCATTTGAATATAAATTCCATTGAAGTTGATCTTCCAGCCGAGATAAAACTAGTGAGCCATGATAGAGAGGAAGAGCATGATAATGATTATTAGTTTATAACTCTCAAAAACACAAGCCCCTACTGAGTTTGAGCAATAATAACAAAACTCTAAATCACCATGGCAAATTTGGGAGGTAGCATGCAGACTTCCATTACCTCCTTGGCACACACATCACAGGGCCAATGACGGCTTTAAAAATAGATTAACAATGACATGTACATTTGCAGGCTTTAGCACTTACAAACGAAGTAAGTGGCCATTTAAAACACTAGCAATTCAAGGTAATGGCTACAAGTAAAACTGAAAAGAACTATGACTCCATCACCATGAGCCTACATACTTGACCAAACATCTCAACACTGAGTCTCAAGAAGTGAAGCAAATATAAAAACACGAAGAACCTGATTTAACAAGCTAGAGCTTGGTCCTGTATAGACTGGTACTAACAAGCTCAACTCTTTATGGAGAACACTGAAATCAAGCTTTTACTCTTGAGGCTGACAAACCTGTATACTGATTTTACAGATTTTTGCATTTGAAGTTGAACCCGTTTACAAATAAAACGGGAATCTTAATTGTGTATCAGAGGGAAATGGTCACAGTAAAAGTATAAAAATCATGAAATGCTATTCTTTTCCTCAAATAATATCATATATTTTGGTGGAGTATCTCAAACTTGTTTTGCATGAATGATAAATTGATACATAAGATTTCATTGGAAGCACAAAATGTACTCTTCATTAGGATATTCCAAAAATTATTTGAAGATACATATAAAAGTAACTTCTAAAGGTAGTTCCCCAGAATCTGAATTCAAACTTAAAGACCATGTTATAGTGGGGTTGCAAATCCTGCACCAAACAATAGAAAACATATCACCTTAAAATTTCTACAGCAACCATTTTGCTAGCCGGAAATAACAGAATTTCATCCAAGACAATTTAGAAAACATTATGTACATTGGATGTAGAACACAAGTAACAGTTGCGCAGCAATGGAATTTTTTTACGAAATTTGATATAAAGTTTCACAGTATGCACTAAAGATTTGATGCAGCCTAATCTTGTTAAGAAATAATAGGGCCGCCGGTGACACAGGCACGTCGCTAAATATAACGTTTTACAGGATACACTGAAGATTTAATTTAATCCGCTCCTTTAAGCTAAAATGGTCAATTACAAAAAAGTTCAATGTCCACACTTGCATTTCTCCAACCTCTTATGATCGGAAGAGCAGAATTGCCCTGTGAATAAGTGTAAGTTGCCTACTTGCCAGTCTCAGAACTTACAACAATTTTCCAGGTTCTGCTGCTGAAGATAATATAGTTGATTTGTTTAAAATGTTTATGAAATTAGCATTGGGATGCTAAAATTTCAATTCTTTTCTTAATTAAATTAGGATTCTCGTACTCCATACAAGGTCATGTAATCCCACACATGAGAGTAGACTATCAGTTACTAAGCAATGGTACGGACTTCGGAACATTAGTTAATTTCACCCAAACCTACATTTCAATTCTGAGATTTCTAGCCATTTTAAAAAAATCATGCCGACATACTATATTACAATACATCATACATATAGTCCGGAAAACAGAGCAAATTAAAAATAGCTACACATGACATTAAAATCAAAATTGTAGGCAAAAAATAGAGTGGTGAGAAATGTTACCTTCGGAAAGCGTGCCCCATTGGCCATTAGAAGATAACATAGAGATGAGCAATGCGGAGGCTGTGGCGGAGTGAAAAGGCATCAACGACTCAATTCCACTACTCAATTCCACCGGTATCCTACAAATTCAACAAAGTCACATAATTGGCCTAAGCATAGATACATAAACAGATACAAATAAATGTGAAATGATACCTGGAGGTGAAAAGGGGGTTTAGTCGATGAGAGAGACGAAATGAAGGGGAAGGAGATGCGAAGCCAGCGAGATGAGAAGATTGTAGTGAAGGTGAAGAGCATTTATGAGTTCGATTGAGCAGTGATTTCAAGCAAGTCATTGTTGATTTTTCAACTGCTTTTCTTGCTGCCATTGTTGATCTGTTTGTTTCTAAGTTTAAACCCTGCCTGCTCTTCTTTGTTTCATAAACCCTAGCTCCTTTTTTGACCCGAGTTGCTTCAAATTAGCCCGTACCACCCAAGTAGCTTTTGCAACTTAACATAGTCATAGGCTCATAGCCCATGTGTTTTACTACTAGATTATATCCGAGCCGGGCACATGAATATTTTAAAAAATAATTTTATAAATAATTACATAAAATAAAATTATTGGTTAACTAAAAAATTAAAAATTGTATATTTATAAATATAATTGTAAATGAAATAATTTTAATGGAATGAAAGGCTATATTTTTATTATTATAATAAATACATTTAAAGATAATTTCAAATTAAAAATTTTTATTGTATATATTGTATGATAATATGCATTGAATAACTTATCTGTATTAAAAGATTGATTCAAATTCTTATTATTGAGCTTACAATAAACATTATAATTGATATTAATGATATTTAAATTGATATATAGATTTTCTGTAATTAAGAACGAGCCAAATAAAAATATAGATCTTTACAAATTAAAATAAGAATACCAACTTGAAAATGAATAATTCATGGATCAAAATAAAGTTAAAAATTTTACCGAACCTAAATATGGATCACGAAGCTGAGAAATAGGGTTATCCAGTAATTTATAGGGCTTTTTTCATAAATAAGTAAACCCAATTTTTTTTTTGTAAAAATACTTTTTTATTAAAAATAATTTGTAAAATTACCATCTTATTTTCAAAAATATGATCTATAACAAAATGCAACTAAATCAACCATGTTTGCACGCGCCATGTTGCATATGATGGCATCTAGTTGCAGTTGCAGACCGTATTTTGCAAATTAATTTTTTTTTAAAAAAGTATTTTTGTAAATATTTTGAGAAGATGATGAAAGTTTAGAAAAAAGTGATATTTTTAATAAATATTCTAATTTATAATATATAGATTCGGGATTCGTGATCAATTCATTTCGTAAATATTCTTATCTAATACGAGTACATTATATTTTAATATTAAAATTTCTGGTGCTATTAATTTAATATTAAATTCTAGTCCATGTCATGTAATATGTTACTTTAAAATTCTATTACTAAAAATTATTCATATATAAATTTGTCGTGGCAAATTAAATTATTTCATATCTAAATTAAATAATATAGTTTTAAAAAGGTTGTTTTATATAATATAATAAATGTGTTTAAAAATTAATTTAGATAAAATTTTATTATTTATGCTATATAATAATATACATTAATGACTTTAGGCATTTCCAAACTTCTAGGTGTTATGCCAATAAAAAAATGAGAAAAAATATAAGTAATTTAGAACAAGAATTCGACAAATAGAATCAGCCTTCCTCACACAGTCACACTTGATAAAAGCATCTCCGGTTTTTAACAAAATTGTCATCCCTTCACAATTTATTATATTTATTAATATTTTATTTTTTCTTTTTTCAATGTAAATTTTGATAACAATTACTAAAAAATCATTCTAATAATTAGTGTTATGCAAAAAATTCACACAACACCCCGAAAAAGCCTCGTTGGAATAACAGAAACTATCCTTGGTTTCGGATAATTAAACAAACCGAACAGCTGTAACAAAACAGGACAGCTGAACCTGAAAATGATGTTTAGTGTTTAAAGGGCTGGATTAGCAAGGTCACTGGACAGCAATGGCAAAGATCTCCGGCCAAATATGCCCAGAATGTGATTACTCAGGGTACACGTGCCTTGCGTATCGAAAAAGTAAAAAATCGAACCCTTCGCTAATTGCCTACATATCCTATTTATAGAAATCAAGCCCTAATGTAGTTCTTTTAGGTTAGGGATCCTTTCCTTGTTGATTAAGCCACGAAATAAGAGAGTTTTAATCAGATATATTACTTATCTCTAATTCAGCTAGCCACCTAGTAGAGTCCTATTCGAAGTAGAACTCCCAAATCCCACTCCTATAATAACTCCATGTATATATCACAAATATTCAATACTTATCATGCTAGGAACGTGTCTTTCAATGAAATAGACCATTAAAAGGACTCAATTCGCATCCCCTAAAAATTAGGAGATAATCCTTATCCATTCGGCAACCAGAGGTGGAGCCTGTAAGTACACCTGCGCAGCTTCCCTCCAAAATGGCACCTGCGCAGCTTCCCTCCAAAATGGCACCTGCCTACCAAATAACTTAACAGGCCTCCACTTTTATGGGTCTAAAATTAAGCCCATTACAAATTTTGGGCACAACAACTATCCCCGGTTCCTTGCAGCCATAAAATGCAAAAGGAACCTTGCCATCTCTTCTTAGGCTCAGCTTCGCTTTTTTATCCAGCTCCAGCATAACACCCTAATATCCTGTATTTTTAATAATGAACTTGCCACAACTAAGACAACAAAACACAAAAAATCCCATGAGTTTTCCCCTAATTAAAATCCGCACCATTCCTACTTGTTAAAGAATTCGAAAAGAAATCCCCTTTTTACAAAACCTATATTCAACCAATTGATCCTTTAAAAAAAAAACTCCTTTTCTTTCAAAATTAAATTCGTTATTTTCCAAATAGATTCTTAAAACAATTCTAAAGAGAAAAGAAAGTTCCACTAATTGAAATAATATCGGAACCCTCATATGTCCCCTCGAAAACCGTGTCCTCCATTCACACAGCTTCCACCGTTTCATACTTCAAGGCAACAATAACTCTTTTTTTTTCATATTTCTTTTTTACACGCTACAACCTTTTTATATATATTCAAACCCTTCCATCCTCTTTTATTTTTCTTTTATCTCCAAAACGTATTCTCCCCCAAAATCCCATCGGCTCATCTCCTCACCGGAAGCTCCAAACAGGCGAACCAATCCGGTGATACTCTCCGGTTCCAGCAACTTAAACCCTTCACACCCTCTCAAGGTATGACATCCTTTCTTGCTCTCTGTTCTTTACATATGTTCACTGCTATTTGCTTAATAACATGTTCCAATTTACCTTCGATTCGCACCTATACATGCATAATTAGATACAAACACCAAAATCTACACACATAAATAATCATACTATGTTTGTTTGCTTTTTAGATCACCATTAGACCAAGTATTCCCCTTCTATGACCACGATATCCTCTGGAAATCAAAACCCTAGAACCCGGATCCTACTGATCTATATTCGTTAACCCATCAGTATTATATGTTTTTGTAAAAACCCATATGTGATTCCCCTTTTCCAGAAATCAATTTCTATTGGCTGTTATAATGCATGTACCAATTCTTATCTTTAATTGAATCCGTATAAATAATGTATGCATTATGTAGAAATACCCGATTCACAAAGAGCGGTTAAGGTTCCTTGATGGGCGTACCTATGTTCAGCTAGCTATTTATGCGAACCTGTTTTTTTTCACTGCTCCTGGCCTTTAGCATGTACTTATTCACACGTGTCTGTTAAGACACTTCACTCGGGAAGACTCACTGGTCACCTACTCATCCTGCTTCACTTTGTGCAGATGTCTGGTGGATCAGTTGCAGCTAGCTCCCAGCACTCTACCTCTGAGGAGATTGCCCACTCCCCAGAACTCCCAAGCACAAACCAACTTCCCTTTATCACTCCAGCTTCTAAAATTAATCCGTCTTCTTCTATAAGCACCAGGACCCGTTCAAAAATTAGATCACTTGGTCCCGTAAAAACCTATCCATTAAGTACCAACATCTTTGATCATAAAACCAAAGTCACCCGTCCTGCTATCCTCATAGCCTCTTCAGATGAACAAATGTCATTAGAATCAACAACACCAAACATTCCTCAAGAACTTACTGCTGATGAAGCTTCCTCCATAAAAGCTACCCCCTCACATACTATCTCTGCAGCTCTTCCCAAAACAGACTCCTTAACAGATGAATTAGAAAGCAGCACCTTGGAAAAACCTCTTGCCAACCTGTCCTGTGAGAATTTGAGTACTTCCATGACTGCTTCCTTGTTAAAGAAACTGACACAATCACACCATATAGGTTGCTCCTTGGTCGTTCCCTCTCCCGAAGAGAGATGCCATAGGTTTGACATGTTCGAGCCTGGACAATCATTACCTCGAGCTATTTTGTCAACTCAAATTTTCAAATTAGGGTTATCTCTGCCCTTATACCCTTTCATCCGAGAGATTCTTGAATTTTTTGACATAGCTCCTATCCAACTCACTATCAACTCATATCGCATGGTGATGTGTATGTATATTCTATACCATAATGAATTTGATAAGACCCTTTCTGCTCGAGAGCTAGGGTATTTTTACCAGCTAAAGCCAACAGGAAAAAATTTAGGTTTCTTTTACTTGACTGCCTGGAGTGTCCATGAAGGCCAGTGCTTCAAAAGTTGTAAGAGAGGAATGAACGACTGGCTCAAACAGTTTCTTTACTGTTACGATTGCCCCCAATTAAGAACAAATTTCAATCTTTCACCAAATATTCCTGCCAAGACCACTTTAAGAGGTCTAACTCTCCAACGTGCTGTAGAAGCATTGAATTTGTCAGCTGGACTGGGAAATGGCCTCGGTCTATTAACTCGTGATAACCTCATGAGTTGTGATTTCATACCTGGGAGAGGTACCCTAGCTCCAACTAGCTGAAGCTGCTTATTACCTCATCCATATCATTAATATACATTTTTATAACAGTTTTTCCTTGTCTATTTCGTAGTTTATGACTTGCTAACCAGTATCCATATTGTTTAATTCTTGTAGACATGGCTTCAGGAATTCCTTCTTTCATTAAGAAGTTGACCAAATACGAAGAGATGTTTGAAGATGATGATGATACGATCACCCCTATTGCAGCCACTCCGATTTCGAAAATCGAAGCTCCTTCCCCCCACCTGGAAAAATCATCTACTTCAAATAGATGCCTCCAACCAGGCTGCTCCCACTCCTCCTGCTCCAACAACTCAGGTATCCCCTGACACTCCTACTCCTTAATCCTCCTATTATTGAAGAACTGTTCTACCCCTGCGTGGGTTTAAACTATTTAAATCATTTTGAGTGGCTTTGGTAGCCATTAACTTTGAATTTTATGAGGCCGTGGGCTCCTTGTATTGCCTCACAAGATGTAATCCATAACTTGGGTTTCTTTTGAATTATGCATCTTTGATTTCCATATATTCTCGTATTGTTATGAATTTGCCATGTTTAGCACATATATGCCAGTAACAAAGCACATACTTAAACCCGGATGTGAATTGTTCACTCGTAGCTGGATTAATTAAACCCGGATGTGAATTGTTCACTCGTAGCTGGATTGATGTGTAAAATTCCAAATTGAGGTAGAGCTTCCCATTTGCTCGCACCTAGTCTTTCTACGTAAAGAATCACCATATGGCCAATGCCTTGGTTCCCATATGACTTTATCTTATTTTATAAAAAAGAATCCAAAAAACCTTTTTCCAGAAATATGAATGCAATGTGCCTCATACATGAGCTTCGCCTTTTCAACCAGATGAAGCTCATTGTGAATTTTTATATAAATTATTCCATTTCATGTAGCCTGCATTACGGCTCCTACATGATATATCCTTATCCATTGGCTCCTCATGCGCCCAGATTCCCTGGGATCCACATGAACCTGATGCCATAATTCCAAAACAGCTTCCATATTGGAAGAACCTCATAAGTGGGTCAATTTTGAGAACCTCTTTCCATGGAGTCCCCCACATGCCATAATCCATTTTAAAATCAATTTCCTTAACAAATTTTATATTCCAAGATTTTTTTATTCCCTAAAATCATCCAAATAACTAAGGGAAGGTGGCATAACCTACTACCCCCTAGTTCTTGAACATACTAACAGTTGTGACGAAGAACTAAAAAACCACATATTTATGCATGCCATTCCATATTTGTACCACGAAGCACATAAAGAAAAAAAAAGCATAATATAAGAACAGAACATGTTATATATAAAAGAAAGCAACAACTTTATTGGCCTCATAGAAGCAAAATTTCATGATATTTCCTATCGGTGAGGTGTACATACACTACCCCCCAAGCATAGCAAGACAAAATCAAATCATCTATGTGTCCTAAAGATGGCAGCTATAACTAATAAGCCACCTTTATTAATCCTATACATGAAAGAGGTCTACTTGAAAGCGTTACCTGCAAAACGCACCTACTGGTAATATTTCCTCAAATGTTCGGCATTCCATGCCCTAGGGATCAGCTTCCCATCCAAATTTGTCAAATGATAAGTACCTTCCTAAATAACCGTCTTTATAAGATATGGTCCTTCCCAATTAGCTCCGAATGCACCATGACCAGGTACCCTCATGTTGGGTAGCACCCTCCTTAAGACCAAATCACCCACCTTCAGAGGTCGGGCTTGAACCTTTTTATCAAAATACTTCCGAGTTCGTTGCTGATATGTAGCCAGTTTCAGCTGTGAATTCATGCGTACCTCTTCAACAAGGTCCAGGTACAAGCGATGATTCACCTCATTATCTTCAAGGTTATAATTTTCCCTCCTAAATGAGCCAGCTCCTATCTCAACAGGCACCATTGCCTCACACCCATATGCCAAAGTGAACGGAGATTCACCTGTTGTAGTTCTTGGAGTGGTATTATAGGACCACAACACCATTGGAAGCTCCTCCGGCCAGCTTCCCTTTCGCTCCTCTAGCTTGGCCTTCAGAGTATGTTTTATTATCTTGTTCACAGCCTCTATTTGACCATTACTTTGATGATGACAAACCGCTGAAAACCCCTTTTGAATTCCAAGATCCTCACACAAACCTCGCATCTCCTTGCTGTCAAACTGCTTCCCATTGTCTGAGATGAGCTTATAAGGTACTCCATACCTACAAACTATAGTTCGAAACACAAATTCCTTCAACTTTGCAGCAGTTATTGTGGCCAAAGGTTCTGCCTTAGCCCACTTTGTAAAGTAATCCACTGCAACAACCGCATATTTTACTCCTCCTTTGCCTTTGGGAAGCTCCCCAATTAAATCTATTCCCCAAACCGTGAAAGGCCAAGGACTAGTGAGAGGTTTAAGAGGTACGGCTGGGTTGACACCCAACTTCGCGAACCTCTGACAGCGATCACATGCTCGAGTGTACCTGTGAGCATCTCCTTTCAAAGTTGGCCAATAATACCCTTGACGAAGTATTTTGTGTGCCAAAGAGGTTCCTCCAGAGTGGTTACCACAAATCCCTTCATGCACCTCCCGCATGATATACTCGCACTCATCTCCGGAAATACATCTCAGTAAAGGCTTATTAAAACCCCTCTTATACAAGACTCCTTCGTAAATTACATACCTTGCCGCCTTGTATTTCAACTTCCGAGCTTCATCCTTATCTGAAGGCAAAACTCCTTTAGTGATATACTCCACAATTGGAGTCACCCAGTGATCTTTCACCGTAGCTTCCACATTTAACGCTTCAACTTTTGAAATACTTGGCTGAAGCTGAACCTCTAGGGGAATGACTCCTAGCAAAGTAGCTTCCCTTTGAGAGCCTAGCTTAGCCAGTGCATCTGCATCAGCATTCTTCGACCTAGAAATCTGTTCCAAATTTACCTCATTAAACCTCCTTATCAATTCCTGTGCATACCTCATGTATAAATCAGTGCGAGGGCCTCGAGCCTGAAACCCTCCTTTAACATGCCAAACCACCAACAATGAATCACTGAAGACTGTCAAATTTTCCACCTTCATTTCCAAAGCCAACTTCAAGCCGACAACTAATGCCTCATACTCAGCATCATTATTAGTTGCATAGAATGAAAAATGAATAGCACTTTGCAACTTATGTCCTTCAGGGCTTACCAAAACTATGCCGGCACCTGCTCCATTAGAGTTAGCTGCCCCATCCACATACAAAGTCCACCACGGAGCACAATTTTCCACAGGCACCTCTGCCACAGGTAGCTCACCAATAGGTACGCATTCATCTCCACTTACCTCAAATGATGGAGGAAATTCCAAAAGAAAATCAGCCAATGCCTGCCCTTTTATTGCGGACCTCGGCTTATATTTAACATCAATCTGTCCTAACTCAATGGCCCACTTCATCAACCTTCCAGAAGCTTCAGGTTTATGCAGCACCTGCCTTAGCGGGAAAGAAGTGCGTACCTCGATCTTGTGAGACTGAAAGTAAGGCCAAAGCTTCCTTGAAGTAAGAATTAATGCATAGGCTAACTTCTCCATGTTAGTGTACCGGGTTTCTGCATCCAGCAACCTCTTGCTTACATAATATACCGGAGATTGCACCTTCCCCTCCTCTCGAACCAACACCGCACTAATGGAATACTCAAAAACTGCTAGGTAGAGTATCAGAGCCTCACCATCGACCGGTTTAGAAAGGAGTGGGGGACTACCCAGCTGTTCCTTTAGCTTCTCAAAAGCAGCTTCGCATTCAGCCGTCCACTCAAAGTTCTTTCCTTTCTTAATTGCCGAAAAGAATTCCTTACACCTGTCTGAAGATTTTGAGACGAACCTGTTCAGAGCTGCAACCCTTCCTGTTAATGACTGAACCTCCTTAACGTTCCTGGGTGACTTCATTTCTAACAAAGCTTTAATCTTTGCAGGGTTAGCTTCAATACCCCGGTGATTAACCATGAACCTGAGAAACTTACCAGATTCTACCCCAAACACACATTTCTGAGGGTTAAGCTTCATCCTATATTTCCTCAAGATGTCAAACATTTCTGCCAAGTGCGAAACATGATCATCTACCTTTCTTGACTTTACCAACATATCGTCAACATATACTTCCATTGTTTTCCCAATTTGCTCCTTGAACATCATGTTTACCAGACGCTGATATGTAGCTCCCGCATTGATTAAACCAAAAGGCATCCCAATGTAGCAATACAACCCCCTATCTGTTATAAAGGAGGTGTGTTCTTGATTCGAGCCATACATAGGAATATGATTATATCCTGAATATGCGTCCATAAAGCTCAGCAGAGCATGCCTAGCAGTTGCATCCACCAGCTGGTCAATACGAGGAAGCGGGAAGCTATCCTTTGGGCTCGCCTTATTCAAGTCTGTAAAATCCACACAAGTACGCCATTTTCCATTAGGCTTTTTAACCAGCACCGGATTCGCCAACCACATGGGTTAAAAGGACTCCCTCACCAGACCAGCTGCCAATAATCTGTCCACCTCTTCTCTCAAAGCAGAAGCTCTTTCACCACCTATGGCCCTTTTTTTCTGCCTTACTATTTTTCGCTTCTGGATCAATATCAAGACGATGACACATTACCTTTGGGTCTATCCCAATCATGTCTGAATGATCCCAAGCAAATACATCTATATTTTTTCTAAGGAAATTCATCAGAGCCTCCCTCATGTTCAGATCCAGCTATTTTCCAACTTTCATCTCCTTGCTAGAATCGGTGTTATCCACCATAAAAGATACAGTGTCTCCTGCATCACCAGCCTTTTGGATTCGGGCATCCTAGGATCCAAATCAATTTCCACTAGGTTCCCTTTATCCTCCACATGGGCAGATTAAGGTACCTCTACCTGCGCCTGCTCTAAAATTTCCACCTCTTCAAAGTCACTATCATTGACTTCTTCCACGATGCCTTCAACAAAATCATTATTGCCGTTTCCATTTTTCAGTTGAGGTGCCTCCAGCATGAGCACCTCCCTTCCAGTACCTACCCCCAAAAACGAAGCTATATCTGAAAGGCATATGACATAGCCTATTTGTATTTTGAGGATTCAACTCAACTTAAACAAGAATGTAATAGTAAATAGTACATATACTGTCACAAGGAATCTCAGATTTTATTATCTGTCAAAAGAAAGAAGACAAAGTCAATCTACCGTTTTGAGGTATACTACACTTGAAGAAGTTAATTCAGTTGATCAAGCATCAGTGGAGTAATCAAGACAGTGGTTTCTATTTATAGTGACAAGAGGTTCCTACAGTAGCAGAATACAGATTATAAAGGTTTGAATAAAGTGTGAATAAAAGGAAGACATGAACCACATCGTTAAAGTCAATATATGAAGAACAGTAATTGCGGTTAGTCACTCATGAACCAGACAGTACATCGAGTGTCAACATTAAACAGTGGTTGTTCGTCTTAACTTAAGTGGTTCAAGCTATCAAGACTGGTATATGGAAGAAATCATTGTGCAAGCAACAGAGGTGCTAAATTAATTAACCACAATGGTTTTGCAATCAAGACTTGCTAAGGAATAATCTTTGTGGAGGATCAAATTTATCAAGACATAGAAGACCACAAGGGTTATGCTATCAAGGAGGTATATTAATTTTATCTTAATTAATTAAGTCATTTGATTTATTTATGTGATAAATTAATTCTATTCGAATTAATTTATTCTATAGATTAATTAAAAGATTAATTAAGTTGGAATTAATATAATTATCAAAAGACTTCATATTAATTCTCTTTTAATTAAATTAAATTAGTTGGCTAATTTATTTTATAAATTAATTCAATCAGAATTAATTTATTCTTTAAATTAATCAATTAATTAATTAAATCAGAATTAATATAAGTGTTTAAAGACTTAAAACAATTCTGCTCAGCGAATATGACTTACTGGAGGTCGGTATGACTTATCCTCAAGTCATACCGAAGCTACTCAGACTGATTAAGTCATACCGAGCAGATTAAGTCTTACTGACTTGAAGATATTTCTGAAAAGCAAATTAAGTCATACCGACAAAGTGCTTTATGTTATACCCAAAGGCTGCTCAGGATTAAGTCATACCGACAGATTTATTAAGTCATACCGACCAAGATTTAAGTCATACCGAAGGAAAATTATGTCTTGGAGCAAGTTTAAGTCATGTTGACAGCTGATTTATTATGTCTTGAAGCAGTTTAAGTCATACCAGATCAATAAAATATCCAACAGAAAGCCAGCAAGACTTAAATGACTATATAAATACAGACAGAAGCAGCAGACACAGAAGAACAGCTCAGAACCTTCACCTCTCCAGAAAAATCCCAGCAGAGAGAGACCAAGAAAGAAAATGGTTCCTTGAACATCAAATAAATTCTTGTAAATTATTTCTAGCTTGTATTGTTAAATCTAAACCACTAGAAATTGTTTACTTGTACTTGTGGAACTATCTAGCGGATTAAGTTCCCTAGAACCTCTAGATATTTTGATTAGAATTTGTAATAATTAATTTCGATCTTTTTACTTACAAATATAGAAAAATTCATGTCGAATTTTCTATAGAATTTGTAAAAATTAGTTTGGTCATCAAACCTTGTAATTTGTACCCGTGCATTAAGGCACACCCCATCAAGTTTAATATAATTTTATATTCAACTTGAAATATTGGTATTCGTTTATTCTGCATCAATTTGTTCTTGATTTAATATATTAAGAAAAGAGCAAATTCGATAAAACGGTATAGTTTGTATCAACCCCCCCTTCTACAAACTATTTTGGACCTAACAATTGGTATCAGAGCCTTTTGATTGACGCACAAATCAAGATCCTTATTTTTGTGGTCCTCCAATTGGATTTTGAGTTTGTTGATCCATACAGAAATTAAATCCGGTATTAGACCAAAAAGTCAACTCCTCTATTTTCGATTTTTTAACCTTCAAAAAATTCAATACTTGAGATTTTTGAACTTTAAATAATTTGAACTTATTTTTGGATTCTTTAACTTTCAAAATTTTCAATTTTGAGATTTTTGAATTTTAAATAATCTAAATTTATTTTCGGATTCTTTAACCTTTAAAAATTCTCAATTTATGATATTTTTGATTTTTAAACAATATGAGTTTATTTTCAATTGTTAATTAAATTGAATTTATTCTCAAATTGTTTAATCTTCAAAAATTTTCATTTTATGATATTTTTGATTGTTAAGTAATCTTAACTTATATTCGAATTTTTTAATTCTTGAAATGATTAATTCTTGGAAATTTTGATTTTTAAACAACTTGAGTTTATTTTCAAATTGTTTAATTTTCAAAATTTTTAATTCTTGATAATTTCGAATTTTAATTAACTTGAATTTATTTTCGGATTCTTTAACTCTCAAAAATTTCATTTCTTGAGATTTTTTTGATTCTTAATTAATTTGACTCTAATTTCGAATTTTAATTAATTTGAACTTACTTTTAGATTTTTTATTTCTCAAAAATTTTCGAGTCCTTGATTTTTTTGAATTTTAAATATTTTGAATTTATTCTAAGCCAATAGTTCTAAGAAGGTTGTTAGTTGAAGATTCCTACGAATTGTCAAAGATGATTTGAATCTTTTGAAGAAAATGCATTTTTCAATGAAATTAATTTCTACCTACTGAAGAAAAATTTGTGGAAGCTCCTCAAAATTATATCCATAGAATTCATTGGTTTTTCAGAAGCAGGAATGGAAGAGGTTTTAGTGGATAGAATTTTTCTCGAAGATTTGAATTAAGTCTGTTGATTCTGTGATATACGAACACTAAGTGAATTGCTCCAATATAACATCTACTACACTTAGTGGATTGTACCAAGAAATATCTTTCAAGGAATCAACAGAGATTTTAGAAAAGTGGAATCAAGGAGGTTTTAGAATGAACTAGACAGTTAGACATCTCAGTCAGGAATTAATGATGGAACCTTAGAACATACATGAAGAGTTACTAATTTAGAAAGAGTACAAATGTTTAATCCAGGAATTAAGCCTATATATTCCGAAGCAGAAACTCTTCAGGATACAGTTCAAGAGGTGGCTACAAGACCGAGTTGGTGGAAAGAACAAAACATGATAGTTGCAGTTATGAAAAGTTTTATGTGATAAGCAACTATCAAGGTGTGCAACATGGTACATAATTTTGACAGACAGGGATGAATAGGGATTCATTAAATGAGATGAAACAGAAGCATCAGTGCAGAACTTATCTTGCTGAAGAAAAGAGTTGGGATGGATCAGATGATGATGAGAAGAGCATAATTAATATCTTGCCTTCATAGCAATCTCTGAAGATGATTCACCTCACATGTCTCAGGTATCAATTCTTCGAACTAGTGTAATATGTAATTCTCAGAAATTCAAAGCATGTTAAGATCTTAGTTTTAATTATTATATATTTGGTTAGAAGATCTTATTATGTGTATGAATATTTGTTGAATTTAATTAATTGCAATAGTGAGCTAGAAGTGTTCCTTAGACAATATCTCTCAATTCTTAAATGATATATGTCAAGCATATATGACATCTGCTTAAGCTAGTTTCAGGATCCCCAGTAGAACAAGATTTGCTTATTCATTCTGAATTGTTTGTTAAGGTTTAAAAAGTTTAAAAGATGGAATAATTACCTAGGGTGTCAGTAGAACATCAAGTCATTTGTAAAACTGACTTAGGTAATAGAGATTATATAATATAATATAACAATAGGAATGGATTGGATAGAATTATTGATTAATTGTTAATTCTTCTATTCCATGCATGTTTAGAAAATTATTGAATATCTGTATATCTACTTGCTACCTGTTACACAAGTGTACATAGGTTAAAGTAGATAGTACTGAATTTTCTAAAATGCATAACATGCCTAATTTGCATAATTCTTATCTGCAATGTTTTAATGCTGAATGTATGCAATGTATTCTTATTATCATGCCTGCTTATTTCAAATGTCATAAATGTATTTCATAGTATTTGTATTGATCATAGAAAAAACATGTTTAAGAATAACAATAAGGTACAGACTGCTAGTCCTCCTTATGTTAGGAAGGAACCATTATTCTCCTTGCTCAGTGAATATTTTGTCAATGACATTAAAAAGGAGAAATGGTCAGTCAAAGATAAGAATGAGCATGTTAAGGTTAAAACTGTTGTTAACTCTAATAAAAGAGAAATCTCTAATCCATCTGGACCCAATTAAACAATTTGGGTACCAAGAACTTTTTATCCATTTGTGAATGTAGGGCTTAACAGGTTAATCGATTATGCATTATTATTGATTTATTCAAAGCATATCATCGAAGAAAGAACCCTGCTATCAAATGTGAATGTGAAGACAGGCCAAGTGGTTTATCCCTTGGAGACAACAGCAAGGGTATGACCTAGGGTCAAGGCTATTCAATAGCCAAGGAATGTTGTCAATAAAAAGCATCTTTTACAAGATGAAGAGCCTACTGTTCGAGGATTAATGAAAGAGAACTTATCTGTAGCTGACATGGAATCTCAGTCAAAGGTGAAGTCAACAAGGTCAAATCTAAAGTTTCATCAGATAGGAGTTCAGCTATGACATAAGGAGCTCTCTCACCTGAATGTCATATCAAGAGATTCTTTCCTGGAAATCGAATCAGTAAAGGAGACTACCTTATCTGGAATTAAAGTAAAATAAAATTATGAGGCATGTCATAAAGAGAAGTCAAAGAAGCATCACACAGAAGTTCTACATAAATGAAAAATATACCTTAGTGATGATGACTGATGACTTCTCTCAACAAACAAGTTGTTGTTCAGACAATCTGAAGACAAGACACCATTGATGGTGATTGATCACATCTTAAACCCTGATCCGTAAGAATTTTAGGAAGACCCCATAAGTATGAAGGAAATTGTTTTGCAATATTAAATCGAAAGTGAGCATCCTAGCAATCAGCTAATGCTCAAGAGGTTAATTTCCTTGGTTACTCAGTGGAGTCAACAACCTACAGGGTGATTGTTATTAATCAACAGAAGGTGATTGAAAGTCTTAGTGATGTTCAATAACCTCTAGCTCCCAGCTGTCAATGGTGATGGTGATTCAGATCCAAGCAATGTCAAACATGGAGAATCTTCATGTAAACCCAGCAGCAGCTTAAGGGGAGCAAAAGAAGGATCATCTAGTCAACTCAACACCACACTGAAAGTCAAAGGACACTATGAGAACATGTCTGCCAAGACAAAGAATGTTGACTCAATTAATTCTTTGTCCTAGTTCTTAGTGTTTCTAATGGTGGAAGTAAAAGACTAACAGAGCTTCAAGTACTAGTGATTATTTCTTTAGTCTTCTTTTAGAAGAAACTAAGAAAGCTACAAAAGCTCTGAAAGATCCAGGTTGAGTGATTGCAATGCAAGATGATCTCAATCAGTACAAAAGGCAGATTGAAGGGAAGCTGGTATCTAGACCAAACAACAAGGCTGTATTTGGTACAAGGATAACCAGAAGTCTACCTGGATGATGTGAAGGCATTGTTATGAGGGACAAAGCAAAATTGGATGCTAGGTTACAATTTGATCAAACATTATATTTGACAAGAAGCACCAGTGACAAGACTTGAGGATATCAGGCACCTGTTGTACATTCATGATCATAATGGACATCTGGACCTACTAAATCTGGATGCTAGAGGAATGTGAACAAGTGCACTCCTAGTTGGTGAGATAATTGAAAATCTCTACAGGTTAGTATGAACCAGTATCATCACTCAAGCAAGCATGGAAGACATGGTATGACACCCTACCTATAATTTAATATTTGGTATTAATCTTTAACAGTTGGTATCTTTTAACAATTGGTGTCACATTTATAGAACTCTATACATCTTTAGGCACAAACATAAATGATATATATGTGCAATGATATCTTGATTTTATTATATGTTGGTTTATTAACTAAAAATTGGTATCAAGATATTTGCTGTTTTGATGTTGGTAAAGTTGCAATTCTTTTGAATTACTTCATGCAAGCCAATAAAAGAATCCTTTTAAGAGCTCAGGCAAGCCAAAAGAATAATTCTATTTGGAGCACAAGTAAGCCAAAAGAATGATGACAATAAAAGTAAGTCAAGGATCTTTTGTTTCTATTCAGAAGATTCTAGACCTGTCAAGACTACATACCAACACATCACTATAGCTGGCTTTTGACCTATTAGTTTGGACCTAACAAGTTGGTAATCAAAAATCTTAAGATGGACCCGGATCTGCGGAAATGGTACCCTAGAGATATTTGACCCAACAAGTTCAGGATCTACTAATTAGGACCTAATCAGGCTATAGAGGAATCATGAGCTCATTATCTTATTCAATTGATAATAGATCACTTACACACATATTTTATTCTCAATATGAAAATTTGCAAGGCCCGAAGTGGATCCTAGAGAATATATTCTTGTAGTTATTACACTTGATTTTCAGATGTCTTAAGTTGGACCCAAATCTGCAGATTTGGTACCCTAGCGACATCAGTTCTGACATGTTTTGCTGCATAGAGACAGATCAAATGAGTTGTACGAAAGTAGGAGAACACAAGGAAACAAATTTATCTCCAACAACTCTGTGGAACATTCGAGGACTAAGCAACTTGTATAAGGTATCAATTCTTTTTCGAGAGCTTGTCTTTCATTAAAATTAACTTACAGACATGTTTGCTAAATCACTTGATGAAATTAATTTTTCAAGATTGGTTTGTAAACTTGGGATTTTATTAATGCTATATGATTTGTAAATCCCATCTGTTAAGTAATTCTTAAGTAAGCTCACAAGTATTCAATTGTCTGTATCGAAAGAACTTGTGAACTTATTTACATCCAGACCTCACGCTGAGAATTATCTGTTGAATGATTGCCATGTGTATAATTGTAAGATATTTCAATGGTGGTTATTTAAGGATAATTTGAATACTTAAATGCTAAAATCTAACTCATAGAGATTTAGTATTTATTTATTTAATTATTTACTTTGATTAATATGAGTTATAAAATCTAAAGCAATTCAATTTAGTATTTGCTCTATACCTCATATTTATTAAAATAAATAAACAACATAACTAATTTGGACCTAATCTATATTGGTCTTCAATTAGTTGTGAGATGTTAATTCTAGTGAATTTTATCAATGCTCCATTTTCAGAAATTCATTATAATTAATATCATGGTTCTAACAATTGGTTGTATTGAAGTTTTGACTTATATCAGTTAATGATATTTAGTTAGAACTCTATTTACTAACTAATTATGAGATATATTGGTATGTGTGAAATTACTTATAACTCCTCTAAGTAATCATTGTTATATCTTTTACAATTCACTCATATTACTATGCATAGTATGAAAAATCTCTAAGTAGAACTATGGATATTGAAATATCTAAAGTGACCATTATTCTGTTACTTGGAATAATTTTTATGCTTATTTGCAAGCTTCTAATCACTTTGATAATAAATGTTATATACTATGGATCAAGGTGTATAGGACTTAAAATATCATTTCTAAGATTGCAGACAAGACATCTTTGATAATCTAGTCTTATTTATAGAACTAAGGTTGTCTACCAGTAAACAGTTGTTAGGAGTTAACAATTGTTATTATCGAGGAGTTGCCTTGAAGTCATAAGCTTGAAATGTTATTTCTTAAGAGCTTGTGTATTTCTTGTCAACTAGTTCCTCGTATTTATGAATATCAGTGAATGATGTTCTTAAGTAGTTAGATACTAATATTCATTCTGTCAATTGGTACTCAATGTAACAATTCAATCTTCACTAAATTGAATTTATCTTACAATAGATTGAATTTATCAAAAAATTGGTATCATTGAATATTTAGTATTTAGCAGTGATTATTTATATCCTAGTTAAATTATGACGTGAAGCAATTCAATGGTTTATTTGCTCATAATTTAATTTTGGTAAAGTAATCATAAACACAATTACTTGCATTTTAAAGTATTTGATAAATACTAGCAGTTGGTATCAAATAGTAAAATATTTGTTTACTGACAATTGCTAGTTGTTCTGATACTTTATTGCAAACTAATTGTGATGTATATATTATCTCTGATGATATTACTTAGGATTTATTCTGAGTAAATGTGTCTTATCTATAAATCATTAGTGTTAGTATATATTAAGGTGTTCAACTTTCTAAGTAAGTGAGACTTAAAGTTACATTCGGTCTCCTATCATATTTTGAAGTGGTGAGATTTTTCAAATTTAAATTCTCTAATTCTGGTTATACACCACTTTATAAATATGATAGTTCGTAGAATATTTTACATCCATCAGTCAATTACTTAGTTTATGTTGTGCTAAGTAATGAAGTACCAAAGGAGAGACATTGGTTATCTGTACTTATGTACTTGGTAATCTTTGTTACCTAAACGACATCAAGTGCTTGTATGAGTCTTTTCACTAACTTTTGTGTTAAAGTTCTCTATACATAATAAGCACTTAAATAAAATCTTTCTTTCTTAATTACTGCGAAGTCAAGAGTTTGTGTCTTTTAAAAATAAAACGACCTAGTTTTTATTAAAAGACATGATAATACATTGTTTTATGCATAAAAACAAACTCTTGCACATTAACAGTTTTTAAAAGAAAACTCAAACTTTCTATGGTTGTGATTGCTTATATTGTAAAACTTTTTGAAGTCACAACTGTACATCATTTCTCTCAGAAGATATAATGCATATGTTCTCACTCAATGTTCTGGTATGATGTAAATGCATTCTATCTCTATATTGCTCTACTGTTATGTGATGCAGGTTCAGCTCCTAGTGGAAATTTTCTCACATTGTAAGTAGTGAGGTTGTAAACCCAACAACTTCTATCCCGGACTATAAATCCAAATCTAAACACATCCTAACTTACCCCTTAAGTGGAAGTAACTTATTTGACTAGAGGTCATTAAGGGAGTAACTGCACTTGATGCAGCAAATAAGGATGTGAGGGATAGTAAACCCACAGCTCTACCTCTCAAGGAGAATAGATGTATATAACTTGAGGTATCTGTAAGCTCGTCTGCATTCTCCAAAAAGAATGCACAGCTGAAAATGGCACTAAAACAGTCTCTGGATTCATTATCTTAAAATGATGAGTCTATTGAAATTCGCCTGTCGGCCAGGGCATCTGTTGGTAAGTCACTACCTCATACACAATACTAAAATACTTCCTATGCACAAAGTGAGATTGCACACACTAAGGATGAATTGACGGAAACAACTCATACTCCGACCATTTTACGGTTAGGATTATAAGTTGAAGGTTCCTCAAAGAACCAAGAGTCTTCACAGACCTCGAGAGAAGATATTGATCTCAATGCAAAATTCAACAAGATCATTATCTAACTCCCCAAAGGGAACATCTCTGGATCCTGCGGGTATCGGATCCGACATAGGTGCGGATCAGCAACTTGTTAACTATGATTCAGATTTACCTGATGAGTTTAACAAGGTGATGTCTTCATAGACATTAGATGGAAACATGATCTTAATTCTAAGTTTTGATTTCATTGTTTACCTTCTTAGAATTCAAATCTGAAACCCATAAAAAGGGAAATTTTTTTATCAACTTGTAGATTATAACTCAGATTCGTCTGACGAGTCTAACGAGGATCAGGGATTTGCGAAACCCCATTGCACCACCAGTGACCTCTCTAGAAGGGGCTATGGTGAATTTTCCTTGCAGGTACACATGGATGTTGGAGCTATGAGAGATAAGAGTGATAAACTAATGAGCATGAGTGTAAACACTTGAGAGTTGAGAGATGAGATCACTCATTTTAAGTGATATGAGTGGAGAGATGAGCCAAACACTTGTGAGGTACACGAAACAGAATCACACACTCACAGTGAGGAAGAAAGATAAACACCAAATCTCATTCCCTATTCCCAAACAAAGTTTACTTTCAAGATTTGGGAAATACAAGGAAATTGTCGGAAGATTTGGTTGTCAGGATGATCAATAGTGAGGCCATTCTATAATATCTAAAGGGCAAAGTTGATCAGTCTACATACTTCTATTCTGGAAGTCTTCATGAAAATCCTTCAACATAAGAAAAGCTTCTTTTCTTTATTGCAACAGACAATGTTATATGTATGAAGAATCTATTGTACTAAAGATAAGAAGTGAGTTATAATTGAAAAAATGGTATCATCTAATTTACATTTGGATGTTTGCTATAATTGAATGCTTGGAGGATTACTCAACTAAGGGGGAGAGATATTTTGAAGAAGATATACTCAAAGATTGCCTTAGTAAGAGATACTCAACTAAGGGGGAGATTATAAGCTTAACTTAGTGAGGGGGAGATTTTCTATCTAAGGGGGAGAGATATAAAAAAAATATACCATAGAATGAGGGAGTATTCACCTTGTCAGGGGGAGATAGATTTATTCGCCTTGTCAGGGGAGATAAGGAGTATTCACCGTTATAAGGAAGAGACATATCACCTTAGGTGGGGAGACATAAGGAAGGAGAGAAGTATGAAACGACAAAGAAGAATTCTTCAGTATGTGGTTGACAAGTCAAATTCTTTACCACTGAAGAATTCCCAAGTATCTGCTGATAATGTTCAATATTAGATGTAAAGGGTTATCAGACAGATATGTCAAGAAATGAAGACGAGTTAATTAATTCATTGTCAGAGGAGAGGAACAATCATCTATCATTTCATCTACTGAGATTCTGGAATTGTAATATCTAAACCAGAAATTTTTTTTATGTATTATTTACTATAGCTCTTTAAAGCTTTATCTTCTTCTTGTTTGTAGTTGAGTTATCCTCTAGGTATTTGATTGTTATTGTTTAACAAACAAATAGGGGGAGATTGAAAGGCATATGACATAGCCTATTTGTATTTTGAGGATTCAACTCAACTTAAACAAGAATGTAATAGTAAATAGTACATATACTGTCACAAGGAATCTCAGATTTTATTATCTGTCAAAAGAAAGAAGACAAAGTCAATCTACCGTTTTGAGGTATACTACACTTGAAGAAGTTCATTCAGTTGATCAAGCATCAGTGGAGTAATCAAGACAGTGGTTTCTATTTATAGTGACAAGAGGTTCCTACAGTAGCAGAATACAGATTATAAAGGTTTGAATAAAGTGTGAAGAAAAGGAAGACATGAACCACATCGTTAAAGTCAATATATGAAGAACAATAATTGCGGTTAGTCACTCATGAACCAGACAGTACATCGAGTGTCAACATTAAACAGTGGTTGTTCGTCATTAACTTCAGTGGTTCAAGCTATCAAGACTGGTATATGGAAGAAATCATTGTGCAAGCAACAGAGGTGCTAAATTAATTAACCACAATGGTTTTGCAATCAAGACTTGCTAAGGAATAATCTTTGTGGCGGATCAAATTTATCAAGACATAGAAGACCACAAGGGTTATGCTATCAATGAGGTATATTAATTTTATCTTAATTAATTAAGTCATTTGATTTATTTATGTGATAAATTAATTCTATTCGAATTAATTTATTCTATAGATTAATTAAAAGATTAATTAAGTTGGAATTAATATAATTATCAAAAGACTTCATATTAATTCTCTTTTAATTAAATTAAATTAGTTGGCTAATTTATTTTATAAATTAATTCAATCAGAATTAATTTATTCTTTAAATTAATCAATTAATTAATTAAATCAGAATTAATATAAGTGTTTAAAGACTTAAAACAATTCTGCTCAGCGAATATGACTTACTGGAGGTCGGTATGACTTATCCTTAAGTCATACCGAAGCTACACAGACTGATTAAGTCATACCGAGCAGATTAAGTCTTACCGACTTGAAGATATTTCTGAAAAGCAAATTAAGTCATACCGACAAAGTGCTTTATGTCATACCCAAAGGCTGCTCAGGATTAAGTCATACCGACAGATTTATTAAGTCATACCGAAGGAAAACTATGTCTTGGAGCAAGTTTAAGTCATGTTGACAGCTGATTTATTATGTCTTGAAGCAGTTTAAGTCATACCAGATCAATAAAATATCCTACAGAAAGCCAGCAAGACTTAAATGACTATATAAATACAGACAGAAGCAGCAGACACAGAAGAACAGCTCAGAACCTTCACCTCTCCAGAAAAATCCCAGCAGAGAGAGACCAAGAGAGAAAATGGTTCCTTGAACATCAAATAAATTCTTGTAAATTATTTCTACCTTGTATTGTTAAATCTAAACCACTAGAAATTGTTTACTTGTACTTGTGGAACTATCTAGCGGATTAAGTTCCCTAGAACCTCTCGATATTTTTATTACAAATATAGAAAAGTTCATGTCGAATTTTCTATAGAATTTGTAATAATTAATTTCGATCTTTTTACTTACAAATATAGAAAAATTCATGTTGAATTTTCTATAGAATTTATAATAATTAGTTTGGTCATCAAACCTTGTAATTTGTACCCGTGCATTAAGGCACACCCCATCAAGTTTAATATAATTTTATATTCAACTTGAAATATTTGTATTCGTTTATTCCGCATCAATTTGTTCTTGATTTAATATATTAAGAAAAGAGCAAATTCGATAAAACGGTATAGTTTGTATTCAACCCCCCCTTCTACAAACTATTTTGGACCTAACAACATCCACGTAAGGGTCTTCATCTGGATGTTGCACAATCATAATTGCATTGCATGATTCTTTATCACATACCCCTTGTAACACCCCAAATCCGGGGTCAGGGATTTGGTCGTCACGCGGAAATCCTCAATGACAAATCACCTGTTTATCAATATTAAACCATTTGTAGTCACTTGCTAACAGCAATACAACAATTGAGACCCCAACTACCAAGCATCTTTTGGGTTATAGGGCTAGAAACCAGAACTAAAATCCTTACATTACTCGATTCATTACAGCCATTCAATTACATCACATCGTGTATTACAAATCCTATACTACTAGTATAGCTTCGATGAGAAGTACACCAGCAACTAGTGCTATCCTGTACTGTTAGGAATATGTTGTACTTGATGATAACTTCACAATCAATCAAATTGTTTAAGGTTTTGTAGCTGTCAACGGATGAGGATTTATAACTCTATCCGTTGACAGGTAGCTCATCAACGGATGAGGTTCTGTAGCACACTGCAGTATCTCTATGTTATCAGTTGATAGTGTTTTTATCCACAGTCATGTTGACTATCAACGGATAGGCAGAATAGGGTAGCCAATTGTAAATAAGCTATGCTATGTAATTCTGTCTAAGTGAAAGTGTATCAACGGATGAAGACTAAACTCTATCAACGGATACAACTCAAATCCACTCTATCAACGGATACAGCTCAAGTCCCAATATCAACGGATACTGCTCTATACATCATCAACGGATGTCAGTATACATCATCAACGGATGTCAGTGTACATCATCAACGGATAATCATTGACACTGATTTCTATGATTAGCTGGAGATTAGCAGTTGATAAGGACATGTTTGACTGACAGATCACATGAGTTGAAAGTAGATACAAAAAGCAGTATGGCAGCCATACTTTGGAAACACAGAAGAAAGAAGCATTCCATTTACACTATGAATACAAGAAAGGTGCAGGAGACATGTCTGAACACAAGGACAACCTTTCGGCTACATGTGTATTTGGAGTGTAGTAGCAAGTCAACTAGAATTAGATTAGTATTATTTTATTCCAGTAGTACTTGTAAAACTTGGGATATATAACCAAGGGTAGCAACTCTTTGTAGGTTAAGAAAACAGACACATTTGCTTAGGGTTTCTTGAATATCCTTAGAAGCAAAGAGTTGTAAAACGGCAGCTGTGTACATTTTGTATCACAGAGTTTTCTTCAAATAAAAGCTTCAGGTGGTGCATATTAACCACCTGATTTTATATGTGTTTGTGTTTAAATCTTACATTGCAATTATCTCTTCATAAGTTTCTGAAGTTCTTATCAGAAATTTATAAATATCAAGAATTGTATTCAACCCCCCCTTCTACAATTATACAAGTGTGTAATCTGGGAATAACAATTGGTATCAGAGCAAGCTTCTAACATATTTGAAGTTTAAAGATCAACACACTTCCAACATGTCTAAGAAGGATTATGGAGTGAAGATTCCAGTTCTTGATAGAGAAAATTACTTTCACTGGAAAGTAAAAATGCGTCTACATCTCTCGTCTATTGATGAGGGTTTTGTGGATTGCATTGACAAGGGTCCTCACGTTCCAATGAAGACGGCAACAAGAGTTGGCCTGGCTGATGATGTGCCTGACACTTTCATTCCCAAACCTGTTTCTGAGTGGAGTCTTGAAGATATTGCAGAAGTCCACAAAGACAAAAAGGCCATGAATATTCTGTTCAATGGTCTAGAAACAGACATGGTTGACAATGTTATTAACTTCACTACCGCCAAGGAAGTATGGGACATTGTTCAAACCCTGTGTGAAGGAACAGAACAGGTAAGGGAAAACAAGATGCAACTACTAATCCAACAGTATGAACATTTTCACTTTAAGAGTGGAGAAACATTGAATGATACATTTAGTAGATTTCAAAAGCTACTAAATGGTTTGAAACTGTATGGAAGAGTCTATCAAGTTAAAGACTCTAATATCAAATTTCTGAGATCACTGCCCAAGGAATGGAAGCCAATGACTGTTTCTCTAAGAAACACTCAAGAGTACAAGACATTTACTCTTGAAAGGCTCTATGGAACTTTAAAGACCTATGAGCTGGAAATGGAGCAGGATGAAGAGATTGAGAAGTCTCAAAAGAAAAGTGGGTCAGTTGCACTCGTTGCCAATTTGGAGCAAAAGGAGGAAAGGACAGAAACTGCTAGTTCTACACCAAACAGGGAGGTTTGTAAAGGTAGAGCAGAATCAAGCAGGAGCAAGGAAAAGGTGTCTGAGGAATTGAATGCCCTTCAGCAGGATGAATTGGATGAGATAGATGAGCACTTAGCTTTTCTATCTAGGAGATTCTCTAAGCTGAAATTCAAGAGAAACTCTGGGATGGCCAAGCCATTTAACAAGGATTTTTCCACAAACAACTATGTGGATAAATCCAAAATTAAATGCTACAATTGTGGGATTGCTGGTCATATGATAAGTGAATGCAGGAAACCTAGATCTGAGAACAAGGGAAAGCCAACTGAGGTTGTTGACTATAAGAAGAAATATTTTGATCTTCTCAGGCAGAAAGGAAAGGCATTCTTGACCCAAGAGTATGACTGGGCTGTTGATGACAATCATTCTGATGATGATGCTGAGTTAGTCAACCTTGCTTTAATGGCTGATTCTGGAGAGCAGGAAGCAAGTTCAGCTAGCAATCAGGTATTTTCTACTAATCTCTCTGAGCTCACTAAAGAGGAATGCAATAGTGTTATAGATGAAATGTCTACTGAACTATATCACTTAAGTGTTACTCTTAAATCACTTACTAAAGAGAACAATAGAATTAAAGAATCCAATCTGTTTTTAAGTGATAGAAATGCTGCTCTAGAATCTCAATTTCTAGAATTTGAGAAAATGAGAGTTGATTGCAATAATGCTAAAAGTGAACTTGAAGCTGTGTTAAAAAGAGAACTGATTTTAAAAGACCAGCTTGAAAAAGAACAAGGGATAATTGCTAAATTTCAAAGTTGTAGGAATATTTCTCAAAACATAATAGAAGTTCAGGGAATAGAATCATTTGTGAAGGATACCTGGACTCAAAGGAAAAAGGAGCTAGAACCTGGCCTTGAGGATCTAGAGACTATTTGTGAATCAACGGATAGTGATCATCCGTTGACAGATGAACCGTCAACGGATGAGAGGTATCCGTCGACTAACAAAAAGTCTGTTAGTAAGAAGGAACTTAGGAAACTGGATATCAAGTATGGTCCAGTAAACAAGAATTTTGTTAGTGGTGAGTGCAGCAAAACCAAATCCAGTGGGAAGGCTAAGACAGGTGATTTACACAACAAAAAGGCTGTTGGTAAATCAGACAATGAAAAGGTAGAAATTGAGGGCAAAAAGAAAAAGAACAGAAATGGTAAGATAGGCATCAACAAGAAAAACAATTACTCTCCTGACAAGTTTGCTCCTAGGAAAACTTGTAGTAATTGTAATAGTGTCAATCATTTATCTTCTAATTGCAAGATTGTCAACAAGGCTCCTGTTCATGTACCTCAACCAATGCCATGTATGCCTGCAATGCCTGTTATGCCTGGTTTGTATCAAAATGCTAGTTTTTCAAATCCATATGTGAACATGCCATATGTGTCTAATCCATACTTTCAATCTATGAATGTGCCACAAATGTCATGGAACCTACCTAACATGAATAATATGAATGCTAATTTTCCACACATGCATGCATCCAATATTCATGCAAATGAGCATTTGTCAAACCCCATTACTCAAGCATCTACACCTAAGATGAAGAATGCTAAGAGTGCAAAGTCAAAGGCTAACAAGAAAGGACCCAAGGAAGCTTGGGTACCAAAATCAACTTGATTTGTTTTTGAAATGTGTGCAGGGAAACAGAAGGAATCTATGGTACCTAGACAGTGGATGTTCTAGGCACATGACAGGAGATTCAACCCTGCTCACAGAGTTCAAGGAAGGAGCTGGCCCTAGAATTACCTTTGGAGATGACAGCAAAGGATATACTAAGGGATATGGCCTGATTTCAAAAGACAATGTCATCATTGAAGAAGTGGCTTTAGTTGAAGGTTTAAAGCACAATTTGCTGAGTATCAGTCAGATTTGTGACAAAGACTATGAAGTAAAGTTCACAAAAGAAGCCTGTGTTGTTTCTGCCAAGGAAGACAACAATGTGGTATTGACAGGCTTTAGAAAAGGAAATGTTTACATAGCTGACTTCAATTCAGCATGCTCAGAATCCATTACTTGTCTCTTCAGCAAAGCAAGTAAGGATGAGAGTTGGCTATGGCATAAGAAGCTGTCACATTTGAATTTTAAAGTTATGAATGATTTGGTAAGAAAGGATCTTGCTAGAGGAATCCCTCATTTGGAGTTTGTCAAAGATGGGCTATGTGATGCCTGCCAATTAGGGAAACAAAAGAAATCATCTTTCAAAAGCAAGACAGAGTCATCCATTGTTAAGCCTCTTCAATTGCTGCATATGGATTTATTTGGTCCAGTAAATGTCATGTCTATTTCAAAGAAGAAATACTGTCTGGTGATTGTAGATGATTTTTCTAAGTTCACATGGACTTTCTTCCTGCACTCCAAGGATTGTGCAAGTGAAATCATTATCAATCACCTCAGAATGCTAAACAATGGTTCTGAAGACAGAGTACAAAGGATCAGGAGTGACAATGGTACTGAATTCAAGAATTCCACAATGAAGATTTTCTGTGAAGAGAATGGAATTGTCCATGAGTTTTCTGCTGCCAGAACACCTCAACAAAATGGGGTTGTTGAAAGGAAAAACAGAACTCTCATTGAAGCAGCTAGAACAATGTTAAGTGAATCAAGATTACCAACATATTTTTGGGCTGAAGCTGTCAACACTGCATGCTTTACTCAGAATATTTCCTTGGTCAATCAAGCTAGAGGAATGACTCCTTATCAGTTATTAACCAACAAGAAACCAACTTTAGCTTTTCTACATGTCTTTGGATGTAAGTGTTTTGTGCTAAGGAATCATGGAGATAATTTAGGCAAATTTGAAGCAAAGGCAGATGAAGCTATTTTCGTTGGATATGCAGCAGGGAAAGCCTACAAGGTCTACAATCTAAGAACCAACATTGTTATGGAATCTGTACATGTTGTGTTTGATGATCAAAAGATTCTAGGCCTAAATGATGAAGGTTACCATGAAAAGTTGGAATTTGAGAATGAAGGTGAAGGAAGAATGTACTATGATGATGATGAGGAGAATGAAGATCATGACCACAGAGATCCACCTAGAGCTGTTTTACCAACTAGAAGTGATGCTTACACTGAAAATGAAGCATCCGTTGACAGTCATTCTGCAACATCCGTTGACACTATCAGAGATGCATCCGTTGACAGAAATTCTCAAGCATCCGTCGACAGGCAAAATGATGCATCCATTGACAGTCAACTTCATAACTCAGCAAGGACAACAAACTCAGGGGGAGTTTCTCAAGGTCAAAATTCAATTCTAAATCAACATGATCATGGAATTGAAGCAACCTCATCAAGATCAAATCTTCCACCTGCAAGAAAATGGACTAGAAATCATCCATTTGAGTTAATCATTGGTGAATCAAATTCAAGAGTCCAAACTAGAAGGGCCACTCAAGCAGAATGTCTATACAGTAGCTTCCTGTCTCAAGAGGAACCTAAGAAAGTGGAAGATGCCCTTCTAGATCCAGATTGGGTGTTAGCAATGCAAGAAGAGCTAAACCAATTTGAAAGAAATAAAGTATGGAAACTTGTGCCCAAACCTGATGATAGAAGTGTCCAAACCAAAACCAAACCAAACATACCCAGTATATCCCGCTCAGAGCAGGGTCTGGGGAGGGTAGGATGTACGCAGACCATACCCCCACTTTTAGAGCGGGGAGGCTGTTTCCGTGGAGACCCTCGGCTGAGTGCACAACATACATAGAGTGTGGTAAATACAACGGAAATGATACGGAAATAGACAAAGATATACCTGAGTCCCATGGCGTTATCCACATGGGGCCTACCTATCTGCGAGGATTTATGATACCCCTAGCTTGATGCGCTCCAACCCCACGGCAAGTCCCGCTCAGGGGTAACACCGAGGCAAGCTCCCTGCAACTGCAAAACCAGAAAACAGAAGACACTCAAAGAGAAAAGTGAGAGTGCTAAAGCCGAACTACTAAAAAATCGCTAACCGAGACAAGGCACCTCTGAGGCTCTCGACAACAGCGCCACAACCTAGAAGGGAATCCACCACTCTGATACGCCGCCTCCACGAACACCTATCCGCGAGCATGGTCTCATTTAAGTCTAAAGCCTTCAGATCCATCCGGAGCTGCTCTTCCCACGACCTCCTTGGCCTGCCTCTCCTCCTTGCTCCAGCAACCGCCAGACTCTCGACCCTTCTAACCGGGGCTTCAACCGGCCTCCTACGAACGTGGCCGAACCATCTCAACCTACCCTCCCTAACTTTCGCCGATAAAGGTGCCACTTCAAGCTCGCTCCTAAACACCGAGTTCGGGATTCTGTCCAACATCGTGCGCCCACAAGCCCATCGCAACATCCTCATTTCCGCCCCTTCCAACTTGCTTACGAGAGCCTTCTTCTCCGCCCAACACTCAGAACCATACAACAACGCAGGACGGATAGCCGCTCTATAGAATTTCCCTTTCAACTTTAAAGGGACTTTCTTATCGCACATTACCCCTGACGCTGCCCTCCACCTTAGCCACCCAGCCTTGATACGATGCGTGGCCTCGGCTTCAATCTCACCTTCCTTCTGGATGATCGAACCCAAATACTTGAAATTATCCGTCTGCGGGACGATCTGGTCTTCAATCCTAACCTCCACCCCTTCTTCGTTGGCCTCACCACTGAAGTTACACCAGAGATACTCGGTTTTAGAACGACTCATACGTAACCCTTGTGACTCTAAAGTAGATCTCCAAAGCTCCAATTTGTCGTTTACCTCCCTCCTCGATTCCGCCACTAGCACGATATCATCCGCGAAGAGCATGCACCAAGGGACAGAATCTTGAATCCCCCGCGACATGACATCAAGGATAAGGGCGAAAAGAAAAGGACTCAGGGCCGACCCCTGATGGAGCCCCAACTCAACCGGGAAAAAACGGGAGTCCCCCACTGGGGTCCGAACGCAAGAACTAGCTTGGGAGTACATGTCTTGGATCACCCTAACGAACGCCGACGAAACTCCCCTCTCCTCGAGGCTCTTCCAAATAGCTTCACGGGGGATGCTATCGTAGGCCTTCTCAAGGTCAATGAACACCATATGGAGGTCTTTGCGACGTTCCCTGAACTTCTCCATAAGGCGTCTAACGAGATGAATGGCCTCGATCGTTGATCTCCCAGGCATAAATCCAAATTGATTCTCTGAGATTTCAACTTCTCTTCTAAGCCGACTATCAACCACTCTCTCCCAAAGTTTCATTGTATGACTGAGTAATTTAATACCCCGGTAGTTACAGCAACTTTGAGCATCGCCTTTATTCTTGAAAAAAGGGACCACCACACTACGCCTCCATTCAGCTGGCATCTTATCACCCAAGAGAAGAACATTGAACAGATTTGCTAGCCATTGGATGCCAGCCTCACCAAGACAGAGCCAAACCTCTATTGGGATAAGATCCGGACCAACCGCCTTCCCTCTAGCCATCTTTTGCAAGGCACCCTTGACTTCAACCTTGCTGATGCGCTCACAGGGGTCGAAGGACAACACAGGCGAAAGAGAGACCTCTTGCTCCACACCGGCACCACACCTCCTAGCCTCGTTGAAAAGATTATGGAAATACGAACTCCACATGTCCTTAATAGCATCTTCCTTCAGCAACACTTGACCTGAATCATCTTTAACAAACTTAACAGAACCCAGGTCGCGCCTCCCTCTCTCCCTAGCTTTAGCTAGCTTAAAGATGGCATTTGCTCCTTCCTTGGTATCTAGGCGCTTGTACAGCCCTTTATATGCTTCCTCTTTAGCTTTCGCCACTGCCTTTTTTGCCTCTCGTCTCGCCACCTTGTACGCTTCCAACTTCCGAGTCCTCTCCGGCCCTGCGCAGCACGATAAAAGCTCCTTAAAGAGCGCAAGTTTAGCCTTAACCTTCTTCTGAACCTCCTCGTTCCACCACCAAGACTCCTTATGACCACTGAACCTTCCTGAGGAAACCCCCACCACCTTCTCGCCCACACTCCGAATGGCCTTTGCCATGCTGGACCACCTGAAGTTAGCATCTCCACCAATCGTAAAACAACCTTCGTTGAGCAAAGCCTCTCTGAATTCCGCCGCCTTCTCGCCCTTCAAATCTTTCCAAAGGATTCTAGGTCTAAGCTCTCTCTTTCTGCGCACAACTCGACCCCCCATGGAAAGATCCATAGCCAACAGCCGGTGCTGGGAAGCGCACGCCTCACTCCTGAACACCTTGCAGTCCACGCATGCTCTAACATCCCGACTACGCACAAGTAAGTAATCGATTTGAGTGCTGCGACCCCCACTACTAAAGGTGATGAGGTGCTCAGCCCTCTTCTGAAAAACAGAATTCACAATTACCAACTCGTGGGCCGTGGCAAACTCCAACAGGGCGGACCCGCCGACATTCCTGGACCCGAGGCCAAAACCCCCATGTGCCATGGGAAAACCATCTGACCTCTCGCCGATATGCCCGTTGAAATCGCCACCCACCACTACAAATTGATCTGCCGGAAAACTACCTACTAGCCCGTCTAGACAAACCCAAAAAGCCTCCTTCTCAGAATCACCCAAACCGCCTTGCGGGGCGTACGCACACACCACATTCACCATAATCTCCCCCACTACCACCTTGACGGCCATGATCCTGTCATTGCGCCTAATCACTTCCACGACGTTGTCTTTAAGGTCTTCCGCCAAAAGAATACCCACTCCGTTCCTCGCGCTGGCAAGACCTGAATACCACAATTTATACCCGTTCGCTTCTCTAGACCTCGCCCCCTTCCACCTCGTCTCTTGGATACACGCCACATCCACTCTACGCTTCTTCAACACGTCCACTAGCTCCAGAAATTTGCCCGTCAAGGTACCTAGGTTCAAACTCCCAACACGCAAATTACGCAACATCGACAAACCTAATACACCAGCGCAAACATAGAACCGGAAACAGCGACCGAGAGGTAATAAAAGTAACACCCACGAATTACAATAAAAACCAACGAGTAAAAATAAAAATATATAAACAGAACAAATACCAAAACAAAGAATAATAAAAATAAAAACACACGACTTAAAACGAGCAGCAAACGTAAAAAAAACAAACGAGACCCGACAAACAGATACCCAAAACAACTAAAAAAAAAAACAAAACAAGAGAAAAAGGGGGGACTAATAAACAAAGGGCTACAATGAAAAAAAAATAACAGAGGCGTACGAAACCAGGTGAAGCAGGGGGGGACGGAATGAAGTTGAGGGAACGAAGTTGGGGGACGGCGGCGGAAATACCGAGAGAGGTTGAAGGTTGTTAGCTAGGAGATTGGATAGGGGAGAGGGAGAGGAAGAGATAACGAGGGATAAGGGGAATACAGATGGGGGAAGAAAAGGGTAAGGTCGCCGGGGTAGAGGTTGGGCGAGAGGGGAAAAGGACGAGCGCAAGGCAAGCGAGAGAGGGCTGCGAATGGACGGAGGATAGTTAGAGTTAGAGAGATTATGGGAGAGGGACGAAGTTTAAGAGATAGGTGGAGAACAAGATGTTGAGATAAGAGTTTACACTGTCGGCGGATGATGGAAAAAAAGTAGAGGGAGAGAGGAGGGGATGTTGAAGGGTGTAAGTCTAGTTAGGTGGATTCTAAAGGCCCGTGTGAGGATTGACGAATGGAGTTGAATGGAGGAGGGGGATCTGGGTTTGAGCTAAGTAAGGTGACGGGAAGGAAGTACGGGTATGTGCTTAGTAGGGGGATTAAGAATGAAGAAGAGAAGGATTAAACGGGAACGTCTAGCTCGGTAGACCGGTTTGCTGAAAAAATGGTGGGTAGAGTTGAGGTAGAAGATAGAAGATAGGAGTGGGGTTGGAGGTTAAGGAGAAAGGGAAGAAATAAGGGAGAGACGGGGGGGGGGGTGAGAAGGGGGGAGGCAGAGTCGCAGAGGGAGAAAGTACGAGGGAGAGAAGAGACGGGAGCGAGAGAACGGTGATGGAACAGGGCGGAGAAGGATGCCCGGACACAACGAACACAGAGGAAACGAAGGACAAAGGACAGAAAACCAAAGAGACTAAAATCAATACACGATAATAACAGAACGGAAAAACAAATGAAGGTGGGAATTAATTGCAGTTCCGACGATACGCCGGTCAGTTGTAATCAGATCTGACAGAAAGGTCGTTAACGGCTAGTTAGAGATTCAAAGAAGGGAAGAAATGTTCTCTCTTTACTTCAATTTTTGAATGAATATTTTAATAAGCTTTCTTTGTTTCCCGATGATAGAAGTGTCATAGGTACTAAATGGGTTCTCAAAAATAAGACAGATGAAAATGGCATAATTGTGAGGAATAAAGCTAGATTAGTGGCTAAGGGCTATTCTCAAGAAGAAGGAATAGATTTTGATGAAACTTTTGCTCCAGTAGCAAGACTTGAGGCAATAAGAATCTTCCTAGCCTATGCAGCACATGCCAATTTCAAAGTCTATCAGATGGATGTCAAAAGTGCCTTTCTAAATGGGGAACTGGAAGAAGAGGTCTATGTCCATCAACCTCCTGGTTTTGAGGATCCAGAATTTCCAGAATATGTATATCTTCTCATGAAAGCACTTTATGGTTTGAAGCAAGCACCAAGAGCCTGGTATGACACTTTATCTCAATTTCTTTTGGAGAACCACTTCACTAGAGGTACAGTAGATAAAACCTTATTTCATAGGGATATTAATGGCTCTTCAATACTTGTTCAAATCTATGTAGATGATATTATTTTTGGGTCTACAGATGAGAAGCTTTGCAAAAAGTTTGCCAAACTTATGCAAAGTAGGTATGAAATGAGTATGATGGGTGAATTAACTTACTTTCTTGGCCTACAAGTAAAGCAAGTTAATGAGGGCATTTTCATAAGTCAAACAAAATATATTTATGATCTCTTAAAGAAATTTGACTTAATGGATTGTACATCTGCTAAAACACCTATGGCCACTGCAACTAAGCTTGAGTTGAATACTAAGGAAAAGTCTGTGGACATCTTAAGTTATAGAGGCATGGTAGGTTCACTTTTATACCTAACAGCTAGTAGACCTGATATAATGTCTTCTACTTGTCTTTGTGCTAGATTTCAAGCTGATCCTAGAGAGTCTCACTTAATAGCTATTAAAAGAATTTTCAGGTATCTCAAGGGAACACCAAACCTTG
Organism: Saposhnikovia divaricata; assembly: GCA_036435485.1. Taxonomy (NCBI): domain Eukaryota; kingdom Viridiplantae; phylum Streptophyta; class Magnoliopsida; order Apiales; family Apiaceae; genus Saposhnikovia; species Saposhnikovia divaricata. The sequence continues at coordinate 197,365,171 of CM071594.1, forward strand.
GCATTTGGTACCCAAGAGAATCTGGTTTTGATCTAACTGGCTATTCAGATGCAGATTATGCAGGTTGCAGAGTTGATAGGAAAAGTACTACAGGTTCCTGTCAATTTCTAGGAAACAGGCTTGTGTCATGGTTCAGTAAGAAACAAAACTCAGTCTCCACTTCTACAGCTGAAGCTGAGTACATTGCGGCTGGAAGCTGTTGTGCACAGATTCTATGGATGAGAAACCAACTCATTGACTATGGTCTAAAAGTTGAGAAGATTCCAATTTTCTGTGACAACACTAGTGCTATTGCCATCACAGGGAATCCAGTGCAACATTCGAGAACCAAGCACATTGACATCAAATACCACTTCATTAGAGAACATGTGATGAATGGTACAGTAGAAATGCACTTTGTGCCAAGTGAAATGCAGCTTGCAGATATCTTCACCAAGCCTCTTGATGAATCCACATTCACAAGATTGGTAGGTGAGCTAGGTATGCTTAACTTGTCATAATTTCTAGTGATATTTGATTTCAATGAATTGAAGCTGGAAATGTGTTTTGATTTACTTGAAAGTTTAAACTTTCAGAAAAATTTTCTGCAGAAATTTTGCCTAAGGCAAAATTAGCTTATCAACGGATATCCTTTTATCCGTTGATAGTATAAACACATTACTAGATTTTTGCATGTCAACGGGTAACATGCTATCCACGTCATCAACGGATAAACTGTATCTCAACCGTTCATTCTATATCCGTTGATATACATTTTTTTTTCCGTTGGTAACCGTGTATATCTAATCATGGCTGTACTTATTCTCTTTTTATTTATTATCTGACAGTTACTTTTGACCAATGGAGTAATTACTTTTAATTATTTCATTTTTAATTCTTGAAAAATATAAAAGGCGAACTTGTACTCTCACATCTCACTTTTATTCATTTTCAAGCATATCAAAAGTTAACTGCATCTTCTTCCCTAAAACTCTCTGTAACCAAAGTTCAATCACTTCAATGGCGCCTATTGTTAAGATGATGTCCTCCACTGGGTTTACCTATGAGAAGAACAATTTCGCGGCCTTTGTTGACACAGTGAATGCTCCAGAAGCTTACCACACTTTGATGAGTTTCGTGAAGAAATGCAAACTGTCATATGCTATGACGGCTACCACTCCCTTAATCCACGAGGTAATTGAAGAAATGTGGACATCTGCTGAGTACAATGGCACAGACGGTACAATTGCTTTTTCTTTAAAGGGTAAAAACTATGTGGTTAATTCTGATGTAATAACTGCTTGTTTAAAATTGCCTGAGAATAACTGTCTGAAAGTACCTACTGATGCTGAAATTGTTGCCATGCTTAATTCTATTAATTATGCCCTTAGTATTGAAAACTTAGGGAAAATTGCTAGAAAAGGAATGGTTAAAGAATGGAGCTACTTCTGTGATGCCTTCATTAAAACTTTTTTAGGAAAAATTAGTAATTTTGATGCTGTTACCCAGTCCATGCTAACAATGATGTGTATGCTTTTAAATGATAAATTCTATAATTTTGGCACATTAGTTATGTATGAGATAGCTGCAAAGTTGGGTAAAAAGGAAACTAGGAGCAAGAATATCTACTTTGCTAGATTTTTAATGCTCTTAGCACTGCATGTGTCTGAGAATAAGCTATCCATTGCTAACCCGGATAGCAAGTTCCAATATTTTGTTCAGGAGAAGAGAGTCTTAAGTGACCTGATTCGAATGAACCTCAATGCAGGAGTACAGTTGGTATATCTACCAATTGTTCAGGTAACTATCTCTAACTCTAAAACCCCTATCTCCAACCCCCAAATTTCTTTGCCTTCTAGTGTCACAATGGAGTCTGTAGTTGTGACCAAACAGGCTCCTACCAAAGTGACCAAATCCAAAGTTCCAAAACCACATTCAAAAAGGCAAACCTCAAGTGTCTCTCAAAAGACACCTGTTGTAAAATCTACCAAACCTCTTGAGGGGAGTGTGAAGGTGGTAGTGAGTGGTGAGGGACAGGGTGAACATCAAAGAAGCCCTAAGGATAAGGAAGGAGAGATGAGTGCAACCACCATTTCAGTCTCTCAAAAGACTGCTAATGTAACTACAGGCCAAATTCTAGTTACACTCTCCCAAAAGAGTGTGACTACTGAATCAAGTTCCCCACAAGGAACACTGCACAAGAGGGTTAGGGACACATATAGCCCAATCTCAAAAACATATGGAAGAAGAGTGAAATCTAAAACCACAGGGGAATCACAGGGTGCACACACTGTACAGGAAACTGTACCTTCTCAAACTCAGTTTGATGTGGCTTCAATAAATGTGGAGTCACAGCCCCTTGATCTTAATCTTCAAATCGACACACATTACAATCCACCATCACCAACTCCTTCTCTGGATGTGGATATGATATCTACATCAATTCCTGATTCTCCATCTTTAAGATTCTTGGAGAAGCCCCACTCTGTAATTGGTGGTCATCATCTTTTGGATGATTTGTTGGACCATCAATCTTCCCTTCCAGAATTCTCAACACAGACTGTGGCCTCGAACTTAAAATCAATCTCCACAGATTCAGTGTTGGTTTTCTCTTCAACGGATATAATTAATCCTTCCTCAACGGATATCCTTCATCCGTTGACAAGTGTTTCTCCATCAACGGATGCGCCTCTATCTAGCCATCCGTTGACAGCTATAACTACTCCATCAACGGATATTCCTTATCCGTTGATAACTCACTCTACCACTGCTATATCTGACATTCCAGTGTCAAGTGTAGAGGAGTTCTCAGTAGTTGAAACACTTTTAGGTTTGAGGGAAGGGAGTGAGAGGCTGCCTTGTGAGCAGGCAAAAGGAGAGATAAATAATGAGAGGCTGGCCATTTCTTCCGGTCAGGCAAAAGGAGAGTTTGAGAGTTCCACCTTAGTAGGTGAAGGTGAGGGTGTGAGAGGTGTGAGCCAAGGGGAGCCCTTGATGCAAGAAAAGAGAGATGAGGGGAGAGAAGGGACTACAGGAGAGATAAGGATGGAAGAAGCAGCCATTGCTAGTGAGTCAATGGGGGTTGAGGATGCATCCAAGGAAATGGAATTTCAAAGAGAATATCAGTCCATGATTGACTCCATTTCTTTGGATGCTGAAACCTTTACTCACCCTGTTCCTGCCTATCAAATTCTGGCACAACAGGGCAATGTGGAAGCAGAGGAGGCAATGCACCTAGTGCACACCTCACAATCTCTACTTAGAGCTAAGGAATCTATAGCAGCTCTGCCAACCACTGCTGAGAGTGATGAATTTGACAATTCTGAAGATGAAGACAGCCAGAGCTCTGAAGATGAAGGTGGTAGCAGTATTCATGATTTTGCATTTGCTCAAAACTACACCTATCATCAACTTGATATGGAAATCATAAGGCAATATAAATCTGCCCTGGCTGAGCACCCAGAAGCAGATCCACAGAGAAAGGTTGTTCTTCAACAGGCAATTGACTCCCTAAAGTTACAAAAGATGCAAATGGTGATTCAGAGATCCAATTTAGAGGAGGTCAAACAAGAAATCAAGGATGTGAAGATCTCTGTGGATTCCAAGCTAGAGCAACTAGCTCCTACAGCCACTCAGAGGGTGTTGCAACAAAGGTTTCTCAAAGAAGACAACCTGGCTAAATCTATGCAACTTCTCACTTCAAGAGTGGAAAAGATGGAATCCCAGATGGAGCAATTTCTTCAACATCAGAAACTGCAAACCCAACTGCTAGAAAGGTTAGTTGCAGCCCCAACTTCTAGTCAAACCCTTGATGCTAACAAAAAGGGGGAGAAAGTGGAAGAGGCTGTGGCAACTACAAGTCAAATCTTAATTTCTGAAAGAAGGGAAGCAGCAAGTGAGGGGGAGCAGCAGCCTACCATAGTGGTCAATCCACAAGAATTCATTGTCACAGCTTCCCCCAGCAAATCCAAACCTCTATCTGAAGAGTTTGATCTTTCAAACTTGACAGAAGAAGAAAAGCTAGCCAAAATTGAAGCTCTCCAAAAGATGAAAGAAGAAAACTATGAAAGGATAAAGAGGACAGAAAGATTGATCAATCAATCTATTGCATCAACTCTGTTCTCTAGCCAAACCTCAGCTCCAACAATATCTACAACAATTCTGAAGGTGCTCACTCCAGCAATTGTGGCTCCTACATTCTATGATGCTGAGCCTTCTCATGTTAAGGAATTTGAACCCTACATCAAATCAAGACCCTTCTCACCACCAAAAGCAAATGGGAAGAACAAGTTACAACTGGACTTTCCATTTCCCAAGGATGATGAAGAGAAGTTGATGGGTAAGGCAATCAAGGAATTCAAGGAGAAGACCAACAGTTGTGTAAGAGAATGGATGGCTGTAATCATAAGGAATGGAAAAGTTCTAAACATATCCAACAGCCATCCTAGATTTGTTGAAGCCAAGAGAGAAGAGACTTCAAGGCTGCTAAGAGAATCTCAACCAAGCACTGAATATCAATATGAAAACTCAGATGAGAAGCAAGCAAGGCTGGCTCAAGAGTTATTGGATGAGGTAGAGGATGAATTGAGGGAACCAGAGGAAGTCCCCAAATTCAAAAAGAAAGGGAAATCAGTCCCCAAATCCAAGAGATTAAAATCACATGCAAGGAGGCCTGTCTCTCCAGAAACTGAAAACAAAGAGACAGTTGGTTCATCACAACCTATTGATGTGAAAGTATTCAACCCAGATGTAAATTTCCATGGTGAGCCTATAGTACCTAAAGAGGAACCAATGAATCTTGACTCCATTGAGGTTCCTTCATTCTTGCTGAAGCCTCAACAGAAGCCTACACAGAAGAAAAGGAAACCAAGGAAGCAACCTTCAAAGGAACCAATTCAAGTTGCTAGGGTACCTGCAATTGTCAGGCAGCCAATCTTGGAAAACAAGGATGATTTTATCTATCAGGCAGATATTGAAGAATACTCTGACATGAATCTTTATCTGGATGAATTGTCAGAAGTAAGAGGAATTGACAAATATAAACATTTGCCTGAAAGATTGGTCTTTGTATACAAGGGAGGAACGGAAAGGACATGGCCACTACAAAGGGTTCTTGGAGAAAATTATCATACCTTAACCAAAGTGTTCTCTGCAATCAAGAGATACACAGGGTTCTCCAAGATAGCAAAAGGGGAGATACTGGACAAAATAGAACAAATAAGGAGGGATTGGAACTCACCATCAAGTCTACCAAGGAAAATGAAGATCCCATACAATGGACAGAAAATCCACCTCCAACCTTTCTGGATGATGGAGTTCAGGGATGAAGATGGTAACAGGAGATTCTTCAGGTTAGAAGACCAACTACCAAAGGCTAGTTCTCAATACCTGAGATGGCTACAACAGAAGCTAAATCCAAAGGTAGATGAAGAAGATGCCTTCTATAGGCAACTCCAAATACAGATTGAGTCCAACTCTGCCAAGGAAGGAAAATCAAGGGTGATGCCAACAAGAGGAAAGAAACAGTCCTAATCTGCTCAGTCTAGAGGAGCACTTCTCTGTAAATTTCTCAAACTTTCAGTTTTTAATTATTGTAGCTTAATACAATTTATGTATTGTTCTTTATATATCTTTAGGAATGTTTTGTTATCATCAAGGTCCTGAATTTATGCTTTATTGCCATCAAGTATAAATTGGGGGAGATTGTTAGGAATATGTTGTACTTGATGATAACTTCACAATCAATCAAATTGTTTAAGGTTTTGTAGCTGTCAACGGATGAGGATTTATAACTCTATCCGTTGACAGGTAGCTCATCAACGGATGAGGTTCTGTAGCACACTGCAGTATCTCTATGTTATTAGTTGATAGTGTTTTTATCCACAGTCATGTTGACTATCAACGGATAGGCAGAATAGGGTAGCCAATTGTAAATAAGCTATGCTATGTAATTCTGTCTAAGTGAAAGTGTATCAACGGATGAAGACTAAACTCTATCAACGGATACAACTCAAATCCACTCTATCAACGGATACAGCTCAAGTCCCAATATCAACGGATACTGCTCTATACATCATCAACGGATGTCAGTATACATCATCAACGGATGTCAGTGTACATCATCAACGGATAATCATTGACACTGATTTCTATGATTAGCTGGAGATTAGCAGTTGATAAGGACATGTTTGACTGACAGATCACATGAGTTGAAAGTAGATACAAAAAGCAGTATGGCAGCCATACTTTGGAAACACAGAAGAAAGAAGCATTCCATTTACACTATGAATACAAGAAAGGTGCAGGAGACATGTCTGAACACAAGGACAACCTTTCGGCTACATGTGTATTTGGAGTGTAGTAGCAAGTCAACTAGAATTAGATTAGTATTATTTTATTCCAGTAGTACTTGTAAAACTTGGGATATATAACCAAGGGTAGCAACTCTTTGTAGGTTAAGAAAACAGACACATTTGCTTAGGGTTTCTTGAATATCCTTAGAAGCAAAGAGTTGTAAAACGGCAGCTGTGTACATTTTGTATCACAGAGTTTTCTTCAAATAAAAGCTTCAGGTGGTGCATATTAACCACCTGATTTTATATGTGTTTGTGTTTAAATCTTACATTGCAATTATCTCTTCATAAGTTTCTGAAGTTCTTATCAGAAATTTATAAATATCAAGAATTGTATTCAACCCCCCCTTCTACAATTATACAAGTGTGTAATCTGGGAATAACATGTACAAAGTAATATAATTATTACACATCAATATGATTGCATATAACTTACTCCAGCCATAGATTTTTTGGATCATATCGTCTTCATAAGGGCATACTACCTGCTTCTTCCGAGCTATGCATATAAGCATCATCCGCCTACCTTTCTCTGGAAGGTTAATATTTAAAACAAACAAGTATGAGCGGAGGAATTGCCCAGCAAGTATTAATAGAGTTTAACAATATATAATCCAATATACACGGGGGTTTTAAAATCCAACAATACTTAACATCATTACCGAAACATTTATAACTATGAAACTTCAATAAGGAAAATATGACGTTTAACGCAACATCCAATGAACAGATAAGTTTATAATAACCATAGTAATCCTCATATCTTAGCGAAATAGTATACACTACAGTATTGCTAATCTTTTAGAAAGCTTTTCAAAATACGCAGTTCAATATGCTGCTAAGACAGTTGTTTATCATCGTATACAAACCAAACCATTAGAAGGTTTCATTTTTTAGTATTTCTCAAGTCTGAAAGTATATACATATAAGTATGTCATTTCCATCAAACACCTTACAGATCAACATCATGTACCGGGTATAAGTTCTTTAACCACTTGATAAATCTAAACTCAGAAATAACTGATAGGAAGCGAGTCAAAGCTCTTGAAGCAAAACATTTGAGACTTGACATCAATAACCGATGAACCATCTTTCATCTTTTGAATAATTGAAAAAGTGCACAAACACGTGCCATTATTGTTAGAATATTCTTGCAGTTCTAGATACTGCATGAATTCATCATCATCTTTCATAATTGAAAACAACACTATCGGCTACTTGGCACTTCGGCCTAAGAAGCAGTTTTTGAGTATTTTTCCAAAATGGAGGATGGGACTTAAAGAAAACATAAAAACCTGACAAGGATTGACGATGATCAGTCGCCACATCCAAGTCCAATAATCCGCGGGTCTTCTCTACCGGTAGAAGGATAGAAACTACATCCGTAACTATCCTCGGGTGAAAACTACATCCGTAATCACCCTCGATGAAAACTACATCCGTAATCATCCTTCGGTAACACCTGGGCCAGAATAATAATTGATGGACCGCCTGGCTCACGACCGCTTACACATCCCGGGAATCGTTCGTCAACGATTCCCACACCTGCCAGAGTCCCCTTTTTCTTTTTCTTTCAAAACTTGTTTTGATTGAAAATCGAGTAGTTGAGGTCCGACATCAGTCGACCGATAATTCTTGAAAAATGTGCAAGGAAGTAAAACCAGACCGGGGGTTTTCGAAAATATTTTGAGTTCGAAAGAGTTCGAGTATAGGTATACACTTATACTTATATCAATCCCGACACAGGGTTTTGTGTTCACATATGGAAAATGGTACGCATAAAGCTTGTAACACAACAGGGTAATTCCATATATATATATATATATATAAGTTTTTGAAAAGTAACTTACCTAGATAGAATAAAAATATAATATTTTAAATGACTATGAAAGTCCTTAGACATCCTTTGAATAGTGTTTTATAATCTTCAGAACACTCAAAGTATTTAATAAATATTTGACTAATATGTAACAAATAATAAATATTCAATAATCCCTTTTTAAAAGAATACTCAAAATAATATTCATTTATTAAATAATATTCAAATAATATTTACTATTAATACTGAAATATTTAATAACCTCAAAACACCCAAATACAACTCTTGGAATGTTTCTAATAAAAATCAAGACACAACCTCTCCGGCAGTCTCCAAACTTTAGCCACTTTATCAAATAACTACTACTGACTCTCGGTCAGTAAGAAATAATTAATAAGCCTGAAAATCCTTTTTCTCTTTCTCCCTTTTTGTTAATGAATAATATAATTAATATTCATCAATTTAATAATCATTCAAATAACATATATCGATATCAATCTAGCTGTTTTAAGCTGAAAATAACCAATTTATAACCATTGGAATATCTTTAATCCGTATTGAAAATAAACTATCTCCGATAAATAATATACTAGCTAGAATCACTCCATTAAATTATTTTATTATTTCTCCGGGACAAAGTGATTTTAAGAAAGCGTTTTGAAAACGATATTCACCTAATTAAATAAATTTAATTAGGCGAATGAGGTTTATTTAATTAGTGAATGCTTTCAGAAGCATCTATTAATTAAATAAACACTGGTTTATTGGTGATGTTGCCTTTAGGTTAATTATTGCGAAATTCTCTTTTAAAAGCTTTGCCCGGGTTTTCGAAAACATACAATACAAAATAGCCCCGACACGCGGCTAAGTTCTAAAACTCAATACATGCTCTACCCTCTGAGCCTCTCTTATTCCGATACATAAATACATACCTCATAACATATAGTCCACTACCATAGTACGAAAAGTTTATAGATATATATATATATATACCGTATAAATCAAGATATAGAGCCATAAAAATATCACTGCCCGTCAACAGTATTATAAGCCATGGGGTTTTGGTTATTACACGAGCAGAATTTAATATTGTTGGCAAGGCCAGGAATACAATGATTTGGAAGAAGAAGTACAAGGTTGGAAAACTCGCGAATACGGATTGAAAACTTATTTAACACATTTCATATATTTAAAATAAATATACTCTGAACAATAGAGTATGCATAGTAAACTTGCCTCTGGTCCTTAGCAGAAAATAGAAACCGCGGACAAATCCTTCGCACCTCGTCCAAGCAATTCCATGGACCTTCCCTGACGTCTCGATCTTCCTTTTTGGATGCACGTCGCTCCAATTTGATTACGCCCTAATAGTACTAAAATGGTTACGAGTACGTGTCAGTCCTCCCTCGTATCTCGAGTAGTCCCGACTCAGAGTTACTACTAAGTCACTTAAAGAAAAACTATAGGCGTCTTCCCCATAGTTAGCTATTCTAATACCACTTAATGCACATAACACATTTATATCCATTTAATAGACTTAAACCAATTTAATATATAATTAATCCTCAAAGCATCATTGATCCTCAATACCGTTTTTAATACTTAACTCAGCACATAAATCCTCGAGACAACAATTAATCCTCAAATCAACCACTTAACACATATACACATAATCAGTTAACATCCACTTCATGCCTCTAGACCATGGAAATTTAATAAATTAAATATAATTAATCGCAGGGGATTTTCAGAAAATTTCGGCATGAAGTATTCGTTTATCGGACTATGGGCACAGCCCCTCAAATACAATACAACCCTGTTTTAGCAAAAATAATGCTGCCTCAACTTGCAGCAACATAAAATAAACACATAAAAAAGTATCCGCCCTGATATGCGGCACATAGCACATAATGATTTATATTACACTACTACTTACGCTACACTAATGATCGTATTTCTCACGTATTTTAATGATACACGTGACAATCAATCATTGATGTTCGTAAGCCCTAGGGAACAATCCCTAGCACTAACTATTACTTACGCTATATCGATGATCGTACCACTCAAGTATATTAATTATACCCGTGATAGCTAATCATGGATATTCGTAAGCCCTAGGGATTAGTCGAAAAGAATTACACAAGTCCTTTAAATATTGACATTTAAAAACTTGTGATCTTCTCATAACCCCTAGCACAGTTCTAATTATTATAAAATTCTAACATTTAACATATAACATTCATAATTAGTAAAGCCATCGAATACCACGACTCGACTTATAGCACTTAGCACGTAAACATTTATTGATGACCATATATTACAAGTAAGTCACATAAACCTTAATTATCGACTCAATTATATCTAATTCTCGCATATAAGACATTTATCAAATACAATGGTCAAACTCGATTGCTGACTAACTCGATTATCATTTAATCAATTAAGCATAGCAATTCCATATAACCACTTAATCATTTTATTCATTTAAAACGAATCATAATAATCTTTAAATCTACCATCCACTCCGACTATTAAACTCGAATATTAACGAGACCACAATTAATCTCACAATTTCAATTAGCAACTAACAATTTAACAATTAACGATTATTAACTCGAACATTTAATCGGACTCCTAATTAAACTCAACAATTATAATTATCAACATACTTTCCGAATTAAATTACGAAAATACAAACAATATTCATAATTTACAATACTATGCTAATTACGAAAATTATCACATTAGACTCACCAATTAAATCTAATTTAATTACCACCATAATCTCGCAATTTAAACTAAATAAATTACGACCATTAAACAATATATCGAAATTCACAATTAAATTTATTACGAAAATTAAAATAATTAAAATTACGAAAGTATACCATTTTCGTTTCCGATCCGATCCGCCCAAAAATCAAGACACCGGAAAAACCCCCACCATCTCTCCTCTCTCCTCTCTCTCTCTCTCTCTCTCTCTCTCTCTCTCTCTCTCTCTCTCTCTCTCTCTCTCTACATGCCTTCCCTTGGTACCACACCACACGGCAGCCTCCTTTCGCCGTCCCCATCTACTCCGGTCATCTCCACCACCCTGCAGCACCGCCGCCGTCGCGACCTCCATCCCCCGCTGCTGCTGGCTAGACCCACGAACACACACACACAACGCACACATCTATATACACACACCCCCGCGTTTATATACACACGCACACACGAATTACACACACTTACACACGCATACACATACATATATAGGTAGCCCAATTGATAAAAATCAAAACCCCTAATTCAATTCCCATGAACCCTAATTTCTTTTCTCCCCTTCCTCACTTTCTCTTTCCCCGTATTTTTCTTTCTGCGTGTTGTTTTGTGTGTGATATTGGGCTTGGCCCAACATACTTATATTACTACTAATTTATAACCCACTTCTAATTTAAACCCGCAAAATATTACTCGGATCAAAATAATAATTTTTGAATTAAAAATCTCGATTGGTAAAAATAATAATTCCAACATAATTAAATACTATATTATTTTTAAAGACTATTGGAGAAAGAATTAGAATTAAATCTAATTTTTCTAAATTGATTTGCATTTTACAAATTAATAATAATTTATAAAAACAATTCATAAAAATAATAATTATGATTCATAAATCACAATTTACTAAGCTTTATAAAATACCACAAATATTATTACTTTAGTAAAATCTTGAATTCTCGATTTTATATATTAATCGAGCCATTTCTACAAATCCTCAAATAATTAAAATAATCATTTTCTAAGGATTTTAAAATATCCAACTTATTCAATAATTTAAAATAAAATCTCTACTGAATAATTCCACACTCCAAAATTAAATCTTTATCCAAATAATTTATTGACTCGAGATATCTACTCGGTCCATAAAATTTTAAAAAGGGTCCCGGTTCCACTTAACCGAAAATAATTAAATAATAAAATAAAAAAAATTCCTCTTCATTTTAGGAAAAACATTATTATTGAAATAATAATAAATAATTTCTTGAAAAATCCGGGTTATTACAGTCTACCCTCCTTAAAAGGATTCCGTCCACGGAATCAGCTAAGGCCACTACTGGGATTCCTTAACTCTTTCATCATCAACATTTATTCGGCAAAACCAGAGATAGTGTCCATTCGTAAACAACTTCTCCAAAACCTCAAACCAATTATGGTGTCTCTATCGGACATTATTGCCACTAGAGTTTCACAACACATCCCCATCTTTATTTTCTTTTAAATATGGCTTGACCAACTTCCCGTTAACATAATAACCTTGAGAGAGAGTTCACTGATTCCATTAACATAACACTCTTGGGAGAGAGAATGCACTCATTATATGAATCATAACATCCTTGAGAGAGAGACTAAACTAATACCATTAATATGTCACTGATATCTTATTCGTCTTGGGGATCCGCTCTTGTAATAGGCGATTTCGCTCGAATCTAATTTCTATCAGCGATTTTCTGACTTGGCCGACCTGGTTGGCATCCCCTTGAAATTCATTAGAGATAACAAGAATCAGGGATCTTTGAAAAGATAGCTGCCATATCAAGGCAATTGTCACACACTGGTGATCATAAGGTTATGAGTGTTAAGGTCAACCTTATTTGAGATAAGGGAATTTACCGAGAGATCAATATGATCAAAAGAACTCACGTTGCGTGTCTCAGTTGAGACATTACTAAAGGTAATTAGCCTTCTTGTATTTCACAACTCACAAGTGATGGCGTCCCATCAGACTTCTATCACACAGACAGATGGTCCTTGTGACCCCTATAAGTATAGGGTTGTTCGTCTCAGTGGAAGTTGTTTAGTATGAAAGCAATTCGAAATCAAGTTAATGATTATCATCTTTTGATAATTAATTCATAAAAGGGTCACCTTGGGCCAAAATTGAACAGATTCCAAGGTGAGATGTCAAAAAGAAAGGATAACCAGAAAGATACTGGTATACAACAGACAAGTGGTGTTACTTCACCATAGGATTATCCACTATTGAAGGAGAGTGGAAGTTTTAAAATAACATCATTTGACAGGGCTTCGAAAACCTGAAAGTTGGTATAATGACAGCCTCTGGCACAATTAGAACTAAATATGGTTTGGCACAAGTGTCATTAAAATAACTTCGAAGAGAGAGTTTATCTTATATCAAAATTCTCTCTTAGAGAGATGTCAAGATAGATCATAGACTGGGGAGGTAATCAAAATAATTTACAAACGGGGAGACATCAAATAATTCACAGATTGGGGAGGTAATCCAAATGATTCACGAATGGGGAGGGTATTGCCAAGGTCGCCACGGATGCCTTTTACATCGGCTCCTCTGACAGATAATCGTTCGATTTTAAAGCTTTTCTTTTCCATGCACACCCTAAGGTGCTTGATAATTGACATCATTGTCGACTCGTAATAGTCGCTAAGGATTCAGTCATCGACATTTATAATCGCAGGGAGTTCTAATCGACTCAGCGCAAGCATCTCAAGCAAGCGTTTTATTCTTTAAGTAGGCTTCGATACCGGTGTCACTCCTAGAAATGACGAATTCCACGTTTCGACTTGGCGATACTCTGGAACATCGTTAGAAAATACGTACTTAAATCTAGTCACTTTTTATAGCCGTCTTTATGCCACTCATTCCTTTTCTCATATCAATCTCGTGTGCTACATAAGCTTAACATTTTTTTTTTGCATAACAGCCTTCTTATTTAAGTCTTTTTCTGACTTTCTCCGTCCGCCTTGGTTCTTAAAACATATCTCGTCTTTATTGACCAATCACCACTTCACCATTTTATCTATGTAATCATTTGAAACATCCAGTGTCTGTCCACCAATCTATTTCTAATATTACCTCAAGCCCTCTTAAACTCGAGAAGATTTAAATACCCGCAACTTCGGCTAATACTCTTTCATAGGGGTCTTGTTTTGCTTCCCTTTCTTGGAATTTTAGCAGTACGAGTACAATCTCAGCATATCCTTGCCATAATACCAGATGTCATCTTTCCATCCTTTACCGTCATGTTGAAATTTCCTATAATTCGGGGAATACATAACTACGTCCATGAATCCCCTAAAATCATCTTAATCTTTGGTCTCGGGCGATTTATGCCCCTACCGACCAATACTCGTCTCTGAGAATTCTTTAGTAGACATCCATCGCCACAAGAAGTGAATTCTATCTCAACACATTCCTCAGCATGGCATTCCAATCTTAACTTAATCATTGGCACTACGTCCTGTAGTCCAACATGAACTCTACATGAGTTCTGACGTTCTCACATAACTATACACACTCCTACTCACTCTCGTTTCTAGTTTACTATAACCTCAGCTCTGATACCATTTTTGTAACACCCCAAATCCGGGGTCAGGGATTTGGTCGTCACGCGGAAATCCTCAATGACAAATCACCTGTTTATCAATATTAAACCATTTGTAGTCACTTGCTAACAGCAATACAACAATTGAGACCCCAACTACCAAGCATCTTTTGGGTTATAGGGCTAGAAATCAGAACTAAATTCCTTACATTACTCGATTCATTACAGCCATTCAATTACATTACATCGTGTATTACAAATCCTATACTACTAGTATAGCTTCGATGAGAAGTACACCAGCAACTAGTGCTATCCTGTACAAAGTAATATAATTATTACACATCAATATGATTGCATATAACTTACTCCAGCTATAGACTGAAAGGTTAATATTTAAAACAAACAAGTATGAGCGGAGGAATTGCCCAGCAAGTATTAATAGAGTTTAACAATATATAATCCAATATACACGGGGGTTTTAAAATCCAACAATACTTAACATCATTACCGAAACATTTATAACTATGAAACTTCAATAAGAAAAATATGACGTTTAACGCAACATCCAATGAACAGATAAGTTTATAATAACCATAGTAATCCTCATATCTTAGCGAAATAGTATACACTACAGTATTGCTAATCTTTTAGAAAGCTTTTCAAAATACGCAGTTCAATATGCTGCTAAGACAGTTGTTTATCATCGTATACAAACCAAACCATTAGAAGGTTTCATTTTTTAGTATTTCTCAAGTCTGAAAGTATATACATATAAGTATGTCATTTCCATCAAACACCTTACAGATCAACATCATGTACCGGGTATAAGTTCTTTAACCACTTGATAAATCTAAACTCAGAAATAAATGATAGGAAGCGAGTCAAAGCTCTTGAAGCAAAACATTTGAGACTTGACATCAATAACCGATGAACCATCTTTCATCTTTTGAATAATTGCAAAAGTGCACAAACACGTGCCATTATTGTTAGAATATTCTTGCAGTTCTAGATACTGCATGAATTCATCATCATCTTTCATAATTGAAAACAACACTATCGGCTACTTGGCACTTCGGCCTAAGAAGCAGTTTTTGAGTATTTTTCCAAAATGGAGGATGGGACTTAAAGAAAACATAAAAACCTGACAAGGATTGACGATGATCAGTCGCCACATCCAAGTCCAATAATCCGCGGGTCTTCTCTACCGGTAGAAGGATAGAAACTACATCCGTAACTATCCTCGGGTGAAAACTACATCCGTAATCACCCTCGATGAAAACTACATCCGTAATCATCCTTCGGTAACACCTGGGCCGGAATAATAATTGATGGACCGCCTGGCTCACGGCCGCTTACACATCCCGGGAATCGTTCATCAACGATTCCCACACCTGCCAGAGTCCCCTTTTTCTTTTTCTTTCAAAACTTGTTTTGATTGAAAATCGAGTAGTTGAGGTCCGACATCAGTCGACCGATAATTCTTGAAAAATGTGCAAGGAAGTAAAACCAGACCGGGGGTTTTCGAAAATATTTTGAGTTCGAAAGAGTTCGAGTATAGGTATACACTTATACTTATATCAATCCCGACACAGGGTTTTGTGTTCACATATGAAAAATGGTACGCATAAAGCTTGTAACACAACAGGGTAATTCCATATATATATATATAAGTTTTTGAAAAGTAACTTACCTAGATAGAATAAAAATATAATATTTTAAATGACTATGAAAGTCCTTAGACATCCTTTGAATAGTGTTTTATAATCTTCAGAACACTCAAAGTATTTAATAAATATTTGACTAATATGTAACAAATAATAAATATTCAATAATCCCTTTTTAAAAGAATACTCAAAATAATATTCATTTATTAAATAATATTCAAATAATATTTACTATTAATACTGAAATATTTAATAACCTCAAAACACCTAAATACAACTCTTGGAATGTTTCTAATAAAAATCAAGACACAACCTCTCCGGCAGTCTCCAAACTTTAGCCACTTTATCAAATAACTACTACTGACTCTCGGTCAGTAAGAAATAATTAATAAGCCTGAAAATCCTTTTTCTCTTTCTCCCTTTTTGTTAATGAATAATATAATTAATATTCATCAATTTAATAATCATTCAAATAACATATATCGATATCAATCTAGCTGTTTTAAGCTGAAAATAACCAATTTATAACCATTGGAATATCTTTAATCCGTATTGAAAATAAACTATCTCCGATAAATAATATACTAGCTAGAATCACTCCATTAAATTATTTTATTATTTCTCCGGGACAAAGTGATTTTAAGAAAGCGTTTTGAAAACGATATTCATCTAATTAAATAAATTTAATTAGGCGAATGAGGTTTATTTAATTAGTGAATGCTTTCAGAAGCATCTATTAATTAAATAAACACTGGTTTATTGGTGATGTTGCCTTTAGGTTAATTATTGCGAAATTCTCTTTTAAAAGCTTTGCCCGGGTTTTCGAAAACATACAATACAAAATAGCCCCGACACGCGGCTAAGTTCTAAAACTCAATACATGCTCTACCCTCTGAGCCTCTCTTATTCCGATACATAAATACATACCTCATAACATATGGTCCACTACCATAGTACGAAAAGTTTATAGATATATATATATACCGTATAAATCAAGATATAGAGCCATAAAAATATCACTGCCTGTCAACAGTATTATAAGCCATGGGGTTTTGGTTATTACACGAGCAGAATTTAATATTGTTGGCAAGGCCAGGAATACAATGATTTGGAAGAAGAAGTACAAGGTTGGAAAACTCGCGAATACGGATTGAAAACTTATTTAACACATTTCATATATTTAAAATAAATATACTCTGAACAATAGAGTATGCATAGTAAACTTGCCTCTGGTCCTTAGCAGAAAATAGAAACCGCGGACAAATCCTTCGCACCTCGTCCAAGCAATTCCATGGACCTTCCCTGACGTCTCGATCTTCCTTTTTGGATGCACGTCGCTCCAATTTGATTACGCCCTAATAGTACTGAAATGGTTACGAGTACGTGTCAGTCCTCCCTCGTATCTCGAGTAGTCCCGACTCAGAGTTACTACTAAGTCACTTAAGGAAAAACTATAGGCGTCTTCCCCATAGTTAGCTATTCTAATACCACTTAATGCACATAACACATTTATATCCATTTAATAGACTTAAACCAATTTAATATATAATTAATCCTCAAAGCATCATTGATCCTCAATACCGTTTTTAATACTTAACTCAGCACATAAATCCTCGAGACAACAATTAATCCTCAAATTAACCACTTAACACATATACACATAATCAGTTAACATCCACTTCATGCCTCTAGACCATGGAAATTTAATAAATTAAATATAATTAATCGCAGGGGATTTTCAGAAAATTTCGGCATGAAGTATTCGTTTATCGGACTATGGGCACAGCCCCTCAAATACAATACAACCCTGTTTTAGCAAAAATAATGCTGCCTCAACTTGCAGCAACATAAAATAAACACATAAGAAAGTATCCGCCCTGACATGCGGCACATAGCACATAATGATTTATATTACACTACTACTTACGCTACACCAATGATCGTATTTATCACGTATTTTAATGATACACGTGACAATCAATCATTGATGTTCGTAAGCCCTAGGGAACAATCCCTAGCACTAACTATTACTTACGCTATATCGATGAACGCACCACTCAAGTATATTAATTATACCCGTGATAGCTAATCATGGATATTCGTAAGCCCTAGGGATTAGTGGAAAAGAATTACACAAGTCCTTTAAATATTGACATTTAAAAACTTGTGATCTTCTCATAACCCCTAGCACAGTTCTAATTATTATAAAATTCTAACATTTAACATATAGCATTCATAATTAGTAAAGCCATCGAATACCACGACTCGACTTATAGCACTTAGCACGTAAACATTTATTGATGACCATATATTACAAGTAAGTCACATAAACCTTAATTATCGACTCGATTATATCTAATTCTCGCATATAAGACATTTATCAAATACTATGGTCAAACTCGATTGCTGACTAACTCGATTATCATTTAATCAATTAAGCATAGCAATTCCATATAACCACTTAATCATTTTATTCATTTAAAACGAATCATAATAATCTTTAAATCTACCATCCAGTCCGACTATTAAACTCGAATATTAACGAGACCACAATTAATCTCACAATTTCAATTAGCAACTAACAATTTAACAATTAACGATTATTAACTCGAACATTTAATCGGACTCCTAATTAAACTCAACAATTATAATTATCAACATACTTTCCGAATTAAATTACGAAAATACAAACAATATTCATAATTTACAATACTATGCTAATTACGAAAATTATCACATTAGACTCACCAATTAAATCTAATTTAATTACCACCATAATCTCGCAATTTAAACTAATTAAATTACGACCATTAAACAATATATCGAAATTCACAATTAAATTTATTACGAAAATTAAAATAATTAAAATTACGAAAGTATACCATTTTCGTTTCCGATCCGATCCGCCCAAAAATCAAGACACCGGAAAAACCCCCACCATCTCTCCTCTCTCTCTCTCTCTCTCTCTCTCTCTCTCTCTCTCTCTCTCTCTCTCTCTCTCTCTCTCTCTCTCTCTCTCTCTCCCTCTCCCTCTCTCTACCTGCCTTCCCTTGGTACCACACCACACGGCAGCCTCCTTTCGCCGTCCCCATCTACTCCGGTCATCTCCACCACCCTGCAGCACCGCCGCCGTCGCGACCTCCATCCCCCGCTGCTGCTGGCTAGACCCACGAACACACACACACAACGCACACATCTATATACACACACCCCCGCGTTTATATACACACGCACACACGAATTACACACGCTTACACACGCATACACATACATATATAGGTAGCCCAATTGATAAAAATCAAAACCCCTAATTCAATTCCCATGAACCCTAATTTCTTTTCTCCCCTTCCTCACTTTCTCTTTCCCCGTATTTTTCTTTCTGCGTGTTGTTTTGTGTGTGATATTGGGCTTGGCCCAACATACTTATATTACTACTAATTTATAACCCACTTCTAATTTAAACCCGCAAAATATTACTCGGATCAAAATAATAATTTTTGAATTAAAAATCTCGATTGGTAAAAATAATAATTCCAGCATAATTAAATACTAGATTATTTTTAAAGACTATTGGAGAAAGAATTAGAATTAAATCTAATTTTTCTAAATTGATTTGCATTTTACAAATTAATAATAATTTATAAAAACAATTCATAAAAATAATAATTATGATTCATAAATCACAATTTACTAAGCTTTATAAAATACCACAAATACTATTGCTTTAGTAAAATCTTGAATTCTCGATTTTATATATTAATCGAGCCATTTCTACAAATCCTCAAATAATTAAAATAATCATTTTCTAAGGATTTTAAAATATCCAACTTATTCAATAATTTAAAATAAAATCTCTACTGAATAATTCCACACTCCAAAATTAAATCTTTATCCAAATAATTTATTGACTCGAGATATCTACTCGGTCCATAAAATTTTAAAAAGGGTCCCGGTTCCACTTAACCGAAAATAATTAAATAATAAAATAAAAAAAAAATTCCTCCTCATTTTAGGAAAAACATTATTATTATTGAAATAATAATAAATAATTTCTTGAAAAATCCGGGTTATTACACCCCTCCTTTCTGTTGAGAAGACTCTTCAACCAAAGTATTTGGGAGTCCAAGATAACGATAACATTTGTCAGTTGTTCCACCATCTACCAATAGCAAATGTTTTGAAGCCTGCTCAGCAGTATGCAAGGCTTTACCGTAACATTCCCGTGAATCTGACTGACATCCTCGTAGGCACCCAATCCCATTAGGAGTTGGAAATTTCATCGAGAGATGGTAGATAGAAGTCACCACACGCATCTCCTTCAAGAAAGGCCTATCCATGATAGCATTATAAGATATGTCTTCATTCACTACCATAAACTCTGCAACTTGAGTTACCACATAAGGTTCATTCACCATCATGATTAGGAGCTTCACTCGTCCCACAATCTGAACTGGACCTCCAGTAAATCCATATAAGTCGTTGTATGAGAGGAACATCTCCTTATCCAAGAGTCCCATTTCTGATAGGTGTCATAAGCTATTATATTGCATGAGCTTCCATTATCCACTAAGATCTGATGTACATTCATCCCCCAATGGAGAACATGACCACCAGGGCATCATTATGTGGATGATGTACATGTTTAGCATCCTCCTCAGTAAAGGTGATGTCTGCAGCTTCCCCCTTAAATAGCTTTGGGGGCTTTTCAGCTAGGTGGAAGACATTAGTGAAGGGAGCTCCTCTAGCCTCCCGTGCAAAGTTTTTCATAGAGTTCCTGCTCGTACTTCCGATATATGGACCTCCTATTATGGTGCGGATACTATTCACCCTTGCCGTACGATCAGGTATCGTTTTTTCTGCCTCCTTTCTTTCTTTCTCATCTTTATATTTTTTCGCCTCTTGTGCCACAAACTCCGTAAGGTATCCCTTCCTGATTAAATCCTTGTAAAGCATAAAAATGTAATATGTAATAGAGGACATATATAACTCAACTAGGATAAAAGATAAATAATAAACTCTATACAGAGATCGTGAAATTTGAAGAACAGGCACCAACAAGGATCAAGTCGCTGAAAGAAGTTCATTAAAATGATCAAGCCTCAGTGACAAAAATAAGATGTACAGATGATTCAGTTGAAGGGCCAAAAGATTCCAGTGATAAAGTTTTTATGGTTGCACAATTCTTGGCAGTATTCTTAAAGACATGATACGAAGACCACGAGTGAATGTTAGTCGTCTGTGAACCAGACCAGTTACACTAGGCGTCAACATTTTCACAAAGGAATCGAAGTATCTAACTCAGAAAAACTGTTAAAGAGGTATGAGAGCAGTGTTGATATCCTCCATTTCAGAAGCTGAATATTTAAGGATGTCAAAAATAAGAGGAAAATGAATAGTAACCGGAATCACTATTCACACTGGAATTACTATTCACACCGGGTGAATAGTAACCGAAGTTACTATTCATGTGAATAGTACCCAAAAGTACTATTCATAAAGTAAGAAACATGTGGGGCCCACATGAATTAAAAATCAAACTTTGAAATTTAAAAGTTCGGTGAAGTTTGAAAGGTTGGCAGGTGAAAGAAATTTGGCAGATAATATACATAATCAATTACGTATATTAGCTGCATAGTAACTTTCTAAAATCTATAAATAGGCCTGTTGTATTTCATTTCAAAATACACCTCAACACACAACTCTCTCTTCTCTCTCATATATTTTCTGTGTAAGCTGCTAGATAGTCCGACTAGTAGGAAAGTCGGCTTAGCCCACTTTCAGGCAGTGTCGAGTAGAAGGTCCTCGTGCCTAAACTATCCTTAGGAGTGTTCTAATTTTGAAGCTAATCCATTGGATTAGAAGTTGTAACACCCCTTCGAGTTTATTATCAATAAAGATATATTCTCGGAATTATTTTTAATTTTTATAGTATCGTATTCAACCCCCCCTTCTACGATACTTTGGGACCTAACAATTGGTATCAGAGCAAGCTTCTAGCATACAAGAAGTTTAAAGATCACCACCATGGGAATGAAGGATTCAGGCGTGAGAATACCAGTTCTTGACAAAGATAATTACTTTCACTGGAAAGTAAAGATGCATTTACATCTCTTATCTATTGTTGAAGGTTATGTAAACTGTATAGAAAGAGGTCCTCATATTCCTATGAAGGCCAACACTGCAGTTGGAGAAGCAGCAGGAACTGGAGTTGCTGGAAGGCCTATTCCCAAATTATCCGCAGAATTCACAGATGGAGACAAAGAGGAAGTCCAGAAGGATAAAAAGACCATGAATATACTGTTCAATGGTATTGATCAAGACATGTTCGACAATGTCATCAACTGCACCACTGCCAAGCAAGTGTGGGACACTATTCGAACACTCTGTGAAGGAACTGAACAAGTCAGAGAGAACAAGATGCAACTCCTCATACAACAGTATGAACACTTCCATCATAATTCTGGAGAAAATTTAACAGATATATTCAGTAGATTTCAGAAACTACTGAATGGCCTGAAGTTGTACGGGAGAACATATGAAGTCAAAGACTCCAACTTAAAATTTCTGAGATCTCTTCCTAAGGAATGGAAGCCAGTTACAGTCTCGTTGAGAAACTCTCAAGACTACAAAGATTTTACACTTGAGAGACTGTATGGAATTTTAAAGACCTATGAGCTCGAGTTGCAACAAGATGAAGAAATTGAGAAAAGCCAGAAGAAAGGTGGAAATATAGCTTTGGTGGCCAATATTCCAACAAACCAAGATGGAGAGAAGATGAAGAATAGAGAAGCCACACCAAGTCAAAGAACTTGGGAAGGTGGAGCTGCAACTAGCCAAGGTAAAAACAAGATGATTGAAGAACCTGATGCATTAAGTAAGAATGAAGCTGAAGATCTAGATGAATATTTGGCATTTCTATCAAAAAGATTTTCGAAGCTAGGATTCAAGAAGAATTCAGCAGGAGCTGGGCAATTCAAGAAAAACTATCAACCGAACAAGGATGTGGTTGAAAGATCAAAGTTCAAATGCTATAACTGTGGAATTGCTGGCCACTTTGCCAATGAATGCAAAAAATCCAAATCTGAGAATGAAAAGAAACAGTTTGAGACTGTCGATTACAAAAAGAAATACTTTGACCTTCTCAAGCAAAAGGAGAGAGCATTCGTATCAAGAGATGATGATTGGGCAGCTGGAGGTGACTCAGATGCAGAAGAAGAGTTTGTCAATCTTGCACTCATGGCAAACGAAACTGATGAAGAGGCTAGTTCAGCAAGCAACCAGGTATACTCTACAAATCTAACAGAGCTTTCCAAAGATGAATGTGCCAATATTGTTGATGAAATGTCTAATGAATTGTACAACATGCATGTCACATTAAAATCACTTAACAAAGAGAACAAAAAGATTAAAGATCTTAATGCTAAGATAGGTGATAGGAATACTCTGTTAGAAACTCAACTAATTGATTTTGAAACAATGAAAAGAGATTGTCAGGATGCTAAGAATGAGTTACTTGAGGCTCTGAAAAGAGAAGAGTGTTTAATAAAATAGTTAAAAGAGGAACAAGACTTAATTGCTAAGTGGAAGGGATCAAAGGCTAAAACTGAAGAAATTTATAGTAAACAAGGAGTTGATTCTTTTCAGAAATTAGCAGAAGCTAAGTTAGATGTTGATAGGGAAGTTGCTTCAGATAGTGATTTAGTCGAAAAAGAATGTTCTTTGAGACCTAAGCCTGTTAGCAAAGCAACTTTAACTAAATTAAATAACCAATATGGACCTGTCAACAAAAACTTTGTAGTTGGAGAGTGCAGCAAAACCAAATCTGTTGAACAAATAAACATAGGCAACTTGTCCCACAAGCAATTGAAGGACAAGCTAGAAAATGTTAAGTCAGGTGTTAAGGACAAGAAAAAGAATAGAAATGGTAAGGTAGGGATTAACAAACACAACAATTACACACCTGATAAAAATGCTCCTAGGAAAAAATGTGTAAAGTGTGGAAGTGTTAATCATTTATCTACCAACTGTAAATCTGTTAAGAATGCTTCTGTGCCTTATATGCCTATGCCTGCTATGAATGTTATGCCAAATATGTATGCTCCCTCTGCTCATGCATCTAGTCAATATGCTAACATGCCATTCATGTATAATCCATACTACAATATGCCACAGATGCCATGGATGATGAATAACATGTTTGCACAGACTATGCCAAATTATACATCTAGTTTTATTGCATGTGAGCAAGTGAAACAACCTATTTTTCAGAAACCTACACCAAGAGTTAAGGTTGATTTAACTCAATCAGAACCCCTGGGTAGTAAGGGCTTGAAAAATAAGAAAAAGGCTAACAAGGCAGGACCCAAGCAAACTTGGGTACCAAAATCAACTTGATTTTGTGTTGATGTGTGCAGGGAAACAGAAAGAATCTTTGGTATCTGGACAGTGGCTGCTCTAGGCATATGACTGGAGATTCTACCCTGCTCACTAAGTTTGAAGAGAAAGCTGATCCTAGCATTACCTTTGGAGACAACATCAAAGGATATACTAGAGGATATGGCTTGATTTCACAAGGGAATGTTGTCATTGAAGAAGTAGCAAGTCAATTGTGTGATAAAGGCCAGAACGTCTGGTTCACATCTGAAGCTTGTGTCATTTTCAAGAAAAGTGACAACAAGGTAGTGTTGACAGGAGATAGAAGAGGAAATGTGTACATTGCTGACTTCAATTCAACAAATGAAAACATGACTACATGTCTTCTCAGCAAGGCAAGTGTAGATGAAGGTTGGCTTTGGCACAAAAGACTGTCACACTTGAGTTTTAAAGCAATGAATGAGTTGGTAAAGAAGGATTTTGTTAGAGGTATTCCAAAATTGGATTACTCCAAGGATGGATTGTGTGATGCATGCCAGAAAGGGAAGCAGAAGAAGGCCTCTTTCAAATCAAAGTCAATGTCATCAGTTGATCAACCCTTGCAACTACTCCACATGGATCTCTTTGGACCAGTCAATGTGTTGTCAATTTCAAATAAGAAATACTGTCTTGTGATTATTGATGATTTCTCAAAATTCTCTTGGACATTCTTTCTGCACTCTAAGGATGAAGCAGGTGAAGTCATTTTAAATCACATCAGGATAGTCAACAACAATCCTTTACTCAAAGTAAGGAGAATCAGAAGTGACAATGGAACTGAGTTCAAGAATTCTGTAATAAGAGAGTTTTGTGAAGAAGAAGGAATTATCCAAGAATTCTCTGCACCAAGAACTCCTCAACAGAATGGTGTAGTGGAAAGAAAGAACAGGAACTCTAATTGAAGCTGCAAGGACAATGCTTGAAGAATCTAAGCTACCAACATACTTCTGGGCAGAAGCTGTAAACACTGCATGCTACACTCAGAATATTTCTTTGGTCAATCAAGCAAAAGGCATGACACCTTATCAACTTTTCAAAGGCAAGAAACCAACAATCAACTTTCTGCATGTCTTTGGATGCAAATGCTTTATACTGAAAAATCATGGTGAGCATCTTGGAAAATTTGATTCAAAAGCAGATGAAGCTATCTTTGTTGGATACTTAGCTGGAAAATCCTACAGAGTCTACAACCTAAGACTAAACATTGTAATGGAGTCCATACATGTTGTCTTTGATGACAAGAAAATATCTGGTCTAGTAGATGAAGGTTTTCATGAGTCTCTCTCATTCGAGAATGAGAGAAGTGGTGAAGAAAGTGAAGATGATGATGAAGAATGGAGATCAAATAGTGTGAGAAACAGACAAGGATTATCAGTTGAAGGCAGAATGAACCACCTGTTGAAGAGCAAATTACACCATCAGTTGGAAATCAAATTGAAGCATCTGTAGAAAATCAAAGAGAAGCATCTATTGATGAATCTGCAAGAAATCCATCAATCTCGAGGGCCATACACTCAGGGGGAGTTTCTCACAGTCAAAACTCAACAATAAGTCACAATGATCAACACAGAGAAAATGAAGCTCCTTCATCAAGGTCAAACTTACCACCACAGAGAAAATGGACCAGGGATCATCCATTTGAGCTTATCGTTGGAGATCCTAATGCAAAGGTCCAAACCAGAAGAGCAAGTCAAGAAGAATGCTTATACAGTAGTTTTCTATCCAAAGAAGAACCTAAGAGAGTTGAACAAGCTCTTCTGGATCCAGACTGGGTTTTAGCAATGCAAGAAGAGTTATACCAGTTTGAGAGAAATGAAGTATGGAAACTTGTACCCAAACCTAAAGACAAATCAGTGATTGGCACTAAGTGGGTATTCAAGAACAAGATGGATGAAAATGGCATAGTCACAAGGAATAAAGCTAGATTAGTTGCTAAAGGCTACTGTCAAGAGGAAGGAATTGATTTTGAAGAAACCTTTGCACCAGTAGCAAGGTTAGAAGCAATAAGGATCTTCCTAGCCTATGCAGCGCATGCCAATTTCAAAGTCTATCAAATGGATGTCAAGAGTGCATTTTTGAATGGTATTCTGGAGGAGGAGGTGTATGTTAGTCAACCGCCTGGTTTTGAAGATCCAGACTTTCCAGAATATGTGTTCTTTCTACTCAAAGCACTCTATGGCCTGAAGCAAGCACCTAGAGCCTGGTATGACACACTCTCACAGTTTCTTATAGAGAATCACTTCATTCGAGGTACTATTGATAAAACTCTCTTTTATAGAAATGTCAATGGCTCTATGATACTTGTCCAAATTTATGTAGATGATATAATATTTGGGTCTACAGATGAGAAACTTTGCATGAGGTTTGCCAAACTCATGCAAAGTAAATATGAAATGAGTATGATGGGTGAATTAACTTATTTTCTTGGTTTACAAGTTAAACAATTGAATGAGGGAATTTTTATAAGTCAAACAAAATACATTTATGATCTTTTAAAAAGGTTTGATTTAGCAGATTGTTCTTCTGCAAAAACACCCATGGCCACTGCCACTAAGCTTGAACTGAATACTAAGGAAAAGAAGGTGGACATGACAAGCTATAGGGGCATGGTTGGATCTCTTTTATACGTAACAGCTAGTAGACCTGATATTATGTTTGCTACATGTTTATGTGCTAGATTTCAAGCTGATCCGAGTGAATCTCACTTAGTAGCTATTAAAAGGATTTTCAGATATCTCAAGGGAACACCAAAACTCGGCATTTGGTACCCTAGAGATTCTGGTTTTGATCTAATTGGTTACTCAGATGCAGATTATGCAGGTTGCAAAATGGATAGAAAAAGTACCACAGGAACCTGTCAATTCTTGGGAAACAAGCTGGTCTCATGGTTCAGTAAAAAGCAGAACTCAGTATCTACCTCAACTGCAGAGGCTGAATACATAGCAGCTGGGAGTTGTTGTGCACAGATTCTATGGATGAGAAATCAACTACTTGACTATGGAGTTAAAGTTAAAAGGATCCCAATTTTCTGTGACAATACTAGTGCAATTGCAATATCACAGAATCCAGTGCAGCATTCTAGAACCAAGCACATAGACATCAGATACCATTTCATCAGGGAGCATGTGATGGAAGGCACTGTGGAACTGCATTTTGTTCCTAGTGAAAAACAGTTGGCAGACATTTTTACTAAAGCTTTGGATGAAGCAACCTTTTCAATGTTGGTAAGTGAGCTTGGTATGTTAAATTTCACATGATTTTTTAAAATGTCTGTTCAATTAATTGCAGCCAGTGAATTTCATTCTCTGGATTTTGTTTGTTTTATTTGATTATCTGCATGATTATTCTGGAGATATCACTGTAGCATAATTAAATAAATATTTTATTGACATATATCAATTAATGATATTTTGTTAATTTTATATCTATTTAATTGTGAGTTTATCTGATTATTGTGGATTAATTCTTGATTTACATCGTGATTATTTTTAAATCCATAATAATTAGAAGTAATAAATATGTGTATATGTGTATAGACTGATAGGTTTCGGTGATAAGATGTTTTTTCGGCCGACAGGTTTCGGTGATAAGATGTTTTTTTGGCGAATTAGGTTGTTAGGTGAGAAATTATTGAGCGGTGTTGTTTTTCAAACATAACCTATCACTATTACACCTAACCTACTAAACCTTGAAACCTTATAAATGATGAGTTTTTGTTTGTGTTTAACATCATCATTTTTCAGATATACAGAGCATATACACACGATTGCTGAATATTTCGAGCTTTGATCGGAAAGATCTCTCATTCTAGCTGGTGGTTTTTAGATTGGATTTTATATTCTTGCTTTATACATCATCCTTTATAAAAACTAACCCTTGTTTTTGAATTTCCTCAAAGTTTTGAAAATGGCATTGCAGGGAAGCTTTTTAATTGCTAAAGTTAATCCTATTTCCATTCAGCAAATCGAAACCATTCAGGATGAGCAATTTCGGGCTTGGACACAATTTTTGAATGAACATTCATTAATTCGATATGCTTTAGTTACACCAGTGCAGCTTAACCATGATGCATTGCGTGAACTATATTGCAGTGCGGTTAACACTTCTGGACAGGACGGGTGTGCATTCACATATCGACTATTTGGTAGGTCGATTAGGGTCACTGAACGAGATGTTAATCGAATTCTTCATTTTCCTATGGAAAATCTCGTTTCTGATCCTACATCTGAACAGATTGAAATGTTCTTTCGTTTTATAAGGTACCAAGATGGCAATTTCAATACTGGTAATCTTTATAGAACGTTTCTAACCCAGTATTGGAGTTTCTTCTTTCACACTCTTAACCATGTTTTTTCCTCAGATAGAACAAATCAAGATCTAATACCTGAATATATCCAAAAAATAGGGTATGCGGTCGCCAATAATTTGAGGATTAATTTTGGAAAAATAGTGCTTGGTCAAATCATTTTAAAGATGAAACACTTAGGAACAAGAGATGTTCGGACTCAAAATGTCAAATGTCTATATCCAAGGTTTCTACAGCTAATATTAAATGATTTTTTGAATGATGAAGACAGGGTACACTTGGAAAATGGTCAAAAGGTGGAATGTTCTTCCATAAAGACGAATGTAATTAATTACATGAGCAAAAAGAAATATACGGATGTGCCTACAGTCCTAACGGAATATCTAAAGACTGTCCCACTTCCGTTGTTACCAAGACCAGTGAGAGCAGGTATACTACAAGGTAATATTTCAATCCCTGCTATTCCAACCTTTGTATTCCCTGTTGTGTCACAGGAAATACAGTTTCTACAGCCCCCAGTGGCCATCTTACCCGACCAAGAGCAGGAAATCCCACCGTCTCTAACACAGGTCGAAGAGCCCATTTTACAAATGCAAACACAAACACAACAAACTCCTACACCTCAATTGTCACTTAAACGACCAACCATCAACACTTTTGAGGGAGATAGTGCCTCAGCAGTACCACATAAGGAGTTAGTTACATCAACAACTCTACCTCATTCTAAACGAAGTAAACCGAATGAACCTGAGGTAACTGTAACTGTTAGGGAAACAATTCTTCCTTGTCAAATTAGTGAAAATGTAAATGAGGATGAATTGACGGGAGCAACTATCTTGAGTTCCATTTCACGGAACATAAGAGTGGTTGATGATCTTTCTAAAGATCAAATGCCTTCACAGGCATCCGAGGTGGAATTACCTACCTCAATAACTGCTGGTGAATCTTCCATTTTACGGAAAGATCCATCGGTAGGTGGTTCTTTTATGAACAAAGTGTCTTCACAAACATACGAGGGAAACTTGGGTTTTATGCCATTTAATCGATTCAAGTTTAACCTCCCAGAGGAAAAATCTCTGGATCTCTTTCGAGATTTACCACTATTTACCAGTGGTCGGCAACTCGCTTCACGTGAGGATGGAAGCTCACGAACTTTCATTGCACCATCCGTGACCTCTGAAAAAGGGGCTAAAATGATTTCATTTGCAGGTACACATATCGGTGGAAGCTCTGGAGGAGAGTTGAGGGAAACACGAACAGAACATGTAAGTGTCACCCAAACCACTAAACCGAGTGAATATAGAGTGTTGAGTGAAACACCTGCAGAACATACGAGTGAGCAACCTACTCAACCACATGCACCTGTAACCAGAAAGGAATACAGCAGACTCCTTACACGGGTCCAAAAATTGGAGAAAGAGTTGCCAAATATCTGTAAGTCCATTGCAGAAATCAAAAATTTGCAACTTATTCAACATGATGCATTCCAGGTTCAATTAAGTTCCATGGCAGCCCAGTTTAGTCATGCAATTAATTCCTTGGTGAAGACAGCTTCGTCTAAATTACCAACTCCACATCCTACTATCTTGGAGGATAACCCAACTGAGGGGGAGAAGGTGGATGACCAAGAAGCTACTAGGCGTAATAAAGGCAAGGAAAAGGTTGTTGACACGGAATTAACTTTATCTTGGGAAAGGAAAAGCTAATGGAAGTATTCGTGCTATGTGAAAAGAAAGCAAGGCAAAACTTTAAGATATGTTCAGTCTAGAGGAACAATTGTCTTGCACTTGGAAATCTGGAAAATATATATATGATCAAGAATGTACGTTTATATTATTTATCTTTGTATTTTATTTTTTGTTGTATCAGTTGAGTTATCCTCTAGGAATTTGTTTGTCAAACCCTGATAATCAAATAGG
The DNA here is from genome assembly GCA_036435485.1 of Saposhnikovia divaricata. Lineage (NCBI taxonomy): Eukaryota > Viridiplantae > Streptophyta > Magnoliopsida > Apiales > Apiaceae > Saposhnikovia > Saposhnikovia divaricata. Next base: position 197,395,973 of record CM071594.1, read on the forward strand.
GGGAGATTGTAAAGCATAAAAATGTAATATGTAATAGAGGACATATATAACTCAACTAGGATAAAAGATAAATAATAAACTCTATACAGGGATCGTGAAATTTGAAGAACAGGCACCAACAAGGATCAAGTCGCTGAAAGAAGTTCATTAAAATGATCAAGCCTCAGTGACAAAAATAAGATGTACAGATGATTCAGTTGAAGGGCCAAAAGATTCCAGTGATAAAGTTTTTATGGTTGCACAATTCTTGGAAGTATTCTTAAAGACATGATACGAAGACCACGAGTGAATGTTAGTCGTCTGTGAACCAGACCAGTTGCACTAGGCGTCAACATTTTCACAAAGGAATCGAAGTATCTAACTCAGAAAAACTGTTAAAGAGGTATGATTGAGAGCAGTGTTATCCTCCATTTCAGAAGCTGAATATTTAAGGATGTCAAAAATAAGAGGAAAATGAATAGTAATCGGAATCACTATTCACACCGGAGTTACTATTCACCGGAATCACTATTCACACCGGGTGAATAGTAACCGAAGTTACTATTCATATGAATAGTAACCGAAGTTACTATTCATGTGAATAGTACCCAAAAGTACTATTCATAAAGTAAGAAACATGTGGGGCCCACATGAATTAAAAATCAAACTTTGAAATTGAAAAGTTCGGTGAAGTTTGAAAGGTTGGCAGGTGAAAGAAATTTGGCAGATAATATACGTAATCAATTACGTATATTAGCTGCATAGTAACTTTCTAAAATCTATAAATAGGCCTGTTGTATTTCATTTCAAAACACACCTCAACACACAACTCTCTCTTCTCTCTCATATATTTTCTGTGTAAGCTGCTAGATAGTCCGTCTAGTAGGAAAGTCGGCTTAGCCCACTTTCAGGCAGTGTCGGGTAGAAGGTCCTCGTGCCTAAACTATCCTTAGGAGTGTTCTAATTTTGAAGCTAATCCATTGGATTAGAAGTTGTAACACCCCTTCGAGTTTATTATCAATAAAGATATATTCTCGGAATTATTTTTAATTTTTATAGTATCGTATTCAACCCCCCCTTCTACGATACTTTGGGACCTAACAATCCTCAACATGATCCTTCAAGTGACGACAGTCAGCTGTCTCGTGTCCATTTGCATCATGAAATGCACAATATTTCCCTAGGTCCCTCCTCCTAGGGGGACCGATATGAGTCGGCTTCATGAACATTCCAGCTTTGTCCCCAACCTCAAACACGTGCTCAAGAGGTGCTGCCAACGGGGTCTACTCTGAATATTTATTGTAGTTCTTCAAGGGTGGGGGCTTATATTCCACAGACCTCCTTGAACCAGTTGCATTCACAGTTAGAGGTGCTGTCCTTTCCTTTCGACCAGCTTCCATTTCGGTGGAAGCTGAAGCTCTGTTGTAAGAAGAACGCCTGTCCACATTTGTAATAACCCTAACTTTTGCAATGCTACAGTACCTCAATGAATAGTGATTTTGAGGATTTATGGGAATGGTATGTGGGTACTCTATAAGTGAAACAGAAAATGAGTAAACAGAAACCATATTAGTGATGTACTATGAAAATAAGTGACTTGAAACGATGTCGGATTTCAGAAATTCCTGAGTATGGATTTTAAGGATTTTCGATTTCAATTGAGGCTCTATGGATATGATATTAAGGAGTATGAAAATTTTAAAGGGTTTATATCTTGAGGAAATATTAAAATCAGGTTAAACCAAGGAGTGATTAAGTTAAGGAAATGCCAAAGGAATTTGGATTGATAAACAATTTAGAACCACTTAGATAACGAGGCGTATTCGAGACGAATCGTGATTAAACAAGTATGGAAACCAAGTAACCAAGGTTAGTAAATAATAAGGAGATTTACCACATTAGTATTTACAAAGGTTATTAGTATTTACTTAAGGTTAAAGAACCAAGCTTACAAGATACTCTTCTATGACATAAGCAGTGATATCACCTTCCACTAACACTTAATTAAGGGGTAGATTAGTCATTAATCAAGCTAAATATCTACACCATTCCACAAGACTCTAGAATTTACAAGATTAAGGAAGATAAGATCAAAAATCAAGAGAAAAATCTTTTCCCCCTCCATTTCTTGCAAATTCGGCAAAACAGACCAGTTTCAGTAAAACAGCCATATCTCACTTAATTCTCAATGAAATTGGGCAATCTTTAGCTTTCTGGAAACCTTGTGAGATACTCTACAACTTTCATTCAGGAGCCTCGAGCAGAAAACGAGCAGAAGGGCTTCGTGTTGTCCAATCAATGTTGCGTGTTCTACTAGTCAGGAAGTGTTCTTGAATTCCCATGTTTAGATCATCCATCGAAAGCCTCCCAAGGACCATCCAAGGCCATACCAAGGTTAACCAAGCTTGATTGTGGTTATAAGAGCATCAAGGAAGGTATAAACCCTAACCCTTTTTTTTTATTATGTGAGTTTTAGTGATGTTAATGAATGCTGTGTGGTTAAAAGTGATTATTGTGATGTTAGCTAGCATAAATTTTGATTGATTGTTGGGTGATGGTATTGAGGCCTCAGCACTGATTATATGGATTATGAGGATGTAATATTGATGTGTATGGAGTTGTGGATGATTATATGGCTTGGTTGTGATGGAATGGTTTTTGAAATGTCCGAATTAAAGCCGTCGTAATGTCGAATTTTCGTTAGCCCATTTAGATAGCAAAATTCGTATTTGTCACTGGACTAATTATTGTAACCACTGACCATATTGAGTAGGTTTTGGTGTCTAGTTTATGTGGCCGCAAGAATCATGTCAAAAGAGTTTGCGGTTTAGGAGAAAAGTGGATTTTAGTGAAAGTCATTCGGAAACCGGGAAATTGCAATTGTGCCAACTTTGATGTTATAATTACCATACTTAGACATTTTTAGAAATTATGAAATTTTGGGATAATGTAGTAGGGTGGTCAGAGGACCATTTACAGTTGACCTTGTAGTAAAATTCGAAATCAATATTTTCTGAGAATTTTTACAGTCGAGTGTGGTTATTAAGGGAAATTGTGGAATACACTAAAACTTAGATCGAGTTTAAAAATGGTGAAGTGCATGTAAACTTTTGGTGCCTAAAAACCATGGTAAACATATAATATGAGTTAAGGGTGTTATGATGTAGAGATTAAGTGATTAAGTGGGGTATATACTAACGGTGATCCTTTTCGTTCCTATAGAAGCGGGAGACGAACTCAGGATTCCACCTACTCGCTTTAGAGATCCAGGCAAGATCCTTCTATCCCTACTTTGAAAATTATTTATCTTCGGAATAAAAATGATATCATGGAATATATATATATATATATATATATATATATATATATATATATATATATATATATATATATATATATATATATATATGTGATGCTATTGTTGCTATGTTGCAAAGAATATATTTCCTTGATTTTGGGAAATTAAAGAGAGATGGATATGATTTATGAAATATGGATATAGAGATGATTACGAATGGAGCGAATATGCTCTATGGTAAAAGAGATATGAAAGGGAATAGTATCAGTTGTTATCTAGGGTTATATGGTTTATAATACTATATTAAAAATATTCTTTTTGAGTATCAGTGGTTCAATAAATATTATTTGATTCTTTACTACTCTTAAAATAGACGGAATATTTTATGAATATAAAAGTATGTTTGATTTCTTGAATATGAAAGAGATGTCTGGATCATAATCAAAGCATTATGTTATATATATATATATATATATATATATATATATATATATATATATATATATATATATATATATATATATATATATATATATATATATATTTTATAGAAGTAATGTGCGAGAATGGAAATGATATTAGTAAATTATATGTGGAAATGAAAGCGAGAAAATGGAAATGTGGAATGATATTTTATAAATGGAATAATGATTTGACAAAAAGGGGGATAGCAACAAAAAGCGTAGGAGGCTGTGTGCGGCACAGTCCAGCATCAATATTTTATTTCGGCCCAAGAGTTGCCGAAGGAGGATGTAGTGATGTACCTTCCTCCAGGGGGATGTAGTGGTGTACCTTCCTCCTTCTATCGGTAGTAAAAAGGACGGGTACGGAGGGCGACTGATCATCGTCCTTACGTATTCGGCAACAGTGAAAATCCCCAAAACTTAAAAGAAAGAATTGATAATGGTTTTCAGATCTGTATTCTGAAAAAGGAAAATGGTATGAAATGATGGAATTGTTTTTACAGTAAGAAGAGAAACTGATTTTATATTATTTTTATATAATTGTTGTATAAAAAGGGAAATGGAAAGATTGTATTGAGAGATGATGTGCAGATGATATATTATCTTGAAATATTATGCTGAGGTGATGTAATGGTTTTTAATTAGTTTAGAAGAAAAACTGATATTATGTTAGAAGAGAAACTGATATTAGAATTCTATATATTTCTTTTAGTATAAAAATATTTAGAAGGAGTAATTATCAAATAAAAATAAATTCTTTTTATAATAATTATGATTTGTCTTCTGCTTATTATTCCGATATATTTATGTTTCTTTTGAAGCTAGTTTATAAAATTTATCTTGCTGAGCTATTATAGCTCACCCTTGCTATTTATTTATATAACAGCTAGATCAGGTATCGAAACGTCGAAGTGCAACCCGGAAGAGGGTAAAGGGGAAGTCTACCTTATAAGAAAGTATCGACACCTGTTCTCAAGGTAGTATATACTTTTATATGGGTGTAATAGATGGTATTCTGGGATTGTAATAATAGTTTATCTTTAACTGCTATCATTAATGGATGTTGTTCTCTGAGCATATGACTGGTGTGTGTGATGATATTAGTGTGGGGTCATTTGTACGAGTATTAAATAGTATAAAAAAAAGAAGACCAAGAGATATTATTAATAAATGGAAATTGGAGTATGATGGCCCGGATTCCTGACCCCGGATCTTGGGCTGTCACAGTTGGTATCAGAGCTTAGAGTCATCTTGCTCAGGAACAAAAGTGATAATAATATACACATATAGATATATATGTAATGATATAAAATATGAACTCACATCGAGTTCAAGGGTGGTTTATCGAACGAAGCGTTTATTCTAAGTAGTGATTATAATTTTATAGATTATTACTAATAAACGTTTATGTTTTAGTATAGGGAGAGGAGATTGGTAAGCCAAAGTTAAGGATATTTAAATCTTCTTGAGCTGAAGGGAGTTTGAAGTAATATTGTAAGTGGATTGGTGAATAGACACTGATTGTTTCAATTGATTGCGGAGATGAAATGGTGAAACTGAGATTGGTCGGTAAAGCCAAGATATACCTTAAGGACCAAGACAGACTGAGAGGTCTCGGGATTGACTTAAATGGAAATGTTATCATGCTAAAAGTGTTAAACTTATGTAGCACACAAGATTGATTTTAAAAAGGGAATATTTGATGTATTGGGAAGTGTACGTTAGACAATCTCGTGAGTATAAGTGGTATGTTAGAATATACAATTATAAAGAATAGTTTTAAAAGGGTCTTTGATACCGGAGCATTGTCAGGATAAGACGATCAACATTACGTAAGTATATCGATTAGAAGGTTGTGTTCTATTATGAATAAAGGCAGAGAGTATCGAGCCAAGTCACGACTAGGTAAATGAAGATAATTGGGAATAGCAGACGGTAGGTTAAGGCTACATGGTGAGTGCCAAAATTTAAGAAATTTTGGAGAGTACGCAGCCTAAGATATAAATAGTATTTGAGGAAAACCTTCCATTATTGGGATTTTCAATTGGGCAGAGGCTATTAACAGTACCTATTTTCAAGCTCCTACAGCCCTGCTAAATTACATTATTGAGTTTCAAATTTTCCTCAACTGGTGGGTAATTATTCATTAAGTGCCGGCATCTTTTAAAAATTTTCTGGTACCCTTGGGGATGTGTTTCAAAATTTTATTTTATCTATCTTAGTCAAAATATTCCTCTAAGATTACTTTCGGAAGATGGTATTGATCATTTTGATTTAAATTTTTCTTTATATTTTTACTACAACTAAGAGGAACAACCCTATACGTATACACAAGGACGATCTGTCTGTGTGATTGAAAGTCGGAGGGGACGCCCTCCTTTGTGTGACATACGGGTTCTTCCATTATATTGATTTCTCAGATATTCTTTTGTTTCGAATAAAGGTTATTTAAAACTCTTAATTTTATAAATTATTGTGGGACCCTTGCTTGTTTCTGGGTTCGTTTCAATTCAAAGTCTCTTAAATTCTATTAATTGTTTTGAATATAGGAGATTTCATTAATGGATGGAAGCAATGTTTATAGTATACGTGATTATACGAGGAAACTCGAGATTCCAAGGGAAACTTCGTTAAGAAATAATTAGAGCTAGAAGCGTTTCAATATAAGAGAGGAAGGAATTTCGTGAGGAGAAATGGGTATATTTGATTATTAGTAAGAGAAAAGAATATGAGGAATTTTAAGGTACAATTGAGATTTACTATTGAGAGTAAGGGTATTTTGAGGATAGAGTCAGAATAAGGATAAACAAAGGAAGTGGGGATAATTAATGAAGGATTCGAGGTGCAATAACTATTAGTGAGGGAAGGCCAATATTGTGCCTAATACCCTAAGTAGCAGAGAGAGATTAAAGATGTTAAGTATTCAAAGGATTAATCCAAAAGGTGTGAATGAGTAAAACTTGAGGTAAAGATTTTAATGAGAATAACAAAGGGAGATTTCAGAGGTGGAGTAGATAGTATATAATGAAGGAACTATGGTGGATCAGCAAGATGTAAAGAGGGTATAGTGAACAATAGACATATGGGATAAGGTATCCGGAGGAAATTGCAGGTACGCTCTAATTTAACTATTTAAGTGTAAATGTTTGGTTAGGGATCGACTAAGTCAATGAATGGTGTAGGTAGGTTGACAATCTAGATAAGGAAAATCAATATCTGATTAAGGGTTAGAGAATTCTATAGAAAGGAGATTAAGAGTATGAGGGAAAGTGTGAAAACATATTTTTCAAGGATAAAGGAGAAGTACGTTCTTGTTTAAGTACGAACAGGAAATATATATTATAGGTAATATTTTCTTACAATTGTTTTAAAGAATATTATTAGAACTTATTTTCTGGAAAATTTTACAGAGATGATATATAAAAATGTTGGAGTATTGATATTTTATGTCATGATAGAGATCATAATATCGCCAAACCATAGTGAGATACACTACCATTCAGGGAAGGCCAATGTGGTGGCCGATACCTTAGGCAAAATATGAAGGAGAGGTGAGATAAAATAGAATGACGGTATATAGGAGGAGATTTTCAAGGAAGGATGGTGAGAGTACTACTAATGATAAGCTAAATGGCATGTTGACGAATGACAAGCAAGTTTATGTCGGTGTATTTTTGCGCAAACAAGATAGAGATGTTATGAAAGAGCAAAAGGATGGAGGAAGTAATATGAGAATTAAAAGGTGTAATGTGAGAAAGGTATTCGTCAATATCTTCAACATGATTCCGGGACGGAATCCTTTTAAGGGGGGAAGACTGTAATAACCCTAACTTTTGCAATGCTACAGTACCTAAATGAATAATGATTTTGAGGATTTATGGGAATGGTATGTGGGTACTCTATAAGTGAAACAGAAAATGAGTAAACAGAAACCATATTAGTGATGTACTATGAAAATAAGTGACTTGAAACGATGTCGGATTTCAGAAATTCCTGAGCATGGATTTTAATGATTTTCGATTTCAATTGAGGCTCTATGGATATGATATTAAGGAGTATGAAAATGTTAAAGGGTTTATATCTTGAGGAAATATTAAAATCAGGTTAAACCAAGGAGTGATAAAGTTAAGGAAATGCCAAAGGAATTTGGATTGATAAACAATTTAGAACCACTTAGATAACGAGGCGTATTCGAGACGAATCGTGATTAAACAAGTATGGAAACCAAGTAACCAAGGTTAGTAAATAATAAGGAGATTTACCACATAAGTATTTACAAAGGTTATTAGTATTTACTTAAGGTTAAAGAACCAAGCTTACAAGATACTCTTCTATGACATAAGCAATGATATCACCTTCCACTAACACTTAATTAAGGGGTAGATTAGTCATTAATCAAGATAAATATCTACACCATTCCACAAGACTCTAGAATTTACAAGATTAAGGAAGATAAGATCAAAAATCAAGAGCAAAATCTTTTCCCCCTCCATTTCTTGCAAATTCGGCCAAAACATACAGTTTCAGTAAAACAGCCATATCTCACTCAATTCTCAATGACATTGGGAGATCTTTAGCTTTTTGGAAACCTTGTGAGATGCTCTACAACTTTCGTTCAGGAGCCTCGAGCAGAAAACGAGCAGAAGGGCTTCGTGTTGGCCAATCAATGTTGCGTGTTCTACTAGTGAGGAAGTGTTCTTGAATTCCCATGTTTAGATCATCCATCTAAAGCCTCCCAAGGACCATCCAAGGCCATACCGAGGTTAATCAAGCTTGATTGTGGTTATAAAAGCATCAAGGAAGGTATAAACCCTAACCCTTTTTTTTATTATGTGAGTTTTAGTGATGTTAATGGATGATGTGTGGTTAAAAGTGATTATTGTGATGTTAGCTAGCATAAATTTTGATTGATAGTTGGTTGATGGTATTGAAGCCTCACCACTGATTATATGGATTATGAGGATGTAATATTGATGTGTATGGAGTGGTGGATGATTATATGGCTTGGTTGTGATGGAATGGTTTTTGAAATGTCCGAATTATAGCCGTCGTAATGCCGAATTTTCGTTAGCCCATTTAGATAGCAAAATTCGTATTTGTCACTGGACTAATTATTGTAACCACTGACCATATTGAGTAGGTTTTGGTGTCTAGTTTATGTGGCCGCAAGAATCATGTCAAAAGAGTTTGCGGTTTAGGAGAAAAGTGGATTTTAGTGAAAGTCATTCAGAAACCGGGAAATTGCAATTGTGCCAACTTTGAGGTTATAATTACCATACTTAGACATTTTTAGAAATTATGAAATTTTGGGATAGTGTAGTAGGGTGGTCAGAGGACCATTTACAGTTGACCTTGTAGTAAAATTCAAAATCTATATTTTCTGAGAATTTTTACAGTCGAGTGTGGTTATTAAGGAAAATTGTGGAATACACTAAAACTTAGATCGAGTTTAAAAATGGTGAAGTGCATGTAAACTTTTGGTGCCTAAAAACCATGGTAAACGTATAATATGTGTTAAGGGTGTTATGATGTAGAGATTAAGTGATTAAGTGGGGTATATATTAACGGTGATCCTTTTCGTTCCTATAGAAGCGGGAGACGAACTCAGGATTCCACCTACTCGCTTTAGAGATCCAGGCAAGATCCTTCTATCCCTACTTTGAAAATTATTTATCTTCGAAATAAAAATGATATCATGGAATATATATATATATATATATATATATGTGTGTGTGTGTGTGTGTGTGTGTGATGCTATTGTTGCTATGTTGCAAAGAATATATTTCCTTAATTTTGGGAATTAAAGAGAGATGGATATGATTTATGAAATATGGATATAGAGATGATTACGAATGGAGCGAATATGCTCTATGGTAAAAGAGATATGAAAGGGAATAGTATCAGTTGTTATCTAGGGTTATATGGTTTATAATACTATATTAAAAATATTCTTTTTGAGTATCAGTGGTTTAATAAATATTATTTGATTCTTTACTACTCTTAAAATAGACGGAATATTTTATGAATATAAAAGTATGTTTGATTTCTTGAATGTGAAAGAGATGTCTGGATCATAATCAAAGCATTATTATATATATATATATATATATATATATATATATATATATTATAGAAGTAATGTGCGAGAATGGAAATGATATGAGTAAATGATATGTGGAAATGAAAGCGAGAAAATGGAAATGTGGAATGATATTTTATAAATGGAATAATGATTTGACAAAAAGGGAGATAGTAACAAAAAGCGTAGGAGGCTGTGTGCGGCACAGTCCAGCATCAATATTTTATTTCGGCACAAGAGTTGCCGAAGGAGGATGTAGTGGTGTACCTTCCTCCAGGGGGATGTAGTGGTGTACCTTCCTCCTTCTACCGGTAGTAAAAAGGACGGGTACGGAGGGCGACTGATCATCGTCCTTACGTATTCGGCAACAGTGAAAATCCCCAAAACTTAAAAGAAAGAATTGATAATGGTTTTCAGATCTGTATTCTGAAAAAGGAAAATGGTATGAAATGATGGAATTGTTTTTACAGTAAGAAGAGAAACTGATTTTATATTATTTTTATATAATTGTTGTATAAAAAGGGAAATGGAAAGATTGTATTGAGAGATGATGTGCAGATGATATATTATCTTGAAATATTATGCTGAGGTGATGTAATGGTTTTTAATTAGTTTAGAAGAAAAACTGATATTATATTAGAAGAGAAGCTGATATTAGAATGCTATATATTTCTTTTAGTATAAAAATATTTGGAAGGAGTAATTATCAAATAAAAATAAATTCTTTTTATAATAATTATGATTTGTCTTCTGCTTATTATTCAGATATATTTATGTTTCTTTTAAAGCTAGTTTATAAAATTTATCTTGCTGAGCTATTATAGCTCACTCTTGCTATTTATTTATATAACAGCTAGATCAGGTATCGAAACGTCGCAGTGCAACCCGGAAGAGGGTAAAAGGGAAGTCTACCTTATGAGAAAGTATCGACACCTGTTGTGAAGGTAGTATATACTTTTATATGGGTGTAATAAATGGTATTCTGGGATTGTAATAATAGTTTATCTTTAACTGCTATCATTAATGGATGTTGTTCTCTGAGCATATGACTGGTGTGTGTGATGATATTAGTGTGGGGTCATTTGTACGAGTATTAAATAGTATAAAAAAAAGAAGACCAAGAGATATTGTTAATAAATGGAAATTGGAGTATGATGGCCCGGATTCCTGACCCCGGATCTGGGGCTGTCACAACATTCCTTCTCCTGGGACTATAAGACCTGCTTCTTTTTCTTCCACTCCAACCAGCTGAGTTGTTATCCTTCCTTAATTTGGCCATAGACTCTTCAACAACCTTATGAGCTTCAGCTCGCACATAAAAATCAGCTAGCGTGACAGGTTCCTCCTTCTGAAGTTCCTTCCAGAAATCGCTTCCAGGCCATATCCCAGCTATTAAGAAATTTTTATACGTTTCATCTATAGCCTTCCTCACTTTTGGCACCTCCGCATTGAAACGTTTAAAATACTCTCTTAAAGTTTCCTTCTCCCCTTGTTTAATATTCGCCAAAGTGTTGGCAGGAGGTGCAAATGCAACCATGGCTCGAAACTGAGTCACAAAAAGCTCACTCATTTCTCCAGGAACGAATAGAATTAGATGGCAACCTCTTGAACCATTGATGAGCATTGTCCCTCAGGGTAGCTGCTAACAGCCGGCACTTTGTACGATCCCTGACCTGATAAACCTCCATCTCAGTACTAAAATGAGTAAGGTATTCCACTGGATCCGTGGTACCATCAAACTTCAGGTCCCCTACTCCTCTGTATCTAGGTGGAAGAGGTGAATCTCGGACCTTTTTAGTGAAAGGTGAAGCCACAGCTAGGCTTGATGTCGACCTCTTCTCAGCTTTAATTTTTTCCAAAGCTTTCCTTAAATCAGCCACTTTATAGTTTGCATCCTATCCATCCGAGAGGTATTCATTACTCTCATCTGTGTCTCCATTCGAGTCTCCATCCTGCTTGTGAGCTGAACTGTCTAGGGAGCTGGAGCTATCTTCACTCCCGACGGCTGATTGGAGCTTGGTGGACTTAGACCTCCTGTCTTGAGTCCGCTCCTCATCTTTAGATTTTTCCTTCCTATAGCTCTTAGAACCCCTTGATTGAGACTTGTCAAGGTTGTCATTTCCATCCACCTTCTCCTTCGTTCGATCCAACACATGCCGTAAATCTTTGCTTTTGAGCTTCTTCCCGACTTGATCAAATACGCTCACTCTCCTAGTTGGGGAATCCATAGGACCTTCCTTCTAATCCACATCTCTCGATCCGTTTCAACATCATAGAAATTATTTTTTCGAGCCTCCTGTTCAGGCTCTTCTTCACTTCCAAAATCAAAATTTATTGGTGTCACCTCCCGACGCCTAGTATGCCTTCCCGAGGTCTTCTGCTTTCTTTGTCCTTTCTTCTTATGTGACGATTTTTTCTCTAACTGGTTAATCCTATTACCCATAGTTTGGAGATGGTTAAGGATATCCCTAGCAGTTACTTCACCATCAGGGTTAGCATCACGCTTACCGCCTTCGCCGCTCGGCGTTCGCACATGCTCGGAATTTTCCGACATAGTTTCACCAAAAGATTGTTAGGAGAGAATCCCCTCCTTCTAGCGCCAAAAATGTTATGCAAAAAATTCGCACAACACCCCGAGAGAGCCTCGCTGGAATAACAGAAACTATCCTTAGTTTTCGGATAATTAAATAAACCGAATAGCTATAATAAAACAGGACAGCTGAACCTGATAATGGTGTTTAGTGTTTAAAGGGCTGGATTAGCAAGGTCACTGGACAACAATGGCAAAGATCTCCGGCCAAATATGCCCAGAATATGATTACTCAGGGTACACGTGCCTTGTGTATCGAAAAAGTAAAAAATCGAACCCCTCGCTAATTGCCTACATATCCTATTTATAGGAATCAAGCCCTAATGTAGTTCTTTTAGGTTAGGGATCCTTTCCTTGTTGATTAAGCCACGAAATAAGAGAGTTTTAATCAGATATATTACTTATCTCTAATTCAGTTAGCCACCTAGTAGAGTCCTATTCGAAGTAGAACTCCCAAATCCCACTCCTATAATAACTCCATGTATATATCACAAATATTCAATACTTATCATGCTAGGAACGTGTTTTTCAATGAAATAGACCATTAAAAGGACTCAATTCGCATCCCCTAAAAATTATGAGATAATCCTTATCCATTCGACAACCAGAGGTGGAGCCTGTAAGTACACCTACGCAGCTTCCCTCCAAAATGGCACCTGCGCAGCTTCCCTCCAAAATGGCACCTGCACAGCTTCCCTCCAAAATGGCACCTGCCTACCAAATAACTTAACAGGCCTCCACTTCTATGGGCCTAAAATTAAGCCCATTACAAATTTTGGGCACAACAATTAGCATTTTTAATAGTTGCCTATAGGATCCTAAATTGTCACAATATAAATAATTTCTAAACTAAACAAGTATAGGTGATATGCACATTTTATATTTATATATGTAAATAATTGTTTGAGAAAGTTACCAATGGGTTGTCAAAACTTAACAACCTTGCTACGCAACCTCATAATGCCTTACCACTTCAACTTTGACAATTCTATTGGAAATGTTTTAAGGTAACAAATTAAATCTCAAAGTAGTGTTCGAAGTGAAAAGCATATCTTGCAATACTAATTTTTATTATTGGAAATTCATTTACATTACATCAATATATTCTTAATGAGCACTGGTGAAGGCTCCCTCAAATTTATATAAAAAAAGTATAAAGGTAAATTTCTTTTTGAAAAATAACCAATTTAAACCCATTTAATGATCAATTTTTAATATTTTAGCCATTCATATAACTATAATTAACAATTCAATAATCCAATAAAATTGTAATTTTGTCTAAGCTTTTGACAAGCTTTCAAAAAATATTGAGATATAGTGATATATCATCTTGATTACTCCTATCATTAAATACCGAATTAATTATCTTCCTTATTCTTGATCCTTTTTTCCAATATCTAATTTTGGTATTCTTTTCAGATATGCAAATCAGCGCATATGATACATATTATACATATACACACCTCTTGTATAAAAGTAATTTTGTTTTTCAACCAGTTAAAATCCATTTCCAGAATTTACCAACTTATATTTCTATAATTAACAATTAATAATTTAATAAAAATTGAAAAATTATCATGCTTGGTTGTGATAACACAATACTCACAAACTTTCCATTTATACTGAGATTGTTACCACTGATTACTCCTCTAATTAAACAACTGAGATTTATTTTCAAAATTCAAAACACTATTTCTTGCTAACCCTGATTATATGACTATTAGAAAACGGTGATTGATATCGTGATAATAGTCCTATCTTTTTAAATTTCAAATGGAGAGTATCTCATTCTCTTCGTTTCTTTGTTTTCTTTTTCTCTCATTCTGTTTTATGATGCATGTTTGTATATTTATCTAATTTTGTTAATATGTAGATGTAGATTTTTATTGATTAATTTTTGATACTTATTGAATGTTGATTCTGATTCTCAACAGATGAAACGAAAATGGATACCACCGAAGCTTTCTCATCGACAATAACTCTCTCTCTCTCTCTCTCTCTCTCTTGTTAATTTAGTAACGTTCTTGGCATAGAAGATGATGTACGAATTCTTTTTTTTGATTTAATTATCCATATACACAATTTTTTTTATATTATAAGTTGCTTTGATTGTAAATTTGTTGTTCGTCTTTTGGTTGTAGTGTTAATTTTTCTTTTAAATGTTGTTTATGTTCTTGCCAATGATTTTTTTTTGATATTTTAGTTTCAGGATCATATATGGCATCTGTTGCTGCAAATACGGATCCATATCAATCATTTTTTCATTCCAATAAATTTGAAGATAATCTTTTATATTTTGATTAATGGGTACAAATTTCCCCCTCAAATCTTTTTCATGTATTTTGTTTGTAGCACATCTTAAATTTTGTTTGATTGATTAATTTTTGGTTATATGTTTGTTGATCATAGTTTTCTTCGGATCAATGCTTATTGTAAATTAAGTATTCATGTTTTATGCAGATTGATGTCATTTATGATGACACAATATATTTTATTATTTCTTCTTTCAAAGATCGAACAGATTCACAAGCTTGGAATGAAATTAGATGGCTTGCTGGGAACTTGAACACTCCTTTCAAGGTCTGATAAGTGATCTTTTGCAAAGTCTTGATTTGATAAAGAATTATCGCTATGATTTAATCTACCAAGTTCAAGTGTGGTTTATCTTTAAGTGTTATAGTATCCATTTTACTTGGAGTTACGGTTACTAACTATATGAAAAAAATCTATAAAGTGAGTTGCAGAATTAAGTTAATAGTAATCTTTTGATTTTTTCGTTCGTAAGTAAATTTCATATGACAGAATGTGTGGCTACAAGGATAATTGATCTTCCTGTCAGAATATGTGTACGTTGCTAGCATGAACCAAGCATATGATCTGTGTACTAATACTTCTACAATATTAAAGGATTATTTAGTAATTCTAGTTTGGCTCAATATTGTTGTAGACTTTTTCCGTTGTTATGATACATCTAAAAGAAACACAAGTGCGAGAACAAATGAAAGGTTCTGCAATAGAATGTAGTTGGTTTTTGTTTTATCGTTATGGTAGGTGAACATATGTGTTTATAAATTTATTGTGTTTGGGTAGTTTTTTTTTTGAGTTCTGTTGACGAAGGAATTTGGGAACAACAAAATTCGAGGTACGTCGCCGGAAACAAGATCTGATGCGGTGATTCTTTGCCGGAGAAAACGGTGGTGTGTGGTTGTTGAGCGTAATTGGTGGCTGAGATTGATAAGGTTAGTGGCGGCTATTTCAGAGCTCTCGACTTCCAACCCCTCAATCGGCCTACGTACCCTGGTATTTATAGGGATCAAGCCATACGTAGTTCATGGAGAGCAAGAAACCCAAATGGGCTTGGATTGTAGGTCCAGCATCCGGAATGTTCTACTATGAAGCCTAACCACAAAGGCCCAAGGCTCATCCAAGATCTCAAGACTTCACAGATAAGGAAACTTCCCCCGTCCAGGACTAGTCCTATCCGCTACCAGCTATTTCTTGATTTCAAAGATGCAGGTATAGCCATGGTTTACCCCAAGTGCAGAACGCATCCCTGTCCCCCGAATGAGAAGCACCCACCAGATAGCAGGACAGGTGATCCAGAGCTTTTGGGTGCAAAGTGCAGGATTACTCCGAAGTTCCCCAATGAGAGCACGCCCATTGAATACAGGAACAGAGCTCCCAAAGCACACACCAGAAAGTCCCCATCTTTCCACCTTAGGGCGCGCCCTTAGTGTTTAAGAAGGGTCCTTATACCCAGGCAAACCCCTGGAGGCCTTCTGCGACGGACATCCCCCTCCTGAGATACGACATGAGGGAATTCTTCAACAACTCCTGGAATCCCAGCCTAAGTGGAATTCCAGAAGAGAATTCTTCAATGGTTCTTGGAAAATCTATTTTGTCATCATTTTTAGGATTTAGGGCGCGCCCTCCTTATAGAACTAGAGAGGGCGCGGCCTGACTTCTCTTTTTTAGCAAATTCCTAATTTAATTTATAATTCCCCAAATTAAACCCATATTTTACCCAAATCCATCCTGAAATACCCGAACCGAATTTTGGCTATAACAACTACCCCCCAATTCCATATGAAATCAGAGATGATGTATGGGATTTCCTCTTAAAAAACCCAAAATTCCCTCATCATATTCCAACAGGGCGCGCCTTGACAGAGGACGCGTCCTTAGAATTCAAATCGATTCGGATACTTGCCAGCTGTTTTCCATTATCCCTTTTAAACTCTATAAATACCCCCTCTTTCTTACTTTACTCTTTTTACTTTCTCTCTTCAAACTATACTATACTCCGGCGATTTTCTTTTTCCGAGCAAAATCCGGTCGAATCCTGTCTGTTCTTGTAAATCTTCTCCACTAATCTTGTTCCAGAACTTTCAAGGTACGTTTTTATGTTTTTCATTCGTGTTTTAACCGTATAAATTTCTTGATTTGCTATTTCGACCATTTGTGTCTCGGTGTTCTTCATTTTTTCGATGTATATAAATATGTATGTATGCATGCTAGATCCTCTTTTAGTGTTACCACTTTCTTCAAACATGTTTTTGTAATTTTAGTTCCTTTAGTCTTTTAGGACGCGCCTTAGGCCTAGGGTGCCCTTCGATCATAGGGCGCGCCCTAATCTTCTTTAAGGTTATACTTTCCCCTTAGAAATTCATCCTTCACAACAATTATTCTGACCCTTTAGGATACCTTCATACCACGACCTGTAGAAAATTTTCCTTCTCTTTTACTACTTTCTTGGGCGCGCCCTTAGTTTTTCTTTTTATTTTGCAGCTGGAGGGCGCGCCTTCTCCATTTCATCCTTTTAAGGAGTTTAATAAACGTATTGGGATATACTCTCCCTTGCCGTCTCCTCTACCGCCTAGTCCACCCAGGCCTCTCTTTTCATTCACATCTTCAGAAGATAAGGCGCGCCTTATTCAAGAATTTCAAGACGGTACCATGAGCTTTTCTAGTGAAGGTTCCCTCAACCACACCACTCTGAATGTTCAACCTTCTAAAGAATCTCAAACCCCCCCGAAGTAAACAGTTCTTATAATTCCAAGGATGATAGCGATTTCATTCCAATTTCGGAAACATCTGGGGATTCTCATTCTTCAGATACATACTCGGGTGAGGGCGCGCCCTCTGCCTCTTCTATTTCCCCTTTAATAAATTCCGAGCCAACATCTCCTCCTCCTTCCCCAACTCCCTTTGAGCACTGGGAAGTTCTTGACGAAGAAATCGACATCGAATGGGGAAGATATGGTGACATGCCTGAGAAAGAAAAGAATCAACTCCGAAAGAAACGAGGTAAGTTGGCCTGTGTGAGCATGTCCTCTACCACAACAAATGATGAAGTAGAGTGGGCTATGAAATACTATGGTCAAGAAGGACTTTGGGCCATTCCACACTCTCACCACCGTCCTCATATTTTCAACTATGGTGGAAATTTCAGAATTCCAAGGATGGTTTTGACCCCAAGACTTGTAGCCCTTGGTGTGGGCGCGCCTTTGCATCCATACTTAAGGGAAATCCTCGAATGGTATAATCTAGCCCCAATTCAACTTTCTCCCAACAACTACAAACTTGTTTTAGGTTTGTTCATTCTCTACCATGACTTGGGATTTGAAGCACCCTCTATGCCGGAAATCAATTACTTCTTCAGCATCCGTCAATCAAAAATTGGATATTATTATCTAGTGATCAACAAACCTCACAACAATAAAGGCTTTTCTGACGGAAGGATTAGCCACATTAAACGATGAAAGGAGCCCTATTTCTTTGTTTGGGATGTTCCTCGAGTTCGTCTTCAATTCAATACAAATCCATGTAAGTGAGGGCGCGCCCTACACTCTTCTTATCTTTCCTTTCAATCTTCATTTAACTCTTATTAATCTTTTTAAACTAAAACAGATAGAAGAATTCAAAAAACTCTTCAGGGCGCGGCCTCATCTCGAGCCAGTGCCGTCCTCAAAATTGCAGCAGAAAAATTCAACCTCCAAACCCTAATCACTGAAGAAAATCTAAAAAGGGTTGGAATCCTTTCTGATAGAGTTGGATCAATTTGTAAATTTAGAAAATTTAGAAATGGTATCGCCGTCCCCATATCCTCCTCTAGCGATAATGAAAATGAAAATTCCGATTCTGAACAAGATGAAGGTATGAAATCTTAAATTAGGGCGCGCCCTAACCTTTAGGCTTCACCCTTATCATTTTTTACTTTTTTACTTGATACATATTGCAACCTGTCTTTTGTATGAAAAACCTATTTCATGATTTAACATTTTTGCTTTTTCTCTGGTGCAGATATGGCGCCTAGGATTCCTCGTGGTTTCGGAGCCACAAAGAAAAATGACAAGGAGAAACAAGATAACAAGGACAACACATCTGTTCCTAGGGCACGCCTTCTTCAAGAGATGGATTTTGAGACGATCATTCCTCCTTCCTCTACAGAATCCTTGAAGAGGAATGCTGAGATTCAAAATCTTTCTCTTGACAAGGGTAAGAAACCAAGAATCGAGGGCGCACCCTCGTATGTGGAGACTTTGGTCGGTCTAGCAGCGGCCCCCTTCATTCGGGAAAAAGTGGTTGATTTATGGCAGAATATGAGTGCTGAGGATGAAGCTCAATCTATGATTCAAGCATCTGCTCAACTTCTGATCCAATCCCTAGGGCGCGCCCAGAGAGTGCACAAAGAAAAACTTCATCTGGACAAACTCGAAGCTAAGAACAGGAAAATCTCTAAAATGGTTATCGTAACTGATAACAAGTGGAAGAAAGAATGTAATGCCAAGGACACCACTATCACTACCCTCAGGTTGGATCTTCAAAATTCCGTTGAACACGGTCAATATCTTTGTGACCAAGTTGAGAGGTTAAAGAAAGAAAGAGAGGAATTCCAAGTGCAACAAGACGCTTTGGAGGCCGAGAAAGCTTCATTGAAAGAACAAAGGGAATCCATTGAAGATGAAAACTTTCAAAAGGGATTTGAGTTTTATCTCCTTGGCTTTCTTGCCAACGATCCTGACTATAACTGGGAGGAGAAATTTGGGAAGGAAAGCGCTGAAGATGTTATGGTCTTCAAGAAAACGCATGTAAAGGCCATCGCAGCAAAGAGAGTGGAGTTGGGATTGGATATTCCTTCCGAGGGCGCGCCTTCTGTAAAGGGCTCGCCTAAGGACACTGAACAAACTACAAATGTCGAGGCTGAAAGTGCAATCCACTCGATTCCTGCAGCTGCCACATCTCCTCCCAAAGACGCATCTCCCATGGCCTCCAAGGACGCGCCCCGAAACCTCCTACCTCATTTCTCATCTTCCAAAGCACTAAACTTTATCGAATTTTAAGGCGCGGGTCCTTTGTAAAACCCTGCAACTTGTAATTTGAACTTATCCTTTTAACTCGTGTTTTCTAGTAACTTTGAATATTTAACATGTTATGTTTCTTCAAGTTCTCTACATCATTATTGCCAAAGTATTTTTGCCGACAAATAGAGGGCGCGCCCTAATATATTTGGGCGACTTTCTTGAAATCCTTTGAAATTATCATACATTTAAAGCATATATTCAAGGTAAATCTCCAAGTCATTACTGTATGTAAACTGAGGGCGCGCCTTTATACACTAGGGCGCGACCTCCAGATTCGAATTTTTTCGAGTACTAATAAATAAACTTATTAAAAACACTTGTAAATTCTTCAGTGTAAACGTAGGACGCGCCCTATTGAATTAGGGCGCGACCTTTTGTATTTCAACAACCAATATTCTTCTAACAATATTCGAATATATTAAAAGCCTTGAAAAATTCAAAATCTTCATTAAACTTGAGTCTCTTCAGAACAAGGGAAGGTGTAAAAACACTAGCCCCCTAGCTAAGGAGAATGGTTATTGTAAAGTATAAAAATCAGCAAGTCTCGACTAACTCTAAGGAAGGCATATATACACTACCCCCCTAGACTAGGAGAAGAATTATTGATACTAGTCTATAACTTAAATATAAGCCTTCATAAAATAGGGGGCCAAGGCCGCACCCTATTGATAATATTTCTTTAAATGCTCCGCATTCCATGCCCTTGGAATCGTGTTACCGTCCAAGTCTTCTAAATGATAGGTGCCTTCCCAGATGATAGACTTGACCTTGTAAGGTCCTTCCCAATTGGGACCAAAGACTCCATGAGCAGCTACCCTTGTATTTGGCATGACCTTCCGAAGAACCAAATCACCCACCTTAAAAAGACGGGTCTTCACCTTTCGATTATAATACCTTGCAGCCCTTTGCTGGTAAGTTGCCAACCTTAGCTGTGAATTGGTTCTTGTTTCTTCCAAAAAATCCAGACCTAGCCTTTGATTTACCATATTGGTTTCTTCATTATAGAAATCTCTCCTGAATGATCCCGCTCCAAGTTCTACCGGAACCATCACCTCGCATCCATAAGACAACACAAAAGGAGACTCTCTAGTAGTAGTTCTCGGAGTTGTGTTGTATGACCACAACACCATGGGAAGTTCTTCAGGCCAATTCCCCTTGCTTTCTTCCAACTTCGTCTTCAAGGTATGCTTGATTATTTTGTTGATAGCCTCTGTCTGCCCATTACTTTGAGGATGATACACAACTGCAAATTCTTTCTTTATCCCCAAGTCATCACACAACTTCCGTAACTCTCTGCTGTCGAACTGCTTCCCATTATCCGACACAAGTTTATATGGAATTCCAAATCTGCACACAATAGAGTTAAAAACAAAATCTCGAATTTTCCTTGCAGTAATGGTGGCCAAGGGCATTGCTTCCGCCCACTTGGTAAAGTAATCCACAGCTACAACAGCATACTTCACACCTCCCTTAGCTTTAGGGAGTTCTCCAATGAGATCTATTCCCCACATAGCAAATGGCCATGGACTCATTAAAGAAGTCAAGGTAATAACAGGGCTGGTAGAATAGTTGGCAAACCTCTGACACTTGTCACATGCTTTAAAAAACTCGTAAGCATCCTTCTTCAAGGTAGGCCAATAATATCCTTGCTTTAACACCTTTATTGCTAACGAACCACCCCCCGAGTGATTGCCGCAAATCCCTTCATGAATCTCCCTAAGGATGTAATTACATTCATCTCCATCTATGCACTTGAGAAGTGGTTGATTGAAACCCCTCTTATATAATATTCCATCATATTCCACAAATCTAGCCGCTTGATACTGAAGCCGCCTTGCCTCATGCTTCTTACTTGGAAGTATACCTCCTTGGATATATTTTTGAATGGGAGTCATCCAAGTAACATTTGGAGTTGATTCCACTTCCATGACTTCTATCTCTGGAATACTAGGTACTTCCTGAATTTGCAAAGGAACCGTTCCCAGCAGCATAGCATCTTTCTGGGACCCTAACTTGGCTAAAACATCTGCGCTACAATTCTCATCCCGTCGAATACACTCTACCCGTACTTCTCAGAACTTTTTGATCAACCGCTGAGCGCACCTCATGTAAAGCTCTGTCCTTGGACCTCTACACTGAAATCCACCCTTTACCTGTCCAACCACTAATTCTGAATCACTTAACACAATGAGATTTACTACCTTCATCTCCAATGCCATTTTCAACCCATTAATCAAGGCTTCATACTCTGCATCATTATTGGTTGCTTGAAATTTGAAGTGAAAGGCACCCATGAGTTAATTCCCTTCGGGGGTAAACAAGATTACACCTGCTCCAGCCCCCCATTATTGACAGCTCCATCTACTTGTAACTTCCACCAAGGTTGAGGAACTTCTTCAAATGGGTTCGCCCTCTTAAGTGGAATTTCAGGCTCAACCAATACAATCGATTTTTCTCCATTTTCTGACTCGAATTCAAGAATGAAATCAGCTAGAGCTTGACCCTTGATAGCAGTCCTTGGAGTATATTCCAAATCAAATTGTCCCAACTCAATTGCCCATTTTAACATTCGACCAGAGGTTTCCGGATTATGGAGAATTCCCCTCAATGGATATGCCGTACGAACCTCAATCTTGTGAGCTTGAAAATAAGGCCGAAGCTTCCTGGATGCTAGAACTAAGGCATAGACCAACTTCTCCATGCTAGTGTATCTGGTTTCCGCATCGAGCAAACGCTTACTCACATAGTAAACCGGAGACTGATGATCAACTTCTTCTCTTACCAACACCGCACTGATGGAATGTTCCGAAACGGCCAAGTATAAAATTAACGTCTCTCCTTCCACAGGCTTAGCTAAAAGTGGAGGATTTCCCAAGTGCTCCTTTATTCTCTGAAAATCTTCCTCACATTCAGAAGTCCATACAAAATCCTTGGCTGCCCCCTTAATTGCTTTGAAGAATTCTCTGCATTTATCCGATGATTTTGATACGAAACGATTAAGAGCAGCTATCCTTCCCGCGAGACTCTGAACTTGCTTCACACTAGATGGAGATTTCATGTCAAGAAGAGCTTTAATTTTTGCTGGATTTGCCTCGATTCCACGATGATTGACAATAAATCCTAGAAACTTCCTGGACTCTACCCCGAAGACACATTTTTGAGGATTCAGCTTCATCCTAAACTTCCTCAAAATCTCGAACATCTGTTCCAAATGCTTTACATGGTCCTCTGCTTTTAAGGATTTAACAAGCATGTCATCCACGTATACCTCCATGGTTTTCCCTATCAAATCTTTAAACATCATATTTACCAACCTCTGATAGGTTGCGCCAGTATTGATCAACCCGAAAGGCATCCCAATATAACAATACAATCCTCGATCCGTAATAAAGGAAGTGTGTTCTTGATCCGGTTCATACATAGGGATCTGGTTGTAACACGAGTAAGCATCCATGAAACTTAAAAGAGCGTGTCCTGCCGTGGCATCCACCAACTGATCAATCCTCGGGACTGGAAAGCTATCCTTCGGGCATGCCTTGTTCAGATAAGTGAAATCCACACAAGTCCTCCATTTTCCATTTGGTTTTTTCACGAGAACTGGATTAGCCAACCAATCTGGATAATATGACTCCTTGATCAGCCCAACATCTAGAAGTCTATCCACCTCTTCTTTCAATGCTATGGCTCTCTCTCCACTCACTAGCCGGCGTTTCTGGCGGATTCCCTTCTTGGTAGGATCTATATTCAGACGATGACACATAACCTCCGGATCAATTTCAACCATGTCAGCATGACTCCAAGCAAAAACATCTAGATTGTTTAAAAGGAAGTTGGTGAGCATGCCTCTTAACTTGGAGTTCAACTGTGACGCCCCCAGATCCGGGGTCGGAGATCTAGGCGCTCACGGTCCATTTTCCATTAATAACATACCTGTTCTTGCACATAATATATAAAACAGCCATCGACCCTACAATAAAACTCACACCGCACACACACACACACACACAGGTTAGAGTCTCAGAAACGTCATACACTTGATTGAGCAAAAGTAAAAGTTTCAGAGTTATTACAGACCGAATTAAATAGCATTTATGCTACCAGCAACACTTCGATATGAAGCGGTGTTGGCGGCTTGAATGTTTGTTACGGTACACTACTTTGCACAGGTCATACTTATAAATAAAACGTACTAACAAAAGTTGCCAACCAATCCGGCTAATGGGGCCTACCGGTGGAATCTCAACTGCTGCCTCGGGCCTAGTCACCTGCTTTCGGGCAGTCTGTCTGGGTCTTGCCATTTCTCTTAACTGTTGTGTTTGTAAATTTGAAAACAAGCAAGAGTGAGCAACTATAGCTCAGCAAGAAATATATGTATAAATAAGCAATATATCATTACATGTGTTTAGCAGTTATTAAACTCGTTTATATCATTCGGTTATAAAATCATTTGTCATCGTTGATAAATTTCAAAGGTGCACCAATACGTGCCCTTGTTTTCAAAGTAAACTTGCAGTTCTAGATACTGCATGAAGTCAACATCTTTCTCATCAAAATAGAACACTATCAGCAACTTGGCACGTAGGCCTAAGAAGCAATGTCAGAGCATTTTTCCAAAGTGGAGGAATGGGACTTAAAGAAAACATAAAACCTGACAGGGATTGACGATGATCAGTCGCCACATCCAAGTCCAATAATCCGCGGGTCTTCTCTACTGGTAGAAGGATAGAAACTACATCCGTAACTATCCCCGGGTGAAAACTACATCCGTAATCACCCTCGATGAAAACTACATCCGTAATCATCCTTTGGCAACACCTGGGCCGGAATAATAATTGATGGACCGCCTGGCTCACGGCCGCTTACACATCTCGGGAATCGTTCGACAATGATTCCCACACCTGCCAGAGTCCCTTTTCTTTTTCTTTTTAAAAACTTGATTTTGAATGAAAACTGGGTAGTTGAGGTCCGACATCAGTCGACCGATGATTCTTGAAATCGTACAAGAAGCAAAACCTGACCGGGGGTTTTCGAAAATGTTTTGAGTTCGAAAGAGTTCGAGTTTGAAAGTATTAAAGGTATCTTGGATTAGCTTTGTCTTTAAAATAATGAACAATAATTAATAAATGATAATTTAAGATTTAATATTAATAATTAATAAAGTAATTATTTATTTAAATAAGCTTTTAATCCGAGATAGGTATTTTTGAGTATTTATGATAATATAAAAATAAATACTTAAGTATACGATATTTCCCGAATGACCATTCGGGTTTTCGCAATTTAATCACGATATAATAATATACCGCTCCCCGGTCAATGGTTTATTTGGACCGCTACGACCTCTATTGCTAGAGTCGTTGTCCGAAGAAAACATTTCATTCTAAGTTCAAGGGGTACAAACATATATGTGCATATATCTCAATTTTTCATCATAACCACAATAAGCATAAGCATATGATACGATTGAAAATGTAACACCCCCAGATCCGGGGTCAGGGATCTGGTGGTTACGGTCTTACATCCATTCATAATACTTGACTTGAGTCCACAATAAATAAATCACATGCTGTGACCCCACAATAATTACCACTCACACACACAACAGTTATAGTCCCAGAGATGAAATTGAAATAAGTCTTACATTAAAGGGTTTACGAATAAAAGTTATTACAATCACAAAAGGATAACATCATAGGTTTAAAAGTTTTGCCGTTAATTACATTAATTATACATGTAGTTAAACAGGAAACAAAAGCTGTCTAACTATGCTACCTCAGCAATGGCGGCTAGCATCTCAGCGGGTAGTCCGGTGGGTCGGGTAACCTGCTTGCGCCGAGTGCGCCTGACGCGAGCCATCTGTCCTAGCTGTTGTTGTGACATAATATAAACAAAGCAAGGGTGAGCGAAAGCCCACCAACAAATATATAACTGAACGATAATTTAAAACAGTTCAAAGCTATCTTTCAAACCATATGCCATGCATTTACGGAAATGATGCCAATATAATATGAACGATGAAGTTACAAGGTAACTGAAAGTATTTGTTTGAAGAAATATCTGCTACATCAAAGTAAGCGAGATATTCTTATTGTTATTAAGAAGAGGAACTTGCAAGAAAAGGTTGCAATTCCAGTTATGACACTTTTCCAACTCTGCCAACAGTAATCATGTTGCAGGAAATAAATAAATTTGGATGATGAACCAATGATGGAGTATTCACCGCGCCCGCTGTTCCAATCTTGATGATCAGTCGAGATCGTACAGCTCAATTTAGATTTACTACCGGTAGAAGGAAGAACTGACGGCTTTACTTGTATACCGCCTTGCTAGCTCTCCCCGGCCAACGGTTGGGCCAAGGGGATGGACCGGCGCTACTCGGCCTCTTACACGACTCCTAGTTCAAATAGAATTCATGATTCTGAATGTAACGTTCGTCCCCCTTTCCCCAAGTATAATACTTGTTGATAAGACTCCCCAAAGTAGTCGTATCTAGTTGGAAAGGAAAATTTACCAATAACTCCCAAGCTATTACTTGGTAACGGATATCAACTTGTTCCAGTAATCTTACCCCTCGAAAGATGAGAAGGTAAGCAACGACTTAATAAGTCAACAGCACCCGAGTTGCGGGTGAAGGGAATACTTTATGACCGGGAAGTCGACAAGATAAATAACATTTTCCAAGTAAGGTTCCCTTATTATTAAGGAGATAGACTCAAAGATGAATGATGTCTGGGAACCTTTCTTGATATAAGATTAATAATAATATGACTTCGAAATATTTTCTGTAATAATCGAAGAAGATAAACCTTATCGAGATTATTCTAAGTATGGAATAAATATTAAGAGAATATTTATTGAGTTAAAATATTTAAAGAATATTTGGGAATATGAAAGAATATCTTTAATCAGAGTATTTCTCAAAATAATCCCTGAAGAAATATCAGGAGAATATTTATTGAATAAATAAATATTTAAATGAATATTCAAAACAATATTCATTAATTAATAAGACCTGAAAAGAATATTTAAGGTAATATTCATAATTAATTAGGAATTTAAATGAATATTCAAAAGTAATATTCATTTAATGAATAATATCCTAAATGAATATCAAGTAATATTCATTTAGTAATCCAAGCCTTAAGGAATATTCGAGATAATATTCGATAATTAAATCAAGCTTCAGATGAATATTAAAATAATATTCATCAAGTATTTAATATCTTAAATGAATATTCAAAAGTAATACTTATTTAATAAAATAATAATCTAAAAGAATATCCAAATAATATTCATTTAATAGTCTCATCTTTAGAAGAATATACGAAATAATAGTCGATAATCAATTCGACTCTGAATGAATATTGGGAAATATTACTCGTTGAATAGTTACGTTCAAATAATTATTTGAAGTAAGGATCGTTAAAATAATTAGTCTCGAACGAATATTCAAATAATATTCGTCGCCGAAATAATAGAAAATATTTACTTAAATATTTTCTTCCGAGGTAATCTCGATATATCAAGGAATATTGACTCCCGGTCTAAATTTGATTAATAAGATGTATACGCCCTTCTATGAGGGTCTTACAATAACCGGCTTATAACTGATATATAACTATCTAGCTTATAGGCCAACAATAACATTCAGGGAACAAGTATATCAATTCAACTTGAAAGTAGGCATGCATGCAATGACATATGTATATCAGCAATCATATATATATATTTATCCAATCACAACAACAGCCTAAAAGAAAGGAATTGAAACTTGCCTGGTAGTCGAGTACGGTAAGGGGTAGTGGTAGCGGGTCCCGGTTCAGCTTGGTGATCTATAAATAGCCAAGGCATTCGGGATTAATCACTTAACATATTAAAAGTTAAGTTATACTTAAATCGAAACACGTTCTCGAGTCATCTCGTTATACCCCTTTTAGTGGATTACTTATTATCACTGATCCGACCCGACATTCGTTCGTTAATACGACATGTCACTGCACTTATACTTGGGACATACTTAAGTCATATGAGTTCTAAGGTTGATCGTTACGAACCAATATTTTACTCCGAGTTTTATCGCCCGTTTTCTAAGTGTTTTACCAAAGTTATAAAAGAGTCGTCTTTTAGGGGTTCGTTCGCGTTTAACCTTGACTCGAACATTTTTAATAAATCGAAAAATGCTCTTTTTGACATACGGTTTTCTTTCCCACCTTCCTTCTTATCCCTAGTATTTATTTACCAAGATTCGCCATGACGTTACATAGCTTACGAGGGTTCAATTTCAGTTACGAACTTTCATTTACGGATTCGAACTACTTTTAGTAATTTGGTCATAAATCCTAAACCGTAAGTCCGTTTCACGTGATCTTTATATCAAAACGAAGCTTAGAACATTACCTATCCTATCATGGCAGATAAGGTCTCTGGACAGTAGGGGTTTGACATGGAAAATGGCATACAAAACATGGTATTGTAAAATCGGGCATTATAACGGCTGTAAATCGAATATCTATCAATTTCGAATCTTCCCATAAACATAGCATCCAACCCAAACAACATATATATGACTTATACACATGAACTGAGGCCAAGCAATGCCTTTCCGTTCATCTAGCTATTTACATCATTAATCCAAAATCCATACATAATCATGCTTATAACTTTAACATAACCCTAACTAAGTTATAACTATCATAAACATGCTTAAATCTCAAACAAGGGTTAGGGTTTCAAGAGCTTTATACCTTCCTTGGATAGTGATATAGCCTTACTAAGCCTTGTATGGTCCTTAGGAATGATTATGCTTGCTATATCAACCATGAAAAATCAAGAAAACAAAGTTAGTTCAAGAAGAACACTATTCATGCTCCTCTTGAATGATTTATTTGAAAATGGAAACCAATGAATTTGAGCTTGAAATTTCTAGGAGATTAGTTTCTTGAATTATAGGACTCACCTTAAAAATTACAAGATCAAATGATGGTTGGAAGTGGGATTTTGGAATTGGAATTTTGCAAGGGGCCGAATGGAGCTTCAAGAGAGAGTTTGATGTTCTTTTGTGTTGGTTGATTTGAAATAATGCATAAAGTGAAATTTGCTAGATAATATCTCATCCAAGTGGTGTTAGTGGAGTGTGATGTAATGGATGATGGTTTTTGTAGGACAAGTGTTGCATTTTGCATGGTTGAAGGCTAAATAGCTAGTTGGTCTTGCTAAGTACTTGGTTCTTCCTCTAAGGTGCTAGTTCCTTGCTTCTAGTTTAGTTACTAGATATTTATACTAGTAGCTTGCACAAGACTCTTGCTTCCTCTGCTTGTTTCTGTGTCCGGTTATTACCCGTTTCGATTGATCGTTCGTGAGAACATTTCACGGATTTCTAATTAGGGTTTACCGGGAATCCTCTTTAATATTAATACTTTCATTCTCCATCTTTCATTCTAACTTTCCATTTTATATTCCTTTAATCCATTCGTTAAATACTTAAGGCTATCAGTGTCCAGGGAACTCTCGGAGAAAATAAAAGTGCGGTTTTTCAGAATCCGACAGCTTTTACATACACTTATTTTCCCCCTGGATCACTAATACGAACTCGGAAATCCGTTCCGAATACTTCTATATAGTGTCGTCTCATATTATTATATATTCCACCAAAACACTATTCATTCTGTATTCTTTACTTGTTCTCTTAGGGTTGTATAATTGTCCGTATTCTCTTTCGATCATTCCTTAACCTTTTTACGGAACTACTGGATTAATCGTTATCGATCTGGATGACATGAGAGTATTCTCTTGCTTGAAGTTGCCATATCTTATTCCTTTAGAAGATAGATTATTCTTACCTATGTTGTCACCCTTTAGCATTCTTCAAGACATAAACATAATAAAGTCGAATTCCATTCATTCTTTCCCAATTATCAATTATTACACTGTAGCCATATCCACTATTCATTCTTACATCATTAAATACATAAAAGTTTTAATTCCACCCAAAATCTGGGTTCTTACAGTCTCCCCTCCTTAAAAGGATTCCGTCCCGGAATCAGTTTGAAAACAAGTGGGGGTACTTCTCTTGCATTGCGCTTTCAAGTTCCCAGGTGGATTCTTCTAAATTGTGGTTCTGCCACAAAACTCTGACTAGCTGAATGACCTTGTTTCGGAGCACTTGTTCTTTCTGGTCTATGATTTCCACAGGTTGCTCCACATAGGTCAGGTCTGGTTGCATGTCCACTTGCTCATACTCTACAATATGCTTAGCATCCGGATTATACTTCCTCAGCATCGAAACATGGAACACATTGTGCACCTGCTGTAGATTCGGGGGCAATGCGAGCTCATAAGCTAGTTCCCCAATCCGTCTCAAGATCTCAAATGGTCCAATGTATCTGGGACTCAGCTTTCCTTTCTTCCCAAATCTCATTAAACCCTTCCAAGGTGACACTTTCAAGAACACTAGGTCCCCTACTTCGTATTCCTTGCCTTTCCGAGCTAAGTCGGCATATTTCTTTTGTCGATCCTGGGCTGCTACCAACCGTCCTCTGATTAGATCTACTGCATCTTTAGTTCGTTGGACCACTTCGGGCCCGAGCATCTTTCGCTCTCCAACTTCATCCCAATACAAGGGAGATCGACATTTTCTTCCATAAAGGGCCTCATAAGGTGGCATCCCAATGCTTGAATGATAACTGTTATTATAGGAGAACTCAACCAATGGCAAGTGATCATCCCAACTTCCCTTGAAGTCTATCGCGCAGACTCTCAACATATCCTCTAGCGTTTCGATGGTCCTTTCACTTTGCCCATCTGTCTGGGGGTGGTATGCTGTGCTCATGTTCAGCCGGGTCCCTACACATTCTTGAAAACTTCTCCAAAACCTGGAGTTAAATCTAGGATCTCGATCGGATACTATTGCGACTGGGACCCCATGTCGCGCCACTATCTCTTTTAAGTAGATGTCCACTAGTCTGTCGACCGTGTACCTTTCGTTGATCGGGAGAAAGTGAGCCGATTTCGTCAGTCGATCTACAATTACCCATATGGCGTCATGATTAGCCTTGGTCCTTGGTAAACCTACTACGAAATCCATGGCTATATGTTCCCATTTCCATTCTGGAATCTCTAAGGGATGTAGAAGTCCGCTGGGCCTCTGGTGCTCTGCCTTCACTCGTTGGCAGGTCAAGCATCTGCTTACCCACTCTGCTACGTCCTTTTTCATATTGGGCCACCAGTAATACTCCTTCAAATCCCTATACATTTTGGTGCTACCGGGGTGCACTGAGTATCTTGAGTTGTGTGCCTCATTTAAAATCTCATTCTTGAGTTCCTGAACGTTTGGGATCCATATCCTGTATGTGTACCTCATGATCTCTTCCTTGTCTCTTTCGCACTTAATTTCCTCCCCGGTCATTAGCTCTTCTGTGGAGTTCTTTTCTTCCTCCATCATCCGTTCCTGGCACATTCTAATCTTTTCTAGAAATGGAGGTTGGATTCTAATTTCCATCAACTTTTCTTGGCCCTCTCCAGGTAACTTAACCTCGATTTCCAACTTCTCAAAATCCTTCACTAGCTCTTTCTCTGAAGTTATCATCTTGAGCTTCTCTTTCCGACTAAGGGCGTCAGCCACCACATTGGCTTTGCCCGGGTGATAGCGAATTTCACAGTCGTAATCCTTGATTAACTCTAACCATCTCCTCTGGCGCATGTTAAGCTCTTTCTGAGTGAAAATGTATTTGAGGCTCTTATGGTCTGTGTAAATCTCGCATTTTTCCCCATACAGGTAGTGTCTCCAAATCTTTAAAGCGAAGACTATGGCTGCTAGTTCTAGATCATGCGTGGGATATCTGACTTCATAATCCTTCAATTGCCTAGACGCATACGCTATTACCTTGCCGTGCTGCATAAGCACGCATCCCAGTCCTTTATGCGAAGCATCAATGTAAATCACGAAATCTCCTTTTCCATCAGGTAATGCCAGCACTGGGGCTGTCACCAGCCTCTTCTTTAACTCTTGGAAGCTCTTCTCGCATTTCTCAGTCCATTCAAATTTCTCGGTTTTACGGGTAAGTCGAGTTAATGGAGCTGTGATTTTCGCAAAGTCTTGGACAAATCTCCTGTAATATCCGGCCAGTCCAATGAAACTCCTCACCTCGGTTGGAGTAGTTGGCCGTTCCCAGTTTGAAACTGCTTCTATCTTGGAGGGGTCAACCAACACTCCTTTTCTATTGATCACGTGCCCTAAGAATTGTACCTCATTTTTCCAAAACTCACACTTGGAGAACTTGGCATATAACTGCTCCTTCCTGAGTATTTCTAAGGTTATCCTTAAATGTTCAGCGTGTTCTGCCTCTGTCTTTGAGTAGACGAGAATATCATCAATGAAAACTATCACGAATTTGTCCAAATATTCCTTGAACATTCTATTCATTAGGTCCATGAAGGCTGCTGGGGCGTTGGTCAATCCAAATGACATAACTAAGAACTCATAATGTCCATATCTGGTGCGGAATGCAGTCTTCGGGATATCTTCAGGTTTGATCTTCAGTTGGTGATATCCCGTTCTCAAATCAATCTTAGAGAAGTATTCAGCTCCCCTAACCTAGCAGAATTATCTCTAACCCAAGTAGTGCGCATGAACAGGAAGAAAACACTTAGCAAATAATTTGCGAAAAATTAAGCACACAAAACAAAGGGTGAAAAATCAAAAGAAAGATCTAACCTTAAGACACACTAAAAATTCCGTAAATTAAGAATTATTCAGACCGATTCGGCCAGATTAGAGCAGGCATTGCCAAGAGGCCAAACTCGTCACTTAGACATCGAATCTTAACAGCCAGGCGAACCTTAGACACTGAAGGTCATGAATAAGTCTTAATTACGTTTATTTTTAGGCACCTTTCTAATTGAACGTGAAATCCTAGGGGCAAACGTCTAATTAATGCAACAAACAACGATATATATAAAACAATAAACAATTGTGGATGCTTACACTACGTGTTTAAACTAAAAGAAAGAAGAAAATTAACGTACCTTTGGGTCCTCCAGCAATCACCACAATTTATAAGGTACGAAAAATTAAAAACAAGAAAATAAAAATCTAAATGATGTGCCCGAGGTGATTAAATGCATGATGCAACAATTATGTATATACAAATAATAATTTTTTTGATTTTTGATGTTTTTTTTGTTTTTTTTTTTATGATTTTCTAAAATAAAAAGATGAAAAGTGGGAGATACGGGTTACCGAAGCACGCTTCCAGAAATTCAAATTTTTCCACGCTCCGAGAGAAGATTCCCGAAATTTCACACTTTCCTGATAAAAACGAAATAAAAATAAGGCAAGAAATAAAACTAATCCGAAAAATTAAAAATTAAGGCGTGAAAAATAATTAAAGTCCCCGGCAGCGGCGCCAAAAACTTGATGTGGCGGAAATGATACAATTAAAATCGCAAGCGCACGATCATCGTTTTAGTATTTTTAGATTCGATCCACAGGGAATAATTTTATTCGTGATCCTTAATTTCTAATTTAGGCGAATTAGAACAAGTGATTTTTGAAAATTTGGATTTTACAAATTAATAATTAAAATGAAAATCTATTTAAACAAATTTATACTAAATTATTCTCAAGACTCTAGAATTGGAATTAAATCTAAATTATAAAATTACATTTTAATCTAAAACATTATTATTATTTTTTATTATTTTTTTATTTTTTAATTAAAATCCCAACACGGCAAAAACCACAAGACCAGTAAAATAAACTTCGAAGAAGATTAGTACTCAATAAACCCAGTGAAACTTAGCAGCAAGAAAATTCGAACAAACACTTATTAAAATCAAGTTGACTCGAACAGCAAGAAGAGGAGACAAATACTAGACAACACAGCAGCAAACACGACTACAGGCAGGAACTTACAACCTCAACTGGTAATTCAGAAAATCCAGCAGCGATTTAGAAATTTTCAAAAACTCGACTACAAGACTTGAAAACTACAGTATATGCTAAACTGACGAGACTCGGAATCTTGACAAAACGCAGAAATCAAACCACAATCATAACTGCAATCGGCCATTACTAGAAAATGCAGAAATTTCAGCTCATTAAAAACAATGACAGACTCGGCATTATAACTCGAAAACTAGCAATGTAACTACAACAATTAACGACACATTCGACATCATACAACAACTCGGCAGCAACCCAGCCATTCGACTTGAACCAAAACAATTCACACTAAAAAATTACTAGCAACAAAACAAACTCGTACAACAGCAATTAGGAACAGACTCCGCAACAACGGAACGCAGCAAACACAGACTTATAAAACTCGAAATTTCATTCGGTACTTGAAGATGCAAGAACCCAACTAATGGACGCTACAGCAAACCGAAAACAAGACTGTACGAACTTGAAACTAACGAATGGAATCGCAGAAAAACAAACAGGTATCTCAACACAACTGCAACAACGATTCAATACTAAGAAAACTTTATTAGAATACTCAAAGAAACTTAACGATAACTCTAACCAGCGAGAACAGCAAATTGAAATCGAATACTCAAAGAAACTTTATTCAGATTTCGAACATAAAACAAACAGCGATTTTAAAAAAAAACAAAGCTAAAATAAAGAAAAAGTAGTGGGGGAAAAGGGGGTTTGTGGGAAAGAAAGATGGAGAGATGGGTGTGGGTGTGCTGCGATTTTTGTGGGAGAAGGAAACAGAGAGAGAGATGAGGAGAAGAGAAGGAGGAGAGAGATGGAATTGATGTTTGGGGGAGGAACAAATACAGGGGAAGGAGGAGAATTGATTGGGCTTAGAATGAAAAGGAGGAAGAACCGGGTTTGATGAAAATGAAAATAACAAGTCCTGAGGTTTTTTCGAATAAAACTGGCTAATTAAGCTTCGACTTTACACTAAAATAACAGGTAAATAAAATGCTGAAAATTAATATAACAGATATTTTTGATGTTTTTTTTATTATTATTAATTACACTAACACATAATTATAAAATTAGATCTGCAAATACAAATGACCAAACCCACAATAAAATTGAGATTTAAAGGGGCATAATTAATATTAAAACGAAAATTAAAATTACGAAAACAAATTCTTTAAATCGATACTTTCAATCCCGTGTGGTTAGCGTTGCTACTTTATCCACCCGAGAATTTACGAAAATAACGAATTAAAGAATAAGGAAAATAAAATGAAATAGGGATGCTAGAATTAAAATGAAAATTCAAATTGCATAAAAATACAAAGTGTTTACAAGGAAATATAGAAAATTACAACTAAAATTACTACAACATAATTCTAGTATGTAGGCTAATTGGTGTCTTACAAGTGAAGAAATGAAGGCTATTTATAGGAAAATTTTAGGGTTTTTGGTTGGTAAGGTTGAATCTTGACCATTGATTTAGTTTAGTGTTGGCTAAATCTTGGCCATCCATTTTCTTTGATAACAAAATGCACCACCACCCCTAGCTTTTCATTTTCTTTTTGTTTTGGTCCTTCTTCTTCTTCTTTTTCTCTTCCTTGACCTTTATTTTCTTTATTTTGCAATTTCTTCAGTTTTCTTGAATTTTCCTGAAATGCAACAAAATAATTTATTAAAATACGAACACAAGCAATAAAAAGGCAATAAAAATATGCAAAATTATGCACTAATCAAATGCCCCCATACCTATCTTTTGCTCGTCCTCGAGTAAAACAAAAAGAAAATCTAGATAAAAAGTCCTATACTCCTTTTCGTAGGTGTGACGGGTAATTTTAGGTTTACCAACCCGTTAAACCTATAGACGATCTCTACAGGAGGAGTGTTGTCTCCTAAGGGTTTACAGAAGATATACCCATAAAATCTTTGAGATAAAGCAGCAAGTATCCAACTTTCCTCTTTTACTCTAGCTTTCACTGGTGTCAATAAAACAATTTTGTAGGAAAATACATGCCTTAAAGATTATTCTAATGATAGCCAAGTTATAGGTTCCCACAGTCCACATGATTAGACTAAAAATTTACAAAAAATCCCAAGGTGTGTAGTGAATTTAAGGCCTTTGATGGATTAACTGTATACGAACATTTTCTCTTTTTCAACCAATATTGAACTGACCCAATCTCTATCAAAACAAGTATCTAGCCAAACTTCACGTTCTTAGTAGTTAGACCGACTGTGCAATGGTTGAGGTCCCAAAAGACTTATGCATCAATACCCATTTAGCGAGTTTTAGGTCAACAATCCCAGATCACAAGGGACCTTAGGTTGTTAGGCACAAAGTCCCCTCGGACTTACTTACTCGGGTTATTAATGAGCCCAACCTAGCCGATTTCCCTACTAAGAATTTATTATTACACTAGCACTCAACAATTACAAACATTTATTGACTCTTTTTCTTTTCTTTTTCTTTTTTTTTTTGACACTATAGAAGCAAAATCTCGCAAAGGTTTGATTCAACATTGTTCTAACATGTGGGTTCTCTCTCAGGTATCGAATAACATTCCTATACAATTTTTCCATCAAAAGTCTTGTGCAAATGTGCCGTCTTGGTCTTTTAAGCAAAAATTTGTTCGACACAAGTTTCATGAGGAAAAACCTTACCTAACTACGTTCAAATTATCTAAAGGCATTATACATATAATTTTCGAAAAATAGTCAACACCAACTAGTTCCAGAATTTAAAGAGTGGGAAGGACAACTAAGCTAAAATAACTCTATTTTTGGATTTTTAAAATTTTTCAATTTTTTCTGGATTTTTCAATTTTTTGTATTTACACTAAAACCCTCCCCCATACCTAAATCATGCATTGTCCTCAATGTATGCAAAATGCAAGACAAATGACAAGGGAGAATGGTGAGAAAATACCTGATAAGGATGAAAGAGAGTTTACAATTACCTATGAAGAAACTTACTTGATTCATGGATCGATGAGGTAGATAACCTCTTCCTCGGGATCAATTGGCAGCTCTAAAAATGGTTTGAGTCTTTGTCCATTAACTTTAAATATATCACCATTTTTAGGATTTTCAATTTCAACAGCACCGTGAGGAA
Source organism: Saposhnikovia divaricata (assembly GCA_036435485.1). Taxonomy (NCBI): domain Eukaryota; kingdom Viridiplantae; phylum Streptophyta; class Magnoliopsida; order Apiales; family Apiaceae; genus Saposhnikovia; species Saposhnikovia divaricata. The sequence continues at coordinate 197,432,792 of CM071594.1, forward strand.
AAACGACCCTAACAACATAAGGACCTTCCCACCGGGATCTCAATTTCCCGGGAAACAAATGAAGCCTAGAATTGTACAAAAGAACTTTTTGACCAGGAGAAAAAGATTTTCTCAAAATAGATTTATCATGAAAAAGCTTAGTTCTTTGTTTATAGATTTTAGCATTCTCGTAGGCTTCATTTCTCAACTCCTCGAGTTCAGACAATTGCAACTTCCTATGACTACCAGCGGTTGGTAAGTCAAAATTCAACTCTCGAATGGCCCACATGGCCCTATGTTCGAGCTCAACGGGCAAGTGACAGGCTTTGCCAAAGACAATCCGATAAGGAGACATGCCTAAAATGGTTTTGAAAGCGGTCCGATAGGCCCACAAGGCGTCTATCAACTTAGTTGACCAATCCTTCCTATTTGAGTTGACAGTCTTTTCTAAAATTTGCTTAATTTGACGATTCGAGACTTCAACTTGCCCACTAGTTTGAGGATGGTAAGGGGTGGCTAGTCGATGAGTTATTGAGTACTTTTTAAGAAGAGACTCAAATTGACGATTCTTGAAGTGCTTGCCTTGGTCACTAATGATAGCCCTAGGTGTACCGAAACGAGAAAAGATATTCTCTTTGAGGAATTTAAGAACGACCTTGTTATCATTGGACTTAGTAGCAATGGCTTCCACCCACTTAGACACGTAATCGACCGCTAACAGAATGTAGAGGTTGCCAAAGGAACTAGGAAAGGGGCCCATAAAATCGATACCCCATACATCGAAAATCTCAATGATTAAGATGGGGTTCATTGGCATCATGTTTCTCCTAGTGATCTTTCCTAAGTGTTGACACCTATTACACGCGGCACAGTATTCAGCAGCATCTTTGAACAAAGTGGGCCAATAAAAACCGCTTTGAAAGATTTTAGCGGCTAATTTCTTAGCACTGAAATGCCCTCCACAGGCTTGGTCATGGCAGAAAGAAAGGATATTCTTGAATTCATGATTTGGGACGCACCTCCGAATGATTTGATCGGGACAGTATTTAAAGAGATACGGGTCATCCCAAAAGAAGTGTTTGACCTGTGAGAAAAATTTTGATCTATCTTGAGAGGACCAATGAGAGGGAATGTCACCGGTTGCAAGATAGTTGACAATATCGGCGAACCAAGGGGGAGTGGAAATGGACAGTAGTTGCTCGTCCGGAAAAGATTCGTTTACGGGAGAGTCGATGGTTGACTCCATTATCAAGCGGGAAAGATGATCGGCGACAACATTCTCAGAACCCTTCTTATCCCTAATTTCTAGGTCAAACTCTTGGAGTAAGAGAATCCACCTAATCAATCGGGCTTTAGAGTCTTTCTTAGAGAATAGATAACGAAGAGCGGCATGATCGGTGTAGATAATGATCTTCGAACCGATAAGATAGGACCGAAACTTGTCGAGAGCAAAGACTACGGCTAGAAGTTCCTTTTCGGTGGTAGAATAATTAAGTTAGGAATCATTCAAAGTCTTGCTAGCGTAGTAAATGACATGGGGCATCTTATCGATTCGTTGCCCTAAAACGGCTCCTACCGCATAATCAGAAGCGTCACACATCAACTCGAAGGGTAGATTCCAATCGGGAGATCGAATGATTGGGGCAGAAGTCAATTCTTTCTTAAGATGCTCAAAAGATTGTAAACAATCGCTATTGAAATCGAATTTGACATCCTTCCCGAGAAGATTGGTTAAGGGTCTATCCTTCTTGCTAAAATCCTTAATGAAACGCCTATAAAAACCTGCATGGCCTAGGAAAGAATGAATGGCTTTGACCGACTTGGGTGGGGGAAGATTTGCAATAAGGTCAACTTTGGCTTTATCGACTTCTATCCCCTTTCCAGAAATTTTATGACCAAGAACGATCCCTTCCCTAACCATGAAATGACATTTCTCCCAGTTGAGAACGAGGTTGGTTTCTTTACACCTTTTTAAAACTAACTCAAGATGGTTTAGGCACTGGTGAAAAGACGAACCAAAGATGGAAAAGTCATCGATAAAGATCTCGAGAAAATCCCCTACCATGTTAGAAAAAATGCTCATCATGCACCTTTGGAAAGTAGCTGGAGCAGTGGTTAGACCAAAGGCTAAACGTCAATAGGCAAAGGTTCCAAAGGGACATGTGAAAGTGGTCTTTTCTTGGTCTTCAGGAGCAATGGGAATTTGAAAATAGCCAGAATAACCATCTAGAAAACAATAGAACGAATGACCAGCTAACCTCTCTAACATTTGATCGATAAAAGGCAAAGGGAAGTGGTCTTTTCTAGTGGCAGAATTGAGTTTCCTATAGTCTATGCACACCCTCCATCCGGATTGAACACGGGTGGGCACTTGCTCGTCATTCTCGTTGGTGACAACGGTAATGCCAGACTTCTTCGGAACTACTTGAATGGGGCTGACCCAAGAGCTATCAGAAATGGGATAAATGATCCCATTATCGAGACACTTAAGAATTTCTTTTCGAACAACTTCCATCATGGTGGGGTTCAAACGCCGTTGAGGGTCTCGAACGGGTTTCGCATCATCAACTAAGTGAATTCGATGTTGGACAATGGCCGGGCTAATTCCTTTTATATCAGAGATACTCCAACCTATGGCCTCCTTATGTTCTCTAAGTACCCTAACAAGCTCATCCTCTTGTGACTCGGTCAAATCAGAGGCGATAATAACGGGAAGAGACTCGTTAGGACCTAAAAAGGCATACTTAAGAGTGTCGGGGAGAGGTTTGAGTTCTAGATCGGGCGGCGTTGACTCAACAGGTTCACTAGTTTCGAGAAGAGACAGGGGAGATGGTTCATCATCTCGATTATTTGTAGGAATGGTGGATTCTAACTTTTGGTTGACCTCATTTGTATATTCAGAAACATCCCAGTTTTGACCAAAGTGGTTTAAACAAAAATCAAGAGCATCATTAGGGGTCATGAAATTTTGATCAACTATTTCATCAATTAAATTAACATCCATAGGTTGATCATGAAAATCATTGGGTTGTTTCCCAACATGAAAGATGTTGAGGTCAATGGTCATGTTCCCAAATGTTAGTTTCATCAATCCATTCCTACAATTAATCAAAGCATTCGAAGTGGCTAGAAACGGACGTCCTAGAATGACGGGAATTTGATATGTCGGATTCCTAACCGGTTCGGTTTCTAGTACCACAAAGTCAACAGGAAAGACGAAATCTCCAACTTTAATTAGCACGTCCTCGATGATCCCTTTAGGAATTTTGATTGATCTATCTGCTAATTAGAGGGTAACGTTCGTCTTTTGAAGTTCTCCTAACCCTAGGGTTTGGTAGACAGAATATGGAAGCAAGTTCACGCTGGCGCCTAAATCGAGTAACGCCTTGTCCACAAAAGAATTACCTATGACACATGAAATTGTGGGACATCCGGGGTCCTTATATTTCACGGGAATCTGGTTAGAAAGAATTGAGCTCACTTGAGAGGTCAAAAAGGCTTTCTTAGGGACTTGGGTGGTTCGCTTATGTGTGCACAAATCTTTTAGACATTTCGCATACGAAGGAATTTGTTGAATCGCGTCTAAAAGAGGAATATTGACTTTAACTTGCTTGAACACCTCTAAGATCTTGTCTAATTGAGCAGTTTGCTTATTAGAGACGAGGCGTTGTGGGTAAGGAGCCTTTGGTTTATAGACTTGTTCTTCGGGAACGGGCTCCGAGGTTGTTTCACTCGAAGAAGATGGCTGACTAGAAAGAGGTGAAGAGACAGGTTTTGGAGTTTGATCCGAATGATCGAGAATAGGTGTCGGTGCAACGTTTGATTCTTCTTCTTCCTCTTCGGGGGACTCGACTCCTACTCGATTATCAACGTGCTTTCCGGATCTCAGGGAAATGACAGCATGCACATTGTCAGGAGGTCTTTGATTAATAGGAAACTTAGGGTTGACCTCAGCCTGACTTGGAAACTTATTCTTCTCACGCTCGTGGATGGCGCTAGCTAATTGGCTGACTTGTACCTCTAACTTAGATATGGCTTGGGTGCTAGCATTTAAGATCTGCCTATCTTGAGTCATGGTTTGCATGAAGGTTTGTTGCGATTGAGCCAAATTAGTGGTGGTTTTGAGAAGCGCATCGAGACTTGTCTCCAACGATGTAAGTCGCTTATCCGACTCAGAAAAACCGGGAGGGTGGGAAGGAGCTTGAGTCGGATAAGGAGCATGATTTTGAGGGTAGAAAGAATTCGCGTGAGGTTTATGAAAAACAGGTGGTTGAGAATGGAAGTTTTGGAACGAAGGAGGTTGATTTTGGAATTGTGCGGGGTGAGATTGTTGACCTTGATTCCAAGAAAAGTTCGGGTGATTTTTCCAACCGGGGTTATAAGTAGGAGCATAAGGATCATTTAGAGGACCCGATTGGAACATCGCATTGACTTGTTGAAAGTCTTGAGGATTTTGTATCCCTTGACTGGTCGAGTTAAAATTTGAGCACATGGATACTTGGGAAGGGGACCCGTTGGTTTCTAAGGCTTCTAAACGCCGAGTAAGAGTGGCTAATTTAGCCTCGGTCGCGATAGAGTTACCAACTTGATGTAGCCCTCTTTGATGCATGGTAGCTATTGAATCGTTTGATTTCTCGGGCTCTCGAGTGGGCTCCCTAGTTGATTCCCACAGCATAGTCTTTTCCGCGAACTCTTCGAAGAATTCCCATCCCTCGTCCTCGTCTTTTTCCATGAATTTCCCCTGGCACATAGATTCCAACAATGCGGTTGTTGAACCATCTAAGGCCTCGTACACAATCTTACAGAGCCTCCATTTTTCGATTCCGTGGTGGGGACATTGGGATAAAAGATTTTTAAAGCGGTCAAAACACGTCCAAAATGGTTCGTTGAGTTTTTGACGGAATTGATTAATCTCATTAGTGAGTTTCGTAGTCTTATGGCTTGGAAAGAATTTTTTTAGAAAAATGACTACGAAACCCTCCCACGTGGAAATCGAATTGACAGGTAGACTATACAACCATTTTTTTGCATTATCTTTTAGAGCGAAGTTGATTAGTCTAAGTCGTATGGAGTCCTCAGAAAGTTGTTGGAGTTTTTGTAAAGCGCAAACTTCCTCGAATTCATGTAGAAAAAGATAAGGATCCTCACCGTCACTCCCGCGAAAAGTAGGTAACATGCTAATTTGATGACCTTTGATTTCGAAATTGTTAGCACTTACGGGAGGTAGGGTGATGCAAGAGGGTTGGGCTGATCTGGTGGGGTAACAACGATCCTTTAACGAAACTGCCATGGTTACTACGGGGTCAAGAATTTCTACGGGTTCGGATTCTGAAGAGGATGAACACTCAATTGGTCTCACTAACCTAGCAGAATTATCTCTAACCCAAGTAGTGCGCATGAACAGGAAGAAAACACTTAGCAAATAATTTGCGAAAAATTAAGCACACAAAACAAAGGGTGAAAAATCAAAAGAAAGATCTAACCTTAAGACACACTAAAAATTCCGTAAATTAAGAATTATTCAGACTGATTCGGCCAGATTAGAGCAGGCATTGCCAAGAGGCCAAACTCGTCACTTAGACACCGAATCTTAACAGCCAGGCGAACCTTAGACACTGAAGGTCATGAATAAGTCTTAATTACGTTTATTTTTAGGCACCTTTCTAATTGAACGTGAAATCCTAGGGGCAAACGTCTAATTAATGCAACAAACAACGATATATATAAAACTATAAACAATTGTGGATGCTTACACTACGTGTTTAAACTAAAAGAAAGAAGAAAATTAACGTACCTTTGGGTCCTCCAGCAATCACCACAATTTATAAGGTACGAAAAATTAAAAACAAGAAAATTAAAATCTAAATGATGTGCCCGAGGTGATTAAATGCATGATGCAACAATTATGTATTTACAAATAATAATTTTTTTGATTTTTGATGTTTTTTTTTTGTTTTTTTTTTTGTGATTTTCTAAAATAAAAAGATGAAAAGTGGGAGATACGGGTTACCGAAGCACGCTTCCAGAAATTCAAATTTTTCCACGCTCCGAGAGAAGATTCCCGAAATTTCACACTTTCCTGATAAAAACGAAATAAAAATAAGGCAAGAAATAAAACTAATCCGAAAAATTAAAAATTAAGGCGTGAAAAATAATTAAAGTCCCCGGCAGCGGCGCCAAAAACTTGATGTGGCGGAAATGATACAATTAAAATCGCAAGCGCACGATCATCGTTTTAGTATTTTTAGATTCGATCCACATAGAATAATTTTATTCGCGATCCTTAATTTCTAATTTAGGCGAATTAGAACAAGTGATTTTTGAAAATTTGGATTTTACAAATTAATAATTAAAATGAAAATCTATTTAAACAAATTTATACTAAATTATTCTCAAGACTCTAGAATTGGAATTAAATCTAAATTATAAAATTACATTTTAATCTAAAACATTATTATTATTTTTTATTATTTTTTTATTTTTTAATTAAAATCCCAACACGGCAAAAACCACAAGACCAGTAAAATAAACTTCGAAGAAGATTAGTACTCAATAAACCCAGTGAAACTTAGCAGCAAGAAAATTCGAACAAACACTTATTAAAATCAAGTTGACTCGAACAGCAAGAAGAGGAGACAAATACTAGACAACACAGCAGCAAACACGACTACAGGCAGGAACTTACAACCTCAACTGGTAATTTAGAAAATCCAGCAGCGATTTAGAAATTATCAAAAACTCGACTACAAGACTTGAAAACTACAGTATATGCTAAACTGACGAGACTCGGAATCTTGACAAAACGCAGAAATCAAACCACAATCATAACTGCAATCGGCCATTACTAGAAAATGCAGAAATTTCAGCTCATTAAAAACAATGACAGACTCGGCATTATAACTCGAAAACTAGCAATGTAACTACAACAATTAACGACACATTCGACATCATACAACAACTCGGCAGCAACCCAGCCATTCGACTTGAACCAAAACAATTCACACTGAAAAATTACTAGCAACAAAACAAACTCGTACAACAGCAATTAGGAACAGACTCCGCAACAACGGAACGCAGCAAACACAGACTTATAAAACTCGAAATTTCATTCGGTACTTGAAGATGCAAGAACCCAACTAATGGACGCTACAGCAAACCGAAAACAAGACTGTACGAACTTGAAACTAATGAATGGAATCGCAGAAAAACAAACAGGTATCTCAACACAACTGCAACAACGATTCAATACTAAGAAAACTTTATTAGAATACTCAAAGAAACTTAACGATAACTCTAACCAGCGAGAACAGCAAATTGAAATCGAATACTCAAAGAAACTTTATTCAGATTTCGAACATAAAACAAACAGCGATTTTAAAAAAAACAAAGCTAAAATAAAGAAAAAGTAGTGGGGGAAAAGGGGGTTTGTGGGAAAGAAAGATGAGGAGATGGGTGTGGGTGTGCTGCGATTTTGTGGGAGAAGGAAACAGAGAGAGAGAGAGAGATGAGGAGAAGAGAAGGAGGAGAGAGATGGAATTGATGTTTGGGGGAGGAACAAATACAGGGGAAGGAGGAGAATTGATTGGGCTTAGAATGAAAAGGAGGAAGAACCGGGTTTGATGAAAATGAAAATAACAAGTCCTGAGGTTTTTTCGAATAAAACTGGCTAATTAAGCTTCGACTTTACACTAAAATAACAGGTAAATAAAATGCTGAAAATTAATAGAACAGATATTTTTGATGTTTTTTTTTATTATTATTATTAATTACACTAACACATAATTATAAAATTAGATCTGCAAATACAAATGACCAAACCCACAATAAAATTGAGATTTAAAGGGGCATAATTAATATTAAAACGAAAATTAAAATTACGAAAACAAATTCTTTAAATCGATACTTTCAATCCAGTGTGGTTAGCGTTGCTACTTTATCCACCCGAGAATTTACGAAAATAACGAATTAAAGAATAAGGAAAATAAAATGAAATAGGGATGCTAGAATTAAAATGAAAATTCAAATTGCATAAAAATACAAAGTGTTTACAAGGAAATATAGAAAATTACAACTAAAATTACTACAACATAATTCTAGTATGTAGGCTAATTGGTGTCTTACAAGTGAAGAAATGAAGGCTATTTATAGGAAAATTTTAGGGTTTTTGGTTGGTAAGGTTGAATCTTGACCATTGATTTAGTTTAGTGTTGGCTAAATCTTGGCCATCCATTTTCTTTGATAACAAAATGCACCACCACCCCTAGCTTTTCATTTTCTTTTTGTTCTGGTCCTTCTTCTTCTTCTTTTTCTCTTCCTTGACCTTTATTTTCTTTATTTTGCAATTTCTTCAGTTTTCTCGAATTTTCCTGAAATGCAACAAAATAATTTATTAAAATACGAACACAAGCAATAAAAAGGCAATAAAAATATGCAAAATTATGCACTAATCAGCTTGTTCAATTCTCTGTAGTCGATGCATAACCTCATACTTCCATCCTTTTTCTTAACAAACAACACTGGTGCGCCCCAAGGCGACACGCTGGGCCTTATCATGCCCTTATCCAACAATTCCTGTAATTGTTCAGCTAGCTCCTTCATTTCTATTGGGGCTAGTCGGTACGGGGCCTTCGAAACTGGCGCCGTCCCCGGGGCTAATTCGATGGCAAACTCAATTACCCTATCAGGTGGTAGTCCGGGAAGATCTTGTGGGAACACGTCCTCGGACTCATTAACTACCAGAATGTCTTGCAATCTTGGCACTTCCTTCTGAGTGTCTATAACGTAGGCTAAATAAGCCTCGTTCCCTTTTCGTAACAATCTCTTGGTTTGCGCCATGGTCAGAATTTTCTGGGTCTGTCGCATCCCCTTAAACACTATTTCTTTCTTCCCTGGGGTTTTCAACTTAACCTTTTTCCCTTTACAATCTATCCGCGCATCATTGCGAGACAACCAATCCATATCCAAAATGACATCGAATTCCCCTAGCTTAAAAGGAATTAAATCGACATAGAAGGATCGTCCTCCTATTTCTAGCTTACAATCGGGGTGAATTTGATTAACCGGTACGATTTCCTGATTAGCTATTTCTACTAGTAAGGAATCTCTTAGTTGCTGGGTTTTAAGTTTCAACATATGCGTAAAATCTCTAGATATAAAAGACTTAGTTGCCCCTGAATCAAATAAGACATTTGCACTGACTGAATTGAGAGAAAAAGTACCTGCTATCACATCTGTGTCCCTCACGGCATCTTGTACTGACATATTGAAAGTCCTAGCAGTTGGTGGCCTATTTGAGGCAACCTTGCTTGCTCCTGATGCTGCTGGTTTGTTCTTTGGGCAATCCTTCCTCATGTGCCCTCGCTGTCCACACTGGAAACAGGTTGTGCTGTTAGGGATGACCGTGGTGCAAGAGGTGGCATAATGCCCAGCTCGCCCACACATATAACAGTTTATCTGCTTCAGGTTGCACACCCCGGAGTGCCTCTTCCCACAAGTAGCACACAATGGCAATGGAGGTCGAGAAGGGTTGGAACGGGACATTCCTGATTGGTGGCCGCCCTGGCTCACACTCACACTCGCAGATGGTTTAAACCCTACATTCCTCCCTGGTAGGGAAACCGCTCCTCGATTAAACTTGGTTGGGGGTTTTCCTCCAGCGGATCTTCCGCCCATACTAACATGCTTTCTCTTTATCCCCCCTTTCTCTCTCTCTCTCTGCATCTGATCACTACCAGCCTCCACAATGGTTGCCTTCTGCACCAAGGTGGCATAATCTGTAATCTCTAAAACAGCCACCCTATTCTGGATCCACTGCTTCAGCCCTTGTTGAAACCTGTTAGCTTTCTTCTCTTCTGTGTCTACAAACTCTGGCACAAATCTCGATAGCTCAGTAAATTTAGCCTCATAGTCAGCCACTGACATATTGTTCTGTTTCAGTTCCAAGAACTTAAGTTCCATCTGGGTTTTCATGAACTTCGGGAAGTACTTCTCCAGGAATAATTGTTTGAACCTTTCCCAGGACAGCATCATCCTCCATGTTTTTCTTGGCTTCCCACCAATAATTGGCCTCTCCCTTTAGTAGGTAAGTAGCAAAAACTGTCTTCTGAGCCTCATTGATACTCAGAATCTCAAAAGACTTTTCCATTTCTTTGATCCAGGCCCTCGCCTCAACGGGATCAGCCGATCCGTGGAACTCTGGGGGCTTAAGGGACTTAAAGGCCCTAAAGGAATTTGCCATTGAAGTGTTGTTGCCTGGTGGTGGTTGGGGGTATTGGTTCAAATTCTGCCTAAGTAGATCCATAAACTGGCCCATGGGGTTTCCGCCCTGGTTCTCCCCTTCCTGTTCTACTTCAGTTTCTCCACCCTCTATTTCCCTTTCAAATTCTTCAGAGTACAGGGGTTCATCCTCTGCTCCATACTGGGAATCTTCTTGCTCATTATAGTCCTGATCTTGTTCCTCACTACTTTCACGGTTTTCCTCGTGTTGGTTGTGACTCTCTTGGTCAGTAGATTCTCGGGGGTTAGCCCTAGTGCCCATTCGTCTTGGAGGCATTTTACTGAAAATTTGGAAAATTATACATTAGGTTCACTTACCTGTTTTAAAGGATTTTTCCTTGCACATTTCTTTACATGATTGGGTTTAAAATCCCAAAGTTTTATATCTCATGGCAACTTAATCGAAAAGTAATACATATGCTAATAACTCGTGATCATATCCCAACAAAATTGTAATGACCGAAATGGAAACAAATATATACCAGGTACCGAAAAGGTACAACATCCGAGTTACAACGATAGTTTAAAGTACAGCCATCCTAACAACAACAACAAGTCAAAAGTGAAATATGATGTCTATCTGTCTAGTCTGCAAAAAGGGAAAACAAGTACAAGAAAACCATCCCTACAAAAGCCGGCACTACTATGTCCATACATGACTAGACAACTAGACCACTGCATCACTGCATCTGAAATTAGCCGCCACGACGAAACATCCTCCGAACCCTCCCCATGGCGATGCGGAAAACCTCCTCAGCCTCTGCTCTGTCTACCCTACCATGCCCATCAGTAGGCAACTGTCGCACCCTCACCCGAGCCCTCAGCTCGATGCGGGTCACAGCCCTATACCCAACTCTGTCACTGATAGTCCTCCTGCCCTGCACCCTCATCCGGGCGGCTCTCTCTGCTGCTAACTCACTCCTAGACTCTGCCAACCTGGCATCTGCCACAGACAACTCTCTATAAAGCCCGTTCACAATCAAGTTGTGAACACATACTGGGACTCCTCCTATCAAGGCATGAGGTGGGGTGGATGGCTCAGCTGGAGCGGCAGTCTCTGTCTGCTGGGGCTCTGGGGTAAGCTCCTCAAACTCGTCGGGGTACGGGCTCACAGGTAGTGGTGGTGGAGTAGGGGCTCTCTCAACAGGGAGGAGTGGCACAAAAAGTCCAGAACTCCCTACAGCACCAACTACTGGCTCATCTATATCTCCCTCAACACCCTCATCTACCGGTACCACCTGATCCGTGGTCATGTCAGTGTCACCTCCCAAAGTCCTGATCTCAGTCACAACCCAATAATCATCCTCCTCAACCACTAACTCAGCATCCTGTCCTGTCTGGATCCCCTCCGGGTCCTCCTCCCCCTCAGTCTCAACAACATCTGTGTCAGCATCATCCTGGACCTCCTTAGGGTCCTCCTCCTCAGACTCGATCACATCAGTATCAGCATCAACCTGGACCTCCTCAGCGTCCTCCTCCTCAGGCTCAGTATCCTCCTCAGGCAAGTGCTCATAGTATGGGTCCCTAGTCCGGAACATGTCCTCATGATGCTGTCTCGCAGCTGCCTCCTGGGCCGACAAGTCGCTCGCCTACACAAGACGAACTATGTTACTATCATGATGCTTAAAAAGTTCCCGTAAGGGTTTTAGGTGAACCTGGCAAGGGTTCTTATTATATTATTGAATTTATTATTATATAACGTCGTATCATCTCTTGGGATATATAACTCTCGCTCTGATACCATCTCTGTAACACCCCCAGATCCGGGGTCAAGGATCTGGTGGTTACGGTCTTACATCCATTCATAATACTTGACTTGAGTCCACAATAAATAAATCACATGCTGTGACCCCACAATAATTACCACTCACACACACAACAGTTATAGTCCCAGAGATGAAATTGAAATAAGTCTTACATTAAAGGGTTTACGAATAAAAGTTATTACAATCCCAAAAGGATAACATCATAGGTTTAAAAGTTTTGCCGTTAATTACATTAATTATACATGTAGTTAAACAGGAAACAAAAGCTGTCTAACTATGCTACCTCAGCAATGGCGGCTAGCATCTCAGTGGGTAGTCCGGTGGGTCGGGTAACCTGCTTGCGCCGAGTGCGCCTGACGCGAGCCATCTGTCCTAGCTGTTGTTGTGACATAATATAAACAAAGCAAGGGTGAGCGAAAGCCCACCAACAAATATATAACTGAACGATAATTTAAAACAGTTCAAAGCTATCTTTCAAACCATATGCCATGCATTTATGGAAATGATTCCAGTATAATATGAACGATGAAGTTACAAGGTAACTGAAAGTATTTGTTTGAAGAAATATCTGCTACATCAAAGTAAGCGAGATATTCTTATTGTTATTAAGAAGATGAACTTGCAAGAAAAGGTTGCAATTCCAGTTATGACACTTTTCCAACTCTGCCAACAGTAATCATGTTGCAGGAAATAAATAAATTTGGATGATGAACCAATGATGGAGTATTCACCGCGCCCGCTGTTCCAATCTTGATGATCAGTCGAGATCGTACAGCTCAATTTAGATTTACTACCGGTAGAAGGAAGAACTGACGGCTTTACTTGTATACCGCCTTGCTAGCTCTCCCCGGCCAACGATTTGGCCAAGGGGATGGACCGGCGCTACTCGGCCTCTTACACGACTCCTAGTTCAAATAGAATTCATGATTCTGAATGTAACGTTCGTCCCCCTTTCCCCAAGTATAATACTTGTTGATAAGACTCCACAAAGTAGTCGTATCTAGTTGGAAAGGAAAATTTACCAATAACTCCCAAGCTATTACTTGGTAACGGATATCAACTTGTTCCAGTAATCTTACCCCTCGAAAGATGAGAAGGTAAGCAACGACTTAATAAGTCAACAGCACCCGAGTTGCGGGTGAAGGGAATACTTTATGACCGGGAAGTCGACAAGATAAATAACATTTTCCAAGTAAGGTTCCCTTATTATTAAGGAGATAGACTCAAAGATGAATGATGTCTGGGAACCTTTCTTGATATAAGATTAATAATAATATGACTTTGAAATATTTTCTGTAATAATCGAAGAAGATAAACCTTATCGAGATTATTCTAAGTATGGAATAAATATTAAGAGAATATTTATTGAGTTAAAACATTTAAAGAATATTTGGGAATATGAAAGAATATCTTTAATCAGAGTATTTCTCAAAATAATCCCTGAAGAAATATCAGGAGAATATTTATTGAATAAATAAATATTTAAATGAATATTCAAAACAATATTCATTAATTAATAAGACCTGAAAAGAATATTTAAGGTAATATTCATAATTAATTAGGAATTTAAATGAATATTCAAAAGTAATATTCATTTAATGAATAATATCCTAAATGAATATCAAGTAATATTCATTTATTAATCCAAGCCTTAAGGAATATTCGAGATAATATTCGATAATTAAATCAAGCTTCAGATGAATATTAAAATAATATTCATCAAGTATTTAATATCTTAAATGAATATTCAAAAGTAATACTTATTTAATAAAATAATAATCTAAAAGAATATCCAAATAATATTCATTTAATAGTCTCATCTTTAGAAGAATATTCGAAATAATAGTCGATAATCAATTCGACCTTGAATGAATATTGAGAAATATTACTCGTTGAATAGTTACGTTCAAATAATTATTTGAAGTAAGGATCGTTAAAATAATTAGTCTCGAACGAATATTCAAATAATATTCGTCGCCCAAATAATAGAAAATATTTACTTAAATATTTTCTTCCGAGGTAATCTCGATATATCAAGGAATATTGACTTCCGGTCTAAATTTGATTAATAAGATGTATACGCCCTTCTATGAGGGTCTTACAATAACCGGCTTATAACTGATATATAACTATCTAGCTTATAGGCCAACAATAACATTCAGGGAACAAGTATATCAATTCAACTTGAAAGTAGGCATGCATGGAATGGCATATGTATATCAGCAATCATATATATATATTTATCCAATCACAACAACAGCCTAAAAGAAGGGAATTGAAACTTGCCTGGTAGTCGAGTACGGTAAGGGGTAGTGGTAGCGGGTCCCGGTTCAGCTTGGTGATCTATAAATAGCCAAGGCATTCGGGATTAATCACTTAACATATTAAAAGTTAAGTTATACTTAAATCGAAACACGTTCTCGAGTCATCTCGTTATACCCCTTTTAGTGGATTACTTATTATCACTGATCCGACCCGACATTCGTTCGTTAATACGACATGTCACTGCACTTATACTTGGGACATACTTAAGTCATATGAGTTCTAAGGTTGATCGTTACGAACCAATATTTTACTCCGAGTTTTATCGCCCGTTTTCTAAGTGTTTTACCAAAGTTATAAAAGAGTCGTCTTTTAGGGGTTCGTTCGCGTTTAACCTTGACTCGAACATTTTTAATAAATCGAAAAATGCTCTTTTTGACATACGGTTTTCTTTCACACCTTCCTTCTTATCCCTAGTATTTATTTACCAAGATTCGCCATGACGTTACATAGCTTACGAGGGTTCAATTTCAGTTACGAACTTTCATTTACGGATTCGAACTACTTTTAGTAATTTGGTCATAAATCCTAAATCGTAAGTCCGTTTCACGTGATCTTTATATCAAAACGAAGCTTAGAACATTACCTATCCTATCATGGCAGATAAGGTCTCTGGACAGTAGGGGTTTGACATGGAAAATGGCATACAAAACATGGTATTGTAAAATCGGGCATTATAACGGCTGTAAATCGAATATCTATTAATTTCGAATCTTCCCATAAACATAGCATCCAACCCAAACAACATATATATGACTTATACACATGAACTGAGGCCAATCAATGCCTTTCCGTTCATCTAGCTATTTACATCATTAATCCAAAATCCATACATAATCATGCTTATAACTTTAACATAACCCTAACTAAGTTATAACTATCATAAACATGCTTAAATCTCAAACAAGGGTTAGGGTTTCAAGAGCTTTATACCTTCCTTGGATAGTGATATAGCCTTACTAAGCCTTGTATGGTCCTTAGGAGTGATTATGCTTGCTATATCAACCATGAAAAATTAAGAAAACAAAGTTAGTTCAAGAAGAACACTATTCATGCTCCTCTTGAATGATTTATTTGAAAATGGAAACCAATGAATTTGAGCTTGAAATTTCTAGGAGATTAGTTTCTTGAATTATAGGACTCACCTTAAAAATTACAAGATCAAATGATGGTTGGAAGTGGGATTTTGGAATTGGAATTTTGCAAGGGGCCGAATGGAGCTTCAAGAGAGAGTTTGATGTTCTTTTGTGTTGGTTGATTTGAAATAATGCATAAAGTGACATTTGCTAGATAATATCTCATCCAAGTGGTGTTAGTGGAGTGTGATGTAATGGATGATGGTTTTTGTAGGACAAGTGTTGCATTTTGCATGGTTGAAGGCTAACTAGCTAGTTGGTCTTGCTAAGTACTTGGTTCTTCCTCTAAGGTGCTAGTTCCTTGCTTCTAGTTTAGTTACTAGATATTTATACTAGTAGCTTGCACAAGACTCTTTCTTCCTCTGCTTGTTTCTGTGTCCGGTTATTACCCGTTTCGATTGATCGTTCGTGAGAACATTTCACGGATTTCTAATTAGGGTTTACCGGGAATCCTCTTTAATATTAATACTTTCATTCTCCATCTTTCATTCTAACTTTCCATTTTATATTCCTTTAATCCATTCGTTAAATACTTAAGGCTATCAGTGTCCAGGGAACTCTCGGAGAAAATAAAAGTGCGGTTTTTCAGAATCTGACAGCTTTTACATACACTTATTTTCCCCCTGGATCACTAATACGAACTCGGAAATCCGTTCCGAATACTTCTATATAGTGTCGTCTCATATTATTATATACTCCCACCAAAACACTATTCATTCTGTATTCTTTACTTGTTCTCTTAGGGTTGTATAATTGTCCGTATTCTTTTTCGATCGTTCCTTAACCTTTTTACGGAACTACTGGATTAATCGTTATCGATCTGGATGACATGAGAGTATTCTCTTGCTTGAAGTTGCCATATCTTATTCCTTTAGAAGATAGATTATTCTTACCTATGTTGTCACCCTTTAGCATTCTTCAAGACATAAACATAATAAAGTCGAATTCCATTCATTCTTTCCCAATTATCAATTATTACACTGTAGCCATATCCACTATTCATTCTTACATCATTAAATACATAAAAGTTTTAATTCCACCCAAAATCTGGGTTCTTACAGAAAACTACAAACACAACAGTGAAAGTCCTTATATATGTAAGTTTTGAAAAGTAGACTTGCCTTGGTGAGGTTGGGGTGGTCGAGCTTGCGGAGTGGAATGATCTATACACAATCAATAGCCGCTCGTTAGTACCTTGACAATATCTCTTTTAATTACGAGGTTTTAGGGGGTACAAAATTAACTTAATGACTTCGTCTTATGACTCTCTAGCTCCACTATAGGTTCATGTCATCACTCGATTACGCTCGTCACTTATTCGACTTAATTTGGTCACCATATCCGAAGCGTATTAATCCCCCCTTAAATCATACTCCACTTACGACTTTTTCACTTGCGCGAATTTTACTCTAACATTTTTATAAAATCGAAAAATACATATTTTAATCCAATTCATTTTGGGTAGCCTTCACCACTGCATTCACTAGCTACCCTAATTTTTCCATGATCCTACATAAATTTTAAGGGGTTTAAAGAGGGCTCACAAGTGGACCATTTAGTGCAGTTCGGATTTCAGAACAACTCTTCACTTCTCAGGCCATAACTCAAAATCTATACATCTCCTAGTCATGAACCTTATATTTCTGGAAACTACATTCAAATACCTTTCCAACCATATGCATTAGGACCTCAGGGAACAAGATTTAGGGGTTCAAAACCCTCCTACAAGGCAGTACAAGTTCCCAGAAAATTTACACAGCTTGCTTTTTCACTTAACCATTCAAGAATCCTATATAAACATCACAACCATCATCTAAACCACCAAGATCATACTCTATAGCACAAATGGAGTTATATACACTAACCACAAGCTTAAAATCACAACCACAACATTTAAACTCAAGATCTACATCATCCATAACTTATATGACCAAGATTCATACTAAAATCCATGGATCTAACATTATACACCACAAATAATTCATGGCTAAGAGGGATTAGAGTTTTATACTTTCTTGAGTATCTAGGAGCCTTGTGTAAGATTTACAAGTCTCAAGAACACCTTTGATGAGCCCCTACAATCCTTACAACTCAAGATCTAAAAGAAAACTAAACATAGTTACTATTCATCTAAACTTCAACCATTTATAACTCAAAAACTAATGGATGAAAGGGGTTGGAATTCATAGCATACCTTCCTTATAGAGTGTAGAGGACCTAGGATTTTTGTCTTGAGTTATGAGTGATGAGAAGTTGAAGAAAGAAAATTTTCTTCTCCTTCCTTGTGCTTGGCCGAGAGCAAAGATGAACAAGAGGGAGAGAGAGAGTGTTTTGTTTTGTGTTGGGTGAAATAAAGTGAAGTGTATTTGTGATATGTATTGGGTATATGTATAATTGTATCACATGTTGCAAGCCTAGTACTAGCTCCCTAGGCCAACCATGCCTCCTTGTCTCCTTGGACAATGCACCTTAACTAGTTACTATTCCTTTAGTTGTTTTTGCCTTTCTTGTTTGCTTTTCTAACAATCTAGTTGCATGGGACTTGCATGCAATATCTTCCCTTGTATCATTATTCATCCACCAATGCTTGTCACTTAATCTTTAATTCGTATCATATCTTAATTAATTCCTCGTAATAATATTTTGTCGCGTAGAGATTTCCCTTGTAATTCCCTAAGTACTTAATTGTGTAAATTCCTCGAATATCCATAACTCCTTGTCAAAATCCCTTAAATATCTTTTAATACTCCAATAACTCTCAAATCCCAAGTTTTATAAATCTTACTAACAATAAGACTCTTGCCTTCAACAACCTTCCCTTTACCTTACATAGTGAATGTAACAACATAATTTCTCAGATAATCAATTCCATTAAACAACATGGATGACTAAAAAGGTTCCAAATTCACAATGTCATATGATATTAAAAAAAATTTACAAAAATTAGGGTTCTTACAGCCTCCCCTCCTTAAAAGGATTCCGTCCCAGAATCAGGTTGAAAACAGTTGGGGGTACTTTTCACGCATCGTGCTCCCTAGTTCCCATGTTGATTCTTCGACATTCTGGTTCCTCCACAAAACTCTCACTAGTTTGACAACCTTGTTCCTCAGCACTTGTTCTTTTCTATCCATGATTTCCACTGGTTTCTCTACATAAGTCAAATCTGGCTGTAGGTCTATCTGATCGTATTCTATCACATGCCGAAAGTCCGTGTGGTAGGGTCGTAGCATGGACACATGAAACACATTATGCAATTGCTGCAAGCTTGGGGGTAAAGCCAATTCATAGGCTAACTTTCCAACTCGTCTCAAAATCTCAAAAGGTCCAATGAATCTCGGGCTTAGCTTCCCCTTTTACCAAATCTCATCAATCCCTTCCATGGCGATACTTTTAGCATCACGAACTCTCCCACCTCATACTCTTTGTCCTTGCGGTTCTGGTCTGCATATTTCTTCTGTCTATCCTGGGCTGCTACCAGCCGTCCTCGTATAAGTTCGATAGTCTCTCTCATCTGTTGGACCAGTTCGGGCCCTAAGATCTTCCGCTCTCCAACCTCTTCCCAACACAAGGGAGATCGACATCTTCGTCCGTATAAAGCTTCATATGGGGGCATTCCTATACTCACATAATAACTGTTGTTGTAGGAAAATTCGATCAACGACAAGTGGTCATCCCAACTTCCCTTAAAATCGATGGCACATACTCTCAACATGTCCTCTATGGTCTGGATGGCTCTCTCGCTCTGTCCGTCTGACTGGGGGTGGTATGCAGTACTCATGTTTAACTTGGTCCCCACGCAATCCTGAAAACTCCTCCAGAACCTGGAGTTGAGCCTTGGGTCTCTATCAGATACAATGCTCACAGGAACCCCTTGCCTAACCACGATCTCTTTTAAGTAAATATCCACCAGCCTGTCGACAGTGTATCTCTCGTTGATTGGAAGAAAATGTGCTGACTTGGTCAATCTATCGATAATTACCCAAATGGCATCATGATTAGTCTTGGTCCTTGGTAGTCCGACCACAAAGTCCATCGCAATATGCTCCCACTTCCACTCGGGTATCTCTAAGGGTTGCAACAATCCACTGGGCCTTTGGTGTTCGGCCTTTACTCTTTGACATGTCAAGCATTTACTTACCCACTCTGCCACGTCCTTCTTCATATTTGGCCACCAATAGTATTCTCTCAGGTCTCTATACATCTTAGTGCCTCCAGGGTGAATTGAGTACCTTGAACTATGGGCCTCTTGCAAGATCTCGTCTTTTAATTCCTGAACGTTCGGGATCCATATCCTAGATGCGTACCTCATAACTCCATTCCCGTCCTTTTCACACTTAATTTCCTCGCCAGTGAAAATTTTCTCCATCGAATTCTTTTCTTCTTCTATCTTCTTTTCCTGGCATAACTTAAACTTTTCCAATAGCGGTGGTTAGAATTTTATTTCCCTTAGACTCTCTTGTCCGAATCCTGGTAACCTCACTTCAATCTCCAGTTTCTCAAAATCCTTGATCAACTCGTCCGCTGATGTTATCATCTTGAGTTTCTCCTTTCGGCTAAGTGCATCGGCCACCACGTTGGCCTTCCCTGGGTGATAATGAATCTCACAATCATAATCCTTGAATATCTCTAGCCATCTCCTCTGCCTCATGTTTAACTCTTTCTGAGTGAATATGTACTTTAAGCTCTTGTCATCCGTGTAGATTTCACACTTTTCTCCTTGAAGATAATATCTCCAGATCTTCAAAGCGAAAACTATCGCCGCTAATTCCAAATCATGGGTGGGGTATCTTATCTCGTACTCCTTAAGTTGTCTGGACGCATACGCAATCACTTTACCGTGCTGCATAAGCACACACCCTAAACCTTTATGGGATGCGTCGCTATAAATCACAAAATCTCCCTTATCATTGGGTAGGGCTAGTACTGGTGCTGTCACCAACCTCTTTTTCAACTCTTGAAAGCTCTCTTCACATTTTTCGGTCCACACAAACTTCTCGGTCTTGCGAGTTAGTCGGGTCAAAGGGGTTGCTATCTTGGCAAAGTATTGGACAAACCTCCTATAGTAGCCAGCCAACCCTATAAAACTTCTCACCTCTGTCGGAGTGGTTGGTCTCTCCCAATTTGACACAACCTCTATTTTGGCTGGGTCCACTAGGATACCTTGATCGCTAATCACATGCCCTAAAAACTGAACTTCCTTCAACCAAAATTCACACTTCGAGAACTTAGCGTATAACTTTTCTTCTCTCAATGCTCCTAACATAATCCTCAAGTGCTCTGCATGTTCCTCCTTCGTCTTGGAATAAATCAAGATGTCATCGATGAAGACTATAACACACTTGTCCAAGTACTTCTTGAAGACTCGATTCATTAAGTCCATGAAAGCTGCGGGGGCATTTGTTAGCCCAAACGACATCACTAGAAACTCATAGTGTCCGTACCGGGTGCGAAAGGCCGTCTTTGGTATATCTTCTGGTCTAATTCTTAACTGGTGGTACCCGGTCCTCAACTCAATTTTAGAAAAATAAACTGCGTCCTTTAGTTGATCAAACAGGTCATCTATCCTGGGTAAGGGATATTTATTCTTTATAGTCACCTTATTCAACTCTCTGTAGTCTATACATAATCTCATACTACCATCCTTCTTTTTCACGAATAACACCGGGGCTCCCCACGGTGACACACTAGGTCTTATCATCCCTTTATCCAACAACTCCTGTAATTGAGTGGCCAGCTCTTTCATCTCCACTGGGGCTAGCCGATACGGGGCTTTCGAAATTGGGGCCGTACCAGGAACTAAGTCTATAGCGAACTCAATGTCTCTATCAGGTGGTAGTCCTGGAAGATCATCCGGAAATACGTCTGCGAACTCATTAACGACAGGGATTTCCTTTATGTTTGGCGCCTCCTTCTTGGTATCCTTCACGTAGGCTAAATAAGATTCACATCCTTTACGTAACAGCTTCTTAGTTTGAATCACAGTCAGGAACTTTTGGTTTTGCCGTTTTCCACTAAACACTACTTCCTCGTCCCCTGGCAGTCTCAAACTTACTTTCTTCTTTACAAAATCAGTCTGGGCTCCATGGGTTGTCAACCAATCCATACCTACTATTACGTCAAACTCCCCTAGTTTAAAAGGTATCAAATCTACCCGAAAGTGTCGCCCTCCTATTTCTAGGTCACAACCTGGACATACTTGGCTAACAGGGATAATTTCATGATTAGCTATCTCTACTTGCAGTCTGTCTTTCAATGGTTCAGCCTTAAGGCCTAACTGACATACAAAATCTAGGGATATGAAAGACTTGGTAGCTCCCGAATCAAATAAAACATTTGCCTTAACTAAGTTGAGTAGTAGAGTACCTGCAATCACATCCGTGTTCCTCACGGCATCTTGCACCGTCATGTTAAAAGTTCTTGCAGTAGGGGCCTTGTTAGAAGCAGTTCCACTCACCCTTGACGCAGCTGGCCCAGAGGACAAGCATTCCCTCATTCGGTGCCCTGGTTTCCCACACTTGAAACAATTGCCTCCGGCATTAGTGCTGTTACTAGTTCCTCGACAGGCATTAGCATAATGTCCTGTCAGCCCACACTTGAAGCACTTCACATCCTGTAGGTTACACGCGCCCGCATGCTTTCTTCCACACTTATTGCAATCCTGGGGTAGGGCTCGGGATGGGGTAGAGTAAGACGATCCCTATGGTCGGCCGCTCTGGCCCACACTCCAACTTTCAGCTCTCTTGGTTCCAAAGTTCCCGCTGGGTTGGGATGTCACCCCTCGCTTAAATTTGCTCGGAAAGCTCCCACCTGCAGAGATTCCCTTTCAACTATCAAATTTCCTCTTCTTTCCTTCCCTCTCCTTCTGCATCTGTTCACTCCCAGCCTCAACAATTGATGCCTTCTGTACCAGGGTGGCATAGTCTATCAGCTCAAGAACCGCCACACGATTCTGAATCCATTGCTTTAGCACCAGTTGAAACCTTCGGGCCCTCTTTGCCTCAGAGTTCACATATTCCGGCACAAACCTTGACAACTCAGTAAATTTGGCCTCATACTCGGCCACCGTCATGTTACCTTGCTTTGGGTCCAAAAACTTCAGCTCCATTTGTGTCTCCATGAACCTAGGAAAGTACTTTTCCAAGAACAACTCGCTAAACCTCTCCCAGGTCACCACACCTCTTCCTTCCAAATTCCTCTTAGCTTCCCACCAATAGTTTGCCTCACCCTTCAGGAGGTAGGTGGCGAAAATAGTCTTCTGCTCCTCAGCGACACCTAGTATCTCGAAAGATTTTTCCATTTCCTTCAGCCAGGCTCTGGCCTCAACCGGATCTGCAGTTCCTTTAAATTCTGGGGGTTTCAGGGATTTGAAGTTCCGGAAAGCATTTACATTAGCATTGTTGGGTGGTTGCTGAACCGGGGGACGGTCCAAGTTCTGCCTAAGTAGCTCCATGAATTGTTCCATAGGGCCTCCCCTTGGATGTTCTACCTCTCGGGTGTCATCAGCAGCTTCTTCTTCGTCATACTCAGAGTTATCAAACAAGTTATGATCGTTGCCCTCATCCTCACTCAGGTTCACGTTCTCCCCTTCATGGTTCTGGTGGCCTCCGGTCCCATGGTGGCTACCCTGGCCTTCAGAACTGACCGGGTGAGCTCGAGTGTTCATTCTTCTGGGTGGCATGATTCTGATAATGAAACAAGAAATGGGTTAGGGTTTTCCAATTACCTGACAGCGTTTACACGAGTCAGGAACGTATCGTTCCTCCTCATAAGGGTGGAAGTTGCAAAAGTTTTTAATGACCTGATGCTGGTGATAAAATGTCATAACATTTTTGGGGAAAAATATCTATGGGGTGCGAAAACATTGGCAGGAGTTTTCGAGATTTCAAAACTTTGAATTTTTTTTTTGAAAAAATTTATTTTAAAATCTGTAGGAACATTTTTGGGAATTTGTAGAGAACAATTTGAAATCGCATGTCGTAAATTTGAAACAGCATGGTTGTATTTGTGGCTTGTGGAAATTGTATATTCATAGTTGTATATCAAAACAGTAAAGCATGGCATCAGAAAGTAAGGCAGTCGAGACAATATCAAGGAAACTGAAACTAGATAAATACGGTACAAGAGTTATCACAAAGTTTGGATGTTAGAGCCTAATACATAGTTCCAATGCCAAAGTCTAGCAAAAGTGGAACAATAACAAGTACATCATCTGAATAGTCAAGGATACACAAAAGTAGGGCTGCATCCGCACATACTATCCGAAGTCACATCTACATATCTGTAGGTCAGTCTACTCATCCACTGGTCAGAAAGGATACCACTGCACAAGTCAACTATCCCACAAAATCGACACACTAATGTCATCTGAACCTAGAGGACTGAGCTATCCGTAACACATCATGGTGCCGCTCTGCGACGGAGCAAGGCCCTCACTCGGGAAAATGCACGACGCACAACACGCCTAGCATCCCTAGCCTAGACCACTCCGCCCCCGCGGACTCCTAAACCGATAATCCTCGCGCGACTCCTCCTCTCAATCCTATGGAGTCGAGCTCTAGTCCTCCTAGCAACAGCAGTCCTCTTCTTAGCCTGAATCCTCAGTCGCGCCTCGCACTCCTCCACTAGTGCTCGCCTCGCCTCAGTAAGTCGGGCCTCGGCAGAAAGTAGGTCTCGGGTCAGGAACTGCACCACATAGGCGTGCTCAGCGCCCGACACCGGGGGTAGGTCCATCGGTGGGGGTGGTATGACAGGGACAGGAGCAGGAGCAGGAGCAGGAGCAGGGGTAGGGTCAAGCTCCTCCTCGTCAGAAGTATCATCCTCGGAGTCATCATCCGATGAAACAGGGCTCGATGACTGCGGAGAAGGAGTTAGTGTAGGTGCCCTAGAGGCAATACATTGTTTCTTGAATAAACCTTATGTCATTTGATTATTAAATAAAAGCATTTATTATGACTTTAATTACTGCGATGTTTGTTAGCATAATAAATGTCCTTGGAATAATGATACACATTATATAGTTTAAGTATATATAACTTGAATTTGAGATTATATAATATATCATATTCTTAAAGGTCCCTAGTCAAGTATTATTATACAGGACAATAATAATACATAAATAGACTAGTATGTTTTTGACTGATAACCACATCTCATTGGTTATAAGTATGGAGATACTAAAGTCAATACATAGGTACATGTAGGGTACATGGTACTGGACAGACCCACCGTGAGATTCTTCATGTTAATTAAGTCATAAGAAAGACTCACAGTGATAATGGTGTAATGATCCTTTGACTTGAGATCATTATATTTCTATACGAGGATAATATACTTTGACTACATTAAAATTTACCTTTGACCGGGTAATGATAAAAGTGGACATCGGGTATATTATGAATCGTATGAGAAATATGAATGATAGATAAAGGATTTAACCCTCCTATAATTAGGAGAGATATTATTGGCCTCTTGATTGAGTGAAACTATAAAATGCATGGCCGTGCTCAAATAATGATTTGTTATTAATAGTCTACTCATGGATCAAGTAAACCTGGATTAAATTATGAAGAGGATGACAATAAACATGTCTCGAGTTTAATCTATAATATTTGGTTAAAGGGATTATATTACACGGGAACATTAATCACAAAAGGTTTATCGAATCACGATTTAATTATTATTTAATTGGGTAGCAATGATGTATTACTAGATACCGCTCATTGTTTATAATTTTATTGGAGAATAAAATTATTGCCAAAATAAATAATAACCTACAGGGTCACACACATAGAAAATTTTAAAGGAAGAATTAATTTAAATTATGAATTTAATTAAATTAATGATAAGTTGGATTTTATTATATTAATTAAGTGGGACTTAATTAAGCTATAATAAAATACAAAGATATATGAGATATGATTTTAATAATTAAGTTTGACTTAATTATTATTTATTTGAATAATAGAATTAGATTTTATTATTTAAATAAATCATACATGGGCTAGGTTTTGGCTTGGGCTTTTTGCTTTATACTATCATATATGTACAAGATGATAGTAAAGGAAGTCATAATTTTTGTACGTCAAAAATTAAAAATTATACTGCAGCCGAAGGAAAATAACCTAACCCTAAAAACTAGATCTCATATTTTCATTGGAGGCTAGTACCTCCCTTCCATTCAAGAATCGTTCTTGGAGTGTTCGTGTGGATACCGTAGAGGGGGCTTCGAAGAGGAGTGCTCAGTAATCGTGGGAGGCTTGCATCTCCATCGTTCTTTGTACGTAAAGCTTCGATAAGGTAAACGTTCTATCTACCATGATTATTTGATATATATTATACATGGATCCGGGGCTTGGTTTCGATTTTTATTTACTGTTTTCGCTGCGTGTATGCGATCGAAACCAACATTGGTATCAGAGCTACTTGTATAATATGATAATCTGGTTAATATTGATGCACACGATCTGTTATTTGATTACCAGTTCTGTTTTTTTTTCCTTTCGGCCGAGAACCCTACGTACTGATGAACATACACGACCTGCATGCTTCTGTTTAGTCTGTTTTGTTGCGTCCATATGACCTATTCTGTTTTAATGGGATTAAATCGTAATATGAACGTCTAAGAATCAGTTGCAGTCGATTATGATGACCAGTAGTGCAGTTCATGCTCAAACGTATACGTACATGTTTATACAACCCGTGTATACTAGGTTTAGCCTTTAAATCATTGAAGAATCAGTGATATTTGTTTATGATGTTACTGCTATAGTAAACGTAGTTCTGAAAATCTATTGGGAATGCAAAATCGCGATCATAATGATAGAAACGATCAAACTGGTGTTTTTCTAGAAACTGCTGCATGAATGAACAGTATAGGTGATGCGCATACTGAGTATGCGTATCAGCTAGGGTTTCAATCATATGCGCATACTGTAAATGCATATCTGCTGTTTTAAAAAAAAAAAAAAAATTTCAGCTAGGTTTTGCATGCTAGATTAAATTACAAATGTTAATCCTTAACTTGGAGTATGCAAAATTTTATTAATTAGTAATTTTGATTACTAAGTTAATATTTAATTAAAATGCGTTAATTTTATTATTTATGATTTGATCATATTTAATTTATGTTGTATAAAATTGTGATTATACAATATGTGATGCTTTTAATTGCCATGTGAGCATGATGCATGGTTATGGCCCCAAGACCTAGTTTTCAATTTATATTATTATTGTTTAATTTATGGTTTGTAATAATTAAATACGACTTGCATGTCATTTTTCTTTTTGTAATTATTTTATCTCGAATACAACTCGAGTTCTTTTGTAAAATGTTTCATGAGGAGCTTGGAGGCAATCAAGGCAGCTTTGGAAGCGAAGCGAGAGATTTTGTAATAATTAGTTATTACCACCATAGATTGACCTTGATTTTTCCATTAGCTTGGAAAAATCGCATAGGATTGGGCCATAACCATAGCATATTATTTTATGTGATGCACTTTACATATGATGTATGTGTAGAGTAGCAAATGTATGCATATTTTTAATTAGATTAATGATGTATGCATGTATTAGATACGTCACCCATGCCATGCTTGCCATGCTAAACAAGATAAAATCTGTAACGATTCGAGATTTTAAAATGAACAAACGATCATGAGATTTCTTTGTTTATGAAACACGGAATTAAATACGAATTTTCAATTATTTAGATATGGGGAGATTTTGTCAAAAACGGGTTTTACCTGTAAGGAAGTTGGGTATTAAGTGAGGCCACTTGTGACTCCTCCAACAACCTGGAAATCAAACTATTGATGAATATTGATTTGAAGTATTTAATTCAAGGAAAAATTGGGAATCTCTTTATGATGGGATCATGGTCGTTTTAATTCAAAACCCTTTAACAAAATATTAAGTTTTAATCGGATGCTTTCCAATGAATGAACACTCATTGAATCCTAGATCGATAAGGGGAATGATTGCCAGTGGCAGGGGACTCCTGTCTATCGTGGTGAGATGTGACGAATATAAGCGGTTATATTCGACCGTTTTATCATTGGGTTTAACTTAACTGAGTCGTCATAATAAGATGAAAATAAACGGTTATATTCAATTATTATGAACTTAGAAGCATAGAGTTTGGTTCAAAATCTATTAGATAGACAAGAACAATTGTTGTTCACCAAACTATCCAAGAATTATATATGTTATAATTGACAACTGCTGTCTACCTAAATAATCATGTTTTAAGGACTACCAGTGGTTGACTTAGGATATGACGAAATATGGATCTTGGCTCACTAGAAAGATTTATGGGATATTCTTTCCGATTTAATAGTAAGGGCTATTAATTTGATAAAAATATTGAGAGATATATTATGAATATGTCATAATCACTTGAACATAATTAATATAACAATCTAACTTATCTTATGCATTTTATCATTGTAGAAAACAAATGGCACAAAATACAAACAATACTTTCTCTATGCGATCAGTCATTGAGAAGGACAAGCTGACAGGATCGAACTTCCTTGACTGGTCTAGGAATTTGAGAATTGTTCTCATGCAGGAAAAGAAATCTTATGTGATTGATATTCCTCCACCGGCAGCCCCTGCTAATAATGCCATTGCTGCTCAACGAAATGCTTATCAGAAGCATATTGATGATGCAACTGATGCGGCTTGTCTTATGCTTGCTACTATGGATGCTGAGCTTCAGAAGCAGCATTTTGATATGAATGCTTATACTATGTTTGAACATCTTTCAACGATGTTTCAATCACAGGCTCGTGTTGAAAAGTTCAACACAAGCAAAGCACTCTTCTCGTGCAAGCAGGGCAATGGAGCAGTCGGACCACATGTTCAAAAGATGATTGGGTATTGTGATTACCTTGCTCGTTTGGGTTTCCCGCTTCAGCGAGAGGCTCAAGTCGATATAATCTTGCAATCTTTGAACAGCGACTATGCTCAGTTCATAATGACTTTTAATATGACTGAGCAAGATAAGACTCTTATGGAATTGTTGGCCATGCTGAGGACCACTGAAGCAAATATGGTCAAGGCACCTGAGAAAGCTCCCATAATGATGGTGGGCAAGAAAGGTGCTAAGGGAAAAGGGGAAATGGAAGGGCAAGAAAAAGGTTACACCGAAAGATCTTGGTCCTTCTAAGCCCTCTTTCAAAAAGGCTAAAAAGCCGAAAGGAGATGTCGCAAAGGCTGACAAAGGTGATTGTCACTACTGTCACAAGCCTGGTCACTGGAAGAGAAACTGTCATGCTTACTTGGAGGATCTGAAGAAATTGAAGGGTGTTCAGATTTCTGGATCAGGTATTTATGTTATAGAAGTCAATATGTCTATTTCTACATCTTGGGTATTGGATACTGGATGTGCTTCTCACATTTGTATAAATGTGCAGGAACTGCAGAGAAGTAGGACTTTGGCTAAGGGAGAAGTGGACCTACGAGTAGGCAATGGAGCAAGAGTTGATGCTTTAGCCGTAGGAACTTATTATTTATCTTTGCCCTCTGGGCTTATTTTAGAACTTGAAGACTGTTTTTACGTGCCTGCGATTCGCAGAAACATTATTTCTGTTTCTTGTTTGGACAAGAAAGGTTTTTCGTTTATAATAAAGAACAACAGTTGCTCTTTTGCTTTAAATGATTTAACCTATGGTGTTGCGCGTTTATTTAATGGTTTATATGTTCTTGATTTAGATAATCCTGTCTGTAACATAGAAAACAAACGACTTAAAGTTAATGACTCAAATCAAACATACCTCTGGCATTGTCGTCTAGGCCATATAAATGAGAAACGCATATCCAAATTACATAAGGATGGATACTTGGATAAGTTTGATTTTGAATCATACGAAAAATGCGAATCTTGTTTGCTTGGTAAGATGACTAAAGCCCCTTTTACTGGTAAGGGTCAAAGGGCCACTGAACGTTTTGAGCTAATACATAGTGATGTATGTGGCCCAATGCGTGTGATGGCTAGAGGAGGCTACTACTACTTCATAACATTTACTGATGACTTTAGTAGATATGGATATGTATATCTTATGAAGAACAAATCCGATTCTTTTGAAAAATTCAAAGAATACAAGGCTGAAGTAGAGAAGCAAATAGGCGGAGGTGCAAGTATTAAAATCTTACGATCCGATCGTGGGGGTGAATACTTAAGCACCGAATTTAAAGAGTATTTAAAAGAGTGTGGTATTGTATCACAACTCACTCCGCCAGGTACACCTCAATGGAATGGAGTTTCAGAGAGGAGAAATCGTACCCTATTGGACATGGTACGATCGATGATGAGTCATGCAGATCTTCCAATAAGTTTCTGGGGTTATGCTCTAGAAACAGCGGCTTTCACACTTAACCGTGTTCCAACCAAGAAGGTTCAAAAGACTCTATATGAGATATGGGAGGAGAAACGGTCAAGCATGAACTTTATGAAAGTTTGGGGATGCAAGGCGTTTGTAAAACGTCAAGTATCTGACAAGCTTGGACCAAAATCCGAAGAGTACAATTTTATGGGATACCCTAAAGAAATAAAGGCGTATTATTTTTATAGTCCTTCTGAGCAGAAAGTGTTCATTGCTCGAGATGCTGTCTTCATGGAAAAGGATTTTGTTTCCAAAAGAGACAGTGGGAGAACTATAGATCTCGATGAAGATCGAGAACCACAAAATAGCATTGAACCTGAGGTGGAACAAGAGCAGAATAATGATAATGCTCAAGAAACACAGGTTGTTCGTAGATCTGGTAGAATTCGCCATGAGCTAGAGAGATATGGATTTCTTTTGACTCAATGTGGGGATTTGATGCTCATAGATGAGGATGAGCCTCTCACATACCAAGATGCTATGAACACTCCAGACTCTAAGAGATGGCTTGAAGCCATGAAATCCGAGATGGATTCCATGTACGAAAACCAAGTTTGGGATTTGGTTGATCCACCTGAAGGGGTAAAACCCGTAGGGTGCAAGTGGGTTTTCAAGAAGAAAACTGACATGGAAGGAAATGTTTAGACCTATAAAGCCAGACTGGTTGCGAAAGGGTTCAAACAAATTCATGGTATTGACTATGATGAAACTTTCTCACCAGTTGCCATGGTCAAGTCCATATGGATTTTGCTTGCAATTGCAGCATTCCATGATTACGAAATCTGGCAAATGGATGTTAAAACAGCTTTCCTTAATGGGAGCCTTGAAGAGGATGTGTACATGACACAACCTGAAGGTTTTGTCGATCCGAGGAATGTTGGCAAGGTATGTAAATTCCGTCGATCCATTTATGGATTGAAGCAAGCCTCTAGGAGATGGAATATTCGTTTTGATGAAACAGTCAAGGAGTATGGCTTTATTCAAAACGAGGATGAACCTTGTGTTTACAAGAAGGTTAGTGGGAGCCATGTGGCATTCATAGTACTGTATGTTGATGACATACTACTAATGGGGAATGACATACCTTCTCTAAAGGCTGTTAAGACTTGGTTAGGGAGCAATTTCTCTATGAAAGACTTAGGAGAGGCAACCTACATTCTAGGAATGAGGATCTATAGAGATAGATCTAAAAGGATGATCGGTCTAAGTCAGAGTACATACATTGATAAGGTTTTGCATCGTTTTGGTATGCAAAATGCTAAAAGGGGATATGTCCCTGTGTCTCAAGGGATAACGATCTCTAAAGACCAGTGTCCGAAAACATTAGATGAGAAGGACCACATGAATAAAGTTCCATATGCATCAGCAATTGGATCTATCATGTATGCAATGGTATGTACTCGCCCAGATGTTTCGTATGCTTTGAGCATGACGAGCAGATACCAGTCTAATCCAGGTGAAGGTCACTGGACGGCAGTCAAGAATATTCTAAAGTACATAAAAAGGACTAAAGATTCATTCTTGATGTATGGATGAGAGGAGAAACTGGTTGTAAAGGGTTACACTGATGCAAGTTTCCAAACGGACAGGGATGATACTGTATCACAGTCTGGTTTTGTGTTTTGTCTAAATGGAGGTGCTGTAAGCTGGAAGAGTTCAAAGCAAGAAACAGTAGCTGATTCTACAATGGAGGCTGAGTACATTGCAGCTTGTGAAGCGGCTAAGGAGGCTGTTTCGATTAGAAAATTCATTTCTGATTTGGAAGTGGTTCCATCGATTGCAGATCCCATTGATCTATACTGCGATAATAATGGGGCCATCGCACAGGCTAGAGAGCCTAGATCGCACTCCCGATCCAAACATATACTCAGAAGATACCACCTCATACGAGAGATTAATGAAAGGGGTGAAATACATATATGTAAAGTGCATACAAATGATAACATTGCAGATCCACTGACCAAAGGCCTGTCGCAGCAGAAGCACGACGGTCCCACTAGTTCCATGGGTATTAGATACATGGGTGATTGGCTCTAGTGCAAGTGGGAGATTGTTAGTGTAGGTGCCCTAGAGGCAATACATTGTTTCTTGAATAAACCTTATGTCATTTGATTATTAAATAAAAGTATTTATTATGACTCTAATTACTGCGATGTTTGTTAGCATAATAAATGTCCTTAGAATAATGATACACATTATATAGTTTAAGTATATATAACTTGAATTTAAGATTATATAATATATCATATTCTTAAAGGTCCCTAGTCGAGTATTATTATACAGGACAATAATAATACATAAATAGACTAGTATGTTTTTGATTGATAACCACATCTCATTGGTTATAAGTATGGAGATAATAAAGTCAATACATAGGTACATGTATGGTACATGGTACTGGACAGACCCACCGTGAGATTCTTCATGTTAATTAAGTCATAAGAAAGACTCACAGTGATAATGGTGTAATGATCCTTTGACTTGAGATCATTATATTTCTATACGAGGATAATATACTTTGACTACATTAAAAGTTACCTTTGATCGGGTAATGATAAAAGTGGACATCGGGTATATTGTGAATCGTATGAGAAATATGAATGATAGATAAAGGATTTAACCCTCCTATAATTAGGATAGATATTATTGGCGTCTTGATTGAGTGAGACTATAAAATGCATGGCCGTGCTCAAATAATGATTTGTTATTAATAGTCTACTCATGGATCAAGTAAACCTGGATTAAATTATGAAGAGGATGACAATAAACATGTCTCGAGTTTAATCTATAATATTTGGTTAAAGGGATTATATTACACGGGAACATTAATCACAAAAGGTTTATCGAATCACCATTTAATTATTATTTAATTGGGTAGCAATGATGTATTACTAGATACCGCTCATTGTTTATAATTTTATTGGAGAATACAATTATTGCCAAAATAAATAATAACCTACAGGGTCACACACATAGAACATTTTAAAGGAAGAATTAATTTAAATTATGAATTTAAATTAATTAATGATAAGTTGGATTTTATTATATTAATTAAGTGGGACTTAATTAAGCTATAATAAAATACAAAGATATATGAGATATGATTTTAATAATTAAGTTTGACTTAATTATTATTTATTTGAATAATAGAATTAGATTTTATTATTTAAATAAATCATACATGGGCTAGGTTTTGGCTTGGGCTTTTTGCTTTATACTATCATATATGTACAAGATGATAGTAAAGGAAGTCATAATTTTTGTACGTCAAAAATTAAAAATTATACTGCAGCCGAAGGAAAATAACCTAACCCTAAAAACTAGATCTCATATTTTCATTGGAGGCTAGTACATCCCTTCCATTCAAGAATCGTTCTTGGAGTGTTCGTGTGGATACCGTAGAGGGGGCTTCGAAGAGGAGTGCTCAGTAATCGTGGGAGGCTTGCATCTCCATCGTTCTTTTTACGTAAAGCTTCGATAAGGTAAACGTTCTATCTACCATGATTATTCGATATATATTATACATGGATCCGGGGCTTGGTTTCGATTTTTATTTACTGTTTTCGCTGCGTGTATGCGATCGAAACCAACAGAAGGTGGGGGTGACACAACACGACCCTCACCAGATCGCACACTCTCCTCATCAGTAGCTACAGGAGAGGGGGTAACAGGCTCAGGCTCAGGCTCAGGCTCAAAGGGCTCCTCATCGGGATCCTCATCATCAGTATCTCCTATCAGCGTAATCCAGGGGCCAAGCTCAGGGTCAGCACCCATATCCTCCTCAGGATCCTCGGTATCTCGCATCAGTGCCTCATCATGCTCTCTCTCAAAGTCTTCAGGGTCTGGTATCTCCGCCATCTACACAAGGAATATAAGGTGGGTCACTAACCATAAAGAAAGGTTTAAGGAGTAGTTCCCACACGGGCCTTAAAGTCAGGGCCATATCCGATAACCCGACTGCAACTCGATGAGAGTTCTAGGTACTATTAGGGTTGTTATTAGGGTTATTGTTATTGTTATTATTATTAGGGTTGCTTTCTTAAATTACTATCGTTTCTGAGAACTGTAACCTCGCTTTGATACCATTTCTGTGACGCCCCCAGATCCGGGGTCGGAGATCTAGGCGCTCACGGTCCATTTTCCATTAATAACATACCTGTTCTTGCACATAATATATAAAACAGCCATCGACCCCACAATAAAACTCACACCGCGCACACACACTAGAGTCTCAGAAACGTCATACACTTGATTGAGCAAAAGTAAAAGTTTCAGAGTTATTACAGACCGAATTAAATAGCATTTATGCTACCAGCAACACTTCGATATGAAGCAGTGTTGGCGGCTTGAATGTTTGTTACGGTACAATGCTTTGCACAGGTCATACTTATAAATAAAACGTACTAACAAAAGTTGCCAACCAATCCGGCTAATGGGGCCTACCGGTGGAATCTCAACTGCTGCCTCGGGCCTAGTCACCTGCTTTCGGGCAGTCTGTCTGGGTCTTGCCATTTCTCTTAACTGTTGTGTTTGTAAATTTGAAAACAAGCAAGAGTGAGCAACTATAGCTCAGCAAGAAATATATGTATAAGATAAGCAATATATCATTACATGTGTTTAGCAGTTATTAAACTTGTTTATATCATTCAGTTATAAAATCATTTGTCATCGTTGATAAATTTCAAAGGTGCACCAATACGTGCCCTTGTTTTCAAAGTAAACTTGCAGTTCTAGATACTGCATGAAGTCAACATCTTTCTCATCAAAATAGAACACTATCAGCAACTTTGCACGTAGGCCTAAGAATCAGTGTCAGAGCATTTTTCCAAAGTGGAGGAATGGGACTTAAAGAAAACATAAAACCTGACAGGGATTGACGATGATCAGTCGCCACATCCAAGTCCAATAATCCGCAGGTCTTCTATACCGGTAGAAGGATAGAAACTACATCCGTAACTATCCCCGGGTGAAAACTACATCCGTAATCACCCTCGATGAAAACTACATCCGTAATCATCCTTCGGCAACACCTGGGCCGGAATAATAATTGATGGACCGCCAGGCTCACGGCCGCTTACACATCCCGGGAATCGTTCGTCAACGATTCCCACACCTGCCAGAGTCCTTTTTCTTTTTCTTTTTAAAAACTTGATTTTGAATGAAAACTGGGTAGTTGAGGTCCGACATCAGTCGACCGATGATTCTTGAAATCGTACAAGAAGCAAAACCTGACCGGGGGTTTTCGAAAATGTTTTGAGTTCGAAAGAGTTCGAGTTTGAAAGTATTAAAGGTATCTTGGATTAGCTTTGTCTTTAAAATAATGAACAATAATTAATAAATGATATTTTAAGGTTTAATATTAATAATTAATAAAGTAATTATTTATTTAAATAAGCTTTTAATCCAAGATAGGTATTTTTGAGTATTTATGATAATATAAAAATAAATACTTAAGTATACGATATTTCCCGAATGACCCTTCGGGTTTTCGCAATTTAATCATGATATAATAATATACCGCTCCCCGGTCAATGGTATATTTGGACCGCTACGACCTCTATTGTTAGAGTCGTTGTCCGAAGAAAACATTTCATTCTAAGTTCAAGGGATACAAACATATATGTGCATATATCTCAATTCTTCATCATAACCACAATAAGCATAAGCATATGATACGATTGAAAACTACAAACACAACAGTGAAAGTCTTTATATATGTAAGTTTTGAAAAGTAGACTTGCCTTGGTGAGGTTGGGGTTGTAACGCCCCAACTTCCCAATAATGAAAATATATATATTATAATAAAATAGACATTGATATTAGGAAATTTTAGAAAGTTTCGGCATGAAGTATTCATAAATCGGACTATCCACCTGTAAATCAACCCAAACCAAATTCCAATTTAACAATTACATTTAATACACCAACGATTCCTTACTGGGATCGATTCCAGGTTATGGTATGAAACAAGAATCTAAACCATACAAATTATTACAATTTGTTCTACTACTTTGATTTCAATAACTATACCGCTTAATCTGTGGCTTAACTCCAATCCGTGCTTACCCGCTTTAGCTTCGAGATTTATCCTGTAAAGGCTTCCTCATTGCTCTCATATGACTCGTACGATGTAGACATCCACCCTTATTCCTAACTGAAAGGTTAGAGAAAATGAAGCAAGAGTGAGCCAAAGAATGCTCAGCAAGCGAACAGTATAGTGAAACAATAATACCACAATGATTCATTGGTGAACATATCACTGACCAACTTATCTCAAAGGAATAATTCACAATTACAGAAGCTCAAGAACTTTAAAGATATAACATTTTATTTAATTCAGGAAATGGAATAGAATTGGACTATTTTGCATTTTATTAATAAAAACAATAAGGTTAGGCTGCTGATCAGTCACGCACTAACCCCGGACAAACGCACACAGCAATGTCCTTTAATGGATCCACGGAACACATTGGCCTTAATAACTTCTGACCACTAATCTGGTCCGACCCTTTACGGTCCACATTTAAAAAAAAACAACAGTCCAATCCTATAATCTGAACGTCAGGTGTCGGAACAATCGACCACCTCGACCAACCAAGCACCCTGGAAACTCACGTTCTAGGTTAACAACTCAAATCTCAAGAAGAAATGAGGTCTAGTAAAATTCTGACCTAGATATCGACAAGTTCGATATAGAGAAGGGTATTATTCCATAATATATCAGTGAAACAAGGACAACAATTTCAGCACTATTGAATGGGAATATGATAAACAGCTATTCATATTTACTGAAAATTTAAGAGCAATAATATCAACGACAAATCGAATTAATATAATGATCAAATGACGAAAAACATGGTTCATTTGAGTTAAATGATTTACTTGCAACATGAATAACAACAATTGTAATTATAAGATAAAGCAAGGGTATAGTCAAGTGCTAAGCATTTAATAAATTTACCAACACATTGTCAAGTGGAATCAACATAAGCGAATTAAGTAGTTTTAAAATGATCATTTGTAAAATAACTCCAAGACAATAAAATTGTAGGACAGGTTGAAGAAAACCTCTCCTAAAGGGGGCCATTGGTGAAAATCCGTTACCAAGTTTAAACTAACATGAGAGATTCGAATAGTTTAAAACGAAGATTTAAGAAATTCTCAATTACTTAAGGTCTCACTCATGTCAGCTAAGCACTTATAGGATTCAGCTGCCAAAACCGACATGACAAATATGAGTTTAAATAATTAAGAAGATCTCAATTCATTCTTGGTTTTAACCGTCACTGAGCAACACATGCCTCAACAACAGTATAAACCTCGAATTAATTTACAATAATTTGAAGAAAACGCTTTTTGAAGAATATTAATAATGACGGGAAATATTTATAAAAAATAATTTTTAAAAGAATCAACACCTGATCAATAGGTATTGAGGAATCCGATAAAATATCAAGTATTGGAATATTAATAAAGATTAAGAATATTTATTTAAAATAATTTTAAAAGAATCAACACCTTAAAGATAGGTGGAGAGAATCAACAGTTAAATAATATTTTTGAAAATAAACACTTAAATACTAGTTGAAGGAAAATATCACTTGAAACAATTGTAAGGGGTATAGACCCTAGCGAAACGATTTGGAAGAAAACCTCACAATTAATAAGGACAGGTTCACATCATTCAACATAATATGAAGGGTATAAATGCTTTCAAGAAAGGATTCAAAAGAATATATAAATAAAACAGATGGGTTCACATCACTTGAAAGATAAGTGAGGGACAGTAAACTTGCAACTAATTTGTCAGAAATATTTTATAAATAACAGAAACAGACTTATCCTACTTGAACAATAAGTAGGGAATAGTATACTTGCCTCAATTCACAGGGTTTCCATTTCCAATACTTTAACACTTTATCATTTTACATCCGTCTCTACTTCTTTATACATTGATCTTTGTTCGATCCCACGTCTGTCTTTCTTTTATCACTTGTCAGTGTCTACCCGAGCACACTCGTCCACTCCAATAATTATTCCATTCCTCGAGGTCCCATCTAGACGTACGCTGACTCTTAGTTGGCCTCCTACTCGTACCTATATACAGGTAAAGTACTATTTTAGTACGATAATAACCTTAACCGTCTACTCTATTCTACCCCATCGTATCTTATTATGCTTTATAATTATAACACGAATAGCACATAAAGACCATCACTTACTCAAAATAGCATAGTGAAATCCGATAAACCACATAAGCACTTAGCCCATAATATCAATTTACACTTATACCTGTTAACATGTATATCATATCTGTTTACAAATACTACTTTTCAATTTACTATGCAAATTACAAAATAATTCTAACAAAAATTGGACAGCACCTCCTTTAAAATATGACCTAACCTGTCGGAATACGACCCAAACAACCATCAAACAATCCACAAGCAAATTCTAATTCCAACTTATACTTACAACTTACGATTTACAATTCACCACTCCACTATAAACTCAAAATACAACACTGGTTATCAAAGGGACCAACACTTAGTCCTTAGCACATAAACATCAATTTACTTATACATATAGTCATAGACTTCATTATTTGCCAAACATGTACTGACACATGTAGCATACTACATTACAACCTTTAACCTTAGTAACTCTATATATAAAACAATAACTATGGAATCTGTTATCATTCAATTTCCAATATACAACCATTATAGGATTCCACTGTCGACATACAACTTCACGACCCAATCATTAGCTTAATACGAATCTCACATAACCAAACACACAAATACCCATCAATATCTAAACATCAATATTATTACTTTTAATTAACGAAACAATTAACGTTACACATAACCCATCACCACGGAATCCTCACCCATTAAGAAAAATCAATTTGTTTCCTAAATAATAAACTTCAACAAAATCCGACAACCAGGCCAAAAACTCAACCAAGGCAAATCTTACGAACATTCACAGAAAAACTTACAATATTATTGGCTTAAGTACAACAACAACTGTTTTTATACCGTCAACGGTAGACCATCAATTAGAACACCACTCGACTTAACTCGAAAACTCAACTTAACCAACATTCGAACAAAACTTGAATCAAAACATACAATTAAAGGAAATCGTTTATTTAACTATACAACAAAGAAATAAGAATTAATAAGCTTCCACCATGACCAACGCAATATCCTTTCAGCATATACACGATCGATAAATAAACACACACATACCATTTCGACACCACACACACACTCAACTCACGCACACAGTTCACCAACACATAACCGGAGACACAGACCCATTTACTAAAACCAAAACGGAGACACATATTGCACCAGACTTGTACACAGCTTTTTTTTTTTAATACGAAACAGACCAACACATAAACACGCATATATCCAGTTTACAACTGCAATTTCCCAGCATCTAACACTCTCCCAGAACAGTAATAACTCGACCGAAAATTCAAGATATCCGGCCATCAATCCAAAATTCCGATCATAACTCAAAATTCAACCAAAAATTATGTAAAAACATACTTTACACTTGTATTGACATAGGGAATACAGTACTAATATTAAAATCACTGAATAACCACCTAAGAATCTAATCCGAATGAAATCCATATCTTGATTTAAACAAAAATTCATATAACTCGATTAACACCTCAATCATCAACGCGCAGCAGTCGTACCAGCTCAAACAACACCACATGGCAAATAATAAGTTCGAATCGAACTCATGCTAGAGGAAAAGATGAGGTTTGCAGCGATGTTTCAATGGAAATCGGAAAGCCCGCATACGCGACAACTTACACACACCACCACATTCACGCACACACACATATTTGAACAGAGAAATGACATAGGTGAAGGAGAGAGTGAGATTAGAGAGAGAGAGATTAGAGGGAGAGAGTTTGAGTCCGAGAGAGGGAGAGAGAGTCAAAAGCTCGAGAGAGAGTATCCGAGCAGAACAATCGAGAATAATCAGGAAATGGGGAAGAAGAGCTGGGTTTTGACTAATGAATACAGGGGTATTTTGGTCTTTTTACCAAGCTGAAAATAAATAAAACTCAATTAAATCACTTCTAAAATCAAAACTAAATGGAAAATAGTTGAAAATTTACATTTTAAAATTTTAAAATCAAAAGAATGAAATTACAAACACCAACATATTTTTAAAATATTTTTAGGATCAAAAATGAATTAAATATAAATTTTACAAGTTTTGATATTTTAAAAGAAATATAACCCGTAAAATCATTTTAAAATATTTACACACCCAAAATAATTTTCCCAAAAATTTTAAAAACTAAGTAAATATACAAAGATGATATTACAAAAGGCTTCATGATTTTCAAATACTCCTATGATTTTATAAAAATTTTCAAAGATCAATAATGCATGATTTAAATAGATTTAACTCGTCACAATTCAAATAAAATTACACAGACCCACATTTCACATATTCATCATCATATAAGCACGTAAACATGATGTCACATAAATTCAATCCTAAAAAAAATTCACCTCATGTAATCCACATTTAATATTAAATAATAATAATTATAAATACGAAATTTCTAAGGCGTTATATCGGTCGAGCTTGCGGAGTGGAATGATCTATACATAATCAATAGCCGCTCGTTAGTACCTTGACAATATCTCTTTTAATTACGAGGTTTTAGGGGGTACAAAATTAACTTAATGACTTCGTCTTATGACTCTCTAGCTCCACTATAGGTTCATGTCATCACTCGATTACGCTCTTCACTTATTCGACTTAATTTGGTTACCATATTCGAAGCGTATTAATCCCCCCTTAAATCATACTCCACTTACGACTTTTTCACTTGCGCGAATTTTACTCTAACATTTTTATAAAATCGAAAAATATATATTTTAATCCAATTCTTTTTGGGTAGCCTTCACCACTGCATTCACTAGCTCCCCTAATTTTTCCATGATCCTACATAAATTTTAAGGGGTTTAAAGAGGGCTGACAAGTGGACCACTTATTGCAGTTCGGATTCCAGAACCACTCTTCACTTCTCAGGCCATAACTCAAAATCTATACATCTCCTAGTCATGAACCTTATATTTCTGGAAACTAAATTCAAATACCTTTCCAACCATATGCATTAGGACCTCAGGGGACAAGATTTAGGGGTTCAAAATCCTCCTACAAGACAGTACAAGTTCCCAGAAAATTTACACAGCTTGCTTTTTCACTTAACCATTCAAGAATCCTATATAAACATCACAACCATCATCTAAACCACCAATATCATACTCTATAGCACACATGGAGTTATATACACTGACCACAAGCTTAAAATCACAACCACAACATTTAAACTCAAGATCTACATCATCCATAACTTATATGACCAAGATTCATACTAAAATCCATGGATCTAACATTATACACCACAAATAATTCATGGCTAAGAGGGGTTAGAGTTCTATACCTTCTTGAGTATCTAGGAGCCTTGGTTAAGCTTTACAAGTCTCAAGAACACCTTGGATGAGCCCCTACAATCCTTACAACTCAAGATCTAAAAGAAAACTAAACATAGTTACTATTCATCTAAACTTCAACAATTTATAACTCAAAAACTAGTGGATGAAAGGGGTTGGAATTCATAGCATACCTTCCTTATAGAGTGTAGAGGACCTAGGATTTTTGTCTTGAGTTATGAGTGATGAGAAGTTGAAGAAAGAAAATTTTCTTCTCCTTCCTTGTGCTTGGCCGAGAGCAAAGATGAACAAGAGGGAGAGAGAGTGTTTTGTTTTGTGTTGGGTGAAATAAAGTGAAGTGTATCTGTGATATGTATTAGGTATATGTATAATTGTATCACATGTTGCAAGCCTAGTACTAGCTCCCTAGCCCAACCATGCCTCCTTGGACAATGCACCATAACTAGTTACTATTCCTCTAGTTGTTTTTGCCTTTCTTGTTTGCTTTTCTAACAATCTAGTTGCATGGGACTTGCATGCAATATCTTCCCTTGTATCATTATTCATCCACCAATGCTTGTCACTTAATCTTTAATTCGTATCGTATCTTAATTAATTCCTCGTAATAATATTTTGTCGAGTAGAGATTTCCCTTGTAATTCCCTAAGTACTTAATTGTGTAAATTCCTCGAATATCCATAACTTCTTGTCAAAATCCCTTAAATATCTTTTAATACTCCAATAACTCTGAAATCCCAAGTTTTATAAATCTTACTAACAATAAGACTCTTGCCTTCAACAACCTTCCCTTTACCTTACATAGTGAATGTAACAACATAATTTCTCAGATAATCAATTCCATTAAACAACATGGATGACTAAAAAGGTTCGAAATTCACAATGTCATATGATATTAAAAAAAAATATTACAAAAATTAGGGTTCTTACAGATCCAATCTTCAGAAACTTAGTTGGATCCTTTTCATCTACCAAAATTGAAATTGTATCCTCTCCAGGGCCAGTCTTTTCAACCAGTTGCGGTGTTCTTGGATCAAGGTCGGAATCAAAATTCCGAAGATCTTCGATTGGTGCTTCATCTATGGAGGACGCGTCCTCTTTAAGAGGAAAGTCTTCCTCAACAAGGGTATGCGCCAAGCTTTCAAGTAACATTCGCCTTCCTTCAACTTGTTCATCTCTGATGTTGATAGAGATTATATCTTCTGAATATTCTTCAATTTCTTCCAGAATTCCTTCTTGAAGATCGCCAAGAACTGGGACATCTTCCTCTGGGCGTACCCTGTAAAGAGGCACTTCTTCTTCCGGCTCCTGGACGAGATACTGAATTTTAACTTCTCCCGGAGCAATGCTCATGACTCCTGAATTATCTCCAGTCAGGGCGCGCCCTCCACCTTGTCTCCTAAACCCTTTGATTGCCTTTTGATAACAATCTCTGGAATCATGCTGAGAACCCCTTATAGTCCCCACACCATTGGGTGTAGGAAACTTCATCGCAAGATGATAAATGGAGGTCACAACTTTCATCTCCTTCAACAAGGGGCACCCTACCAAGGCATTATGCGACGATTCCACATTCAGAATCATAAAATCCATCATTTGAGTTACAGAAAGAACTCCTTCCCCAAGAGTTACCGGTAGCTTGATGGCTCCCAAAACTTTCACAGATTCACCCGAAAAACCATAGATCCATCCATTGTCTTGAATCATATCCTTATCTAGAAGTCCCAGCTTTTTATAAGTGTTGTAATACAGGATATTCACCGAACTTCCATTGTCAACAAAAACCCGATGTACATTCTTTGAACCAATCTGAATTGCCACCACCAGAGCATCATTATGTGGATGATGTACCCATCTAGCTTCTTCTTCAGTGAAAGTAATATCTGCATATTCTCCCTTGAACAATTTGGGCGGCCTTAGCTCCAAACTGTTCACATTTGTGAGAGGCCTGTATCTTGCTTCTCTAGCATACCTTTCCATAGCATGATTGCTATCACCACCTAGGTGATGTCCTCCAAAGATAGCATGAATACTCCCTTCCTTAACAAATTTTTTCTCTTCGGGCTTACCATCTCCGTGGAGGGCGCGCCCTCCATCCCTTCTCTCAGGATTCTCCTTATGCTTCTTCACCTCCCTAACAATCCATTCTGTCAGGTATCCTTCCTTAATCAAATCCTCAATCTCCTCCCTGAGCTGACGACATTCATGAGTGTTATGCCCTGAAGATTCATGGAATTCACAATACTTCTTCTTATCTTTACTCTGCCAAGAGGTCAATGGTTCCGGCCTCCTAAAGAACCCTTTGTTCTTATTCACCTCAAAGATGTGTTCAATAGAAGCTGCTAAAGGAGTATAGTTACCTGGCCTTTGATCATAAGTGTATGTATCGGGTGGACCCCAATTCCTTCCAGTTTCGGTTAAATTCACCCGATTTGCACCAGTTGTTATACGGCGAGTAGGACTAGGAGACCTATCCTTCCTCTTACCGGCCTTTCCCTTAGAGCTGTTCTGACTATCAGTTTTTCGGTTATCTGCCAAGGATTGTTCCACAATCTTGAAAGACTCAGCTTGTGCAAACACATCAGCCAACGTAGGTGGATCCCGTCCTTGAAGGTGTTTCCAGAAATCAGTTCTTACTGACAATCTAGCTATTAGAAAACTCTTGAGCGTTTCATCTGTTTCCCCTCTCACTATAGTGGATTCCGAGTTGAATCTCTTGAAATAGGATTGCAAACTCTTTCCTTCCCTTTGCTTGATATTGGCCAAGGTTGTGACTGGGGGAGCATATTTTACTGCGGCCTGGAACTTA
This sequence comes from Saposhnikovia divaricata, assembly GCA_036435485.1. Taxonomy (NCBI): domain Eukaryota; kingdom Viridiplantae; phylum Streptophyta; class Magnoliopsida; order Apiales; family Apiaceae; genus Saposhnikovia; species Saposhnikovia divaricata. The sequence continues at coordinate 197,476,967 of CM071594.1, forward strand.
GTCAAGAATAAGTTCCTCATCACCTGCCATGATGTAATCACTCCTGGACCAAGCTTCTGAAACCATTGCTGAGCACTCTCCCTGAAAGTTGCCGCCAACAATTGACATCTAGCCAATTCTGTGACTTGATAGACATCCATCTCGATATCAAAACGTCCAAGGAATTCCACAGGGTCTGCATTTCCATGAAAGCGCAAATCATTTGTCATTGATCTATACCCAGCAGGGAGCTGTGCCTCTCTAACATTTGCAGATATTCTTCCTCCATCCAGGTGGGAAAGGAGTTTCTTTAAATCATTCACATTGAATGTTCCCACTCCAGGAATATTCTGGATTTTTGGTTGTTCCACAGTCTGAGTACCCCCTGGGGGTGGAGGCGGTGGTGGAGCCGCTGTCTGAGTGCCTTCTTGAACCCCTGCTGGTGGTTGAATCACATTCTCTTGAGTCTGAGTTTGCTGACCCTCAGGATTTTCATGAAGTTGTGAATTTCCTTGAGAACCTCTCTGATATTGTTTTCCTGAGTGAGGGTGCGTCCTCGACCTGGATTCACTGGAGGTGCTTAAGGGAATTTGATGGATACGAGGGGATCTTCCACCTGAAGGCGCACCCTGATTACGAGAGCGCCCTTTTCCCTGATACCAATCCATTCTTCTATCACCGTTATCACGGTTCCTTCTTCCAGTGTTATCGCGCTGAGGAGCTTGTTCAAATCCAAGGGGCCGCAACCTGTTATGAACAGGGCGCGCGCTGTGGATTATCATTTCGAGCAAGAGTTCTCTCATGTCGAAGGGGCCGCGACCTGTTGTCAGGGGGCACGCGCTATGGATCATGACTCTGTGGAAGGGCTCGCTCATGTCCAAGGGGCCTTGACCTATTATCAGGGGGCACGCGCTGTGAATCATGGGGCCTCGATTCCATATATTTGTCTTTCTTCTGAAGCTCGAGGAGTACCATCCTCAAATCGTCATCATTAAGCCTTATTCCAAGGCGTTCCTTCAAGCTGGAAAAATCTCTCCTCTTTCTAGCCATTTGGTCCTCATCGACTTGAATCTCACTAGGAGTGCGCCCTGAACGGTGAGGATGAGGGTGCGCCCTCTCTTTAGTATTCAACAACCTGCGCTCAGAATTATTTTCACTAGGATGTTCAACAATAGGATCAGAATAATCTAACCTTCGAGGAGTGACCAGCTGAAATCTCCTTTCCTGATTTTCCTCCCTCCTTCGAGAATCTTCCTCGATCTGAGGGGATTTCCCTGATCGGCGATGATTTCGTGGGATACTCCGAGATTTTCTCCTTGATTCTTGCTCTTCCTCAACAGAACCCAATCTTGCCCCGAAACTATTTATGGCATCTTGCATAACATACAACTGTTCCATTAATGCCGAATTACTGATAAGAACGGGAGGCTGTCCACCGACGGCGGCCGGAGTTCCATGATGTCGTGGAGGAGCAGCAATATTTTCTGGAACATTAGCTTCATGACGCGCTTGGTTATCTCCCAAGCTGTCATCAGAATCGACAATCCTCTTCTCGAGAACCTCTGCCATGATTGTGAGACATCTTTTCCTCCTAAGATGTAGATCTTGATTGGCTCCACTCCTTCTAGCACCAATTTGTTGACGGAGGAATTTGGGAATAACAAAATTCGAGGTACGTCGCCGGAAACAAGATCTGATGCGGTGATTCTTTGCAGAAGAAAACGGTGGTGTGTGGTTGTTGAGCGTAATTGGTGGCTGAGATTGATAGGGTTAGTTTCGGCAATTTCAGAGCTCTCGACTTCCAACCCCTCAATCGGCCTACGTACCCTAGTATTTATAGGGATCAAGCCATACGTAGTTCTTGGAGAGCAAGAAACCCAAATGGGCTTGGATTGTAGGTCCAGCATCCGGAATGTTCTACTATGAGGCCTAACCACAAAGGCCCAAGGCTCATCCAAGATCTCAAGACTTCACAGATAAGGAAACTTCCCCCGTCGAGGACTAGTCCTATTCGCTACCAGCTATTTCTTGATTTCAAAGATGCAGGTATATCCATGGTTTACCCCAAGTGCAGAACGCATCCCTGTCCCCCGAATGAGAAGCACCTACCAGATAGCAGGAAAGGTGATCCAGAGCTTTTGGGTACAAAGTGCAGGATTACTCCGAAGTTCCCCAATGAGAGCGCGCCCATTGAATACAGGAACAGAGCTCCCAAAGCACACACCAGAAAGTCCCCATCTTTCCACCTTAAGGCGCGTCCTTAGTGTTTAAGAAGGGTCCTTATACTCAGGCAAACCCCTGGAGGCCTTCTGCGACGGACATCCCCCTCCTGAGATACGACAGGAGGGAATTCTTCAACTCTTGGAATCCCAGCCTAAGTGGAATTCCAGAAGAGAATTCTTCAATGGTTCTTGGAAAATCTATTTTGTCATCATTTTTAGGATTTAGGGCGCGCCCTCCTTATAGAACAAGAGAGGGCGCGGCCTGACTTCTCTTTTTTATCAAATTCCTAATTTAATTTAGAATTCCCCAAATTGAACCCATATTTTACCCAAATCCATCCTGAAATACCCGAACCGAATTTTGGCTATAACAAGTTCCTTTGCGATAAAAAAATATTTAATTCTTCCTAATTTATGCTTTATTAAGTTCTGATTGTAGAAGTTATATCTCCATAGTTCCTGATTTGTTCGATTTCAGATGTACAAACTATCATGTATCTGATACCTGCAGAGAGTGAGCGCGTAATATGTCCTGATAACCTCTCTTATTAGTTGGGGCACTGTCTTCGTAATTAAAGACCTTCAACATGAACTAAAGAACTTAAATCAGGTTGTCATATTATTGTGCTCAAGGAAAGTATGTAACATATCATATCTTAGTTATGTATCATTTTAAGAAGAACTTCAATTTTCTGTTCAATTATCTTAAGAAGTGAATATGTTAGGCCTAATATTAAGTACCATTCTGATAGATTCACGTATCTAATCATCAAAGATATCACCATTTATTTTTGTTGATTTTAGCCAAGCACGTGGCTATCTACCAACAGATTGTTAAGCTCCCAACCAATCAATTTAAATCTAATTCCCCATCCTTTACTACGACAATATGCGGCAAAACATATTGATATGGGAGATGTAAAATCAAATGTCCATAGTCAGGATTTAATAGCAATGATAAGACATGCAGAGAAGGGTATGGCATCTTCCTCTTTACATTTTTAAATTTAATTAAAATTTGGTATTAGAATAATGTTTAGATTTGTGCATTTTTTATTGCTGAAATTTTCTAATTATGTGATTATGTGATAGATTCACATCTTCTCAACCAAGCTCGAACATATGCTCTAGAAGATCTTGAGAAGATTCTTAGTGAGAAGAAAACTTTACACTATAAATTAACTATTTGGAAAATGAAACTAACAGAAATTGATGCCAGAATTAGGATTTTTTCACAAAAAGGTTACATGCAGAACTTCTTGAAGATCAGTTAGAAAATTTACAGACAAAGCTTTCTTAATGGTGTGGCATTCTGGAAAATTTACACGACATAATTCCAAAAATGACATTGTTTATGAACTTCATATATTTAGTTTTTTATCTGTACTTTTAGAACTTTTTATTTCTTCTTTCGTTAATGTTAGGTCCGTTAAGATTGTAGAAGGGGGTTGAATACAATCTATACATTTTTATCGAAATTTGTCCGGTAGAATAAAATTTAATTAAGATAAATTATTGCGGAATTAATTGAAACAAAATTCAAGTTAAATATAACGATATATTAAATTTGACGGTTGTTACAACATCAGTACAGAGTATTATCAACGTAATAAAAACTAATTAGAAAATTTGACATGAACTTTTCTAATTTAGTTAATAAAAATCAAGATAAGAACTAGGAAACTTAATTCGCTAGTAGTACAAGAGTGATCAATAAACAAGTTTCAGCGGATAGAATATTACAAGGAGCTTGAACTGAATTTATTGTGAAAATTAAAAGCTTGGTTTGTGATATAAAGATGAGAGATATTGAGAGCTTCTGTGTGTATTAGTTTCGCCTGTCTCTTGTGTGTTTAAGTCTGGCCGCCAATCACTTTCTTTTATATGCAAGACAACAAAACCTACTGACTCTTCTTAACACCTGTTGCCTTGATATGACTAGTAAGTCATATTGAACACTCGGTATGACTAGTCTGCCTTCTGTATGACTAGCATTCCTTCTGTATGACTAGCCATCCTCTTATATGACTAACTGTCCTCTTGTATGACTAGTAAGTCATATCAACTTCAATGCTTCAGTATGACTAGTAACTCATATCAGCTTCAATGTGATTAATACATTAATTCTAATTTAATTCATATGATAATTAATTTAATAAATGTTGCCCAGTAATTAACAATTGTAGAAAGGGGTTGAATACAATTGTATAAGATTTTCGACTTAAACAGAAATGATAACACAGGTATGAATAAATAACAGCTTTATTAACTCTGATATAAAACTGTTACAAACTCTCTCAAGAAATCCTTATGTTCTTGAGAGCTGCTAGGTTACAAGATAACTCGTGTAAGCGATTACAATCATGTAAAACATAAACTGTGTTTATATAACGTACACAGCTGCACTATCAATTACAAGATATTCTAAATCTATTACATACAACTCTAAATGCATATCTTGCATGATAGCTGTCTTCCTATAATTTAGGAACCGACATATCAATCTTCCTTGATCTCCGGACTGATGAAAATCTTCATGTAATCCTGATCAGCTCATAATCCTAATAACACCCTAATACTGACGTTGCATTACTGATGACGTCAGAATCAGTATCTGATCAGTAGTCAAGATCTTGACATCACTTTAATCAATATCTAAAAATCTCCCCCAGTTTGTACTTTGTGAAGTAAAGCACAAATTCCTTGATTCAATAATGTCAAAAACTCAAAACAAAATATTATAAGAAATCCTCAGGCTTAGTCTTAGAAATTCTCACAAAGAAATTACTCATATGCAAGAAACTTGATAGTAATTCTTCTTCTTTACTTTCCAGAATTTGAATCAGTCTTTTCTTCATTCCTGAGTTCTTCATCTCCCTCATTAATCTGATAAATACCTACCCTGAGATTTTGAATTGAGTTGCTTGGTAAATCTAAATCTCCCAACAGTAGATATGCAAGTTCTTTCCCACCAGGATTCAGATATAATTTTTCTTGATAAAATATCACTTCCTTAATAGCTGAACCCCTTTGCATTTCAACTTCTTGTCCTACTGTATTCAAGTACATGGGAGTATAATTACCATCATACCTTGATCCTCCATCTAAATGTCTGCATCTGATAGTTCTGAGAATCATGGTACACCAGTTATTGTAAACATTAGCTTCCTTATCATGAATTCTTTTATTCTTGAGCAGATAAAGAACGTATTTCAACTCTTTTGTTGATTTGCACAACATCTCATGAATAGTCAGCTTCTTGACACTCTTGTCTTTCATGAAATACAACAACTTTCTACCTTCTTAGAATCAACATTGCAAGCAACAATTGCAATAGCTTCAAGTTCCCAGATCATCAATTATTAGTTCATCACCAATTCTTTTCACTAGAATATGCTGATCTGTTTGAGTTGTAGACACAAATTCTGATTCCCTAGAACCAATACCTCCTCTTGTGTTAGGTTCTAGTCCTTTAAACTTAGATTTCATTTTAGTCCATCTTGGTTAAAGTTTATCAGACCTAGAAACTTTATCTGCAACACTCAGTGGATGAAAGAACCCTAATTTTTGGTAATATTTTCTTTTATATAATATCATGTGACATTGTCAATTTGGAACCTTTCTAGTCATCCCTGTTGTTTAATGGAATTGATTGTCTGAGAAACTATGTTGTTACATTCACTATGAAAGATAAAAGGAAGATTGTTGAAGGCAAGAGTCTTATTGTTGGTAAGATTTATAAAACTTGGGATTTGAGAATTATTGGAGTGTTAAAAGATTTATTAGGAATTATGACGAGGGATTATGGATATTCGAGGAATTTACACAATTAAGTACTTAAGGAATTACAAGGGAAATCTCTACGCGACAAAATATTATTACGAGAAATTAATTAAGATACGATATGAATTAAAGATTAAGTGACAAGCATTGGTGGAAGAATAATGATACAAGGAGTGATATTGCATGCAAGTCCCATGCAACTAAGTAGTTAGGAAAAGCAAACTAGTAGTACCAAATGGACAAGAGGAATAGTAACTAGTTATTACATTTTCCAAGGAGACAAGAGGGCATGGTGGCCTATACCCTAGACTTGCAACATGTGATGCATATACATATACATAATATATATCACCCAACCCCTTTTACACATTATTCAACCAACCAAAAAGCAAAGCAAAGAAACTCTTCCCCCCCAAGCAAAAAGCTCTCGGCCAAACAAGAATAAGGGAGAAGAAGAAATTCTTTCTTCCATTTCTCTTCATTCATAATTCAAGGCAAAATTCCTAGGCACTCTACATCATATAAGGAAGGTATAATAAGAATTCCAACCCTTTTCATCCATTAGTTTTCAAGATATTAATTGTTAAAGTTTTGGTGAATAGTAACAATGTTAAGTTTTCTTTTAGATCTTGGATTATAAGGAGTGTAGGAGCTCATTCAAGGTGTTCTTGAGACTTTTAAGGCATACCCAAGGCTCCTAGATACTCAATAAGGTATAAAAACCCTAACCCCTCTTGGCCATGTAGTATTTATGATGTTTGATGATAGATCCATGAGTATTTGTGTGAATCTTGGATATGTAAGTGATGGATGATATAGATCTTGAGTTTAAGTGTTGTGGTTGTGATTTTTATGCTTGTGGTTAGTGTATGTATCTCCATGAATGTTATAAAGTATGATCTTGGTAATTTAGATGTTGGTTGTGATGTGGATGTAAGAATCTTGGTTGGTTTAGTGAAACAAGCATGCTGAGTTTTTCCCAGGAACTTGAACTGTCTTGTAAGAGGGTTTTGAACCCCCAAATCTTGTCCCCTGAGGTCCTAATATATATTTTTGGAAAGGTATTTGAATGTAGTTTCCAGAAATATAAGGTTCATGACTAGGTGATGTATAGATTTTGAGTTATGGGCGGAGAAGTTAAATGTGTTTCTGGATTCCGGACTGCACTAAATGGTCCCCTTGTGAACCTTGTTTAAACCCCTAAAAATTTATGTAGGATCATGGAAAAATTAAAGAAGCTAGTAAATGCAGTGGTGAAGGCTACCCAAAAAGAATTGGATTAAAATATGTATTTTTCGATTTTATAAAAATGCTAGAGTAAAATTCGCGCAAGTGAAAAAGTCGTTAAGGGAGTGTGATTTAAGGGGTAATGGATATGACTCGGATATGGTAACCAAATTAAGTCGAATAAGTGACGGGCGTAATCGAGTGGTGACATGAACCTATAGGGGCTAGAGTGTCATAAGACGAAGTCATTAAGTTAATTTTGTACCCCCTAAAACCCCGCAATTAAAGAGATATTGTTGAGGTACTAACGAACGGTTATTGCTTATGTATAGATCATTCCACTCCGCACGTTCGACCACCCCAACCACACCAAGGCAAGTCTACTTTTCAAAACTTACATATACAAGGACTTTCACTGTTGTGTTTGTAGTTTTCAATCATATCAAATGTTTATGTTTATCGAAGTATCGATGAAATTGAGATGTATAAGTACATATATGTTTGCACCCCTTGAACTTATAATGAAATGTTTTCTTCGGACAACGACTCTAGCAATAGAGGTCGTAGCGGTCCGTATATACTATTGACCGGGGAGCGGTATATTATTATATCGTAATTAAATTGCGAAAACCCGAAGGGTCATTCGGGGAGTATCGTATACTCAAGTAATTATTTTTATATCTTCGTAAATACTCAAAATACCTATCTTAGATTGAAAGCTTATTTAATGAAATAATTATTTTATTAATTATTAATATTAAATCTTAAAATATCATTTATTAATTATTGTTCACTATTTTAAAGACAAAGCTAATCCAAGATACCCTTAGCACTTTCAAACTCGAACTCTTTCGAACTCAAAACATTTTCGAAAACCCCCGGTCAGGTTCCGCTTCTTGTGTGATTTCAAGAATCATCGGTCGACTGATGTCGGACCTCAATTACTCAGTTTTCAATCAAAATCAAGTTTTTAAAAGAAAAAGAAAAAAGGACTCTGGCAGGTGTGGGAACCGTTGACGAACGATTCCCGGGATGTGTAAGCGGCCGTGAGCCAGGCGGTCCATCAATTATTATTCCGGCCCAGGTGTTGCCGAAGGATGATTACGGATGTAGTTTTCATCGAGGGTGATTACGGATGTAGTTTTCACCCGAGGATGGTTACGGATGTAGTTTCTATCCTTCTACCAGTAGAGAAGACCCGCGGATGATTGGACTTGGATGTGGCGACTGATCATCGTCAATCCCTGTCAGGTTTTATGTTTTCTTTAAGTCCCATTCCTCCATTTTGGAAAATGCTCTGACACTGCTTCTTAGGCTTATGTGCCAAGTTGCTGATAGTGTTCTATTTTGATGAGAAAGATGTTGACTCTATGCAGTATCTAGAACTGCAAGTTTATTTTGTAAATAAGGGCACGTATTGGTGCACCTTCGGAATTTATCAACAATGACAAGTGATTTTATATCTGATTGATACAAACGAGTTTAATAACTGCTAATCATATGAAATGTTATATTGCTTACCTTATACATATATTTCTTGTTGAGCTATAGTTGCTCACTCTTGCTTGTTTTCAAATTTACAAACACAACAGCTAAGCGAAATGGCAAGACCCAGACAGACTGCCCGAAAGCAGGTGACTAGACCCGAGGCAGCAGTTGAGATTCCACCGGTAGGCCCCATTAGCCGGATTGGTTGGCAACTTCTGTTAGTTCGTTTTATTTATAAGTATGACCTGTGCAAAGCAGTGTATCGTAACAAACTTTCAAGCCGCCAACTTCGCTTCATATCGAAGTGTTGCTGGTAGCATAAATGCTATTTAATTCGGTCTGTAATTACTCTGAAACTTTTATTTCCGCTTAATCAATTGTGTGATGTTTCTGAGACTCTAACCTCTATGTGTGTGTGCGGTGTGAGTTTACTGTGGGGTCGATGGCTGTTTTATATATTTTGTGCAAGAACAGGTATGTTATTAATGGAAAATGGACCGTGAGCGCCTAGATCCCCGACCCCGGATCTGGGGGCATCACAGTGGAGGAATAAGAAGTTTTTCTTTAGCAACTTGTGGAGGTTCTGTTATCACACCACCAGATTGAAAAACAGCTGGTCTAGTGTAATTTATGTCATCAATCTTCTTCCACTTGTTTCCCTTCTTTTTTGAATGAGGTTCATTAGTTTCTTCCTCCTTAGCTTGCTTTGTGATATCATACCACAACTCTTTGTCAGAACTGAAAACATTTCTCAAATACCTTTCACTTTCCCTGTCAGCAACAGTTCTTCCTTTTTCCCTGATAACTTTTGCTTCTTCAAGTTTTCTGAATCTTTCTTGATCAATCTTCAAGTTCATTTCATCAACTTCCAGATTATGAGATTCAACTACAACAACAAGAATCATCACTTCAAGATCTTTCAAGATTTCAGCTTCATCAGAATCAATAATTGCAGGTTGAGTAGTTCCAACAGCAACATTCTGTGTTCTTACAGTGGCTTTACTCTTCCTAGCTCTCAGTAGATTTTCTTCTTTAACTTCTTCAGATACATTGAAAATATCTTCAGTTTCATTAAATATGTTGTCTGGAGCCATTTCAAGAAGTAGTGGAGTTTTCTTCCTTTTAATTTTTTGAGGATCTTCAGTTATCTCCTCAATTATGATTCCACTAGACCTTGTCTGTCTTGTATTTTCTTCCTTTGCCTCTGCTTCTACCTCCTCTGCCTCTCCCTCTACTTGCAGCAGGAGCTTCTTTCTGTTTAGAAATTTCCTCAAGAATCGTCTTTTGTTCTTTTAAGATCTCTTGAGTACTCATGTCAGAATTCTCTGCAGAGATCAAAGCCAGTGCCTCCCTAGCATGATATTGTTGAACTTTAATATCATTGTGATATACAATTTCACTCTCACCTGGCTTAAGTAATCTTCTTAAAGAGATGTGGAGCATCTTCTATCTCGGTAATAAACAAATCCTCATCTTCTTCAGGAATTGTTGAAAGTGGTTGATTTTGACCAGGTGGTTGAGATTGTTCTTCTGTCAGAACTTGAGATTACACCATTGTCCTTACTATTCTCTTCCCAGATTTAGAAACATGAGTTGATTGCTTGGTTTGAGTTTGAGATAAACTTCTCCTTGTTACCAAAGCAGCATCAGAGGTTCCTGTTGCATGTGTCTGAGCACCACCATCATTTCCAGAAGTATCATCATCTTTTCTTACAACTGGATTAGGTGTGCATTTTGTTTTGACTACCTTCTCCCCCTTTTTGACATCAGAAGCATCATCAGTAGGATCAGTTAACAAAGATAAGATTAATTGGAGAGAATCTTCAATATTAGTCATCCTTGAGGACAAAGTAACAACCTTATCTTCCAAAGTATCCATCCTTATGGTGAAAGCAGTGCTTAAACGTTGAAGCTGTTAAGCAGTAGCAATCTCAGAAGAATCCTTAATGAACCGAGCATGAAACTTTTCATTATCAGTCTTGACAGAGTTAATTTCATCTTTCAAACCCTTTGCCAGAATAGTAGTAGTCTTCAGATGAGCTTTGAGATTAGGATCAGAAAGCTTAGTAGCTATATGACTGGAGTGAAAAAGAGCATTATTGAAATTTATATCGGCAGTAGGCTGATTCCACTCAGTATACCATTCAGATCTACTTAGAGCTTGAATATGTTCAGGAATAAGATGGCTATATTCTCCTCTGATCTCAACTTGAGCAGCTGTAGATTTACCCACAGACTCCATAAACTTGCTGGGTGATCCATGAGCAGATCCTAGACTTGCTTTCATGACAGCATTCAGCTGAGCTATTTCAGGATCATTATCAGCATCATCATCATCATCATCTGAGCTATCATTAGCCTCAGGAATTCTATCATCCACATTGTCTTCATGATTCATAACTCCTTTCAATTTCAAATCAACAGCAGATGGTACTGTTGTATCCTGAAATCCTGCATTCAGATTAGAAACAATTCCTATAACTCTCTATTTTTCTAAAGTGATCTCATCACTTCTCACAACATTACCTAAGTTACTTTCAATAGTAACTGCTACCTCACTAGAAGTTTGAAACTTCTCACTCTGTTCTACCTCTTCTTTTGCTAGTTCAGGAGACTGCCTCTCTTCACTCTTCTTTTTCTCTAATTGTTCACTCTCTTTCTCACAATAAAGGTTCTGGCTCAACAAATTCAAAGAAATAAGAGGTTGCTGAGAGGAGTGGACTGAAGTCATACAAATAGGGGTGTCCCTTGTCTCAGGTCTATCTGTAATCATGCTATCAATAGTAAAAGAAGTAGAGATAGAAGTGTTACACTACTAGAAATCAGTTCATAGACATCGGCTAAAAACCGATGTCTATGCAGAAATCTAGTGATGTCTTCGTGGGTGTAGAGAAAGGGGGGGGGGTCTTAGACATCGGTTTTTAGCCGATGTCTATGAGCAGTTTGACATCGGTCGTTTATGTAAGCGATGTGTATTTCTGTTTTAGACATCGGGTTTTAGCCGATGTTTATGCAGAAAATCTAGTGATGTCTTTGTGGGTGTAGAGAAAGGGGGGGTCTTAGACATCGGTTTTTAGCCGATGTCTATGAGCAGTTTGACATCGGTCGTTTATTTAAGCGATGTGTATTTCTATTTTAGACATCGGGTTTTAGCCGATGTTTATGCAGAAAATCTAGTGATGTCTTTGTGGGTGTAGAGAAAGGGGGGGTCTTAGACAACGGTTTTTAGCCGATGTCTATAAATGTTTGGGACATCAGTTTTCTGGGGAAAGCGATGTCTTCCTATATAATTAGAAATCATTTCCTTGTAGAAACCGATGTCTTTCTGTCATTTTAACATCGCTTTTTTACAACAATGTGATATTAGTTTAGGTGTTTTACATCAGTTTCTTCTACAAAGTGATGTCTTCCTATATAATTAGAAATCATTCCCTTGTAGAAACCGATGTCTTTCTGTCATTTTAACATCGCTTTTTTACAACAATGTGATATTAGTTTAGGTGTTTTACATCAGTTTCCTGTACAAAGTGATGTCTGTGAACAGATTTCTAGTAGTGTTTTTCCTAGCTTCCAAAATTGCTCAAATTGCTAAAATAGAGAAACCATGCATTCAAAACCAAAATAACCATTAATTCCAACAAATTCTGCAATACTATCCAATCCATACAACCATTATATCTAATCCAACTACATTATCCCATCAACTACAATATTCAAACCATATCAATCCATACATTAGCTAGTAATCTGCCTTATACACGCAAATAACTAATATAAATCCAAGACAGACAAAATTAAAATAGAAGTTGCAGCTAGCTGGATCAATATCGAAGAAGAGTGCATGGCCTTTTACATGTAAGCTTCGATATGGCTTAGAGTCTCAAACCGCACTTCATCAAGGTCATGCCTAGTGTAAGACTTGCGAGTCTTCGGTGCCCACTGCAGAAACGTCAAACACACACACAAGGTAATTAGTGTAGGCATATATTACTGTAGTTTTATGTACCAATTACACATCGCAAACACAGTCATGTATTATACCTTTTTCAGAAAAGACATTTCTGAGTCCTCAATGATCTCTTTCATGTAGCGCATGACTACATAGCCACATTTCTGAGTTCTTACTTCTTCTTCTAGCAATCCAATGTAACCTTTCCTAGACGTGCGGTGAGGATATTTCCTACGGCTCACTCTATCTCTTTGTTTTTGACCAAGTGACTGCAGCCAAAAAAATAAATATTATTAATAATCAATTTTTGCCAAAAACAAGATTCACTTGTGTTGAAATAGTGTAAATACAAGTTCGTGTAAATAATGCATACCATCCACTTTTCGGTGGTCCTCTCGGCAACAAATCTTTGCCAAGCCTCCTTACCAACAAAAGCGTACTGCTTTGGAGGCTTCCTCAATTTCTTTTTTTGTCCAATATACGGCTTCACATAGTCTGAATTTAAGTTTGCTTTGAACTGTCTCCACTTTGCGCCTGCAGACTTTAGCACTAGATGCTTACTTTCCTCAGCAACACTGAATGTATCCTGCAGGCAAGTCATGTTATAATTTATTAGATATGTTAAAAGCTCACTAGATCAGGTAACAAATTGAGCTTGGTCATTCTTGAAACTTGTTTATTTTACCTGAATATCAAGCCACAACTTCTCTTTTAATTCAGGATCTACACTTGGCCAGTTTGGAATGTCGATTGGAATCATGGACCTAGCTAGCATCCCTACGTAGGACTGTAAAGCGTGCCTAGTTTGCCCGATAGGAACTCCATGTTCATTGCAAATAACCTTAGATTTCTTGCCCTGAACCTTCTTCGCCACCACTTTGTACATAGTGGAAACACCTCGCGCAGCGCCATGCCTTTTTTTTGAAGATTCAGAACTAGTAACTGTTGTAGCTTGTACAGAGTCTGCCTTTTGAGGTTGAGATTCTGTTGCTGTGTCTGCCTGATCACAGGCCATGTCTGCCGGCTCCGATTCTTTATGCACCAACGCCATCTTGGCGTCTTCAGGTTCTTGGAATTGCACTTTGACTTTATTCTTCTTAGGTGCCATTTCTCTACTTTATTCTGTAAAATACAACATAAATTCATTAGCAGTGAAAACAAGTACAAGAGCAGGAGGACACATATATAAAGGCACAATCATTTAGCAAAAAAAAAGAAGAAGGCACAATTAGTTCTAAACCAAAAATATCTGTATATTATCTATCACTAAAAAAATTTCACATTTGATCAACATAAATTATAAGCAGCTAATTTGCAGTCCCCGCATCATATTACCATCACAAACAACAGCTCAAGAACAGAAAAGCTGACTTATGCTATTGCTGACTAGCTAAAGAAATGTCCCAACTCAACAAACCAGTACTACTACATAATTTGTAGACAAAACAAAACTAAAAACTGATTACATGGTTTCACAGCTTACTTTAATCGAATCAAGATATAGCTAAACCAGCAGTTGCACAAATGGTAAAATATAAAGCCTTAAGAATTTTTAGTACAAAAGAGCCATTTGAAGCACAAACACAAATACATAAATCTCAACATACAAGTCAAACTCGAAATTACGAAAAGTGTCATAAAAGATTACAAAACAAGCGAAATCACACAAGCAGCTAAACAATTATCAACCGATCAGGCCAAATCAACATCAAAGAGCCTCAAAAATCAAGTCAAAATTACGCAAAAAAAAGAGATTACACGATAGAGCTACATTATATGTATATACATATAAAATTCAGTTTTTAACCCAAATTCCCTCAACATTTTCTCTATTAGTGTGCTCAATGTCACCAGTGACATCACATGTAGGGATTTTAGAGCAAAATGGAGGATGTTCCATGGTCGTGTCTCCTAAATCATCATCATTATACACCTCTGGATAGTCTCGAGTCGTGGAGGTTAATACAACTGACCAGTTATCATCAACTGAATCTTTAACATAAAAAACTTGTTTCACTTGGTCAACAGAGACATATTTATCCTTCTTGTGGCCTTGTCGACTAAAATTCACTAGTGTGAAGCCGAGATCATCCACTCTTATGCCCCTCTCATTGTCTGCCCATTTACACAAGAACAAGGGGGCTTTGAAAGCATGGTAATCCAGCTCCCATATTTCTAAGATTATGCCGTAAAATGTCATATCACTTTCCACAGGTTTTAGATCCTTGGCACTAGAGACTTGGACTGTCCTAGCAACTAAAGAAACACCGCTATTTTGAACAACCCTTGCATTATCTCGCTCCTCTGTAAAGTATCGTATCCCGTCAACGAGATAACCTTCGTATGTCATAACGGAAAATGATGGTTTTCCAGCTAGCCATCTTATTGTCTCCGAAACAGCATTGCCATTCTCCTTCATTTCAGTACTGACTTACACACATTGTCACAAACAAAAATACAACTACATTTTAAATTCTAATATTACCGAGCTGGTAAAGTCCACACAAAGAGACAATAATAAAACTTACTTTTTTTTCGAACCAATCAGCAAAAAGCCGATTGTGCTCTCCCATGATCCACTGAACACTTTTTTTTTTCCCCTGGTGGACTCCTTCAAGATACTCCTTATGCATTCTGAGAAAATGCATATATTCAATAAACAGGCAGAAATATACTTATAGAGAAAAATACAAAAGGAAGAATTTACAGAGGAAATATATTAACTTACATAATATATGGATACACTTCAGGGTTGTTTAGAAGGACATGTAGATGTGCCTCATCTCGCTCTTTTTCTTCTACTACCTTCATTGTAACCGTAATTCAACACTTTATTAAACCGTTCAAATGCATACATCCATCTATAAAACACCGGCCCGCATAACCGTAATTCCCGAACCAAGTGGACTACGACATGTACCATTACATCAAAAAATGATGCATGAAAAATTTTTTCTAGCTCACACAATGTTACTATCACATCTGCCTGCATTTTATCCAGTTTTGATACATCTACAACTTTGTTACACAAAGAGTTAAAAAAGAAACACAATCTTATTATTGTGACCCTTACATTTTTCGGGAGAACATGACGAATTGCAACCGGAAGTAATTGTTGGAGGAGGATATGACAGTCATGGGACTTCAGCCCATACATCTTTAAATCACCCATGGATACACAATTTTTTATGTTAGATGCATGTCCATAAGGAAGTTTCATATTCATGAATGTTGACAACACTTTCTTTTTTTCTGCCTTTGACAAAGTAAAAGCCGAAGGAGGCAAGTAGGTTTTTTTTTCTCCTGTTTGTGGAGCTAAAGCTAACCTAACCCCCATTTCATTCATATCAAGACGAGATGCCGCACTATCTTTTGACTTATATTTCATATTTAGCAGTGTCCCAATCAAATTATCACACACGTTTTTCTCAATGTGCATAACATCAAGACAGTGACGAACATGGTGAAACTTCCAATATTCCAACTCGAAAAAAACTGATTTTTTCTTCCATGGACAGTCCACCTTTTTTGACTGCCTTACTTCCTTCCCAAATTCAAATTTAATATGGTTCTGCCGCGCTAACACTTCTTCTCCTGAAAGGGGTTGACGTGCATTCCCAAACTCTTGTTCTCCATTAAAAGCGGCCTTCTGCCTCCTATAAGGATGATGACTTGGCAAATATCGTCGATGGCCTTGGTAACACATTTTCCTACTATGGCTTAAATACTTACCTACGGTGTCATCACCACATATTGGACAAGCCATATAACCCTTATTGACACAACCGGACAAATTTCCGTATGCAGGGAAGTCGTTTACCGTCCACAACAAAATTGCTTTTAAAGTGAAATATGACTTACTATAGGCATCATATACATTTGGTTCACCTTCTTCCCAAAGCTTCTTTAAATCATCAATCATCGGCTGTAAATAAACATCAAGGTTATTACCAGGCTCATGTGGACCAGAAACTAATATTGTTAACATCATAAACTTCCTCTTCATGCATAACCAGGGAGGAAGATTATATGTTACCAATACTACCGGCCAGCAGCTGTATCGATTAGTTAAGCCATTATTATGTGGGTTTATACCATCCGCGGCCAAAGCTAAACGTATATTTCTTGATTCACTACCAAAGGCAGGCCATCTGTAATTGATATTTCTCCAGGAAGGAGAGTCGGCTGGATGCCGCATCTTTCCATCTTGTATTCGCTGCTTCGCATGCCAAGTCATTAGTTCGGCAGTAGAAGGAGATTTAAACATCCGTTTAAATCTCGGAATAATTGGAAAATACCACATGGTTTTGGCAGCAACATTAACCCGTATTTTACCATCTTTTCCTACCTTCCAACGAGATATATGGCACTTCGGACACTCGGAAGCATCAACATATGCACCCCTATATAGTACACAATTATTTGGGCATGAGTGGTATTTTATGTACTCAAGGCCTAAATTTGATAGGGTTTTCTTTGCTTCATATGCATTAGGTGGCAAAACGTTGTCTTTAGGCAGGAGAGAGCCAACAGAAGAGAGCAGCTTTGTAAAAGAGCTATCACTTATACCAAACCTAGCCTTCCAATTATGCAATTTTAGCATTGCCTCCAACTTAGTACATTCGCTACCCTCATATAAACGTTGTTCAGCATCAGCCACAAACCTACTAAACTCATATGAATCATTATCGTACTCACCCTCGCCCTCGCCCTCGCCCTCGCCCTCGCCCTCGCCCCAATTAGATGCTGCATCACAAACATTAACGGTGTCTGATGTCGAAGCAACTGATGACCTAGGCTTACACTTTTCTCCGTGCCAAATCCAATCAACATACCCTAAACTAAAACCATTATCATATAAATGGCCTCTGATTGTTTTTACAGAGAATTTTTTGAAGTTAGCGCATCGTGAACAAGGGCAGGGAATTTCCTTAGGATCAGGAGAATTTTCTTCGGCATATATCAAGAATTGTTCGACCCCAATTTCATATTCAAAAGAATCCCTGTCTTTCCGAATCCATGACTTATCCATATAAATACAAAATTTTACCTACCTGATTACCATTTTAAACAAAATTCTCATTTCATTATAACTGCATCAGTAAAGAAAAAACTCAAAAGGAACATATTGTAACCATCAGCTTTTATCTGGTAAAAATGTAAGTGTTAAAACTAAGACAGCAACAGCAAAGAGTGTATTCAAGCGAAAGCAACAAAAGCAAAAACTTGATCTGCAACTAAAAAGTATGCCTGTCATGCATGTGTACAGTACTGCACACAGCCACACAGTTTCTCATTTACACCGAGCAACTAATATGGATTCACTGTTTGTGGTTAAAAAACATAAATTTAACACTTGAAGTTTCATAAAACTATTACAATGCAGATATAGTAAAACACCAAATAATCTGTAACACATAAACAACAAACACGGATAATCAAAATCTGTAAAGTTAACCAATTATATACGACGTCAATCAAAATTAATATATGCAGACATGTATTTGTAAATTAATATATGTTTGATTTTCTGAATAAGCGCATAACAGGATTAAAACAAGAACTTACGGTGAATAAGAAAAAGCGATCATCAAATGCAAAACAAGAGGGATTAAGATTAAGATTAAGATTAGATTAAGATTAGATTAGATTAAGATTAGGGGTTTAAGACATATATTTGCATACATACAAACAGTAATTAGAGGTAAATGTTATACATACAAACAGTAACCCCATTCATTGGTAAATTATAGGTAAATTAGAGGTAAATGTTATACATACAAACAGAGACAAACACCAATTTATTCCCCATATACCCAAATAATATACACATGCATACATACAAACCCAACAATATATATATGCATACAAACAATTTAAATAAATACAGACAACATACATAAATACATAAATACATACAAACCTCAATTGAAAAACATATATACATACATACCCAATAATACCCAGTAATTGAAAACACTAATTTAAATGGGTTTAAGGTAATTTACCTCAATTGAAGTTCCTACAAGCTGGATTTCGTTAATTTAAGCACCTCCAAGCTCCAATTTAAATGGGTTTCGAAAGCGAGAGTGTGGAGACTGAGAAGAGAGAGCGGTACCTGAGGGAGAGTGAGAAGAGAGATTCGGAGAGATGAGTTAGAGAGAGAGATGGGTGAGAGAGAGAGAGAGACAGCGTTGAGAGAGAGACAGCAGAGAGAGACAGTGTTGAGAGAGAGAGTGCAGAGTCGGGGAGAGAGGGGAGAGTGAAATAATTGTGAGAGAGAGAGTTGTGTCTGAAAGGGGATCTGAGTAATTGTGTCTGAGCGGGGAAATAAAAATGCTAAAGGGGGGAAACCAAATTGTTATAAGTAAAAAGCAATTGCAGCTATCGGCATTTTTGATTTATAAAAAATAGGATTAGACACCGCTTGTTTAACAAGCGATGTCTGGACTTGGCTTTAGACAACACTACATTATCTAGTGATGTCTATATTTTATTTTCACATCGCTTCTTAAAACAAATGATGTCTGGTCTTAGTTTAGACATCGCTTCTTTAATAAACTGATGTCTTTACTTTTTCATTTTAAAAAAAAAGAGAACTAGACATCGGCTATTTTTAAATATCGATGTCTAAATAATATTTGACATCGGAAAATGGAAAAGCGATGTCTAAAATGACTCTAACATCGGTGAGATCTCTGACCGATGTCTAAAGTGTGATGTCTATGAACAGATTTCTAGTAGTGTTACCTGATGAAGTAGTAAGAGATTCCATTGGTCTTGAAGAAATTGGTTCAATGAGCAGTGGAATATTTGGATCAGAAATATTTTCATCAGGATATCTTCTTGCTTGTTCTTCAAAAACAACGATCCTGTTTTATAGCACTTACCAGTTTCTGTAGCATCCGTAATGACATCATCAGTAGTAAGACTGATATCAGGATTTCACCTTGTGTAACGCCCCCAAATCCGAGGTCAGAGATTCAGGTCGTCACGTCACCATCCAACCGTATCATACCTGTATTAACTTTACAACTCAACAATACATCCATCCAGACCTCAATCTTACACACAAACAAGTTAGAGCCTCAGAAACGATAATCAAAAGTAACACTAAATATTACAATTCATCTGTACAATCTAGAATCTTGCACACTTCCATTTATACAACTACACTTGAAGACAAGTCTTACTATTACAGTTGAAAACCTATCAGACTTACTCCGTAGTATTTATCAGGAACTAAATCATCTCAGGGGTAAATCTTCTACTCCTCTTCTGCTGGTGCGGAGTTAACCGATCAAATTCTTCTCTTTCTGAAAAGTTTTTATAAAGCAAGAATGAGCTACATAATGCTCAGCAAGTTCACCATTTTGAAAAATAATAATGTGGTTTATTTTGAAACCATTTCCAACTGTATGGGCATATATCTCAGATTTCAAAACATAATTGGACAATATATATGTCTGAGTTTGAATAAAACATTTATACTCACTAAGGAGCTTTAAGAATAACATATGAACCCTTTATAAGGTTCCCATTTCAACATATCTCAAGTTTTAAAGTATATACATGTGAGTATATCATTTTCGGCAAAACACTCTACGGTTAACATACTGTACAGGGAATACATCATTTCAAACCTCTTTCCTTCCATTAGATTAGAAGGTTTCTCATTCAAAAGCATTTCATTCTTTGAAATAATTGCAAGAGTGCACTAACACGTGCCAATATTTATAGAAAATCTTGCAGTTCTAGATACTGCACGATGTCAATATTTTTCTTATCAAAAGCCACACTATCGGCAACTTGGCACTTAGGCCCAAGAAGCATTGTTTGAGAATTTTTCCAAAGTGGAGGATGGGACTGGAAGAAAACATAAAAACCTGACAGGGATTGACGATGATCAATCGCCACATCCAAGTCCAATAATCTGCGGGTCTTCTCTACCGGTAGAAGGATAGAAACTACATCCGTAACTATCCTCGGGTGAAAACTACATCCGTAATCACCCTCGATGAAAACTACATCCGTAATCATCCTTCGGCAACACCTGGGCCGGAATAATAATTGATGGACCGCCTGGCTCATGGCCGCTTACACATCCCGGGAATCGTTCGTCAACGGTTCCCACACCTGCCAGAGTCCCTTTTTCTTTTTCTTTTAAAAACTTTATTTTGAATGAAAACTGAGTAGTTGAGGTCCAACATCGGTCGACCGATAATTCTTGAAATCGTACAAGAAGCAAAACCTGACCGGGGGTTTTCGAAAATGTTTTGAGTTCGAAAGAGTTCGAGTTTGAAAGTGCAAAAGGTATCTTGGATTAGCTTTGTCTTTAAAATAATGAACAATAATTAATAAATGATATTTTAAGATTTAATATTAATAATTAATAAAATAATTATTAATTAAATAAGCTTTTAATCCAAGATAGGTATTTTGAGTATTTACGAAGATATAAAAATAATTACTTGAGTATACGATACTCCCCGAATGACCCTTCGGGTTTTCGCAATTTAATTACGATATAATAATATACCGCTCCCCGGTCAATAGTATATACGGACCGCTACGACCTCTATTGCTAGAGTCGTTGTCCGAAGAAAACATTTCATTATAAGTTCAAGGGGTGCAAACATATATGTACTTATACATCTCAATTTCATCGATACTTCGATACACATAAACATTTGATATGATTGAAAACTACAAACACAACAGTGAAAGTCCTTGTATATGTAAGTTTTGAAAAGTAAATTTGCATAGGTAGAATCAGGAACATAATATCTTGAAAATAAATGCTTAGGGTTGGAAAACTTGCCTTGGGAAGGTTGGGGTGGTTGGGCTCGTGGAGTGGAGCGACAATCTATAAATATCCAATATTCGCTCGTTAGTATCTTAGCAACACCACTTAATCATAATGTTTTAAAGAATACAAGGCCATCTTAGCAACTCCACCATTTGACCCACTAACCCTCTATATGAACATGTCATCACATTATCACATTCTTTACCCATTCGACTCAAATCTATTCCTCAAACTCGAAACTCAAGTGAATACTCTTAAAACTACTTTAAACTAATCTCCTAAGTGGTTTTTCACTTGCGCGGATTTTACTCCAACATTTCTATAAATTGAAAAATACATATTTTAATCTAATTCTTTTTGGGTAGCCTTCACCACTGCATTTAATAGCTTCTCTAATTTTTCCATGATCCTACATAAATTTTTAGGGGTTTAAACAAGGTTCACAAGGGGACCATTTAGTGCAGTCCGGATTCCAGAAACAGATTTCACTTCTCAGGCCATAACTCAAAATCTATACATCACCTAGTCATGAACCTTATATTTCTGGAAACTACATTCAAATACTTTCCAACAATATATATTAGGACTTCAGGGGACAAGATTTAGGGGTTCAAAACCCTCCTACAAGACAGTACAAGTTCCTGGAAAAATACTCAGCATGCTTATACCACTTAACCAACCAAGAATCTTATATACACATCACAACCATCATCTAATCCACCAAGATCATACTTTATAACATACATGGAGTTACATACACTAACCAAAAGCTTAAAAATCACAACCACAACATTTAAACTCAAGATCTACATCATCCATAACTTATATGTCCAAGATTCACACTAATAACCATGGATCTAACATTAAACATCACAAATACTACATGGCCAAGAGGGGTTAGGGTTTTTATACCTTCTTGATGTTATTAAAATCTCAAACAAGCTTGGTTAACCTTGGGGAAGCCTTACTCTATGCTCACCATCTTCAATCTCACCAAAGAAATCAAGAACATGGAAGTGGGTTTCCTGACTGGAAAAACACGCCCCAAAGATCAGCCGAAACGAAGCCCTTGCACTCGTTTCCTGGTCGAGGCTCCTGAATGAAAGTTGTAGAGCGTCTTAACAGCTTTCTAACCATATAATGAACAAAAAATTTCATTGAGTAATGAAGTCTCTAGGCCCGTTTTAGTGAGCTCCTTTCCTGCTGGGCAGAATGGAGTATTTGGTGTTTGTTTTGTTTGATTAAAGTGATAAAGTGATCAATAATGCTTGATATTTTCACTTGGATGCATCTTATCTTCTTGCCATGTGGTGTCATCTCCTCATTGGTTCATTTGGATTACCTTTATCCATCCATAATTGCAAGCAAGTCCCTTGCTTTATACATATTGTTTCCAAGTCCTTCCTTCCTTTTCTTATTTGCACCAAGGGTCTTCCATTCTTGTATATTTACTAAATCAATATGTTACAACTTATATGTTGCACTTCATTGTAATAGTGTGGCCCAATACCTCAAACAATCGTTGTGTCCAATTTTCTTTGTATTTTCTCTTTATCTCAGAAAAAAATTCTCGCGATTTCTCAATTGTTCTCATTTCCTTTAACTCTAGGATTTTATTCTTAATTCCATTTTCCTCTCGTAATATATCCTTCCTTGGACTTCTAATATGTACTATTCTCAATTCATGATTCGCTCGCTTGATCGCTTAATCTCGTTACAAAGTCTCAGCGGTTTCTAGAACGTTCGTTTCACTATCTCAGGGGTTTTGGGTTCTAAATTCTCGAATCAAATATAATAAAATCCTGACATAATTAAATCCTTAATTCCTCAAAATTAATATCTCATTTCTTGAATATAATAATATATAATTCACTTCCCGGTCAAATATTACACCAGAATACAAATTGGAATTTCTGAATTCCGATCGTCTTTATATACACTTATTTGCTCCGTGAATCACTAATATGACTTCGAAATATCCATACCTTGTCTTGTACATAGGGTGGCGTGAAAATTTTCTTGGTCCTCAAAATCACTATTCATCCATAAATTACTATTCACGCATGACAAACACTATTCACGTATATACTTATTCTTAATAAGAAAAGTTTTAATTCTACCGAAAATCTGGGTTCTTACACCTTGCATCAGGATTCGACATCCATCAGTATTTGACTTGTCATATCAGGATCTTCTCTCAGTTCCTGAAATGTAGTCCTTGACACACTGTTCCTGACTTAACTCTACAGATCACTGTCTAACACATATATCCTATATAAAGTGCTAAATCCTTTATAAGATCAGGATATACAAGAAGTATATGCAAATTCTATTCTTAACATCACAACTCATGAATTATTCCTAACAATCTCCCCTATTTATGTTTTATAATCTGAAGCATAAATCTAAGTTGTAGATGTCAAAACATATAACAATACAACCAGAATAGAATTTATGAATTTAAGATCATGAAGTTAAGTACCTCCTTCTTCAGATGTAGAATTAGTATCTAGTACTTAGAAAAAAGAATTTAACCATTTGATGCTTCTTTTCCTTTACCACTTCCCTGTTGAGATTCACCTCTGTCACCCTTAGTTCTACTTGTATCGCCCCCAGTCTATTTATCTCCCCTAGTCTGTTTCCTTTGAATTGTTTTTATCTCCCCCTTTTTTACATCAGCAACATTAATTCCAAGAGAGTCAGTAACAGAACAAATGAGATTCATCAGAACTGCTTGATTTTTCATAATAGTGACTTGGTTATCTTCAAGTATTTGAAGTCTCGATTGAATAGCAATTTGAGATTTCTGAATATCCTTTAGAACTTCAGAACTAACTTCAATGTTGGAAGTACTTGTTGTATCTTCAGATTCAGATGCAGAAGGAACCTTATATTCAAGCCTTGTAGAAGAAGTTGCCTATGTAGCATGATATTCAAGTAGTAACACATGAGTAGAAGTACAAACATCTTTATCTTTCTGATCTGGAGCTGAAATATGATCATCCTGTCCTTCACCAGTATTCTGTGTACTAACATCTACAAATCTTGACTCCTCCTTAGAGTGATCAGATACTGTTGATGTCTCAATTTTAGCTGATATTGGAAGTACATACAAAGCAATACTAGGATCATTAGGAATTTCTTCTGGTACATGTGGAGTAAGAGATTGTCTTAGCCTTTCACCTCTTCTGTTGATGATTCCTGCAAGCCTTTCTTTCTGTTTCTGTGCTTTAACTTCTGGCTTTGCATTATGCTTTGCTAAGTCATTCTTCTCATACATTTTGATAAAAGAATAAGTACCAGCATCCATACCAAGATTGTCAGACCAAGATTCAGGAAAAACCTTATCCCAGAAATCAAACGATGGTGGTTTCCTAATTTTCTCTCCCTCACTATGGAGTTGATCATCCATACCCTCATTCTCACTTTGACTATCTAAAGTCAACACTCTTTCTACCTCTTCTTTTACCTGGTCAGGAGCCAGCCTCTCTGTGTGTGTATCTATGTCCATCTTTTCAAGTGTATCACTCAAATTTGGATAAGTGCTCTTATGACCTACAAAAAAATAGGGGTCAGGAGAAGTTGTTATACCTGAACTCACATGGAGAGAGGGTTCCTCATCTGGCAAGGGGCTTGAGGTTTTCTCCAAGGAGTGAGCTGCTATAGTCTCTGAACCCTCACAATCATCTACTTTCTTTCCAGAGACTACAGGCTCCAGTATACCATTTTTAGGTTCTACACGAAACTTTAATGCCTTCAGTAATACTTCATTAGAGACTACAGTTTGTGTGTTACCATCTTTAAGTGTTGTTTGCTGAGACACACCTTCAAGGTGGATAGACTCTGACTGAACAATATTTGTTTGATCTTCAGAAAAATCAATCAAAGTCATTCCTCCCATATCATAGGGTATCTCACTTGCAGTTTCAGTCATCACAGAAGACCTTTCAGCATCAGAAATCACAGTCCTGAGTCATCCAACCTCTGACTAGATGGTTCTTGTGTTGCAGTGACTATGATCTGACCTATCCTACAATTCACCACTAGTGCAATAGTATCTCCTGTTGACTGCATTCCACTATCTAATACCTCATTTTGTTCACCTTTAGCTGGAGCATCTTCAACAATGAAATCCTTTTGAAGCAAGTATGTATGAAGTGATTGAAGTGCACCATGCTTTGAAAGTTCAAATGACTTGTGTAACTCCTTTCTGATAGATACATAGAAAGGCATCTTCATTAAATCAAGTCTTTGATGTAGAAGTCCATATTCTTCAGGAAATGAAAGTCTTGGAACTTTTTCAATCAGAAATTGTAGAACAGCCCTTGAAAGCTTTACTTTGACAGAAATAACCTTCATAGCCAGTCTGCATGTCAATGTTGTTTCCCATGAAGAATCAATATCAATATCTCTATTGTCAATTACTGACTTGGATACAACTTTATTTGTAGAGACTTGCATAATGTTAGTTGGACTAGACTCTGTGTGTGTAGGTGATAAATGAATCTTTCTCCTTGTTCTCCTGGCATAGTGAGCAACAAATTTATCTTGAGAAGACTCAAGAGGTGTAGACACAGAAGTGATCTTGGGATGAGATCGTTTTTCAATAGACACATTCTTTTGAGAGACAGTATCCAGTAACTGTTTTCCTTTTTTAAGAACTACAGTCATTTGGGAGATTGCAGCTTGGCTGTGACTAGGTTGGACATCTCTTTGTCCTAGCTTAGAAAGTTGAATTGCAGCCTTCAATTCTGCTCTTTCAGCAAGAGATATATTATCATCATCTTCACTAGAACTACTACTTGAACAACAAATCTTCTCTTCTTTACAACTGATGTCTTTTGAGAAACACCAGAGGTTGGTTTCTTTGAAACAATAGGCTGTGAATCAAAATTTGGTTCTTGAATTGTTTCAGAGACTATAATGTTTTGGGTTACTTGGGTAGACACAGGGGGGTTCTCCACCAATTGAGATTCCTGAGTCATTTCACCACCAAAGAAAGAAGAATTATAGATAGTAGGAAGATGAGTTCTTAGAAGTACCTGAAGATGTTGTGGATAGTGTATTGCAGGTATTTCATTTAGATTCTTTTCACTGTCCTTCTTTGTAATGTCAGAGAAAATTCTCTTTTGCTGTACATAAGAAGAAACACAGTGTTCTCTACCAAATCTGCTTGACCCTGAGCAGAGTCAATTACCTCAGCACTCTCCCAAGCTTGTGAAACATCAACTTGATTAATGTGTGGAGATGCTGTCAAGGCATAACTTAATGGTCCTTTTGCCATAAAGTCCATAATCGGGTGAAAATTAGTTGACATCCCTTCCTTGTTGGTGATAGCTGCAACATGATTGTTCATCATAAAATCAAAGTCACCAAACTTGAAAGCTACTGATTTGGGTATTCTTCTTTGAGCTACCATTTAGATCTGAAAAGAACTTAAGAAATCTTGAAATTAATTAGTGATTTTGAGAACTCGAGAGTGTTTTTGCTTTAGAATATGTGAATTTAGAACAAGCAATACACAATTAGAGTTTCAAAACAATTATATTTAAAAAATCCTTTAGACCCACTATTCCACGTTCACACGTAGGTTGACAGGTGTCAGTTCCTGAAAAATGCAATTACCCATGATTTTTTGAAAATAAAATCCAAAATTGATTTTAATTAAATAAATCAGGGTATAATCAGGATAAAAATCAATACTGATCAGCTTCCTTTTCCTGATGTGATCTTCTCTTCAAGATAATCATAAATTGCAATGTGATTTATGTAACACCCCCAGATCCGGGGTCCGGGATCCGGTGGTTACGGTTTCCAATTCTGTCCACAACAATTGAACTTTCCTTAACATAAAATAAATTATGTCTCTATGACCCAACACAACAATATAAAACACACCCGTTATAGTCCCAGAGATGAAATCAGAGTAACAATCAAATTTTTATTAATCACATTATGAGTTCTTACAATCCAAAAGAATTTCAATATAAATACATACTCTTTGCCATCCATTTACATAAGTCATACTAGATTATATTCTTGGTACTGAAAGAATAAATATATCCTACCAATAGCTTCTTCTTCAGCTCTGGTAGTCTCATTGGCCTCGCCCGCGTCGAGTGCGCCTTGTGCGAGTCATCTGGTCTAGCTGTTGTTGTGATATAATAATAAAGCAAGGGTGAGCAATAGCCCACCAACAATAATATATAACTGAACGATAATGTATAACAGTTCACAAGTATCTTTCAAACCATATGCCATGCATTTACGGAAATGATGCCAGTATAATATGAACGATGAAGTTACAAGGTAACTTACAGTATTTGTTTGTAGAAATATCTGCTACATCAAAAGTAAGCGAGATATTCTCATTGTTATTAAGAAGAGGAACTTGCATGAAAAGGTTGCAATTCCAGTTATGAACACTTTTCCAGCTCTGCCAACAGTAATCATGTTGCAGGAAATAAATAAGTTTGGATGATGAACCAATGATGGAATATTCACCGCGCCCGCTGTTCCAATCTTGATGATCAGTCGAGATCGTACAGCTCAATTTAGATTTACTACCGGTAGAAGGAAGAACTGACGTCTTTACTTGTATACCGCCTTACTAGCTCTCCCCGGCCAACGGTTGGGCCAAAGGGGATGGACCGGCGCTACTCGGCCTCTTACACGACTCCTAGTTCAAATAGAATTCATGATTCTGAATATAACGTTCGTCCCCCTTTCCCCAAGTATAATACTTGTTGATAAGACTCCACAAAGTAGTCGTATCTAGTTGGAAAGGAAAATTCACCAATCACTTCCAAGCTATTGCTTGGTAACGAATATCAACTTGTTCCAGTAATCTTACCCCTCGAAAGATGAGAAGGTAAGCAACGACTTAATAAGTCAACAGCACCCGAGTTGCGAGTGAAGAGAATACTTTATGACCGGGAAGTCGACAAGATAAATAACATTTTCCAAGTAAGGTTCCCTTATTATTAGGGAGATAGACTCAAAGAAGAATGATGTCTGAGAACCTTTCTTGATATAAGATTAATAATAATATGACTCCGAAATATTTTTCGTAATAATCGAAGAAGATAAACCTTATTGAGGTTATTCTAAGTATGGAATAAATATTCAGAGAATATTTATTGACTTAAAAATATTTAAAGAATATTTAGGAATATGAAAGAATATCTTTAATCAGAGTATTTCTCAAAATAATCCTTGAAGAAATATCAGGAGAATATTTACTGAATAAATAAATATTTAAATGAATATTCAAAATAATATTCATTAATTAATAAGACCTGAAATGAATATTTAAGATAATATTCATAATTAATTAGGAATTTAAATGAATATTCAAAAAGTAATATTCATTTAATGAATAATATTCTAAATGAATATCAAGTAATATTCATTTAGTAATCCAAGCCTTAAAGGAATATTCGAGATAATATTCGATAAATAAATCAAGCTTCAGATGAATATTAAAATAATATTCATCAAGTAATTAATATCCTAAATGAATATTCAAAAGTAATATTTATTTAATAAAATAATATTCTAAATGAATATCCAAATAATATTCATTTAGTAGTCTCATCTTTAGAAAAATATTCGAAATAATAATCGATAAATAATTCGACTCTGAATGAATATTAAAAAAATATTATTCGTCGAATAGTTACGTTCAAATAATTATTTGAAGTAAGGATCGTTAACTAAATAATCTTGAACGAATATTCAAATAATATTCGTCGCCCAAATAATGGAAAATATTACTTAAATATTTTCCTCCGAGGTAATCTCGATATGTCAAGAAATATTGACTCCCGGTCTATATTTGATGAATAAGATGTATACGCCCTTCTATGAGGGTCTTACAATAACCGGCTTATAGTTGATACGATAGCTATCTAATTTATAAGCCAATAACAATCAGGGAACAAGCATAATGATATAACTTGAAAGTAGGCATGCATGCTATGGCATATGTATAACAGAAAACATATTTATATATTTATTCAATCACAACAACAGCCTAAAAGAAGGGAATTGAAACTTGCCTGGTAGTCGAGTACGGTAAGGGGTAGTGGTAGCGGGTCCCGGTTCAGCTTGGTGATCTATAAATAGCCAAGGCATTCGGGATTAATCACTTAACATATTAAAAGTTAAGTTATACTTAATTCGAAACACGTTCTCGAGTTATCTCGTTATACCCCTTTTAGTGGATTCCTTTTTATCACTGATTCGACCCGACATTCGTTCGTTAATACGACAGGTCACTGTACTTATACTTGGGACATACTTAAGTCATATGAGTTCTAAGGTCGATCGTTACGAACCAATATTATACTCCGACTTTTATCGCCCGTTTTCTAAGTGTTTTACCGAAGTTATAAAAGAGTCGTCTTTTAGGGGCTCGTTCGCGTTTAACCTCAACTCGAACATTTTTAATAAATCGAAAAATGATCCTTTTGACATACGGTTTTCTTTCACACCTCCCTTTTTACCTCTAGTATTTATTTACCAAGATTCGCCATGACGTTACATAGTTTACGAGGGTTCAATTTCAGTTACGAACTTTCGTTTACGGATTCGAACTACTTTTAGTAATTTTGTCATAATTCCTAAACCGTAAATCGAAATGCTTCGATTCTTTCGCCAAAGTGATCTATGTTCAAAAATCTATCAGTAGGGTTCATTAACTTGCCAAGAACAGAGAGTTATTGCTACTGACCAGTTCCGTTACTTAGTGTTAATGAAAATCGGGCATTACGACGGCTACGAATCGAGCGTTCTAAAATTCATTACGCAACAACCAAGCCACACCGGGCATCTAATCAATTACTACAGTTAATAATCATCTCTGAAAAGCTCAAGAATATCATGCTTCATCAATATATCATCATAAAGCTAATCTAACCACAAAATCATGCTAACATGGTGGTAGAATACTACTAATATCACTTAATCCAAAATCACCATGAATCATGCATAAACTCAAAGTAAAGCTAGGGTTTGAAATGATTTATACCTTCCTTAGAGAGTAGTATAACCTTCCTAAGCCTTGATCTATCCTTGGATGATCCTAAGCTAGCTAAATCCACCATGAAAAACAAGAAAAAACAAGATTAGTTCATAAAACCACTATTCATCCTCCTCTTTGATGAATTATTTGAAAATGGAAACAAGAGAGTTTGGCTTTGAAATTTTTATGGGATCACTTTTAGGAAATTTAAGACTCACCATAATTTTTACAAGATCAAAAGATGGTGGGAAGAGGGGTTTTGATTTTGGAATTAGTGAAGGGCCGAATGGAATATGCAAGGGGGGGGGAGAGTTGCTTGGTTTCTTTTGTTTTCTATGATTTAATCTCATCCACTCTCATCCACTTACAACATAATATCTTGTATAAAGCTACTTTATTAAAGTGGTGAGGTGTTGGATGAGGAAATACCATGACAAGTGTTGAAAATGTGGTGGTTTTAGCCTAACCACATGGTTGCCTTGCTAAGTACTTAGTTGCATTCTCTAGGGTGCTAGTTCCTTGATTCTAGTTTGGTTACTAGATATTTTATACTAGTAGCTTGCACAAGACTCTTGCTTCCTCTGCTTGTTTCTGTGTCCGATTATTACCCGTTTCGATTGATCGTTCGGACGAATAACTAAGTAGTTTCACCTCTAGGGTTTACCGGGAAATTTCTCGATATTCATAATACCTTCCCCAATCCTTAATATAATCCTCGTGATGACCATGTAGGATATTTAATCTCGATACGAACTTAATCCGTAATCTAGGATTCGTTCGCTTTATTGATTAATCTCGTTATAACGTTTTAGCGGTTTCTAGAACGCTTGTTTCACTGCCTCAGTGGTTTCCTACCTTCATTCTTAAATCAAATATAATAACATCCCAAAATATCAAATCCTCAAAGTTAATATCTCAATTCTTGGATTATAATAATATTTAATCCATTGTCCGGTCAAATATTATTCCGAAAAAGAATTTGGAACTTCTGAATTCCGATCGTCTCTGCATTCACTTATTTCCTCCGCGTATTACTAATATGACTTCGAAACATCCCTATCACGTCCCGTACATAGGGTGGCGTGAAAAGTTTTCCAACTTACAAAATCACTATTCATCCACCAAATTACTATGCACATACAGGAAACACTATGCACGTACGGGAAATACTATGCACGTACTCATTTCCCTTCAAGGATCCATTAGCTCCTTCCTAGATGGTAGGTTATTCTTATCTAGGTCCTCAACCATCGAATTACTCTATTCTGACAATATACCAATGCATCAAGATCATTGTCCAAAGTAATATCCATTCATTACAATCATTGTTCCTCATTTTATCATTACTTAATAAAAAGTTTTAATTATATCCAAAATTTGGGGTTCTTACAGTCTCCCCTCCTTAAAAGGATTCCGTCCCGGAATCAGGTAGGAAGCAAAGAGTCGTTTGCCTGTCGTTCACTTTTTAGCTTCCCGGTCAATTCTTAGTCATTCTACCCTTCCTCAGCACATCTTCTAGTGCTACAATCCATACTGTATCTTTTTTCCATCAACGTTGCTACTTTTCGTACAACTCACTATCCGGGTTATACTCTTACTCAGTCTTATCCTTATTGATACCTGCAGTAACATTGGTATCACTATCACCCTACGAATTCGGAGGTAACCTCGCTCGTACTGTGCATTTCCTGATTGCTTTAATCTTCGCAATCTCGATCAATATAGATAAGTGGAAAGATTTATTGAGAGATCACTATGATCAATTGAACATTTGTTATATTGCATAGTTAGTACAGAAGGGGGCCAGCCTTTAGTACTTGACAAGCAATTAAACAAGTCATGGTATTCCATTTAGACTTCTATCACATAGACAGATAGTCACGTAGCAGTACCTCCCCTCCTAAAAGGGTTGTTCTTCTCAATTCATAAAGAAGATGAATAAGAGAGAAGAAGAGAAAAGAGTTCTAAAGGATTATAGAAAGCTTTCATGATTGTAAAATATCATACTCAGAATTTACCTCTGAACTATAGAGGTTTATCAAAGAAGAAATTAATCATAATTATATCCAATACTATTTGATCGTAATCTCACGTGTCAACATATCTTGCTGCTTTGTCCATTATTCTATGGACAATACTCTTGTTCAATCTTAGCGATACTCACATTCGGGAAATCCTTCAACCTTTCAGGTTAAATCTTAGATTTCTCACTTGACATCATTATTACTGACATCCCATATCATGTTACTAGCTTTTTCATAACTATAATATTGACACTATCAGGTTGTCATCCTGAGAATTCATTAGAAAACCCATTCATAACATTCCTTGCTTCTCATTCCATAGTTGCTTTCTCAGCCTTTTCTTTATCAATCACATCCTTCTTATTATCTGATTCTTACTCATTTCTATTATTTACTTTCACCTCTTTATTGAGACACCTTTTTGCACTTGGTACCTCCTTATCGGTATTCCGTCACATTTATTCTATAATCATCACGTTATTCTAATTTAAACTTTCCGAAATGAATCTGGCCCGATCCCTTTAACTTAGATTCATATAATCTACTTCTGCCAACCTTGTTTCTCATCACTTGTTCTTTTCTATCCGTGGTTTTCCACAGGTTGTCTTTCGTAAGTCAGACCAGGTCGTATATCTACATGCTCGTACTCCTATCATCTGTTGAACATCTGCATTTTACTGGCGTAGCCTGGCCACATGAAAACCCGTTATGACCGTGCTATAAGTTTTGGGGGTAAGGCTGGCTCGAATACCGCCGTCCAAACACTTTAAACTCTCAGGTGGCCCAATAAGTCTCGGGCTCAACCGCCCTTCCCTCCAAGGCTCATTAATTCTTTCCATGGGAATATCTTTAACATCATGAATCATCAACCTCATATTCTCTATCTTGTTTGCGCAGAAGTACACTAACATAAACTTGTTTGTCATTCATCAACATGCCATTTAGTTAATCAATGGCAACACTTTCTTTATCTTTACATTGTCATCTACTTTCTTAGAAGAATCACCATCGCTTGTTGTTTACGTAGTGCATTAATAGCTAACCCTACGGGTTTCAAATCCCTTAGGGAGACAAAGTAATCACTATTCCTTATCCATAAGGAACACTTCCTGAACTTGATGTAGATATAACATGAAGTAGATAGAATTGCAGAAGAGTTTCAAGCATCGCAGCTAGGTCCGGTTGATGAAACTATCACTTATGCATCTTCCATAAAAGACTGGAAACTTAACGGTTTACTTCATTAATTTTGTACCATGGTCCTGGTTTGCCTCAAAACGGGACCTTCTAAGGTACGTAATATGCTTAAGACTCCATCAGGAATTAAATCTTTACTTAAACTATTATTACCTTCGATTCTTGCACAATCATCAAAAGGAATGTAACTTCCTCCACTCCAATATGACCTTCAAGGTCTTTCCAAATATCATTTTGTTTCTTCGGTATGAACATTTATAATTATTCCTTTATACTTAGACTGTCGGCCACATCATTGGCCTTTCCTGATAATAATAATTTCTGGTAATCCTTGTTCTCTGGATATATTCCAATTCAAACATTTCTACCTCATTCCCATCATTGTTGGGTGAAAGCATTCTCCCTTAAGCTCTGTTGATGGAGAAAAATATATTCATCAGTCTTTCTCCATAAGTCATTGCTTCCACCTACCCGTGGGAACTTTATCACGTTTATTCCCAACCCTACTTAGGATACTTCTCTTCTTAGTTCTTTCCTTATCTTAGGATAATCTCAACCTTTATAGGTTCAATCCATACTTCCTCAGGGTTTCATACATGCCTCATCTGGCATTATTGTTACTATATCATACATTCCTTACCAAACTTCCATTTTGAAGTTCGGAATATTACCTTTTTCCTTGTAAGGTTTCATAGGTCATCCTCATCCTTCCTTCTGTATTTTTTGGGTACAGGGTATATCAAAATGTCATTGATCAATACTCTAATAATTCTATCTATGTTCTTTCCAGAACTCTTTTTAATAATCCTTACCGGTCATTGTTGCCTTAGCAAGTCCAACTCATATCATCTGAAGTCATAATGTCGTTATTAGGGTTAATGCCACCCCTTGTGCATTCCCCAGGGTTTGTCTTAATTTATGGATATCCTATCCTTAATTCAACTACCAAGGAATTCTTGCATCTTATAATTGGCAATCAGATCATGTATCCTTAATAAAGGTCTCTTTTCAATCATTCTCATTTGATAATCGATCGGTGGCTTAATGCCACCCTCTTCTTTCAGATAGTTGTCAGCCTATTTGGCCTTCCAAAAAGGCAACGTATGCCTATCTCCTCTCTTACAGAACTTGGTAATGGCAGCAAGGATGTTTTGGAAAATATTGGTCGAGTTCAACGTGAATCTCTTAGTACTTATCGTTCTTCTCAAATGTACTTGCCTTAGAAAAAATTTCTACAGCATACTGATCCATCTCTGATCATTTCTATACTCTCTTCATAAACCTTCGTTGTTTACTTCCCTTAGTCGTAATATGTTCATGGTATTCATGATACCCTAACATCATACATCTCAAGTCACTATACTTCTATTTTACTCGTAATCTTGGACAACCATATACACATGAGTCACTTTAGTACGGGTTACCCCATCCCAAAAAGGTCTAGTAAATTCCCCATCAAAACATGGGTTGCAAAGGGTTTAGTAGAAGACTCCTACGATCTCATTAATATTTCCTTTATATCAGAAGCCCTTGCAGTCGGTGCTTACTTAGAAGCAACCCTGCTTTGTCTTTTCATTGCTGGTCTAGTCAATTTATAGTCCGTTGTGACTTGGCCTCAACTGGCCACACTAAAATAAAAATATATGATTTTAGGGGTTGGCTAATAGCATTACTTTTCTAGCAATTGCCGGCATAGTGCCTTCTTCTTTGATACCTTTCTACCTTTCCACAACTTTACTCCATATAAGTCTTAATCGACTACTCGGCACCGTCTCCGGTCACCTTTCCTCCACTTTTATCTTTTCAACTATTCTTATCAATCCCGCGTGCCACACAAGCTTACCATTCCTGGCATAACAGCCTTTTCATTTAAGTCAATCCTGGAATTTCTCAGTCCGGCTGGTTTCTTACTTACATTTCCTGTTTTCGTCCAATCTCACTTCATCATTTTATCACTACCGTCGATTGTAATGCTCAGGGTCCGTTTACTAACCCATTTTACAGCATCCTTACCCAAATCACAGGGTTTGCTCCAGTTTCTACTCTCTTCCATGACATTCTCTGATAATCAGGAAGACAAGGTTTGCCAAAATTCACCGAATTCCTTTCCAGACTCAGGGAAATTTTGATCAATCTACCCATCTACTGGTAACATTAAGGAGACCAGTTTCGAAACCTGAAGAATAGTTCTATGAACCTCCAAGCAGGTGGAATCATAAGCAGTCATAGTTAACGAAATAATCATCATCAGATTGGAAGTTTACCCACTGGAGAGGAATCAATTATATCTATCCCTTAGAAGGGAATCAATAGTTTCAAACTGAAACCTGTCACAACGTCCTGATACCTATACGTCCTGATATTCAATACTACCAAATGTCGGTCTACCTAACCCTTTATGCGAAGCGTCGTTGGAAGCACAAAGTCTCCTTTTTCTATTAAGCAATGCCAGCTCTTAGTCATTACCAATTTCACCTTTTAGCTCCAGGAAGATTTTCTCACATTTTTCTCTTTAACTGCTGATCGTATTACTTGATCTATTATAATTCCGTGTCGGAGTAAACTTAAGGTAACTACTATAATCCATTCAAAGAGAAGAAGGAATTTAATATTCCTCTGAATCACATGCATCTAACATTTCTGGTTCATCATTTAACTGAGTTGAATTAACTCTATACTCAGTCTCTGGCAGTAGTCTCATTACGAGTTCATCTTGACTCACTGGTCTTATCTTCTGGTAGGTTCTGAGATCATTGTCTTGCTTACTACTTCCTTATATAACTTTACCCAATCATGCTGTCACTTCCCAATGTCTTTACTTTCTACTGATTCATTCATGAACATTTCCCTGAATAAAACCACCTCATTAACCTCACTTTGGTTTCGTAAATTATAACCTATGACATCTGCCTTCTCGTGGCGAATTATTACTGATAATATTCATACTGATTCATTTATCAAATGATATGGCACTTACTGCCTCATTCTCAACTATTCCTAGGGACTCTGCTCCTCGTCCTATATCGCTGTCTTTGATAATCATACATCCCTCTAGCTCTTTCTTTGTTAAGATGAAAATCTCTAAGGATTCTCATCTATTTCCGTATAAGATCTCAAGTAATTCTTCCAATCCTTCTTTCTTGCTGGTACTACATCTGGTAGTCCGGCCATGAATTCAACATGCATCTTCAGATCTCTTAATAATATCTCGGTTCTTTATACTCACTTTTCTGAGCACCATATCTTAA
Organism: Saposhnikovia divaricata; assembly: GCA_036435485.1. Lineage (NCBI taxonomy): Eukaryota > Viridiplantae > Streptophyta > Magnoliopsida > Apiales > Apiaceae > Saposhnikovia > Saposhnikovia divaricata. Next base: position 197,513,918 of record CM071594.1, read on the forward strand.
TCATCACAGTCATTTTGGCTGCGACCCTCATTACCCATGGGTAAGCTCCTTATCCTAACAGGATTTTCCTTATCTGCTGGAACCTCTTCCGGGTCTCCAGTAGGGTACTCCATCGAATTACCCGCTGATCTTCAGCATATAAAGCATCATCGCGCTGCTGCTCGTATGCCTCAAGGTCTGTCGCCTTACTCGTCGATGCGATACCGAGCTAAGTTACTATCATGATACTTACGAGTTCCCATAAGGGTTTTATATGTCATCACTACATTAAGTAGTCCGACTATGAACTTGGCAAGAGTTCTTATTATCTTATTGAATTTATTGTTTTAACGTCACCTCATCTCTGGGGTTTATAACGTACGCTCTGATACCACTTCTGTAACACCCCCAGATCCGGGGTCCGGGATCCGGTGGTTACGGTTTCCAATTCTGTCCACAACAATTGAACTTTCCTTAACATAAAATAAATTACGTCTCTATGACCCAACACAACAATATAAAACACACCCGTGATAGTCCCAGAGATGAAATCAGAGTAACAATCAAATTTTTATTAATCACATTATGAGTTCTTACAATCCAAAAGAATTTCAATATAAATACATACTCTTTGCCATCGATTTACATAAGTCATACTAGATTATATTCTTGGTACTGAAAGAATAAATATATCCTACCAATAGCTTCTTCTTCAGCTCTGGTAGTCTCATCGTCCTCGCCCACGTCGAGTGCGCCTTGTGCGAGTCATCTGGTCTAGCTGTTGTTGTGATATAATAATAAAGCAAGGGTGAGCAATAGCCCACCAACAATAATATATAACTGAACGATAATGTATAACAGTTCACAAGTATCTTTCAAACCATATGCCATGCATTTACGGAAATGATGCCAGTATAATATGAACGATGAAGTTACAAGGTAACTAAAAGTATTTGTTTGTAGAAATATCTGCTACATCAAAAGTAAGCGAGATATTCTCATTGTTATTAAGAAGAGGAACTTGCATGAAAAGGTTGCAATTCCAGTTATGAACACTTTTCCAGCTCTGCCAACAGTAATCATATTGCAGGAAATAAATAAGTTTGGATGATGAACCAATGATGGAGTATTCACCGCGCCCGCTGTTCCAATCTTGATGATCAGTCGAGATCGTACAGCTCAATTTAGATTTACTACAGGTAGAAGGAAAAACTGACGTCTTTACTTGTATACCGCCTTACTAGCTCTCCCCGGCCAACGGTTGGGCCAAAGGGGATGGACCGGCGCTACTCGGCCTCTTACACGACTCCTAGTTCAAATAGAATTCATGATTCTGAATGTAACGTTCGTCCCCCTTTCCCCAAGTATAATACTTGTTGATAAGACTCCACAAAGTAGTCGTATCTAGTTGGAAAGGAAAATTCACCAATGACTTCCAAGCTATTGCTTGGTAACGAATATCAACTTGTTCCAGTAATCTTACCCCTCGAAAGATGAGAAGGTAGTAAGCAACGACTTAATAAGTCAACAGCACCCGAGTTGCGAGTGAAGAGAATACTTTATGACCGGGAAGTCGACAAGATAAATAACATTTTCCAAGTAAGGTTCCCTTACTATTAGGGAGATAGACTCAAAGAAGAATGATGTCTGAGAACCTTTCTTGATATAAGATTAATAATAATATGACTCCGAAATATTTTTCGTAATAATCGAAGAAGATAAACCTTATTGAGGTTATTCTAAGTATGGAATAAATATTCAGAGAATATTTATTGACTTAAAAATATTTAAAGAATATTTAGGAATATGAAAGAATATCTTTAATCAGAGTATTTCTCAAAATAATCCTTGAAGAAATATCAGGAGAATATTTACTGAATAAATAAATATTTAAATGAATATTCAAAATAATATTCATTAATAAATAAGACCTGAAATGAATATTTAAGATAATATTCATAATTAATTAGGAATTTAAATGAATATTCAAAAAGAAATATTCATTTAATGAATAATATTCTAAATGAATATCAAGTAATATTCATTTAGTAATCCAAGCCTTAAAGGAATATTCGAGATAATATTCGATAAATAAATCAAGCTTCAGATGAATATTAAAATAATATTCATCAAGTAATTAATATCCTAAATGAATATTCAAAAGTAATATTTATTTAATAAAATAATATTCTAAATGAATATCCAAATAATATTCATTTAGTAGTCTCATCTTTAGAAAAATATTCGAAATAATAATCGATAAATAATTCGACTCTGAATGAATATTAAAAAAATATTATTCGTCGAATAGTTACGTTAAAATAATTATTTGAAGTAAGGATCGTTAAATAAATAATCTCGAACGAATATTCAAATAATATTCGTCGCCCAAATAATGGAAAATATTACTTAAATATTTTCCTCCGAGGTAATCTCGATATGTCAAGAAATATTGACTCCCGATCTATATTTGATGAATAAGATGTATACGCCCTTCTATGAGGGTCTTACAATAACCGGCTTATAGTTGATACGATAGCTATCTAATTTATAAGCCAATAACAATCAGGGAACAAGCATAATGATATAACTTGAAAGTAGGCATGCATGCTATGGCATATGTATAACAGAAAACATATTTATATATTTATTCAATCACAGCAACAGCCTAAAAGAAGGGAATTGAAACTTGCCTGGTAGTCGAGTACGGTAAGGGGTAGTGGTAGCGGGTCCCGGTTCAGCTTGGTGATCTATAAATAGCCAAGGCATTCGGGATTAATCACTTAACATATTAAAAGTTAAGTTATACTTAATTCGAAACACGTTCTCGAGTTATCTCGTTATACCCCTTTTAGTGGATTCCTTTTTATCACTGATCCGACCCGACATTCGTTCGTTAATACGACAGGTCACTGTACTTATACTTGGGACATACTTAAGTCATATGAGTTCTAAGGTCGATCGTTACGAACCAATATTATACTCCGACTTTTATCGCCCGTTTTCTAAGTGTTTTACCGAAGTTATAAAAGAGTCGTCCTTTAGGGGCTCGTTCGCGTTTAACCTCGACTCGAACATTTTTAATAAATCGAAAAATGATCCTTTTGACATACGGTTTTCTTTCACACCTCCCTTTTTACCTCTAGTATTTATTTACCAAGATTCGCCATGACGTTACATAGTTTACGAGGGTTCAATTTCAGTTACGAACTTTCGTTTACGGATTCGAACTACTTTTAGTAATTTTGTCATAATTCCTAAACCGTAAATCGAAATGCTTCGATTCTTTCGCCAAAGTGATCTATGTTCAAAAATCTATCAGTAGGGATCATTAACTTGCCAAGAACAGAGTGTTCTAAAATTCATTACGCAACAACCAAGCCACACCGGGCATCTAATCAATTACTACAGTTAATAATCATCTCTGAAAAGCTCAAGAATATCATGCTTCATCAATATATCATCATAAAGCTAATCTAACCACAAAATCATGCTAACATGGTGGTAGAATACTACTAATATCACTTAATCCAAAATCACCATGAATCATGCATAAACTCAAAGTAAAGCTAGGGTTTGAAATGATTTATACCTTCCTTAGAGAGTAGTATAACCTTCCTAAGCCTTGATCTATCCTTGGATGATCCTAAGCTAGCTAAATCCACCATGAAAAACAAGAAAAAACAAGATTAGTTCATAAAACCACTATTCATCCTCCTCTTTGATGAATTATTTGAAATTGGAAACAAGAGAGTTTGGCTTTGAAATTTTTATGGGATCACTTTTAGGAAATGTAAGACTCACCATAATTTTTACAAGATCAAAAGATGGTGGGAAGAGGGGTTTTGATTTTGGAATTAGTGAAGGGCCGAATGGAATATGCAAGGGGGGGGGGGAGAGTTGCTTGGTTTCTTTTGTTTTCTATGATTTAATCTCATCCACTCTCATCCACTTACAACATAATATCTTGTATAAAGCTACTTTATTAAAGTGGTGAGGTGTTGGATGAGGAAATACCATGACAAGTGTTGAAAATGTGGTGGTTTTAGCCTAACCACATGGTTGCCTTGCTAAGTACTTAGTTGCATTCTCTAGGGTGCTAGTTCCTTGATTCTAGTTTGGTTACTAGATATTTTATACTAGTAGCTTGCACAAGACTCTTGCTTCCTCTGCTTGTTTCTGTGTCCGGTTATTGCCCGTTTCGATTGATCGTTCGGACGAATAACTAAGTAGTTTCACCTCTAGGGTTTACCGGGAAATTTCTCGATATTCATAATACCTTCCCCAATCCTTAATATAATCCTCGTGATGACCATGTAGGATATTTAATCTCGATACGAACTTAATCCGTAATCTAGGATTCGTTCGCTTTATTGATTAATCTCGTTATAACGTTTTAGCGGTTTCTAGAACGCTTGTTTCACTGCCTCAGTGGTTTCCTACCTTCATTCTTAAATCAAATATAATAACATCCCAAAATATCAAATCCTCAAAGTTAATATCTCAATTCTTGGATTATAATAATATTTAATCCACTGTCCGGTCAAATATTATTCCGAAAAAAAATTTGGAACTTCTGAATTCCGATCGTCTCTGCATTCACTTATTTCCTCCGCGTATTACTAATATGACTTCGTAACATCCATATCACGTCCCGTACATAGGGTGGCGTGAAAAGTTTTCCAACTTACAAAATCACTATTCATCCACCAAATTACTATGCACGTACAGGAAACACTATGCACGTACGGGAAATACTATGCACGTACTCATTTCCCTTCAAGGATCCATTAGCTCCTTCCTAGATGGTAGATTATTCTTATCTAGGTCCTCAACCATCGAATTACTCTATTCTGACAATATACCAATGCATCAAGATCATTGTCCAAAGTAATATCCATTCATTACAATCATTGTTCCTCATTTTATCATTACTTAATAAAAAGTTTTAATTATATCCAAAATTTGGGGTTCTTACAATTTATTAATAATGATATTCACAAATCCTGATGATCACACTTGTAGATCCTGATCAATATCATCCTGATTCTAGAGACTAAATGGAGTTTCCACATGGCATTTTCTTTTATCTATAAAAGAAATAAACAATAATCTGAACAAAATCAATTGGTTAGATACGTTCAACATCTCTTGAAAATATAAGAAATACAGTCTCGCACAATAAAAATGACTGACTGCATTGATAATCTCCAAATGACTGTTCACTTTCCCACGTCTCTCTATAAAAGAAACTGACGCCTTATGCCATACTCCAAAACCTTTCAATCTTTTCTCTGTAAATCATGGCTTTCAACCAAAATATTCATATGAACCCTACCTTCCGATTCATTTCCTCTGAGAAGTTCTATGCTCTTGATGATTAGGAGTAAGTGGACTATCTCTTGGAAGAGATGACTTTTCTCATCGAGTTAGATATGGTTGGTATCAACCCAAATGATATCCAAAAGTATCCTCTAAAACATCTACCAGTTGAACAAAATCCTCCTCTAATCTCTTCACACCTTGAGGATGAAGAATTTGGTGAAGAGTCTGGGGTTGATCTCGTTGGAGATGATATTCATTTAACCATCAGTCCTCAATAAACATGGGGTTGTACCAGCTGCTCTCATTCAAATCATACTGAGAAGAAATTCAAGAGCAGATGGGATCGTTCAAATTCCCAAATGGATTTTGAGATACTCCTTGTCATGTATCTTACATGCATGAAAGAAGTAAGATCCAATATCTATAACATTAGACAAGAATAGGATTATCAGTAGAAGTTAGGTATGTAATGCTTTTGATTAATGAAAATACAAGTTTTCTTATTATCTGCTTATCTATTGTTGTTTATTGAACTGATCTGAAAATCGTATAAATTATCAATATGAATGTATTAAAACTTGCTAGCATAGACTTAACAAAACTCAGAATTGAACCTACATGAATTGAACTTCAGGATTTGAAAACATTAAGTCAAAGACTAAACAAATTTCAAAATCCTGATACTGACACATAAATCCTAATGACGTCAGCATCCTGATAGTAATCCGGATCCTGATATTTATTAACAAGTCTATCATACTGTAATTTATCAAGGTAAAATGTTATAGCTTAAGCATTTAGCTATCAAATATAGATCCTGACAAAAATATCAAGTCTATAAGCTGAAACAACATACCTTGCTACTTATGCAGATTTAAAGAACTAGAAATTTAACATTCCTAACTCACTAACCAATCTAATGAATGTAGTCTCATCAAGTGGTTTAGTTAGGATATCTGCGAGCTATTTGTCAGTAGGAACAAAATGAAGTTCCACAGTACCATTCTCATTATGTTCTCTAATAAAATGATACCTGACATCAATGTGCTTGGTCCTTGAATGTTGAACTGGATTCTCTGCAATTTTGATAGCACTAGTATTATCACAGAACATAGGAATATTACTAAGTGTCATACCGTAATCCATCAACTAATTTCTTATCCAAAGGAGTTGAGCACAACAACTGCCTGCTGCAATGTACTCAGCTTCTGCAGTTGAGGTTGAAACTGATTGTTGCTTATTGCTTGCCCAAGAAATCAATCTGTTTCCCAAGAATTGACATATATCTGTAGTGCTTTTCCTGTCTATTTTACACCATGCATAATCAGAGTCTGAATAGCCAATTAGGGAGAAAGCAGATTCTCTAGGATACCACAAACCAAGATTTGGAGTTCCCTTGAGATATCTAAAAATCCTCTTTACAGCAATTAAATGAGATTCCTTAGGATCACTTTGGAATCTAGCACATAAACAAGTAGAAAACATTATATTTGGTTTACTTGCAGTTAAGTATAATAATGAACCTATCATGCCTCTATAGCTAGTGTTATCAACACTCTTTCCCTTGGGATCAGAGTCTAGCTTAGTGGCTGTTACCATGGGTGTTTTTGCAACTGCACAGTCTTGAAAGTCAAACCTTTTTAAAAGATCTTTGATATACTTTGACTAATTAATGAAAATACCAGTCTTAGTCTGTTTGACCTGCAAGCCTAGAAAATAATTTAATTCACCCATCATGCTCATCTGATTCTTAGACTGCATAAGCTTGCTAAACTTAGCACACAACTTTTCATTTGTAGAACCAAATATGATGTCATCAACATAAACTTGAACTAAAAGCAATTCACCTTTAATCTTTCTAAAGAATAGAGTTTTGTCAATTGTACGTCATGTGAAGCCATTTTCAAGAAGAAATTTAGACAAAGTCTAATACTATGCTCTTGGTGCCTGCTTTAGTCCATAAATTGCCTTGTCAAGTTTGTAGACATGATTTGGAAACTTTGGATCAATAAAACTAGGTGGTTGCTCCACATACACTTCCTCATCAAGCTTGCCATTTAGAAAAGCACTCTTTACATCCATCTGGTATACCTTGAATTTTGAATGAGCTGCAAATGCAAGAAACATCCTGATTGCTTCCAATCTTGCTAAAGAGGCAAAGGTTTCATCATAGTCAATTCCTTCTTCCTGAGAATAACCCTTGGCCACCAGTCTTGCTTTGTTTCTTACAATCATACCAGATTCATCTAGCTTGTTTCTGAAAACCAATTTAGTACCAACAATAGATCTATCTTTAGATCTTGGTACCAGTTTCCAGACTTTGTTTCTCTCAAACTCATTTAATTCTTCTTACATTGTAATTACCCAATCAGGATCCTATAAGGGTTGTTCAACCTTCTTAGGTTCATTCTTTGAGAGAAAGCAACTGTGCAAGCATTCATTTTTAATTGATCTTCTAGTTCGAACACCACTATTTGGATCACCAATAATCAGATCTTCAGTATGATCCCTTGTCCATCTTCTAACAGGTGGTATATTACTCCTGCTAGACTCTCCCCCTAAGTTAGTGGTATCTCTTGTAGAAGAACTTTCTCTGCCTTCAAAAGCTCCCCCTTGATCAGTAGAATCAGTAGACTCCATACTGCTACTAGTTTCTGATCTTCCTTCACTAGACTCTGAAGGATCAGTTCTTGATGGAGTAGACTCTGAATGACTAGTCTGCTCCTGATGAGTGCTGTATTCTCCTTGATTAACTTTCCCCCCTCAGCAGTAGCATTCCTTTGAGAAGCAATAGAGATTTCCTCTGGAGAACCTTCATAATCACTGGAGAGAATCTCCTAATCCTTAAGATTTTCAAATTCCAATTTGTCATGGCTTTCATCAGTTTGAAAAATTCCAAACTTCTTGTCATCAAATGCAACATGAATTGATTCCATAACAATGTGAGTTCTGAGATTATAGACTTTGAAGGCCTTTGATACTGAATATCCTAGAAATATTGCTTCATCCGATTTGGCTTCAAACTTTCCAAGTTGTTCTGGATTAACTTTCAGGACATAACATTTGCATCCAAAGATGTGAAAATATTTCATACTTGGTTTCTTTCCTTTGATCATCTCATAAGGAGTCTTACCATGAGCATTTACCAAGGTACAATTTTGAGTGAAACATGCAGTGTTTATAGCTTCTGCCCAGAAATAGGTTGGAAGCTTTGCATTTGCAAGCATGGTTCTTGCTGCCTCTATGAGAGTCCTGTTCTTTCTTTCTACTACACCATTCTGCTGAGGTGTTCCAGATACAGAAAACTGTTGAGTGATTCCATTGTCTGCACAATACTCCTCCATTGTAGAATTCTTGAATTATGTGCCATTGTTACTCCTAAGTACTTTGACCTTGTACTCAGAGATATTCTGAATATTCTTGACAAGCTCAATGATTTGCTGAGGAGATTCATCCTTCTTGTGTAGAAAGAATACCCATGTAAACCTTGTGTAATCATCCACTATAACCAGAGCATATCTTTTCTTACTGATAGACATAATGTTTATTGGACCAAATAGATCAAGATGCAGCATGTGAAATCGTTCAGTAATTGAATTTTTTGTCTTGCTCTTGAAAGTGGTTCTTCTTTGTTTTCCAAGCTGACAAGCATCACAAAGTCTATCTTGCACATAATTTGCCTGAGGAAGGCCTCTCACTAGATTGTGCTTAACAAGTTGATTAAGCTTCTTGAAGTTAAGATGTGAGAGCTTCTTGTGCCAATTCCAGCTTTCTTCATTTGATGCCTTGCTGTAAAGACATCTAACAATTCCTTTAGATGTATCATCCAAGCTGGCTTCATAAATGTTACTGTTGTGCTAAAATAAATACAATTTTTAAATCACAAGCGCACGATTCAATCGTTGAAATATTTTAGGTATCGATCCATGGAGACTAACATTTTCGCAAACTTAATTTTTAATTTAATCGGATTAGAACAAGTGGATTTTTGAGAATTTGATTGGATTTTTCTAATTAATTCCTAAAAGAGAATTTAAACTATTTTTAGAAGAAAATTTAATTTACTCTAATTCTAAACTAATTAATAAAAAGAACAAAAGCTAAATTAACAAATTCTAAATTCGAATTAAGCTAGATTACCTTCTAAATTATAAGTTTTCTTTTTCTTTTTTTTTTTTTGGAAAAATTTGTTTTAAAAAAGAAAATTTTGACATGAAGTAATCGTAAATTTAACTAAAACCAAATACACTCAATCGTAATTCAGAAAAATTATAACCAAACCATCCTTCGACTCAGAAAAATAGCAATTCAATAATTTAAACTCGAACTATGCAGTAACATAACAGCAGCATCACAAACCATTCGAAACTCGCAGCAAAAACTCGACTAAGATTTCACAGCAATAGCTAAAACTAACAACGACTCGAACTAACTCAGTACCAAGAATAAACAGTGCAGCCAACACGATTTTACACAACAGCAAACAGTTCAAAACTAAAAACAAGCAAATTGACTCTACAACTCGGACAAAACGACTCAGCAGTAATAGCAACAGTTAAAATGAAACTCAGTAGCTAAACCAGGACACCAAGACCCAGACTACATAACAACTACATTTCAAGAAATAAAGAAACTCTCTTCGATTTGTAAATAACAGCACCAAAATGAAACAAAACGTAGACATCAACTCAAACTACTTAGCAACGAAACCAACACAGCAAACAAACTCGTAGCAAAACTCACGGGACTCGAAAACACCCAACGAACTCGACTCAGCAGAACTCAGCGAATTCAACATCAATAATAACATAACCAACGATTTAACTCGCAAAACACACAACTCAGAAAACACACAACTCGGGAAAAAAAAAACTTAGCAGCAATTCAAACTCAAAACAATCGATCTTAACAACAAAACGAAAAAAAAACAACTAAAGGCCTGTTCGAAAGAAAGAGGGAAGGGGAAGGGGTCGTGTTTGGTTTAGACAGAAAAGAAGAAAAAGAATAAGGCGAGGGGTTGGGGAAAGAGTTTGCAGCGGTGACGAATCAAGAAACCACAGATAAAAGAGGAGGGTTCGAAGATGAAGAAAGAAAATGGGCTGGGTCTTGTTTCTGTGATTTACGAAAAGAGAGAATAAGACTAATGTCTTTGAATAAAACAGGGGAGAAACAGAGTAAAAGCTTCGAATTAAACAAATAAAGGCTGGTAAACTATGTACTTAAAATTAATAAAACTAATACTTTTGTTGGTTTTTTTTATAGTTAAAATATGATAAAAAAGAAATTAATTACGAAAGTAAAATTTAAACTAAAATGAGGTTTTGGAATTAAAATGGCCCACATTAAAATTGAAATTTAAAGGGGGCAAAATTACGAATTAAAACTACGAGCAAGAAAATAAAAATCGTTATTTTCAACCCATAGTGGTTAGCATTTCGCCACTTTGTCCACTAAATGGATTTAAGAAAATAACGAAAGCTATGCAACAAAAACGAAAGAACAAGATGAGAAATTAAAGGAAACGGAAATTTTGCATTAATATTAAAGATTTTACAAGATTTGAAACTAAAAAAAACAAGAAATTAAAGCTATCCTAAAATCTAAGTTCCTAATTACAAGGGGGTGAGGGGGTATTGATAGGATAAGAATTAGGGTTAAGGGGTGTGTTGGGTTAATCTTGGCCCTACACCTTCTAAATGTGGTGGACAAATCCTAGCCATCTATTTGTTCCTTCCCCCTTAAACTTTGATGAGTGGATCTTGGCCATACACTTATTTAGTGTGTTGGGATGATCTCCACCTTCCACATGTCTTCAAAGATTCCTTTTTCACCAAGCTCCTAATTCTTTTTCCTTTTTTTCATTTAAGTCCTTTTTCCTTCCTCTTTTTCCCTTCCTTGCTCTTTATTTCTTTATTTTGCCATTTCTTTATTTATTCACGAATTTCCTGAAATGCAACAAAATAAATTATGAAAATAGGAGTTCAAGCAATAAATAGGTAATAAAAATATGGAAAAATATGCACTTATCAAATGCCCCCATACCTATCTTTTGCTTGTCCTCGAGTAAAATGAAAAACAAAAAGATAACTAAGGAAAAGTCCTATGCTCCTTTTCGTAGGCGTCACGGGTAATTTTAGGTTTACCAACCCGTTAAACCCATAGACGATCTCTACAGGAGGAGTTTTGTCTCCTAAGGGTTTACATAAGATATACCCATAAAATCTTTAAGATAAATCAGCAAGTATCCAACTTTCCTCTTTCAATTTAGCTTTCATTGGTGTCAACAAAACAATTTTTGTAGGAAAATACATACCTTAAAGATTATTCTAATAATAGCCAAGTTATAGGTTCCCACAATCCACATGAGTAGACTCAAAAAGTTTACAAAAAATCCCAAGGTGTGTAGTGAATTTAAGGCCTTTGATGGATAAAGTGCATACGAACATTTTCTCTTTTTCAACCAATATTGAACTGACCCAATCTCTATCAAAACAAGTATCTAGCCAAACTTCACGCTCTTAGTAGTTAGATCGACTGTCGGTTGAGGTCCTAAAAGACTTTTGCATCGATACCCATTTAGCGAGCTTTAGGTCAACAATCCCAGACCACGAAGGACCTTAGGTTGCTAGGCACAAAATCCCCTCGGACTTACTTACTCTGGTTATCAAAGAGCCCAACCTAGTAAATTTTCCTACTAAGGACTTATTAGACTTAAGAATTTATTAACACTAATGGTTGAAATGACCGTGCAATAATTGAGGTCCCAAAAGACTTATATACTAATACCCATGTAGCGAGCGTTGGGTCAGCAATCCCAAACCACAAAGGGCTTTAGGTTACTAGGCAGAAAGTCCCCTCAGACTTAATTGCTCGGGTACTAATGAGCCCAATCTGGTCATTCCTTCCATTAGCACCTTACAACTACAAACATTTATTGACTCTTTTTTTTTTCTTTTTTTTTATAGACACTATAGGAACAATTTATTCGAAAAGGTTTGATTCGACATTATTTTAACATGTGGGTTCTCTCTCAGGTATCGAATAACATCCCTATACAATCTTTCCATCAAAGGTCTTGTGCAAATGTACCATCTTGGACTTTTAAGCAAAAATTTGTTCGACACAAGTTTCATGAGGAAAACTTTACTTGACTACGTTCAAATCATCTAAAGGCATTATACATATAATTTTCGAAAAATTGTTAACACCAACTAGTTCTAAAATTTAAAGAGTGTGAAGGACAACTAAGCTAAATTATCTCTATTTTTGGATTTTTTAAATTTTTCAATTTTTTTGGATTTTTCAAATTTTATGTATTTACACTAAAAACCCTCCCCCATACCTAAATCATGCATTGTCCTTAATGTATGCAAATGCAAGAGATATGAATAAAAGAGAAGGATGAGGAAATACCTGATAAGGGATGACGGAGACTGAAAACTTCTAAAAAAACTACGAAAGAAAACAACTCACACACGCACCCTTATATTCCTCCATACCTGGATTTCACGAGTGGAGACAAGGGAATAAAATCGAATTAGCCGATGCCGGTAGGAAAATTGGGGTGAATTTCCGAGAAGAGCTCAAGATGCCGTTGAAGCTCTAACACCTTAGTGACTTTTGCAAGAAAACAAAAATATTCTTTCAAAGTAAAAGCATTGTAACCACTAGTGTTTTCCACAGACCAAAGTAAGGCTTCTTTATGATGTTTAAGCAAATTAATTAATTGGATTTCTTGGTCCGGGTTTAAATCACTATTGATAACAGCGGAGAGAAGTTTGTCTTTTTGCAAGAAAATATGATCGAAAGTGGAGGGGTGTGTTACGAAATCAAGTGGAGGTGGCTCACAAACGGGAGTTGTAACAATGGTACTAGGGTTGACATGGTCAGTATTAGATTCAGCTTCCCATTTAGAACAAATGTGATTTAAAGCCCCACACAACTTATAGAATGTCGGTGGTTCACCAACGGGAGTTTTGACAATGGGCTCAACATTAACATCTTCGGGTGGGGTCTCCCATTTAGAACAAATGTCGTCTAACTCTCTCAACATCTCTTCCGAGGTCATATCCCTTAACGACTCAATATACTCTTGATTAAACGCATAGTTGACTTTGAAATCCTCATTAAGAAGAGACTCAATCTCACTATCCTCAAGGTTTGACCAATTAACAATGTCATCAACAAGATTAACCCCTATTGTTTGTTCATAAAGCTCATTGGGTTCTTTTTCGACATTAAAGATGTTAAGGTTAATTGTCATATTACCAAAAGTGAGTTTCATCGAACCATCCCTACAATTAATCAAGGCATTGGATGTAGCAAGAAAAGGTCGTCCTGGAATGATCGGGATTTGGTTCTTAGGATTCGTGACGGGTTAAGTCTCGAGGACAACAAAATCAACCGGAAAAATGAAATCACCAACATTAATTAAGACATCTTCAATTATTCCCTTAGGCATTTTGACAGAACGATCAGCAAGTTGAAGTGTCATGTTCATCTTTTTAAGTTCCCCTAATCCTAGGGCTTGATAGACCGAAAATGGAATCAAGTTCACACTAGCGCCTAAGTCAAGTAACGCCTTGTCCACAAAAGTATTGCCTATGACACATGAAATTGGAGGACAACCGGGGTCCTTATATTTCACGGGAATTTGATTCGAAAGAATTGAACTAATATGAGAGGTCAAGAAGGCTTTCTTAGGGACGTGGGTGGAACGTTTATGAGTACACAAATCTTTTAGACACTTAGCATAAGAGGGAATTTGTTGAATGGCATCTAAAAGAGGAATGTTGATCTCGACTTGTTTGAAAACTTCCAAAATCTTTTCTACTTGAGGCGATTGTTTGTTTGAAAGAAGTCTTTGAGGATAAGGAGCTTTAGCCTTAAAGACTCGTTCGCTAGACATATCGGGAATGGAATTGGAAAGTCGAACAATAATCGAAGATTGGCTAGGTGAAGGTGGTGTTTGAGTCGATGAAGGCTCGCTAGATGATGATGATTTATGGGAAGATTTTGATGACTCGGGATTGGATTTTGAAGATGAAGGTTCAAGTGGTAAAGGTGTGGGACTAGATGACTCGAGAGGCTTGGGATTTAGAGTATGGTTTGAATGATCAAGTTTAGTGTTTGGTTCAACATTTGACTCTTCTTTGTCTTCGGGAGACTCGACTCCTACTTGATTATCAACTTGATTTCCTGACCTTAAAGAAATGATGGCGTTAACATTTTTGGGAGGTCTTTGGTTGAGATGAAATTTAGGGTTGACCTCAGGTTGACTCGGGAACTTGTTCTTCTCTCGCTCACACATGGCGTTAGCTAATTGACTCACTTGAACCTCTAACTTAGATATGGATTGAGTACTAGCATTCAAAAGTTACCTATCTTGAGTCATGGTTTGCATGAAGGTTTGTTGAGATTGAGCAAAATTAGTTGTTGATTTCAAAAGCGCATCAAGAGTCTTTTCCAAGGAATTAATTCTCTTATCCGACTCGTGAAAGCCGGGAGGGTGGGCGGGTGCTTGATTTGGATAAGGACCGTGATTTTGTGTCGGGTTTGGAAAAGGAACTTGGTTTGGAGTTGAGTAAGAGTTTTGATTAGGCATTTGAAAACAAGGAGGTTGAAAAGAAGTTGGCAGAGATTGGTAGTTTTGGCCTTGGTTTCACGAGAAATTTGGGTGATTCTTCCACCCGGGATTGTAGGTAGGAGCAAAAGGATCACTTCTAGGGGTTGGTTGAAACACCGCATTGACTTGATCAAACTCGGGAAAGTTCGGAAAACCTTGATTAAAATTAAAGCACATAGACACATTTGAGGGGGCCTTACTAGTCTCTAGGGCTTCGAGTCTTCTAGTTAGAGTAGCTAATTTGGCATCGGTTGCAATCGAATTCCAAATCGAATGCAAACTCCTAGATGAACTAGACGACTCGTTGGACTTATTAGGTTCCCTAGTAGACTCCCACAACATGGTCTTTTCGGCTAATTCCTCGAAAAATGCCCACCCTTCGTCCTCATCTTTCTCCATGAATTTACCTTGGCACATAGACTCTAACAAAGCGGTTGTTGGACTATCTAAGGCGTCGTAAACGATCTTACAAAGTCTCCATTTTTCTATTCCGTGGTGGGGGCATTGTGACAAAAGATTTTTAAAACGGTCAAAATATTTCCAAAAAGACTCATTTTCCTTTTGATGAAATTGATTTATCTCGTTTGTAATCCTTTTAGTCTTGTGATTAGGAAAATATTTTTTTAGAAAAATTACTATAAATCCCTCCCACGTAGAAATAGAATTAACCGGTAGGCTATACAACCATTTTTTAGCATTTTCTTTAAGCGCAAAATTAATGAGCCTAAGCCTAATTGAGTCCTCGGTTAATTGTTGGAGTTTTTGTAAGGCACAAACCTCCTCGAATTCATGGATGAAAAGATACGGGTCCTCACCTTCACTCCCGGTAAGTTTGGGTAACATGCTAATATGTTGAGCTTAGATTTCGAAATTATTACCATTTACGGGAGGAAGAGTGATACACGAGGGTTGGGCAGAACGGGTGAGATAGCAACGGTCCTTAAGAGACATGGCCATGTTTACTATTGGTTCAGAATTATCTAAAGACTCGGAATCAGAAGAGGAAGAAATCTCAAATGATCTCACTAGTCTAGAAGAATTATCCCTAATCCAAATAGTTCTCATAAACCACGAAAGGAAACATGTAGCAAATAAGTGCGAAAAATTAAAACAAACAAAAAGAAAGGGTGAAAAATCAAAAGAAAAATCTTATATCTAGGGTTCCTTAATAAATAAACTAGACCTTGCTCCTAACTGTAAGGACCACCAAAAACTCGGTAAATCAGAATTTATTCGGACCGATTTGGTCAGGTAGGTGCAAGCATTGCCAAGAGGTTAAACACCATCCTAGACACCAAATCTTAATTGGCCAGGTAAGCTTTCTCTTGCCTAGACACCAAAAAGTCGGAATAATTAATGATTACTTCGTTTCTTAGGTACCTTTCTAATTGAGCGCGAAATTCCTAGGGGCAAACGTCTAATTAATTTTATTAAAGGCTAGGGTATGCAAAATGAGGGATTTATTGTTTTTGGGCTAAGGAAAGAGTGATGAAATCCCTTCCCTTATCTTGCTAGTGGTTTTGCCCTTAAAATTTATTTACAAATGAATGCAACAAACAACGATATAAAAACTATAAACATTTATGGATGCTTTAAACTACGTGTTCTAAACTCTAAAGAAAAGAAGAATTTAATGTACCTTGGGGTCCTCCAGCGATCACCATAATTTATAGGGTACGAAAAATTAAAACCAAAAAAATAAAAATCTAGATGATGTGCTCTTAAGTGATTAAATGCATGATGCAACAAGTATGTAATTCTAACTAATTTTTTTGGATTTTAAATATTCATATTTGTTTGTGATTTTTCAAATTTTTAATTTTTTTGTGATTTTCTAAATAAGAAAAAAAAAATGAAAGAGGAGAGAGATACGGGTTACCAAAGCAAAGCTTCCAAAATTCCGAGAAAATTCTTCCGCTTTAATCCAAGTTTCTCGAATTTTCCTCCAAATTCTTTGAAAAAATGCAAACAAGAAAAAGGGTGAGAAAAGAGCTAATTCGAAAAATTAAAAACTAAGGTGCGAAAAAAAATTAGTCCCCGGCAGCGGCGCCAAAAACTTGTTGTGCTAAAATAAATACAATTTTTAAATCGCAAGCGCACGATTCAATCGTTGAAATATTTTAGGTATCGATCCACGGAGACTAACATTTTCGCAAACTTAATTTTCAATTTAATCGGATTAGAACAAGTGGATTTTTGAGAATTTGATTGGATTTTTCTAATTAAGTCCTAAAAGAGAATTTAAACTATTTTTAGAAGAAAATTTAATTTACTTTAATTCTAAACTAATTAATAAAAAGAAAAAAGCTAAATTAACAAATTCTAAATTCGAATTAAATTAGATTACCTTCTAAATTATCACTTTTCTTTTTCTCTTTTTTTTGGAAAAAATTATTTTTAAAAAAGAAAAATTTGACATGAAGTGATCATAAATTTAACTAAAACCAAATACACTCAATCATAATTTAGAAAAATTATAACCAAACCATCCTTCGACTTAGAAAAATAGCAATTCAATCATTTAAACTCGAACTATGCAGTAACATAACAGCAGCATCACAAACCATTCAAAACTCGCAGCAAAAATTCGACTCAGATTTCACAGCAATAGCAAAAACTAACAACGACTCGAACTAACTCAGTACCAAGAATAAACAGTGCAGCCAATACAATTTTACACAACAGCAAACAGTTCGAAACTAAAAACAAGCAAATCGACTCTACAGTTCGGACAAAACGACTCAGCAGTAATAACAACAGTTAAAATGAAACTCAGTAGCTAAACCAGGACACCAAGACTCAGACTACATAACAACTACATTTGAAGCAAAAAAAAACTCTCTTCGATTTGTAAATAACAGCACCAAAATGAAACAAAACGTAGAAATCAACTCAGACTACTCAGCAACGAAACCAACACAGCAAACAAACTCGTAGCAAAACTCACGGGACTCGGAAACACTCAACGAACTCGACTCAGGATAACTCAGCGAATTCAACAGTAATAAGAACATAACCAATGATTCAACTCGCAAAACACACAACTCATAAAACACACAACTCGGGGAAAAAAAACTTAGCAGCAATTCAAACTCAAAACAATCAATCTTAACAACAAAACGAAAAATAAAACAACTAAAGGGCTGTTCGAAAGAAAGAGGGAAGGAGAAAGGGTCGTGTTTGGTTTAGACAGAAAAGTAGAAAAAGAATAAGGCGAGGGATTGGGGAAAGAGTTTTCAGCGGTGACGAATCAAGAAACCACAGATAAAAGAGGAGGGTTCGGTGATGAAGAAAGAAAATGGGCTGGGTCTTGTATCTGCGATTTACGAAAACAGAGAATAAGACTAAGGTCTTTGAATAAAACAGGGGAGAAACAGAGTAAAAGCTTCGAATTAAACAAATAAAGGCTGGTAAACTACGTACTTAAAATTAATAAAACTAATACTTTTGTTGGTTTTTTTATAGTTAAAATACGGTAAAAAAGAAATTAATTACAAAAGTAAAATTTAAACTAAAACGAGGTTTTGGAATTAAAATGGGCCACATTAAAATTGAAATTTAAAGGGGCAAAATTACGAATTAAAACTAAGATTAAAACCACGAGCAAGAAAATAAAAATAGTTATTTTCAACCCATAGTGGTTAGCATTTCACCACTTTGTCCACTAAACGGATTTATGAAAATAACGAAAGCTATGCAACAAAAACGAAAGAACAAGACGAGAAATTAAAGGAAACGGAATTTTTGCATTGAAATAAAAAGTGTTTACAAGATTTGAAACTAAAAAAAAACAAGAAATTAAAACTACCCTAAAATCTAAGTTCCTAATTACAAGGGGGGTGAGGGGGTATTTATAGGATAAGAATTAGGGTTAAGGGGTATGTTGGGTTAATCTTGGCCCTACACCTTCTAAATATGGTGGACAAATCCTAGCCATCTATTTGTTTCCTTCCCCCTTAAGCTTTGATGAGTGGATCTTGGCCATACACTTATTTAGTGTGTTTGGATGATCTCCACCTTCTACATGTCTTCAAAGATTCCTTTTTCACCAAGCTCCTAATTCTTTTCCTTTTTTTTCATTTAAGTCCTTTTTCCTTCCTCTTTTTCCCTTCCTTGCTCTTTATTTCTTTATTTTGCCATTTCTTTATTTATTCATGAATTTCCTAAAATGCAACAAAATAAATTATTAAAATACGAGTTCAAGCAATAAATAGGTAATAAAAATATGCAAAAATATGCACTTATCAGTTACCATGTCTCTGACCAGTTAGAACAATGTGTCCATTCTTCATATTCAAGATTTTGCATCCTTCACTATCAAAGATTGATTGGTAACCTTTATCACCCAGTTGACTTATGCTTAAAAGTGTGTGTTTCAAGCCTTCAACCAGTGCTACATTTTCTATGATGACATTCCCCAAAACAATTGAGCCATATCCCAGAGTTTCTCATTTGTTGCCATCTCCAAAAGATACTACTGGGCCAGCTTTCCTCTTAAACTTTGTAAGCATCTTTCCAGTCATATGTCCAGAGCATTCATTGTCCAAGATAATTGAATGCTTCTTTCATGTGCCCTGCAAACAAAAAGTAACTAGTTAGAAGTTTTTAGGACCCAACTTTGATTGGATCCTTTCTTACTAACTTTAGAAACAACAGGCTTTGAAGATTTTGCTTTTGATTTACCTGTTACAGAGTCAACCTTAGACTCTGATTTCACAAACTGTTTGTGACTAGGAGTTTCAGATTTCAGAGAATAGTAGTCATAATACAGTTCATGATATTCTTTGCACATGTAAATGGAATGAAGTAAACTACCACAATGATAACAAGCTTTTTGTGGTTGGTATTGAATTCTCTGAGTCTTGGGGAATCTAGAATCAGTTTTCCAAGATGGTTTTTGATTGCAGTCTAGGGCTAAATGATTATGATTTCCACACTTATAGCATTTCTTCCTAGGTGCATCAGGTACATTCTTGTAATTATTCTCTTTGTTAATACCTTATTTTCCATTCCTATTCCTCTTGATCTTGCTAGACTCTGAAAGACTTTCTAGTCTCTGTTTCAGCTGAGACTTAGACAGAAAGCCTATGTTGACATTCTTAGGTTTTTCTAACACTCTCTCATCTGAACTACTATTGTTAATTCTTTTATGCAGAATTGGGGTACCTTTCGAATCAACAAACTTAACATGATTAGGTTCAGAAACTTTCTGCTTACCTTCAGATTTAGATGTGCTAGCTTCTTCTTTCCTATCATCCAAGACAATAGCTACAGGAGTTTCACTTTTATCATTTTCAAAACCTAAGCCATAGACCTTACCAAGAATTTGATTTTCAATAATTTCTTGAGTCTTTTTACCAGAATTATTAATGGTTTTCATCATCTCTCTCTCTTCCTCTAGTTCCTTTCTGACATAGTCATAAGCCTCAAGAATAACACTATAATCATGCTTAGCTTTATCAGAACTTAACCTATATTCTTCCATTTAAATTAACTGAGATTCAAGAAAATTATTTCTATCAACTAATTTATCATTCTTAATCTTAAGATCATCTCTTTCACTAGTAAGAATTCTAAAATTAGTCATAAGATTCTTAAACTCAGCATGGATAGATCTAATTTCATCAGAATCTAAGATATCAAATGAGTCAAGAGAGTGAAGTGATACCTTAACAGAAGATGAAGAAGTTTTCTTTGGAGATCCAGGCTTGTCCGAAGCACTTGCCATCAAAGCAATGTTGTCATATTCCAATTCATCTTCAGAATCACTGGAATCTGCCCAATCCTTCTATGTGACCATGAGTGCATTACCTTTTCCTGAATTCATAGGCTTCTTACACTCACTAGCAAAGTGTCCAAGCTCGTTACAATTAAAGCACTTGATCTTTGCCTTATCAAGCTTGACAATTGTACTTTTGCCCTTGTCATTCTTCTTCTCCTCTTTCTTTTGAAAAGGTCTTTTGCAAAATCTTCTCATGTTGAATCTCCCTTTCTTGAAAGTTTTAGCAAACATAGCAAAGAGTTCCTGCATCTCTGTAACACCCCCAGATCCGGGGTCCGGGATCCGGTCATTACCGTCTCCATTTCGGTCCACAATACTTGAACTTACTTCAACATAAAATAAATTACATCTTTATGACCCAACACAACAATATAAAACACACCCGTTATAGTCCCAGAGATGAAATCAGAGTAACAATCAAATTTTATTAATCACATTATGAGTTCTTACAACCCAAAAGAATTTCAATATGAATACATACTCTTTTCCATCCATTTACATAAGTCATACTAGCCCATATACTTGGTACTGAAAGGATGAATCTATCCTACCAATAGCTTTCTCTTCAGCTCTGGTCGTCTCATCGTCCTTGCCAGCGTCGAGAGCGCCTTGTGCGAGTCATCTGGTCTAGCTGTTGTTGTGCTGTAATAATAAAGCAAGGGTGAGCAATAGCCCACCAACAATAATGTATAACTGAACGATAATATATAACAGTTCAAAAGTATCTTTCAAACCATATGCCATGCATTTACGGAAATAATGCCAGTATAACATAAACGATGAAGTTATAAGGTAACTCAAATTGCATATATAGGTGGAAATATCTGCTATGTCAAAGATAAGCAAGATATTATCATTTATCATAAAAGAGGAACTTGCAGGAAAAATATTGCAATTCCAATTATGAATACTTTTCCAATACTGCCAACAATAATATTGTTGCAGAAAATAAAAGAATTTGAATGATGAACTAATGTTGGAGTATTCACCGTGCCCGCTGTTCCAATCCTTACGATGATCAGTCGCAGATTGTACAGCTCAATTTAGATTTACTACCGGTAGAAGGAAGAACTGACGGATTTACTTGTCTACCGCCATGTTAGATCTCCCCGGCCAACGGTTGGGCCAATGGGATGGACCGGCGCTACTCGGCCTCTTACACGACTCCAATTTTGAAAAGAAGTTCACGACTTTGAACGTAAAGTTCGTCCCCCTTTCCCCAAGTATGATACTTGTTGATAAGACTCCACAAAGTAGTCGTATCTAGTTGGAAAGGAAAATTCAATATCATATCTCCCAAGCTGCTGCTTGTTAGAGGATACCATCGTGTTCCAATAATCTTACCCCTCGAATGATGAGAAGGTTACTCAAAGATTCAATTGATAAACAGCAACCAAGTTGCGAGTGAAAAGAATAGTTTTACAAGATTTATGATCGGGAAGTCAAGAAGATAAATAACATTTCTCAAGTAAGGTTCCCCTATAATATGGAAGTTTGAGCGAGCATTTAAATCCTTTTAAGATAGATTTAAATGAAAAATAAGGAGTTGCGAACCTTTCCTTGATAAAATAGTCGTAAAAAGACTCCGAAATATTTTACATAATATCTGGAGGTGAAAGATAATCTTCGAATAATATAAATCACTTTAAAAAGAATTTAAAAGAATTAAATAAATATTCCAAGAATATTTATTAACTCAATAATAATTACGGAATATTATTAAATCATAATATTGCTCGTAAGTAATCCTCGAATGAATATATAGAATTATTTACTAAATAAATCCCTCCTTAAATGAATATTCAAAATAATATTCAATAAATAAGTCAAACCTTAAATGAATATTTGAAAATAATATTCATTTAATAAATAATCTTCTAAATGAATATCCAAATAATATTCATTTAGTAATCAAAACTTTAAATGAATATTCGAAATAATATCCCTTAAGTAAATAGAACTTCCAATGAATATTTTAAAATAATATTCATCAAGTACATAAAACCTTAAATGAATATTTGAAAGTAATATTCATTTAATAAATAAAATTCCAATGAATATCAAAATAATATTCATTAAATAATCAACTCTAAATGAATATTCGAAACTAACATTCATTTAATATCTCTCGACTGAGATAATACTCGAATAACATTCCTCGAAAGATTTCAAAGTAATTGATACTTTATGGAAATATAAATAACGTTTAATAATAACATTCCTCAAAATAACTAATAATCTGCCGTTGGAATCCCTCCGGGTTTCCACGACTATCAATATCCCAAAACACCGACTCCCGGTCTATATTTAAGAATGAATATCATATGCCCTTCGCTAAGGGTCTTACCGAAACCATCCGGCTTATAACTGATAATTCTTATCTAGTCTATAAGCCAATATCAATTCAGGGAACAGGTATCATAATATAATTTGACAATAGGCATGCATGCTATGGCATATGTATCAGAAACAACAGATATACATATTATCACAACAACAGTTCCAAGGTATTGGAAACTTGCCTGGTAATCGGGTGTGGGTAGAGATAGCGTGTCCTGGGTCTGCTCGATGATCTATAAACAATTAGAACATTCGCGATTAACCACTTAACACCTTTTAAAAGTCTAAGTATAAACTTCACTTAAGTCGAAACATGTTTTCGAATTATCTCGTTATACACCTTTTAGTGTAACTCTTTTTATCACCGATACGATCCGACATTTGTTCATTATTAAGACATGTCATCATACCCACACTTGGTATATACTTAAGTCGTATAAGCTCTAAAGTCGATCGATTACGAACCGAGATTATACCTCGAGTTTTATCGTTCGTTTTCTAAGTTATAACCAAAGTTATACTTTTAAGGGGTTCGTTTGCATTTAACCTTGATTCAAACATTTTTATAAAATCAGAAAACAATCCGTTTGACATGTGGTTTTCTCTCATACCTTCCTTATGACCTCTAGTATTTATACCGAGATTCGCCACTGAGTAAGATGTTTTACGAGGGTTCAATTGAAGGTACAAACTTTTACTTACGGTTTCGAACCAATTTTAGTAATTTGACCATAACTCCTAAACCGTAAGTCGGAATGTTTCGATTCTTGTGCCAAAACGATCTATGGCTCGAGATCTACGAGGACATGTCATGTTCATAACCAGTTAAGACAGTTAACCCTACTGTGATGCACGAATTCTTTAAGGTTATCGAAAATCGGGCATTACGACGGCTATAACTCGAACGATCCAAATTCGTACATGCCTCAAGCACATCATCAAAGCAACTCATGGCTTAACAACATCATTTACTACTGTCAAGAGGCTCTAAGGCCAGTGGTAAGGTCTCATGACCACCACACAACATAAACATAACAAATAAAGTCTTAAACAACTATTAACACAACAATCGAGAACTCATCTTGCAACCCACTTAAGATCTCATCAAAACTTCATAAAACTCAAAGTAAGATCTAGGGTTTAGGTGAGATATACCTTCATTGGAGTATGTACTAGCCTTATAAAACCTTGTATAGCCCTTAGAACACCTTAAACAAGCTTGGATCATCCAAAGAAACAATAAAACTAAAGTTAGTTCTTAAAAATTACTATTCATCAGTTCAAAGATCTGCAAAAACGAGGCCCTTACCTTGCTTTCTTGGACGAGGCTCCTAAAGAAGAGTTGTAGAGCATCTTACCATCTTTCCAACAAGCTAAAGAACACCAAATTTCATTGAGAAACGAAGGAGATATGGCCGTTTGAAAATCAGTCCAGAAACTGTCAAGCATCAGGACAGTTTGCTTCTTCAACTTGGGGAGGTGATTTGACTAGGCTATACTAATTGGATTGCTATGAAATTTGGAACGAATATTGCCCATACAGTGGAGAGGCTTTGGTTAAAATTTGGTGATTTTATCATAGATATAAATGGAGATATGAATTTTTCTTTAAACTTTGTTTCTGCTGGCAGTTTGTGTTCTTGGTTGTTTTCTTTTCTTTCGCCTTGTTTTGTTTGGCTTGAACTCATCTAATCTTGCATGATACACTTGGTTATGGTAATATCTTAGCTAAAGTAGCTTTATTAAAGGTAAGATGTCATGCACGATGTTTTTGGAGGACACATGTTGATAGTTTGTGGTGTGGTGTATCTTAGAAGCCAATTTACTTGGTTGCTTTCTTAACAATGCTAGCTACCTTTGTAACTACTTGGTTACTTGTCCTTATCCACTAACACATGCATGCACCTTGATCCCCTGCTTGTTTCTTTGTCCGGTTATTGCCTAATTCGATAATCGTTCGGTGGAATAACTCAAAGATTTCTAGTTATGGTTTTACCGGAAACCTCCTTAATATTTCTATAATCATTCTTACTTCTTTTCTATAATCTTTCATTCCAACTTTCTCAAATCTTTTTAAATAAATCTCTAAATCATTCCATATCTTGAGAATCACGGGGAAAATAAAAGTGCCATTTTTCAGAATCCGACAGCTTTTACATACACTATTTTTCTCTCCGGATCAAGAATACGAACTCAGAATTTCGTTCCGGGTACTTCTATATAGCATCGTCTAATAATATTCTTAATTCCACCCAAAATCACTATTCATCCTTTTTCTTTACTTATTCTCTTAGGGTTGTACAATTGTCCCTGATCTCTTTCGATCGTTCCTTAACCTTTTTACGGAACCACTGGACCAATAACAGATATCGATTTGGATGACAAAAGAATAATCTTCTTCTTTAGAATTATCAAATCTTAATTCCCTAGGAGATAGATAATTCTTATTTAAATTGTCAACTAATAACATTCTTCATGACACATAAGTATTTAAATCCATATTCATCCCATAATAAAAGTTTTAATTCCTACCAAAAATTGGGGTTCTTATAGTCTCCCCTCCTTAAAAAGGATTCCGTCCCGGAATCAGGTAGGAAAGAAGAGTCGTTTGTCTGTCATTTCACCTTTCAGCTTCCGGGTCAATTCTTAGTCATTCTACCCTTTCTCAGCACATCTACTGGTGCTACAATACGTACTTTATCCTTTTTCCATTAACTATGCTACTTTTCGTACAACACACTATCCGGGTTATGCTCTTACTCAGTCTTATCCTTATTGATACCTGCAGTAACATTGGTATCACTATCACACTGCGAATTCGGAGGTAACCTCGCTCGCACTGTGCATTTCCTGATCGCTTTAATCTTTGCAATCTCGATCAATATAGAGAAGTGGAAAGATTTATTGAGAGATCACTATGATCAATGAACATTTATTATATTGCATAGTTAGTACAGAAGGGGGCCAGCCTTTAGTACTTGACAAGCAATTAAACAAGTTATGGTATTCCACTTAGACTTCTATCACACAGACATATAGTCACGTAACAGTACCTCCCCTACTTAAAGGGTTGTTCTTCTCAATTCAAAAGGAAGATGAACAAGGGAGAAGAAAAGAAAAGAATTTCAAAGAATTATAGAAAGTTTTCATGATTGCAAAATATCATACTTAGAATTTACCTCTGAATTATAGAGGTTTACCAAAGAAGAAAAATAATCGCAAATGTATCAAATACTATGTTATCATAACCTCTCATGTCAACATATCCTCGCTGCTCTATCCACCATTCTATGGACAAATACTCTTGTTCAATCTTAGCGATACTCACATTCTGGAAATCCTTCAACCTTTCAGGTTAAATCTTAGATTTCTCACTTGACATCATTATTACTGACATTCCATATCATGTTACTATCTCTTTCATATTCATAACAATAACACTATCAGGTGGTCATCCCAAAGGTTTGTTAGAAAACCCATTCATTAATCCATTCATAACATTCCTTGCTTCACATTCCATAATTATCTTCCCCATCTTTTCTTTATCAATCACATCCTTATTATTATCTGATTCTTATTTTCTTCTGTTATTTACTTCCACCTTCATCTCTTTATTGAGACATCTTTTACACTTGGTACATCCTTATTGGTATCCCGTCACATTTACTCTATAATCATCACATTATTCCAATTTAATCTTTCCGAAATGAATCTGGCCGGTCCCTTTAACTTAGATCCAATATAATCTACTTCTGCCAACCTTGTTTCTCATCACTTGTTCTTTTCTACCCGTGATTTTCCACAGGTTGTTCTTCGTAAGTCAGACTAGGTCGCATATCTACCTGCTCGTACTCTTATCATCTATCGAGCATCTGCATTTTACTGGCGTAGCCTTGCCACATGAAACACTTTACGATCATGCTATAAGTTTTGGGGGTAGAGCTGGCTCGAATGCCACCTTCCGAACACTTTTAAACTCTCAGGTGGCCCAATAAGTCTCATTAATTCTTTCTACGGGAATACATTTAGCATCATGAATCATCAACCTCATATTCTCTATCTTGTTTGCGCAGAAGTACACTAACACAAACTTGCTTGTCATTCATCAACATGCCATTTAGCTTATCAATAGTAGCACTTTCTTTATCTTTATGTTCTCATCTACTTTCTTAGAAGAATCACCATAGCTTGTTGTTTACGTAGTGCGTTAATAGCTAACCATACGGGTTTCAAATCCTTTAGGGAGACAAAGTAATCACTATTCCTTATCCATAAGGAACACTTCCGGAACTTGATGTAGATATTACATGAAGTAGATAAAATTGCAGACGAGTTTCAAGCATCGCAGCTATGTCCAGTTGATGAAACTATCACTCATGCATCTTCCATAAAAGACTGGAAACTTAATGGTTTACTTCGTCAATTTTGTATCATGGTCCTGGTTTGCCTCAAAACGGGACCTTCTAAGGTGTGTAGTTTGCTTAAGACGATATCGGGAATCGAATATTTACTTAAACTTATTATTACCGTCGATTCGTGCACATTCATCAGAAGGAATGTAAATTCCTCCACTCCGGTATGACACCTTCAAGGTTCTTCCAAATATCATTCTGTTCCCTCGATATGCACATTTGCAATTATTCCTCTATACTTAGAGTGTCGGCCACCTCATTGGCCTTTTCTGATAATAATAATTTCTTGTAATCAATGTTCTCTGGATACATTCCAACTCAAATTTTTTTCTACCTCATTCCCATCACTGTTGGGTGAAAGCATTCTCCCTTAAACTCTGCTGAAGGAGAAAAATATATCTATCAGTCTTTTTCCATAAGTCATTGCTTCCACCTTCCCATGGGAACTTTATCAAAGTTACTCTCAATCATCCTAGGATATTTGTTCTCTTAGTTTTTTCTTGTTCTAGGATAATCTCAACCTTCTTTGGTTCCATCCATACCTCATCATGGTTTCATACATGCCTCATCTGGCATTATTGTTATTGTGTCTTACATTCTCTATCAAACTTCTATTTTGAAACTCATAATATTAACTTTTTTTTTCCTTGTAAGGTTTCTTAGGTCGTCCTCATCATTCCTCCTGTATTTTCTAGGTACAGGGTATATCAAAACGTCATTGATCAATGCTCTAATAATTCTATCTATGTTCTTTCCAGAACTCTTTTTAATAATCCTTACAAGTCATTGTTGCCTTAGCAAATCCAACTCATACCATCTGAATTCAAAATGTCTTTATTAGGGTTAATGCCATCCCTTGTGCATTCCCCAGGGTTTGTCTTAATTTATGGATATCCTATCCTTAATTCAACTGCCAAGGAATTATTGCATCCTATAATTGGCAATCAGATCATGTATCCTTAATAAGGGTCTTTTTTCAATCATTCTCATTTGATAATCGATCAGTGGCTTAATGCTAACCTCTTCTTTCAGATAGTTGTCAGCCTATTTGACCTTCCAAAAGACAACGTTTGTCTATCTGCTCTCTTACAGAACTTGGTAATGGTAACAAGGATGTTCTGGATGATATTGGTCGAGTTCAATGTGAACCTCTTAGTGCTTATCGTTCTTCTCAAAGGTACTTACCTTAGGCAAAATTTCTACAGTATACTGATCAATCTTTGACCATTTCTATACTTTCTTCATATACCTTCATTGTTTACTTCCCTCCGTCATAATATATTCATGGTATTCATGATACGCTAACATCATACATCTCAAGTCACTATACTTCCATTTTTACTCGTCAATGCCAGCTCCCTCTTTCCATTAAGCAATGACAGCTCTTGGTCATTACCAATTTTACCTTTTAGCACTAGGAAGATTTTCTCACATTTTTCTCTTTAACTGCTGATCGTATTACTTGATCCATTATAATTCTGTTAGGTCGAATACACACTTATAATCAACTAAGTATGATAGAATAACAATAAGTTCTTTAAAAGCTTTAAAAACTGTTTGAAATTAACTTCTCTCTCAGTGATGTAAAATATCACAGAGAGCTGCTTAGGTTACAATGAAAGATATTGTATTACACGATCGATTACCCTTTTAGGGTTAACCTAACTGTATTTATAAGATATAAAACTGCTATACAATCGATAATTGATACTCCTATAAATTAGCTATACAATTGTTATCAATTACGATTGCTACACGTCTTCTTAGTCAACTCAATCTCTTTGACAGCTATCCAATCTTCAAAGATATCGCTTCCATAATAAATCTTCAATCACTGTTGACCAGTAGACGCTACCTCCAGACAGAGTTTAACAAACTCTGTCGAGCTTCCAATGTCAGCGTATAGTAAACTCTGTTCAGCTTCTAACTGTCAGAGTTTAACTAAACTCTGACTGCTTCCTATTTAAACTCTGTTTTTCCCTGTAAAACTTAAACACTAATATTAACCATATCAATTATATTTAACAATCTCCCCCAACTTGTTCATTAGTAAAAATGCACAAGTTAACAATAATTGATGATGTTAAAACAATTTCATACAAACATAGTGTTTATTAAAATAAGCAGAGTTTAAACTTGGCTTAACAAAAATCTACAGAAAACAAGAAAATTCTTACAGACTTTAATCTCTAATCTCCTCAAGATCTGGTGTTGTTCTGAGATAATCTATAAGCAATCTTCTCTCTGCATTTTCAAGCTCAATCTTCATAGCTTCCTTGATCTCTCTCAACTGAGGATCACTCTCATCTGTCTGATAGATAGCAGATCTAAGATCATAGATTTTGTTCCTCCTCATCTCATTTCCCAGCCTGATAAATTTCACTTCCTCTGACTGTGAATTGAAGTCAAGTACTGTGATTCCCAAATCAGTCTTTAGCTTTGCAGTACCCTTCTTCATTTCAATAAGATTTCCATTCCAGTCTCTGTACTTAGGAACATATCTACTATTGCACTTCATCCCTTTAATTGCCAAATTCTGGAGCATTTTCTGTCTGAGCACATTTGCAACTGATTGAGTCCTTTGACTATTCACCTTGAAAAGATATAGAACATATTCTAGTTCTTCCCAATATTTCAAGCCAATATCATTCTCACCAATTCTAAATACTGTCCCATCAACCATGAAGCATAAGAGAAAATCTTTCTTTAAACTCTTTTGATAAACTAACTGCACTGATTCCAGTCTGTCCAAACTCTCTTGAGTGACACCACGACCTGGAACAGCCAGTGAAGAAGGATCTCTGGGACCAGTATATTGCCTTCTATCTTTATGTGAACCCAAACCAGCTTTATTATTTCCAACCTTACCAGACAAAGCTCATCCATCAGAAAAATCCATAGGAGCTCCAGATAATAGATTTGGATCATGAAGTGTTCCTTTACCAAAAACTGATTGCAACTGAGAAGATAGAGGTCTAGACACAACTTGTGTAGCAACAGAGGTTGTTTTTTCTTTCTTCTGTACAACTTGTTAGAAACAGAGGTTGTATCTTTCTTCTTTGAAACTTCTCCTTCAATGCCTTTCAACTTGAGTTTAGCTTCTGCTTCTGTTGATTTCTTTGATAAATGTGATCTTTGATCAGCATCAACATTTTCCTTGATCACAATGCCTTTAAGAACAGGCCTAGGAGCTTTTCCTTTCTTTAACTTTCCAAACTTTAAAGCTTTGAGATGTTGTTCTTGTAAACTCTTTTCTTCAGCTTTAATATCTTCGATAGTACCTCCTTCTTCATTTTCTTCAATAAATAATTTAGCAGCCAACTCCTCATCAGTTTGTGGATTAGAAGAGAATACCAAACTCTTGGTCTTTGAAGTACCTTGAGTATCAGTGTTTATCCCAGCAAACTGTGATTTAGAAGACTTGCTAGATTTCAGAGTTTGAAGTTCTTCAGTTTTGCCCCTGCCTTTATTACTTGCTCCTCCATCTCCAGCATTTTCCTTTCTGATCAGAGTTTGAGATTGCTTGCATTTGTCTTTAGCAACTCTCTCCCCCTTTTTGACATCATCAGGCATAAGAATAGATGTGATTAACTCCAGGGAGGTAGCAATAGAATCAATCTTTAAAGACATGGCATTTTGGTTTTCTTCAACTTTGCTCAGCCTGTGAGACAAAGATTCTTGATTCTGAGAAAGATATTGAAATTTGTTCTTGTTATCAAGTTTAATCATATCATCTCCTCGAACAACATCACCTCGAACATCAGAAATTGCCTTTTGCCAAAGATCAAACCTAGATTTAAGAGTCTTCACTTGGACAACTGTAGCCTTGAGACAAGATGGAATCTCTGGATTTGTAATTGTTCTGGATGTTCTCTTGACAAATTTAGCTGCTCTTGCAACAGGAAAGATACAAGTTTCCTTGTACCAATCATTTGAAAATTGTTCATAGTGTTCTTCTTCAGCATCTGCTTGATTTGAAGGACCAGTAAAATCTTTAACTTTAGCATCAGTCTGTACTGGTAAACTCCGAGAAGAGCTTGACTCAGTACTCCCTTCAGTTTCAACTTCAATTTCAGCTTCAACATAATCAGTTGATTCAGGAATTGGAAGAGATTCATCAACATTTTCAACATTCTCAACAACATCCTCTGCAGGTTGCACAATAGGCTCAGAGTTTGTCTCCATGGGTGGTTGATCAATTTCCTCACCCTGTTCAACAGATTGATGAGCATCAGAGATTAACTCAGTATGAGAAGCCACTGTTTCTTCATGTACCACAGTGGTTTGATTTACTGAATCTGTTGCCTCAGAGAATACAGCAGGTGAAGAGATTGGAATGTCCATGTTCTCAGAGAATGGGAACAATGGTTCAAGAATTTCATCCATTTGAGCATCAGCATTTCCATCTCTCTATCTCAACAACAGGTATTTCCTTAGAAATATCCTCTGGAGCTTCAAAGTTCATTTCTTCATCAGAGTCTTCAAGAATTAGTCTCCTTCTCTTAGCTGTAGGATTCACTTCTGCTCTCTCTTCTTATGAGACAGAATCATCTAGTATAGATGGATATTTAGGTTTGTTAGCCCTTTCCTTTCTAGCCCTCTTTGGCTTAGAAGCTTCAGCAATCCTGTGTTTTCTTGATGGCCTTATAGCCTTGCTTTTCTTTGATTTCTTTGGTTTGGATTGTGGTTGAAGTTGAGGTTGTGATGAAGATTGTGGTTATGAAGTAGTAGTAGTGGTGGGTGGAGATGTAGGTTTAGTGATTGGTTCAGTGTTTATGGTTTGAGGTGGTTCAGTGTTTGTGGGTTGAGGTGGTGACTATGGAGGTTCAATGATTGGTTCAGGTTGTGGTTCTTGTGGTTCTTGTGGTTGGTTGAGAAAGTTTCTGAGGGCAAGAGGATAGATAAACTCTGGTACATGCTCTTTGTTAGCATCCTTATTTGACAAATCAGAAAACATTCTCTTATGGCATTGAAAAGGTTGTATAACATCCTCATCAAAAATTTCCAAATTAGGTAAACAAGCAGAGAATAAACATTGACAGAAACGTGAAAAATAAACAGTTGTATTAGACTTTGCTAGTTTTTCACCTAAATTCATAAGTACTAAAC
This sequence comes from Saposhnikovia divaricata, assembly GCA_036435485.1. Lineage (NCBI taxonomy): Eukaryota > Viridiplantae > Streptophyta > Magnoliopsida > Apiales > Apiaceae > Saposhnikovia > Saposhnikovia divaricata. The sequence goes on from CM071594.1 coordinate 197,546,490, forward strand.
GACCAAAATCAAAGTTACTCCCATTAAGAAGAGAATACCCGATTTGAAGACTTTCACCAGGAATTGCATCCCAGTTGGTGACCTTCTTACCAAACGCTCGAGTAATGCAATCAAAGAAAAAGCTCCACTCCTTCTTGAGCCCTGGCCTTTTGACATTCCCAATCTTATCCAAAGGAGCAGAAAACCTTAGTTGCTGTAACATTTCTTTTAATTGACTCTCAACAGCCACAGAGTATGAAGTGTGAGTATCAAAATCCAAAACCTCACAAACTGTTGCAGGAGTGATGACAAACTCTTGATCTTCATAAGTAAACACAATAGATGGAGTCCCATTCTCTCCACCATCATCATAAACAGAGTTTCTCCAGAAGATAGAGATTTGCGTGGCCGAGAGTTTTTCTGGTTGAACAAGAGCCTGACCAATTTCAGAGTCTCTTAAGAAGTTCTGAATCAAATGAAATGATTCTGGGGCTTTAGCAGTGTCTAGTATTGCGCCATAGTTGTTTGTAACAAAAGTTAATCCCTGAGCCACAAAATTCTTGGTTGCCATTAGAACAGTGTAATAGAGAAAAGAGTGTGTGGAAAAGTGTTTGTGAAAATGCTTAAGTGAAAGTAACAGAGAAATTGTGTGTGATGTTGTGTGTTCGTGGATGTAAAGATGAAAAAGTGAATAATGAAATGATTTTGATTAGATCTGTAATTGAAAATCAAAACCCAATCGTTTTAGACATTAAACACGCAACCAATTTCTTGTTAAGTGTGTGAGTGGGACACGTGTCACATAAACAGTGGAACAGTTATTTACACGCGTAGTAATAATGCCTATTATTACTACTGTTCTCTCTCCTATTTCCAATAAGCTTTAACTGTCTGACACCATTAAACAACTGGCACATATTACATGCAAATTTCAAAAACTCTTTGTGTACTCCAAGTATATGTTTTGTCTGAAATAAAATATTACCTTAGAGTACTCAACAAAATCCAATAGTGTTTATCAATTCTCCAACTTAATTAATGTTATCCTTTCAAACACTGCACAATTGTGAATATACGTGTGTGTAGAGCAGAGTTTACCAAATCAGTATTTAGAGCATCTAGTATTTCATAAAATCCATAAAATAAATCAGTAAACACTGGATGCACAAACTCTTATAGTAAACACTGAATATATGATGAATGCTAAACTCTGTAGTAAACAGTTTATATACAGTAATATTTAATTAATCTATAACCCCCAAATTTTTATTTTTATTTTTTTATTTTTTTATTTTTTGGTTTTCTCCAGTAATCAGAGGTTGAAACTAGTCACCAAAAATCCTATAATCTTAGCCCTTATCAATTTGATAAGTTCTTGGATCTTCCTAGCTTTCGACTAGTCACCAAAAATTAGAGAATTTTAGCCCTTACTATATACCAGTAAGTTCCTGGGTCGTCCTAGTTACAAACATGATCTCAAAGGAGTTCTAACAGTCTATATATTTTAGCTTTGGGGTTATTCTAATAACAGAATCTAATTTAACAGTGTATAACTAACAGAGTTTAGAGCTCATCAACATCAGAAATTATTTATGAGAGGCAATGCACACAGTATTTACAGACTCAGAGTTTAGGATAAATAAACTAAGAGATGCTATAAATATAGAACAGTATCATGCTGTGTTAACTTTCTGCACAGTTAAAGATTAGATCACAGATAACTTAGAAGGATTCATGACTAATTACTGAGAATAATGTTTCATACATGTATCTTCATCGGTGTCTATGTTCAGAAAGAAACATTATCAGAGTTTCTCAGAGTTTACTCAACAGTCAACAGTGTATGACTTAAAAAGCATGCTAACAGAGTTTAACAGTCATTGAGCAGAGTTTGCATATCAGAGTTTAACATACCACAGAAATATGAGCAACACAGTACATAAGTAGAGTTTTGAGTCTAACAAATATCTCTAGTCAAAACCAGAGACCATTCCTAGTTCATTTACCAGCCTTGTAAATACAGCTTCACTCAATGGCTTGGTGAAGATATCTGCAAGCTGTTGTTCTGTAGACACAAAATGAAGCTCAATATTCCCTTCCTCTACATGTTCTCTGATAAAATGATACCTTATACTGATGTGCTTGGTCATTGAATGCTGTACTGGATTACCTGTCATAGCAATAGCACTTTGATTATCACAGTAAATAGGTATTTTACTGTACCTCAATCCATAATCCAGTAATTAATTCTTCATCCACAGAATCTGTGCACAACAGCTACCAGCAGCAATATACTCTGCTTCAGCTGTAGATGTAGAGATTGATTTCTGTTTCTTGCTGTACCAAGAAACAATTCTATCACCAAGAAATTGACAACTTCCACTAGTACTTTTTCTGTCTATCTTACAGCCTGCAAAGTCTGCATCAGAGTAACCAAGAAGCTTGAAGTCTGATTCTCTTGGATACCACAAACCTAAAGTTATGGTTCCCTTAAGATATTTGAAGATTCTCTTCACAGCTGTCAGATGTGGTTCTCTTGGATCTGCCTGAAATCTTGCACAAAGACATGTTGCATACATGATGTCAGGTCTGCTAGCTGTTAGATAAAGAAGTGACCCAATCATTCCTCTATAGTTTGTCATATCCACTGGTGAACCTATGTCTCTATCCAACTTTGTTGCTGTTGCCATGGGAGTTGTTGCAGATGAGCAGTCAAGCATGCCAAATTTCTTGAGAAGATTTCTGGTATATTTTGCTTGATTGATAAAAATTCCATCATCTGTTTGCTTCACCTGTAGCCCTAGAAAATAACTGAGCTCTCCCATCAAGCTCATTTGATACCTAGACTGCATGAGCTTGGCAAACTTCTTACAGAGTTTATAATTAGTAGATCCAAAAATTATGTCATCTACATATATTTGAACTAATAACAGATCACTACCAAGATTGAAGTAGAACAAGATTTTATCAATTGTACCTCTGTGAAACCCACTTTCTAAAAGAAATTGAGCCAGAGTTTCATACTGTGACGCCCCCAGATCCGGGGTCGGAGATCTAGGTGCTCACGGTCCATTTTCCATTAATAACATACCTGTTCTTGCACATAATATACATAACACAGCCATCGACCCCACAATAAACTCACACCACACTCACACACACAGGTTAGAGCCTTAGAAACGTCACACATTGATTAAACAGTAATAAAGTTATCAGAGTTATTACAGACCGAATTAAATAGTATTTATGCTACCAGCAACACTTCGATATGAAGCGAAGTTGGCGGCTTGAAAGTTTGTTACGATACACTGCCTTGCACAGGTCATACTGATAAATAAAACGTACTAACAAAAGCTGCCAACCAATCCGGCTAATGGGGCCGACCGGTGGAATCTCAAGTGGTGGCTCGGGCCTAGTCACCTGCTTTCGAACAGTCTGCCTGGGTCTTGCCATTTCGCTTAGCTGTTGTGTTTGTAAAATTTGAAAACAAGCAAGAGTGAGCAACTATAGCTCAGCAAGAAATATATATAAGATAGGCAATATAACATCTCATATGATTGGCAGTTGATATATTTGTTTGTTTCAATCAGTTATAAACTCACTTGTCATAGTTGATAAATCTCGAAGGTGCAACAATAGGTGCCCTTGTTTTCAAAATAAACTTGCAGTTCTAGATACTGCATTGAATCAACATCTTTCTCATCAAAATAGAACACTATCAGCAACTTGGCACAATGGCCTAAGAAGCAGTGTCAAAGCATTTTTCCAAAATGGAGGAATGGGACTTAAAGAAAACACAAAACCTGACAAGGATTGACGATGATCAGTCGCCACATCCAAGTCTAATAATCCGCGGGTCTTCTCTACCGGTAGAAGGATAGAAACTACATCCGTAACTATCCCTCGGGTGAAAACTACATCCGTAATCACCCTCAATGAAAACTACATCCGTAATCATCCTTCGGCAACACCTGGGCCGGAATAATAAGTGAAGGACCGCCTGGCTCACGGCCGCTTACACATCCCTGGAATCGTTCGTCAACGGTTCCCACACCTGCCAGAGTCCCTTTTTCTTTTCTTTTAAAACTTGATTTTGATTGAAAACAGAGTAATTGAGGTCCGACATCAGTCGACCGATGATTCTTGAAATCATACAAGAAGCAGAATCTGACCGGGGGTTTTCGAAAATGTTTTGAGTTCGAAAGAGTTTGAGTATTTACGAAGATATAACAATAGTAATTTGAGTATACGATACCACCCGAATGACCCTTCGGGTTTTCGCAATCTAGATACGATATAATAATATACCGCTCCCCGGTCAATAGTATATACGGACCGCTATGACCTCTATTGCTAGAGTCGTTGTCCGAAGAATACATTTCAATCTAAGTTCAAGGGGTAAAGGTATACATGTACTTGTTCAATCTCAATTGCATCAATACTTCGATAAACATAGCATTTGATATAATCTAAAAACTACAAACACAACAGTAAAAGTCCTTGTATATGGATAAGTTTTGAAAAGTAAACTTGCCTTGGTTTGGTTGGGGTGGTCGAGCGTGCGGATTCGAACGATCTATACATAAACAATAATCGTTCGTTAGTACCTTAACAATTTCTCTTTAATTACGGGGTTTTAAGGGGGTACAAAATTAACTTAACAACTTCGTCTTATGACTCCCTAGCCCCACTATAGGTCCATGTCATCACTCGATTACGCTCGTCACTTACTCGACTTAATTTAGTTACCACGTTCGAATCATAACCACTAACCCTAGAATAATGTTCCCCTAATCGACTTTTTCCATTGCGCGAATTTTACTCTAGCATTTTTATAAAATCCAAAAATTCATATTTTAATCCAATTCCTTTTGGGTGGTCTTCACCACTGCATTACCTACATTCTCAAATTTTTCCATGATCCCACATATATTTTAAGGTGTTTAAACAAGGTTCACAAGGGGGTCACTTAATGCAGTCCATAGTCCAGAAACAAAATTCACTCCTCCGCCCATAACTAAAACTCCACACATCACCTAGCTATGAACCTTACATTTCCAGAAACTACATTCAATTATCTTTCCAACAATATAAGGTAGGACATCAGGGGACATCATTTGGGGGTTTAAAATCGTGCTACAACACAGATCAAAGTTCCTGGACAAACTCAGCAATCTCAAACTACTTAGATCAACCATTATTCATACTTCCATAACATAATCACCACTTAATACACTTAGATCATGGTTCATAACACTCATGGAGATATATATATTAACCAAGTCATAAAAATCACAATCTCAACATCAAAACTCAAGATCCATGCTATCCAATACATATACATCCAAGACTAGTCCTAAAACACATGGATCTACTACCATACTATATAAACACTACATAACCAAGGGGGTTTGAGATTTGTATACCTTCTTGAGTAACTAAAGACCTTGGATGAGCTTTACAACAACTAAGAACACTTGGATGAGCCCTCACAAACCTTAATCCTTCAAGATCTAAAAGATAACAACTTATGTTAACACCCTTCTAAACTTTCAACAATTTTTATCTCAAGAATCAATGGATGGAATGCTATGAAATTGATACCATACCTCTATTATAATGCAAGGAAGCCCTAGGATTTTTGCTTGAGGTTGTAGATGAGGAAATGTTGGAGAGAAAATCTCTCTTTCTCTCCTCTTGTAGTTCGGCCGAGAGCTCTAAAAGGGGGGGGGGAGTGTTTTCTTGTGTTTTGTTTTTGAAAGGTAATGAAATGATAAGTAGGATATGTATTATTGTGGGTATTAGGTGTGGTTCACATGTTGCCAAGCTAGAGTCTAGGTTGTCTCCCCATGCCCTATTGTCCCCTAGGTACAACATCCATCACACATGTCACTATTCACTTCTACTTTATGCTTTCTAGTTTCTTTTCCTAACTAGCTAGTTACATGGCACTTGCATGTAAGTTCTTTCCTTGTAATATTATTCTCCCACCAATGCTTGTTATTTAATCTTTACTTCGTATCGTATCTTAATTATTCTCTCGTAATAATATTTCGTCGCGTAGAGATTTCCCCTATAATTCCTTAAGTGCTTATTGTGTAAATTCCTCGAATGTTCATAATTCCTTGTCATAATTCTTAATAAATCCTTTAATACTCTAACCATTCTCAAATCCCAAATTTTATAAATATTACTAACAATAAGACTCTTGCCTTCACAATCTCTCTGTATATCTTACATAATAAATGCAACAACGCAGTTTCTCAGACAATCAATTCTATTAATCAACAGGGATGACTAGAAAGGTTCCATAATGATAATGTCACAAGATATTAGATAAAAGGAAATATTACCAAAAATTAGGGTTCTTACAGCCTCCCCTCCTTAAAAGGATTCCGTCCCGGAATCAGGTTGAAAACAGTTGGGGGTGCTTTTCACGCATCGCGCTCTCTAGTTCCCATGTTGATTCTTCGACATTCTGATTCCTCCACAAAACTCTCACTAACTTGACAACCTTGTTCCTCAGCACCTGTTCTTTTCGATCAATGATTTCTACGGGTTGCTCGGCATATGTTAAGTCTGGTTGCAAATCCACTTGATCATGTTCTATCACATGTCGGAAGTCGGTATGGTATGGTCGTAGCATGGACACATGGAACACATTATGCACTTGCTGTAAGCTCGGGGGTAAGGCCAACTCGTAGGCTAACTTCCCAACTCGTTTCAAGATCTCAAAAGGTCCAATAAATCTCGGGCTTAGTTTTCCCTTCTTGCCAAATCTCATCAATCCTTTCCACGGCGATACCTTCAACATCACAAACTCTCCTACCTCATATTCTTTGTCCTTGCGGGTCTGGTCCGCATACTTCTTCTGTCTGTCCTGGGCCGCTACCAGCCGTCCTCTTATGAGCTCGATAGTTTCTCTTGTCTGTTGGACCAGTTCAGGCCCTAAAATCTTCCGCTCTCCAACTTCTTCCCAACACAAGGGAGACCGACATCTTCGTCCGTATAAAGCTTCATATGGGGGCATGCCTATACTCGCATGGTAACTGTTGTTGTAGGAAAATTCGATCAACGGCAAGTGGTCATCCCAACTCCCCTTAAAATCAATGGCACATACCCTCAACAAGTCCTCGATGGTCTGGATGGTTCTCTCACTCTGTCCGTCTGTTTGGGGATGGTATGCAGTACTCATGTTTAACTTGGTCCCCACACAATCTTGAAAACTTCTCCAGAACCTGGAGTTGAATCTTGGGTCTCTATCTGATACAATGCTCACAGGAACCCAATGTCTAACCACAATCTCCTTTAAGTAGATATCTGCCAGCTTGTCGACAGTATATCTCTCGTTGATTGGAAGAAAATGTGCTGACTTGGTCAACCTATCGATAATTACCCAAATGGCATCATGATTAGTCTTGGTCCTTGGTAATCCGACCACAAAGTGCATCGCAATCTGCTCCCACTTCCACTCGGGTATCTCTAAGGGTTGCAACAATCCACTGGGCCTCTGGTGTTCGGCCTTTACTCTTTGACATGTCAAACATTTACTTACCCACTCTGCCACGTCCTTCTTCATATTAGGCCACCAATAGTATTCTCTCAGATCTCTATACATCTTAGTGCCTCCAGGGTGAATTGAGTACCTCGAACTATGAGCCTCTTGCAAAATCTCGTCTTTTAATTCTTGAACGTTCGGGATCCATATCCTAGATGCGTACCTCATAATTCCATTCCCGTCCTTTTCACACTTAATTTCCTCGCCAGTCAAAATTTTCTCTATCGAATTCTTTTCTTCTTCTATCTTCTTTTCCTGGCATAACTTAATCTTCTCCAATAACGGTGGTTGGACTTTTATTTCCATTAGACTCTCTTGTCCAATTCCTGGTAACCTCACTTCAATCTCCAGTTTCTCAAGGTCCTTGATCAATTCGTCCACTGACGTTATCATCTTAAGCTTCTCCTTTCGGCTAAGTGCATCGGCCACCACGTTGGCCTTCCCTGGGTGATAATGAATCTCACAATCATAATCTTTGATTAGCTCTAGCCATCTCCTCTGCCTCATGTTTAACTCTTTCTGAGTGAATATGTACTTTAAGCTCTTGTGATCCGTGTAGATTTCACATTTTTCTCCGTAAAGATAATGTCTCCAGATCTTCAAAGCAAAAACTATCGCTGCTAATTCCAAATCATGGGTGGGGTATCTTATCTCATACTCCTTAAGTTGCCTGGACACATAAGCAATCACCTTACCGTGCTGCATAAGCACACACCCTAAACCTTTATGGGATGCGTCACTATAAATCACAAAATCTCCCTTATCATCAGGTAGGGCTAGTACTGGTGTCGTCACCAACCTCTTTTTCAACTCTTGGAAGCTCTCTTCGCATTTCTCAGTCCACACAAACTTCTCGGTCTTGCGAGTTAGTCGGGTCAAAGGGGCTGCTATCTTTGCAAAGTCTTGGACAAATCTCCTATAGTAGCCAGCCAGTCCTATGAAACTTCTCACCTCTGTCGGAGTGGTTGGTCTCTCCCAATTTGATACAGCCTCTATTTTGGCTGGGTCCACTAGAATACCTTGTTCGCTAATCACATGTCCTAAGAACTGAACTTCCTTCAACCAAAATTCACACTTCGAGAACTTAGCGTACAACTTTTCTTCTCTCAATGCTCCCAATACAATCCTCAAGTGCTCTGCATGTTCCTCCTTCGTCTTGGAATAAATTAAAATATCATCGATGAAGACTATAACACACTTGTCCAAGTATTTCTTGAAGACTCGATTCATCAAGTCCATAAAAGCTGCAGGGGCATTCGTTAACCCAAATGACATCACTAGGAACTCATAGTGTCCGTACCGGGTGCGAAAGGCCGTCTTTGGTATATCTTCTGGCTTAATCCTTAACTGGTGGTACCCGGTCCGCAAATCAATCTTAGAGAAATAAACTGCATCTTTCAATTGGTCAAACAGGTCATCTATCCTGGGCAAGGGATACTTATTCTTGATAGTCACCTTGTTCAACTCCCTGTAGTCTATACATAATCTCATGCTGCCGTCCTTCTTTTTCACGAATAACACCGGGGCTCCCCACGGTGACACACTAGGTCTTATCATCCCTTTATCCAACAACTCTTGTAACTGAGTGGCCAGCTCTTTCATCTCCACTGGGGCTAGCCGATATGGGGCTTTTGAAATTGGGGCCGTACCCGGAACTAAGTCTATAGCAAACTCGATGTCCCTATCGGGTGGTAGTCCGGGAAGATCGTCCGGAAATACATCCGCGAACTCGTTAACAACAGGGATTTCCTGCAGGTTTGGTGCCTCCTTCTTGGTATCCTTCATGTAGGATAAATAGGCTTCGCATCCTTTACGTAACAACTTCTTAGCTTGAATCATAGTCAGGAACTTTTGGTTTTGCCGTTTCCCACTAAACACTACTTCTTCGTCCCCTGGCAGTCTCAAACTTACTTTCTTCTTGACACAATCAATCTGGGCTCTGTGGGTTGTTAACCAATCCATACCTACTATTACGTCAAACTCCCCTAGTTTAAAAGGTATTAAGTCTACCCGAAAGTGTCGCCCTTCTATTTCTAGGTCACAACCTGGACATACTTGGCTAACGGGAATAATTTCATGATTAGCTATCTCTATTTGCAATCTGTCTTTCAATGGTTCAGTCTTAAGGCCTAACCGACATACAAAATCTAGAGATATGAAAGACTTGGTAGCTCCCGAATCAAATAAAACATTTGCTTTAACTGAGTTGAGTAGTAGGGTACCTGCAATCACATCCGCGTTCCTCACGGGATCCTGCACCGTCATGTTAAAAGTTCTTGCAGTAGGGGCCTTGTTAGAAGCAGTTCCACTCACTCTCGATGCAGCTGGCCCAGAGGACATACATTCCCTCATTCGGTGCCCTGGTTTCCCACACTTGAAGCAATTACCTCCGACACTCGGGTTGTTACTAGTTCCGCGACAGGCGTTAGCATAATGCCCCGTCAGCCCACACTTGAAGCATTTAACATCTTGCAGGTTACACACGCCCGCTTGTTTCCTTCCACATTTATTGCATTCTGGGGGTTGGGCTCGGGATGGGGTAGAGTAAGACGATCCCTGTGGTCGGCCGCCCTGGCCCACACTCCAACTTTCAGCTCTCTTGGTTCCAAAGTTCCCGCTGGGTTGAGACATCGTTCCTCGCTTAAATTTGCTCGGAAAGCTCCCACCAGCAGAGTTCCCCTTTCGACTATCCAATTTCCTCTTCTTTCCTTCCCTCTCTTTTTGCATCTGTTCACTCCCAGCCTCAACAATTGACGCTTTCTATACCAGGGTGGCATAGTCTGTCAGCTCAAGAACCGCCACACGATTCTGAATCCATTGTTTTAGCCCTAATTGAAACCTTCGGGCCCTCTTTGCCTCAGAGTTCACATATTCCGGCACAAACCTCGACAGCTCAGTAAATTTGGCCTCATACTCGGCCACCGTCATGTTTCCTTGCTTCAGCTCCAAAAACTTCAGCTCCATTTGTGTCTCCATGAACCTAGGAAAGTACTTCTCCAAGAACAACTCGCTAAATCTCTCCCAGGTCACCACACCTCTTCCTTCCAAATTCTTCTTAGCTTCCCACCAATAGTTCGCCTCACCCTTCAGAAGGTAAGTGGCGAAAATAGTCTTCTGCTCCTCAGCGACACCTAGTATCTCGAAAGATTTTTCCATTTCCTTCAGCCAGGCCCTTGCCTCGACAGGGTCGGCAGTTCCTTTAAATTCTTGGGGTTTCAGGGATTTGAAGTTCCGGAAAGCATTAGCATTAACATTATGGGGTGGTTGCTGAACTGGGGAACGGTCCAAGTTCTGCCTAAGTAACTCCATGAACTGCTCCGTAGGTCCTCCCCTAGGATGTTCTACCTCTCGGGTATCATCACCAGCTTCTTCTTCTTCATACTCAGAGTCATTAAATAGGTTATGATCGTTGCCCTCATTCTCACTCAGGTTGACATTCTCCCCTTCACGGTTCTGGTGGCCTCCGGCTCCATGGTGGCTACCCTGGCCCTCAGAACTGATCGGGTGAGCTCGAGTGTTCATTCTTCTGGGTGGCATGATTCTGATAATAAAACAAGAAAGGGGTTAGGGTTTTCCAATTACCTGACAGCGTTTGCACAGGTCAGGAGCATATCGTTCCTCCTCATAAGGGTGGAAGTGCAAAAGTTTTAATAATCCGATGTTGGAGATAAAATGTCAAACATTTTTGGGGAAAAATCCCTTTGGGATGCGAAAACATTTTCAAGAGTTTTCAAAATTTCGAAACCTCAAAAATATTTTTTTTTTTTGAAAAAAATTTATTTTTAAAGGTTGTAGGAACATTTTTGGAAATTGTATAAAACAATTTGAAATTGCATATCGTAAATTTGAAACAGTATGGTTGTATTTGTGGCTTGTAGCAATTGTATAATCACAGTTGTATATCAAAACAGTAAAGCATGGCATCGGAAAGTAAAGTAGTTGAGGCAATATTAAGGAAACTGAAACTAAATAAGTACGGTACAAGGGTTATCACAAAGTTTGGGTGTTAGAGCCAAATACATAGTTCCGATGTCAAAGTCTAGCAAAAGTGGAACTAATACAAATACATCATCCAAATAGTCAGGCTACACAAAAGTAGGGCTACATCCATACATACTACCCGAAGTCACATCTACATATCTGTAGGCCAGTCTACTCATCCACTGGTCAGAAAGGATACCACTGCACAAGTCAACTATCCCGCAAAATCGACACACTAATGTCATCTGAACCTAGGGGACTGAGCTATAAGTAACACATCACGGGGCTGCGCCGCGACGGAGCAAGGTCCTCACTCGGGCAAATGCACGACGCACAACACGCCTAGCATCCCTAGCCTGGATCACTCCGCCCCCGCGGATCCCTAAACCAAGAATCCTATCGCGACTCCTCATCTCAATCCGGTGGAGTCGAGCCCTAGTCCTCCTAGCAACAGCAGTCCTCATCTCAGCCTGGATCCTCAAGCGCGCCTCGCGCTCCTCCACTAGTGCCCGCCTCGCCACGTTAAGTCGGGCCTCTGCAGATAGTAAGTCTCGGGTCAGGAACTGTACCACGTAAGCATGCTCAGTACCCGACACTGGGGGTAGGTCCATCGGTGGAGGTGGTATGACAGGAACACGAGTAGGTGCAGCAGCAGCAGCAGGAGCAGGAGCAGTAGCAGGGGTAGGGTCAAGCTCCTCCCCGCCAGAAGTGTCATCCTCAGAGTCACCGTCCGATGAAACAGGGCTAGATGTCTGTGGAGAAGGTGGTGGTGACACAACACGACCCTCGCCGGATCTCACACTCTCCTCATCAGTAGCTACAGGAGATGGGGTAACAGGCTCTGGCTCGGGCTCAGGCTCAAAGGGCTCCTCAACGGGATCCTCATCATCAGTACTCTCTATCACTGTAATCCAGGGGCCAAGCTCGGAGTCAGCACCCATATCCTCCTCAGGATCCTCGGTCTCTCGCATCAGGGCCTCATCATGCTCTCTCTCGAAAGCCTCAGGGTCTGGTATCTCCTCCATCTACACAAGAGAAATAAGGTGGGTCACTAACCATAAAAGAAGGGTTTAGGAGTAGTTCCCTCACGGGCCTTAAAGTCAGGGCTATATCCGATAACCCGACTACAAACTCGATGAGAGTTCTAAGTATTATTAAAGTTGTTATTAAGGTTATCGTTATTGTTATTATTATTAGGGTTGCTTTCTTAAATTACTATCGTTTCTGAGAACTGTAACCTCGCTCTGATACCATTTCTGTGACGCCCCCAGATCCGGGGTCGGAGATCTAGGCGCTCACGGTCCATTTTCCATTAATAACATACCTGTTCTTGCACATAATATACATAACACAGCCATCGAACCCACAATAAACTCACACCACACTCACACACACAGGTTAGAGCCTCAGAAACGTCACACATTGATTAAACAGTAATAAAGTTATCAGAGTTATTACAGACCGAATTAAATAGTATTTATGCTACTAGCAACACTTCGATATGAAGCGAAGTTGGCGGCTTGAAAGTTTATTACGATACACTGCCTTGCACAAGTCATGCTGATAAATAAAATGTACTAACAAAAGCTGCCAACCAATCCGGCTAATGGGGCCTACCGGTGGAATCTCAAGTGGTGGCTCGGGCCTAGTCACCTGCTTTCGAACAGTCTGCCTGGGTCTTGCCATTTCGCTTAGCTGTTGTGTTTGTAAAATTTGAAAACAAGCAAGAGTGAGCAACTATAGCTCAGCAAGAAATATATATAAGATAGGCAATATAACATCTCATATGATTGGCAGTTGATATATTTGTTTGTTTCAATCAGTTATAAAATCACTTGTCATAGTTGATAAATCTCGAAGGTGCAACAATAGGTGCCCTTGTTTTCAAAATAAACTTGCAGTTCTAGATACTGCAATGAATCAACATCTTTCTCATTAAAATAGAACACTATCAGCAACTTGGCACAATGGCCTAAGAAGCAGTGTCAAAGCATTTTTCCAAAATGGAGGAATGGGACTTAAAGAAAACACAAAACCTGACAAGGATTGACGATGATCAGTCGCCACATCCAAGTCTAATAATCCGCGGGTCTTCTCTACCGGTAGAAGGATAGAAACTACATCCGTAACTATCCCTCGGGTGAAAACTACATCCGTAATCACCCTCGATGAAAACTACATCCGTAATTATCATTCGGCAACACCTGGGCCGGAATAATAAGTGATGGACCGCCTGGCTCACGGCCGCTTACACATCCCGGGAATCGTTCGTCAACAGTTCCCACACCTGCCAGAGTCCCTTTTTCTTTTCTTTTAAAACTTGATTTTGATTGAAAACAGAGTAATTGAGGTCCGACATCAGTCGACCGATGATTCTTGAAATCATACAAGAAGCAGAATCTGACCGGGGGTTTTCGAAAATGTTTTGAGTTCGAAAGAGTTCGAGTTTGAAAGTATTAAAAGGTATCTTGGATTAACTTTGCCTTTAAATAATGAACAATGATTCACAAATAGTATTTTAAGATTAATATTAATAATTAATAAAATAATTATTCGATAAAATAAACTTTTAATCCAAGATAGGGTTTCGAGTATTTACGAAGATATAACAATAGTTATTTGAGTATACGATACCACCCGAATGACCCTTCGGGTTTTCGCAATCTAGATACGATATAATAATATACCGCTCCCCGGTCAATAGTATATACGGACCGCTACGACCTCTATTGCTAGAGTCGTTGTCCGAAGAAAACATTTCAGTCTAAGTTCAAGGGGTAAAAGTATACATGTACTTGTTCAATCTCAATTGCATCAATACTTCGATAAACATAGCATTTGATATAATTTGAAAACTACAAACACAATAGTAAAAGTCCTTGTATATGGATAAGTTTTGAAAAGTAAACTTGCCTTGGTTTGGTTGGGGTGGTCGAGCGTGCGGATTCGAACGATCTATACATAAACAATAATCGTTCGTTAGTACCTTAACAATTTCTCTTTAATTACGGGGTTTTAAGGGGGTACGAAATTAACTTAACGACTTCGTCTTATGACTCCCTAGCCCCACTATAGGTCCATGTCATCACTCGATTACGATCATCACTTACTCGACTTAATTTAGTTACCATGTTCGAATCATAACCACTAACCCTAGAATAATGTTCCCCTAATCGACTTTTTCCATTGCACGAATTTTACTCTAGCATTTTTATAAAATCCAAAAATTCATATTTTAATCCAATTCCTTTTGGGTGGTCTTCACCACTGCATTGCCTACATTCTCAAATTTTTCCATGATCCCACATATATTTTAAGGTGTTTAAACAAGGTTCACAAGGGGGTCACTTAATGCAGTCCATAGTCCAGAAACAAAATTCACTCCTCCGGCCATAACTAAATATCCACACATCACCTAGCTATGAACCTTACATTTACAGAAACTATATTCAATTATCTTTCCAACAATATAAGGTAGGACATCAGGGGACATCATTTGGGGGTTCAAAATCGTGCTACAACACAGATCAAAGTTCCTGGACAAACTCAGCAAGCTCAAACTACTTAGATCAACCATTATTCATACTTCCATAACATAATCACCACTTAATACACTTAGATCATGGTTCATAACACTCATGGAGATATATATATAAACCAAGTCATAAAAATCACAATCTCAACATCAAAACTCAAGATCCATGCTATCCAATACATATACATCCAAGACTAGTCCTAAAACACATGGATCTACTACCATACTATATAAACACTACATAACCAAGGGGGTTTGAGATTTGTATACCTTCTTGAGTAGCTAAAGACCTTGGATGAGCTTTACAACAACTAAGAACACTTGGATGAGCCCTCATAAATCTTAATCCTTCAAGATCTAAAAGATAACAACTTATGTTAACACCCTTCTAAACTTTCAACAATTTTTATCTCAAGAATCAATGGATGGAATGCTATGAAATTGATACCATACCTCTATTATAATGCAAGGAAGCCCTAGGATTTTTGCTTGAGGTTTTAGATGAGGAAATGTTGGAGAGAAAATCTCTCTTTCTCTTCTCTTGTAGTTCGGCCGAGAGCTCTAAAAGGGGGGGAGAGTGTTTTCTTGTGTTTTGTTTTTGAAAGGTAATGAAATGATAAGTAGGATATGTATTATTGTGGGTATTAGGTGTGGTTCACATGTTGCCAAGCTAGAGTCTAGGTTGTCTTCCCATGCCCTATTGTCCCCTAGGTACAACATCCATCACACATGTCACTATTCACTTCTACTTTATGCTTTCTAGTTTCTTTTCCTAACTAGCTAGTTACATGGCACTTGCATGTAATTTCTTTCCTTGTAATATTATTCTCCCACCAATGCTTGTTATTTAATCTTTACTTCGTATCGTATCTTAATTATTCTCTCGTAATAATATTTCGTCGCGTAGAGATTTCCCCTATAATTCCTTAAGTGCTTATTGTGTAAATTCCTCGAATGTTCATAATTCCTTGTCATAATTCTTAATAAATCCTTTAATACTCTAAACATTCTCAAATCCCAAGTTTTATAAATATTACTAACAATAAGACTCTTGCCTTCACAATCTCTCTGTATATCTTACATAATAAATGCAACAACGCAGTTTCTCAGACAATCAATTCTATTAATCAACAGGGATGACTAGAAAGGTTCCATAATGATAATGTCACAAGATATTAGATAAAAGGAAATATTACCAAAAATTAGGGTTCTTACACATACCATGCTCTTGGTGCCTGTTTAAGTCCATAGAGTGCCTTGTCAAGCCTGTAGACATAATCTGGATACTTGGAATCTACAAATCCTGATGGTTGTTCAACAAACACTTCTTCTTCAAGTTTTCCATTCAGAAAAGTACTTTTCACATCCATGTGAAAAACCTTGAATTTCTTGTGAGAAGCATATGCTAGAAAGATTCTTATTGCCTCCAACCTTGCAACTGGAGCAAAAATTTCATCATAGTCTATGCCTTCTTACTGTGAATAGCCTTTGGCCACAAGTCTGGCCTTGTTTCTTGTAAC
The DNA here is from genome assembly GCA_036435485.1 of Saposhnikovia divaricata. NCBI lineage: Eukaryota > Viridiplantae > Streptophyta > Magnoliopsida > Apiales > Apiaceae > Saposhnikovia > Saposhnikovia divaricata. The sequence continues at coordinate 197,563,063 of CM071594.1, forward strand.
AACCCCATCATTGTCAGTTTTGTTTCTGAAAACCCATCTAGTACCAACAACAGATCTATTCTTTGGTCTAGGTACAAGGGTCCATACTTCATTTCTCTCAAATTCATTTAACTCCTCCTGCATTGCTGTTATCCAGTCAGCATCTTGAAGAGCTTCTTCCACTTTCTTTGGTTCAGATTTAGACAGAAATGCATGGAACAGACATTCATTTGTTGTAGCACTTCTTGTCCTAACTTTTGCATCTGGATCTCAAATTATTAAATCAGGTGTATGTGATTTTGTCCATTTCCTAGCTGTAGGTAAATGACTTCTATCAACAGTTGATCCTCCCCCTTGATCAATGTTCTCCTGATTATCTTGATGCCTTTCTTCATTCTCTGAGGCTCCCCCTGAATTTGATCGCTCAGAGTTTGAACTGTCAGAATTTGGACTTTCAGAGTTTGAGTCATCAGAGTTTGAGTTTGATCCAGAATTTTCAGTTGACTCACTATCAGAATTTGAGTCATCACTATGATCATGCTCCCCCTCAACTGGTTCTCCTCTTTGTTTAGACTGTACTATTTCTTCTGTGTGTACCAGTAGAGGTTCAGAATTCACATCAACAGAGTTTGTTGGACTAGTGTCATCAGAGTTTATTTCATCAGAGATTAGATCTTCATTTTCGAAATGTAACTGATCATGTTCATCAACATCTTCAAGTCCAGTGATTTTCTTGTCATCAAATGACACATGAATAGATTCCATAATCACCTTTGTTCTCAGATTATAAACTCTGAATGCCTTGGTTGACACTGGATAGCCAACAAAAATTCCTTCATCTGCCTTCAACTCAAATTTTGTCAACTGTTCAGGATGAGTTTTCAATATAAAGCATTTGCACCCAAAAATATGAAAATATTTCAGGTTTGGCTTCTTTTCCCTCACCATCTCATATGGTGTTTCCATGCTTGTTGATCAGTGTTGCATTTTGAGTAAAACAAGCAGTTTGAACTGCTTCTGCCCAGAAATAGGTTGGCAATTTTGCTTCATCAAGCATAGTTCTGGCAGCTTCTATCAAGGTTCTGTTCTTTCTCTCAACTACACCATTTTGCTGTGGTGTACTAGGTGCAGAAAACTCTTGCTTCAAACCTCTATTCTTGCAGAATTCTTCCATTGTTGCATTTCTGAATTCAGTTCCATTATCACTTCTGATTATTTTGACTTTGTGTTTTGATCCTTTGTCCAGTAGCTTTACATGCTTCATCAGAGTTAATGCAGTTTCATCCTTCTTTGCTAGAAAATACACCCAAGTGTATCTGGTATATTCATCAACAATGACTAGAGCATATTTCTTCCTTCCAATTGACAAGACATTTACTGGTCCAATAAGATCAACATGTAACAGATGATATGGATCAACAATTGAAGATTCAGACTTGCTCTTGAAAGAGGTCTTCCTCTGTTTGGCCTTTTGACACGAATCACACAGACCATCAACATTTAACAAAGACTTTGGAAGTCCTCTAACAAGATCCTTTCTTATCAGCTCATTGATGTTGTTCAGATTCAAATGAGAGAGTTTCTTATGCCACTTCCAACTCTCCTCATTGGACATTCTTGTTGACAGGCACATTGTTTTTCCATCAGAGTTTGTCAACAAGCTTGCTTCATAGATATTGTTGTGCCTTTGTCCAACTAAAACAACTTTCCCTATGGTTTTGCTGATAACCTCAAAGTATTCAGGTTGAAAATCCACATGAAAACCTCTGTCACAGATTTGACTCACAGATAGCAGATGATGCTTGAGTCCTGGAACCAGAGCTACATTTGTGATGATGACACTTCCAAGATTAATATTGCCATATCCCAGAGTATGTCCTATGTTGACATCTCCATAGGAAACTTTTGGGCCAGCCTTCTCCACATACTCTAATAGCAGGGCTTTATTTCCAGTCATGTGTCCTGAACATCCACTGTCCACTACTAGGATGCTTTCCCTGATGCCCTGCAATCACAAACAATTACTGAGGATTAGATTTAAGGATCCAGACTTGCTTGGATCCTTTGGCTTTCTTAATTTTGTTAGCTTTAGCAGCGGAATTTTCACTATCAGAGTTTAAGCTAACTTTATCAGAGTTTACACTTGCAGAATTAACTCTAACCCATTTCAGATTAGGTTTCAGTTCATAGTAATTATGATAAATAGCATGATAATTTCTGCAAGTATAAATAGAATGCCAAGTGCTTCCACAGTGTTTGCTTAAAGTCTGTGGCCTAGTTCTAGCATTATCTTTCTTTACTTCAGACTTGGAAGGTAAAGAATTAATGTCTTTGTTCTTCCTGCAAAAACTAGCCAGATGGTTAGTGCTACCACAATTATGACATGCCTTTCTTGGAGCTAAAGTGGCAAGCATTGGATAATTGCCTTGAGTAATGCCTACTTTACCATTTCTATTCTTTCTAGACACTTTCTGTTTCTTAACAGATTTTAACTCCTTAAGCTTATGCTTAAGTTGTTTATCAGTCATTAAACCAATATTAACCTGTTTAACACTAGTTTTTACTGGTTCTTTCTTAACAGCTTCTTTTCCACCTTCAAATCTAGGTTCATTTATTCCATTAACAAATGTTCCAAATTTCTTAGGTGGAAGAGGTGGTCTAATCTTGACTGTATTCTGAAACCTAAGTTCATCTTTCTCAGAATAACCTAGACCTACAGTGTCAGACTTAGTGAGTCCAAGTTTTAATAATGTGATTTGCCTTTTCCAACTCAGATTCTAGTTGTTTATACTGACTTAACAACTCTTGTTCAAGATAGACAGCATCATCTCTCTCCTTTTGAACTTGCTGCATGTTAACAAGTTTCTCTTCTACAACCTTATTTCTCTCTTTGAGTTCAGAATTTCCAGTTTTGATTCTCTCATTCTCTAAAGTCTGATCCCTATAACTGATATGCAAAGCCTTAAGATATATTCTTAATTCAGTTATATCATCAGTATTATAAGCATAGGTAGTTAGAGGTACCTTGTTTTCAGAATCTGCAGCTTCATCAACAGTAGTAGCCATGAGAGCATAGTTCACATCCTCATCTGAGTTAGAGGTGTCTGCCCAATCTCTGCCTTTAGTGAAGAGTGCCTTCTCAGTTTTACCCTTCTTGCACTCAGGAGCGTAATGACCCATCTCCTTACACTTGTAGCATTGAATCTCAGACTTGTCTCTTTTCCCAGATTTGGTATCCTTTCTCTCAGATTTTCTGAAATTCTTCCTGTCAAACTTTGAATCATTTTTGGAGAATTTCTTTCCTTTCTTGAAGTTCTTGAATCCCATCTTCTTGAAAGTCTTTACCATCAAAGCAGCCATTTCCATCATTTCCTCAACATCTTCAGAATTAGATGATTCATCTGCATTTGAGTCAACATCAGAGTTTGATGACTCACTTTCAGAATGAATGACCAAAGCTTTTCCTTTTGCCTTCTTCCTTGAGGGTCTTTCTTCAACTCTTAGAGCAACAGATTTTGACTTTCTGCCTGATCTTCTGCTTCTCTGTTCCATTTCTAGTTTATGAGTCTTGAGCAACCCATAGATCTCATCAATATCAGTATCAGCCAGATCATAGTTGTCTCTAATAGTGGTTGTCTTAACATCCCACTTTTCAGGTAGAGAAAGAAGAAACTTGAGATTTGAATCTTCTAGATCATATTCTTTATTAACTAGTGACAGATCATTAAGTAGCTTACAGAATCTGTCAAAGGTTTATGTCATTGATTCTTCAGATCTAGCCTCAAAGTGTTCATACTCCTGTGTGAGTATGTTCCTTCTATTCTTCTTAATTGCAGCAGTTCCCTGACATCTAACCTCTAGAGCATCCCAAATCTCTTTTGCAGTTTTACAATTGATCACTTTGTTAGACATAACATTATCCAATGAACTATGAAGAAGATGTCTAACCTTTGCATCCTTTCCAATGGATGAAATATCCTCAGGAGTCAAATCTTTCTTCTCCTTTGGAATAGATTTAGCTTCCTGTCCAGCAGCAACAACAGATAATTTTGTAGGCTTATAAAGGCCTTCATAAATTCTGTCAAGATATTCTGGATCTGTAGCCTCCAGAAACATAGCCATCTTCACCTTCCAGGTTGAGTATTCTACTGGCTTAAGAATAGGAACCCTGATTGTTTCATATCGACTCACAGTTGCAGGTTGAGCCTTCTCAGTACTAGAGCCTGATGTAGGAGGAGGAATTTCTGCCATTGATTATAGTTGTGTGTGAGTGTGGATCTGAAACTGTATTAAATTAACAGATTAAGCTCTGATACCAATTGTTAGGCCGAATACACACTTATAATCAACTAAGTATGAGAGAATAACAATAAGTTCTTTAAAAGCTTTAAAAACTGTTTGAAATTAACTTCTCTCTCAGTGATGTAAAATATCACAGAGAGCTGCTTAGGTTACAATGAAAGATATTGTATTACACGATCGATAACCCTTTTAGGGTTAACCTAACTGTATTTATAAGATATACAGCTACTATACAATCGATAATTGATACTCCTATAAATTAGCTATACAATTGTTATCAATTACGATTGCTACATGTCTTCTTAGTCAACTCAATCTCTTTGACAGCTATCCAATCTTCAAAGATATTGCTTCCATAATAATTCTTCAATCACTGTTGACCAGTAGACGCTGCCTCCAGACAGAGTTTAACAAACTCTGTCGAGCTTCCAATGTCAGCGTATAGTAAACTCTGTTCAGCTTCTAACTGTCAGAGTTTAACTAAACTCTGACTGCTTCCTGTTTAAACTCTGTTTTTCCCTGTAAAACTTAAACACTGATATTAACCATATCAATTATATTTAACAAATTCCGTGTCGGAGTAAACTTAAGGTAACTACTATAATCCATTCAAAGAAAGAATTTAATATTCCTTTGAATCACATGCATCTAACATTTCTGGTTCATCATTTCACTGAGTTGAAATAACCCTATACTCAGTCTCTGGCAGTAGTCTCATTACGAGTTCATCTTGACTCACTGGTCTTATCTTCCGGTAGGTTCTGAGATCATTGTCTCGCTTACTACTTCCTTATATAACCTTATTCAATCATGCTGTCACTTCCCAATGTCTTTTCTTTCTAACTGATTCATTCATAAAATGAACATTTCCCTGGATAAAACCACCAAATTAACCTTAATTTGGTTCCAAAAATTATAACCTATGGCATCTGCCTTCTCATGGCGAATTATTACTGACAATATTCATACTAATTCCTGGGGACTCTGCTCCTCGTCCTATATCGATGTCTTTGATAATCATACATCCCTCTTACTTGCTGGTACTACATTCAGTAGTCCGGCTACGAACCCAACGTGAATCTTCAGTTCTCTTGCTAATAGCTCCGTTCTTTATGCTTACTTTTCTGAGCACCATATCTTAATCATCACAGTCTTTCTGGCTGCAGCCCTCATTCCTCAAGGGTAAGCTCCTTATCCTAACAGGATTTTCCTTATCTGCTGGAACCTCTTCCGGGTCTCCAGTAGGGTACTCTATCGAATTTACCCGCTGATCTTCAACATATAATAAAGCATCATCGTGCTGCTGCTCGTATGCCTCAAGGTCTGTCGCCTTACTCGTCGATACGATATCGAGCTATAAGTTACTATTATGATACTTAAGAGTTCCCATAAGGGTTTTATATGTCATCACTACATTAAGTAGTCCGACTATGAACTTGGCAAGAGTTCTTATTATCTTACTGAATTTATTATTTTAACGTCGCATCATCTCTGGGGTTTATAACGTACGCTCTGATACCATTTCTTTAACATCCCCAGATCCGGGGTCCGGGATCCGGTCGTTACGGTCTCCATTTCGGTCCACAATACTTGAACTTACTTCAACATAAAATAAATTACAACTTTATTACCCAACACAACAATATAAAACACACCCGTTATAGTCCCAGAGATGAAATCAGAGTAACAATCAAATTTTATTAATCACATTATGAGTTCTTACAACCCAAAAGAATTTCAATATGAATACATACTCTTTGCCATCCATTTACGTAAGTCATACTAGCCCATATACTTGGTACTGAAAGGATGAATCTATCCTACAAATAGCTTTCTCTTCAGCTCTGGTAGTCTCATCGTCCTTGCCAGCGTCGAGTGCGCCTTGTGCGAGTCATCTGGTCTAGCTGTTGTTGTGATATAATAATAAAGCAATGGTGAGCAATAGCCCACCAACAATAATGTATAAATGAACGATAATATATAACAGTTCAAAAGTATCTTTCAAACCATACGCTATGCATTTACGGAAATGATGCCAGTATAACATAAACGATGAAGTTACAAGGTAACTCAAATTGCATATATAGGTGGAAATATCTGCTATGTCAAAGATAAGCAAGATATTATCATTTATCATAAAAGAGGAACTTGTAGGAAAAATATTGCAATTCCAATTATGAATACTTTTCCAATACTGCCAACAATAATAATGTTGCAGAAAATAAAAGAATTTGAATGATGAACTAATGCTGGAGTATTCACCGCGCCCGCTGTTCCAATCCTTACGATGATCAGTCGCAGATTGTACAGTTCAATTTAGATTTACTACCGGTAGAAGGAAGAACTGACGGATTTACTTGTCTACCACCCTGTTAGATCTCCCCGGCCAACGGTTGGGCCAATGGGATGGACCGGCGCTACTCGGCCTCTTACACGACTCCAAGTTCGAAAAGAAGTTCACGACTCTGAACGTAAAGTTCGTCCCCCTTTCCCCAAGTATGATACTTGTAGATAAGACTCCACAAAGTAGTCGTATCTAGTTGGAAAGGAAAATTCAACATCATATCTCCCAAGATGCTGCTTGTTAGAGGATACCATCTTGTTCCAATAATCTTACCCCTCGAATGATGAGAAGGTTACTCAAAGATACAATTGATAAACAACAAGATAAATAACATTTCTCAAGTAAGGTTCCCCTATAATATGGAAGTTTAAGCGAGCATTTAAATCCTTTTAAGATAGATTTAAATGAAAAATATGGAGTTGGGAACCTTTCCTTGATAAAATAGTAGTAAAAAGACTCCGAAACATTTTACATAATATCTGGAGGTGAAAGATAATCTTCGAATAATATAAATCATTTTAAAAAGAATTTGAAAGAATTAAATAATTATTCCAAGAATATTTATTAACTCAATAATAATTACGGAATATTATTAAATCATAATATTGCTCGTAAGTAATCCTCGAATGAATATATAGAATTATTTACTAAATAAATCCCTCCTTAAATGAATATTCAAATTGATATTCAATAAATAAGTCAAACCTTAAATGAATATTTGAAAATAATATTCATTTAATAAATAATCTTCTAAATGAATATCCAAATAATATTCATTTAGTAATCAAAACTTTAAAGGAATATTCGAAATAATATCCCTTAAGTAAATAGAACTTCCAATGAATATTTTAAAATAATATTCATCAAGTACATAAAACCTTAAATGAATATTCGAAAGTAATATTCATTTAATAAATAAAATTCCAATGAATATCAAAATAATATTCATTAAATAATCAACTCTAAATGAATATTCGAAACTAACATTCATTTAATATCTCTCGACTGAGATAATACTCGAATAACATTCCTCGAAAGATTTCCAAGTAATTGATACTTTATGGAAATATGAATAACGTTTAATAATAACATTCCTCAAAATAACTAATAATCCGCCATTGGAATCCCTCCGGGTTTCCACGACTATCTATATCTCAAAACACCGACTCCCGGTCTATATTTAAGAATGAATATCATATGCCCTTCGCTAAGGGTCTTACCGAAACCATCCGGCTTATAACTGATAATTCGTATCTAGTCTATAAGCCAATATCAATTCAGGGAACAGATATCATAATATAATTTGACAATAGGCATGCATGCTATGACATATGTATCAGAAACAACAGATATACATATTATCACAACAACAGTTCCAAGGTATTGGAAACTTGCCTGGTAATCGGGTGTGGGTAGAGATAGCGTGTCCTGGGTCTGCTCGATGATCTATAAACAATCAGAACATTCGAGATTAACCACTTAACACCTTTTAAAAGTCTAAGTATAAACTTCACTTAAGTCGAAACACGTTTTCGAATTATCTCGTTATACACCTTTTAGTGTAACTCTTTTTATCACCGATACGATCCGACATTTGTTCGTTATTAAGACATGTCATTATACCCACGCTTGGTATATACTTAAGTCGTATAAGCTCTAAAGTCGATCGATTACGAACCGTGATTATACCCCGAGTTTTATCGTTCATTTTCTAAGTTATAACCAAAGTTATACTTTTAAGGGGTTCGTTTACATTTAACCTTGATTCAAACATTTTTATAAAATCGGAAAACGATCCGTTTGACATGTGGTTTTCTCTCATACCTTCCTTATGACCTCTAGTATTTATTTACCAAGATTCGCCACTGAGTAACATGTTTACGAGGGTTCAATTGAAGTTACAAACTTTTACTTACGGTTTCGAACCAATTTTAGCAATTTGACCATAACTCCTAAACCGTAAGTCGGAATGTTTCGATTCTTGCGCCAAAACGATCTATGGCTCGAGATCTACGAGGACATGTCATGTTCATAACCAGTTAAGACAATTAACCCTACTGTGATGCACAAATTCTTTAACGTTATCGAAAATCGGGCATTACGACGGCTATAACTCGAACGATCCAAATTCGTACATGCTTCAAGCACATCATCAAAGCAACTCATGGCTTAACAACATCATTTACTACTGTCAAGAGGCTCTAAGGCCAGTGGTAAGGTCTCATGACCACCACACAACATAAACATAACAAATCAAGTCTTAAACAACTATTAACACAACAATCAAGAACTCATCTTGCAACCCACTTAAGATCTCATCAAAACTTCATAAAACTCAAAGTAAGATCTAGGGTTTAGGTGAGATATATCTTCCTTGGAGTATGTACTAGCCTTATAAAACCTTGTATATCCCTTAGAACACCTTAAACAAGCTTGGATCATCCAAAGAAACAATAAAACTAAAGTTAGTTCTTAAAAATTACTATTCATCATTTCAAAAATCTGCAAAAACGAGGCCCTTACCATGCTTTCTTGGACGAGGCTCCTAAAGGAGAGTTGTAGATCATCTAACCAGATTTCCAACAAGCTAAAGAACACCAAATTTCGTTGAGAAACGAAGGAGATATGGCCGTTTGAAAATCAGTCCAGAAACTGTCAAGCATCAGGACAGTTTGCTTCTTCAACTTGGGGAGGTGATTTGACTAGGCTATACTACTTGGATTGCTATGAAATTTGGAGAGCATATTTCCCATGGAGTGGAGAGGCTTTGGTTAAAATTTGGTGATTTTATCATGGATAGAAATGGAGATATGAATTTTTCTTTAAACTTTGTTTCTGCTGGCAGTTTGTGTTCTTGGTTGTTTTCTTTTCTTTTGCCTTGTTTTGTTTGGCTTGAACTCATCTAATCTTGCATGATACACTTGGTTATGATAATATCTTAGCTAAAGTAGCTTTATTAAAGGTAAGATGTCATGCATGATGTTTTTGGAGGACACATGTTGATAGTTTGTGGTGTGGTGTGTCTTAGAAGCCAATTTACTTGGTTGCTTTCTTAACAATGCTAGCTACCTTTGTAACTACTTGGTTACTTGTCCTTATCCACTAACACATGCATGCACCTTGATCCCCTACTTGTTTCTTTGTCCGGTTATTGCCTAATTCGCTAATCGTTCGGTGGAATAACTCAAAGATTTCTAGTTAGTGTTTTACCGGAAACCTCCTTAATATTTCTATAATCACTTTTACTTCTTTTCTATAATCTTTGATTCCAACTTTCTCAAATATTTTTAAATAAATCTCTAAATCATTCCGTATCTTGAGAATCTTGGGGAAAATAAAAGTGTCATTTTTCAGAATCCGACATCTTTTACATACACTATTTTTCTCTCCGGATCAATAATACGAACTCAGAATTTCGTTCCGGGTACTTCTATATAGCGTTGTCTAATAATATTCTTAATTCCACCCAAAATCACTATTCATCCTTTTTCTTTACTTATTCTCTTAGGGTTGTACAATTGTCCCTGATCTCTTTCGATCGTTCCTTAACCTTTTTGCGGAACCACTGGACCAATAATAGATATCAATTTGGATGACAAAAGAATAATCTTCTTCTTTAGAATTATCAAATCTTAATTCCCTAGGAGATAGATAATTCTTATCTAAATTGTCAACCAATAGCATTCTTCATGACACATAAGTATTTGAATCCATATCCATCCCATAATAAAAGTTTTAATTCCTACCAAAAATCGGGGTTCTTACAATCTCTGATTCAGAATCACTGTTGTCAGAGTCTATATCTGTGGTCTCTGACTCAGAACATTCTTTGCTTTTCTATTCCTTGATTCCTTTACAGTAGTCTCAATATTCTGTTCTTCTTGAAGCTTCTTTGATTCAGATTGAGCAGTAAGTGCAACAGTTTTCATCTTTCCTTCACTCCTACTCTTTTTCTGCTGCCTGTCAAGTTCATAAGCCCTAAGTTTTCTATAGACTGCCTCTAATGATATTTCATTCAGATCATTAGCTTCCTCAATTGCAGATATCTTTTCGTTGAAGAAATCAGGCAAGGCTTTCATGAACTTAGTATTATTATCCTCCAACTCATAATATTTACCATGCATGGCCATCTCATTGATGAGTTTAGTAAACCTATCAAAGGTATCAGTAAGTGACTCACCAGACTTGGATTCAAAGTACTCATACTGTTGTATGAGAAGTGTCCTCATATTCTTCCTGACAGGTTTTGTTCCTTCACAGTGAACCTTTAGATTTTCCGAAATCTCCTTAGCAGTCTTGCAAGAGAGAACATAGTTCGTGAGAATAGAATCAAGACTATTGAACAGTATGTTTCTCACTTTAGCATCCTTAAGAACGTTCTCCTTGTCCTTATCTGTCCATTCAGATTTAGGCTTCTTTGTCGTGTGCTCTGGAACAACTTTTCCTTCGATAGTTGCTTGAGGAACAACCCTTGTTGGAACGAAAGGCCCATCTCTTGTTCTGTCAAGATAATCAGGATCTGTCGCTTCCAGGTGATGCAACATCTTCACTGCCCATAGAGTGTATTCGTTTCTCTTGAGCATAGGAATCTTAGTATTACTATCCATGTAACCAGACCTGATTGCAGATCTTTATGATTATTCGAAATCAACCTGCTCTGATACCAATTGTTAACTCGAATAACTTGTAGAAGGGGGTTGAATACAAGTTATATAATCGTGTCTGATTTTTACTTGATTAGATGAACAAGAACAAACGAATAAATCAAACTGTTTGTATTAATAAAATCAAATACAAACTCTACCAAAGGTGTATAATAGCTTTAACAGCTGCTGAAAATACAAATCTCTCTCTGTTTGTTTCGAACTCTCGAATACAAACCTTATACTGAGCTTCACATTTTCGCACTTACGAACTCACTCGCTCTTTTTACAATGATATTGAGAGAGTATTTATAATACTACTTATCAACTAATAAAAGAAAGTAATGATCTATACATGATAATGTTCTGCCGTCCAGTTGATAGTTTCCATCAATAGAAAATTCTTTCCTTCATGATATCTTTTTGCTTGTTCTTCAAAACAACGATCCTGCTGTATAGAACTTTCCAGTTTCTGTACCATCCGTAATGACATCATCAGTAGTAAGACTGATATCAGGATTTCACCTTGCATCAGGATTCGACATCCATCAGTATTTGAATTGTCATATCAGGATCTTCTCTCAGTTCCTGAAATGTTGTCCTTGACACACTGTTCCTGACTTAACTCTACAGATCACTGTCTAACACATATATCCTATATAAAGTGCTAAATCCTTTATAAGACCAGGATATACAAGAAGTATATGCAAATTCTATTCTTAACATCACAACTCATGAATTATTCCTAACACGGATCTTCAGTAGCTTCTGAACTCCTTTGAAGTTCAGGTTCTTGTCGGCTAGATCCTTTCAGAGGTGAAGTAATTCTCTGTTTCTTTTCTCTTTGAAAGACCCTTGCTTCAACCTGCCTCTTCACTAGAAGTGGTTATGGTGCAAGACCAAGCTGAGCAGCAATAGCATTTGCTTCTTCCACAGACATCTCAATGAATCTTCTTTTTGGAGAAGCAGGTGCTGGAGAATCAGAAATCTCAACAGTCTTCACAGGTGAACTATCAGGAGTAGAGGTGTCAAGATTGACAGTTGTGTCTGGAACTGATGAATTATCAGGATTGGTAGAGACTTCAGGAATGTTCTCTATATCATCATCAAGATTCTGTATTTCCATAGGAATGAAAAATCTACTCTTGTTAATTATTCTCCTTCTTTTCTTTGGCTTTTCAGAGACAGCCAATTCTTCAAGAACAACAACAGCAATTTCCTTTTTCTTCAACATAACTGATAATGGTACTATATCATCATCAGAATCAGAATCGGAATCCCCCTTCTGACAAAATTTCCTTGTTAGGAATAATTCATAAGTTGTAATGTTAAGAATAGAATTTTGCTAATACTTCTTGTATATCCTGATCTTATAAAGGATTTAGCACTTTGTTTAGGATATATGTGTTAAACAGTAATCTGTAGAATTTAGTCAGGAATAGTGCATCAGAGACTACATGTCAGGAATAGTGTATCGGGGACTACATGTCAGGAAAAGAGGAGCAGATCCCGATACATTAAGTCAGATCCTGATCAAATACTGATGGGATAATCAGATCCTGATGCAATGGGAAATCCTGATATCATTCATGTTACTGATGATGTCAGTCGTGTTACTGATGATGTCATTATGGATGCTACAGAAACTGGCAAGTGCTATAAAACAGGATCTTTCTTTTGGAAAACAAGCAAGAAGATATCGTGAATGAAACGAATTCTCTATTGATGGAAACTATCAACTAGACGGCAGAACATTGTCATAGATAGATTATAATTCTGTTATTAGTTGATAGGTAGCATTATAAATACTCTCTCTATATCATTGTAAATAGAGTGCGTGAGTGAGCAAGTGAGTTCGTAAGATTTGTATTCGAGAGTTCGAAACAAACAGAGAGAGAGATTTATATTGTCAGTAGCTGCTAAAGGTATTGTACACCTTTGGTAGAGTTTGTATTTGATTATTTTAATACAAACAAAATTTGATTCATTCGTTTATTCTTGTTCATATAATTAAGCAAAAATTAGACACGATTATATAACTTGTATTCAACCCCCCCTTCTACAAGTTATTCGAGTTAATAATTGGTATCAGAGTAGGTTGATTTCGAATAATCATAAAGATCTGTAATCATGTCTAGTTACAAGGATGGTAATACTAAGATCCCTATGCTCAAGAGAAACGAATATACTATATGGGAAGTGAAGATGTTGCATCACTTGGAAGCAACAGATCCTGATTATCTTGACAGAATCAGATATTGGCCTTTTGTTCCAACAAGGCTTGTTCCTCAAGCAACTATCGAAGGAAAAGTTGTTCCAGAACATTCAGCAGAGAAGCCTAAATCTGAATGGACAGATAAGCAAAAGGAGAACGTTCTTAAGGATGCTAAAGTGAGAAACATACTATTCAACAGTCTTGATTCTGTTCTCACTAACTATGTTCTCTCTTGTAAAACTGCTAAGGAGATATGGGACAATCTAAAGGTTCACTGTGAAGGAACGAAACCTGTCAGGAAGAATATGAGGACACTTCTCATACAACAGTATGAGTACTTTGAATCCAAGTCTGGTGAGTCACTTACTGACACCTTTGATAGGTTTACTAAACTCATCAATGAGATGGCCATGCATGGTAAATATTATGACTTGGAGGATATGAATACGAAGTTCATGAAAGCTCTTCCTGATTTCTACAATGAGAAGATATCTGCAATTGAGGAAGCTAATGATCTTGATGAGATATCATTAGAAGCAGTTTATGGAAAATTGAGAGCTTATGAACTTGACAGACAGCAGAAAAAAAGTAGGAGTGAAGGAAAGATGAAAACTGTTGCACTCACTACTCAATCTGAATCAAAAAAGCTTCCAGAAGAAAAGTCTGAATCTACTGAAAGAGACTTGAGGAAGAAGAAGAGCAAAGAAAGTTCTGAGTCAGAGACTACAGATATAGACTATGAAGATAATGATTCTGAATTAGAGATGCAAGAACTCTTTGCTATGTTTGCTAAAGCTTTCAAGAAAGGAAGATTCAACAGGAGAAGAATTAGAAAAGGCACTTTTCAGAAGAAACAGGAGAAGAAGAATGACAAAGGCAAGAGTACAATTATCAAGCTTGATAAAGCCAAGATCAAGTGCTTTAACTGCAGTGAGCTTGGACACTTTGCTAGTGAGTGCAGGAAGCCTAGGAATTCAGGAAAGGGTAATGCACTCATGGTCACACAGAAGGATTGGGCAGACTCCAGTGATTCTGAAGATGAATTGGATTATGACAACATTGAATTGATGGCAAGTGCTTCAGACAAGCCTGGATCTCCAAAGAAAACTTCTTCATCTTCTGTTAAGGTATCACTTCACTCTCTTGATTCATTTGATAGCTTAGATTCTGATGATATTAGATCTATTCATGTTGAGTTTAAGAATCTTATGACTAATTTCAAAATTCTTGCTAGTGAAAAAGATGAACTCAAGGCTAAGAATGATGAATTAGTTAGTAGAAATAATTTTCTTGAATCTGAGTTAATTCAAATGGAAGAATATAAGTTAAGTTCTGATAAAGCTAAGCATGATTATGGTGTTATTCTTGAGGCTTATGACTATGTCAGAAAAGAACTAGAGGAAGAGAGAAATGTGATTAAAACCATTAACAATTCTGGTAAAAAGACTCAAGAAATCATTGAGAATCAAATTTTGGGTAAAGTTAATGGTTTAGGTTTTGATAAGGCTAGGCAAGAAAATACTGTAGCTATTGTCAGTGATGATAGTAAAACTGAAGCTAGCACATCTAAGTCTGAAGGTAAGAAGATAGTTTCTGAACCTAAACATGTTAAATTTGTTGATTCTAAAGGTACCCCAGTTGTGCACAAAAGAATTAACAATAGCAATTCAGATGAGAGAGTGTTAGAAAAACCTAAGAATGTCAACATAGGTTTTCTGTCTAAGTCTTAGTTGAAACAGAGACTAGAAAGTATTTCAGAGTCTAGCAAGATCAGAAGAAATAGGAATGGAAAAGAAGGTATTAACAAAGAGAATAATTACAAGAATGTACCTGATGCACCTAGGAAGAAATGCTATAAATGTGGAAATCATAATCATTTCGCTAGACTGCAATCAAAAACCTTCTTGGAAAACTGAGTCCAGATTCCCCAAGACTCAGAGAATTCAATACCAACCACAAGAACCCTGTTATCATTGTGGTAGTTTACTTCATTCCATTTATATGTGTAAGGAATATCATGAACTATATTATGACTATTATTCTCTGAAATCTGAAACTCCTAGTCACAAACAGTTTGTGAAATCTAATTCTAAGGTTGACTCTGCAACAGGTAAATCAAAAGCAAAATCTTCAAAGCCTGTTGGTTCAAAAGTTAGTAAGAAAGGATCCAATCAAAGTTGGGTCCTAAAAAAATTCTAACTATCTACTTTTTGTTTGCAGGGAATTGGAAAGAAGCATTCAATTATCTTGGATAGTGGATACTCAGGACATATGACTGGAAAGAAGTCCCTGCTTAAAAAGTTTGAGAAGAAATCTGGCCCAGTAATATCCTTTGGAGATGGCAACAAAGGAGAAACTCTGGGATGTGGCTCAATTATTATGGGGAATGTCGTCATAGAAAATGTAGCACTGGTTGAAGGCTTGAAACACATACTTTTAAGCATAAGTCAACTGGGTGATAAGGGTTACCAATCAATCTTTGACAGTAAGGGATGCAAAATATTGAATATGAAGAATGGAGACATTGTTCTGACTGTTCAGAGACATGGTAACATATATGAAGCCAGCTTGAGTGGCACATCTAAAGGAACTGTCAGATGTCTTTACAGCAAGGCATCAAATGATGAAAGCTGGAATTGGCACAAGAAGCTCTCACATCTCAATTTCAAGAAGCTTAATCAACTTGTTAGGCATCATCTGGTGAGAGGCCTAGCTCAGGCAAACTATGTGCAAGATGGACTTTGTGATTCTTGTCAGCTTGGAAAACAAAGAAGAATCACTTTCAAGAGCAAGACAGAAAATTCCATTACTGAACCATTTCACATGCTGCATCTTGATTTATTTGGTCCAGTAAACATTATGTCTATCGATAAGAAAAGATATGCTCTAGTTATAGTGGATGACTACACAAGGTTCACATGGGTATTCTTTCTACACAACAAGGATGAAGCTCCTCAGCAAATCATTGAACTTGTCAAGAATATTCAAAATAGCTCTGAGTACAAGGTCAAAGTGCTCAGAAGTGACAATGGTACAGAATTCAAGAATTCTACAATGGAGGAGTATTGTGCAGACAGTGGAATTACTCAACAGTTTTCTGCACCTGGAACACCTCAACAAAATGGTGTAGTAGAAAGAAAGAACAGAAACCTCAAAGAGGCAGCAAGAACCATGCTTGCAAATGAAAAGCTTCCAACCTATTTCTGGGCAGAAGCTATCAACACTGCATGTTTCACTTAAAGCTGTACCTTGGTAAATGCTCATGGCAAGACTCCCTATGAGATGATCAAAGGAAAGAAACCAAGTGTGAAATACTTTCACATCTTTGGATGCAAATGCTATGTCCTGAAAGTTCATCCAGAACAACTTGGGAAATTTGAAGCCAAATCTGATGAAGCAATCTTTCTAGGGTATTCAGCATCAAAAGCCTTCAAAGTATACAATCTCAGAACTCACATTGTTATGGAATCAATTCACGTTGCATTTGATGATAAGAAGTTTGGAATTTTGCAAACTGATGAAAGTCATGACAATCTGGAATTTGAAAATCTTAAGTACTCTGAGATTCCCTCCAGCGATGATGAAGTTTCTCCAGAGGAAATCTCTATTGCTTCTCAAAGGAATGCTACTGTTGAGGGGGAGAAATTCAATCAAGGAGAACATAGGACTAATCAGGATCAGACTGGTCATTCAGAATCTACTTCATCAGGAACTGATCCTTCAGAGTCTAATGAAGGAAGATCAGGAACTAGCAGCAGTACTGAATCCATTGATTCTACTGATCAAGGGGGAGCTTTTGAAGGCAGAGAAAGTTCTTCTACAAGAAATACCACTGACTTAGGGGGAGAGTCTAGCAGGAGCAATCTACCACCTGTTAGAAAATGGACAAGGGATCATACTGAGGATTTGATAATTGGTGATCCAAATAGTGGTGTTCGAACTAGAAGATCAATTCAAAATGAATGCTTGTACAGTTGTTTTCTCTCAAAGAATGAACCTAAGAAGGTTGAAGAAGCCTTACAGGATCCTGATTGGGTAATAGCAATGCAGGAAGAATTGAATGAATTTGAGAGGAACAAAGTTTGGAAACTAGTACCAAGACCTAAAGATAGATCCATTGTTGGTGCTAAATGGGTTTTCAGAAACAAGCTAGATGAATCTGGTATGATTGTAAGAAACAAAGCAAGACTGGTAGCCAAGGGTTATTCTCAGGAAGAAGGAATTGACTATGATAAAACCTTTGCACCTGTAGCAAGATTGGAAGCAATCAGAATGTTTCTTGCATTTGCAGCTCATTCAAAATTCAAGGTATACCAGATGGATGTAAAGAGTGCTTTTCTAAATGGCAAGCTTGATGAGGAAGTGTATGTGGAACAACCACCTGGTTTTGTTGATCCAAAGTTTCCAAATCATGTCTACAAACTTGACAAGGCACTCTATGGACTGAAGCAGGCACTAAGAGCATGGTATGAGACTTTGTCTAAATTTCTTCTTGAAAATGGCTTCACAAGAGGTACAATTGACAAAAATCTATTCTTTAGAAAGATAAAAGGTGATTTGCTTTTAGTTCAAGTTTATGTTGATGATATTATATTTTGTTCTACTAATGAAAAGTTATGTGCTAAGTTTAGCAAGCTTATGCAGTCTAAATATCAGATGAGCATGAAGGGTGAACTAAATTACTTTTAGGCTTGCAGGTCAAACAGACTGAGACTGCTATTTTCATTAATCAGTCAAAGTATATCAAAGATCTTTTAAAAAGGTTTGACTTTCAAAATTGTGCAGTTGCAAAGACACCCATGGCAACAGCCACTAAGCTAGACTCTGATCCTAAGGGAAAGAGTGTTGATAACACTAGCTATAGAGGCATGATAGGTTCACTGTTATATTTAACTGCAAGTAGACCAGATATAATGTTCTCTACCTGTTTATGTGCTAGATTCCAAAGTGATCCTAAGGAATCTCATTTAATTGCTGTGAAGAGAATTTTTAGATATCTCAAGGGAACTCCAAACCTTGGTTTGTGGTATCCAAGAGAATCTGATTTCTCCCTAATTGGCTATCAGACTCTGATTATGCAGGGTGTAAAATAGACAGGAAAAGCACTACAGGTACATGTCAATTCTTGGGAAACAGATTGATTTCTTGGGCAAGCAAGAAGCAGCAATCTGTTTCAACCTCAACTGCAGAAGCTGAATACATTGCAGCAGGCAGTTGTTGTGCTCAACTCCTTTGGATAAGAAATTAGTTGATGGATTATGGTATGACACTTAGTAATATTCCTATGTTTTGTGAATACTAGTGCTATCAAAATTGCAGAAAATCCAGTTCAACACTCAAGGACTAAGCACATTGATATCAGGTATCATTTTATTAGAGAACATATTGAAAATGGTACTATGGAACTTCATTTTGTTCCTACGGACAAACAGCTTGCAGATATTCTAACTAAACCACTTGATGAGGCCACATTCATTAGATTGGTTAGTGAGTTAGGAATGTTAAATTTTTAGATCTTTAACATCTGCACAAGTAGCAAGGTATGTTGTTTCAGCTTATAGACTTGATATTTTGTCAGGATCTATACTTGATTAATAAATGATTAAGCTGTAACACTTTACTTTGATAAATTACAATATGATAGACTTGTTAATAAACATCATGATTGCTTTCAGTATGCTGATGTCATCAATATTGACATCAGGATTGTATCGTCAGTATCAGGATTGTGAAATTTGTGTGTCTTACTGTTCCAAATTCTGAAGTTCATGTTATTTGGTGGTTCAATTCTGAGTTTTGTTAAGTCTATGTTAGCAAGTTTTATTACATACATACTGATAATTTATATCATTATTCATGACAGTCAATAAACAACGATAGACAAGTAGATATTAAGAAAACTTGTATTTTCATTAATCAAAAGCATTACATACATGAAAATGAAATACAATTCTTCTTTTTGTCTAACTACTATTGATAATTCTATTCTTGTCTAAAGTTGTTGCTGCTTCAATCCTCAATGATCGACTTCAGGACAAGGAGCATCTCAAGAATGAATTCCTTGTCTGGGTGACTTGAATGAGAGTAGCTGACTCATCTTCATGCTTATTGAAGAAGATGAATAGCATCTCCATCAAGATCAACCTCAGACTCTTCACCAAATTCTTCATCCTCAAGGAATGAAGAGATTATAGGAGGATTGTATCCAACTGGTAGATGTTTTAGAGGAGATTTGTGGAAATCATCTGGGTTAAGATTAACCATATTTGACTTGATGAGAAAAGTTATCTCTTCTAAGAGATAGTTCACTTGCTCCTGATCATCAAGAGTAAAGAACTTCTCAGTGGCAATGAACCAAAAGCTAGGGTTCATATGAAGTTTTGGGTTGAAAGCCATGATGGAAAGAGAAAAGAATGAAAAGGTTTTGGAGAATGGCATAAGACATCGGTTTTTTTTATAAAAAGACGTGGGAAGCTGAACAGTCATTTGGGAGATATCAATGCATTCAGTCATAATTATGTGTGACTGTATTTCTTGTATTTTCAAGAAATATTGAATGAATTTAACCAATTGATTTTGTTATTTCTTTTTCAGGTAAAAGAAAATGCCATGTAGAAACTCTATTTAGTCTCTGGAATCAGGATGATATTGATCAGGAATACGAGTGTGTTCACATCAGGATTAGTAATTCTTTTTATTCAAAAATCACATTGAATTGTGTGATTATTCTGATGAGTAGATCACATCAGGAAGAGGAAACTGATCAGTATTGATTTTTATCTTGTTTTTACCTTGACTTATTTACTTGAAATCATTTTTGGATTTTATTTTCCAAAAGTCATGGGTAACTGCATTTTTCAGGGACTGACACCTGTCAACCTACGTGTCAACGTGGGATAATGGGCCTGAAGAAATTTTGAAATATAATTATTTTGACACTCTAAATCGTGTAATTGCTTTCTCTAATTTCATTCTCTAAAGCAAAAACACTCTTGAGTTCTCAAAATCACTAATCAATTTCAAAGATTTCTTAAGTTCTTTTCAGATCAAAATGGCAACTGAAAGAATACTACCCAAATCAGTAGCTTTCAAGTTTGGTGACTTTGATTTTATGATGAACAATCATGTTGCAGCTATCACCAACAAGGAAGGGGTGTCAACTGATTTTCACCAGATAATGGACTTTATGGCGAAAGGACCATTAAGCTATGCCTTGAAAGCATCTCCACAAATTAATCAAGTAGCTGTTTCACAAGCTTGGGAGAATGCTGAGGTAATTGATTCTACTCAGAGTCAATCAGGTAAGATTGTTCTACACTTAGGACAAGACTCATTTGATCTTACTGAATCTGTTATTAATTCAGTACTTCGCTTACCTGTTAGTACAAATTTTGAGAATGTACCATCTGATGATGATGTGAGAACTATGTTATCTAAATTAGGTTATGATGGACCTCTAGATAACATGAGCCAGTTAAATAGATCTTTTCTTAGAAAAGAATGGTCTTTCTTCTTTGATCAAATTGCTAAATGCTTTACTGGTAAATGTAGTTCATTTCAACAACTTACAGCTGTTACATCACATATTGCATATGCTTTGCTTTATAATAGAGTAATTAATTTTGGTCACATTATCTTAAGTCAGATGTGTATAAAACTTGGTCAAGAGATCATGACAGGAATATGGTTTATTATCACAGATTCATGCAACAGTTTATTAACCATTTCATTCCTGATGTTGAAGCTAGATTTGGTAGAGAGTATTGTGTTTCTTCTTATGTACAGCAAAAGAGAATCTTCTCTGACATTACAAAGAAGGACAGTGAAAAGAATCTAGATGAAATACCTGCTTTACACTATCCAAATCATGTTCAGGTACTTCTAAGAACTCATCTTCCAACTATCTATAATTCTTCTTTCTTTGGTGGTGAAATGACTCAGGAATCTCAATTGGAGGAGACCCCACCTGTGTCTACCCAAGTAGCCAAAAAGTACATTACAGTCTCTGAAACAATTCTAGAACCAAATTTTGATCCACAACCTATTGTTTCAAAGAAGCCAACCTCTGGTGTTTCTCAAAAGACATCAGTTGTAAGGAAGAGAAGATTTGTTATTTCAAGTAGTAGTTCTAGTGAAGATGATGATAATATATCTCTTGTGGAGAGAGCAGAATTGAAGGCTGCAATTCAACTTTCTAAGCTAGGACAAAGAGATGGAACACCTAGTCACAGCCAGGCTGCAGTCTCTCAAAAGGCTGTAGTTCTTAAAAATGGAAAACAGATACTGGATACTGTCTCTCAAAAGACTGTGTCTATTGAAAGAGGATCTCATCCCAAGATCACTTCTGTGTCTACACCTCTTGAGTCTTCTCAAGACAAATCCGTTGCTCACTATACTAGGAGAACAGAAGAAAGATTCATTTGTCACCTACACACACAGTGTCAAGTCCAACTAACATTATGCAGGTATATACAAATAATGCTATATCCATGTCAGTATCTAGCAAGAGAGATCTGGATCTTGATTCTTCATGGGAAACTACATTGACATACAGACTGGCTATGGAACTTATTTCTCTGAAAGTGAAGCTTTCCAGGCCTGTTCTAGATTTTTTGATTGAAAGATTTCCCAAACTTTCATTTCCTGAAGAATATGGACTGTTACATCAAAGGCTTGATTTAATGAAGACATACTTCTATGTATCAGTCAAAAGGAGTTACACAAGAAATTTGGACTTCCTAAGCATGTTGCACTTCAATCACTTCATGCATATTTATTTGATGAGGATGTCATTGTTGAAGATGCTTCAGCTCAAGGTGAACAAGAGGAGGTAGTTGATAGAGGGAAGCAGTCAACAGAAGATACTATTGCACCAGTGGTTAATAGTAGAATAGATCATCTCACAGTCACTGCAACACAAGAACCATCTAGTCAGAGGTTGGATGACTCAGGAACTGTGATTGATGATGCTGAAAGGTCTTCTGTGATGACTGAAATTGCAAGTGAGAAATCCTATGTTATGGGAGGAATGACTTTGATTGATTTTTCTGAAGATCAAACCAATATTGTTCTTTCAGAGTCTATCCACCTTGAGGGTGTGTCTCAGCAACCAACACTTAAAGACGGTGGCATATTAGCTATGGTGTCTAATGAAGTATTACTGAAGACATCAGAGTCTAGTGTAAAACCTGAAAGTGGTATACTGGAGCCTGTAGTCTCTAGAAAGAAAGTATATGTTTGTAAGGATACAGAGACTATATCAGCTCACTCCTTGGAGAAAACCTCAAGCCCCATGCCATATGAGGAACCCTCTCTCCATGTGAGTTCAGGTATAAAAACTTCTTCTAACCCCTATTTTTCTATAGGTCATGAGAGAACTTATCCAAATTTGAGTGAATCACTTGAAAAGATGGACATAGATCCACACACAGAGAGGCTGGCTCCTAACCAGGCAAAAGGAAAGGTAGAAAGAGTGTTGACTTTAGATAGTCAAAGTGAGAATGAGGGTATGGATGATCAACTCCATAGTGAGGGAGAGAAAATTAGGAAACCACTATCGTTTGATTTCTGGGATCAGGTTTTTCCTGAATCTTGGTCTGAAAATCTTGGTATGGATGCTGGTACTTATTCTTTTATCAAGATGTATGAGAAGCATGACTTAGCACATCACAATGCAAAGCCAGAAGTTAAAGCTCAGAAACAGAAAGAAAGGCTTGCAGAGATCATTAACAGAAGAGGTGAAAGGCTAAGACAAACTTCTACTCAACAAGTACCAGAAGAAATTCCTAATGATCCTAGTATTCCTTTGTTTGTACTTCCAATTTCAGCTAGAATTGAAACATCAACAATATCTGATCAATCTAAGGAGGAGTCAGGATTTGTAGATGTTATTACACAGAATACTGGTGAAGGACAGGATGATCATACTTCAGCTCCAGATCAGAAAGATGAAGATGTTTGTACTTCTACTCAAGTATTATGACTTGAATATCATTCTCAACAGGCAACTTCTTCTACAAGACTTGAAGATAATGTTCTTTCTGAATCTGAATCTGAAGATACAACAAGCACTTCCGACATTGAAGTCAATTCTGAAATTCTTAAGGACATTCAGAAATCTCAAAGTGATATTCAATCGAGTCTTCAAATTCTTGAAAATAACCAAGTCACTATTATGGAAAATCAAGCAGTTCTGATGAATCTCATTTGTTCTGTTACTGAATCTCTTGGAAATAATGTTGCTGATGTCAAAAAGTGGGAGATAAAGAAAATTTAGAGACAACAACAACAACAGACTGGGGGAGATAAACAGACTGGGAGCAGAACTAAGGGTGACAGAGTTGGTAAATTTCATCATGGGAGTGGTAAAGGAAAAGAAGCATCAAATAGTTGAATTCTTTCTTCTAAGTACTAGATACATGTCTACATCTAAAGAAGGAGGTACTTAACTTCATGATCTTGAATTCATAAATTCTATTCTGGTTGTATTGTTATATGTTTTGACATCTACAACTTAGATTTATGCTTCAGATTCTAAAGCATAAATAGGGGGAGACTGTTTGGAATAATTCATAAGTTGTGATTTTAAGAATAGAATTTTGCTAATACTTCTTGTATATCCTGATCTTATAAAGGATTTAGCACTTTGTTTAGGATATATGTGTTAAACAGTAATCTGTAGAATTTAGTCAGGAACAGTGCGTTAGAGACTACATGTCAGGAACAGTGTATCGGGGACTACATGTCAGGAACAGAGGAGCGGATCCTGATACATTAAGTCAGATCCTGATCAAATACTGATGGGATAATCAGATCCTGATGCAATGGGAAATCTTGATATCAGTCATGTTACTGATGATGTCAGTCGTGTTACTGATGATGTCATTATGGATGCTACAGAAACTGGAAAGTGCTATAAAACAGGATCTTTGTTTTGGAAAACAAGCAAGAAGATATCGTGAAGGAAACGAATTCTCTATTGATGGAAACTATCAACTGGACGGCAAAACATTGTCATAGATAGATTATAATTCTGTTATTAGTTGATAGGTAGCATTATAAATACTCTCTCTATATCATTGTAAATAGCGTGCATGAGTGAGCAAGTGAGTTCGTACGATTTGTATTCGAGAGTTCGAAACAAACAGAGAGAGAGATTTATATTGTCAGCAGCTGCTAAAGGTATTGTACACCTTTGGTAGAGTTTGTATTTGATTATTTTAATACAAACAAAATTTGATTCATTCGTTTATTCTTGTTCATATAATCAAGCAAAAATTAGACACGATTATATAACTTGTATTCAACCCCCCCTTCTACAAGTTATTCGAGTTAGCATTCCTCTTCTCTCATGTTTCTTTATACACTCCTATTTCAATTAAAGATTCATCAACCTTAGAAACAGGTTTCTCCAAAACCAGGACCCCTTGTTCACCCCCTTGTGACTTCTTTTGAGTGAGGGTTGGAGTGGAGAAATCCTTTGATCCTGATTGCCTTCCAGACACATCAGATCTAGCTGACTTCTTAGATTTTACAACTGATGCCTTTTGTGAGACACCAGAGATGGTTGACTGTTTGGATGAGTGTTTAGGTTGTGTGCTTTGGTCAGAAACAGAATGTGTGTTGTCCTGTCTCATAGCACCAGAACTAGGTCCAAGACCATCAGTAATTGATCCATAATGAGTAGGCTTTCTCTTTTTCAAAAGAAGCATGACCGCATTAGGAATAATAGCATTGCCTTCAAGATTATTTAACTTATCACATTTTTCCAAATTTTTGATTTTATTCTCAGAAATCTTAAATACAGGAAACATTGTATCATTTTCAAACTCAATATTGGGGCAGAAGTGAGAGAATATCAATTGAAAGAATCTAATAAAACAGACATAACCACATTTATCTATTCTTCTAGCACTTAATGCTTTTAGAATAAAAGATCCATAATCAAATAAAGTTTCATGGATTAGAGAATACCCAATGTGAACTGAAGCAGAAGGTAGTGCATCAAAGTTAGAAACTTTGTTGAAGAAGCATCTACTGATGTTGTCAAAGAAGAAATTCCATTCCTTCTTTAGCTTGATTCTGAACAGATCTCCAAACTTCTTTGGTTTTCCATTGTAGCCCAAACTTGTAGCATATTCCAGAAAAGCAGTATCAGAAATACTTGCCGGAGACTTACCATTTAAAGATGGTAATTTTAGCGCTTCAACTACAACTTCTGGAGTTACATGATGTGTAACACCATTGTATTTAAAGGTCAAGTTTGGTTTTCCTGAAGGTTCACAGTTACCAAAGATAGCAGTATTCCAAACCTGCATAACACACTTGAAAGAGACTTTTGCAGGTTTGGTTAAAGCATAATTAATTGGACTTGTTGCCAAGAAATCTTGAATGATATGAAAATCGTTCGACAGTTCCTGATGATCAAGAACAGCAACATAATTGTTAGGAGCAAAAGTGATACCATTGATAACAACCTTATTGTTTACGAATGATGAAGTGTCCATTATAGTTGAGACTGTGAGAGAAATTGAGATTTTTGAACAGTTAGGGTTTATGTTCGCACAGAGATGGAGAGAAAAGGCAATACTGATAATTTTGAGAATAGCGCACAATTTAGAAAACTAAATTGATTTTAGACAAGGTAAACGATTTCTCAAATACA
Organism: Saposhnikovia divaricata; assembly: GCA_036435485.1. Classification (NCBI taxonomy): domain Eukaryota; kingdom Viridiplantae; phylum Streptophyta; class Magnoliopsida; order Apiales; family Apiaceae; genus Saposhnikovia; species Saposhnikovia divaricata. The sequence continues at coordinate 197,589,210 of CM071594.1, forward strand.
GGTGTCAGTGTATGATTTGTGCAAATATGAGTAGTGGACTAATTGACATGAGAGAGTGGTGATAACTGTACGCGACACGTTTTATAATGTGTATCTATATGTTTCTGTGATTGAAACACACGCGCCCGTATTTTTAATTAAGAAATACAACTGTGATAATGATGAGAAATATGGCAATGATTTTAATTAAAGAAATCAAATATCACAATCTAAAAAATACCTGGTACCAATAAAAACCAGAATATGAATCGTTTCATGTCCTCGTTCGTCTCCCACCTCTATTTAACACAACGAGACATGTCCACTAACTCTTTAACCCTTCATTCTCTCCTGAAAATCAAAAACCCTTCACAGAAAACACCTTAGTAAAAAGATATCTAACCTTACCATCAAAGAAAAGAATCTCCATCTTGTAGAGAAGAGAGATATCTTCAGTTATACTCGTGAAGAGTTTGATGCCTTTGACTAGGAAAGGCAACTTAAACTTTGTGGCTGCAGATGGATGCCAGTCTTGAAGAGATCGAGATGGAGAGACCTGCAAAAGTGATCGACATCGATGCTGCTTTCCAAGCAACATTTGCATGGCTTTCCTTTAAGGCATCCTCATCCAACTCCACCAACCATTGTTAATGAATATGTCAGCAAAAATAACCTTATCCCTTTCGACTCCCACCCAAACAAAGTGGCAAAGATGGGATCTGGGATAGCTGCTCTCAATGGTGTGGTTTGGACTTCACTTTTTCTTTTGATTTTGAATACATTAGTAGATAGAGAAAGCAAAATATGTAATATTTGTATGTAATCTCTTTTTTATTATTAATGAAAAGCTTTGTTTCTCTAATCTCATTCAATTTGTTCTGCATCTTTTATGTTATTGAATTGTTCTTCCAAGAATTAAAACAAAGAAGTGAATATAAGAACTAATTAAAGTAATCACATTATGAACAAGTTCATTAACAAATAACCATAAATAAATCAGGAAAAAGAACAATAAAGAGTACTTAGATTCTGAAAGTTGTACTGATAATCGAACCATCGCATCAGGATTCGATGTTTGACTAGAGTCAGGATTCGCTATGCATCAGGATCTGATGATCATCAGTATTTGGTCTCCCTTTTTTTTTAGAAACTCTCATAGTTCACCAGTCCTAATTCATTCACCAATTTTGTAAAAGTAGCTTCAGGAAGTGGCTTGGTGAATATATCAGCTAGCTGTTGATCAGTAGGAACAAAGTGTAACTCAATTATCCCTTCCATTACTTGCTCTCTTATAAAATGATATCTGATACTGATATGCTTAGTAAGAGAATGTTGTACTGGATTTCCTGTCATAGCAATAGCACTTTGGTTATCACAATAGATAGGTATTTTGAATATGACAAACCATAGTCCATTAGCTGATTTCTCATCCACATTATCTGAGCACAACAGCTTCCAGCAGCAATGTACTCAGCTTCTGCAGTTGATGTAGAGATCGACTTTTGCTTTTTACTAAACGAAGAAACTAGTCTTCCTCCAAGAAACCGACAACTGCCTGAAGTACTTTTCTTGTCTATTTTGCAGCCTACAAAATCAGCATCTGAGTATCCACATAAACTAAAATCAGACTCTCTAGCATACTATTGAAGGTAATTTTTGTGAAGTTCGTTCGCAGGGAAGGACTATTAATTTAAGTTCAAGTTTTAATTCCTTACAATCTAGAAGTGTAGAAAAATAATTGGGGTGTTCGAATAAACTAACAAGTAAAACTAAAATTTAATTGATGAGGAAAAGCAATCCGACAAATAGGGTTCTTCAATTGGTTCAATAATGTTGTTGTAATGCGATATATATATTTCTCATACTTTGCTAAAAATAATTCTTCTCACCTTTAAAATGTTCTCTCCCAAGATACAAAATAATGTCTACAACCATATCTCAAAAGTCACTCCCATGATCAATCGAAATGCAATTTTAGATTTTTAAAACCCGAGAATTATAAGTTTCATAGTCCACTTATTAATCTCCCGATTTAATAATTAAACTATGTCTATCAAATCATGAACAAGAATTATGACTCATCTCCCAATTTATCATAATCCCTATGAATACAATTAAAGGTTAGCTACGCCCTTAATTGGGTTAAGTCCTCAATAATAGATTAGCAAAACTAGAGAATTATTATCACGATCAAACAAGCATATATCACCAATGAATACTACCTAATTCTCGGATTATAGAATTAGTTACTCATGCTAGATAAATAAAATAAGCCTATAATAAATGGTAAAATCATAATTAAAAGAGTAGAGTGAAGAAAGTATAACTTTAAGATTTTATCCTCCCGAAATAGTTTCCAATGAAATGAATGAGCACTCCACGTAATTCCCTAACAATCTTCAACCAGAATAGAATTTTGCAGAAAATTAAAGTGTATGAATTAAACTAAAATTACAAAGAAAGTTGATAGAAAATTTGAGAGAATACAACTGAATACAAGAGAACTCAGGAGAGGGGTGTGTGCAAACCTATGAAATACTCATCTATTTATAGCACAAAAAAGATCACATCCAGTAATAAATAAATCGGCCGAAAGCTAGACAGCACTAGCGGCACACCAACTTTGACAATCATTCATGTGGCCTTTCTTTTCTTTATTTACTTAATTCTGTTGTCCACCTTATCAAATATAATCATCCAGCATTTTATAACACAAAACCAACAACCAACGGGGCCTATTTTGCTTTATAGGGATGAGCTCCGTAGAAATGCTTTTTTTTAACCCGTACAACTTATAATCTTTAATTAATAAATAATTAATTAAATCCAGAAAATTATAAAAATAAATATATAATATTATTAGATATTTATAAATATAATTTTCTAAATAAATTAACTATTTATTAATATAAATAAATCCTTAAGTCCTAAGCTGCGGTCTATTGAGGGCCTGAAACCGGACTCCTTTTGCTTAACAAAAATTATATTAATTCCAACCGGGATTCCCGCTTTAAGAATATATCACTTTCCATATTTTTGTGACAATTCTTATTTCCACATTGCTCGTCCAGGTCTAATCTACGGTCTCTTGAGGATCTGAAACCGTGCTCCTTTTGCTTCCAAAATTATCCTATAAACATAAAAAATTATCTTAGCATGCAATCCAAATTAAAATGCTACTAACAATGCTAATCAAAGACAAAATTATTACAAACTAAGGATAAATGAGAGATAACATGCTACAAAATGTACACAAAATTAGCATGTATCAAATACCCCCAACTTGACCCTTGCTCGTCCTCGAGTAAGCCAATATAAAATAACAACTTATTAATACCACTTCCGTAGGTGATCACGGTTGCATTTGGCATATGCAACAAGCCCTTTAAACCCCTAGGTAGCCCTAGTGGACGAGTTAGATCTCGTGAGGGCCTATAGTAAATGTACCCACAAAATCCATCTAGCTCATGTAAAAGATCGAATGCCAATACAACACCACACATACAAGTCCTCTCATGCCACGTCAACTTAAAAATCAAAGTGAAGAATGCAATGCCTTGTGTCGAAGTTACAAGTATTCACATAGTCTACTCAAAGAAGATGCATAAGTTCTCAACAGTCCATGTCAAATGTAAGAATAAGTTGGTAATCATGCTAAGCCCACAAGAGTACATCTTTGAGTCAAAACTTGGGATCTCATATGCAAAATACAAGTAATAACTCACCTTTCACTCACAAAAGAATATTCACTCAAGAACAAGGGTAAGTGTATCACTCCATTCCAACAAAATCATAAGCATGCTTGACATTTGGTATCAATCTAACTTTAACACAACATACACTACTGATGATAATCAAAAGGTCTTTATTCGGGTTGTAATGGGGCTAGAGACAAGGTATATCAAGTAAAGCCAAAGAAGGTGAAATGTCAAAAGCTAGTACCCAACAACATAAATCATTCAACTCCCCATCCATCATCCCCACACTTAAATTCTTTTTCCATAAATAACTTGATAGTCGAACAAAGAAGGATCACACAAACATAAGTATGCTCATTTTATTTTTGTTAAGAGCTAAATATAAACAAGTACAATGATCCCATGATAGTAATACCAAATTCGACTAAAAAGCAAATAACCATATCCTATATTCTTCAAAAGTAATGATCATCAATAATCCCCCCTTTTGCACCCTTTTTACTCCCTCAAATATTCTACTAGCCTTTTATAATTTGGGTTCAAGTTAAAGTAAGGCCAATACAAGAAAAAGTTTTAGGCAAGTAATGTGGTATGTCGCCGAAAAAATAAGATTAAGCTCAACGGGGTAACTATTTGATTATATGAGAATGGTGTGGATATTTTTGAAATATGGTTTATTCCTAAATGCCTTTATCATCTTATCATCAAATAATGTCATGCATTTTAAGAAAGATCTCAAACAAGTGTTAGCAATGCAAACAACATGTGGACACTCAAGCAAATGAATATAGATGTAAAAGATATGCATATAGGCTCAAAATCTCACTTGGTGGAAAAACATAATCAATTCCAAGTAAATAGTCTCTCTAATGCACCTACTTGTACTCAAAGCATGTAAACTAAATCATCTTACACATATTTATGTCCTTTTAATCACTTACAAAATTCAATGAGTTTACTTTCTTCAACTTGCCAGTGTATGTGTGTGCATAAGAACAAAGCATATCACTTCTCAATCAATTGGTTCAATAATGTTGTTGTAATGCGATATAAATATTTCTCATACTTTGTTAAAAATAATTCTTCCAACCTTTATAATGTTCTCTCCCAAGACACAAAATAATGTCTACAACCATATCTCAAAAGTCACTCCCATGATCAATCGAAATGCAATTTTAGATTTTTAAAATCCGAGAATTATAAATTTCATAGTCCTCTTATTAATCTCCCGATTTAATAATTAAACTATGTCTATCAAATCATGAACAAGAATTATGACTCATCTCCCAATTTCTCGTAATCCCTATGAATACAATTAAAGGTTAGCTACACCCTTAATTGGGTTAAGTCCTCAATGATAGATTAGCAAAACTAGAGAATTATTATCACGATCAAACAAGCATATATCACCAATGAATACTACCTAATTCTCGGATTATAGAATTAGTTACTCATGCTAGATAAAGAAAATAAGCCTATAATAAATGGTAAAATCATAATTAAAAGAGTTTAGAGTGAAGAAATTACAACTTTAAGATTTTATCCTCCCGAAATAGTTTCCAATGAAATGAATGAGCACTCCACGTAATTCCCTAACAATCTTCAACCAGAATAGAATTTTGCAGAAAATTAAAGTGTATAAATTAAACTAAAATTACAAAGAAAGTTGATAGAAAATTTGAGAGAATATAACTGAATACAAGAGAACTCAGGAGAGGGGTGTGTGCAAACCTATGAAATACTCATCTATTTATACCACAAAAAAGATCACATCCAGTAATAAATAAATCGGCCGAAAGCTAGACAGCACCAGCGGCACACCAACTTTGACAATCATTCATGTGGCCTTTCTTTTCTTTATTTACTTAATTCTGTTGTCCACCTTCTCAAATATAATCATCCAACCTTTTATAACACAAAACCAACAACCAACGGGGCCTATTTTGCTTTATAGGGATGAGCTCCGTAGAAATGCTTTTTTTTAACCCACACAGCTTATAATCATTAATTAATAATTAATTAATTAAATCCAGAAATTATAAAAATAAATATCTAATATTATTAGATATTTATAAATATAATTTTCTAAATAAATTAAATATTTATTAATATAAATAAATCCTTAAGTCCTAAGCTGCGGTCTATTGAGGGCCTGGAACCGGACTCCTTTTGCTTAACAAAAATTATATTAATTCCAACCGGGATTCCCGCTTTAAGAATATATCACTTTCCATATTTTTGTGACAGTTCTTATTTCCACATTGCTCGTCCAGGTCTAATCTACGGTCTCTTGAGGATCTGAAACCGGGCTCCTTTTGCTTCCAAAATTATCCTATAAACATAAAAAATTATCTTTGCATGCAATCCAAATTAAAATGCTACTAACAATGCTAATCAAGCACAAAATTATTACAAACTAAGGATAAATGAGAGATAACATGCTACAAAATGTACACAAAATTAGCATGTATCACATACCAAAGGCCAAGAGACGGAGTGCCTTTCAAGTATCTGAAAATCCTTTTGACTGCAATGAGATGTGGTTCCCTAGGATTTGCCTGAAATCTTGCACATAGACAGGTTGCATACATGATATCTGGTCTACTAGCAATTAGATACAAGTGTGAGCCAATCATACCTCTGTAGTTAGTTACATCTATCTCAATACCTTGATCAGGATCAAGCTTAGTAGCTGTAGCTATGGGAGTTGAAGTAGTAGCACTGTCTTGCATGTTAAACTTTTTCAATAGATTCTTTGTGTACTTTGACTGGTTGATAAAAATCCAATCATCAGTCTGTTTAACTTGCGGACCTAAGAAATAGCTCATTTCCCCCATCATGCTCATTTGATATCTAGACTGCATTTGCTTTGAAAAATTCTCACACAATTTGGTGTTAGTTGACCCAAAAATGATATCATCAACATAAATTTGAACTAACAGCAAATCCTTACCATGATTCAAGTAAAACAAGGTTTTATAAATTGTACCTCTTTTGAATCCACTTTCCAGTGAGAATTGAGCCAATGTTTCATACCAGGTTCTTGGTGCTTGCTTTACTCCATAAAGTGCTTTATCCAGTCTATAGACATAATCTGGATATTTAGGATCAATGAAGCTAGGAGGTTGTTCAACATATACCTCTTCTTCTAATTCTCCATTTAGAAAAGCACTTTTCACATCCATCTGGAAAACCTTGAATTTCTTGTGGGCTGCATATGCCAGAAAAATTCTGATGGATTCTAGCCTTGCAACTGGGGCAAAAGTCTCATCATAGTCTATTCCTTCCTATTGAGAATACCCCTTTGCTACTAGTCTTGCTTTATTCCTTACAATTGTGCTATCTGAATCTGTATTGTTTCTGAACACCCATTTTGTGCCCACAATTGACCTACCCTTTGGCCTTAGTACTAGTTTCCAGACTTCATTTCTTTCAAATTCATTTAGTTCTTCTTGTATAGCTGTAACCCAATCAGCATCCTTAAGTGCATCTTCAACTTTCTTAGGCTCCTCCTTTGATAGAAAGTTGTGATAAAGACATTCATTCTGAGTGGCACTTCTGGTTTTAACACCTGCATCTGGATTCCCAATAATTAAATCAGGAGTATGGCTTTTAGTCCATTTCCTTGTTGGTGGTAAGTCATTCCTTGAGTTGGATGCTCCCCTTAAATTGGTGTTATCTTCAAAAGAACTAGAATTGCTAGAAGCTCCCCCTGAGATAGTGCTATCTCTTTCTGATCTGCTGTCAGATTTATCACTTGAATCTGTTTATGATGAATCTCCTCCTGATGTTTGAGTTGTTTCTAAGTTGATGGTCTCTTGCTGTTGCTCCCCCTCAACATTTGCATCACCATCAATAATTTGTGTTTCATCAGGAATGAGAGAATTGTCAGGATTTGATGGTGTATCAGTATCTGACATAATTTCATCAGAATTCATGGTAGCTTCATTTGCAAAAATCAAACTGTCATGTGAGTCTTCAGCTATTCCAGTAACCTTCTTATCATCAAAAGATACATTGATAGACTCCATGACTGTCTTTGTTCTTAGATTATAGACCTTAAATGCTCTTGTTGTTGGATAGCCGATAATGATACCCTCATCAGCTTTAGTCTCAATCTTTCTTAGCTATTCAGGATGAGGTCTTAGAACAAACCACTTGCAGCAAAATACATGTAAATGCTTCAGACTTGGCTTCTTTTCCTTAATCATTTGATAAGGGGTTACACCATGTCTGTTGATCAGTGTAATATTCTGAGTGTAACATGCTGTGTTGACTGCTTCTGCCCAGAAATATGTAGGTAGTTTAGCTTCCTCCAACATAGTTCTGCCAGCTTCAATAAGAGTTCTGTTCTTTCTTTCAACCACTCCATTTTGCTGGGGTGTGCCAGGAGTAGAGAATTGTTGAACTATTCCTTTGTACTTGCAGAACTCTTCTATTGCTAAATTCTTGAATTCAGTTCCATTATCACTTCTTAGAATCTTGACTTTGTACTTTGTGCCAGTTTCAATGAGTCTCACGTGATCCAAAAGCATCTAAGCTGTTTCATCTTTTCTGTGCAGAAAATACACCCAGGTAAATCTAGTATATTCATTAACAATGACTAGAGTATACCTTTTCTTACTGATGGACATTATGTTGACTGGTCCAAACAAGTCAAGATGAAGCATGTGATATGGTTCATCAATCGAGGATTCTGTTTTACTCTTGAATGATGTCCTTCTCTGTTTAGCCATCTGACAAGCATCACAGAGTCCATCAGGAGTATACAATGCCTTTGGTAAGAGAAATGATCATCTAGAAGCTGAGTTACTTTTCTTGCAAGAGGTACAAATAGAATGTGATAATGCTAAGCACATGAAACTAGAAATAGAGTTTAGATGTACTGAACTTGAAAAAGAACTTGAGGATGCTAAAGAGAAACTCAGAATCTGGACACACTCTGGAAAGAAAACTCATGGAATTATCACTGACAAAAATTGGGAAGAGTGTCTAGGTTATAAGCCAGAGAATGAGAAAAAGGATAAAGGTAAAGTTGTTACTGCTGAAACAACAGAACCAGGAAGAGTTGTTATGAATGAGTCAACAAATCAAAAACCTACAGATATGTTACAGATAGAACAAAAACTGAATTAAAACCTGTTAATTATGTGTATCCAGAAAATCCCAAATCTACTTCAGAAAAGGGATCTACTTCTACACATGATTCTGAGTCTAGAACTGTCAAAAACAAAAATGTTGGTCTTTTGTCTAAGAAACAACTGAGAGACAGAATCTGTGAAGTAACAGATAAAAAGAAAGTTTCTACTGCTAAAAGGAACAGGAATGGTAAAGTTGGAATAAACAAAGAGAATAATTATAAGTATATTCCAAATGCACCAAGGAAAGTATGTTTTAACTGTGGTAACTCTAATCATCTTGCTATTGATTGCAGGAGGAGTAAAAAGAAGGCTATTGTAACTCCTAAGTCTGGCATTAGGAATAGATCAGTATTTTATAAACCACAGAATCCCTATTTTCATTGTGGTAGTAAATGGCATTCTATTTATACATGTGAAGGATACCATAGTTTGTACTAATATCTTTATGATCCATTGCCAAAGTTTAATAAAAGTGCAAATTCTGGTAAAACAAAGAATGTGAATTTTAAGCATGCATCTGTTAAATATGATAATTACAAGGCAAATTCTGATGGAGTCAATCCTAAAAAAATGCTTTAGTTAAGAAGTCAACAAGTATGGGTTCTTAAAAATTCTAACTGAGTTCTTTGTAGTTCTGATTGCAGGGTAAAAAGAAAAATGTGTTAGTCATGGACAGTGGATGCTCTGTACACATGACAGGAAACAAAACCTTGCTATCAAGATTTGAAGAGAAGGCATTCCATAGACTTCATCAAGAGACAACATTTTTAAATCATACTGATGCCTAATGGTTGAGGATTGAGTATCTCACCCCTCAGGCAGGGCTCTTAGAAACTTGGTATTTGAATCCTCTGGATCATACTCTTTGCCAACAAGAGATAGATTGTTCAGCAGTGTCAGAAATCTATCATACATATCAGTAAGGTTTTCATCAGATTTAGCATCAAACTGTTTATACTCTTGAATCAACAGAGCCCTTCTGTTTCTTTTGATAGATTCAGTGCCTTGGCATTGAGTTTCTAAGGTATCCCAAATTTCTTTAGCAGTTTTGCATGCTATTACCCTATTTGACATGACAACATCAAGACTGTTATGCAAAATATTCTTTAACTTTGCATCTTTGAGTACTTGAGCCTTTTTCTCTGGAGTCCATTCACTTTTTGCCTTGACGACATAGTGTTCAGGAACAGTCTCTATTCTTCCAACTAATCTTGTTGGAAGAAATGGTCCATCATTAATCCTATCGAGATAGTCTAGATCAGTTGCTTCCAGATACATCAACATTTTCACTTTCCATGTTGGATACTCAGTTTTCCTTAGAATAGGAATCTTAATGCTTTCATACTTGCTTGTCGACATCTTTTCGTTTCTGATTATAATTAATCAGTTTGCTCTGATACCAATTGTTGCCCAGTAATTAACAATTGTAGAAGGGGGTTGAATATAATTGTATAAGATTTTCAACTTAAACAGAAATGATAACACAAGTATGAATAAATAACAGCTTTATTAACTCTGATATAAAACTGTTATAAACTCTCTCAAGAAATCCTTATGTTCTTGAGAGCTGCTAGGTTACAAGATAACTCGTGTAAGCGATTACAATCATGTAAAACCTAAACTATGTTTATATAACGTACACAACTGCACTATCAATTACAAGATATTCGAAATCAATACAACTCTGAATGCATATCTTGCATGATAGCTGCCTTCCTATAATTTAGGAACCGACATATCAATCTTCCTTGATCTCTGGACTAATGAAAATCTTCATGTAATCCTGATCAGCTCATAATCCTGATAACACCCTAATACTGACGTTGCATTACTGATGACATCAACATCAGTATCTGATCAGTAGTCCAGATCCTGACATCACTTGAATCAATATCTAACAATAAATAAATTAATTCTGATAGAATTAATTTATTAATTAAATAAATTATATTATATTACAAATTAAAGGAGAATTAATCTAAAACCATTTAACAGCCAATATCAAATCTGAAAACCACTATAATTAATGAAGAGCTTTCACCAAATTTTCTGTTGACACTCGATGTACTGTCTGGTTCATGAGCGACTAACTTTAATGACTGTTCTTCATTTTTGACTATAAGCTATGGTCTATATCTTTTCTCAACTCTCATTAAATCTTCTGTACTCTGCCTGATCTTCATTTGTCACTTGAAAAATCTCTGTCACTCTAAATGAATCCACTTGCTTCAATGCTATACTGAGGCTTGATCAACTAAGTAAATCTTCTTCCAGTGTAAAACATCAAAACTATAGATTGACTTCCTTCTTTCTTCTGACTGATAATAATTTCTGAGATTCCTGTGACAGTCAATAAATTATTTACTTATTACAATTTGGTTTAAGTGGATTAGGATCCTCATACTACAAATAGGCTGTGTCATATGCCTTTCTGTTAATCATAAGTTCTGTTTTATGTTCAATTCGCATGATTTAAATAAATAAATTTAATCTTTTAAGGACTTGGAGTTCCGAATCTCTATATTGTGTGCCCAAAAATCATATGCGGTTCTCTATATTATGTTCATGCAATTTCTTTAAATAATTCGTTCATTTTTACCTTTTGATTCTATTTTGTTCAATTTTAGTTGTGGATTGTGATCATTTTATAGCTAAACTATGGAAAATTTTTAAAATGAAAATTGTTTTTTAAGTGCAGTATAGGCGTAATTTATTTAATAGAAATTTATTTTTTGTGATCTAGATTTATCTTTATGGTTCTTCAATTCGATCAAACTATTTTCCTTCAAATAGTCAAAAGTTTGACGGGAAGAATATTGTCAGCTTCTTTGGATACATGTATTGTTCTCTTGCGTTATATATGTTTATTTGACTTTGAGCTAAGTGTATCGGAGGTTGTAGCAGGATTAATAACATGACTTGGAGGAGTTTTGTAATGTGTTTCTCCTCAATAATAGACATGGTTCTAGCTTATGATTTGACCCATGTTCAATTAAAAGTTTGTGTTCGGTCAGTAGTGTTATTTTATTATGTTTTGTAGGTTTTATTATTAGTTTTCTCTGTATGTCTTCCTTATTCCTTATCATGCGTTCATCTAACTTTTACTGCCTATTACTTCTATCACGCCAACCACTAGGAAAATTTGAGACTAGAGTTCGTACTCCAATTACACTCTCTGAAATCTAAGTTTTTACTCTTAACGGCTTTTACAATTTAGATATGCTATTTTTGACAGGTCAAGGGAGTTTGAAATTTTTTTAATCACTTTGAATTGTTTGTGTAGGTTTTCAGCATAATGGAAATGCTCCAATATCTCTTTCAAAAGAACAGTGATGACACATAATGTACTTTCTTAGATGACTAAATACGTAGGAAATTCCTCAAATCATAATTGGTTTCAGACTGTTACTAGGAATGTTATGAAAGCTGTTATGTCTTCTTAGTTCCAAATTTTAGCTAAATCTGTTATGTTTAAAGTGACAATAGGATCAAAGAGAAACTCCAATCACTTCAAAAAATCATATTCCCATTTAAGATACAGATGTAAGGGCATATTTTACTTACACATATATGTTGCAAGATGAACTTATGTTGCATAGCCTTTTAATAAGATTGATATTTTGTTTTGTAAGGATAGATTGGAAACAGATAAATGTTGATCTTTGTCGAATGTGTGATGAGTAGCTGCAAATTATGACAACTTTATTGTACAAGTCACGTTATTTAAAGTCTATAATTGGGCATTCATGGAAAATCAACTATGTTATTTGAAATTATATCATTTTATTGAAATTATAGATGATATAACTAGTATGTAATAAATGATAATTGATTGAATATTTGTTATTAATATTCTAATCATAAGAGTACAAGAAAGGTTTGGTGAATTAGTCACTCGCTAATCATCTAGCAATCCTAATGTGGAGGCTACAGAGTTTAAAGATATTGAATGCCAATGTTAGATGATCATCAGGTTGGTCTCAGTGCACATCCTTTATTTATTTTATATAGAAGCATTCAGGGAGCTTCATCTCATCTTTTCTCTTCTTTTTGGTAGTCCAGGTCCTCTATCAAGACATTGGAATGGATTCTTTTTAACTAGAAAATTTGTTTGTTTAGATGATTAGATCCTATCAGGTGCTTTAAAACATCTAGGATTCTTATTTATCTTAGTGGTTGTATTTGCTGTTTGGAGGGAAAAGAAACTCTAGAACTCATAATTCAGATCAACCTAAAAATGCAAGGATATTATCTTACTTTTCTTTCCATGGTAAAATGATCGTTGCATATTATTCTTCAGTCTATGTAAATATATGCATCCACTGGTACTATAATTCGAGAACATTTTGGTTAAATTTAAGCTCAAGGTTGTGTAAAAATGATATAATGAATGACCTTTGTTTGTGCATCTCTGGGTGCTAACATGTGAACATTTTTGTTTCTGCAGCTTTATATCTCTGATTCTTTGAAGAGCACCAATCCTCATCGCAAGAAGGACACTATCAACTTCTTGGCTCTTAAAGCCTACATATTTGAGGTTAGTAAAGTAACATTTGATACATTTTATAATGTTTCAATTAATATAAATATAAATTTCACTTTCGGTCTTTATGTACCTTTCCAAACACAATGTCTTGATTTATGGCTAAAGAATTTAATAGATTATGAATAATAGTTGTAAGCTAATAAGGCATAGTTCTAACTCTCAGATTAAGTATGTTTTTGTTATTATTTGATACTAACCTGTTATAAACCTATTAGGTTATCAGCATTTTAATAGTCCATTATGGTTTTCTTTATTATGAACTTAAATTGTATGGTATACACAAATTTGATAAAGCCTTATAAGTTATGCATCTTTACAACAAATTATAAGTTATTTTTTAGAGTTATGCATCTTTCACTACTAAAAAACATGTACCGCTTTATGTGCTATGTCCCCCTTTCGTTAGGTATGTCAATATTAAATTAGAGTTGATTAAATTATAAAATCAGAGGTGATTTCTATTGTGAATAAATTGATCATATCTCTAACAGAGATTGAGCCAATAACATGCCGCATTGACCTCTCTCATTGGTAGCCTCCACGGTCTAATCAGTCCCTATCTCTACTGCAATTTATATAGTTAACCATATAAATGCCTTTTAGTTTAGTTATAAAAGAACTTAGTGACATGTAAGTCAATCACAAGTTAAATTTTTTAATAGGTGGTAACATTGAGCCTTTAATTAAAGTAGATGTTGATTTTACTGTATATATATAACCAAATGATAACGTATTGTGCTATGCATAAAGATCCCTATGTGAGTTAAAGAAAGTCAATAATTCATATTCAGTGCCTTCGTTAGATTAGACTTCTGACATTTATTCAAATAAAGTTTAGGGTCGAAAATAGATTTGCACATACCGACATAGGTTGAAAAATTATGACTTGACACAGAATACGGTCTATCTTTATACAAAGTTGCATTTTCTCCTCATTGTTGATATAGGTTACCTAATACTAAATGAAGATGACACCTTAGTAAAGCTTCACTTTTGTACAGCTTTAAAAAATGTATGGTTGAACCTTTGGTCGTAATATATATACCAGAAGTTGCTTGCAATGTACAAGATTTTTAGTAACCGGGAAGGCAAGGATCGATTACCACTAAGAGCCATGAAATCACTGCTATAGTAAATTAGAAGTGTTTGTGTGCAAAAATTTTCTACACTTTTTATATTTCTACTATAGGTTGCTCACTTAGGAGTGTTCCTGAGATCACCCTCAGACCAGTAGACTCATTAAACAAATACGTAAATTGGCATTAGTTAAGTGTAATCCATCTATTCACAGCAGTGTAGTTTATTTAATAAAATAATCATACAATTTTCAAATTTTAACAAAATAAGAATGTTATGTAGAGTTTAACAAAATAAGAATGTTAAAATAAGCAAGCAAATTATATCGAATATAAGTCCATTAAAGCAGAACAGGTATAAGTGTAGTTTATATGAAATCGATTACAACAATCCTAACTACATACCTTTCCGGGAGTTGTTTGAATAGATCCATCTGCCTCTTTTCCTTGCCAAAGCCTAAGCTTGTGTCTCCCTGCTTTGAGTTCTTTTTTCATGTTAAAAAGGTGAATTGTAGCTCCACCAATCAAACCCTCATTTTTCTCACATGAAACGCCCCAAACCTGCAGTATCGAATAAAAGGTATTGTAATTCAGACTCAATTTCCACTCAAAAAATAGTTAAAGGAGACTGTCATCATCTTTACCTTTTACAAATAGAAACTTAATAATTAAATATAGATGACCACAAGCATTCACAGAACAATAAAGACTCAACAAAACACATTCAAGAAAAAAAAGGGGTGGGGTAAATAGATGGTCAGACTAGTTGCTATAAGGAACAAAATCCAAGCACAAAAATTGATCGATTATGACAAATGCAAATTTTGCACATCTATCATAAGCCAAACAAAACAATTCTAAACAATTCAAAAAATACATCTAAACAATTCTAAAAACACATCAATCGAGATGCAGGAAAAAGGACTCAAATACCACTGTAAACACATCTAAACTTGAATCCTTGCACGATAAAGCGACAAAAGGACTCAAATATCATCATTTTAAATCAAATCAAATGATATAATTATCAACAATAGAGCATGTTATGATAACTAACCACAAAAACATACATATAAACCCACACAAACAGAGCAAGTTATTATAACTAACCACAAAAACATACATATAAACCCACACAAACAGAGCCGGGACTAAAACAGAGAAGAGATTAACCTCAACTAGCTTAAAAATTGCTCTTGATCCAGTAAAGTGGTAACCCACACAACTAAATGCTCCTGTAAAATCAAAATTGAAAATAACATAAATTAAAAAATAAAATAAAGCTTAAATATATACATATATATACACACATATGGAACGAGTTCTAAATTGGAAAAAGAAATGAATGTTACTTACTAATTGTTGTAATATAGATCCACTTGCTCAAGAATATAGACCCGCTTGCAACAAATCTGTTGAAAGACACAAATTCAAATATTAAAATTCAAAAATCGAACATAAACTCGAAGAATGAAAGCTAACTCCAAAGAAAGAGAGCGAATTCAAGCTTCATTAGCACGATGACAGCTTCGATTTTGAGATTAATTAGCTAGGATCTGTGATTTTTCATGCGCGATTGTAAGTAATTGAAATTCTAGGGTTTCATTATTGTTTAAGAGAAAATTTAGGGTTTATGTTTATTTACGGTTGATAAAGCTAAGAGATGAATGGGGGAGAGATAGAGAGAGAGAGGAGGGAGAGAGAGATGAAAGAAAGAGATGAGTGAGAGAGAGGTGAGTGTCGAGTGAGAGAGTGTGAGAGAGAGATGAGAGTTTTGGGAAATGTTCAGAGCGGGCAAAATAATTTAGGGGAAATGTTAAGGCGGGGAATGAAATTTCTAAGGGGGAAATGTTTTACTAGAAATGGGTGGAAATGTATCATTCGTGTGTTTTTTATTTTTTAAAAAAACATAAAAGACATCGGTTATTTTACGTACCGATGTCTGGAAAACAGCTTAACATCGTTTTTTAAAAAACCGATGTTAAAAACCTTTTTAACATCGGTGGCTTTTCAAACCGATGTAAAAGGTGCGATGTCTAATCTATATTTTCTAGTAGTGTATAACCAAATGATAACGTATTGTGCTATGCATAAAGATCCCTATGTGAGTTAAAGAAAGTCAATAATTCATATTCAGTGCCTTCGTTAGATTAGACTTCTGACCTTTATTCAAATAAAGTTTAGGGTCGAAAATAGATTTGCACATACCGACATAGGTTGAAAAATTATGACTTGACACAGAATACGGTCTATCTTTATACAAAGTTGCATTTTCTCCTCATTGTTGATATAGGTTACCTAATACTAAATGAAGATGACACCTTAGTAAGGCTTCACTTTTGTACTGCTTTAAAAAATGTATGGTTGAACCTTTGGTCGTAATATATATACCTGAAGTTGCTTGCAATGTACAAGATTTTTAGTAACCGGGAAGGCAAGGATCGATTACCACTAAGAGCCATGAAATCACTGCTATAGTAAATTAGAAGTGTTTGTGTGCAAAAATTTTCTACACTTTTTATATTTCTACTATAGGTTGCTCACTTAGGAGTGTTCCTGAGATCACCCTCAGACCAGTAGACTCATTAAACAAATACGTAAATTGGCATTAGTTAAGTGTAATCCATCTATTCACAGCAGTGTAG
Organism: Saposhnikovia divaricata; assembly: GCA_036435485.1. Lineage (NCBI taxonomy): Eukaryota > Viridiplantae > Streptophyta > Magnoliopsida > Apiales > Apiaceae > Saposhnikovia > Saposhnikovia divaricata. The sequence goes on from CM071594.1 coordinate 197,606,295, forward strand.
TTTATTTAATAAAATAATCATACAATTTCCAAATTTTAACAAAATAAGAATGTTATGTAGAGTTTAAGTGTGTGTAAAAAAATATTAATGGTTTTCTAGGATATTTATGGAAGTAAAGACTCAATTTTTTTTTCCTTCCAAATTGTTGGTTTCTGAAGGAAAGTTTTCTCCTTTAAGTTTAGAATTCTAGCCCACCTTCATAACTATAAGATCATGTTAGTTGGTTTTGTCTTCAGTGGAGATCTTCTGTAGATGCAATGATAATATACGATACATATGATTACCAGTATTCATAATTAGGTGCGGACAATCCTTCGGTTCATTTACTTATGGTAACTACTGAAGCTTTTCACTCAATATTGAATTTGCGTGAAGAAACGGAAAATGACAAGGTAAACTGCAGAGCTTACAAACTTTAAAAGATAAGACTGGCTCATAAGTAGTTGAAATAATGATTATGTTAAATTGAAAATAATATTAAAGAGATGTTTACATGAACTACCACTAGGATCGTTAACATCTATATTCTTTTTGGCATATTCGTGCAAAGTTTTATACAAATTTTTTGTTGCAACTTTTAGCATATAAATTTTACGATAGTATTAATAATTTATTTTTTGTCATCTGGTAGCATAACTCAAGTGTAATTAAGGTGAATACTGTAGCAAATTATACTGCAATATTAGTCTTAATGCTGCCATGTGGACAATAAGACATTGAAATAATTTTTTTTTTTTTGATATTAAAGTAGGAATTCACAAGAAAAAAGGTCTTTTATTTACACGGGGAAGACTTTTGGTATTATTAGGAATAAAACACAAGTAATGTAGATGTTTTGCAAGAGGGCGGTAGATGTATCGGCTAAAGATACGATTAAGAGGTCCAAGAAATTGCGTGAACGGGTTTAATGTCTCTTTAGATTAACTTTGGAACATGTTTATACATGATGAAATGCATCCTTACATATCCCGCTGTTTTTAGTAAAGACGTGGACTTCGTAATTAAACAAGGTGGAAGTAATGGACTTTGGAAGAACAAATACATAAAGCCAATTTAACATCTTTTCTTCATCCAGGTATTTAAATTATAGATTGATCTAATATTTGGAGTTGGATTTTCAGAACTTAACTTGGAGGAAATGATTATAGAAGTAATCAAGCTAAATAACTTTCATGAAGGTGACCAACTCAGATGGGATGCAATCAAGTTGAGTGTAATCGTGAGGTAGAATGCACGACTCTCTCAATTCCCACAATGTTGAGAAAGTCATATTAGCCATGGCTTGCTTCGAAGTATAAATGTCAAAAGCTCTTGGGTCATATAAATGTTGATGTCAGTGTCTTATGTTAGAACTATGTAGTCACTTAATGTTTGTCTTAATTTTTTTGAATGACAAGTTTATTAGTATCCTGGATTGTTTATAGTGAATGTTTTTTTAGAATAGTTTATAGTGAATGTTGTGTTGGATCTCTAATCTAATTTTTTTGATTATATTACTTTAATTTTAGTAAAATAAAATTTTAATATTTTTATAAAAATCTTATGCTAAAAGGTAAATAGATAAATGATATTGTAATTTGGAAAGAGATCAAACACCGATTTTTTTCCTAACTAAAGCAAACGTTGTTTCATTTTGAACAAAGTTAGATGATCACTGAATTCACGTACTATTATCTATAATCTATTAATGGATGCTCTTTCACAATCATGGCTGATTAGAACCTAGCATGAAACTAATAAATTGTAATCATTTTACAATCAACGGTATTGTGGACCAAAATCCTTATCTAATGTGTACATATATTATAAAATGCATTGATGGGCTTAGCACGCGTAGCGCGGGCATAGGTCCCTAGTCATTATAATAGTAACTAGTAAATAATGACTGTATTTTTAGTCGAACTCATTTACTTAACAGAAAATGTTCTGACACATTGCTCACAACAATTTAGTAATTTACAGTCCTCTATTGTTAGATCAAAACCAGATAACAATTTAAGTGGGAAATGATCTGTAATCGAATTGCTGGTTTACTTGCCAGACAATCTTGAAATATGGTTGTTCTTGTAATTTCGTAGGAATCTGTTTCCTTTTATTTTTTAGATATCTTTTGCTGAGCGATTACTGTTTATAATATAGCACCTTTGCTTTAAAAAATCAAAAAAGTTCTAAACCGATACTTACAAGCAATAGACATGAATATTATTTGAAGTCCAACTAAGCGCAATTAATATATATTAACAATTGAATTAATGTAAACATATATATATATATATATATATATATATATATATATATATATATATATATATATATATATATATATATATATATATATATATATATATATATATACTCAAGGAAGAACCTTCTTAGCTGAGGAAACTTAGAGACCATCTTCTTAGAAATTGATTACAATTTGATCAGATGGTTGTAAATTAATGATAATTTAATTTAAAATAAAATACACACATACCTTATTTACAGTAACAAGGGCAAAGGGCAAAGTAGTAATCTAAAAATTATAAAAGATTACTTTCGATATATCATATCACTCTAAAAAACATTACTCAAAATCAGTCAATCTTGATTGATTACAATCTGTTCTTTCATCCTTCATAAAATTTAATTATTATATTTTTAGAAATTTTGAAGATCTTCGTTATTTTTGGAAATAATATATTGCTTTAATAAGTAACACTAATAACTAAAATCAACTTTTTTTTTGTATTAAAAATCTTCTGAATTGACACACCGTTAAACATATTTCATTTTGGTTGTGAATGGAAATGGACAACATGAGTGTTGTTCATGCTGGTAATTTTTGTTGGATATTTTAGTGTAATTGGATTGACTAGTAGATCAATGTAATCGTAATGTTACATCGAACAAGTCGGGAGAGTGCGGAGTGCATGCTCTGTTCGAGTTCGTTATGATTTCAGTATTATTGCTTATGAGACATGTCTATTGACATCAAACACATCTGTTAGAATGAGATGTGTCTGTTGGCAAAAGACACATCTTGAGATGTGTCTGTTAGCATTAGATATGACTGTTGGAATGAGATGTGTCTGTTGGCAAAAGACACATCTTGAGATGTGTCTATTGGCAAAAGACACATTTGTTGACATCTATATATAGGTGTTGCATTGATCATTTTTAGTATGAGTTCATTTTGAAATTCACAACAAAACACAATCTCTCTTCTTGCAGAATTTCTGATTTTATCCGATTGAATTATTTGGGTGAACCACAAATAACTTCAATCTGAAAGTGTTCACACGACTTCAGAAAAATCCAAGTCATCACCCTATTCCCCAACAATTTTTAACGTTTATTTAAGAATTTTTTGTTTCTTTGGTGGTATACGTTAATTTTGATCCGATTTTTCTTAATTGTTTTAATCCTAATTAATATTGATTATTTTTTTTACTAAGATAGTTGATGGAGGTGATAACAACAACAGTAGACTCCAATGATGCATCAGACTTACAATATGAGAAAGTACATCCTCAAAAATGTAGAAAAAGGATTTGCCATATTTACAGAGAACTGACAATATGAGGAAGATTTGTAATCTGATTTGAGGCACATGATTTTTTTTCCTAGTGGAATGGGGTAATTGGTACCGTACATCCCACCTTGTCATGTATTCTTCCTCTACAAATTAACAAATCTCTACTAGGTTTTAGAGGTATAAATTACAACAACGAATTTATAGAATTTTGAAATTTCCAGCAAGTTTTAATATAAGAATACAGTTTTATTTTTATTTTATTAAAAAATACACCTTTACAACATTATTTGTTAATTTTTGTGAATTGTGTTCTCAAATCCTTCTAGGAATATTTTAAACAATATACCAACACATAAGGGAATCTTACAATCCATGAATTAAATTTTGATTGGATTGCTCAATCTAAATTTAATTAACATTAATTATATATTAGTTATCAATCATTTTTAGAAACAAAATAATTCTTAATAATGATTATCGTCACTTGATATTGACTCTTCTTTCCATTTTTTTAGAATTCTTCTTTCCATATCTTAGTCATAACATTTAAATTCGATATTATTAAATTATTTCGTGTTCTATTCAAGATTCGAGATAATCATATATACACATGAATCATGTGTTTTGTTAGAATGTTTTGTTAGATTGTTACTATCTATAAATGGAAAATAAACACACTTAATTGGTTGAAAAATGGCACAATCTATATTGGTTGAAAAATGACACAATATATTATAATATTTATCATTTTTAAGTTTTTTTTCCAAAGAACATGTTATAAAACATGTAGGAAAAAGTTGTGTTTCCTTCAAAATTCCAAGATATCCGTTCATGTTAAATGTTCATGTTATGTATTTATATTGACTTTCCAAAAAATACATTGAAAACCTATTTATTAAGAATTGGAAAATGCTAGATATTAATAATTCCCAAATGCCAAGTTTCTTATTTTAATTAGTCATAACAAATGGACCCTTGCATTCACACCAACCTCCCCAATCAAAATTTTCTAATCTGTCATCGAAGCCACATCAGGGAACAATTTTTGGATACAATTTGAGGTACCTAGCACTACTCGTAAGAATTAATCAATAATTTATATAACACCCTCTTTCTAATTTATAAAAGGAAACAAATCAAACATATCATCAAAAATCTTCAATACATTTTTGTACCAAAAGGAACCAAATCTAATCATATATCATTTTAAATTGTAAGGATATTTGTTTTTGAAATAAAATTGTAAAGATATATATGCATTCATATAATCAAGTTTAAATTAATGAAATCTTTCTTCAATTTATAATTTAAATTTGAAAAATTTTATTCATTTATTTTATAGTTAATTGATGACGAATCCAAACACTTGATAAATGTTAACAAAATCTAAACTTTTAAAATAATTAAAGAATGCATAGTTTTATTCTTAATATAATTTAAACTAATCCAAAAATTCAAATTAAATTTTCTTTCATCCTACAACACATATCATATTCTTTAAATTGTTATAGAAAAAAATAAGAAATTTCACATTAGAATATTTACTAAAATTACAAAAAAAAATCTTGTTAATACACGATAATCAAATAAATTTTGTAAAAATTATAAAAAAATGCAAAAAACTATTTTTCAATAATGTTAAAAGACAACAACACTTGAGCGAATGTAAAAAAATAAAAAATATATAAATTTATTAAAATTGTATGAAACATTTAAGAGAATCTCGTTTGGTTTTAGAAATGGCACAAGAATGTAATTTTAAATTATTACTAACTTTTCTTAATAATACACTTTGGAGTATTTCATCTTCTCGTAGTAGTACTAATAATTTATTTATACAAATAAGGTATTTTAAATAATTATTATATTTTTAGCAAAACACTTAAAAGAATTTTGTCTAGTCAGGTTAATAAAAGACTTAAGAGAATATTGTCTAGACGTAAAAATAATTTGTTTACGCAAGTAAGATATTTTAAATAATTAATGTATTTTTTTAGCAAAACTTAAAAGAATCTATGTAAAACACATACACAAACATCTAAAAAAGGAATACGAAATTTTGTATGTTTTATTTTGTTCGAGATATCTATAAAACTTCGAAATATATATGAAGACTGTTAAAAAATTTATTAATAAAATCTTATAACTAGTATTTTGTAAAATTTAATGGTATATAGTATAATTTTATAACAAAACACACTTGAAAGATACCAAAAAAATAAGGAAAAAAATAAATTTTTTGAAATTGTGGAAAACACTTAGGAGACTCTGGTTTCGTCTAAAAAATGAAACATGTGTTTTTATTCGATAACATGTTTTTTAAAATTAAGCACTTAAGAAATCTCGTCTAGTCATTGAATTAATTTGTTTACATGTTTAAGATATTTTAAATAATTATTATATTTTAAACAAAACACTTAAAGGAATATTGTCTCATCGTAAAAATTGTTGGTTCTTGAGTATTGCATAAGGGGGTTGAATGCAATGATAAATTCAAATCTTTACTTCAACAACAATAATAAAGATTCTAATTTATCTGTAGAAGAAATGCAATCACAAGTAGTAACTCAAGATGTTTCTCACAAAATAAAAGTTTTATTTATTTTGCAATGTTTTGCTACAACCTAGAGAAAAATAGTTTTCTCCAGCTTCGTGTTCTTGAGTGATATAGATAGAATGAGAGATAGATCTCTATAAACCTGACTTTGCTCGGTTGTCTCTATCTACATAGGTTGTGGAGTTGCTGCCATTTTCAAGTGGCAGCTCCTTACAATTTGCACCCCCATGTTGCTGTCATTTTCAAGTGTCAGCTCCTTACAATTTGCACCCCCATGTGACTTTCCTAGATTGCTATACAAACAGAGTTATCAGTACATATAAAGCAATCTGGATACATTCTAAATTAAGCTTTCCTAGTTCTAGTAGATGTTGATTTACCATACTCTCGAATTGGTAAGCTTTGTCATGTTATCTCTCAAGCTTTTGTCGTAGTCTTTGCAGGTCTGCTACAATCTTTGAATACTGCAGCATGCCTATTTCTTGACCATATCTTCTGTCACATTGTTTGACTTGGTAAATCCCCAATTCAAAATGATTCTATTGAGACAGTAACCTTCGACGCCAAATCTGCTATCATGAGAATGTACTTTGGATGATAGTATGAATCCCCGCCAATGATGCTGTCAGGAATTCCAGACTTGCTGTCAAAGAGTGAGAATGTTGTTGTCTTCATGCTTCCTCCAATGTTGCTTTCAGATTGGACATTCTGTCATGACTTGCAACATGCTGTCTTCTTGTAACCTTACTGTCAATGTTATGACAACAACATTTTTATTCTTGTTGTCTACCTGATGTATCAAAATTTGTTTTAGAACACATTGAATTATACATCTGAACCATTATAAGAAATTACAGCTTCTTACTCATTCATGATTGCAGCGTTGTCCTCCATTTTCATTTATGTATGTTTCTTCAAGCTGTTAAAATATACGGGTTTATAACGTATAAAATATATTAAAATCAGGTTTCCATGATGAATGCTGATTTGAGGAATCATTTCCTTAATGGAAAAAATTCAGAAATTGATCAGTTCCCATGATTACAAGATTCTGCAAATTATTCTGTCTAATGAGTGCAGATTGTTTGTCCTCAAATTTCATTAGAATCATAAAATTGCCATTGGAATTTCTGATTTATTAATGTTAGTCACAGAGGCATGCCTGTATACATCTAATAACAAGCCCAATTGTTTGTTATGCTTTGAATTACTTACATGACCCCTTAACTGGGGAACCCTCTAGTTGTAGAGTTTCTACTTGTTTCTAGTACCTGTAAAAGGCATCAAAATTCTATTTGTGTAATTGTACAAATTAAGACATAAAATAGTACTTGAAAGAATATCTAGAGATCATGCCTCAAGCTTGGAGAACAAGGCTGTAGAAATAAACACAGTTGGATTTTGAAGATTGAAGATTTGCCTAAGTACTAATTCGAGAAGTATTTTGTTCTATTCGAAAAGTCTAGCTTTCGAGAAGTCAGGGATTCGATGTCTCAAAAGACACTGTTCGATATCTCAGGAAGTCAACAAGTCAAAGCTTCATTTGATAACTCAGAGATTCGACATGTCTAATACTCTGTTCGAGAACTAAAAAAGTCAATATGTCAAAGCATCAATCGAGTTCTCAAAACATTCGATATCTCAAGGACTTAGGAAGCTATTCGACATCTCAAGGATTCCATAAGTTAAAAGCTCTATTCGATAAGTCAAGGATTCCTGAAGAAAAGACTAATTCGAGAAGTGATTCGATATGTCAATAATACAGTATTCGAGAACTCACAGTTATCTAAGTCAATTCTGGTTGTCGAATCAATCACTTGGTTACTTCTCGAATGCATTCTTGAAGACAAAATACTGAAGATTGTACAAGTTAGAAACCTGCAGCAAGCCAAAACACTTTCAGGACCACAGTACTGTAAAGTGCTTTTGGAAAGTCTACAAGAAACTTAGATAGTTGTTATAGGAGACAAGCTGATAAAGAAGTGGATCTGAGCAGGTTAAAGAAAAGTCAAATTACATGTTGCTTGGATTTTTACTCAAAAAGGGATAGACAAATTAGAAAGCAATTTTGTTTGTCATTACACTTGTAGTAAGTAGGTTGTACACATGTTCTATAAGTGCAAAACCTCACTTCTCTAGTAGTAAGCAAGCAAAAACGAGTTTTCATACATTATCATAGATAATATCTCTCTGAAAAAATGAAGCTAAGAATACTAATATTTGTATTCACAGATTGTAGCAAATATTTTATCTAATACAACATTAGATTAAAGTAAGTAATTGTGTTCTTGTGTTTTTATTCCGTACTTACAAATTCTGTTAAACACAAACACACACTTAGCTACACAAACATCAAACTGATTCAAACCTTCAAACAATCGTTCTTAAGATTCTTATTTGAAGAAAAGTTTGAAAATACATTCACCCCCTTTGTATTTTCTTGTGTGTGTATTCCATACTCAACAAGTGGTATCAGAGCAGGCTATTGATCAAAACAGGAAAAGATCATGAATACACCAAAGACAACAGGAACGGTGAAGGTCCCTATGTTTGATAAACACAACTACAACCTCTGGAAGATCAAGATGATGTTGTTCATCAAAGCTGCTAACCCTTTATACCCTGAGATTCTCAAGAATGGTTCATTTGTTCCACAATAAGAGATTGTTGAGTCAACTGTTGGAACAATAACCATTCCAAGATCCTATGTTCCCAAAGAACCATCTAAATGGACAGACACAGAAAAAGAGAAGGTTGCACTTGACAGCCATCTCATGCTGCTGATTATAGATTTAATGGAGCTGTCAATGTTTGCCAATATAGCTACGTGTACAACAGCAAAAGAGATGTGGGATCACATTGGAATTCTGTGTGAAGGGACAGAGAAAGTTAGAGAAAACATATATTGGTCACTCAATATGAAGCTTTCATGGCTCATCCTAAAGAGAGCATCACTGAGATGTTTGAAAAATTTCACAAGCTGGTGACTGAGCTATAGATGAATGGAAAGGTTTACAGTACCAAGGAACTGAATATGAAGTTTCTACTCTCTTCACCAAACCATCTAGAGCAAAGAGTTATTTCTCTAAGAGAAAGAGATCTGAGCAGAGTTACATATGATGTGCTCTATGGTGTACTGAAGACTCATGAGCTTGAGCTACTTCAGAAGAGGGCTATCCAAGCCAACCAAGGCAGAATGGTCAATACATCATGTGTCTTAATTGTCAACAAATCTATTCAAGACCTTGAAGCATCTACAAGTCAGCTGAGGATAGAAGAGATAGTGGATGATGAACCTGAAGTTGAGGTGCCTGAAACTGTTGAGGAAAAAGAAGAAGATGAGTTTTACACTCTCAAGGAGTTAGATGCTATGGAAAACACTTCATATGCCTTCATGGCCAGAAAATTTCCAAATATCAGATTTAAGAGAAAATAACCCTTCAAACCTAGACCTCAAAACCATTCATTCAACAAGAGCAAAGCACCTGTGAAGCCAAACAAGAATAAATTCAAAACTGGCTATGTGGATAGGTCATCTGTGAGATGTTATAGATGCAATGACCTAGGGCATTTTGCTAGTGAATGCAAGAAGCCTAAAAAGAAGGATAAGGAGTTTCTTGAGCTTGAAGCTAAGTATGAGGCCCTTCTGAGAAAGGAAACACCAGGCAAGGCCTACATAGCTGAAGGAAAGTGTTGGGATAATACTTACAGTAATGAAGAAGAGCAAGAATTCTGCAACTATGCCTTGATGGCCAATTCCAAGGAAGAAACATCTTCATCAGACTCTCAGGTACTATCTCTCACTACTATAGACATGTCTGTTTCTGAATACAAGATTATGATTGAACAATTATCTGTTGAGATGTTTAACATTCATACTAGTATGACTGCTGCTAATGAAGAGATTGTGAAATTATCTGCTAAAAATGAACTGTTAAACGAAAGAAATGAGGAACTTGAGCTAACTGCTATGCAAGTAGAAAACCTTAAGAAAAAGGTTGAATATCTAGAAAATAAGGTTCTATGTGCTAGTCAGATTGAGAAGGCTCTTAGGGATGAGTTAGCTGAGAATGAATTCAAACTTAGAACTTTTAAGAACTCCTCTAGCCTATTGCAGACCTATCATGAGAAACATCAAGAGAATGCAAAGGCTGCTATTGGTTTTGACTATGACACTTTGAAAAAGAGGAAAGGCTAAGCTGTCATTGAAGATGACAAAGTTGTTTATGATAATGTGCCTCAAGTTTTTAAAAATGCTAAGGCACCTATCTTTAAAGAGTCAATAATTGAAATTGATGAGGAAGCCTTATTCATCAAGTAAATGTTGATTGATGAGGATAAAGCACATTTCAAGTAAACAACCAGCACCCTCTAAGAGTGAATGTGTCAAAGTAACAACCAAGAAGCCTGTTGATGTTAGACCTAAAACTGAGAAATCTGTTAAGTTTGAACCAGCTAGAAAGAATGAATCTGTGAAGAATGTGGCTAAAAAGAAACAAAACAGAAATGGCAAACTAGGGATTAACAAAGATACCAACTATGCTTATGTGCCTAATGCCCCTAGAAAAACTTGTCAAAACTGTTTCAGTACTAATCATTTGACTTATGCTTGTAAGAAACCTTTAGGTAGTGTACCTAAACCTTTCTATGATTGCTCTGTGCCTTTAAGACATAGAGATTCTCCTTTCTGTGATAAATTTGACTGTATGCCATGCAACATGAATGTTATGACTAGCTGTTTCAATTTGAGAAGGCAATTCATTGATGGTTGTATCAGTCACAAATCTCACACACACTACACAAGGTCAAAGTATTCAAGTCCTCCTAAATCTAGGAAGGTACCTCTGTCACCTAAGTCTGAGAACTCAAGTTCTAAGACTCCTAGTTGTGATAAGAAGACTAGCCCTAAGAAAGTTGATAAGCATGTTTTTTATGATAAAAATGTTTCTAAGCCAGGTGGATCCAAACTTGTTTGGGTACCAAAGAAGAAGTAATACATTTGTGTTTGTAGGGCAAAAAGAAAGAAAAGAAAGTCATTTGGGTATTGGACAGTGGATGCTCAAACCACATGATTGGTGATATGGCCCTGCTATCACAGTATGAAGAAAAGGCTGGCCCTATGGTTACTTTTGGAGATGACAGCATTGGTAACACATTGGGATATGGCAAACTGAAAGTTGGTAATGTCATCATTGAAGATGTAGCACTGGTCAGAGGGCTCAAGCATAATCTACTGAGTGTTGGACAGTTTACTGACAGGGGTTTCAAAGTGGATTTTGACAAGGATGAATGTTTATCACTCATAAGAAGATTGGTGAACTTGCTCTATTTGGAGTAAGGAAAGGAAGCCTGTTTGTAGCCAATATGGATTCTGCAAGCAAGGATAAAATTTGTTGCTTTTACTCAAAGGCATCAAATGAAGATTGTTGGCTGTGGCATAAAAAGTTATCACACTTGAACTTTAATGCCATTAGCTCTTTAGTCAAAAGAGAGTTAGTGAGAGGCATGCCCACACTCGAATTCTGTCAAGAAGGAGAGTGTGAGGCTTGTCAAAAAGGAAAGATGAAAAGGTCAAGCCATAAGTCAAAGATAGTGACATGAATAACCAAGCCCCTGCAACTAATTCATATGGACTTGTTTGGGCCTGTCAATATTATGTCATGTTTGCACTAATACACGCAAGCGTACGTGGTCACAAGTAATATAGATATAAGTCAAGTTCGTTCCCACAGAGATCTGGTTAGGTTTCAATTCAGTTCATGTACCTATGCAACAATGTATGGTTTTTATTCACTGCTAAGATAATTAACAAATTTGGGTTTAATTAACTAAATTAACTAAGAAGTAAATTAACAACTAAGAATTAACTAACTAACGAGTAGGGGTGTACGCGGTTCGGTTGCGGTTCGATTTTTGGCGGTTGATGCGGTTTTTCGATTTTGGCGGTTTTGGAAATTTCCAACCACAGCCGCAAATGCGGTTGCGGTTAACCGCATGATGCGGTTGCGATTAACCGTGGTTGATGCGGTTCGGTTTGCGATTAACCATCTACGCTTAATTTAATAAAAATTAAAATACAATAAGAGTAACATGGGATCCTAACTTCATTAAATACTTCGCTTAGATCTGAAGCCTTTAATCACTATATGCAATGGTTATGATATCTGATCGGACAACACGGAAGAAGTACACGCTACCTGTCAGCATATGTATACCAAACTACCCATGCATCCGCGAAAGAGATAGAAGATGAATAGACACCAATTATGCTTAGACCCTATATGTCTATAGAATTTGAAAACATAACGGTTGAGGAACAAGTTATCCATATTGATCACATAGGGAAACATAATATATTTCTATTTATGCTACAAATCATGTTGATAAACAATCATGAACCTATGCTATCATGGCAAATTCTAAATCTCAAGATCCACTTTCACTTCACAAGAGATTAACAAATTAGATGTTAGCTACGCATCTATCAATTAAGCATAACCATACGAGGATATCAGATATACATCACACACAGATCTTTAAAGCATCAAGATACTAAACTACATAGATAAATCCGTTAGAATCCCATGACAATGATTAGTTCATAATTGAACCGTTCGTCATCATGGGATCAAGTTAAACCATGATAATAAAACAAGATCTGAATATTAAATAAAAGTAATAGAGTTTAGAAAACAAATCCAAAACGAGCATAGAAGAATAGAAAAGATGAAGTAGATCTAGATCTCCGTTGCTTGTCACGAGCGTTGGAAATCCTTCTCCAAGTCTCTCTCCTCTCCCTCTAATGTTATTCTAAGTAATGATATGTAATGTTAAGTAATAATCCAAATTACAATGATACAAGGTGTTTAAATAGGCCCTAGAAGTCTTATCCAACAAGAAATACCCAAAACTACAACTTAGATTCGAAACAAGAAAGGTATTAGAGTTTTTAGGAGACAAAATCGGATTTTCAGCAATTCCGCCAGGCCATGGCCTAGACTCTGCGCCATGTCCCGAAGTAAAATCTGCCCAGGCACGCCATGGCCTAGACTCTGCACCATGTCCCGGCTCTGCAACTGCCCGGCATGGTTTCTTCACTATTTGTTCGTTTTTCCGTCGATTTCTCTTGCTCTTTCTTCGACTAATGTCATCCTCATTCCTAGAACTCCAAACCTCCCTAGGATTGGTACGAGAAACTTCATTTCTTCACTTCATACTCTTGAAATCCACTCCGCATCACGAAATCTCCAACTTTAACCAACGATTCATAACCCTGCATATCTCAACGAAACATATCAAAAATACAACATTCTTGAGGTCAAGACATCAATTTAAGTATAATTAGAATGCTTCAAGTGGATATAAAATCCAATTATCATGTCACTTGCAAGAAAGATGTATACCTTGGTGAAGGTTGATGACTTTACAAGGTATACATGGGTGGAATTTCTAGCATCAAAGGATGAGGTTCCACAAGTAATCATTATGCACATAAAGAAAGTTGATAAAGATGCAAAGGCCAACAATGCAAGTGTGATTGCATTAAAAAGTGACAATGGAACAGAGTTCAATGCCATGCTTGAAGCATTCTGCAAAGAGAATGGTATTTCACAACAATTCTCAGCTCCAAGGACTCCACAACAAAATGGAGTTGTTGAGAGAAAGAATAGAACTCTAATAGAGACTGCTAGAACAATGTTACTTCATGCAAAAATGCATACATGTTTTTGGGCTAAGGCTGTGAGCACTGCATGCTATATTTAGAACAGAACTCTCATCAACAAGAACAATGGAAAGATACCTTAAAATTTGATGACTGGAAAGAAGCCTACTCTTAAATATGTTCATGCTTTTGGAAGCAAATGCTTTGTGTTAAAGGATAATTCTGAATATGTCGGTAAGTTTGATGCAAAGGCATTTGAAGGAATATTTCTTGGCTATTCATTGGAGAGAAATGCTTACAAAGTTTATGTCATCAGTCAAAAGAAGGTTATGGAAAGCACAGATGTGACTTTTGATGATAATAAACTACTTGGTCTAGAAGAAGCCAATGATGAAGATAAAGATCCATTGAGATTTGAAAATATGGATGATTCTGATGAAGAGATTGAAACTGAAGTTGAGATTACAGCTCAACAAACTCCAGTGAATAATGAAGCAAGAGAAGAGTCTGTGCCAATCAACAGTGAAGATACAAGCATCCAAGACACACCTGTGAATGAAAGCACCTTCACAGGGGGAGGAAATGAATTTGATCACAACTTGGATGATGAAGCAACATCAAGCTTGAGAAATCAAACTGAGCATTCAAGAAAATGAGATAGATCACATTCTGCAGATCAAATTATTGGAGATCCAAATGCAAGAGTGAGAACAAGGAGGGCAACTCAAAATGAGTGCCTCTATGGCTGTTTTCTGTCCCAAGTTGAACCTAAAAATATTGATGATGCACTGTTGGATCCAGACTGGATTATTTCCATGCAAGAAGAGCTAAATCAATTTAAGAGAAACAAAGTATGGGAATTAGTGCCTGCACCAACAGACAGGACCATTGTGGGAACAAAATGGGTTCTGAGAAATAAGATGGATGATGGTGTGATAGTAAGAAAAAAAGCAAGGTTGGTTGCAAAAGTTTACTCTCAACAGGAAGGTATTGATTATGATGAGACATTTGCTCCTGTTGCTAGGTTGGAAGCCATCAGAATTTTCTTGGCATTTGCTGCACATTCAAATTTCAAAGTTTATCAAATGGATGTCAAGAGTGCATTTCTGAATGGAGAGTTGGAGGAAGAAGTATATGTGCAACAACCACCTAGGTTTGAGGATCCACATTTCCCAAACTTTGTCTACAGATTGCTTAAGGCATTGTATGGACTTAAGCAGGCTCCAAGAGCATGGTATGAGACTCTATCACAATTTCTTCTTGAAAATCAATTCACTAGAGGCACTTTGGACAAAACACTATTTTACAAGAAACATGGTAATAATATTATCCTAGTTTAAATCTATGTGGATGATATCATATTTGGTTCTACAAATGAGAAGCTGCGCGAGAAATTCTCTAAGCTCATGCAAAGCAGATATGAGATGAGCATGATGGGAGAGTTGACATTCTTTCTTGGATTGCAAGTTAGTCAAAGAAAGGATGGTATCTTTATCAATCAAACCAAGTACATCAAAGATCTATTGAAGAAGTTTGATTTGGAAGATAGCTCACCTGCAAAGACACCCATGGCCACTGCCACTAAATTGGATGAAGATGCTAAGGGCAAGAAAATAGATATCTCAGTCCACAGTGGCATGGTTGGTTCTCTACTCTATCTCACTGCAAGTAGGCCAGACATCATGTTTACTACATGTCTGTGTGCAAGGTTTCAATGAAATCCAAAGGAATCAAATATGATTGCTATCAAAAGGATCTTTAGATATCTGAAGGGCACTCCAAACTTTGGTTTATGGTATCCTAAGGACACATGGTTCAATCTGGTTGGTTATTCTGATGCTGATTATGCTAGATGCATAGTGGATAGGAAAAGCACCTCAGGTAGCTGCCAGTTTTTTGGACAAAGGTTAGTCTCTTGGTATAGCAAGAAACAGGAATCTGTGTCAACTTCCACAGTTGAGGCTGAATACATAGCTGCTGGAAGTTGCTGTGCTCAAGTGCTTTGGATTAGAAACCAACTTAGAGACTATGGACTTGTGTTGGAAAAGATTCCTATCATGTGTGACAACACAAGTGCAATCTCTATAGTTGCAATTCCTGTCAATCATTCTAGAGCAAAACACATTGATATCAGATATCATTTTATAAGGGAACATGCAACTAATGGAACCATTGAGTTGCATTATGTTTCCACAGATAAACAATTAGCTGATATATTCACTAAGCCATTGGATGAAGCCACCTTCACAAGGTGGGTTAGTGAGATTGGAATGCTGAATTCTTCAGAATCTGGCTAAGTGAAAATATCAACTAAATTGTTGCAGCAGTAAACATTTATTTTATCTAAATGCTCAATATTTTTGAAGTAAGTGTTGGCTGAAATATGATTTATAAATATTTCAGCACTGCTGCATATGTTCAAAAATCATATTTTATTAGATTGAAATTTCTATGAAATTTTAAGAAAATCACTATTTAATTTGTTAGGATATTCTTCATTGAATATTTCTGGTGAATTTTGAAAGATAGTGAAAATTTAATTCTATGAGTGAAAAGGATATTTCGATAAGTCAGACTTCTCTAATGATTCAAGTTGTGTTACTACTCGACTTCTCTAACAAGTCTATTTAGAGTACCTTTGAGTTCTCGAATAGAGTCTTTTGGAGATATCGAATAGGACACACTTAACTTCTCGAATATGCTATTAGAGTTCTCTAATGCTCGAGTTCTCGAATATGGTACTTTGGTTCTCGAATGTCTGAGTTCTCGAATAACATAGTTTGAGTTCTCGAATCATTTTAAAAGGCTGAATTATCGCTGAATTTCAATCGTTTTTGGATTTTTATCTAAAACTTTAATTCACACATAAAAACATATTTTATTCAATTTTAAATTGGACAAACTGCCAGCTGTGGGTTACTACCTGCTTGAGTTATCGAATAAGCCATTCTTGACATATTGAATAGTTGTTTTACACTTCTCGAATACTAGACTTGTCGATACAAAACATACATCTAATCGACAATTCAAGTGTTTCATACTTATACAATTCCACAACCACTCTATTCATTTCACTCGATTTCTCGAGCATCTCACTATCAAAATCTCTCAAACCCTAACTGAGTAAAAGCTAAATTTCTTCTTCAAACCCTCATTCTCGTCTCTCCTAATCTGTAACAATGGCAAACACCCAACTCACCATACCCAAAAATACCAATTTCATTGCTATGACAAGTGATGTGGAAGCACCAAATGCAAATTACAAGTGCTTTGTTCGATGGATGTCTGAGTCATACATCAAAGATGCACTCTCAGCCAAATCCAACTATGTATCTCGATATTCTGGACCAGTTTTGGAGGACCGCTACTGTGGAGGTTGTTGCTCTTGAGAATGCTGTAACCTCCTACATAATCTACTGCAAGATTCAAGACAAAGAAGTTACTATCACTACAGAGGACATGAATCGAGCACTGGGACTCCATCAAGCAACGTATCACCCTCTAGTATCTGATAATGAGTTAATGAGTTCTTTGAGTTCATCAGATACTCAGATGCAATCAAGATTGGGCTTTTGAACATGAAGAATCTAAGGAAGGAATGGAGCTATGTGTTTGCTACTTTACTTCATGTGTTCACTGCAAGGAAATCAAGTTTTGATCAGATTAGTGCACCTGCACAGTAGATAGAATTCTCCTTGGCCTATGATAGGAAAATTGATGTCGGGAATCTGATAATGCAAGAGCTGTATGGGAGACTTGGCAAGAACGCAGCCAAGAGAGGTAATGAAATTTTCTTTCCTCGCTTTATTCAATCTGCACTCAATTTTGTAGACAATACTTTGGTTGAATTGCCTGGAATAGATAAAAGTAGAATAGGCTATCCTAAATCCATGACCAAACTCATTTTTGGTAATTTGGAAACTAGGAATGATGTGGATGTAAGACTTGTAATAACTCCTCATATGCAGAGGTTATTTGAGGCTTACCCCCACAACATGCCAACATTTGCATCAAAATCTGAGTTAGCACAGGCCAAGCTGGTAGTACAAACAGCTAACCCAGGGCCTACTAACCAACCCCCTCAACCAAATACATTACCAAACAATGAGCCAACTGCATCATCCTCTCAACAGGGTGATGTTAGTAAAAAGGAGAAGAAGAGAAAACAGGTTATTTCTGAACCTTTGAACATCTTAACTGAAGCTACTTTAGCTGCCGAACTAGGCTTAGGAAGTGAGGCATCTGAGTCACCCTTATAGAGACCAAAGAGGAAAAAATCTAAGAAAACCACCTCTTCGGTCACTCAAATGGCTGAAGTTGTAAAATCCGGGGCAAACAGCACACTTGATGTGCCCTCTCAATATAGTACATCTATAGAATCAAGCATTCTCCCCAATGCACCTTCTTGTATAGAGTCTGCACATGGGAGTGATAAGGCTTGGCACAACACTGAGTGGAGAATACATCACACTTGAAACTCCCTCTATTTCTCCGGGGGAGTTGCCAAAATCCATTCTCAAAGACACTTCTCTTCCAGAATCTACAACTCAAATTTATTTGCAGCCTGCAACTCAAGTAATTGAGGAGCAAGGCATTGATCACCAAGAATTTTCTCCTCTTGGTGAGTCAATGGATTCAATTGACTTAGTGCAAGACACTATGCTCACCACCCAGGACCTACATTTAGAAGGTAAGGGAATGCATGTTGGGGCATATCCTAATGACACCATCAAACACACAGAGGCTTCACTAGTTTCCACTAGAGACTCCGTGCCTGTGTCATCTATTGTTGTAACTCATCCTACTTCTGTGGAGACAACAGTAGTAGATTCATTCCATCCGATTGCAGAAGTTGCAACTGTAATTGAGGAGTCTAGCTTGCCTAGCTCTAGCTCTGACTTTTTATCGCAATGGTTGAAGCCTATGCAACACGATAATGCTTCAGGATCAAGGTTTGTTCCACACCAATTGACAGTTGAAGCTCTGCAAAGTCTTCATGTGGATCAGATTCCTGAGTTTGTAAAATAGCTCAAAACCTTGTCACCTCCAACCTTCCAAATCCAGACTATGAGGCAATTCTGCTATGTCACAGAGAAGATGTGGAGGCTCAAAAGGAGATAATAGTAGATGAAGCTGAAAGGGATGGTAATGTGGATGCTTGGTTGCAAGGGATAGGGAGTGTAACATTGAAGGAAGCTCTTCAATATCTTAGAGAAGAATACATCACTTCACTGGGATCAAATGCCAAATCTCTAACCCTTGTTGAAGTGTATGAAGCTATAAATGATGCATATAAGGGAAGCTTGAAGGCTGCTCACTACCTTGGCAAAGGAGTTGAAACAGAAATAGATGAAGTGTGCAAAGCCACGGCAAAGGTAGTGAGTGAGGTCAAGACTGAGTTCTCCACAAAATTCCCCTCTCTAGAATATGTCTTCAAAAGTGTCAAAGAGTGCAGAACCACATGCACATCTCTGGATCATCGCCTTCCTATGGTTCAAGATTCTCTAAATAAACTTACCACTCAAGTGCAAAATCTATCTTCTCAAACAACTGATTCCAATGCACAAATCAGAGTTCTCTTTTCCAATCAGTATGGGGATAAGCTAGTGACTGATGTCCCTATACATGACATGAAGAAGTTTGAGGTAGAAAGACTCAAGGAGCAATCATTATCTGGTTTCAAGGCTGAACAATTGTTGACTAAAGTAAACATCTTGGAAACAGAAGTGGTTTCTCTCAGAAAATTCAATGCTGAGCTCAAAGATTCTGTTGCCATTCTAAATGAAAAGTTGGACACTCAAGCAACTACTACTACTGAGGTTCTTCTTCACCAACAACAAATGATTTCTGCCATGATGCAACTCATGGGAGTCCCTCAACCTGCAAACTTGTCCACTACTCCACAACCACCAGCCTCTACTTCAAACCCAAGGGCCCCATCAAAGACACCTGTGTTTGAGAACAAGCCTAAGGGGGAGAAGGGTATTGTCATCTCCGACCAACCAAAACCTACAAAATTTAAACCTCAAGTTCAAACTAGAGGAAAAGGCAAAACCAAAGTCACTGAGACTTAATCCTCTAAACCTGTCAAACCTATCACCTCTCTACCAACTGTCACCCTACCAACTGTGCACATCACTACTCCAAGTGGTTTGTGATAAGTGGATTTTATATCTACTTGGAACGTCCTATATTGGCTTAAATTGATTCATTTGGCCTCAAGTTTGTTGCATTTTTGATGTGTTTTGTGTAGATGTGCAGGTTTGTAATTATTGGTTGGGATGAGCATTCTTCGTGGATCTTGGAGTTTAAATGGAGTTTGTAATGAAGAATGGAGTCTTGTTATAGGCCAACATGAAGATCCCAAGGCAAGGAATTGAAGTATGGAAGCTTTGAGGAAAAGAACTAAAGGAAACGGAGGCAAAACGAAGGCAAAACGAAGGAAATACATGCTGAAAAACGTCCCGGCAGAATGGACTTGAGGCCGTGGCCTCAAGATCTCAGGATGTGGCCTCGGGAGCAATCTGATCCGTGCGGAAATTTCCTTAAAAAGTCTCGAAAATCTTGCTTGGTTGGAATAAAAATTGTATTTTTAGGCTATTTCTTGTTAGAATAAAACCTCTAGGGCTTGTGTTTTTAAAAAAAACACGATATATCATTGAAAATAGGGAGTTACATCATACAGAGAAGAGGAGGAGAAACTAAAAAAAACACTTCCAAGGTGAAAGCAAGGGAGAATCGCTCAAGTTCAAGATCTAGGGTTTTTTCTTCATTGTTTTTCTGAATCTTCTAACTTTATACTTTGTTAACTATTGAATTATCTTTCAAGTATTCTATTCTCAATCATTAATTGTTTCAATTCTTGTGTTTTAATTATGTTATCAATTGAACCCATGATGGTGAAGGGTTCGAATATGAACTAATCACTATCATGGGGTTCCAATGGATTCGATTTCGTAATTATTGTGTTTGACATGTGATTGATTGTTGGGTGATTTGATTATGATAATCTAGTGTGGTTGATTTAATTGATAGATGTTTAGCTAGCATCTAATTTATTAATTCTTGTTGATTGCGAAAGTGGATTCAAGAGTTGAGATTTTGCCATACTAGCATGGGTTCGTGAATTAATTTGTTTATTCATGATTAGTGGTATGATTTAACCAATGCATATTGCCCCATGTAATTATAAAAGATAACTTATGCTTAAACCAATTACTTTTCCAGATTATATAGACATATATGATTTGATCGTAATGTGGTGTCCTCTTGATTTCTATCTGTTGTGGATGTTAAGTGGTTTGATATGAGTATATTGAAAGGTAACTCGTATTATCGTAGTGTTATCTGATTAATTATCTTGTCCGTCACCCGTGTCTGTTTAATGTGTCAACCTTTAGTGAAGTTTTTGATGAAATTGGAACTCCATGTTTTCTCATATATAGTTA
Organism: Saposhnikovia divaricata; assembly: GCA_036435485.1. NCBI lineage: Eukaryota > Viridiplantae > Streptophyta > Magnoliopsida > Apiales > Apiaceae > Saposhnikovia > Saposhnikovia divaricata. The sequence goes on from CM071594.1 coordinate 197,627,480, forward strand.
ATCTCGTTTGTTAATTTAATCTTAGTTAATAATTGTTTATTTAGTAAATCTAGTAATCAACAACCACTTTTGATAATTGTTCAAGCATTGAGAAGTAACCATACACTGTTGCATACGCACTAAAATTGGCATTACACCTAGTCTCTACGGAACGAATCTTATTTATCACTTGCTATTTGTGATCGCGTATACTTGCGTGTTTACGAGTCAACAAGTTTTTGGCGCCGCTGCCGGGGACTTCGGTGTTAATTGTAGTTTATGTGCTTGTCATCAGTGGTCGTTATAGATTATTGACTTGATCCGTTTAATTACTTATCTTGTGTTCTTCTTTTCCTTCATTTTTCAGGTACTTGAACGTGCATGCGAACACGATCTCAAACCAAAGCGGAACTAGAAAAGAAGGAAGAGATAGATTTACTAGAGGAAGAAGTTGAACCAACTAGTACAATGGGAGATCCTAATCCACCGGTACAACCAAAGGCACTCATGGAATATTCTAGGCCAAAGATCAATGATATTCAGTCTAGTATCATCAGGCCAGCTATCGCAGCAAATACTTTCGAGATTAAGTCTGGAACTATCCAGATGGTGCAGAACACAGTGCAGTTTGGGGGTGGTGCAACAGAGGACCCTAATATGCATATTAGGAATTTCATCGAAATCTGTGACACCTTCAAGTTCAATGGTGTTTCTGATGATGCTGTGAAACTGAGACTCTTCCCTTTCTCTTTAAGGGACAAAGCTAAAGGCTGGTTACATTCTTTGCCGGCTGGGTCAATTACTACTTGGGAAGAGCTTGCCCAAAAATTTCTCTCAAAATTCTTTCCTATGGCAAAAACAGCGGCCATAAGGAATGCTATTGCTCAGTTTGCTCAGACACAGGGTGAGTCATTGTGTGAAGCTTGGGAGCGTTATAAGGAGATGCTCAGAAAATGCCCCCATCACGGGATGCCCGACTGGATGGTTATTAATTGCTTCTATAATGGACTGGGAAGCCAATCTAGGCCTATGGTAGATGCTGCTTCTGGTGGAGCGTTGTGGGCTAAAAGCTACGAGGAAGCCTATGATCTGATTGAAATGATGGCGGCGAATGAGTACCAAAATCCTTCGCAGAGGTTGCAACCAAACAAAGTAGCAGGAGTTCTTCAAGTTGATACTGCTACTGCTCTGTCAGCTCAGTTAGAAGCTCTTAACATGAAGGTAGATTCGTTGGCTAATCTTGGGATGCAACAGGTAGCTAGCATCTGTGAGCTATGTGCAGGTGGGCATGACACTCGTCAATGCGCCATATCTAATGAGTCAGCGCAGTTCGTCAGCAACTTTCAAAAGCCACAAGTCCCAGCTCCTAATACATATCATCCAAACAACAGGAATCACCCTAACTTTAGCTGGGGGAACAGTCAGAACAACACGCAGCAATCATCTTATCCTCCTCTTAACCAGCAGTTTGGGGGTAGACAGTTCAATCCTTCAGGGATACAGCAGCAGTATGCACCGAGGCAGCCATATCAGCCTCCGGGATTTCAGCAACAGTCGAGTGAAAAATCTGAATTGGAAGAATTGAGATCAATGGTCAAAAGCCAAGCGGTATCACTCCAGAGTCAAGCATCTTCTCTCAAGACTTTGGAAAATCAGATTGGACAGCTCGCAAATGCCCTACTCCAAAGACAGCAAGGTAGTTTGCCTAGCAACACAGAACCCAATCCAGGCAAACGAGAGAGCAAAGAACAGGTACAAGCTATTACCCTGCGGTCAGGAAAAGTCACAGGGGGAGCAGAAGTTGAGCAAAATTCAGAACAGGATGAGCAAGAGGTAGTGGCGGAAAAGGAAAAACAGCCAATCTCTCAACCAGCTAAGCAGTCAGTTCCTTCAGAGGCAACTCCTCCAGTCTATCCACCTCCACCATTTCCTCAAAGGATGCAGAAACAGAAGCTGGATCAGCAATTTGGCAAATTTCTGGAGGTATTCAAAAAGTTGCATATTAATATCCCATTTGCTGAAGCTTTGGAACAAATGCCTAGCTATGCCAAATTTATGAAGGGAATTCTTTCAAAGAAGATTAAGCTAGCTGATTTTGAGACGGTAGCATTGACGGAGGAATGTAGTGCAATCTTGCAACAAAAATTACCTCCAAAGCTTAAGGATCCAGGGAGCTTCACTATTCCCTGCACTATTGGAAACGTGTCGTTCAACAAATGCTTGTGTGATCTTGGTGCAAGCATTAATCTGATGCCTCTCTCAGTATTCATGACACTTGGACTTCCCGACCCAAAACCAACCAATATTTCTTTGCAGCTAGCTGACAGATCGGTTACATATCCTCGTGGAAGACGTCTTAGTCAAGGTGGACAAACTCATTTTTCCCGCTGACTTTGTTATCTTGGATTTTGAGGAAGACAAGAACATCCCTATCATCTTGGGAAGGCCATTCTTGGCCACTGGCAAAACGTTGATCGATGTTCAGAAAGGGGAGCTGACTATGAGAGTGCATGATCAAAACATCACATTCAATGTGTTTAAAGCCATGCAACTTCCAACTGAAGAGGAAGATTGTTTCAGACTTGACATGGTTAAATCATTGCAACATGAGGAAGGAAAGTAGTTGTCGAATGCAGATGCCTTGGTAAGCACTTTACAAGGGGACTATGATTCTGAAGATGAAGAAATGGCAGAGTTTGTTCAGTTGCTCAATGCTAATCCCTACCAAAGGAAATTCAATGCGCCACCGGAATCACTTGGCTTAGCGGAGCTGCAAAAATCACAGATTCGTCTAAAGCCATCTATTGAAGAAGCCCCTGAACTTGAACTTAAGCCACTGCCGGATCATCTAAGGTATGCATTTCTTGGTGAAGCTTCTACTTTACCTGTTATTGTTGCATCCAACCTATCAGGTAGTGAGGAAGAAAAACTCTTGCGGATTCTGAGAGAGTTCAAGTCAGCCATAGGGTGGACTATTGCAGATATCAAGGGCATCAGTCCCTCTTACTGTATGCACAAAATTCCAATGGAGGAGGGAAGCAAGCCTTCTGTGGAACATCAGAGGAGGCTAAACCCCATCATGAAAGAGGTTGTCAAGAAGGAGATTCTTAAATGGCTAGATGCGGGCATCATTTATCCCATCTCGGATAGTTCTTGGGTGAGCCCGGTTCAGTGCGTACCAAAGAAAGGGGGTATGACAGTGGTACCCAATGAGAAGAATGAGCTTATTCCAACTAGGACAGTCACAGGTTGGAGAGTGTGTATGGACTACAGAAAATTGAACAAGGCTACTAGGAAGGATCACTTCCCTCTACCGTTCATTGACCAGATGCAGGACAGACTAGCTGGTCACGAGTACTATTGCTTGCTAGATGGGTATTCGGGCTATAATCAGATTGCCATAGCTCCAGAAGATCAGGAGAAGACTACCTTTTCATGTCCCTTTGGAACTTTTGCATTCTGACGAGTTTCTTTCGGACTTTGTGGTGCTCCAGCCACTTTTCAGAGATGCATGATGGCTATATTTTCTGATATGATTGGAATTAATGTGGAAGTCTTCATGGATGATTTCTCAGTTTTTGGGTCTTCTTATGATGGATGTTTACATAATTTGAGCATGGTATTGAAACGGTGTGTTGAGACAAATCTAGTGCTCAACTGGGAGAAGTGCCACTTCATGGTACAGGAAGGCATCATTCTAGGTCACAAGGTGTCTAGAAAGGGTTTAGAAGTGGACAAGGCCAAGCTGGAGACAATCGAGAAACTTCCTCCTCCTATCTCAGTCAAAGGAGTTCGCAGCTTTCTGGGACACGCCGGTTTCTATAGGCGTTTCATAAAGGACTTCTCTAAAATCACAAAGCCACTCTGCAATTTACTAGAGAAAGATGCGCCGTTTAAATTCACTGAGGAATGTTTGCAGGCATTCGAGCATTTGAAAAAGAAGCTAACAACTACTCCAATCATTACAGCCCCTAACTGGGAAGAGCCATTCGAGATGATGTGTGACGCAAGTGATTTCGCCGTGGGCGTGGTTCTTGGACAACGGAAGATGAATGTGTTTCATGTGGTCTACTATGCTAGTAAGACCCTGAATGATGCACAGCTGAATTATACAACCACTGAAAAGGAACTTTTGGCAGTTGTCTACGCGTTCGAAAAATTCAGATCTTACTTGCTTGGTGCAAAGGTCACGGTCTACACAGACCACGCAGCCATCAGATATTTACTCTCCAAAAAGGATGCTAAACCTCGATTAATTCGATGGGTACTCTTGCTTCAGGAGTTCGAGCTTGAAATTAAGGACAGAAAGGGGACTGAAAATCAAGTGGCTGACCATCTATCAAGATTGGAGCGGGGCGAGGAAATCAAGAAGGATGAGACTCTAATCAATGAACACTTCCCGGACGAGCAGTTATTTCTTGTGAAAGGTGAAGTACCTTGGTTTGCAGACTTCGTGAATTATCTGGTAAGCAATGTCATTCCATCTGAGCTCTCTTATGCTCAAAAGAAGAAATTTCTGCATGATGTCAAATGGTACTTTTGGGACGAGCCTTACTTATTCAAGCAAGGACCAGATAAGCTGCTAAGGCGTTGTATTCCATATAGTGAGACGGAAGGGATTTTACGAGATTGTCATGCCAGTATCTACGGTGGACATTATGGTGGAGATAAGACCGCTGCTCGAGTGCTTCAAGCTGGATTTTTCTGGCCAACTCTATTCAAAGATGCTCATCAGTTCGTGATGAAATGTGATAGATGCCAAAGAGTTGGTAATATTTCGAGGAGGAACGAGATGCCTCTAAATAATATGCTTGAAGTGGAGATTTTTGATGTTTGGGGAATCGACTTCATGGGACCTTTTGTTCCCTCATGCAACAACCAGTACATTCTTTTGGCAGTGGATTATGTATCCAAATGGGTTGAGGTGAAAGCTCTACCAACGAATGATGCTAAGGTAGTGCTCAACTTTCTACACAAACAGATCTTCACTCGTTTTGGAACACCTCGTGCTATTATCAGTGATGAAGGAACTCATTTTTACAATCGCCAGTTCACGGCTTTGTTAGCCAAGTATCGAGTATCTCACCGCGTTGCAACAGCCTATCATCCTCAAACAAATGGGCAAGCCGAAGTTTCGAATCGAGAAATCAAAAGAATCTTGGAAAAGGTAGTGAATCCTTCGAGGAAGGATTGGTCTTTGAAATTGGATGAAGCTGTATGGGCCTACAGGACAGCGTATAAAACGCCTTTGGGTATGTCACCATTCCAATTGGTTTATGGGAAAGCGTGTCATCTACCAGCAGAGCTTGAGCATAAGGCATACTGGGCTTTGCAGAAGCTGAACTTTGACATGAAGTTAGCTGGTGAGAAGCGGTTGTTGCAATTAAATGAATTGGAAGAATTCCGTTCTCAAGCCTATGAGAACTCGAAGATGTACAAGGAGAAAGTGAAGAAGTGGCACGACAGAAAATTGATGCCCAAAACCTTTGAACCAGGCCAACTAGTACTTCTTTTCAACTCCCGGCTCAAACTCTTTCCGGGAAAGCTTAAATCAAGGTGGTCTGGTCCTTTCAAGGTGAAGACAGTGTTTCCACATGGAGCAGTGGAAATTTATGATAAATCACCTGACCAATCGTTTAAAGTGAACGGTCAGAGGCTTAAGCACTATTTTGGTAGTACGGTGAACCGTGAAGCGGTCACCGTTGTTCTTGCAACTACCTGATTCTCAGTGAAAACGTCCGGCTAAATGACGTTAACGACAGCGCTTCTAGGGAGGCAACCCACGCTTATTGTAAGTTGTGTATTATTATTATTATTATTATTATTATTATTATTATTATTATTATTATTATTATTATTATTATTATTACTATTATTATTACTATTATTATTATTATTATTATTACTACAATTATTACCGCAAGATGCCTTGATGAAATTGTTGCAGTGTTTCAGGTTACAATTATTTAGGATTTTGCAAAAATCTTTGAAAAAAAAAAAAAAAGGGGGCAGAAAATTCGCAACAACAGTTTAGAGCCCAGGATGCGGCGCGAGTTTGGAGGCTGAGGCGCCATATCTCTCCTGTACAGACTTTTGTGGAACAGGTGGATGTTATAAAAAAAAATGAAAAAAAAGGGCGCACAAAATTCCCAAAGAGCAGTTGAGATGCAAGGCTGCGGCGCAATACTTGAAGCTGAGGCGCTATAATTATCCTGTACAGGACTTGCGTTTGTCTCTTCAGGCAGGTAAGTTTTTTTTTATTTTTTGTGGCCACAAAATTTTGGTGAGTGCTGTTATAAAAAAAAAATATATTACACAAATAAACTAAAGTTGCCGACAGATGTGGACAAGAGTTGTCCTTGTCACATGCGTGTTTTTACCAAGCCGCGCGTGGCTTTAACTCAATGGGCCAGGTAAGTCTTTTGTTTTGGCCACAAATGGTGTGGCGAGTGTTGTTCTTAAAAAAAAAAAAAAATTGAAAACGAACATAACATATCCCAGGCCACAGCGCGCGTGGTGAGGCCGCAGCGCCAGGCCATGCCTGCTAGCAGGACTGTTAACGCAGGTTGTGTTTTGTTTTATAAAAAAAAAAACAAAATTCTCACCCCTCCTCCTATTTTTATAAACCCAACCCCTAATTCCTAATTCTAACCCAATATCAATTTAAAAAAAAATAAATAATCTCCCAATCCATCTCCTATTCTAAATCTCTACCACAAGGCCTTACACATAAACCTATATATAGACCCCTATACACACAAATTCCTAACCCCAAATTCCTAATTTAAAATCTCTAGCCTCCATTCCAATTTCAAGAATCAAGAAGAATTCAAGTTTGGGGGATTTTTGATTTCAAGTTTCACCTCTTTGATTCACATCGGGTATATCTTTTCGTTAATCTTGTTTATTACGAATTGGTGATCTTGAAAAATTAGGGGATTTTGTGAAATTCTTGTTAATTGGGAAATTTAGTGTAAGATTGTTTGGTGATTGTTGGTAGCTTTGTTGATTGAGTTGGTTTTGTTGTTATGGCTCCAAAACGGAAGAGGGGTAGTTCGAGTACTCGTCAATCTTCAGATGAGAATGCTAGTGTAAAGAGGTTTTTGACTGAGGAGGCACATAGTGAGTATAAGAAATTGTTGGAGAGGTCGGTTGCTCGTGAAAGAGGGTTTGTGCCAGAGACTTATGAAGAGTTAGTTACTATGATTCAAGAACTTGGTTGGGAAGAGGTTTGTGCGGCACCTTCCCCGATTCCCTTAGGTGTGGTGCGGGAATTTTATGCGAACGCTAAGGCGAATCCGAATGGTTTTTGTGTAGTTCGTGGTATGAAGGTGGATTATAGGCCAGCTGTTCTCTGTACGGTTGTTCGTCAACCTCCTAAGCCGAGGGGGGTGGAAGATTGGGCTAGGAAAACTCGAGGCGAGGTGGATTTGGATGCCATTATAGCAGAGTTATGTGTGCCGGGTACGGTTTGGAAATTGGGAGCGGGTTCTGCTGAGAAGGTTAATTTTCCTGCTAATGCTTTGAACAAGTTTGCACGGGCGTGGAACTTGTTTATATGTGCTAATATTATGCCTTCGACACATCCGAATGATGTGCCTGTGGAGAGAGCCATTATTTTGTATGGCATTTTAACGGGTAAGTATGTTGATGTGGGTTATTTAGTGCATCAGAACATTCTTCGGTTCTTGCGTGGATGTACACAAGCACCGATTCCGCATGCTTCTTTTGTTGTCGGTGCGTGTATGATTGCTAATGTTCGTTGGGATGATAATGAGCAATTCCAATCGCAAACTAATCCTATTACTGATGCTACCATTGACTGGATGACGGAGTGGCCGGGCGGCACTCCGCATCCTAGGGGGCTGGGTTACATTATAGATGGAGCAGGTGCTGGTGGTCAGGGAGCGGGCGCTCCCCCACGTGTTCTTAGGGCACCGAGAGGAGAGGGTGATGCAGGCCCGAGAGATTTTCATGATAGGAGGATGATGAGGCGTATGGATGCTCTGTATGAGAGTCATAGCCGATTTTCAGCGAGGTTGACACAGGCTTTTAGTACTGTCTTTGGAGCTAGTGGTATACATGTGGAGTGGCCAGTTTTTGGATCAGACACTGTTTATCCGCCTCCTGATTCTCCACCCGAGGAGGGTGATGATGCTGCGGCATAGGTATGTTTACTTTCCCTCGTATTTACTTCCATTCAATGAGGTCATTGAATATCTTAAGTTTGGGGGTGGTTTGGGGGAAAAGTATTGTATATGTAGTATTAGTATATTATGTGTTCATGTAGGATATCATGTTTTGCATATTAGTCGTAATTCATGCATGTTAAGTTTGTTTTAGCTATGTTTGTTTCATATAGGACATTCTGTCATTTTTGTTTGTTTTACCATGTGAGTTCATATTAGTTGCATTTTCATGGCATGCATTTTGCATGATTCCTTAGGGCGAGCTGATTCTGATTGATAGGTATGTGTTTCATTGAGTTTGGTAATGATGAGTAGAGGGTTGATTCACAGTCCCTACGTAATTGACTTGCATGCTTCAGAAACAAAACTAATTACACAGTCTCATTGGGTGCTCTTGGGCTAGGTTAGGGTCATGCTTGTGGGATGTTTTAAGATTTAATCACTTGTTTATTCTTAGAATTTTCGTTATTCCCTTTATGGCGTAGGAGCACTAAAATCTAAGTTTTGGGGAAAACAGGAATTTCATGCTAGTTGTTAATAATGGCTAGATGTCAAATGGCTAGTAGCCGGCTCATATTTATATGAGTAGTCTAGGGTTGGAATTGAGAATTCTCATTCCAGATTGAAAAAAAAAAGAGAAAAAAAAATATAGAAAAAAAAATGAAGAAAAAAAAATCAATAGTCCAATTGTTAAATGCAAAATTAACCAGAGTGAGCTCTTTAATACTCGAGTAATTAAGTCTGAGGGGACTTAGTCCTAGTGACCTAAGCCTTTTACAGTCTGGGATTCACTGACCCAACACTCGTTACATGGGTATTATTGTATAAGCCTTTTGGGGTCTCATTCATTGCACGGTTAAATAAGCATGTGTATCGTATATATCATTATGTGTTAGAGTAATAGAGCATGAGTTTCTGTCTACCTTGGATGAGGGTGGAGGTGTTCCTAGGTTATGGAGTGTCTACAGTCTATTCTAGTTATAAACCTGTGATTGTCTTGACGGAAAGCATGTATGATTTTTGACCTAGTTTTGGGAGTATTTCTGATGAGCGTCGCACACACGCACGTTGATGATCATGTATTGTTAGTATACGGGGATTTAGTCGAGCTCTACTTGGATTTGTTGCATTCCTTGAGATATCTGCTTGTTAGTTGGTTTTGGTGAGTTTGAGGGGATCTTTGCATTTTCATAGTAGTTGCATTCATGCATTGCATTGCATTAGGTTAGATGGATTTTGTGGGTACATTCACTATAGGCCCTCACGAGACCTTACTCGTCCACTAGGGCTGCCTAGGGGTTTAAAGGGCTTGTTGCATATGCCAAATGCAACCGTGATCACCTACGGAAGTGGAACTAGTTAGTTAGGGTAGTTGTTTATGCTTGAGGACAAGCATCGGTTTAAGTTTGGGGGTGTGATAAGTGGATTTTATATCTACTTGGAACGTCCTATATTGGCTTAAATTGATTCATTTGGCCTCAAGTTTGTTGCATTTTTTATGTGTTTTGTGTAGATGTGCAGGTTTGTAATTATTGGTTGGGATGAGCATTCTTCGTGGATCTTGGAGTTTAAATGGAGTTTGGAATGAAGAATGGAGTCTTGTTATAGGCCAACATGAAGATCCCAAGGCAAGGAATTGAAGTATGGAAGCTTTGAGGAAAAGAACTAAAGGAAACGGAGGCAAAACGAAGGCAAAACGAAGGAAATACATGCTGAAAAACGTCCCGGCAGAATGGACTTGAGGCCGTGGCCTCAAGATCTCAGGATGTGGCCTCGGGAGCAATCTGATCCGTGCGGAAATTTCCTTAAAAAGTCTCGAAAATCTTGCCTGGTTGGAATAAAAATTGTATTTTTAGGCTATTTCTTGTTAGAATAAAACCTCTAGGGCTTGTGTTTTTAAAAAAAACACGATATATCATTGAAAATAGGGAGTTACATCATACAGAGAAGAGGAGGAGAAACTAAAAAAAAACACTTCCAAGGTGAAAGCAAGGGAGAATCGCTCAAGTTCAAGATCTAGGGTTTTTTCTTCATTGTTTTTCTGAATCTTCTAACTTTATACTTTGTTAACTATTGAATTATCTTTCAAGTATTCTATTCTCAATCATTAATTGTTTCAATTCTTGTGTTTTAATTATGTTATCAATTGAACCCATGATGGTGAAGGGTTCGAATATGAACTAATCACTATCATGGGGTTCCAATGGATTCGATTTCGTAATTATTGTGTTTGACATGTGATTGATTGTTGGGTGATTTGATTATGATAATCTAGTGTGGTTGATTTAATTGATAGATGTTTAGCTAGCATCTAATTTATTAATTCTTGTTGATTGCGAAAGTGGATTCAAGAGTTGAGATTTTGCCATACTAGCATGGGTTCGTGAATTAATTTGTTTATTCATGATTAGTGGTATGATTTAACCAATGCATATTGCCCCATGTAATTATAAAAGATAACTTGTGCTTAAACCAATTACTTTTCCAGATTATATAGACATATATGATTTGATCGTAATGTGGTGTCCTCTTGATTTCTATCTGTTGTGGATGTTAAGTGGTTTTATATGAGTATATTGAAAGGTAACTCGTATTATCGTAGTGTTATCTGATTAATTATCTTGTCCGTCACCCGTGTCTGTTTAATGTGTCAACCTTTAGTGAAGTTTTTGATGAAATTGGAACTCCATGTTTTCTCATATATAGTTAATCTCGTTTGTTAATTTAATCTTAGTTAATAATTGTTTATTTAGTAAATCTAGTAATCAACAACCACTTTTGATAATTGTTCAAGCATTGAGAAGTAACCATACACTGTTGCATACGCACTAAAATTGGCATTACACCTAGTCTCTACGGAACGAATCTTATTTATCACTTGCTATTTGTGATCGCGTATACTTGCGTGTTTACGAGTCAACAGTTTGCACCAATCAATCACATCTACAGTGGTGGCAGGCTCAATGCCAAGTGACCAAGCTCAAGCCTCCAAACATGAAGATGATCAGCCAATTGAAGTGAGTGTAGTCACAAGGTCCAAACTGATAGAAGTTGCAAACTCATAGATATATCATGATGCTGCTTTCTTGAAGTTTCTGCAAGCCTATAAGGCATCTATGAGTGGTGCTACTCAAAAGTAGCAAATTGAATACTTCACTGTGGTTCCCAGAAAAATTGATCAAGTGTACTTCAAAGAGATTATGATGGTGTCCAAATCTAAGATATGGCATCTTTCATATGATACTTTGAGTTCTTTGAAATACAGTGAAGTAGATATAGTCATCAATTTGATTGAGCAAACTAATCAGAACACTAGGAGCTTGTTTGATGATCTGAGAAATGACCAACCCTCAAGGCTGCCATAAGTGATTACAAATCCAAGAACAATCATTTATCAATCTGGCACCAGACCTGAAGATATTAAACAACTGGTCATTCCAAAGCATCTCACTCCTATGAACACATGGCTAATTCATTCAATCATTGTTCAACTCAACAAGAAGAAAGGGTGCAGATTCGCTGAAGAATTGGAAGCTCTGCATATTCTAAGATCATTCATTGCAACTCGTTCTGTTCCTGAACTAGCCAAAGAAAGGAGAGATAAGAATGGTGATAGAGATGAAGACAAAAGTGATAGGAGCAGAAGACATCACAGGAGTGATAAGGATGATAAAGAAAAGAAGAAGAAGGATGACAAGAACAAGAAAGGAGATGATGACAAGGGTTGTGAGAAGGTTTATGAGAGGAAGAGTGGAAACCAGCAAGCCCTAAGCATTACTAGCAGTATTCTCACCACAACACAAGGCTCTATGTCTAGGGTGGATGCAGTTAGTAATGACTTAACAAAATATAAACCCATGGCTTCTGCAATTGTTTTGCCACCTCAAGCAAAGAAGATTCAAATCAAGAAACCATATGTATGTCTCCAAAAGCAAACTGCTAATGGTGTACTTCAATGGTCAAGAGGCAAAGGCTTCAAACTTCTCCCTAGTGATAGAGTGCAAAAGCTAAAAATCAAATCTATGGCCAGAAAGGCAAGAAAGGAGAAGACATCTAAATCTCAAGCCATCACAATAGTACCAAGACTAAACTTGCCACCCCTAGATGAAGACTATGATGAAGATCAATTGCTATTTCTAAGGGCTCAAAAAAGCTATCATGTTGCTATTGTTGATGACTGCCTTGAATTCAAATATAATGATGGTAGACAGAAGAAGTTCAAGCAAGGGATGTGTCAGCATTGGGGTAAACTATATGATATTGAAAGGATAATTGCAATGCTGAACATTGAAGATGAGGTGGAGAAGGTTTGGAAGCTGGAACTTATAGACTTTGTGAAGATGAAGAGAGATCATGAGGAGAAGGTGAGAAGAGAGTGTTTGGAAAAATGGAGAAAGAGAGAGGAGGAGCTTGTTGAACTTGAAGCCAAAGCAGAAGAGTTAAGGGCTAAAGGGTTGTGCAGAGTTCGGAGAAATGGAGAGATAATATCAACATCAGAATGAACCTGGTCAACCATTACCCTGAAAACATATTGAATCAAGGATTCACCTAAAAAAAATCACCTCATATAATTCACATTTAATATTAAATAATAATAATCACAAATACGAAATTTTTAAGACGTTATAATAAACCTAAGATAGTATTAAAAAAAATCACAATTAACAATCATAGAGCAAATTTTTAAGCAAAAGATAATGCACAATAAGATAATGCACAATTTGTTAAGTAAAAGATAAGTCACAATTGTGGACTATTTTATATTTTCTGTCTTTACACTGTAGTTGGGGTCAACTTTATCTTTTATATAGAAGTAATAATAATTGTTAGATGGCTTGGAATAACCTTTCAATTCTTTTATTAAATCTTGTATACGTCTGATTCAGTTGAAAAATATATATCTATTCACAGTTATTTACTTAATGGAAATAATTCTCAAGTGAATTTGTAGTAGACAATTTTTTTTATTAATGCAGATTTTAATTTAAATACCCTTTTTGATAATGAGAAAAATGTTCCTAAAGTTAACTTTAAATAACTTACCTAAAATCGATGACATTTTGTGTATAAAATCTGTATGATATTTTTGTAATAATAAAATTCAACACTTTGTATTTATAAAAATAGCCTTCACATATAGTTGAATATCTATTAACTTTATATAGTTATCTAAAGGTAACTTTAGGATCATTAAGCTTGCACGATATATCAAATACTTTTGTTTAATTTCAGGTTTTTCAATATTATTTTTATAATTTTAATGTCAAGATTAATTGATACACACTATATATGTACAGTAAAATTTCTATAAATTAATATAGTTGGGACAAGAGAATTCAATTAATTTAGAGAGGTATTAATTAATCGATAAATTAATAATTATTAATTTATAGAGAATTTTTGACATCAAAGAAAATTAATTTCCAATTATATACATTTAAATAGAATGATTTGTACAATTTATGTTTTATACTTAATTCAATTAAGTCAATTACATTGTTTTACATTGTTTTAGATAATATCAAAGATAAAACAACATTTTTGGACCATATATTCATATAGGGTTTTTGAAAAAAATAATTACCTTATTATCTTATTGAAGCCAATGTTAGGACCGGAATAAATTATTAACTTAGAAAAATTATTAATTTATCGAGTATTAATTTAACCGTTGGACTTACACTTAAGCCACAATAAATTTAAAATTTTATGCGAACGAGCGAGGTAAATTCCCTGATCTTTGAACATAAGTTTAAAATCATAAGAAATTTATAATCAATTAAGGCGGCTTTACAACCAATACTCTAGATGAATTTTATATTAAATTTTATTTTTATTATATGATCCAGTTGTTTGGTGGGGTGGGAGTGGGAACACAGAAGCTAAGAAAAGTCAAGGTTCATTGATAATGACCGATTTAACATACTAATCTATAAATGTAAACTGGATCTGTAGAATAAGTTGGTGTTTAATGTTAAAATAACAATAAATGAAGGGACTCATATTGCGAGTGTGCAGATCGTCAACACGTATTGCGTTCGTTAACATAAATCGAAATGAACGCTCACGTTGCATTATAAATACAAGGGGTTTCGGAGAATTGTTTCAAACACAAACCAATAATCATCTACATTTGTTTAAACATTCACACAATTGTTATCGGAGAGAGATTAATACTTGCAGCATTTCGAGAATGAAGGCCTGGGTTAATGAAGAATACGGTGCATCAGGAAGTGTGTTGAAATTCAAAACAGAGTACGCCGTACCTGAGATCAATGATGATCAAGTTCTTGTTAAGGTTGAGGCTGCTGCTCTTAACCCCGTTGATTATAAGCGTATGCTCGGTTTCTTTAAGGGCATCGATTCCGCTTTACCTGTAAGTATTTGTCTGCTTTCGTTGTATGTTTACTGTCATTTGATGTATGTCAGTACTTATTAACACTTTTGTACTGGAATTGCAGCATGTTCCGGGATATGATGTAGCTGGAGTTGTTGTCAAGGTTGGAAGCAAAGTCAAGAACCTCAAGGAAGGAGATGAAGTCTACGGTAATGTTAACGAGACACCTCTAAAGAATTGTAAACGATCTGGAACATTGGCAGAGTTCACTGCAGTGGAGGAGAATCTTGTGGCTATTAAACCCAAGAATTTGAGCTTTGCTGAAGCAGCTAGCCTTCCCCTTGCACTTCTGACTGCTTATCAAGGTTTCGAGCTTGCTGAATTCACTCCTGGCAAATCTGTCCTCATCTTGGGAGGTGCTGGCGGTGTTGGCTCCCTAGCAATTCAGGTATATACATATTTATTAGCTTTTTTTTCAAATGCAACTGTTCATGAATTTTTTCTCACTTTCATTTGTCTCGTTCAACTTTTTGACTTCATTGGTTTTGACATGTTAATTATTTTGTGTTGATGCAGCTAGCCAAACATGTTTTTGGTGCATCAAAAATTGTAACTACTTGTAGCACTGGAAAGATCGAGCTTGTGACGAGTTTGGGTGCTGATGTCACAATTGACTACACAAAGGAACAATTCGAGGAGTTGCCTGAGAAATACGATATGGTATTTGACACAGTTGGTGCATGCGACAAGGCAGTGAAGGCGATCAAAGAAGGTGGGAAAGTAGTATCGATATGGGGCAAAGTGACTGCACCTGGTGTCTCGTTTCTAGTGACTTCCAAAGGATCAGATTTGGAGAAACTGAACCCGTACTTGGAGAGCGGAAAGGTGACGGCTTTGTTGGACCCTAAATCACCATTCCCATTCTCTCAAACTCTGGAAGCATTCGCACATCTTGAAACTGGCAGAGCCATTGGCAAAGTAGTCATTTATCCTATTGCCTAAACGCTCAACATTGATTCCATTTACATATCATTTCCTTTAAGTTATTTTTGGTTTTAATCTTTCAATTTTTTTATATTTGGTTTGTAATGTTAAACAATTCTTCTTGTAGTCGATTTTGACGTGTAATAAAAGAGTTTATTTCACAATATTTTATCTGTCTCCATAGAAATCGAAAAAAATAAAGAAGTTCCTTCCACAATATTTATCCTATTGCTTAAATGCCCAACACTGATCATCAATTCAAGCTGCTACTAATCCATTTACATTTCATTTCCTTGTGTCGGGCCATTAGAGCCGGCAATTTCGTACACGACACGAAAACACGACACGAAAACGACACGAAAATTACGGGTTTGGGTTGACCTTTACAGTACACGAACACGAAAGTATACGAACACGAAATTACACGGATGAATTTAGTGTCGGTTTTGGATTTACCCTTGGGTACACGACACGAAACGAAAATACACGAAATAAATAAATATTTAAATAATTTTGTTAAAATTATATGAATACATATTTTAAAATGATATTTTATATATAATTTTTACATAAGATATATACAAAATAGTTTCAAATCTTATTTTCACAAGACTTAAGCACACTTCATTCCTTATGATATATTGACTTAAAACTGGACTAGTAAAAAAATAATATTTAAATATTTTTATTTTTATTCAAAAATTACACGAAATACGACACGAAACGTACACGAAATGAAGGTATACGAACACGAAACGAAACGAAACGAATCCTTAACGGGTTGGTTTTGGATTTAGCATTACGTAAACGAAACATGAAAGTACACGACACGAAAGTACACGAAACAAACGAATTGCCAGGTCTACGGGCCATGATGAGTACGGAGTTCCTAGTCTCTCTATTTTTCCTCTGTTTGTAATGTCAGATTGTTCCTGTTGTAATGAATTTTAACTTAAAATGAAAGAGAGTTCATTGTATGATTTTCATTTGTCTCCCTGGAAATTATTGAGGTATATTTCATACCGTACTATTATGATAAGGTCGTATTCAAAATAATATGTTAATTGATATTATGTTATCGTGGAAACCGGATAAATGAATATTTGATAAAGAATAAGTCCATTAAATAAAGACAAAATGACAGTTTGTAACCCCTATGTATATGAGTTTTGTCAAATTGGTCCATATTTACGTTTTTTTAGCACTTTCCAACCCCTATCTTCAAATCTCGCTTCATATTACAATCCCTCCCGTCTAATTGACCTATTTTACAAGCAAAAATGAGTCAAAAACCTCTATACATAAGGGGTACAAACTGTCATTTTTGAAGATAGGGGTTGTAATATGAAGCGAGATTTGAAGATAGGGGTTGCAAAGTGTTAAAAAACGTAAATCTGGACCAATTTGACAAAACCAAAATACGTAGGGGTTACAAACTGTCATTTTGTCTTAAATAAATATGTTTTTCAAATCTAACCATAAAAAGAACAGTGTATTTTAATTTGGATAAAATTCTCCCCATTCAAGAATATTCATTTATCGACATTCAATTGTATACACCCACACTTAGAGCCGGCCAAACGGGCGGTTCGGCCCGGCACGCACGTGAATAAATCGTGGAAAAAATCGTTCGGCCCGCTACAGTACGAATAACGAGTCAGTCCGTTCAGCACGTCAAAGTCAACGAGCCGTGCATGAGTCGAAGATGTATGAACCGCCCGTTCGGCACGGCACGTGGAAGCCCGTGGAAACTGAAAAAAGAACAAAAGCACGTGCGGCCCGTTCGTTCGGCATGGCACGGCCCGTGAAAACAGAAAAAAAAAAAAAGAAAAAAAAAAGAGGCACAGCCCGTTCGTTCGTTCGGCATTTATAACCACGCCTGCATGAAAGAAGAGCTCTTGATGATTAACCACCTACTATAAACAAATACTAAAAGGATGGATATACTATTATATTCATATAAAATTATTTATACAAGTACATTTAAAGTAGTAAACTTTCTTTAAAAATCTTTAAAATATTATGCCTACATTTAAAGTAGTAAACTTTCTTTCATAAAAAATGAGTAAAGTTAGATATAAAATATTTTTTTAATTAATAAAATTTAGTAGAGGTAATAGGCTTCGAGAGGAAAGGTGCAAATGAGAGTCTAGCAGCAATTGTGAAGGCTGAGGTGCCACCGAGAAGACGGCCAGGAAGGACAAATTAAGTAAATATGGTGTAGCAAAACATAAAGTTAGCTCGTCAATAGAACTTGCATCTCTGAAATTGGCACCCCAATTAACTCAAATTTCACAGGAATGCCATAAACGAGATGGATAGATGATGGAGGAATGTTTGAGAACATCAACTACATTTTGCATTAACAAATGTGGTTTAAAAAAACGATTGAAACCACTTACCCCGTGAAAAGGGGGACCTCCACAAATGCACTTGGAGTGGTGATTTGCCTCCATGATCCCATTTTATAAAGCGATAATGTTCCCAGTTTTGCATAGTCCCAAACAAATTACCATACAACCACACCCAACGAAGCTAACGACAAGAATATCCAGAAATATCCCAAGAAGCTACACAAGCATCGGACGAAGCTAATATCCCTGGGTTCGATTCTTGGGATATTTCTGGCCAAAAAATTACTGTACAAAGCTAACGACAAAATTAGCGATAATGGCCAAGTTCTTTTTTGTGTAGAGTGTACATTCCGTTTCCTCTTGTGTATATGATATTCTGTTTGCATAGGACCTCAATCTTTATCAAAGTAAGAAATCTTGTTGTATTGCATACGAAACGGTCCTGACTAATGCCGAGGTTTTGCATCAGTAGAGGCTAGAGTTTAAAAAAAATACTCCAGGCATTTAAAATGTACAACTTTGTCTAAAACCTTCAGTTCCAAAACGTTTTCTAAATTAGAAGGAAATATTTCCCACATTGGAGAAAGTTGAATTTCACAAAAGGAAGAAAGAAACCGGAGATAGAATGATCGACGATCAATTACTAGATTATATATGATGCTTGAAATAACAGTAGTTGTCATGGATAAATTACCACACCAAAAACTTTGTTTTGGAGGGTTCAATCTCCCACTCCAAAAACAAAATGTTCGTAGAGGGTTGTGATGTCCCTTTGTGGAATTGTTCGTTGTGGTCTTACTTGCCTACTCCTTGATGAGTCTTCGCACCTACCAATTTATGCTGCTCTTGTTCAATATCAAAGCTGGTTCGTAGCGCTTATCTGACGGTGCGGATGATACCCGTTTATATAAAAAATTAAAATGATAATAGCTTTATAAACTTTAGCCATTACTGGTTATTTCTTAAGAGATTTGTACGGTTTTGTTTCCGTTTAACCAATTGAATTCGTCCCATTAACTATTAATCCCTTAAAAAAAAAAAAATTTGAAATAGGCAGCATTTGGAGCAGATCCTTTTCTTTTAGTCTTTCAATTTGTAGTTTTGTTGGTAATGTCAAATGGTAATTCTTGTAACCAGTTTTGACATAATATAATAAAGGGTTCATTTCACTTATTTTATAAGTATTCGTGGAAACTGAAAGAAAAAAAAAAGGAGTCCCTTCAACGAGCAATATTTCATGATACAATTGTTAGGAAACACCACCTCCAACATGGCTTCATAATACAACAAGGCATCTCAGTGAATGCTTCATCCAATGGTGGGAAGATAGTAGGTTGCTTATTTGCTCCCTGGCATACACTTGCCAGGGATCGGATGCCTTTAGTTTTACAGTTAAATACATACGCCGTGCTTATAAGTGTCTATAGAAAAAAACAAGAGCCCTAAGAGTAGAGATGTTCAAAAAGCCAGAAGTCCGGCCTGAAAAAAAGCTCGAAAAGCCCGGTTCGGAGACCTAAAACGGGCCCCCTATTTTTCACGAAGCCCGGCCCGGCCCGAAGCCCGAAAAGCCCGGTTAAAAGCCCGGGTTTTAAAAAGCCCGGATAAAGCCCGGACTTTTAAAAACCCCGGATAAAGCCCGGTCCGAAGCCCAGATAAAACCCGGCCCGAAGCCCGGATAAAATTTTTATTTTATTAATTTAACTTATAATCTTCAACCAAATTAATTTTTTATTTTTTGAAAATTTGGGAATATCATTTAATTAGATATATCTTGACATCCGTACGGTTGGATCGTCGAGAAATATTTTTAAAAATATAGAAACAATAATCTGGGATGAAGCACTAGTTACGAGTACTAGACAATATAGTAGTGTTCTATTAAGATCTTCAACCAAATTAATTTTTTATTTTTTGAAAATTTGGGAATATCATTTAATTAGATATATCTTGACATCCGTACGGTTGGATCGTCGAGAAATATTTTTAAAAATATAGAAACAATAATCTGGGATGAAGCACTTGTTACGAGTACTAGACAATATAATAGTGTTCTATTAAGATCTTCAACCAAATTAATTTTTTTATTTTTTGAAAATTTGGGAATATCATTTAATTAGATATATCTTGACATCCGTACGGTTGGATCGTCGAGAAATATTTTTAAATCATTTCTAATCATTTAATTAGAAATTTAATTTAATTAGCAAAAAAAAAATTTTGAATCCGGGCCCGGATAAAGCCCGGCCCGGCCCGCGGGCTGAAAACAGGCCTGATATTTTCCTAATAGCCCGGCCCGGTCCGGTTTTCAGAAAAGCCCGGCCCGGTTTTACAAGGAAAAGCCCTGGCTTTTTAGGGCCCGGTTAAAGCCCGACCTGACAGTTTTTTTGTGCATCACTACATAAGAGATGGACAAAACCCTAAAATCTTCTTCTTTCATTTACATACAAACACTATTTGAGGTGATTATTGATTCTTCACATTGTTATTTCAAAGCTTCTATTGTTTGTCAGATGCGTCTACCTAATATAATTTTTTTTTGTTCAATTTTTCAAGATTTTATGCCTTGGATTTTCTTTGTGCAAAGAACAAATAGTTTAAAACTAGATGGTCAATATAAAATGTATCGTCAATATAATTTTTTAGTACAAGTATTTGGGTTCTTTCCATTTTGAGGGGTGCTAAAAGTTGTCCTTGCGGTATGTTTTTGGTGTTTTTGGGTGTGCACATTATTTTGGTTTAGTGGTTCCGTGGTTTTCGATTGTAGAATCGCTTACTGTTTTTTGTTTTTTTGTAAATTCTGTTTTCTGATTGTTATTAAAGCTATTGAGTATTGTTAAGTTTCATAGTATTGAGTTGAATCGTGAGTCTTGTTGGTTGAGTTTTGTGTGGCCAAGTTTGTTATTGTTCGGCAAGATGTGTGTTCCTTGGTTGTATGCAGGTACATGGTTTATTCCGTAGTGTGAGATGAAATACAGTGGAGTTTTGGAGCGTTGGCAATGGAGGCGGACTATTGGAGTCCGGCGGTGGTGGTGGTGCTCACTGACACGTATCTTAATTGATTCCCTGATTAATGTTTGTTGGTTAATTAAGCTCTTAATATCCTGATTAATTGATTCTCTATTTTAAATGTTTATTATTTAATTGATTCCCTTAGTAAATGAGTTTTGACTAATTGACTCCTTGGTTAATACATATTATGCTTAGATGTTAATGTTATTATATGCTAGTTGAAAAGGTATTCTAATTGATTCCCTCATTAATGCACATGAGACTAATTGATTTCTTGTTTTTGATCCCCTAATAAATGTTAATTGATTAGTTGAATGCCTTTATAAATGTTATCATATTTATTTTGTTTTTAAATATGATTTTCTTATTTGATTTACATGCCTTATTTTAATTTTGTTCAATTTTTATTGCATAGCTAATTTTGATGCTTTTACCGCAATCTTAATTTTGATTAAATGATTTGAATATGTAGTTTAGATTTAGCCTTTAAAGTGTAACTTAAATTTAGCCTTTAAAGTGTAACTTAAATTTAGTTTCCAGATTAAATGCTAATCGACTTCCTGAGTATTTGATTCTCTGATTAATGGTTATTGATTTATTTGATTTTTTATTAAATGTTAATTGACTTGTGTTTTAGGTTATTTTATTAATTGATTTCGGATATGATCTTTGTACCTATCAGGGTGTGCCATATGTAATACATATTGTGCCTTCTTATATGGACTTTGTACCTTTTAAGGGTGTGCCATATTGTTAGGCGTTTGGGACATTTATTTATTGTTGTATTCTGTCATTAAGTTGACGAATCGTTGTGTCATTTTAGATGACTTTATAGTAGACTTTTTATGAGAAATTGATTTTTATATGTCTAACCATAGGGATCCCCTTTGGTTAGATATATAAATCTGTTCAATTTTATTTTGTATACAGAGTATAATAATTTTAATGTATATTCCAATAATGGTTTTTTGACATAATTTTATTTGTTGTGTTGATATTTCAGTTTCCGTGGGTGGAAAGTAGTGTAAAAAGAATATGGATGACGACAGAATTTTGGGTTTTAGGGTGAGAAGATGGATTTCTACGGTGGATGAATCAAACTGAAGAATCAAGAAGTCTCTAGTTTTTTATTTTTTAGGTTGTAATGATGTACTTTTTTTTAGGAGGGCGCTCTTTTTTCCCCGCTTGAGTTTTTTCCCATAGGGTTTTGCTCTTGTGGGGTTTTTAACGAGGCCTTTTTGGTGGATATAAAGGTTTAATTATCTAAACTTCCGGGGGAATCTCTTTCTTATGGGTCGGTAGACCCATGGATTGGTTAAGCATACCTTTCGGTTAGATGATGTGACTTTATTATCCCTTCAGATGTATTTTCTTTCATGAATGGAATATCATTTCATGTGCAAAAAAAAAAAACAGAGAAGCACCCAAGCGAGCTTTTCCATTAGTAGGATTTGGCACCCCTCTGGTCTTGATACCCTTATTGGAGATGAGATGCTATCAGGAGTGTTGGGCCGCGCAATAACCATTAACTCCACATTAGTATGATATTGTCCGCTTTGGGTCGTGGCTAAGCCTGCACGAATTTGTTTTTGGGCTCCTCCCAAAAGGCCTCATATTAATGGAGTTGTTTGGCTTCTTATATTCAAGATAATTCTTCTTTATCTTGACGATGTGGGACTTGGGCTGACACCCACTCTACAATCTCCCCTCAATCTAAGAACCACCAATCTTGTGACCCTTATACCGCCACTATTCATCTATGGCTCCTCATCTTGCGGGACATGACGCCCGACCACCTCAGTGTCAGGAAGACTTTCGACACAAGCCGTCCAAGATCTCCAATCGTAGTTTTGGAGAGCCTCCCACACCACACAACTTGCAGCCCGCAATCCCAGAATCAACTTCTTAACCATCGGCTCTGATACCATTTGTTGGGCCGCGCAACACCCATTATCTCCACATTAGTATGATATTGTCCGCTCTGGGCCGTGGCCACGCCTGCATGGATTTGTTTTTGGGCTCCTCCCAAAAGGCCTCATACTAATGGAGTTGTTGGCTGCTTATATTCAGGATAATTCTTCTTTATCTTGACGATGTGGGACTTGGGTTGACACCTACTCTACAAGGAGTAGTGTATTTTTGTCCGGGGCTTTGCAAAACTGGGAAAAAATTCACTTTATATGAGCCGGACTCTGATATCTAGGAGTTAGTGGTTTTAATCCTAATTTTCCAATAAATTAGGATGTCCCCAGTGAATACCGTGAGCTTTGGATTTTCTTAACGGAGTTAAAGAAATTCTCAGTTTGCATTAGCAACTTTTAAGCCGCACATAGGAAATTCCCTAACTTCAAGAAATAAACGTCACTCATCAGGAGAGAAAAGGGTTTGAGAGGGTTGGACAACCCCTGCTATGTTTTGTTCTTTACTAATAAGAAGTTAGAGAGGATGTTTTTCCTTAACTTGAAGCAGTTGACAAAATTGAAAATGGATGAATGATGCGACTGGGTAACCACTGAGCTGCTGCCTGCCAGTTCGTGAATGGCGAAACAGGAAATGGATGATACTTTGTTATTTTCATTTGTTTAGATTTTGTTCTCTGGAAATGTTAATGACAATACAATGTTATCTAGTGTTTATAGTAAAAAATTTACTTCTTTTATAGTAGTACATATTTGATTTAATGTTTTCTGCACTGGCCGTCTTCTCATTGGCACATCAACTTTTACCATAGCTGCTAGAGTCTCTCACTCACAGCTTTCCTGAGTACCTACTATTATGATGGAGAAATTTTTAAAAAGTTGTGCTGAGGACATATACACACAACAAAAATGAAAAATAAACCTCAGAATGGGACCAAACATCAGACTAGTAAACTTTATATTTCAGCAGCTATTTATTTCATATGGCAAGAACGAAATAGGATTGTAGGAGGCTGGTTGAAGCAAAGTTGCAGGTCAGCTTGTGGATGAAATCAAAACATTGGTCTGGGAGAGAATTTATGCAAGCAGGAAAGCTAGGAAGAATGTGAGAGAAAATCACAATTTATTCTTAGCTCTGAATTAGTTTGATTGCCCTGCTTGGTAACGTACTGCTGGCTTTAGTTCTTGGTTGAGGTCTTGAGGAGATTACTTATTGAACTATTTTATTATGGCATTTTTATTGAGTTGGAGGCTGTGCCTCTCATAGTGCCCTACTGTATCCCTTGTATTTGTTTTATTTATGTTGGGTTTAAAAGAGAACATTAAACCTCAACCACCTCAACTTGGTTATTTTCAAATTACCTTCTGAGACCAACCAAATAAACATCAGATCATTTATTATCAATATTTATCTTTGGGTGAAGCAATGAAGTTCATATCTCATGATTCAATAACAACATACTGTCAGCAACAAAGGTCAGAAAATACAAGTTAATGGTTAAATTTGTACTGAAAAATAGGATATTAATTTAAATCATAACCTATGTTATCATTATTTCTTTGTAGTTTAAGGAACTATAACATTGTAAAGATTGATGTTGTGTTACCACAAGTTAACTAAATTCTTCTGAGCAAATATTGGAATATCTTCTTCAAAGTTCAACCTGTGATTGCTGCGGGGGGTAGAAAAAAAACCTAAATAAAAACTGCACAATGTCTCTCTACTATCCAGCCCAAGTATGAAAAGTGGAAGGTACTTAATTTACTTTAAAAATATTGTTAAGCTTTTAGCTTATAACAGGAAGTTATCTTGCAGTGTTTCTTCCCACAACATGCAATGAGATTCATTAGGACACCTTTATTCGTTTTAAATTCAGCATATGATGTGTACCAAGTACGACATTTTCTCCATTTTCTTCATGTCAATTCATACAAGTTTGTTACCTAGATGTTTTCTTGTTAATTGTGGGGCAAGGATAAGAAGTGAACCGAATTTCCTTTCCACAGTTTCATCATATTTTGTGCCACCTTCTGCCGATCCATATGGACACTGGAATCACAAGATACTTGGTATGCAGCTGATTGACCAAGAGTGCACAATAAGGTACATAATCTAAATCACCTTATGGAGCATAACACCTCTAATCAGTGTTGCAGTCATTTCTACTATTTTTTTTCTTTGACTGTTTTCATTCCATGCTAAACAAACCTAAAAAGAAAATGGAGTTAACCAGCATGGTAATTTGTTTAAAGAGTTGCTCAATTATTGATCAAGGGTTGTTGGAGTCCCTTGTTAAAAAAGTGAATTTTTTTTCGCTAAACACTAAGCATGCTGTTTCCAAATTTTGGCAGCATGTTTAGCATGGCTGATCCTCATGCTAAACACAAATAGTGGGATGAAGAGAAAGCTTGCAATGAACTCAGTTGAGCACTCCAGCGAGATTTGCAACAGCTATGTGTCTTTATAAAATTTATTGTTGTTGCTTGGGTATCTGAGATGTAGAAAGTAAAAGATCTGTACACGATCATAAAATTTTTGTATCTGATTGGAGATTGTTATCAAGATATTGGATGTTAAATAAAATGATTTGAACTTTATTTATTCGATTATTTGGATTTTTAGATGATTATATTGTTGTGAATGTGTTGGGACAAAGTAGATGTTTGTATTGTTTTGAATATGTTGATACAAAATAGGGGTAAAATTATGGTAAATCTGGAAAAATAATTAAATTTTAATTATCAAGCAATAGCTACCGCAATCGGTCGCTAATAGTGGTTGCTATTATTAGCTACCGCAGTCGGTTGTTAATAGTGGTCACTGTTATTAGCGACCAAAGTCGGTAACTGATAGGTTCAGTTTACGATCGCTGAAAGTGGTCGCAATAATGCATATCAGCGACCAGATTATATGCGATCGGTATTAGCGACCTGAGTCATTCGCTGATATCTATCAGCTACCGATATCGGTTGCTGATAGGCGGTCGTTGATAGGCATTTTTCTTGTAGTGCCTCCTTGTGAGATGCCCCTTTGTGGGATGCCTCTTAATGAGATGCCTCTGCGTGAGATGCCGCCTTGTGAGATGCCCCTTTACGGGATGCTTCTGCGTGAGATGCCTCCTTGTGAGATGTCCCTTCGTGGGATGCCTCTTAATGAGACGCCTCTACATGAGATGCTTCTTGGTGAAATACCTCTACGTCGAGGAGAGGGGGGACGCCCCCGATCCTTGGGGAGAGGGGGGACGCCCCCGATCCTTGGCGACAATAAGGAGATCCTGTACTACCTCAATACACCGGGAAAAGCAAGCAACTAATAATGATAATGAGGAATCGGGGGGTAGTGGCATTACATAAACACCTCTTCCAGCAAGACATTTGAAAAATTGCAAGGCCAACTTCTAGCGACGCGAGGCCGCAAACCCGACATCTTGTGATGCGAGGCCTCTCGGCCCCATAGACGATGATCGCGATCAGGATCATTTGAAGACCCCATCAGCTATCCTAAAACACTTGGAAAAAATTTAATAGATATGGAGAGGCGTTATGGAGGAATCTATACATGCTAAAATCATGCAACATGAGTCCTTTGTGCAAGCAGATGCGAGGCCTATGGTACTTTGAAAAATTACAAACATCAAATAAAGGAACATTTGGGCTCGCCACCTCTACTTTCTAAGCCTAAGGAGGGGGAGACCCTTATTTTGTATCTAGCTGTGTCAGAACATGTAGTAAGTATTAGTTCGCGAGGAGGAAAGGATTCAATACCCTGTGTATTATGTTAGTAAAAGGATGCTAGATGCTGAGACTCGCTACACCAACATGGAGAAGTTCGCTTATGCCATGGTGTTGGCCTCGCGGAAGTTGAGGCCATACTTTCAGGCTCATAAAATTGAGGATCGCACAGCCTATCCCTTAAGGCAAGTGATGCATAAGCCTGAGACCTCAGAAAGACTTCTAGCACAGACAGTGGAACTAGGCCAATTTGACATCGAGTACAAGCCTCGAGATGCTTTTAAAGGACAAGCTTTAGAAGATTTTATCTTGGAATTCCCTCTGTAATCTGAAGGAGATGCTTGGGCTCTTGTTGCGACCCCCATGCCAACCGAGCCTGAGGCCAGCCAACAGAATTCAGCCTCGTGGTGGGAGCTCTATGTTGATGGAACATCTAATAAGGAAGCAGCTGGAGCCGGGGTCGAGCTCGTTACACCTGAGGGTCGCAGGTTAAGAAGCGCAGTCCACTTCGCATTCGAAGCCTCAAACAATGCAACCGAGTATGAGACCATAATCAATGGTCTTAAGCTCAAAATTACAATGAAGGTGGGGAATCTCAATGCTTATAGCGATTCCATGCTGGTCACAGGTCATATTACATGTGGGTGGCAGGCTAGGGGGCTCAAATCGAGCTCTATCTACAATGTGTGCAAAGACTTATGAAGTCATTCAAGCAGGTGAAAGTGAAATTTATCAGAAGTGCAAAAAATCAAGGAGTGGATACCCTAGCAAAGTTGGGATCGCGCCGAGAGGCCACCTTACTTGAGCTTATTTAATTGGAAATCCAGACTAAGCCTAGTGTTCTTCAGGAATTTGTCATGGAGGTAGCGAGCCAGGGGCCAACATGGATGACCCCTATATGGGAGTATGTGAAGAATGGGACTCTACCCCAAGAAAAGAAAGAAGTAAGGAAGATTAAGTACCAGGCGGCTCGCTATGTAATTTACGATGAAAGTCTATATCGAAGAGGGTTCAACACACCACTCTTGAGGCGTGTAGATGGTGAGGAGTGCAACTACATCCTAAGGGAGGTCCACGAAGGCGTATGTGGCAATCACTCGGGGGGTAGTTCTCTAGCCCAAAAGATTCTTCGCCAAGGGTATTTCTGCCTACATTGAAAAGAGATGCTTTTGAGTTCGCTAGGAGGTGTGACAAGTGCCAAAGGAATGCTAATTTCAGTAATGCCCCAATTGCTCATCTCACTTCTCTCATGAGCCCGTGGCCCTTTGCCATGTGGGGTATTAATATTATTGGGGAGCTCCACAAAGCTAAGGGAGGAGTCAAATATGCAGTGTGGCTATGGATTATTTCACTAAGTGGGCCGAGGCGAAGCCTCTCGCAACGATAACGACCAAAAAATTGAAGGACTTTGTATACAGGGCCATTATGCGTCGCTATGGAATCCCATATCAGCTTATATCAAATAATGGGAAGCAATTTGACAACAAGGAAATGAAAGAATTCTGTGAGAACTTGGGGATCAAGAAGAGCTTTTCTGCTGTTAGCCATCCTCAAACAAATGGTCAAACCGAGGCCATAAATAAGATAATTAAGCACACATTGAAGGCTAAGCTAGAAGAAAGCAAGGGGAATTTGCCTAATGAGTTCCCAAGGGTTTTAAGGTCTTACAACACGACCCCGAGGAGCACTACTGAGGAGGCCTCAGCGAGAAGGAAATCAACAATGCGAGAAGAGGACTGGGGCAATAACAGAATGTATATTGAGTGCGTGGACCACCAAGAGAAGTAGAGAACCATGCAAGACATGTGCGATGCAAGCTAGTAAATGGCGGACAGAATATTACCAAGGGCCCCGTACAAGGATTTAAAAGAAAAGGTTAATGCATGGCTCGTTTCTGGTTTTGGCGTGCGAGGACAATAAAATAAAAAATTACATGTGAGGTGAAATGGCGTGTACAAAGCTACGAGGCCAAGATGGAAGAAAATTGTTGTGGCCCACATGACTTACTCTATCTCATGTACATAAACGGAAGTGGCTGATGCAATATAGGTGAAAAGATGATTTTAATAAAAAAAATAAACACAAGATCAATATGTGCTGCATGGATTATATAAAGTGGTAGGGTCCACGTCAAAAAAAAGGTGGCGCACGAAGAGGCTAAGTACGTGGCTACCAAAATCAAGGCTGTTTATACATGTGGGGACCACGAGGCCATACAGAAAATAAAAAACAAAGAAAAATTCAAAAGCTACTGGCAGGAGGATATTGCCAAGGGATCCGCACAAAAAACTCACGTGAAGTCTTAATTCATAGAAGTCAAGCTGGTGCTTAAAACTCACTCGGTATTGCAAATGGAACAATGCGAGGCGGAACAAAAAGAAAAAGCAATATGCGGCTCGTGTAAAAGAAATAAATCAAAGCAGAGGTAAGAGCTAAGAGGCCATAAAATCAAGCCTGGCTGGAAAATTGAAGCCGAGGTCCATGCATGAAGCTGCATATTAAAACAAGGCGAGAAGAGAAGCAAGAAGGTTGCGTACGCGAAGAAAAAATGTATCAAGGTGGCCACTACGAGGAGACATGGGCTCGCATTAAAATAAAAAAATCGAAAGTTGTCAAGTAAGGAGGCTCTCCAAAAAATAAAATACTTATTTGATTTTTATTTTTGGAAGAGTTCAAAATAATTTTGAAGAAATTTTGAAGACCAGAAACAATAGTTCTCCGCTACAGCTACCTGCACCGAAGAACTGGGGGGTAGTCGTTATGCTCAAAAATTGATATGGGCTCTAAACAGACCCCATTACGAGAATTGATAATAATAATGGGCTAACGGATCCGAAAATCTAGTACAGATCTCATACCGATATGTTAACCAGGACTATGTACTACTATGAGGAGGAGTTCTCGCAATATATGAGGCTACAAGGAGACCTTGCAGCATATGAGACTACAAGGAGGCCTCACAATATATGAGGCTGCAAGGAGGCCTCGCAATATATGAGACTACAAGGAGACCTCGCAACATATGAGACTGCAAGGAGTCCTCTCAACTTATGAGGAGGCCTCTCATCATAATAATAAGGAATAGAGGAGAGCCATCTCATCATACTTTAAGAAGACCTGAAGATATAGGTGAGAGCCCGAGCTCGCATATCAGCTGGACAAAAGATATAATTATAACAATTTATGACTGCAAGGCCCTATGGGGTCGCTTCTCAAGGTCCCTGCAGGATCACATTGCGCTTGGAAGGACCCTTTAAGGTCACCATTACTTACATATACTTGGCTTCACATTCATTGAAAGACACTCAACACGTGTCATCATGTTAGTGGCTGAGAGCAGATCTCGAAACACGACAGTTGTCTTAAACCATTCAAATTCATAGGGGTCGCGATGCGATCCCAAGGCACTTGAGTTAGTTATGCTTTCATCTACAGCAATCCATAGCGAGCACAGGCCTCGCATCGACGTTTTGACAAAGCAGTTTTTGACTCCACATCGCATTTTCAATAGCAATATGGACTCGGGGGTAGTTGTTATGCCCAAATGTTGGCATATGCCCTAAGCAGGCCTAATGGGCTGAAATAGTGGTCCGCAACTTGTAATGGGCCTAAAGATGAAGATTGGATCACCAAAGCCCACCACCAGGAGTCAGTTCGATATACTATTAAGTACAATATAAGAACTAGCGACCCCAAGCTACGGGTCGAGTTCGCTAGCAAAGTCCCTAGTACGGGATCGTACCACATCTCATTGCAAGGTCCAGCGAGGCCTAGAATATTCTTATCATGAAGACTCATAGCTAAGCCCAATGAGGTCGCATGAGTAAATATGAAAGCTCATAGCTAAGCCCAATAAGGTACGCATGAGTGTACATATCAACATACTTGGGTCTGTATCACATGACTAAGCCCAGTGGGGTAAGCATGTGAGGCCCTCTTGAGCTCTCCATTAGCCTCACCAGTGAGGCCTCGTGATTCTAGCATCGTGTTAGCCATAGGTAACCTTTATTGGGCCATGACCAGAATTAATGGACTATTAGCATCAGCCCAAAAGTGAGTGGGCTTGGGCCAGTGGACTATTAGCATCAGCCCATAGACGTCTAGTGGATTTGGGCCATGACGAGCCCAAAGAAACCCTAGCCCGTCTGGGTAACTTCTTCGCCAAGAACTACGTATGGCTTGATCCCTATAAATAGGGTACGTAGGCACCTTGTTAAGATGGATTGACAGTTGGCCGCAAGAGAGAATAAGCAATTTTTCTCTGACATTCAACAAATCAACAAACAAGATCAGCCACAAAAATCATCAATCTCCTTCCGTGTTCTTAGCAAAATATCCATACTTTGCTCCGTGATTCCAGCAACCTCCATAAATATTGTTATACCAATTTCTCCCTATAACATACTGCAACTGGTTTCAAGTTATTAGTGACTTCCAAACAATCAGACTTGGAGAAATTGAATCTTGCTTCGAGAATGGAAAGGTGAAAGCTTTATTAGACCCTCATTTCCATTCTCTCAGACTGTGGGTGCATTTGCACGTCTTGAAACTGGTGGAGCTATAGGCAAAGTAGTGGTCATTTTTCCTGGAATGGTGATGTTTGCACACCTTCAATTGATGGTTTCACACCTTTTTACTATATTTGATCATATTATTCTTAATCTTCCTCTTTACTTTAACTAGCTTATAGCCCATGCAAACTACGGATTACTTTTAATTTTTTATAATTTATTTATAGTATAATATGATATTATAAATATTAATTTTAATATGTTATTGGAAGAATTCGAACCTTAAATCTTTGTATATAATAATTTTTAGTATTAAATATAAATTAATATGTTATTGGCAGGAATCGAACCATAAACCTCTGTATATAACAAATTTTAGTACTGTTGTATTTAACGGTCCTGATCTACTTAATTGAAGATCCAACGGTTACGAATAATTTGGTTAACCAAACTACAAACTACAAACTACAAAAAAGATCTTTAGTTTGCTTATAATAATACAGTATAGATTTGTTGTCAAACTTTATTACTTGTTTTTTTTTTTTGCTAAATCACGTGATACAAAATAAATTAAATAAAAAAATTTAGTTATTCTTTGTTTCACACCAATTGTGTTGCTCTTTTTTTTATTTTTTTTTAATTTTTTTTAATTATTATATTATAATATTTTACTAGAATTAATGTTCTTTATGATAATTAATATCGCACCTTTATTTTTTCACTAAATGTTTCTAAAAAATCAACTTTTTTCATATTTTACATTTATAATAAGATAAGAAAATTTAAGAAAGAGTCATAATGTAATTTTCACAAATCAAATTAAATAAAAAAATAATTCAAATCAAGCAAATGTTTAAATAGAAGGACAAAGTGAACATTATGAGATAAAATAAGAATAATCTGATCAAATAAATAATTTAACACGTGCAACCATGTGTGCAAATATCAGCACCCTTTTTACTGTTGTCCATATACTCTGTTTTGATCAACTTGTGCTGCCGCTAATCCGTTTACATTTCGTTTTCTCATTTACTTCATGCCAGCAATGAATTTGGAACCTTAATATGATTGATGTTAATATAATAAGTGTTGTGAGAGGAATTTGGTACAACACTTCAATAAAATAATTACAAGAATCAACCAAGAAAATCCAAGAATCTTAATCAAATAACCCGAATTTCAAGCCAAAAACCCTTGCCTCATAAACCCTAATCCGAATAGAGGAAGAATGATTATTTTGACTGAGTTTGCAAGTATTCCGAGCTATGATGATCTAGTAAGACCTACCCAATCGAGAGAGAAGCTCAGAACTTACGTTAGATGTGTATAAAAGTGTATCCAACCTCGCAAATTGCCTACATACTCTTATATATATAAGAGATCAAGTCCAATGTAGTTCTTGATTATCCAACCATGTTTTGATGAGCCTTATCCTCCATAACAGACCTGGTTTTATTGTTTATCCTTGCTACAGTAGTTATCCAATAGTTGTTCTTCATGAATCCATGATTATTCGTATGTTTTTATAGTATATCTATATATATACTCATATATATATATATATATACGTTTCTCGCGTATATATGATAGATATCTAGAGTATCCAATGTTGTTGGGTCGTTCCTAATGTTTAGGAGTTATCCATAAGGCTGTTGGCGCGTCCCTTATCCATTTTCCTACAATTTAGGAGGCTGTTGGGCTGCTGGGCCGTTTTCTGGAAATTTCCAGGGTACGTGCACGTACCCCTGCCTGGAAGCCTATCACCCGGGTGAACCCCATCTGGTGGTTCAGACAACTGAACCCCTACACAGATGAACCTCGAACCAGATGCCAGAATCTCCATCTTCCAGTATATTCGTAGGACGTATTGGACCAATGCATTCACACCTAGCCCAACCTATCCTCCCATAACCACATAATTCAAGTAATTCGAGTCCATAACCTTAGTGGGCCTTAAATCAAGCCCAATGCCGATTTTGGGCACAACAACTACCCCCCGGTTCCTTGTAGCCATTTGAATGCAAAAGGAAGCTAATATCACTCGTACCTCAATCACACTTTCATCCCATGTGAATCCCTAAGCCTACGTGAGCGTACTCGTTGTAGGAAACAAGGGACCCGGCCATGAAACTCCTGTGCTAATGAATGTACCTTCATAACCTTCGAGTTTGAACCCTAGGATTCCACCATCTCCACATTGGGGTACCATTAGTGAACCCCTCAAGCTACGTACCTTTGCATAAACATCCCATTTCTCAGATAATTATTAGAGAAGTATTTTAGATAAAATCTTTCCAAGTGATAAGCCCCAAACATGCAGCATCCTACTTGAACTCAATTTATTTAAAATTTGAATCCCACCAAAACTCTCCATTTCCACCGTGAAACCCCATGTATCGGGCTTGCCACTCGTCCATATTCAATTCCTTGTATTCCTTAGAGAAATACATAGCTTCCACATCATGCTTACAAGCTTTCATGAGCTAACTCGGCGTAAGAAACAAGAAATACAATGGTTCCACACATGTACCTCAATCTTAATCCTTAAATGAACTCCTTTCATATACCTTAGTCCATGCATGTCGTACTAGTTCCAGTCATGAGCTTTTTATCCTGATCACCTGAACCTACCAGCTTCCAGCCTCCTTCCTTGAGAACCATAGCCTGACTTCTCGATATATTTATTTTCCTTGTGAGGTTGGTCTTCATGTGTGAATCCGTGTGGGTGAAGCTATGAAGCTTCCGCTGTTGCAAATAAGCTTCAATCTTCCAGAACCCTGGGCTACCAAGACAACTAGAAAAAGTGATTAGTAACATGAGCTAAGTAGCTCACATATATAATGCACATAGCGCATAGATATATAATGCATAGATTCAAGTATGATTATGCGAGTGCATATGGCTTTGTATATATAAACCAATTACTGCCTTCACACTCAAGTAGAACCCTGGCGAATGCACTCTTCAAGACATATGCCACAATATTTAGAGATTTTCATGAAACCATCACAATGGACCTCCCAAGATATTGCTAAGTATTTTGAGGACTTCTCCAATGATGCCCAGTGTTGTGGGACTTCTCCAAACAGTTCCCATAGACAATGGGACTTTGCCAAACCATGCCCATAAACTATGGGGCTTTTCCCAAGTGAACCTATAATCCATATGATGCAGATGAACTTATATGCGTACCCCAGGAGGGACCAAGGTAAGGTTATAGAAACCTCCTCAATTGTAACTATGTCTTTCCAAGTGGTTACGTCATGAGGCATATAGTATGCCTAAGTACCTATCAGCTAACAAGTTTGAAAATAATTTTGAAACTCATGCATAATATAAGTAAATATATGTCATAATGATCCTTTGTGTATAAATCCATGCAAGTGTGAAATCATGTGATATGCACATCCAGATGAACATGAATTAATGTGTGATAGAAGATAATGATCCAGTTGAAAAGATGAACTTTGCAATAAAATTTTCTGGCTAGATGCTATATAAATTTCCTTGTATGCATAGAAAACATGTGTGATGGAGCATATGTAAAAGAATGAAAGTAGAACTTATCTTTTCTTTTAGCACGTCAATCCAAGTCAGGGTTCAACCATTGAACCAATAAGGTTGGGGCTGCCACCCTTTGAGTTTAAGATGAGGACCTCATTCCATTATGTAAGCCCTTCCATGGTGAGATGTTGAATTACCCCCCGAGGATTAGATTTCCTTCCCGCACGATATGCAAGTATTCCTCTGCTTGAATCCTTGAATCTTTGTTTGTGCGTATGCCATCTGTAAAGTAGACTGCTTAGGGGTACGTTCAAGCCATAGGGGGCTCACCCAGTTGTACCCTTGAATGTTTTATAAACATCGAGGCTCCACGCAATAGCCTTAATTTGCTCACATGGTGTGTAAGATTAGGGGACACCACTACCAGTCAAGGATTCACGTGGGCCTGACCACACTACCTATTAATGGTTTACGTGGGCCTAGCCATACTGCCTGTCGAGGGCTTACGTGGGTTTTAAGTTGAAGGGAGTTTCGCTAACCTAGTGTCCCTAGGATCGACGCGAACCCATGACATGCATAATCCATACATGTTAAAACCTGCTCATGCATAATCCATACATGAGAAATCCAATCGATGAAATCCAATCCAAACCAAATCCAAATCCAAATCCAAATACAATCCAAATCCAGATCCAATCCAAGTCCAAATCCAATCTGAAAGGCAGAGTGTGTGAACTTGTAACACTATAACTAATGTAACTCAACTAAAGGAAAAGATACTTAACCAGAAGACAATCAAGAACAAGAAGTCACAAAGAAATCAACACTAAATGAAGACAAGGTAATTGATACAATTCAACATGTTAACTATGATCAAGCCAAGAAGAAATCATTGAGAGAAGTTCAAGTCAAAGTTGTTCATGCCTCAGTGATTTGAAAAACCAAGAATCAAGATCATAACTATCAGTATCAATAAGACTAATTGATTTCAAGTGAACAAGAAGGAAAGCAAATATTGGAAAGCCACATTACTAATTGGATATGGTAATTTATTCAAGAAGCAAAAACACTATCAAGACTAGTCACTTATGAACCAGACCGTTGCATCAAGTGTCAGGACATTGATAGCAAGTTTATGTCAGTAATAAAGATCCATGTTCAAGAGCTTGGTGAAGAATAAAGAAGATATGAAGATATCACAAGTTCAAGATGTGCATTGAAGTTTCAAGTTGAAGGCCAGAATATTTTCTAAGTACTAAATATTCTAGATGATCAAGTAGAAGTTTCTAAGTAGAAGTTCTACTTAGAAATTCGAGATGGCTAAGTAGAAATTCTCAAGTAGAAGTTCTACTTAGAGTGCAGCTTCAACATGACACATGGCATCTTCTGATTGGCAGATTTCTAAGCTTTCAAGATAAGGCAAGATTTATGTGGACATCATTGGGCCACGTATATCTTAGTCTTTGAAGACTACAGGACATAGATTACATGTAGTATAAATAGAAGTACTTGTGTAATGTTTTGAGTAAGTGAGCAATTCTTGAGAAAAACACAAGAGAAAGAGAGAGAGTGCATTCACAGAGCTTAGTATCATTCACTTCTCTCTGAACTTCTGTTATACTTTGTAATGAATGTTGTAGCAACCATTTCAAGTTATATATAAGACATATATTCCTTGAATCTGTGTGTTCGTTTATTGCATCGTATTTATTGTTTCTCATATTCGAAAAGTTGTATTCACCCCCCCTCTACAACACATTTGGACCTAACAATTGGTATTAGAGCTTTATGTTTAACATACAAAACATAGATCCTTGTGTTTAGTAGAAGAATCGTGAGTTTTCATTTTCTAGATCTACTTTTCATTTTCTCGAAAAGTGTGCTTTAATTCGTTTGTAGTGAAAACTCATCCGAAAAATTATTTAAATACTCCAGGTGTGATTATTTAGCTTGGGTGTATTTTAATTAATTTTTGTGAATTAATCTGGGTACTTTCATATTTGGTGTTCTTGAGTGTTCATCATCTGTTCTTATCAAAGAAGACAACCCAACAACTTTTTGTTCTCCTTTTCAAACAGATAAATAGTAAAAGAATAAAAAGGTGTTTTTGGACTTTGTGATTTGCATTATTCACGGCCGAAAGTGAAACAAGACATACTCAGTACCTAGCACGTGGGTTAGGTGGGTTAGGTGAGTAAAGCATTCAAAGTCAAAAGGTGTTAAAGAGATAATATTGTTTATTCAATATTAAAGTAATCTGCAGAAAATTTATTCTAAGGACAAAAGTTCTACATAGAATTTCTACTTGAGATTTTCTACATAGAATTTCGACTTGGACAATTTCTACTTGGTGAGTTCGACTTGAGCAAAATTTCTACTTAGAGAAATTTCGACTTAGGCAAAAGTTCTACATAAATATTCTACATAGCCTAGTCTTGGGTACTTAGAAACTTTTAGTGACCAGAATTGAAATGGCTCCTAAAAATGCATTCAAGATCCCAATGTTCAACCGAGATCACTATGAAGAATGGGTTTTCAGAATGAGACTTTATTTAGAGACTGTTAACCCTGAATATCTGGAAGTCCTTGACAAGGGTAAATTTGTTCCAATGGTGGTTATTCCTGCGCATACGGAAGGAGGGGTGGTTATAGCACCTCGGTCTGAGCCTAAAAAGGCCTCGGAGTTTTCGGATGCTGACAAGGAACAAATAGCTTGTGATACTGCCGTTCGACAAACCTTGATGGAATCTCTTGATCATGAAATGTTCAACATAGTCAAAGGTCTGACTACAGCGAAGAAGATTTGGGACAAGATAGAAGTTGTCATGGAAGGATCTGCAGAGGTTAGAAGTAACAAGACACTCATACTCAAGATGGAGTATGACACCTTTAGAATACGAAAAGGAGAA
The DNA here is from genome assembly GCA_036435485.1 of Saposhnikovia divaricata. Taxonomy (NCBI): domain Eukaryota; kingdom Viridiplantae; phylum Streptophyta; class Magnoliopsida; order Apiales; family Apiaceae; genus Saposhnikovia; species Saposhnikovia divaricata. Next base: position 197,664,907 of record CM071594.1, read on the forward strand.
GGCATAACAGACGTCTATCTACGATTCAGTCAGTTGGTATTGGATTTGAATCTGAGAGGTGTGACTCTCCCCATGGTTGAGACTAATACGAGATATCTGAGGAACCAGCCAAAAAGCATTGAACATAGGGTTTACGCAATAAGAGAAACCAAAGATTTGCATACAACTTCTCTGGAAGAATATTATGGAATATTAAAGACCTATGAGCTGGAAACACTTCAAGATCAAGCATGGGACAATGATTCAAAAGGAAAAGAAACTGCATCAGGATTAGTTGCTGATGAGGAAGAGTCTAAGAAGACAATGGTTGCAGCAAAGCCTAAATCATCACTTGCACCACATCAAGTTGATAATGATGACGAGTGCACATCAAACAGTGATGATGACTACTACACCCAAGAAGAGCTGGACAACATGGACGATAATGTCGTGGCATACATGGCAAGGAAGTTCAGCAACATGAGATTCAGAAAGAGCAACCGACCACAAAGAAATTCTTCATCTTTCTATCGGGCTGCTAAGGGTGGTGGTAGTTCGTCAGGCTACCAAGGTAAAGGCAAGAATACCAACTACAAATCTCCTTTGGATTTCAAAATGAAGTTCAAATGCTATAATTGTGGTGAAGCTGGACATTTTGCCTCGGACTGCAAAAAGCCTAAACAGACTTATCCAAAATAGACATATGAAGCCCTCAAAAGCAAGTATGAATCGCTGGTGAAGGAAAGACATGGAAAACGAGCTTTATTGGTGACAGAAGGAAGAGCTTGGGATGATTCAGATGAGGAAGATGTTACTCATGTAGCAAACTTTGCCCTCATGGCTGAGACATTAGAGGAACCAGAGGTACCAGTTCTGACTCTTAAAGTAGAAATGTCTATTGATGATTATAAGGAACAGAACGGGGCTCTTAGTGAAGAGATCTATATGTTGTGCAAGAGCCTAGACTCTTCTCAAAAGGAACAGAAAACACTTGTTGCCAAATGTAGAATGCTTGAGGCAAAAGTGGAAGAGTTAGAGGCTGCCTGCACTGTAGATACTTCCCTAAGAGACTTTATTAAATCTCTAGAACACAAGCTCGTCCTTAAGGAAGAAGTAGAAGCATGTCTTAGGAACAATCTAGCTGAGTTAGAAACTAAATGCGAAGCTTACAAACTAGCTGCTAGTAAAGTGTATGTAGATAATGACACATTTAAGAGGATAACTGGAGTAGGTGTAGGACTTGATTATTCTGACCTTCCTAAGAAAGAAGGAAAGAGACCTATTGACCCTAGTTCCAGTGACCTTAAAAAGGAAACACCTAGCATTCTTAAATCAGCTGTCAAACCTATGTACAAACACCTTGTTCCTAGAATAGAAGAAGAAGAGACTAAATTGATAGCTAGATATGAGATTGAGATGGAAGATCGCCAGAAAGCACAACCTATAACTCCTATCAAACAAGTTAAAATCAATTTTCCTAGAGATGAATCTAGACTAGGATTAGGAGCTAAGGCTGTTAAACAACAAGGAAAGAAAGAAAAAGGCATAAAAGAGGTTAAGGCTGAACGAATAAAGAAAGCATGTTATCACTGTAAATCTACTGAACATCTTTCTTATGCATGTAAAGCTAACATAAATGTTCCTGCTGCACATGCCATGCCTACCACATATACAATGAATAATCTGCATCAGAATCATGCACAGTGTGGTCAACCTAATTGTATGCCATGCATCTAGCCAGTCATGCTCAAATACTGTTGCTAGTTCAAACATCAAGAAAAAGCATGTGAGAGCCAAGACTATCAGTCCTCCTAAAGTTAAGAGTGACAAACCTTCTCCTAAGATTGACAAATCTGTCAAGTCTGAGAAAGGAAAGGAGATAGTCGAAAGCTCTAGTAATGTTAAGAAAAGTGCATCTCCTGTTGCTAAATCTGTTGATTCTCGATCTTATCGAAAAGCCGGGCCCAATCAAAGTTGGGTTCCGAAGAATGTCTAACCAATCTGTCATTGCAGGGCGTTAAGCAGAATAGAAATAAAGTTATATGGGTGCTAGACAGTGGAGCATCTAGGCATATGACTGGAAACAAGTCCCTGCTTACAGAGTTGGTTATGAAGGCTGGCCCTTATGTTACCTTTGGAGATGACAGCATAGGTGTGACAAAGGGATATGGCAAACTGAAAACTGGCAATGTCATCATAGAAGATATTTCCTATGTTGAGGGACTGAAGCACAATCTGTTGAGTATCAGTCAATTCTGTGACAAAGGTTACGAAATTGTCTTCAACAAGAAAGGTGTATCAATCACTCACATCAAGGAAGGCTCATTAGCTTTGAGAGGAGTTCGAAAGGCAGATCTTTTTGTTGCAGACATGGATTCAGCAAATCAGAATGAGGTCACCTGTTTCTACAGCAAAGCCTCGGATGATGAAAGCTGGTTATGGCGCAAAAAGCTATCTCACTTAAACTTCAAAACGATGAATGCTCTCGCGAGGCGAGAATTGGTGAGAGATCTACCTCAAATGGAGTTCGCTCCAAAAGGACTCTGTGAAGCTTGTGAAATGGGAAAGTCGAAGCGAGCATCGCATAAAAGCAAAGAAATTTCTAGTATTACTGAGCCTCTGCAACTTCTTCTTATGGATTTGTTTGGCCCAGTGAATGTCCTATCTTTGTCTAGGAAAAGATATGCTTTGGTAATCGTGGATGACTTCTCCAAGTATACATGGGTATTGTTCGCAATGACGAAAGACGAAGTACCTTTCTTAATCATTGATCACATCACTCAAATTGAGAATGTTTCAACACTTACTGTGAAGACGATTAGATCAGACAATGGCACTGAATTCAAAAACGCAGTGCTAAATGACTTCTGTGTATCTAAGGGAATACGTCGTCAGTATTCAGCCCCGAGAACTCCACAGCAAAATGGAGTAGTTGAAAGGAAGAATAGAACTTTGGTTGAAGCAGCAAGAACTTTGTTGTATGATTCAAAACTTCCTTTATACTTCTGGGCTGAAGCAGTGAGTACCGCTTGTTACACTCAAAATAGAACCTTGATCATAAAAGATAAAGAAAAGACACCATGTGAGCTAATGAACAACAGAAGACCAACAATCAAATACTTTCATGTCTTCGGAGCAAAATGCTATGTGCTTATAGATGATGAAAATCTAGGCAAGTTTGCAGCAAAAGCTCGTGAAGGAATCTTTGTTGGTTACTCTACAGATGTGGTGGTAGCTTATAGAGTGTTCTTAGTGAATGATCGAAAAGTGACTGAAAGCTACAACGTCAGATTCGACGATACCAAACTCTCATCAATTTTAAGAGATTCTAGTGAACCTGAGTCCCTAAAATTTCAGAATCTGGACTTAGAAGATCTTGAAGATGAACCTGAGTTGGTTGTTCCATTAAATGTTCCAAGCGTACATGAAGAACCTGAGTCTAGTGAACAAGCTAATTCTACAAGATCAAGAGAGACTTCTTCAGTACCAACCGGCAACAACTCAGGGGGAGTAAATAGCAGCTCAAGGACTACTGTTCAAGGCTCGAGTCGAGTTGACTCTAGTTCTGTAGGAGCTAGCACTAACTCAGGGGGAGTTAGTGAAAATAATCAAAGTAGTCAGCACCCCAACTCAGAAAGTCAAGCTGAATCATCAAGACAATTTCCAGGTGAACGGGTATGGAATAGAGACCATCCGTTTGAGTTAATTATTGGTGATCCAGATGCTGGTGTGACTACTAGAAGAACTGCAAAAGCTGACCTGGCTAATATTTCCTTATATTCTGGGTTCTTATCCAAGCTTGAACCCAAAGAAATAGAAGAAGCTCTTGGCGATGCTGATTGGGTGATTGCAATGCAAGAGGAACTCAATCAGTTTGAAAGGCAGAAAGTTTGGAAACTAGTACCCCGACCAAAGAACATATCAGTAATTGGAGCTAGGTGGATATTCAGAAATAAACTGGATGAAAACGGACTTGTAACACGAAACAAGGCTCGTTTGGTTGCAAAAGGTTATTCTCAGCGAGAAGGAATTGATTATGATGAAACCTATGCACCAGTTGCAAGACTTGAGGCAGTCAGGATGTTCTTGGCATTTGCAGCACATAAGAACTTCAAGGTTTTCCAGATGGATGTGAAAAGTGCCTTCCTGAACGGAGAGTTAGAAGAAGAAGTGTATCTGGAACAGCCGCCTGGCTTCGTTGATCCAGAACATATAGATTTTGTGTATCTTCTCTTCAAATCTGTCTATGGCCTCAAGCAATCCCCAAGGCGATGGTATGAAACCCTATCCTTATTCTTAATTGAAAATGGTTTTGTTAGGGGAGTAATTGATAAAACATTGTTCTACAAAAATGTAAGAAATGACTTAATACTTGTTCAAGTCTATGTGGACGATATTATTTTTGGGTCATCAAATGAGCGCTTGTGCGAGAAATTTGCCAAGCTAATGCAGAAAAAATATGAGATGAGCATGATGGGAGAGCTTTCCTTCTTCCTTGGATTACAGATCAGTCAGAGAAAAGATGGTATCTTTATCTGTCAATCCAAGTACGTCAGAGATTTACTCAAAAAGTACAATCTAGAAGATGCATCAGCAGCTAAGACTCCCATGGCAACAGCCACGAAGCTTGATGAAGACAAATCAGGTAAATCAGTTGACATCACAAGCTATCGAGGTATGATTGGCTCACTCCTCTATTTAACTGCAAGTAGACCCGATATAATGTTCGCAACTTGTTTATGTGCAAGGTTCCAAGCGGATCCTAGAGAATCACATCTCGTAGCCGTCAAAAGAATTTTTAGGTATCTCAAGGGCACACCAAATCTAGGGATTTGGTACCCAAGAGATACAGGTTTTAATCTTATTGGCTATTCGGATTCAGACTATGCAGGTTGCAGGATTGATAGGAAAAGCACATCTGGTGCTTGCCAATTTCTTGGCAGAAGATTGGTGTCCTGGCAAAGTAAAAAGCAACATACAGTATCTACTTCTACTGCTGAAGCTGAGTACATTGCTGCTGGAAGCTATGTAGCTCAAATACTGTGGATGAGGAACCAATTGAAGGATTATGGCATGGAGCACAAGAAAATTCCAATCATGTGTGACAACACAAGTGCCATTGCCATAACCAACAATCCTGTAGATCACTCAAGAACCAAGCACATCGACATCAGGTATCACTTCATAAGAGAACATGTCGAGGAGGGGACTGTGGAGCTACATTTTGTGCCCACAATGCAACAAATTGCAGATATATTCACCAAACCTCTTGATGACGTAACATTCAATAGATTGGTTGGTGAATTGGGAATGCTTAACACAAGTTAGTAAAGCCTTCTATCTGTAAAATCCATGTTTATGTTTGTATGTGCAAGCTACTCAATCATTATGTGCTTAGACTTTAAAATACCTAATTAATGATTGTTATAGGTTGCATATAGTGTGTTTTTACATAAATTCCTTGTGTTTTAAGTGTCTTTTATAGCACAAATCTGTGAATTTATGTTTGTTAGATTGCATGATCATAGGGGGAGTTAAATTCATAATATTCTAAATATTGCATGATTTTTAGATGAATTTACCTATGAGTTTCATGTAATTAGAGGCCTTAGAATTAAAAAAACTTCAAAATTTCGAGTTAGGTTCTATCTCGAAACTCATCTAGAAATTCGACTTGAATTTCGACTTAAGCTGTCAGAGTGAAGTTTTGAAAATTCTAAGTCTGGGAAGAATTTCGAGTTGGCTATCTCGAAATTCATCTCGAAATTCGACTTCGAGTTCGAGTTCGAGTTACCAGTGTGCCTAGTTCTATCTTCAAAATATTCGAGATAAAGTCTATCTCGAATTTTATCTCAAAGGTTGAGATGAGGTTTCCATTAAGGGAATATTTTGAAAAGAACTGAGAATTAACTTCGAGTTAGTCTATCTCGAACATCAAGTCGAAATTCGAGTTGAGTTTCGAGAGAGTTCTCAGTTAAGCTAAAGGGAATTTTTCGAGTTACACTCCTAACTCGAAACATATCTTGAATTACCCTGTACTTTTTGCTTCAAGGGGGTATTTTGGAAAGAATTTGAGATTATCTTCGAGTTAGTCTATCTCGAAACTCAACTCGAATTTCGACTTGATGTTCGAGATAGAGTTCTTAGTCTATCTCGAAACTCAACTCGAATTTCGACTTGATGTTCGAGATAGAGTTAAACTTCTAACTCGAAAAGTATCTCGAATTTCCCTGTTTTTCTTCTAGAAGGGAATTTTCCAAGTTTACTACAAATCAATAATGTTCGAGATAGGATTTCCCTATAGTTTTTTTTGCTGTAAAATTGGTTAAAGTGCTTATTTGTGCTTAATTGTTCGAGTTAACCTCTATCTCGAACTTCATCTCGAAGTTCGACTTGATGTTCGAGATAGAGATGTTCGAGATAGAGTTCGACTTAAGTCCTCCCTGTATGTACTTAGACTTTAACACTCTTTTTAACAGGGATACTTTTGTCATTTCACAATCATCTATATATACATCTCTAACTCGATGCATCATTCACTTTACATAATTTCATTTTCACAGCAGCCGTTTCACAAAAACAAGGCGATTTCACAAACTTCATACCATTAATCCGTGTTTTTGTGATTAAACTCATACTAATCACGAATTACTGCCAATTTGTTGACTGCTATTCACTGTGTTATCATTAATCGTTGTGGTACTGTGTTTAGTGACCATTCATACACGCGCATATACATACACACGAACATATATTGTTTGTGTAACTGTTCACAAAACACGATTTCCACATTCTTCATCCATATACACACACGAGTTTATTGGTATACACACGAATATTCATCTTCTTTGAATATTCAGATTTAGTAATTGGCAACTGTTCATATCCCGTAGTTTAACTTTTCAGATTGTCTTTTGATATTCTCGAAAAATTAAAAGGGATAAAACTGTTAATTCGTAAATTATTTGTTTTTCAAAATTAAAAAAAAAATTTCACATCTTTTAAAGAAAAACATTTAATTAAAATGGCTCACCAATTTTCACTTGCTAAAAACAATTTTTATAATATTTCTACGGAAATTGGTGATCAACTCCCGCGGTTTAAGTTTTGGATACGATTTCTTAATTTGTACTCCAAGGCTAGCCATGCTTTTACTGCTAAACCTACACTAGTACATGATGCTTTACAGCAATTATGGACTAGTGTGGTTATTTTTGGGAGCAAAACAACCCCCTTCGGTTTCAGGTTTACCTTAGCGAGTCAGGAATATGAGGTGACTGAAGAGATTGTCAACAGGGTTCTGGGATTCCCAATCAAAGATGCTTATGATGCAGAACCTACAGCTGCAGAACGCCTCAGATTCTTTGAAGAAATTGGATGTTATCCTCCGAAAGGCCCGATCACAGGAAACATCCAAAAACAATTCTTCCATGTGGAATGGAATTACTTTTTCGAGGCCACCACAAGATGTTTTCGAGCACGCGAAAAAGATTTTCATCAAATTCCAATTCCAATGCAAACCTTTGCAGTTGCCCTAGCAAGAGAACTGGATATAAATTATGGACGCATAGTTCTCTCTGAGATAGTGGCCTCAATGGGATCTCCTGCAAGCAGAGACCTCACTACAACTGATGTTGTCTGCTGGTTTCCTCGGTTCCTACAAATGTTGATTAATGATTTAATACCGAAGGATGCTCTTGCTATTAGACAGGGATTTGCCAGAAGCCCAACATCTGCATCTCTAGGGATGGGCACTAAGTCACTTTCAACCATTGCTAATCAGGATAAACATCAAGGTAAACCGATGTCAATTCCTGAAAATATACAAATGTGGCTTACATATGATGCAGGAGTTACCAATTTGGAGGCATCATCACAAGTTTCATCACATGCTCAGAATCCATCTGTTCATGCTGAGGCATTTGATGAGATTCCTGATGAGCAAAGCGATGATGCACAAGGTAATCAATCAGGTAATCTCTCCCTGCATACTATTCATTCTTCCTCCTATGTATCTGATTCCGAGACCCAAGAGACTGCTAACCCGCAGGATCTATCCCAGGGTGAGAGCTATATTTCTGAGCCTGATACACATTCTTATTCTCTTTCACCCCTGTTAACGGAAGTCAGAAAGCCAGCACATGTATATGTAGAAGATGATGAAGAGAGTGAACCCGAAGAGCAGCAACTTATTCGAAAGAAAGCCAAACTTTTTCATGCTGCTGCTTCAAAAATCCAGTCAAACCCTAGTGTGTCACACGCAACCACTCCACCTCACGAGAGTGGTTCTCCCCTTAAACAATCTACACATAGGGATTTTGATGACAATTATGTACCTTTTGAAGATCCTGTTGCTTCAAAAGGACATGGAGTTTTAACAACTTTAGCCGTACCTTCACCGGTACGTACTGATGCTGCAAAGAGGATCGGTTCTGATGTCGTACAAGAACACTTTGCAGCCCCTCAGCCTGAGATTCCAACTCAGGACATAACAGAAATAGATCCCATAACTGCCAATTATATTGCTTATCCAATTTCTGCAGGTACTGCTTCATACTTTGGATCAATCATTGAAGACATACACGAGCGTGAGACAGGGAGTGTGTGTGAGAGGTTAGGGAGAGAGGGACCTTCATTTTTAAGGCCCGAAACCGAGCGCCAAATACCAACAGAACGAGTATTAGAGCGAGGTCACCTAAACCAAACACCGTCCCTTAACATTAAAAATCTTGATACGCGTATGACTTCTATGGAAAATCAGATGAGGCAGTTCGGACAGACGATGGGGCAGTTCGGGATGAACATTGGAAACAATCAAAGGGCTCTAGACGACTACGCAGCAAGAATGGCAAGTCAAGCTACAGCTTTTGATGCTTTGACAAATAAGGTCAATGACTTGGGCCATGCTGGTGGTGTCTTGGGAAGCACTCTTAATGAGAGGATGGGGGCAATGGAGTCTACAATGCATACAATGGCTGTGGAGATCAGTAGAATGATGTTCGCAGTCAGGAGTTTTGTGCCCCCGGAGTGTTTCGAATCGCAACAACCTCCCCCCGATGCTGGTGCAGGTGGTGCTAGTGGAGCGGGAGCCTCTGGTTCTGGTTTTGGAGGTTCTTATGCAGCTGGTGGATCTGAAGACCAAGGTGGAGCTCAGGATAACTCACCTAAGGGGGAGAGTGGAAAGGAGACGAGACAGCAGGCAGTTCACATCGAAGAAATTGAAGAACCCGCTGATCTTGTCAAGGAACCAGAAATCGAGCCGTCTGTTGATGAAGAGGCTCTGAGGAGGAGAAAGGGCAAGGCAATGATGGTTGATGAACCATTCGTTGACCTGAGTCATCAGGAAACAGTACAGGAGGTACTTGACTCAGATTCTGATATGGAAGACGCACCTTTGGCACATGCTATAAAGAGATCTTTGAAGGAACAAGGTGGAGGTGCTGGGATGTCTTCCGGAATGCCTGAAAAAATTCCTGTTGATGAGGAAACCCTTAAAGCTCAACAATTAGCCTTGGAACAAGCTCAGTTCCATAAAATGAAGATGATGCAAGAACATGCTGCGTTCCTAGAAAAGAAGCTGGAGCTCCAAGGGAAGCAGTATGATCATGAGCTTGCAAGGCTAGCTGATCCTCAAGTTGATCTGGACAAACGAAGGATAGGGCAGAAATGGGATGAAGCAAGGAAGATATTGATGGGATCCTGTGCGAAAGGAGTTCATAACAAGGAGGCAGATGACCTGTTCTACAACCTGAATTTGCAGAATCCCATGACTGTGGACTATATAAATGCTTTGAAGAGATTAATTTCTAAAGTCAGGGTTGGATACAATGCAACACTTAAGGAGTGGCAGGTTATTTTGTCTTTGGTAGAAGGAGTCCCAACATCTTTCCTATATGTGGATGACCAATTCATAACGAGAGGATCTGCGTCAGAGTTGTTCTTGCTAGCGACAAAAATTCAATACTCTCAATCTGAGGAGCTAAGCATTCTGTATAGGGATCAGTTAATGCAACTAACAGAGGACAAGGGTCCAGAATTCTCAGCATATCCAAATTTTGTCCAGATGGTAGTTGACGGAAAGATGAAGAGGGTTAGCATGGAGGAAAATGATCTAATGGAGCTTTCAGTGGAATCTTTCAAAGCTGTCTGTAGACAAATGATGAGTAAGGGATTCGCTTCTGAGCTTAAAGAAAAATCCGTGAAGATCATTGAAAGAGTCATATTCAAGAAGAGCAATGAGGTGTGGAAGTGTGATATCATTGCTCCAAACCCTCTTGATAACGTGAAGATTGAGCCGGAGCTGATGGAGAAGAAATGGAATATTCTTCAAGCCATGAAGAATGTAGATGAAGCTCTGACTCTTCCTTCTGGAGCACTGGAACAAGGAGAGATAAGGGAGGCAATTGGTGTTCCAGGAAGTGATAGTGTATACTGGATACACGCTTATGTTGAAGATACAGCTGATGCCTTAGTATTCATAGATGCAGGCCAGAATCAAACATTCTTGCATATGAGTAGAAAATGGCTGCTACAGACTCACGATGCTGCATTTCTGGAGAGAGTATTACATGTATTCAAATGGGGCGAAGTGGAAGATATGTATGTGGAAGAAAAGCAGAGACTCATGAGTTACCTGTCTGAGGTAGTGGTGGAAAAGAAGCGAATGGAGCGAGATGCGGCCAGTGTCCACAATACTGACCATGTCAAGGGCTACCCCAAGATGATCTATTGTCAGTTTAAAGCTGATAAATCACATTGGAAACCTCAGCTCATAATGAATAACTTTGAGGACATTCCAAAGATCAGGACTACTCAGGAGGTGGACAAACTCAGAAGGCTTTTCAAACATCCTTATCCAGAGCCCAAGAATCCTCTAGAAATGGAAGCTGTAAGTCTGTTGAATGCTAGGTGGAAGCAGCTTCGAGATCCAGTGTACAAGAAAGAACAGCAGCAGAAGGAGAAGCGCAAAAAGCAGAAAGAATAGAAAGACCATGCTGCTGAAGCTAGAAAGAGGAAACGGAATTAGGGTTAAAGGTCAGAGTGGTGTGAACTTGAAGTTGGAAAAACTTCATGTCTTTCGGTTGCTTTAACTCACTTGAGGAAAATTCACCTTAGAGTGAATCCAATAAGGTGATATAAGTTTGACTAAAAGGTATGAAATAATCCAGGTGATAGGAATCACTCAAATGATCTTTAATTCAAAGTTCGAATTCTGTTTCTAGTTTAAGTTCTTTGTATTGTTTTCATGTAAATTTCAATTGTAAATTATTCAAGACTGTAATGTTAATTATCTTTTCTCGTCTCATTGTTTAGTTGAGTTATCCTTCATTAATTTGAATGTCATTGTTGGACAATCAAATTGGGGGAGATTGAAAGGCAGAGTGTGTGAACTTGTAACACTATAACTAATGTAACTCAACTAAAGGAAAAGATACTTAACTAGAAGACAATCAAGAACAAGAAGTCACAAAGAAATCAACACTAAATGAAGACAAGGTAATTGATACAATTCAACATGTTAACTATGATCAAGCCAAGAAGAAATCATTGAGAGAAGTTCAAGTCAAAGTTGTTCATGCCTCAGTGATTTGAAAAACCAAGAATCAAGATCATAACTATCAGTATCAATAAGACTAATTGATTTCAAGTGAACAAGAAGGAAAGCAAATATTGGAAAGTCACATTACTAATTGGATATGGTAATTTATTCAAGAAGCAAAAACACTATCAAGACTAGTCACTTATGAACCAGACCGTTGCATCAAGTGTCAGGACATTGATAGCAAGTTTATGTCAGTAATAAAGATCCATGTTCAAGAGCTTGGTGAAGAATAAAGAAGATATGAAGATATCACATGTTCAAGATGTGCATTGAAGTTTCAAGTTGAAGGCCAGAATATTTTCTAAGTACTAAATATTCTAGATGATCAAGTAGAAGTTTCTAAGTAGAAGTTCTACTTAGAAATTCGAGATGGCTAAGTAGAAATTCTCAAGTAGAAGTTCTACTTAAAGTGCAGCTTCAACATGACACATGGCATCTTCTGATTGGCAGATTTCCAAGCTTTCAAGATAAGGCAAGATTTATGTGGACATCATTGGGCCACGTATATCTTAGTCTTTGAAGACTACAGGACATAGATTACATGTAGTATAAATAGAAGTACTTGTGTAATGTTTTGAGTAAGTGAGCAATTCTTGAGAAAAACACAAGAGAAAGAGAGAGAGTGCATTCACAGAGCTTAGTATCATTCACTTCTCTCTGAACTTCTGTTATACTTTGTAATGAATGTTGTAGCAACCATTTCATGTTATATATAAGACATATATTCCTTGAATCTGTGTGTTCGTTTATTGCATCGTATTTATTGCTTCTCATATTCGAAAAGTTGTATTCACCCCCCCTCTACAACACATTTGGACCTAACACAATCCAAGTCCAAATCCAATCCAAGTCCAAATCCAATCTAATCCAATCCAGATCTAATCCAATCCAAATCCAATCCAGATCCAATCCAAGTCCAAATCCAATCCAAGTCCAAATCCAATCCAATCCAGATCAAATCTATATTCCCCGGGGAAGCTCGTACCTAAGAGGTTCGTACCTAAAAGGTTTCCACCTAGCAAGTCCATACACCCACAACCCCCTAGAGTCCTTTGGTATAACCTATCTTATAGTAATGAGCTAGGTTCACGTAAACAATAACACATGAACACACAAAGAAGACATGCGAACATAAGACATGAAGCACCTAAGTACACATAGCACACAAAGCATATAAGTACACATAGTCATTCACAGCAATTAAGCAAATAAAGGCAAAGATAAAGTGATCATAGTTTTAATCAAGTCATAAAAATTATTTCACAGATAAGCGCTCATGCCTTACCACGGGCTTCTACTAATATAAGCCAGAACCTCTTACCGACTGAACCCCTAATCCTAGACCGGTCTACGGGATCAGACCTAGAGTGCATGAAGAATTCCCAAAATTAACGAGGTTCCATCCTGGGAGTTTCCCTCGACCAGGTTCCATCCTCGGAGATTCCTTTAACGAGGTTCCATCCTAGGAGTTTCCCTCGACCAGGTTCCATCCTCGGAGATTCCCTCAACGAGGTTCCATGTGATTTCCTCACAATGCTAATTTCCTTAGCCATCCAATATCCTTGAGTTAGACTTCACTCACCCAGTTTCCCTGGGGTCGTGGCGAAGCTGTTTGCCAATCCCATGTGATTTCCTCACACCGCTAAAATCCTTAGCATTCCAATTTCCAAGAGTTGGACCTCACTCACCCAGTTTCCCTGGGGTCGTGGTGAAGCCATTTGCCAATTTGTACGTAGCTTCCACAGTTGTACATAAATCCCATAATGAGGCTAGTCAACGTGATTACACGGAAGTTTATCGGCGTTACGCCTTTTCAGGGTTCAAACGAGTGAACCTCCAATATAAGGGAACCTTATGGCCCTAGTTTCCCTAGGACCAGCCTGCCTTTGTGGTCCCAATCCATACACATATAATCCATATATGATACATGTATAATCCATACATGTCCCTGCCTTGATTCATGTATAATCCATACATATTCCTGCCTTGATTCATGTATAATCCATACATGTTCTTGCCTTGATTCATGTATAATCCATACATGTTCCATATAGTCCATGTAATCAATTAGCACATAATCCATGTGCTTCCAATCCTGCCTTGCGCACGTAATCCACATGTGATTCATTTATAATCCATACATGGTAAATCCAGCTCATGCATAATCCGTACATGAGAAATCCTTTCCAACTCAATTTATGAAATCCAATCCGCACATGTTCCTTAATCTAGCTTCCAGGGGTACCTCGAATTAGATTCCAATAGGGGTTCGCATACCAGAACCTCAAGAATCTCATGGTCCTGGCCCATTCATTGCGTGAAAGTTCCGTTTGCTTAAAAATTTACCACTTTCAAGATACCATCATGGGCAGTATACCATCCACTACCCCCCGGTTCCTTTCAGCCATTACATGCAAGAGGAACCTTATGTAATCCGCAATCAGGTTCAATCAACCTTCACCCTGAACCTCTGAGCTTACGTGAGCGTACTCATTGTAAGAAACAAGGGGTATCATAGGTGAAGTGGCTACTACTCGTAAAATTCCTTCCAAGAAAACCATGTTATTTTTCCTCGATGATGATTCAATAATTTCCATTCTTGAACCTCCGAGATTCGGTTGTTGTACCCCTACGTCGTGGTTGCCTCAATTAAATTTTTGGCAGGTTACGTTTGATGCATGTACGCCCACATATACTTGCCATCCTTACACACTTCTACATCCTGATGATTATATCCTTGCCACCCGATATGTTTTTCAAATGATCTCCTCCATGTTCCAAGTTCGAAACAATATTCCATAACATTCCCGGTCTCTAGTTATTCAACATAATTCCTTTAAGATCTTACTCCAGATGTATGCCATGGATATAATTGTGACCACCTATACAACCGACCATGTTGATTGTTGAAGATCATGTTTTATGTCGAGTTTTATCGTTGTAACCCAGTAAGGGGTTCTGAGGCTGAAGGCCGCCAAGGGTTTGTGAACCTGAACCTCCTTTGTACATCTTCTCATTTAAAAATAGGGTGCATCTTAGAAATCCTCCATGTAGCCTGGTAACCACAACCCCCCGATTCCTCGGTGTAGTTTGTCCATGGCCAATATTGAATCATATTGAGCTTCTCATCCTCTTTGAGCAAAAGTGTAAATGGACATCCGTGAAGCTGGCTATACAAGTCTCATCGTAGTTTCAACCACTTTTTTTTTAGTCTGCGTGGGAAGCCATGCTCCTCCTTATGAATGGGAGGTATGTAACCATTTTCTTTGTCTAGATGATAAAACCTCCTTTCTTTGGCCTCCGCTTAGGCGCTTCAACCAATACCCCCCAGTATGCCTTTTACCGAGTGTTTCAGGTTTTCTCCATCCTCCATAGCCAAAGTTGTTAATAACATCATCCTGGGGGAAGCAACCCCTGGTTTTTTTTCCATTACCTTCGTGTATGCAGAACCAAGTCCATTCCAACTGAGATTCCGTTGTTAGCTTTGTTGTTTCCTCTAGCTTTTAAAGCCTCTGGTTCCTCCTTTTAGGGCGTTCATGGATGAACCTCGTACCATCTTCTTCAATATTGACCGAGAGGTCGCTCGTACCCCATTCTTTGTATGGTAGCATAGCTCCCAGAATCTTATTGAGATTATAATCCTCAGCTCCTTCCGTAATTCCTTCGTTAAGGTATCCCTGTGTTCCAACTTCTGATGTTTGAGGGGCTTATAGCAGGGGAACCCCAATGTGGGAAACCTTCTAGCTTCTGGTGCTTGAGGGGTTTACAATATGAGAACCTTCATAGCCATGTTATAAATTGATTCCACCATTTTCATCTTATTTAGATCGGGTCATCCTACCATATTGTTGTAGGATACGCTCTCAACCATAACTCCTTCCAACTGGGTGGATAAGAGGGGTTCATCCTTTAACACTACCAGTGACATTTTCAGTTCGTGAGAGGTTTGAGTCTACCTTCAACTTCCATGATAAGCTTTTTGCCAGAGCTTCATTTAGGTCATTACTTGAGACCTTTCGCCCGATGCTCTTAGCTGGATATTCTGACCTTTCACCTTCCACTGTTAGCGAATTTTTCATCGTGAGTACCTTTATAAGCTGCTTTTTCCTTTTTCATTAGGTGTCGTCACGTGTCCAACCAAGAACTCCTCATTTTTCACTTATGGAGGCTCCTTCATACTTTCTTTTAGAGGGGCGACCTCATTTCTTCGGGTTTCATTATTTAATTTTATGAAAATATTTTCAACTATTGCTTCTACATGATGCGTTCTGCCTTCATAATCCTCCATTAAAGCAGCCATTTACATCAACGCAATGGGTGGTACTACCCCCCGAAAAACTGGAACCACTTTATAGGGTTCCATTAGCAGGGCTATTGGTAACATGATTCCTCAAGTATTCTGAATGGAGCTTCCATCATACCCGTACAGTGAGGTGTCCACTTTTGACCATTTTCTTGATTTAACCATTTGAGTATCCCACACAAGTTGTGCAATGCCCATTTGTGTCATAGGAGGCGAAACATGGCCAGGATTGTTTTTTCTTGAGGAATCCCCTTTAGGCACTAGTTAATCCTTTTGGGGGTTCTCATGTTGAATGATACAACTTCCACAGTTGAACCCCTATATTGAGTTTTAATACTTTCCATTTTGGCTTAACGCCTTTGAATGAGATATTCCTTGCTTAAACCTTTTCCCAGGTTACTTCTTTGGTTCTTCTTGCTCATTGTGGGGCTTCTCATTATTCATCTTCTTGCTAACTTTAGCAGTTAAAAACTTTGCCAGGAACCTCATTTCTCACGCAGCCACCGTCTGTAGCCTGAAAGTGATATTATGGAAGCTCTCTTCTAGACCGCCTTCCTCAGGAAATCTCATTTTATTCTTCTTGTGCGTGAGGTATGATGTAAGTTGGGGTTTTGATCAAGAACCACCATTGGGACCCTCTAGAACCTTGGCCTTGTGTTGGGGGAATCTCCAAGGTGAAACTCCTTCTTTAATAGGTCTTTTAGGTGGACCTCTTTGCCTCAACTCTCTTTCTCAAGAACCATTGAATTAGGTGTAAAAATTAAGACCTTTGGGCATCTCTTCATGATCAAGGGGCCTTCCATCATTGAACCTATCATATACGCACCCCATTTCTGGGAAGCTCTTTTCCGGGGAAGTCCTTTTTACCAATCTGAACCACATTTAGTTTGACAAGCTTCACATTAAGCTTCCTGCCCAGTCTATTGAACACACTCGAGCTTCTGTTAAGTAAAGCCTCAGGGTTCTAGGGCTCATCTTCCTTGAACCTGTCATTATCGAACCCTTGTTTGGGTTCCTATCACCAATAAATCTCTTTTTCATTGAAGCTTAGTCTTCTAGCTCATTCATGTTCTCATGATTAATGTTGATGGAAACTTTCGTACCGAATATGTGAATTATCAATAAGACACCTCTAAGCTTACATGAGCTAGCTCGTTGTAAGAAACAAGAGGTATTTAAGAGAATAATGTAAAATATTTCTGGTAGCTCAACAGTGAGGGAGTTCATATCCTTGCCATCATCCAGGTTTTCCTACTTATCATTAATTATGGGGTTCACATCCCTGCTTCAATTTGGGTTCACCCGTACCCCTTCAGTTAGGAGGGTCGTACCCCAATCTGCACCGGGGTTCACCTGCTACTCATCTATCAGGACGTTCACACCCTTATCTGCGCTGAGATTCACCTACAACTCATAAATCATGGTGTTCGTACCGCCATCATCGTTCAAGTTCACCCATTCACTCCCTTCATGGATTGAGCTGTGGTGCGAACTAGTGTTGTGCTCCACAATTTTTAACAGAAACCCCTGGACTTGTTTAACCCCAGAATTGTTACAAATAGACCTTAACCTCCAACTGGTTGGACCCCTAGATTGATATTCTCCACTTTTTTCTACCATG
This sequence comes from Saposhnikovia divaricata, assembly GCA_036435485.1. Taxonomy (NCBI): domain Eukaryota; kingdom Viridiplantae; phylum Streptophyta; class Magnoliopsida; order Apiales; family Apiaceae; genus Saposhnikovia; species Saposhnikovia divaricata. The sequence goes on from CM071594.1 coordinate 197,682,412, forward strand.
AGTACGTTTTCCAGAATTAAGTATTTAGGGGTTCATCTGATTCCGGGTGCCTTCTGTCATGGGTGCGACCTCCAGATTAAGGCTTCTCCTGCCCTCACCCGTTGAACCCCCTAGTTTTTTTTTTTAAAACCATTGCATCCTCTTGGTTATCAAACTTCAAACATCGTCTATCGTCGTGCTTCTCCCTCGATTTTACTTACCAATGCCTTATCATCTTAATGCAGATTTTTTACTTAGAAACGTACCATCCTGGATAGCTTGACCACCTGTGACTAAATATGGCATAGCTCCCTGTAGAAAAGGAATTTTTACGAGCCGTAAATTTTGCTGGAAACTAGATTCCGATACCTTTCCAACGGTATATCGTACTGCACCTAGAGCCTTCTAGATCAAAGCAGTTTATTTTGTCAAGTTGGTTCAAAAACTGCAGCCACAAAATTCTGATTTTCTTCTTTGGAAAGGAAGTTATTTTTCGTTATCTTTCCTCTCAAAAGATCATCCAATCCCCTCCTTCTAGCGCCAAAAATGTTGTGAGAGGAATTTGGTACAACACTTCAATAAAATAATTACAAGAATCAACCAAGAAAATCCAAGAATCTTAATCAAATAACCCGAATTTCAAGCCAAAAACCCTAGCCTCATAAACCCTAATCCGAATAGAGGAAGAATGATTATTTGGACTGAGTTTGCAAGTATTCTGAGCTATGATGATCGAGTAAGACCTACCCAATCGAGAGAGAAGATCAGAACTTACGTTAGATGTGTATAAAAGTGTATCTAACCTCGCAAATTGCCTACATACTCTTATATATATAAGAGATCAAGTCCAATGTAGTTCTTGATTATCCAACCACGTTTTGATGAGCCTTATCCTCCATAACAGACCTGGTTTGATTGTTTATCCTTGCTACAGTAGTTATCCAATAGTTGTTCTTCATGAATCCATGATTATTCGTATGTTTTTATAGTATATCTATATATATACTCATATATATATATATATATATATATGTTTCTCACGTATATATGATAGATATCTAGAGTATCCAATGTTGTTGGGTCGTTCCTAATGTTTAGGAGTTATCCATAAGGCTGTTGGCGCGTCCCTTATCCATTTTCCTACAATTTAGGAGGATGTTGGGCTGCTGGGCCGTTTTCTGGAAATTTCCAGGGTACGTGCACGTACCCCTGCCTGGAAGCCTATCACCCGGGTGAACCCCATCTGGTGGTTCAGACAACTGAACCCCTACACAGATGAACCCCGAACCAGATGCCAGAATCTCCATCTTCGAGTATATTCGTAGGACGTATTGGACTAATGCATTCACACCTAGCCCAACCTATCCTCCCATAACCACATAATTCAAGTAATTCGAGTCCATAACCTTAGTGGGCCTTAAATCAAGCCCAATGCGGATTTTGGGCACAACAATAAGCAATGAATTTGGAACCTTAATATGATTGATGTTAATATAATACTTCCTACTCCATTATATAAGGTATTTGATTTTTCTCCACGTAACTTTAGGTGCTTTGACTATATATTAAAAATTATTATTTTTCAATTTTTCCTTTTTTTGATAAAAATATAATATTTTAATTTTTATTTAGAAAAATAAATTTTAAAAAATACTCCCTCCGTCCCTTTTAGTTGACACATTTGCAAAAAATACACATATTAAGAAAGTTTTAATTATGTAATTTGTTTCCATATTTGCCCTTAATCTTTACATTAAATGATAAGTTATGAGTGTATGTATTAAATATAAAGTCAAACATTGGTATTAGAAATAAAGGGGTATATATGAAAATATTCGTAAAAAAGTGTATTGGAACAAGGAATGTGACAACTATTTAGGGACAATTTTTTTTTACAAATGTACCAACTAAAAAGGGACGGAGGAAATAATAATTTTAACTATATAGTTAAAACACCTAAAATTGGATGCACAATGGACCGGAAGGAGCATATATCATATCTACTTGTGAATCGTTTTCAGAATTTCACACGTAAACTGATATGTTATCAAAATTCAAAATATATGTGTAAATTAAGGCGGCTTAGTAAGCGCTGCTTTGGATAGAAAAATCACATACAGTTCTCTTATATAATTAAAGAAGTTGTTTGGTAGGGTGGGAACTAAGCAGCCAAGAAAGGTCCAGCTTTTATTGATCATAATATTATATTTAGTAAAGTACTATTACTACTGTATCTCTGGATTAAATTAATTCTGTCAATTATGAAAAAGAAAGGAGAGAACTCAAATTGCGACTGTATAGGGGGTCAACACGTATTGCTTTGGTTGACATAAATCGAAATGAACGCTCATGTTACATCATTATAAATACAAGGGGTTTCGGAGAATTGTTTCAAACACAAACCAATAATCATCTACATTTGTTTAAACATTCACACAATTGTTATCGGAGAGAGATTAATACTTGCAGCATTTCGAGAATGAAGGCCTGGGTTAATGAAGAATACGGTGCATCAGGAAGTGTGTTGAAATTCAAAACAGAGTACGCCGTACCTGAGATCAATGATGATCAAGTTCTTGTTAAGGTTGAGGCTGCTGCTCTTAACCCCGTTGATTATAAGCGTATGCTCGGTTTCTTTAAGGGCATCGATTCCGCTTTACCTGTAAGTATTTGTCTGCTTTCGTTGTATGTTTACTGTCATTTGATGTATGTCAGTACTTATTAACACTTTTGTACTGGAATTGCAGCATGTTCCGGGATATGATGTAGCTGGAGTTGTTGTCAAGGTTGGAAGCAAAGTCAAGAACCTCAAGGAAGGAGATGAAGTCTACGGTAATGTTAACGAGACACCTCTAAAGAATTGTAAACGATCTGGAACATTGGCAGAGTTCACTGCAGTGGAGGAGAATCTTGTGGCTATTAAACCCAAGAATTTGAGCTTTGCTGAAGCAGCTAGCCTTCCCCTTGCACTTCTGACTGCTTATCAAGGTTTCGAGCTTGCTGAATTCACTCCTGGCAAATCTGTCCTCATCTTGGGAGGTGCTGGCGGTGTTGGCTCCCTAGCAATTCAGGTATATACATATTTATTAGCTTTTTTTTCAAATGCAACTGTTCATGAATTTTTTCTCACTTTCATTTGTCTCGTTCAACTTTTTGACTTCATTGGTTTTGACATGTTAATTATTTTGTGTTGATGCAGCTAGCCAAACATGTTTTTGGTGCATCAAAAATTGTAACTACTTGTAGCACTGGAAAGATCGAGCTTGTGACGAGTTTGGGTGCTGATGTCACAATTGACTACACAAAGGAACAATTCGAGGAGTTGCCTGAGAAATACGATATGGTATTTGACACAGTTGGTGCATGCGACAAGGCAGTGAAGGCGATCAAAGAAGGTGGGAAAGTAGTATCGATATGGGGCAAAGTGACTGCACCTGGTGTCTCGTTTCTAGTGACTTCCAAAGGATCAGATTTGGAGAAACTGAACCCGTACTTGGAGAGCGGAAAGGTGACGGCTTTGTTGGACCCTAAATCACCATTCCCATTCTCTCAAACTCTGGAAGCATTCGCACATCTTGAAACTGGCAGAGCCATTGGCAAAGTAGTCATTTATCCTATTGCCTAAACGCTCAACATTGATTCCATTTACATATCATTTCCTTTAAGTTATTTTTGGTTTTAATCTTTCAATTTTTTTATATTTGGTTTGTAATGTTAAACAATTCTTCTTGTAGTCGATTTTGACGTGTAATAAAAGAGTTTATTTCACAATATTTTATCTGTCTCCATAGAAATCGAAAAAAATAAAGAAGTTCCTTCCACAATATTTATCCTATTGCTTAAATGCCCAACACTGATCATCAATTCAAGCTGCTACTAATCCATTTAGTACATTTCATTTCCTTGTGTCGGGCCATGATGAGTACGGAGTTCCTAGTCTCTCTATTTTTCCTCTGTTTGTAATGTCAGATTGTTCCTGTTGTAATGAATTTTAACTTAAAATGAAAGAGAGTTCATTGTATGATTTTCATTTGTCTCCCTGGAAATTATGGAGGTATATTTCATACCGTACTATTATGATAAGGTCGTATTCAAAATAATATGTTAATTGATATTATGTTATCGTGGAAACCGGATAAATGAATATTTGATAAAGAATAAGTCCATTAAATAAAGACAAAATGACAGTTTGTAACCCCTATGTATATGAGTTTTGTCAAATTGGTCCATATTTACGTTTTTTAGCACTTTCCAACCCCTATCTTCAAATCACGCTTCATATTACAATCCCTCCCGTCTAATTAACCTATTTTACAAGCAAAAATGAGTCAAAAACCTCTATACATAAGGGGTACAAACTGTCATTTTTGAAGATAGGGGTTGTAATATGAAGCGAGATTTGAAGATAGGGGTTGCAAAGTGCTAAAAAACGTAAATCTAGACCAATTTGACAAAACCCAAATACGTAGGGGTTACAAACTGTCATTTTGTCTTAAATAAATATGTTTTTCAAATCTAACCATAAAAAGAACAGTGTATTTTAATTTGGATAAAATTCTCCCCATTCAAGAATATTCATTTATCGACATTCAATTGTATACACCCACACTAGCTGCGAGAGGAAAGGTGCAAATGAGAGTCTAGCAGCAATTGTGAAGGCTGAGGTGCCACCGAGAAGACGGCCAGGAAGGACAAATTAAGTAAATATGGTGTAGCAAAACATAAAGTTAGCTCGTCAATAGAACTTGCATCTCTGAAATTGGCACCCCAATTAACTCAAATTTCACAGGAATGCCATAAACGAGATGGATAGATGATGGAGGAATGTTTGAGAACATCAACTACATTTTGCATTAACAAATGTGGTTTAAAAAAACGATTGAAACCACTTACCCCGTGACAAGGGGGACCTCCACAAATGCACTTGGAGTGGTGATTTGCCTCCATGATCCCATTTTATAAAGCGATAATGTTCCCAGTTTTGCATAGTCCCAAACAAATTACCATACAACCACACCCAACGAAGCTAACGACAAGAATATCCAGAAATATCCCAAGAAGCTACACAAGCATCGGACGAAGCTAATATCCCTGGGTTCGATTCTTGGGATATTTCTGGCCAAAAAATTACTGTACAAAGCTAACGACAAAATTAGCGATAATGGCCAAGTTCTTTTTTGTGTAGAGTCCGTTTCCTCTTGTGTGGTGGCGTAAATGAATTTGGAACCTTTCTTTTCGTGTCTCCCGTTTTGTATTTTGTCTGTAATGTCAAATTGTTCTTGTAATCAACTTAGACAAATAAATAAATATGATGAGTTTATTGCACAAAATTTGATTCATCTACTTGAAACCATGGATGTAGATAGTCTCTAAATATAAGTACACTGTACAATTTTCTTGAGAGCTTACTTCTGTAATCGATTACAGCGTAATCTTAATAATATGTGTTTGCTTTACCAAAATATTTTCACAGGACGATAATCTGTAAGGAACTAAATTGTATTGTATTATTCTTCCTGCCCCGTACCAAGGTTTTCACAATTTCGCATCAGTAGAGTTACAAATATCATATGTGTAGCACTTGTCATTTATAAGTACACAACTTTGTCCAGAACCTTCAGTTCCAAAACGTTGTCCAAAACACAGAGAAATAAGTCCTTGGTTATTGGCAGAAGAAAAAACTTTTTTCAGTTGGGGAAAATTAAATTCTGTAAAAGCCTAAAAGGAGAGAAAGAAACTGGAGATGACAATGATAGATCATGAGTTACTAAATATATATATATCTTATGCTTGAAATTAAATTGATTACCATGGATATATTCTAAAAAGACTATGCATAGGTGAACTAAAAGTTTGAAAACTACTATCACTTCAAAATGTTAACATCATACCATCTACGGACAGAACTTGAGTTTTCACAAGAGTTCCATCTTCCGGAAAATGAAAATGTATGTGTATATATTCTCTATACACTAGTAGTACCCGTTTAATTTTTCGAGTGTCAATTGATTTTTCAAATGTCTCTATAATTAAAACTTCTGTAGCTTACAGAATAAATTTTGATAATCTACGTGTTTGTCTTAGCAAATTTTGTTCACATCTATACTCTTTATTAATGTGTAACGGTACACAATAGTACAAAAGTACCAAAATACAAAATTTGATTATTATTAAATTCTGGGTTCGATTCCGATTCTTTACAACTACATAATTATACCAGATTTATTTACTTTAATTTTCGATTCCTTACAACTACATAATTATAAAGATTTATTTATTTCAATTTTTATAGCTTTATCTCGGATTCGATTATCTACAAGACTATAATTAAATAGCACTTATTAATTTATTAATATAAATATTTTAATCTCGGCTCGTGTTCAATTTATGCCCGTACTTGACACGGATTATCAGCTAGTATACCATAATACATGGAAAGGTAATAAATTGTATTTTCATGACATAATAGAAATGGTCCTCGGGTCAGGTTTTCGCATTGGTGGATTCACTAAGATGTGATCTAGCACAAGGCATCATGATCTACACACCTTTATCTTTAAATTTTAATTTAAACGTTGTTTTCAGTTCCAAAACTACCAACGAAAATTAGATTAGGTATACGATAAGTAAAAAACTACTATCAGATCAAATTAAATTATCAAACGGCATATTAAATACTCCCTCCGTCCCTTTTTAGTTGGCACATTTGCAAAAAACACATATATTAAGAAAGAATTAATTATGTAATTTGTTTCCCTGTTTGCCCTTAATCTTAACATTAAATGAAGAGTTATGAGTGTGTATATTAAATATAAAGTCAAACATTGGTATTAGAAATAAAGGGGTATATATGGAAAAATTGGTAAAAATATGTATTGGAACAAGGAATGTGACAATTATTTAGGGACAATTTTTTTTTGCAAATGTGCCAACTAAAGAGGGACGGAGGGAGTACCTCTCATGAGCAAATTTATATTATTTCTGATTTTATCAGATACAAAAACTACTATGGAAAATGATGGGGAGTGTTACATTTCCCCATACGTATTGTTATTAGAAGGATCATTGTTACTTGCCAGCTAGTGATTTACTGACTGAGGTCTCTTTACTTGTATTTCCTTGCAAAGTAATAATTTTAGGTGCATCATGATGTCATATATCTTGTGAATCCAAGCACCAGCAATAGTAATCGGACCTTGATAATCGCAGAAGATCGTCCGGACTCATCCTCTCAAGATCATTCTGTCTCCATGTAGCAAAATTATTTCGGTTTTGAGGTTCATTAACTTGAGAGAAGTCCTCACTTTTGTGACATTGGTACTTCATTCGCTTGTATAGCCTCATTGTTGCTGTACAGTCTTCATAAGGATCCTGTATACCTGTTTGAATGTCGTACCTGAAATTGCACAAAAGGAAAATGCTCTACATTAAATTGAAGAAGAAAGGGTGGCATGTAGCTTATCGGACATCCTCTGGTTTGTAGTATCAGAGGTACTATCATTTAGACACGATTTTTGGAAGAAAATTTGTAATACTCGTTTAACTAGTAGAGGCTGCTTGAGGATCGACCCTCCAGTAGCCTCCACTACCGGAGGCATTGTCTGCTTGTTAAAATTTCTGCAACTGAATATTTTTTATTCTTTTGGAAATACCAAGAGTTATTGATGACTGACTGAGTAGATATGGAAATTACCCAAGATATGCCTTTGTTAGGTACTTGAGTGAGTTGCTGAGCTTGCTGGTTTTCATTAAAGGAGGATATTTTGCTGTATCCCTGCACCAAAATTCAAGGTAACCTATTTATTTATTTGTACCAAGATATTGGATTGTGTGGATTCATCAATATAAAAAAAAAAACGATCATGTCAGTTTGAAATATATGAAGCACTTGCCTGATCATTATTCCGGGGTAGTCTACCTCTAAACATTTGAGATCATGATCTAGACCGTGACCGACAAGAATTCGCGCTTTTCCACCCTTAGGACGGATCTTCCATAATGGTTCTCCATTGCTCAGGAAATCTTGAATCTTTTTCTGAACTTGCCTCGCTCCCATTGCATCTTTCAACATCTCTGGTCGTATGCCCGTTGTGTCAAACCTGAAAATGTTCCATTGTTTCTTGTGAACATGAACAAACAAAGATATGTACCAACAGATGCTCATATTATCACTATAATTATCGATCTATATATATTAATAAAAACACTTCAAATATACCTATAGTGAGTGACAGGAAGTTGAGGTTTGACATAGGTATGAAAGATGATGTTTTCATATTCATCAATGAGACAAACCCTTGCACAAAGATCCAAGGAGCCATCACTTCCACCACCAACCATCTTGCAAGCAAGTGCAACCACTCTTCCTCCTCTTCCACCTCCATTTTCATGATTTCTCATGTCGTCAAAAATTCCCAAGTTTGCCATGCGATATGTTAAACCCTGAAAAAGTTAACAAGTAATTAAGTTCCATCGGGTTAAGCAGATACTCTATATTTGCATAGCAAGATTAGCTAGAAAGAATAATAATTTCATTACAGATACAACTTACATTAACAGTTGTGCGCGAGAGCTGACATGAATTGAGGTGAGACCTAAGAACATTACGGCTGCTAAAGATGTTAAGACAAATGTGACATCCACGCTCTCTGAATATTCTTTCACATTCTACTTTCGGCAATGGCCCTGCAATCACAAGTTATTTCAGAATTTATATAGATGCATCACTGCATAGGAAATTTACAAGGCAAAATATAAATGCAAGGAGAATGAATATCTGTATCACTGTATGTGTTTTACATAGCTACCTATGAGGTGTTCTCTGAGAGATTCATATGAACGGCAATGTTTCTTACAAATGCCACACATTGGTTCATGACCCGAATGGTACGAGGTTCTCATGTGTTCCACTAGGTGCTCCATTTTGTTAAATTGTCTATAGCATGCCCTGCACTTGTTCCTGAAATTACATCACATAATTAGGATCAACCTTGCTGTACTTTTACCATTAATATACAACATTATTTTGAGAGGAGAAGAAGGATTAAAACCTTAGAGACTCAGCAGACTCCATTTTTGCAAAACGAGATAATTTATATACTGCTAAACTTTCACTAGAATATTGCTAGGTGATAGTCTATATGAACTTGGGGAAGAAGAGTGTAGATATGCTAGGTATTTATAGTTGGATACATAGAGATATTGCTGGTTATCTTCTGCACTACACAAGTTAAGGTAGGAAATCCAAATTTCCTCATTGATTCAGACCCCATAATACGAACTTTATTTGATTCGGAATACTTGACGACCTAATTCAACGTCAAATAAATTGTATATTTCGGAACATGAGTATATCAATTTTTTTAAAGTTACGTGTTCCAGTTTCAATTAAGACATTCACTCTAACTATAGAGTGTGATTAAATTTGTAATCCATTATTTATCTTAACTTTGAATGAGTTAAGACACGATACAAAATGAAATACTGAAACAGAAATACACTAAATATTCCACAAGTGTCCAACAGTCTTTTCCTTGTATATTCCCTAGCTACCATGCCTTTCTATCCCAAAATCATTGGCATACGTGGGGGTTCCACTGTTTCCGAGACTTTCGCTTATTCCTATCAGCCTTTGACCTCTGTTTTCGAAACAATTTTCAAATGCAGGTGGTTTTGTGAAAACTTTTAATATTGCTGGACTGCTGGTAATATCTGAAACCTTATACAGAAATTTTAATACATGCAGCATATGGTCATATAATGTATGTGTGAGTGAGTGAGTGTGTGTACACACACATAGATGTGCATATATATATCCATTGTCAACTGCTGAAGAGATGATGGAAACTGGACCCCCTGCAAGACTGTTCAAAAGCAAGGTTGCCAACTTGACCCAAACATACTGTGATATACATTGTTGTATACATCAAGTACTGATGATCAGATAACTTGATTTGCATTACTTAATTATTGTCCTTGATCAGATAAAAGATCGCGTTACTTTACTAATATCCTTGTATCAGATGATTGGACTTGTCTCCTTGATCAAATAACGAATGTCCTAGATCAGATAATTAAGAGTTGCGTTACTTTAACAATGTCGACAAGATCAGCTATAATCTGTAAAGTGTATTATGTGCGCGTATGATCAAATTAAATGGAGGCTGTTAATACATAAGATATAATTTATATCATGTCTCCCCTATTATGGCATATATCTCTTCATCGTTCAAATGATCAGTAGCAAAAATAACATAAAGCATTGAACAAAAAGTAAATGAGAGAATATACTACTAGGATAGAGCTAGCTGGCAGCCAATTAAGCTGCAGGTATATTGCAGCTTTATGGACATCTCTTTGCACCCTAGTGGGAGGGCTTTGACTAAAATATATATACATATATTCATTAGTAACAATGTATGACATATCTGGAATATGGGATATCCGCCATTAGAAAGACCACCCTTTTTTTGTGAGGATAAGTCAGGAAGACCAAACTTTTGACCAAAACAATATACAAGAGAAATATTCAAGGGGCCAATACACAATACCAGATTCTTGCTTTTGAAGATGCCTAGACATGTGATTTCCAAGGATTGAGAATATTTTTTGTTATGTTTGGTCCATCTGCATCCTGCTATGACCACTACCTTTAAAATTTCACAAGTTTTCATCCCATCACCTTTGCTATTCGAATGTCAAACCATGATTTGCAGTTTGAAGGTTTTTTTGTCTTGGTTGAATTTGTGGTGGTGTTGAATCACATAATATATCCACCAGCTAGAAGCAAAGAGTACCGTGCAAGCGCTTCTTACTGTTTTTCATCTTCGATAGTACTGTAACAATAGTGACAGACTTGCACATGTCCTTTCCAGATTTTTTAGTACTGCCATGAGGTGAATGATTATGAGGAGCTCCAGAACAAAATTTCTAAAACATGTAAAAATCTTTTGATTTTTTTTTTTTTTGCTAGGTTTAATACTTTTATAAAAATAAGGCAAAACCCAAAACTCTGAAATAAAAAAGAGCAAGTTCATGGTAAAAATTACACAAATTCATGCTTATTGAGGTCAATACAAACCATTTTTCGGATTAAGCATAAGAATAAAAGCAAACAACACCAGGAACCAAGACCCTTGTGCGTGCTTGCATACTAGAAGTTAGCCACCGCCTAGCAAGTGTCAACCCTTGTTCTCATCATGCATCTCCATACCAGCTACACCAACTGCACCAATTGAATATCCGAGGTAGTTGTTGACGGAGGAATTTGGTAACAACAAAGTTTGAGGTCCATCGCCGGAATCAAGATATATGACGATGGTTCTTCGCCGGATAAGTCACCGGAGTGTGGTGGCTGTGATGAATTGGGGGCTAAGATTGAGAGAGTTTTTGGTGGTGGCTCATAGCTCTTCGCTTCCATCCCCCTCAATTTACCTACGTACCTCTATATTTATAGAGGATCAAGCCCATGTAGTTCTTGGAGAGCAAGAAAGCCAATTGGGCTTGGATTGTCGGTCTAGCTTCCGGAATGTTCTACTATGAGGCCTACCCACAAAGGCCCAAGGCTCACCTAAGATCTCAAGACTTCACAAATAAGGAAACTTTCCCCGTCGAGGACTAGTCCTATCCGCTACAAGCTATTTCTTGATTTCAAGGATGCATGTATAGCCATGGTTTACCCCAAATGCAGAACGCATCCCTGTCCCCCGAATGAGAAGCACCCACCAGATAGCAGGATAGGTGATCCAGAGCTTTTGGGTGCAAAGTGCAGGATTACTCCGAAGTTCCCCAATGAGAGCGCGCCCATTGAATACAGGAACAGAGCTCCCAAAGCACACACCAGAAAGTCCCCATCTTTCCACCTTAGGGCGCGCCCTTAGTGTTTAAGAAGGGTCCTTATATCCAGGCATACCCCTGGAGGCCTTTTACGACGGACATCCCCCTCCTGAGATACGACAGGAGGAAATTCTTCAACAACTCTTGGAAAACCAGCCTTAGCATAAATCTTCAACATAATTTTATCACTAAGGGCGCGCCCTCCTTGTTGGGAAGGAGAAGGCGTGGCCTAATTTCTTGTAAAACTAACAAACATCCTTTTTGACTGCTTTTATGTCTCTCAAGTCGCGCCCTTCACGTACAGGAAGTGAGGGCGCGTCCTCCTTCTGCAAATCTTTATCAAAACCCTAATTTATCATGAAAATCCCCAAATTAAACCCGTATCTGACCCGAATCCATTTTAGAATACCCGAACCGAATTTTGAGCATAACACTAGTCATCACAAAAATTTGCATAAAATTCCTTGCTCTATCCAGGGAGGGATCTGGCAAAGGATCTTCCAAACCATCCATGTAAACAGGACATCCAAGAAATGTAGTTGAATCAAGCATCATTCATCATACGTCGAATTTTTAAATTTGATAGGACATTAAAAATAAATCCATTAGTGCCATCCAGAATGGGAACCCAGACTATACAGGATCAAGAAGAGACAGTTTTTCCAATGGCACTAGCAATGTAGTCAAGGCCCTCCCTTTCCCAGTAAGACCCAAACTAATAAGTGTGAAATTGTTTCATGGTAAGAAAAGAATAGACTTTCCTTCCATGATTTAAAACCAATGACACTATTCGTAAGGACAAGCAACACTAAAGTCTATAGTTTCATTTTTTTTCTTTTTGGCTTGAAAAATAAAGGTGTAAAAGGCATCATAAACCACAACAATTTACCCAGTATCATTTCAAGTCAAGAAGGCACAATCTTTAACGAATTGATAAGGTCAGCATTCCCTACCAAGAACCTATTCATAGACAAAACATTTAAATCTAGAGAGCACCAGTTTTAGTAAGAATAACATTATTTAGGGACCTGGTTTCAAAAGGGTCCCGATCTATGGCAAACGTATGCCATAGACCTGTTATACAACATACTGTTTCTGTGCCGTTGGATCAGTCATCTAACGGCTGGGGTTTAAAAAAAATAGACATCGTACCGCAGAAAGTTTCTGCGGTACTGAGAAATTACCAAAATGCCCCTGTTGTTGATGTGAAAACAAGGGGCATTTTGGTAATTTCTCCGTACCGCAGAAAGTTTCTGCGGTACGATGAACAGTAGATTTTTGGTGTAAAAATAGGGGGCATTTTTGTAATTTCCCCGTATCGCAGAAACTTTCTGCGGTACGATGACGATTTTTTTTAAACCACAGCCGTTGGATGGTTAATCCAACGGCACAAAAACAGTATGTCATATAAAATCCAACGGCACAAAAACAGTATGTTATATAACAGGTCTATGGCATACGGGAGTCGTTTCAAAAAACATAAAAAAAAAACATTATTTAGGGACCTATCCTTAACATCTATTTTATCAGTCAAATTCATGATCGTAAAAATTAGGAATCGGAATCAATCGTTGAGTATAGATTAGGGATTATCCAATTAATTTATTAGGGATTATCCAATTAATCTAAAAATAATCAGATATATTTTTAATGGAATAAAAATAAATAAATTTTTAAATATTAACCTTATAAATAATAAAAATAATAATATTTAATATAGTGAAATTACCAAAAATACTACTTTTTCTAAATTTTAAAAATATTTGTAAAAATATGATTGCAACGAAATCTACCAAATATAACTTGCTTTTATGTTTTTCTGGAAAAATAATTGAAGTTGCTTTTTGTTATATTTAGGATTGATTTTGGTTGTAATTGAGGTTGCATTTGATTTAACTAGTTAACTTGTTAAGCTAATTGTTATGCAAACCAAAAATTGATTCAATTACTAAATTTTTAAAGTTGCATTTCTGGTTAATTTTGTTTGATTTAAGTGGAAAATATGATTGCAAAGTTACAAACGGTATTTTTTCAAAAAAAATTTGAAATCGGTATTTTTCATAAAAATTCAAAAAACATAGAATTTTTACAAAAAAGTTTTTAATCTTAGATATTTTTCAAAAAAACCCAATATATTAGTCTTATAAATAATAAAATTTATTATCCAAAAATCAAATTGGTAATTTATTTAAAAGAATTAATCAATAATTATTTGAAAATTTTTAGAATGTCAATCAAAGAGTAGTTTTAGTGAAATAATGCCCATATTATCTACGATACAAAATGAGTGTGAACCACCTGAAATACCATTTTTCGGTATGGCCGCCCTATATACCTGCTGGGCCCACACTCCATATAATGAAACCAAAGGCATGCACTAGATCATGCTCATGCATTATTGAAACTAGCTACGTAGCCCGTGCAAGGCACGGGCATGCTCTAGATTACAAAAATTATGAATTATTCGTGATCACATATGGTTGGATTGTTGATATCTTCGATTGTTCATATCTTCACAACAATTGTTGTGAGAAAACAGAATTTATGCAATACCCGATCGTGACATGCAAATTATAATTCTGGTTAAATTAAATCTGTTTTATATTTTACACTATACTTTGTTTTGTTAAAGTAAATTTGAACGATATGTAATAAATAGGTCAATGTTAAGATCAAATCGTACTTCGAAATTTAAATATATAGAATTAACATGGATGAATACAGAGATACATACAAGTATTAATTACATAATAATAAATGCATATTAGTTCATATCAGTTATTATTATGTAATAAATATGTTAGTGATGCAATACCTAAATAACCACCGAAAATATAACATAGATATAATTAGTAGGGGTAAATATGACTTTTCATATGAATAAATTTGCTCATGGAACCCCCCATTTGCTCTATTATATATATATATATATATATAGAGTAAAGATCTATGGAAAACTTTTTAGATAGAAAACTTAGAGACCATAATCTACACCGTTAATTTTTATAGTAACTAACAAATTTAAAATTTGACTAATAATGGAAATAGTACAATCAAATTTAAATGCTATCAATCATATAATTGCATTAATTGCACAATAAAATTAAATTTCAATAAGATTCTCTTGACTATTTCATTGTAGATTAATTAGATATTGTTCATTTCTTTAATTTATTTAATATTTTCTTTTCAATTATTTATTAAGATTCTACTAGGTGTTCTGTTATATATTTTGTTAATCATTAAAGAAATTATATTCTAGATTCAACCCCTTTAACTAAGTGTTCTTGTAAAATTCTTTTAAGTGTTTCGTTTAATAAATTTTAAATTAGATTCTTTAAAGCATTTTTAAGTATTCTTCCAAGATTCATTCAGATGTTCTTTTAAGATTCTATAAAGTGTTCCACAAGTTATATATTAATTATTAGTTATATAAAATAAAATTTATATTATCATAAAACAATAATAAGATTTTACCATTTGTTCTACTGAGTGTTTCCTTAATTATTTTAAGATAAAATTTAAAATTTTCTTATTAAGATTCAAGTATTCAACATGTTCAATTAATTGTTCTTTTAAGATTCTTTTAAGTATTTCGTTTGTTAAATTTTAAATTATTATTTTAATCGTTTTTGAAGTGTTCTTCCAAGATTCACTTTTTAAGATTCTATTAAGTGTTCCATAAATTTTAAATTAATTATCATTTAGATAAAATTTAATTTAATTTAGATTATCATAAACAATAATAACATTCTAACATGTGTTAAACTCAATGTTTCATTAATTTTAAGAATCAATCTTATAAAAATTTATTGAGATTCAACCTGTTCAACTAAGTGTTCTTTTAAGATTTTCTTTAGTGTTTTGTTCGTTAATATTAGATTCTCTAAAGCATTTTTTTAAGTAATTTTAGTTAAATGAAATTAGAAAATTTATTATTATTTGATAAAAATAATAAGATTGTACTAAGTGTTCTATTATTTATTTTAAATTATTAAAAAATATATTTTAGATTCAACATGTTCAACTAAGTGTTCTCATAAGATTCTCTTAAGTATTTTTTTATTAAATTTTTAGTGTTCTGCAAACATTCACTAAAGTGTTCTTTTAAGTAGAACACTTAATAATAAATTTTTTAGGTGTTCTTCCAACATTCACTCGACTGTTCTTTAGATAGAAAACTTAGAGACCATAATCTACACCGTTAATTTTTATAGTAACTAACAAATTTAAAATTTGACTAATAATGGAAATAGTACAATCAAATTTAAATGCTATCAATCATATAATTGCATTAATTGCACAATAAAAGTAAATTTCAATAAGATTCTCTTGACTATTTCATTATAGATTAATTAGATATTGTTCATTTCTTTAATTTATTTAATATTTTCTTTTCAATTATTTATTAAGATTCTACTAGGTGTTCTGTTATATATTTTGTTAATCATTAAAGAAATTATATTCTAGATTCAACCCCTTTAACTAAGTGTTCTTGTAAGATTCTTTTAAGTGTTTCGTTTAATAAATTTTAAATTAGATTCTTTAAAGCATTTTTAAGTATTCTTCCAAGATTCATTCAGATGTTCTTTTAAGATTCTATAAAGTGTTCCACAAGTTATATATTAATTATTAGTTATATAAAATAAAATTTATATTATCATAAAACAATAATAAGATTTTACCATTTGTTCTACTGAGTGTTTCCTTAATTATTTTAAGATAAAATTTAAAATTTTCTTATTAAGATTCAAATATTCAACATGTTCAATTAAGTGTTCTTTTAAGATTCTTTTAAGTGTTTCGTTTGTTAAATTTTAAATTATTATTTTAATCGTTTTTGAAGTGTTCTTCCAAGATTCACTTTTTAAGATTCTATTAAGTGTTCCATAAATTTTAAATTAATTATCATTTAGATAAAATTTAATTTAATTTAGATTATCATAAACAATAATAACATTCTAACATGTGTTAAATTCAGTGTTTCATTAATTATTTTAAGAATCAATCTTATAAAAATTTATTGAGATTCAACCTGTTCAACTAAGTGTTCTTTAAAGATTTTCTTTAGTGTTTTGTTCGTTAATATTAGATTCTCTAAAGCATTTTTTTAAGTAATTTTAGTTAAATGAAATTAGAAAATTTATTATTATTTCATAAAAATAATAAGATTGTACTAAGTGTTCTATTATATATTTTAAATTATTAAAAAATATATTTTAGATTCAACATGTTCAACTTAGTGTTCTCATAAGATTCTCTTAAGTGTTTTTTTTATTAAATTTTTAGTGTTCTTCAAACATTCACTAAAGTGTTCTTTTAAGTATAACACTTAATAATAAATTTTTTAGGTGTTCTTCCAAGATTCACTCGACTGTTCTTTAGATAGAAAACTTAGAGACCATAATCTACACCGTTAATTTTTATAGTAACTAACAAATTTAAAATTTGACTAATAATGGAAATAGTACAATCAAATTTAAATGCTATCAATCATATAATTGCATTAATTGCACAATAAAAGTAAATTTCAATAAGATTCTCTTGACTATTTCATTATAGATTAATTAGATATTGTTCATTTCTTTAATTTATTTAATATTTTCTTTTCAATTATTTATTAAGATTCTACTAGGTGTTCTGTTATATATTTTGTTAATCATTAAAGAAATTATATTCTAGATTCAACCCCTTTAACTAAGTGTTCTTGTAAGATTCTTTTAAGTGTTTCGTTTAATAAATTTTAAATTAGATTCTTTAAAGCATTTTTAAGTATTCTTCCAAGATTCATTCAGATGTTCTTTTAAGATTCTATAAAGTGTTCCACAAGTTATATATTAATTATTAGTTATATAAAATAAAATTTATATTATCATAAAACAATAATAAGATTTTACCATTTGTTCTACTGAGTGTTTCCTTAATTATTTTAAGATAAAATTTAAAATTTTCTTATTAAGATTCAAATATTCAACATGTTCAATTAAGTGTTCTTTTAAGATTCTTTTAAGTGTTTCGTTTGTTAAATTTTAAATTATTATTTTAATCGTTTTTGAAGTGTTCTTCCAAGATTCACTTTTTAAGATTCTATTAAGTGTTCCATAAATTTTAAATTAATTATCATTTAGATAAAATTTAATTTAATTTAGATTATCATAAACAATAATAACATTCTAACATGTGTTAAATTCAGTGTTTCATTAATTATTTTAAGAATCAATCTTATAAAAATTTATTGAGATTCAACCTGTTCAACTAAGTGTTCTTTAAAGATTTTCTTTAGTGTTTTGTTCGTTAATATTAGATTCTCTAAAGCATTTTTTTAAGTAATTTTAGTTAAATGAAATTAGAAAATTTATTATTATTTCATAAAAATAATAAGATTGTACTAAGTGTTCTATTATATATTTTAAATTATTAAAAAATATATTTTAGATTCAACATGTTCAACTTAGTGTTCTCATAAGATTCTCTTAAGTGTTTTTTTTATTAAATTTTTAGTGTTCTTCAAACATTCACTAAAGTGTTCTTTTAAGTATAACACTTAATAATAAATTTTTTAGGTGTTCTTCCAAGATTCACTCGACTGTTCTTTAGATAGAAAACTTAGAGACCATAATCTACACCGTTAATTTTTATAGTAACTAACAAATTTAAAATTTGACTAATAATGGAAATAGTACAATCAAATTTAAATGCTATCAATCATATAATTGCATTAATTGCACAATAAAAGTAAATTTCAATAAGATTCTCTTGACTATTTCATTATAGATTAATTAGATATTGTTCATTTCTTTAATTTATTTAATATTTTCTTTTCAATTATTTATTAAGATTCTACTAGGTGTTCTGTTATATATTTTGTTAATCATTAAAGAAATTATATTCTAGATTCAACCCCTTTAACTAAGTGTTCTTGTAAGATTCTTTTAAGTGTTTCGTTTAATAAATTTTAAATTAGATTCTTTAAAGCATTTTTAAGTATTCTTCCAAGATTCATTCAGATGTTCTTTTAAGATTCTATAAAGTGTTCCACAAGTTATATATTAATTATTAGTTATATAAAATAAAATTTATATTATCATAAAACAATAATAAGATTTTACCATTTGTTCTACTGAGTGTTTCCTTAATTATTTTAAGATAAAATTTAAAATTTTCTTATTAAGATTCAAATATTCAACATGTTCAATTAAGTGTTCTTTTAAGATTCTTTTAAGTGTTTCGTTTGTTAAATTTTAAATTATTATTTTAATCGTTTTTGAAGTGTTCTTCCAAGATTCACTTTTTAAGATTCTATTAAGTGTTCCATAAATTTTAAATTAATTATCATTTAGATAAAATTTAATTTAATTTAGATTATCATAAACAATAATAACATTCTAACATGTGTTAAATTCAGTGTTTCATTAATTATTTTAAGAATCAATCTTATAAAAATTTATTGAGATTCAACCTGTTCAACTAAGTGTTCTTTTAAGATTTTCTTTAGTGTTTCGTTCGTTAGATATTAGATTCTCTAAAGCATTTTTTAAGTAATTTTAGTTAAATGAAATTAGAAAATTTATTATTATTTGATAAAAATAATAAGATTGTACTAAGTGTTCTATTATATATTTTTAATTATTAAAAAATATATTTTAGATTCAACATGTTCAACTTAGTGTTCTCATAAGATTCTCTTAAGTGTTTTTTTTTTATTAAATTTTTAGTGTTCTTCAAACATTCACTAAAGTGTTCTTTTAAGTAGAACACTTAATAATAAATTTTTTAGGTGTTCTTCCAAGATTCACTCAAATGTTCTTTAGATAGAAAACTTAGAGACCATAATCTACACCGTTAATTTTTATAGTAACTAGCAAATTTAAAATTTGACTAATAATGGAAATAGTACAATCAAATTTAAATGCTATCAATCATATAATTGCATTAATTGCACAATAAAATTAAATTTCAATAAGATTCTCTTGACTATTTCATTATAGATTAATTAGATATTGTTCATTTCTTTAATTTATTTAATATTTTCTTTTCAATTATTTATTAAGATTCTACTAGGTGTTCTGTTATATATTTTGTTAATCATTAAAGAAATTATATTCTAGATTCAACCCCTTTAACTAAGTGTTCTTGTAAGATTCTTTTAAGTGTTTCGTTTAATAAATTTTAAATTAGATTCTTTAAAGCATTTTTAAGTATTCTTCCAAGATTCATTCAGATGTTCTTTTAAGATTCTATAAAGTGTTCCACAAGTTATATATTAATTATTAGTTATATAAAATAAAATTTATATTATCATAAAACAATAATAAGATTTTACCATTTGTTCTACTGAGTGTTTCCTTAATTATTTTAAGATAAAATTTAAAATTTTCTTATTAAGATTCAAATATTCAACATGTTCAATTAAGTGTTCTTTTAAGATTCTTTTAAGTGTTTCGTTTGTTAAATTTTAAATTATTATTTTAATCGTTTTTGAAGTGTTCTTCCAAGATTCACTTTTTAAGATTCTATTAAGTGTTCCATAAATTTTAAATTAATTATCATTTAGATAAAATTTAATTTAATTTAGATTATCATAAACAATAATAACATTCTAACATGTGTTAAATTCAGTGTTTCATTAATTATTTTAAGAATCAATCTTATAAAAATTTATTGAGATTCAACCTGTTCAACTAAGTGTTCTTTTAAGATTTTCTTTAGTGTTTCGTTCGTTAGATATTAGATTCTCTAAAGCATTTTTTAAGTAATTTTAGTTAAATGAAATTAGAAAATTTATTATTATTTGATAAAAATAATAAGATTGTACTAAGTGTTCTATTATATATTTTTAATTATTAAAAAATATATTTTAGATTCAACATGTTCAACTTAGTGTTCTCATAAGATTCTCTTAAGTGTTTTTTTTATTAAATTTTTAGTGTTCTTCAAACATTCACTAAAGTGTTCTTTTAAGTAGAACACTTAATAATAAATTTTTTAGGTGTTCTTCCAAGATTCACTCAAATGTTCTTTAGATAGAAAACTTAGAGACCATAATCTACACCGTTAATTTTTATAGTAACTAGCAAATTTAAAATTTGACTAATAATGGAAATAGTACAATCAAATTTAAATGCAATCAATCATATAATTGCATTAATTGCACAATAAAATTAAATTTCAATAAGATTCTCTTGACTATTTCATTATAGATTAATTAGATATTGTTCATTTCTTTAATTTATTTAATATTTTCTTTTCAATTATTTATTAAGATTCTACTAGGTATTCTGTTATATATTTTGTTAATCATTAAAGAAATTATATTCTAGATTCAACCCCTTTAACCAAGTGTTCTTGTAAGATTCTTTTAAGTGTTTCGTTTAATAAATTTTAAATTAGATTCTTTAAAGCATTTTTAAGTATTCTTCCAAGATTCATTCAGATGTTCTTTTAAGATTCTATAAAGTGTTCCACAAGTTATATATTAATTATTAGTTATATAAAATAAAATTTATATTATCATAAAACAATAATAAGATTTTACCATTTGTTCTACTGAGTGTTTCCTTAATTATTTTAAGATAAAATTTAAAATTTTCTTATTAAGATTCAAATATTCAACATGTTCAATTAAGTGTTCTTTTAAGATTCTTTTAAGTGTTTCGTTTGTTAAATTTTAAATTATTATTTTAATCGTTTTTGAAGTGTTCTTCCAAGATTCACTTTTTAAGATTCTATTAAGTGTTCCATAAATTTTAAATTAATTATCATTTAGATAAAATTTAATTTAATTTAGATTATCATAAACAATAATAACATTCTAACATGTGTTAAATTCAGTGTTTCATTAATTATTTTAAGAATCAATCTTATAAAAATTTATTGAGATTCAACCTGTTCAACTAAGTGTTCTTTTAAGATTTTCTTTAGTGTTTCGTTCGTTAGATATTAGATTCTCTAAAGCATTTTTTAAGTAATTTTAGTTAAATGAAATTAGAAAATTTATTATTATTTGATAAAAATAATAAGATTGTACTAAGTGTTCTATTATATATTTTTAATTATTAAAAAATATATTTTAGATTCAACATGTTCAACTTAGTGTTCTCATAAGATTCTCTTAAGTGTTTTTTTTATTAAATTTTTAGTGTTCTTCAAACATTCACTAAAGTGTTCTTTTAAGTAGAACACTTAATAATAAATTTTTTAGGTGTTCTTCCAAGATTCACTCAAATGTTCTTTAGATAGAAAACTTAGAGACCATAATCTACACCGTTAATTTTTATAGTAACTAGCAAATTTAAAATTTGACTAATAATGGAAATAGTACAATCAAATTTAAATGCAATCAATCATATAATTGCATTAATTGCACAATAAAATTAAATTTCAATAAGATTCTCTTGACTATTTCATTATAGATTAATTAGATATTGTTCATTTCTTTAATTTATTTAATATTTTCTTTTCAATTATTTATTAAGATTCTACTAGGTATTCTGTTATATATTTTGTTAATCATTAAAGAAATTATATTCTAGATTCAACCCCTTTAACCAAGTGTTCTTGTAAGATTCTTTTAAGTGTTTCGTTTAATAAATTTTAAATTAGATTCTTTAAAGCATTTTTAAGTATTCTTCCAAGATTCATTCAGATGTTCTTTTAAGATTCTATAAAGTGTTCCACAAGTTATATATTAATTATTAGTTATATAAAATAAAATTTATATTATCATAAAACAATAATAAGATTTTACCATTTGTTCTACTGAGTGTTTCCTTAATTATTTTAAGATAAAATTTAAAATTTTCTTATTAAGATTCAAATATTCAACATGTTCAATTAAGTGTTCTTTTAAGATTCTTTTAAGTGTTTCGTTTGTTAAATTTTAAATTATTATTTTAATCGTTTTTGAAGTGTTCTTCCAAGATTCACTTTTTAAGATTCTATTAAGTGTTCCATAAATTTTAAATTAATTATCATTTAGATAAAATTTAATTTAATTTAGATTATCATAAACAATAATAACATTCTAACATGTGTTAAATTCAGTGTTTCATTAATTATTTTAAGAATCAATCTTATAAAAATTTATTGAGATTCAACCTGTTCAACTAAGTGTTCTTTTAAGATTTTCTTTAGTGTTTCGTTCGTTAGATATTAGATTCTCTAAAGCATTTTTTAAGTAATTTTAGTTAAATGAAATTAGAAAATTTATTATTATTTGATAAAAATAATAAGATTGTACTAAGTGTTCTATTATATATTTTTAATTATTAAAAAATATATTTTAGATTCAACATGTTCAACTTAGTGTTCTCATAAGATTCTCTTAAGTGTTTTTTTTATTAAATTTTTAGTGTTCTTCAAACATTCACTAAAGTGTTCTTTTAAGTAGAACACTTAATAATAAATTTTTTAGGTGTTCTTCCAAGATTCACTCAAATGTTCTTTAGATAGAAAACTTAGAGACCATAATCTACACCGTTAATTTTTATAGTAACTAACAAATTTAAAATTTGACTAATAATGGAAATAGTACAATCAAATTTAAATGCTATCAATCATATAATTGCATTAATTGCACAATAAAATTAAATTTCAATAAGATTCTCTTGACTATTTCATTATAGATTAATTAGATATTGTTCATTTCTTTAATTTATTTAATATTTTCTTTTCAATTATTTATTAAGATTCTATTAGGTGTTCTGTTATATATTTTGTTAATCATTAAAGAGATTATATTCTAGATTCAACCCCTTTAACTAAGTGTTCTTGTAAGATTCTTTTAAGTGTTTCGTTTAATAAATTTTAAATTAGATTCTTTAAAGCATTTTTAAGTATTCTTCCAAGATTCATTCAGATGTTCTTTTAAGATTCTATAAAGTGTTCCACAAGTTATATATTAATTATTAGTTATATAAAATAAAATTTATATTATCATAAAACAATAATAAGATTTTACCGTTTGTTCTACTGAGTGTTTCCTTAATTATTTTAAGATAAAATTTAAAATTTTCTTATTAAGATTCAAATATTCAACATGTTCAATTAAGTGTTCTTTTAAGATTCTTTTAAGTGTTTCGTTTGTTAAATTTTAAATTATTATTTTAATCGTTTTTGAAGTGTTCTTCCAAGATTCACTTTTTAAGATTCTATTAAGTGTTCCATAAATTTTAAATTAATTATCATTTAGATAAAATTTAATTTAATTTAGATTATCATAAACAATAATAACATTCTAACATGTGTTAAATTCAGTGTTTCATTAATTATTTTAAGAATCAATCTTATAAAAATTTATTGAGATTCAACCTGTTCAACTAAGTGTTCTTTTAAGATTTTCTTTAGTGTTTCGTTCTTTAGATATTAGATTCTCTAAAGCATTTTTTAAGTAATTTTAGTTAAATGAAATTAGAAAATTTATTATTATTTGATAAAAATAATAAGATTGTACTAAGTGTTCTATTATATATTTTTAATTATTAAAAAATATATTTTAGATTCAACATGTTCAACTTAGTGTTCTCATAAGATTCTCTTAAGTGTTTTTTTTATTAAATTTTTAGTGTTCTTCAAACATTCACTAAAGTGTTCTTTTAAGTAGAACACTTAATAATAAATTTTTTAGGTGTTCTTCCAAGATTCACTCAAATGTTCTTTAGATAGAAAACTTAGAGACCATAATCTACACCGTTAATTTTTATAGTAACTAACAAATTTAAAATTTGACTAATAATGGAAATAGTACAATCAAATTTAAATGCTATCAATCATATAATTGCATTAATTGCACAATAAAATAAAATTTCAATAAGATTCTCTTGACTATTTCATTATAGATTAATTAGATATTGTTCATTTCTTTAATTTATTTAATATTTTCTTTTCAATTATTTATTAAGATTCTACTAGGTGTTTTGTTATATATTTTGTTAATCATTAAAGAAATTATATTCTAGATTCAACCCCTTTAACTAAGTGTTCTTGTAAGATTCTTTTAAGTGTTTCGTTTAATAAATTTTAAATTAGATTCTTTAAAGCATTTTTAAGTATTCTTCCAAGATTCATTCAGATGTTCTTTTAAGATTCTATAAAGTGTTCCACAAGTTATATATTAATTATTAGTTATATAAAATAAAATTTATATTATCATAAAACAATAATAAGATTTTACCATTTGTTCTACTGAGTGTTTCCTTAATTATTTTAAGATAAAATTTAAAATTTTCTTATTAAGATTCAAATATTCAACATGTTCAATTAAGTGTTCTTTTAAGATTCTTTTAAGTGTTTCGTTTGTTAAATTTTAAATTATTATTTTAATCGTTTTTGAAGTGTTCTTCCAAGATTCACTTTTTAAGATTCTATTAAGTGTTCCATAAATTTTAAATTAATTATCATTTAGATAAAATTTAATTTAATTTAGATTATCATAAACAATAATAACATTCTAACATGTGTTAAATTCAGTGTTTCATTAATTATTTTAAGAATCAATCTTATAAAAATTTATTGAGATTCAACCTGTTCAACTAAGTGTTCTTTTAAGATTTTCTTTAGTGTTTCGTTCTTTAGATATTAGATTCTCTAAAGCATTTTTTAAGTAATTTTAGTTAAATGAAATTAGAAAATTTATTATTATTTGATAAAAATAATAAGATTGTACTAAGTGTTCTATTATATATTTTTAATTATTAAAAAATATATTTTAGATTCAACATGTTCAACTTAGTGTTCTCATAAGATTCTCTTAAGTGTCTTTTTTATTAAATTTTTAGTGTTCTTCAAACATTCACTAAAGTGTTCTTTTAAGTAGAACACTTAATAATAAATTTTTTAGGTGTTCTTCCAAGATTCACTCAAATGTTCTTTAGATAGAAAACTTAGAGACCATAATCTACACCGTTAATTTTTATAGTAACTAACAAATTTAAAATTTGACTAATAATGGAAATAGTACAATCAAATTTAAATGCTATCAATCATATAATTGCATTAATTGCACAATAAAATAAAATTTCAATAAGATTCTCTTGACTATTTCATTATAGATTAATTAGATATTGTTCATTTCTTTAATTTATTTAATATTTTCTTTTCAATTATTTATTAAGATTCTACTAGGTGTTTTGTTATATATTTTGTTAATCATTAAAGAAATTATATTCTAGATTCAACCCCTTTAACTAAGTGTTCTTGTAAGATTCTTTTAAGTGTTTCGTTTAATAAATTTTAAATTAGATTCTTTAAAGCATTTTTAAGTATTCTTCCAAGATTCATTCAGATGTTCTTTTAAGATTCTATAAAGTGTTCCACAAGTTATATATTAATTATTAGTTATATAAAATAAAATTTATATTATCATAAAACAATAATAAGATTTTACCATTTGTTCTACTGAGTGTTTCCTTAATTATTTTAAGATAAAATTTAAAATTTTCTTATTAAGATTCAAATATTCAACATGTTCAATTAAGTGTTCTTTTAAGATTCTTTTAAGTGTTTCGTTTGTTAAATTTTAAATTATTATTTTAATCGTTTTTGAAGTGTTCTTCCAAGATTCACTTTTTAAGATTCTATTAAGTGTTCCATAAATTTTAAATTAATTATCATTTAGATAAAATTTAATTTAATTTAGATTATCATAAACAATAATAACATTCTAACATGTGTTAAATTCAGTGTTTCATTAATTATTTTAAGAATCAATCTTATAAAAATTTATTGAGATTCAACCTGTTCAACTAAGTGTTCTTTTAAGATTTTCTTTAGTGTTTCGTTCGTTAGATATTAGATTCTCTAAAGCATTTTTTAAGTAATTTTAGTTAAATGAAATTAGAAAATTTATTATTATTTGATAAAAATAATAAGATTGTACTAAGTGTTCTATTATATATTTTTAATTATTAAAAAATATATTTTAGATTCAACATGTTCAACTTAGTGTTCTCATAAGATTCTCTTAAGTGTTTTTTTTTATTAAATTTTTAGTGTTCTTCAAACATTCACTAAAGTGTTCTTTTAAGTAGAACACTTAATAATAAATTTTTTAGGTGTTCTTCCAAGATTCACTCAAATGTTCTTTAGATAGAAAACTTAGAGACCATAATCTACACCGTTAATTTTTATAGTAACTAACAAATTTAAAATTTGACTAATAATGGAAATAGTACAATCAAATTTAAATGCTATCAATCATATAATTGCATTAATTGCACAATAAAATTAAATTTCAATAAGATTCTCTTGACTATTTCATTATAGATTAATTAGATATTGTTCATTTCTTTAATTTATTTAATATTTTCTTTTCAATTATTTATTAAGATTCTACTAGGTGTTCTGTTATATATTTTGTTAATCATTAAAGAAATTATATTCTAGATTCAACCCCTTTAACTAAGTGTTCTTGTAAGATTCTTTTAAGTGTTTCGTTTAATAAATTTTAAATTAGATTCTTTAAAGCATTTTTAAGTATTCTTCCAAGATTCATTCAGATGTTCTTTTAAGATTCTATAAAGTGTTCCACAAGTTATATATTAATTATTAGTTATATAAAATAAAATTTATATTATCATAAAACAATAATAAGATTTTACCATTTGTTCTACTGAGTGTTTCCTTAATTATTTTAAGATAAAATTTAAAATTTTCTTATTAAGATTCAAATATTCAACATGTTCAATTAAGTGTTCTTTTAAGATTCTTTTAAGTGTTTCGTTTGTTAAATTTTAAATTATTATTTTAATCGTTTTTGAAGTGTTCTTCCAAGATTCACTTTTTAAGATTCTATTAAGTGTTCCATAAATTTTAAATTAATTATCATTTAGATAAAATTTAATTTAATTTAGATTATCATAAACAATAATAACATTCTAACATGTGTTAAATTCAGTGTTTCATTAATTATTTTAAGAATCAATCTTATAAAAATTTATTGAGATTCAACCTGTTCAACTAAGTGTTCTTTTAAGATTTTCTTTAGTGTTTCGTTCGTTAGATATTAGATTCTCTAAAGCATTTTTTAAGTAATTTTAGTTAAATGAAATTAGAAAATTTATTATTATTTGATAAAAATAATAAGATTGTACTAAGTGTTCTATTATATATTTTTAATTATTAAAAAATATATTTTAGATTCAACATGTTCAACTTAGTGTTCACATAAGATTCTCTTAAGTGTTTTTTTTATTAAATTTTTAGTGTTCTTCAAACATTCACTAAAGTGTTCTTTTAAGTAGAACACTTAATAATAAATTTTTTAGGTGTTCTTCCAAGATTCACTCAAATGTTCTTTAGATAGAAAACTTAGAGACCATAATCTACACCGTTAATTTTTATAGTAACTAACAAATTTAAAATTTGACTAATAATGGAAATAGTACAATCAAATTTAAATGCAATCAATCATATAATTGCATTAATTGCACAATAAAATTAAATTTCAATAAGATTCTCTTGACTATTTCATTATAGATTAATTAGATATTGTTCATTTCTTTAATTTATTTAATATTTTCTTTTCAATTATTTATTAAGATTCTACTAGGTATTCTGTTATATATTTTGTTAATCATTAAAGAAATTATATTCTAGATTCAACCCCTTTAACCAAGTGTTCTTGTAAGATTCTTTTAAGTGTTTCGTTTAATAAATTTTAAATTAGATTCTTTAAAGCATTTTTAAGTATTCTTCCAAGATTCATTCAGATGTTCTTTTAAGATTCTATAAAGTGTTCCACAAGTTATATATTAATTATTAGTTATATAAAATAAAATTTATATTATCATAAAACAATAATAAGATTTTACCATTTGTTCTACTGAGTGTTTCCTTAATTATTTTAAGATAAAATTTAAAATTTTCTTATTAAGATTCAAATATTCAACATGTTCAATTAAGTGTTCTTTTAAGATTCTTTTAAGTGTTTCGTTTGTTAAATTTTAAATTATTATTTTAATCGTTTTTGAAGTGTTCTTCCAAGATTCACTTTTTAAGATTCTATTAAGTGTTCCATAAATTTTAAATTAATTATCATTTAGATAAAATTTAATTTAATTTAGATTATCATAAACAATAATAACATTCTAACATGTGTTAAATTCAGTGTTTCATTAATTATTTTAAGAATCAATCTTATAAAAATTTATTGAGATTCAACCTGTTCAACTAAGTGTTCTTTTAAGATTTTCTTTAGTGTTTCGTTCGTTAGATATTAGATTCTCTAAAGCATTTTTTAAGTAATTTTAGTTAAATGAAATTAGAAAATTTATTATTATTTGATAAAAATAATAAGATTGTACTAAGTGTTCTATTATATATTTTTAATTATTAAAAAATATATTTTAGATTCAACATGTTCAACTTAGTGTTCTCATAAGATTCTCTTAAGTGTTTTTTTTTATTAAATTTTTAGTGTTCTTCAAACATTCACTAAAGTGTTCTTTTAAGTAGAACACTTAATAATAAATTTTTTAGGTGTTCTTCCAAGATTCACTCAAATGTTCTTTAGATAGAAAACTTAGAGACCATAATCTACACCGTTAATTTTTATAGTAACTAACAAATTTAAAATTTGACTAATAATGGAAATAGTACAATCAAATTTAAATGCTATCAATCATATAATTGCATTAATTGCACAATAAAATTAAATTTCAATAAGATTCTCTTGACTATTTCATTATAGATTAATTAGATATTGTTCATTTCTTTAATTTATTTAATATTTTCTTTTCAATTATTTATTAAGATTCTACTAGGTGTTCTGTTATATATTTTGTTAATCATTAAAGAAATTATATTCTAGATTCAACCCCTTTAACTAAGTGTTCTTGTAAGATTCTTTTAAGTGTTTCGTTTAATAAATTTTAAATTAGATTCTTTAAAGCATTTTTAAGTATTCTTCCAAGATTCATTCAGATGTTCTTTTAAGATTCTATAAAGTGTTCCACAAGTTATATATTAATTATTAGTTATATAAAATAAAATTTATATTATCATAAAACAATAATAAGATTTTACCATTTGTTCTACTGAGTGTTTCCTTAATTATTTTAAGATAAAATTTAAAATTTTCTTATTAAGATTCAAATATTCAACATGTTCAATTAAGTGTTCTTTTAAGATTCTTTTAAGTGTTTCGTTTGTTAAATTTTAAATTATTATTTTAATCGTTTTTGAAGTGTTCTTCCAAGATTCACTTTTTAAGATTCTATTAAGTGTTCCATAAATTTTAAATTAATTATCATTTAGATAAAATTTAATTTAATTTAGATTATCATAAACAATAATAACATTCTAACATGTGTTAAATTCAGTGTTTCATTAATTATTTTAAGAATCAATCTTATAAAAATTTATTGAGATTCAACCTGTTCAACTAAGTGTTCTTTTAAGATTTTCTTTAGTGTTTCGTTCGTTAGATATTAGATTCTCTAAAGCATTTTTTAAGTAATTTTAGTTAAATGAAATTAGAAAATTTATTATTATTTGATAAAAATAATAAGATTGTACTAAGTGTTCTATTATATATTTTTAATTATTAAAAAATATATTTTAGATTCAACATGTTCAACTTAGTGTTCTCATAAGATTCTCTTAAGTGTTTTTTTTTATTAAATTTTTAGTGTTCTTCAAACATTCACTAAAGTGTTCTTTTAAGTAGAACACTTAATAATAAATTTTTTAGGTGTTCTTCCAAGATTCACTCAAATGTTCTTTAGATAGAAAACTTAGAGACCATAATCTACACCGTTAATTTTTATAGTAACTAACAAATTTAAAATTTGACTAATAATGGAAATAGTACAATCAAATTTAAATGCTATCAATCATATAATTGCATTAATTGCACAATAAAATTAAATTTCAATAAGATTCTCTTGACTATTTCATTATAGATTAATTAGATATTGTTCATTTCTTTAATTTATTTAATATTTTCTTTTCAATTATTTATTAAGATTCTACTAGGTGTTCTGTTATATATTTTGTTAATCATTAAAGAAATTATATTCTAGATTCAACCCCTTTAACTAAGTGTTCTTGTAAGATTCTTTTAAGTGTTTCGTTTAATAAATTTTAAATTAGATTCTTTAAAGCATTTTTAAGTATTCTTCCAAGATTCATTCAGATGTTCTTTTAAGATTCTATAAAGTGTTCCACAAGTTATATATTAATTATTAGTTATATAAAATAAAATTTATATTATCATAAAACAATAATAAGATTTTACCATTTGTTCTACTGAGTGTTTCCTTAATTATTTTAAGATAAAATTTAAAATTTTCTTATTAAGATTCAAATATTCAACATGTTCAATTAAGTGTTCTTTTAAGATTCTTTTAAGTGTTTCGTTTGTTAAATTTTAAATTATTATTTTAATCGTTTTTGAAGTGTTCTTCCAAGATTCACTTTTTAAGATTCTATTAAGTGTTCCATAAATTTTAAATTAATTATCATTTAGATAAAATTTAATTTAATTTAGATTATCATAAACAATAATAACATTCTAACATGTGTTAAATTCAGTGTTTCATTAATTATTTTAAGAATCAATCTTATAAAAATTTATTGAGATTCAACCTGTTCAACTAAGTGTTCTTTTAAGATTTTCTTTAGTGTTTCGTTCGTTAGATATTAGATTCTCTAAAGCATTTTTTAAGTAATTTTAGTTAAATGAAATTAGAAAATTTATTATTATTTGATAAAAATAATAAGATTGTACTAAGTGTTCTATTATATATTTTTAATTATTAAAAAATATATTTTAGATTCAACATGTTCAACTTAGTGTTCTCATAAGATTCTCTTAAGTGTTTTTTTTATTAAATTTTTAGTGTTCTTCAAACATTCACTAAAGTGTTCTTTTAAGTAGAACACTTAATAATAAATTTTTTAGGTGTTCTTCCAAGATTCACTCAAATGTTCTTTAGATAGAAAACTTAGAGACCATAATCTACACCGTTAATTTTTATAGTAACTAACAAATTTAAAATTTGACTAATAATGGAAATAGTACAATCAAATTTAAATGCTATCAATCATATAATTGCATTAATTGCACAATAAAATTAAATTTCAATAAGATTCTCTTGACTATTTCATTATAGATTAATTAGATATTGTTCATTTCTTTAATTTATTTAATATTTTCTTTTCAATTATTTATTAAGATTCTACTAGGTGTTCTGTTATATATTTTGTTAATCATTAAAGAAATTATATTCTAGATTCAACCCCTTTAACCAAGTGTTCTTGTAAGATTCTTTTAAGTGTTTCGTTTAATAAATTTTAAATTAGATTCTTTAAAGCATTTTTAAGTATTCTTCCAAGATTCATTCAGATGTTCTTTTAAGATTCTATAAAGTGTTCCACAAGTTATATATTAATTATTAGTTATATAAAATAAAATTTATATTATCATAAAACAATAATAAGATTTTACCATTTGTTCTACTGAGTGTTTCCTTAATTATTTTAAGATAAAATTTAAAATTTTCTTATTAAGATTCAAATATTCAACATGTTCAATTAAGTGTTCTTTTAAGATTCTTTTAAGTGTTTCGTTTGTTAAATTTTAAATTATTATTTTAATCGTTTTTGAAGTGTTCTTCCAAGATTCACTTTTTAAGATTCTATTAAGTGTTCCATAAATTTTAAATTAATTATCATTTAGATAAAATTTAATTTAATTTAGATTATCATAAACAATAATAACATTCTAACATGTGTTAAATTCAGTGTTTCATTAATTATTTTAAGAATCAATCTTATAAAAATTTATTGAGATTCAACCTGTTCAACTAAGTGTTCTTTTAAGATTTTCTTTAGTGTTTCGTTCGTTAGATATTAGATTCTCTAAAGCATTTTTTAAGTAATTTTAGTTAAATGAAATTAGAAAATTTATTATTATTTGATAAAAATAATAAGATTGTACTAAGTGTTCTATTATATATTTTTAATTATTAAAAAATATATTTTAGATTCAACATGTTCAACTTAGTGTTCTCATAAGATTCTCTTAAGTGTTTTTTTTTATTAAATTTTTAGTGTTCTTCAAACATTCACTAAAGTGTTCTTTTAAGTAGAACACTTAATAATAAATTTTTTAGGTGTTCTTCCAAGATTCACTCAAATGTTCTTTAGATAGAAAACTTAGAGACCATAATCTACACCGTTAATTTTTATAGTAACTAACAAATTTAAAATTTGACTAATAATGGAAATAGTACAATCAAATTTAAATGCTATCAATCATATAATTGCATTAATTGCACAATAAAATTAAATTTCAATAAGATTCTCTTGACTATTTCATTATAGATTAATTAGATATTGTTCATTTCTTTAATTTATTTAATATTTTCTTTTCAATTATTTATTAAGATTCTACTAGGTGTTCTGTTATATATTTTGTTAATCATTAAAGAAATTATATTCTAGATTCAACCCCTTTAACTAAGTGTTCTTGTAAGATTCTTTTAAGTGTTTCGTTTAATAAATTTTAAATTAGATTCTTTAAAGCATTTTTAAGTATTCTTCCAAGATTCATTCAGATGTTCTTTTAAGATTCTATAAAGTGTTCCACAAGTTATATATTAATTATTAGTTATATAAAATAAAATTTATATTATCATAAAACAATAATAAGATTTTACCATTTGTTCTACTGAGTGTTTCCTTAATTATTTTAAGATAAAATTTAAAATTTTCTTATTAAGATTCAAATATTCAACATGTTCAATTAAGTGTTCTTTTAAGATTCTTTTAAGTGTTTCGTTTGTTAAATTTTAAATTATTATTTTAATCGTTTTTGAAGTGTTCTTCCAAGATTCACTTTTTAAGATTCTATTAAGTGTTCCATAAATTTTAAATTAATTATCATTTAGATAAAATTTAATTTAATTTAGATTATCATAAACAATAATAACATTCTAACATGTGTTAAATTCAGTGTTTCATTAATTATTTTAAGAATCAATCTTATAAAAATTTATTGAGATTCAACCTGTTCAACTAAGTGTTCTTTTAAGATTTTCTTTAGTGTTTCGTTCGTTAGATATTAGATTCTCTAAAGCATTTTTTAAGTAATTTTAGTTAAATGAAATTAGAAAATTTATTATTATTTGATAAAAATAATAAGATTGTACTAAGTGTTCTATTATATATTTTTAATTATTAAAAAATATATTTTAGATTCAACATGTTCAACTTAGTGTTCTCATAAGATTCTCTTAAGTGTTTTTTTTTATTAAATTTTTAGTGTTCTTCAAACATTCACTAAAGTGTTCTTTTAAGTAGAACACTTAATAATAAATTTTTTAGGTGTTCTTCCAAGATTCACTCAAATGTTCTTTAGATAGAAAACTTAGAGACCATAATCTACACCGTTAATTTTTATAGTAACTAACAAATTTAAAATTTGACTAATAATGGAAATAGTACAATCAAATTTAAATGCTATCAATCATATAATTGCATTAATTGCACAATAAAATTAAATTTCAATAAGATTCTCTTGACTATTTCATTATAGATTAATTAGATATTGTTCATTTCTTTAATTTATTTAATATTTTCTTTTCAATTATTTATTAAGATTCTACTAGGTGTTCTGTTATATATTTTGTTAATCATTAAAGAAATTATATTCTAGATTCAACCCCTTTAACTAAGTGTTCTTGTAAGATTCTTTTAAGTGTTTCGTTTAATAAATTTTAAATTAGATTCTTTAAAGCATTTTTAAGTATTCTTCCAAGATTCATTCAGATGTTCTTTTAAGATTCTATAAAGTGTTCCACAAGTTATATATTAATTATTAGTTATATAAAATAAAATTTATATTATCATAAAACAATAATAAGATTTTACCATTTGTTCTACTGAGTGTTTCCTTAATTATTTTAAGATAAAATTTAAAATTTTCTTATTAAGATTCAAATATTCAACATGTTCAATTAAGTGTTCTTTTAAGATTCTTTTAAGTGTTTCGTTTGTTAAATTTTAAATTATTATTTTAATCGTTTTTGAAGTGTTCTTCCAAGATTCACTTTTTAAGATTCTATTAAGTGTTCCATAAATTTTAAATTAATTATCATTTAGATAAAATTTAATTTAATTTAGATTATCATAAACAATAATAACATTCTAACATGTGTTAAATTCAGTGTTTCATT
The DNA here is from genome assembly GCA_036435485.1 of Saposhnikovia divaricata. Lineage (NCBI taxonomy): Eukaryota > Viridiplantae > Streptophyta > Magnoliopsida > Apiales > Apiaceae > Saposhnikovia > Saposhnikovia divaricata. Next base: position 197,717,403 of record CM071594.1, read on the forward strand.
AATTATTTTAAGAATCAATCTTATAAAAATTTATTGAGATTCAACCTGTTCAACTAAGTGTTCTTTTAAGATTTTCTTTAGTGTTTCGTTCGTTAGATATTAGATTCTCTAAAGCATTTTTTAAGTAATTTTAGTTAAATGAAATTAGAAAATTTATTATTATTTGATAAAAATAATAAGATTGTACTAAGTGTTCTATTATATATTTTTAATTATTAAAAAATATATTTTAGATTCAACATGTTCAACTTAGTGTTCTCATAAGATTCTCTTAAGTGTTTTTTTTTATTAAATTTTTAGTGTTCTTCAAACATTCACTAAAGTGTTCTTTTAAGTAGAACACTTAATAATAAATTTTTTAGGTGTTCTTCCAAGATTCACTCAAATGTTCTTTAGATAGAAAACTTAGAGACCATAATCTACACCGTTAATTTTTATAGTAACTAACAAATTTAAAATTTGACTAATAATGGAAATAGTACAATCAAATTTAAATGCTATCAATAATATAATTGCATTAATTGCACAATAAAATTAAATTTCAATAAGATTCTCTTGACTATTTCATTATAGATTAATTAGATATTGTTCATTTCTTTAATTTATTTAATATTTTCTTTTCAATTATTTATTAAGATTCTATTAGGTGTTCTGTTATATATTTTGTTAATCATTAAAGAAATTATATTCTAGATTCAACCCCTTTAACTAAGTGTTCTTGTAAGATTCTTTTAAGTGTTTCGTTTAATAAATTTTAAATTAGATTCTTTAAAGCATTTTTAAGTATTCTTCCAAGATTCATTCAGATGTTCTTTTAAGATTCTATAAAGTGTTCCACAAGTTATATAAAATAAAATTTATATTATCATAAAACAATAATAAGATTTTACCATTTGTTCTACTGAGTGTTTCCTTAATTATTTTAAGATAAAATTTAAAATTTTCTTATTAAGATTCAAGTATTCAACATGTTCAATTAAGTGTTCTTTTAAGATTCTTTTAAGTGTTTCGTTTGTTAAATTTTAAATTATTATTTTAATCGTTTTTGAAGTGTTCTTCCAAGATTCACTTTTTAAGATTCTATTAAGTGTTCCATAAATTTTAAATTAATTATCATTTAGATAAAATTTAATTTAATTTAGATTATCATAAACAATAATAACATTCTAACATGTGTTAAATTCAGTGTTTCATTAATCATTTTAAGAATCAATCTTATAAAAATTTATTGAGATTCAACCTGTTCAACTAAGTGTTCTTTTAAGATTTTCTTTAGTGTTTCGTTCGTTAGATATTAGATTCTCTAAAGCATTTTTTAAGTAATTTTAGTTAAATGAAATTAGAAAATTTATTATTATTTGATAAAAATAATAAGATTGTACTAAGTGTTCTATTATATATTTTTAATTATTAAAAAATATATTTTAGATTCAACATGTTCAACTTAGTGTTCTCATAAGATTCTCTTAAGTATTTTTTTATTAAATTTTTAGTGTTCTTCAAACATTCACTAAAGTGTTCTTTTAAGTAGAACACTTAATAATAAATTTTTTAGGTGTTCTTCCAAGATTCACTCGACTGTTCTTTAGATAGAAAACTTAGAGACCATAATCTACACCGTTAATTTTTATAGTAACTAACAAATTTAAAATTTGACTAATAATGGAAATAGTACAATCAAATTTAAATGCTATCAATCATATAATTGCATTAATTGCACAATAAAAGTAAATTTCAATAAGATTCTCTTGACTATTTCATTATAGATTAATTAGATATTGTTCATTTCTTTAATTTATTTAATATTTTCTTTTCAATTATTTATTAAGATTCTACTAGGTGTTCTGTTATATATTTTGTTAATCATTAAAGAAATTATATTCTAGATTCAACCCCTTTAACTAAGTGTTCTTGTAAGATTCTTTTAAGTGTTTCGTTTAATAAATTTTAAATTAGATTCTTTAAAGCATTTTTAAGTATTCTTCCAAGATTCATTCAGATGTTCTTTTAAGATTCTATAAAGTGTTCCACAAGTTATATATTAATTATTAGTTATATAAAATAAAATTTATATTATCATAAAACAATAATAAGATTTTACCATTTGTTCTACTGAGTGTTTCCTTAATTATTTTAAGATAAAATTTAAAATTTTCTTATTAAGATTCAAATATTCAACATGTTCAATTAAGTGTTCTTTTAAGATTCTTTTAAGTGTTTCGTTTGTTAAATTTTAAATTATTATTTTAATCGTTTTTGAAGTGTTCTTCCAAGATTCACTTTTTAAGATTCTATTAAGTGTTCCATAAATTTTAAATTAATTATCATTTAGATAAAATTTAATTTAATTTAGATTATCATAAACAATAATAACATTCTAACATGTGTTAAATTCAGTGTTTCATTAATTATTTTAAGAATCAATCTTATAAAAATTTATTGAGATTCAACCTGTTCAACTAAGTGTTCTTTTAAGATTTTCTTTAGTGTTTCGTTCGTTAGATATTAGATTCTCTAAAGCATTTTTTAAGTAATTTTAGTTAAATGAAATTAGAAAATTTATTATTATTTGATAAAAATAATAAGATTGTACTAAGTGTTCTATTATATATTTTTAATTATTAAAAAATATATTTTAGATTCAACATGTTCAACTTAGTGTTCTCATAAGATTCTCTTAAGTGTTTTTTTTATTAAATTTTTAGTGTTCTTCAAACATTCACTAAAGTGTTCTTTTAAGTAGAACACTTAATAATAAATTTTTTAGGTGTTCTTCCAAGATTCACTCAAATGTTCTTTAGATAGAAAACTTAGAGACCATAATCTACACCGTTAATTTTTATAGTAACTAACAAATTTAAAATTTGACTAATAATGGAAATAGTACAATCAAATTTAAATGCTATCAATAATATAATTGCATTAATTGCACAATAAAATTAAATTTCAATAAGATTCTCTTGACTATTTCATTATAGATTAATTAGATATTGTTCATTTCTTTAATTTATTTAATATTTTCTTTTCAATTATTTATTAAGATTCTATTAGGTGTTCTGTTATATATTTTGTTAATCATTAAAGAAATTATATTCTAGATTCAACCCCTTTAACTAAGTGTTCTTGTAAGATTCTTTTAAGTGTTTCGTTTAATAAATTTTAAATTAGATTCTTTAAAGCATTTTTAAGTATTCTTCCAAGATTCATTCAGATGTTCTTTTAAGATTCTATAAAGTGTTCCACAAGTTATATAAAATAAAATTTATATTATCATAAAACAATAATAAGATTTTACCATTTGTTCTACTGAGTGTTTCCTTAATTATTTTAAGATAAAATTTAAAATTTTCTTATTAAGATTCAAGTATTCAACATGTTCAATTAAGTGTTCTTTTAAGATTCTTTTAAGTGTTTCGTTTGTTAAATTTTAAATTATTATTTTAATCGTTTTTGAAGTGTTCTTCCAAGATTCACTTTTTAAGATTCTATTAAGTGTTCCATAAATTTTAAATTAATTATCATTTAGATAAAATTTAATTTAATTTAGATTATCATAAACAATAATAACATTCTAACATGTGTTAAATTCAGTGTTTCATTAATCATTTTAAGAATCAATCTTATAAAAATTTATTGAGATTCAACCTGTTCAACTAAGTGTTCTTTTAAGATTTTCTTTAGTGTTTCGTTCGTTAGATATTAGATTCTCTAAAGCATTTTTTAAGTAATTTTAGTTAAATGAAATTAGAAAATTTATTATTATTTGATAAAAATAATAAGATTGTACTAAGTGTTCTATTATATATTTTTAATTATTAAAAAATATATTTTAGATTCAACATGTTCAACTTAGTGTTCTCATAAGATTCTCTTAAGTATTTTTTTATTAAATTTTTAGTGTTCTTCAAACATTCACTAAAGTGTTCTTTTAAGTAGAACACTTAATAATAAATTTTTTAGGTGTTCTTCCAAGATTCACTCGACTGTTCTTTAGATAGAAAACTTAGAGACCATAATCTACACCGTTAATTTTTATAGTAACTAACAAATTTAAAATTTGACTAATAATGGAAATAGTACAATCAAATTTAAATGCTATCAATCATATAATTGCATTAATTGCACAATAAAAGTAAATTTCAATAAGATTCTCTTGACTATTTCATTATAGATTAATTAGATATTGTTCATTTCTTTAATTTATTTAATATTTTCTTTTCAATTATTTATTAAGATTCTACTAGGTGTTCTGTTATATATTTTGTTAATCATTAAAGAAATTATATTCTAGATTCAACCCCTTTAACTAAGTGTTCTTGTAAGATTCTTTTAAGTGTTTCGTTTAATAAATTTTAAATTAGATTCTTTAAAGCATTTTTAAGTATTCTTCCAAGATTCATTCAGATGTTCTTTTAAGATTCTATAAAGTGTTCCACAAGTTATATATTAATTATTAGTTATATAAAATAAAATTTATATTATCATAAAACAATAATAAGATTTTACCATTTGTTCTACTGAGTGTTTCCTTAATTATTTTAAGATAAAATTTAAAATTTTCTTATTAAGATTCAAATATTCAACATGTTCAATTAAGTGTTCTTTTAAGATTCTTTTAAGTGTTTCGTTTGTTAAATTTTAAATTATTATTTTAATCGTTTTTGAAGTGTTCTTCCAAGATTCACTTTTTAAGATTCTATTAAGTGTTCCATAAATTTTAAATTAATTATCATTTAGATAAAATTTAATTTAATTTAGATTATCATAAACAATAATAACATTCTAACATGTGTTAAATTCAGTGTTTCATTAATTATTTTAAGAATCAATCTTATAAAAATTTATTGAGATTCAACCTGTTCAACTAAGTGTTCTTTTAAGATTTTCTTTAGTGTTTCGTTCGTTAGATATTAGATTCTCTAAAGCATTTTTTAAGTAATTTTAGTTAAATGAAATTAGAAAATTTATTATTATTTGATAAAAATAATAAGATTGTACTAAGTGTTCTATTATATATTTTTAATTATTAAAAAATATATTTTAGATTCAACATGTTCAACTTAGTGTTCTCATAAGATTCTCTTAAGTGTTTTTTTTATTAAATTTTTAGTGTTCTTCAAACATTCACTAAAGTGTTCTTTTAAGTAGAACACTTAATAATAAATTTTTTAGGTGTTCTTCCAAGATTCACTCAAATGTTCTTTAGATAGAAAACTTAGAGACCATAATCTACACCGTTAATTTTTATAGTAACTAACAAATTTAAAATTTGACTAATAATGGAAATAGTACAATCAAATTTAAATGCTATCAATCATATAATTGCATTAATTGCACAATAAAATTAAATTTCAATAAGATTCTCTTGACTATTTCATTATAGATTAATTAGATATTGTTCATTTCTTTAATTTATTTAATATTTTCTTTTCAATTATTTATTAAGATTCTATTAGGTGTTCTGTTATATATTTTGTTAATCATTAAAGAAATTATATTCTAGATTCAACCCCTTTAACTAAGTGTTCTTGTAAGATTCTTTTAAGTGTTTCGTTTAATAAATTTTAAATTAGATTCTTTAAAGCATTTTTAAGTATTCTTCCAAGATTCATTCAGATGTTCTTTTAAGATTCTATAAAGTGTTCCACAAGTTATATATTAATTATTAGTTATATAAAATAAAATTTATATTATCATAAAACAATAATAAGATTTTACCATTTGTTCTACTGAGTGTTTCCTTAATTATTTTAAGATAAAATTTAAAATTTTCTTATTAAGATTCAAATATTCAACATGTTCAATTAAGTGTTCTTTTAAGATTCTTTTAAGTGTTTCGTTTGTTAAATTTTAAATTATTATTTTAATCGTTTTTGAAGTGTTCTTTAAAGATTCACTTTTTAAGATTCTATTAAGTGTTCCATAAATTTTAAATTAATTATCATTTAGATAAAATTTAATTTAATTTAGATTATCATAAACAATAATAACATTCTAACATGTGTTAAATTCAGTGTTTCATTAATTATTTTAAGAATCAATCTTATAAAAATTTATTGAGATTCAACCTGTTCAACTAAGTGTTCTTTTAAGATTTTCTTTAGTGTTTCGTTCGTTAGATATTAGATTCTCTAAAGCATTTTTTAAGTAATTTTAGTTAAATGAAATTAGAAAATTTATTATTATTTGATAAAAATAATAAGATTGTACTAAGTGTTCTATTATATATTTTTAATTATTAAAAAATATATTTTAGATTCAACATGTTCAACTTAGTGTTCTCATAAGATTCTCTTAAGTGTTTTTTTTATTAAATTTTTAGTGTTCTTCAAACATTCACTAAAGTGTTCTTTTAAGTAGAACACTTAATAATAAATTTTTTAGGTGTTCTTCCAAGATTCACTCAAATGTTTTTTAGATAGAAAACTTAGAGACCATAATCTACACCGTTAATTTTTATAGTAACTAACAAATTTAAAATTTGACTAATAATGGAAATAGTACAATCAAATTTAAATGCTATCAATCATATAATTGCATTAATTGCACAATAAAATTAAATTTCAATAAGATTCTCTTGACTATTTCATTATAGATTAATTAGATATTGTTCATTTCTTTAATTTATTTAATATTTTCTTTTCAATTATTTATTAAGATTCTATTAGGTGTTCTGTTATATATTTTGTTAATCATTAAAGAAATTATATTCTAGATTCAACCCCTTTAACTAAGATTCTTTTAAGTGTTTCGTTTAATAAATTTTAAATTAGATTCTTTAAAGCATTTTTAAGTATTCTTCCAAGATTCATTCAGATGTTCTTTTAAGATTCTATAAAGTGTTCCACAAGTTATATAAAATAAAATTTATATTATCATAAAACAATAATAAGATTTTACCATTTGTTCTACTGAGTGTTTCCTTAATTATTTTAAGATAAAATTTAAAATTTTCTTATTAAGATTCAAGTATTCAACATGTTCAATTAAGTGTTCTTTTAAGATTCTTTTAAGTGTTTCGTTTGTTAAATTTTAAATTATTATTTTAATCGTTTTTGAAGTGTTCTTCCAAGATTCACTTTTTAAGATTCTATTAAGTGTTCCATAAATTTTAAATTAATTATCATTTAGATAAAATTTAATTTAATTTAGATTATCATAAACAATAATAACATTCTAACATGTGTTAAATTCAGTGTTTCATTAATCATTTTAAGAATCAATCTTATAAAAATTTATTGAGATTCAACCTGTTCAACTAAGTGTTCTTTTAAGATTTTCTTTAGTGTTTCGTTCGTTAGATATTAGATTCTCTAAAGCATTTTTTAAGTAATTTTAGTTAAATGAAATTAGAAAATTTATTATTATTTGATAAAAATAATAAGATTGTACTAAGTGTTCTATTATATATTTTTAATTATTAAAAAATATATTTTAGATTCAACATGTTCAACTTAGTGTTCTCATAAGATTCTCTTAATTGTTTTTTTATTAAATTTTTAGTGTTCTTCAAACATTCACTAAAGTGTTCTTTTAAGTAGAACACTTAATAATAAATTTTTTAGGTGTTCTTCCAAGATTCACTCAAATGTTCTTTAGATAGAAAACTTAGAGACCATAATCTACACCGTTAATTTTTATAGTAACTAACAAATTTAAAATTTGACTAATAATGGAAATAGTACAATCAAATTTAAATGCTATCAATCATATAATTGCATTAATTGCACAATAAAATTAAATTTCAATAAGATTCTCTTGACTATTTCATTATAGATTAATTAGATATTGTTCATTTCTTTAATTTATTTAATATTTTCTTTTCAATTATTTATTAAGATTCTATTAGGTGTTCTGTTATATATTTTGTTAATCATTAAAGAAATTATATTCTAGATTCAACCCCTTTAACTAAGTGTTCTTGTAAGATTCTTTTAAGTGTTTCGTTTAATAAATTTTAAATTAGATTCTTTAAAGCATTTTTAAGTATTCTTCCAAGATTCATTCAGATGTTCTTTTAAGATTCTATAAAGTGTTCCACAAGTTATATATTAATTATTAGTTATATAAAATAAAATTTATATTATCATAAAACAATAATAAGATTTTACCATTTGTTCTACTGAGTGTTTCCTTAATTATTTTAAGATAAAATTTAAAATTTTCTTATTAAGATTCAAGTATTCAACATGTTCAATTAAGTGTTCTTTTAAGATTCTTTTAAGTGTTTCGTTTGTTAAATTTTAAATTATTATTTTAATCGTTTTTGAAGTGTTCTTCCAAGATTCACTTTTTAAGATTCTATTAAGTGTTCCATAAATTTTAAATTAATTATCATTTAGATAAAATTTAATTTAATTTAGATTATCATAAACAATAATATCATTCTAACATGTGTTAAACTCAGTGTTTCATTAATTATTTTAAGAATCAATCTTATAAAAATTTATTGAGATTCAATCTGTTCAACTAAGTGTTCTTTTAAGATTTTCTTTAGTGTTTCGTTCGTTAGATATTAGATTCTCTAAAGCATTTTTTAAGTAATTTTAGTTAAATGAAATTAGAAAATTTATTATTATTTGATAAAAATAATAAGATTGTACTAAGTGTTCTATTATATATTTTTAATTATTAAAAAATATATTTTAGATTCAACATGTTCAACTAAGTGTTCTCATAAGATTCTCTTAAATGTTTTTTTTATTAAATTTTTAGTGTTTTTCAAACATTCACTAAAGTGTTCTTTTAAGTAGAACACTTAATAATAAATTTTTTAGGTGTTCTTCCAAGATTCACTCAAATGTTCTTTAAGCATTTACTAGGGTACCTAATTTTATTTTTAATTTGATATTATTACAATGATAATTTTTTTAATAATATAATATCAAGACACATAATATAATATCAAGAACATTCGGTAAAACCTAGTAGAATATATAATAAAATCTACGATTATGTTAAGAACACTTAATAGAATCTACCATTTTTAAAACACTTACGAGAACCTTGGTGAAATCTTAAATAAAATTAGTAAAACATATAATAGAATCTTTGACTTTTATAATAAAATCAGAATAATATCAAGAACATTGTGTAGAACCTAGCAGAACACATAATAGAACTATATTTTTTTTTCTAATATAATTTACGAAAATACATAGTAGACTAAAATTATAAAATCAGTAGAATACGAGAATGAGTACGTAGTAGAATACTTAATACAATTTAGTAAATTTTAATACGATAAAATTATGATGATAAAAAAATATTAAGTACATAATATTAAGAACAATTAGTAGAACCTTAGCGAAATATTAAGTACTATTTTAGTTGAACAGTTAGTGGAATCTTAATCAAATATTTTTGTATCTCACTTAAATACTTGATTGAGTAGAATACTTATAGTTTATAATTTTATTACAATTTTCATTATTTAAATTTAGGATTCTAGTAGGCGTTGTAGTAAAAATAGTATTTTAAATTATTAATATATTATTCTTACAATTTTATAAAATAATAAGGCAACAATGTAAAATAAAGTAGTATGAATATAGTAAAAATAGTATTTTAAATTATTAATATATTATTCTTACAATTTTATAATATAATAAGTCAACAATGTAAAATAAAGTAGTATGAATATAGCAAGTTATTTATGAAAGTCAACAATATGTGCAAATCATGCATTTAATGTGCACTCATTAAATGACAAAATTATGACATATATAACAACAATCTTACTTACCTTTTTAAACTAAAATTTAAAAAATTAATGCATTAATAATAACCATCAGATGAGATTTTAATTGATGGACAAGATTATGGTTTCTAGTTTTCTCCAAAAAAAAGTTTTTTTTTGAACATATATATATATATATATATATACATATACATATATATATATATATTTTATATTTTTTTGTGCATTTACGGGTATTAAAGATGTGATTGATGAGTTTTACGATAGTTAATGTTAATACAAGTTTGTATTATACTTATATACGCATGAAGGTTCTTTTTTTGTATTGTGATATTTTTTATAGTATTTAATTCGTAAATTATTACAGTAGATCTAAAATGATTAATGAGATATGGTATATGTTAGTGAATATTATAGTACATTATTATATATCCACATAAATTTATATATGTATGTATTTATGTTTGTACATGTGTATGTATGTATAAATATGCATATTAATTATACAACAATTAATAGATTACAAATAATGAAATATTAATAGATTATATAACATAAATGTATGTATGTATGTATGTATTTATGCGTATGTATGTATGTATGTGTATGTATGTATACAAATAATGAAGATCACAAATAATGAAATATTAATAGATTATACAACATAAATATATGTATGTATGTATGTATGTATGTATGTATGTATGTTATATAGTATTAATATATATAAACAAAAAAATATTTATGTATGTAGTTAACAATTTTTAATATAAACTCAAATGCTCACATAGCTCAACTGGTTATGGTGTTGAATTTAGTTCAACAACCCTAGTGTATTTTGATGTTATATACAACAAGCTGATAGCTTACCATTATATGATTGAATCACTTGATATATCATATGCATATATATGTGTTTGCTATGTATAAGTATACTATCAGGTAACTTGTTTGATGATATGGAAATGCAAAATGTTAACGGAGGAATTTGGTGATAAAAGATTTCGGAGGTTGCTGCAATAACGAATTATGAAAATAGGGGGATTTGGGATTTTGGATGTTTGGGGCTGGACTTGAGAGGTGTCTCGACTTGTTAGATGTGTCGGATCCTTTTTCAAGATGCCTGCGTACCTTATATTTATAAGGATCAAGCCAACGCAGTTCTGTTAAAAGGATTGGTTTTTAATTCCTATGATTGTTAAGGGATGTATTTTGGGAATTGGTAGATTTTATCTCTTTAAATTATATTCGCATTGGGATACCTTCCTGATTTGAAGGATATCGTTTAGAGATATTTTCTACCATAAATTGGAGATAATTCCTCGTTTCAGAGAGAGGAAATAATTAACTTGGGGATTAAGTTAATTATTATTAGATTCGTATTTGGAAATTTGGGAGATATTAGAGGCAAACGAAAATATGGCGTAACACAAAAGTTTAAAGCCATCAATTTGTTCAGTCTGCCAGGATATCAAAACAGCAAGCTGACATGGACTCGACAGGACCAAACAACAAGCTGATCTGGACTCGCCGGAAGCTGTTCTAAGTCAAGTTTGATCTCGGAGATTTCTTGAAGATTGCTTAAAGATATCAGATATTGGCGGATAAAATATAAACAGATTTACTCAATTTTTTACTCATTCAAATATTTCCAAACCAGCCCAAATTTGTTCATATCTTTTTATAGCTGTTGGAAATTGATTTATCTTATAGATACCTTTGTATATATATCAAAATGATTTTGTTAGAGATTCAAATCATTTCAAATGTTTTAATTTCAAAACCTCTAACTAATATAGCTGTTGGAGAGTGTTTTATGCATCAAATCTTTTTGTTACATCAAATCTTCAACTAGCCGTTTGTGTCATTCATATAAATACACTTACAACCTTTCTTGTAAGTAACCAAGCAAGAACACACGTCATATGTTTTGAGACTCAAATGTACAAGCTCATCTTTTCTCTCTCAAACATACACTTTACTCTCGAGCTTTATTGTTATATACACTTATATTATATAAGAGAGTTTATAGCTTGAGTTGTAATACTCGAACATCTTATTCTTGATTTGTGTTGTTCGATTTGTAAGTATTAGTTGTTGGACATATTGGTTAGGGAACAAGGGTTTGGTGAACGTTGCTAGAGAAGTATACTTGGGAAGTATAGCTTAGAGAGCAAGTTCTGAAACAGGTGTTCAGCAAGCCATTTGTCAGCAACCGGGATTAAAGGGAGATATATTATTGTATTTTTTAATTGTTTCATTTCGTTGATCAATAATATATTCTCTTACCGGGTTGGTAAGGGACCAGGACATAGACCATAGAGGATTAGGGGTCGAACCTGGCTAAAAGTTTTTTGTGTTCTTATTTAAGTTTCTGCACCTTACTTACTGTTTGTGCATTTAGCTTACCATTTACATTCAGCGTGCCATTTCTCACTGCATAAATTGAAGTTAGTAAGCCATTTCTGGTAAATTTTAAAATTAGACATAGTCAGCCATATACACCTATTCACCTCCCCTCTAAGTGTGCATTTTCAGTGGGTATTTAGAACTAGATCTCCCGTCCATACGTATTTTGGTAACCGTTTTAATAAGAAAAAAAAAGATAACGTATTTTAGCTAAAAAGGTAATTGGTTAATTATTAGTTATTATAATTATCATATTTTATTTTATTAAATAAAATTGCTCATAGTATTTTTTAGGGAACAATTTAGTTAGATAAAATATAAAAGATAATGTATTTTACTTAAAAAAGAAACTTTTAATGTTTCAGTTATTATATAATCCTAGCTTAAAACCCGTGCGATGCACGGATTAGTTTTAATATTATATGAATTTTTTTCATTAATTTGAATTAAATTTTTTAAAACATGAATTATTGAGACTTAAATTTTTAAATGAGATGAATTGATAATAATCAAATAAATGTTATCTGTTAGTCACAGAGACATGCCTTTACTAATATAATAACAAGCCTAAGTATGTGTAATGCTGTGCATTACCTACATGACCTCTTAACTGAGGGAACCTCTAGTTGTAGAGTTTCTGGTTGTTTTGTACTTATAAGAGGCATCAAATTCTAGTTGTGTAACTGTACTTATAAAGTCAAGAATAATGCTTGAAAGAAGTTCCAAGGTTCATGCCTCAAGCAAGAAGATAAAGACTGTCAAATAATCACAGTTGGGATTTGAAGAAAATGAAAATATCGCCTAAGTACCAATTCGAGAAGTATGTTTGTTATATTCGAGAAGTCTAGCCTTCGAGAAGTCAGGGATTCGATATCTCAAAAGACATTATTCGATATCTCTGAATGCATTGTTCGATATCTCAGAGATTCGACATGTCTACTACTCTTTCGAGAACTCAGGAAGTCAACAAGTCAAATCATCATTCGAGTTCTCTAAGAGTCAACAAGTCAATGCTCTATTCGATATCTCAAGGACTAAAGAAGCTATTCGATATCTCAGGGATTCGATAAGTAAAATGTTCTATTCGATATCTCAAGGATTCCTGAAGAAAAGACTTATTCGAGAAGTGATTCGATATGTCAGTTGAACAGTATTCGAGAACTCAGAGTTATCGATTAAGCCAATTCTAGTTCTCGAATCACCAACAGAGTTACTTCTCGAATACAATCTTGGAGACAAAATACTGAAGAATTGTACAAGTCAGAGACCTGCAACAAGCCAAGACGCTTTATGGACCACATACTGTAAAGCACGTTGGAAAGCCTACAAAGAAGCTTGGAGAGATAGTACAAGAGACAAAGAGCTAAAGAAGTGGATCTGAACAGAGTTCTAAGAAGTCAAATCTGTAGCCGTTTGGATGTTTACTCAAATAGAATAGACACATTAAAAATCAAATTTGTTTGTTACCTTATTTGTAAGCAAGTTGTTCACGTATTATAAATGAACAACCCTACTTCTTTAGCAAGTATCAAACAGAGTGATCTAGAGTTCTTCCAAGTAATATCTCTCTGAGAAAGAAGCTGAGAATACTAACATTTGTATTCACAGATTGTAGCAGATCTTTATCTAATACAATATTAGATTAAAGTGATTTCGTGTTCTTGTGTTTATATTCTGTACTTACATAATCTGTTAAACACACACAAACACACACACACACACACACACACACACACACACACACTCTGTTACACAACCAGATTCAAACCAAGTTAAAATAACCTTCACCAAAAACATTTATCGTAAGAAAAGTTTGAGAATCCATTCACCCCCCCTCTGTATTCTCGTTTGTGTGTTCAATACTCAACAAGTGGTATTAAAGCAGGCTGTTTATTCAAAAAACAGAAAACGATCATGAATACACCAAAGACTACAGGAACGGTGATGGTCCCTAAGTTTGATAAAGAGAACTACAACCTCTAGAAGATCAAGATGCAGTTGTTCATCAAAGCTGCTAATCCTCTATATCCTGAGATACTCAAGAATGGTCCCTTTGTTCCACAACAGGAGATTCCCGAGAAGACGGTTGGAACTGTAACCATTCCAAGATCCTATGTGGCTAAAGAACCATCTAAATGGACAGAGAGAGAAAAGGAGATGGTTGCCCTTGATAGTCATCTCATGCTGCTGATCATAGATTCTATGGAGATGTCAATGTTTGCCAACATAGCCTCCTGCAAAATAACAAAAGAGATGTAGGATCATAATGAGGTATTATGTGAAGGAACAGAGGAAGTTAGAGAAAACAAGAAACAGATACTGGTCACACAGTATGAAGCTTTCATGGCTCAGTCCAAAGAAAGTATTACTGATATGTTTGAAAGGTTTCACAAGCTAGTGACTGAGCCACAGATGAATGGTAAGGTTTACAGCACCATGGAGTTGAACATGAAGTTTATATTGTCTTCACCAAACCACCTAGAGCAAAGGGTCATCTCTCTAAGAGAAAGAGATTTGAACAAAATCACATATGATGTGCTCTATGGGGTTTTAAAGACTCATGAGCTTGAGTTGCTTCAGAAGAGGGCTATCCAAGCCAACCAAGTCATAATGGTAAACACATCATGTGCCTTGATTGTCAGCAAATCTGTTCAAGACCTAGAAGCATCTAGAAGTCAGCTGAGGATAGAAGAGATAGTTGATGATGAAGAAAATGAAGTTGAAGTGACTGAACCTGTTGAGGAGAAGGAAGAAGAAGAGTTCTATACTCTTGAAGAGCTAGATGGCATGGAAAACACTTCATATGCTTTCATGGCCAGAAAGTTTCTAAACATCAGATTCAAGAGGAACCAACCCTTCAAACCTAGACCCTAAACCCATTCATTCAACAAGAGCAAGGCACGTGTGAAAGCAAATAAGAACAAATTCAAAACCAGCCATGTGGATAGGTCATCTGTAAGGTGTTATAGATGCAATGACCTAGGGCATTTTTCCAGTGAATGCAAGAAGCCTAAAAAGAAGGATAAGGAGTTTCTAGAGCTTGAAGCCAAGTATGAGGCCCTTCTGAAAAAGCAAACACAAGGTAAGGCCTACATAGCTGAAGGGAAGTGTTGGGATGACTCTGATAGTGATGGAAAGGAGCAAGAATTATGCAACTATGCCTTGATGGCTGATTCCAAGGATGAACAATCTTCATCTGACTCTTAGGTACCATCCCTCACTACCATAGATATGTCTGTTTCTGAGTATAAATGCATGGTTGAACAACTATCTGTTGAAATGTTTAATATTCATTCTAGTATGACTGCTGCTAATGAAGAGATTGCCAAACTATCTGCCAAGAATGAATTGTTAAACAAGAAGAATGAGGAACTTGAGCTAACTGCTATGCAAGTAGATAACCTTAAGAAAGAAGTTGAATATTTGCAGAATAAGGTTCTATGTGCTAGTCAGGTTGAGAAGGCTCTTAGGGATGAACTAGTTGAGAATGAATTCAAACTGAAAACCTTTAAGAACTCCTCTAGTCTACTGCAGTCCTACCATGAGAAAAATCAAGCTAAACCTAAGGCTGCCATTGGACTTGACTATGGCACTCTTAAACAGAGGAAAGGCTATGTTGTCATTGAAGATGACATAGTTGTTCAGGATGAAGTGCCTCACATTTTGAAAAAGATTGAGTCTCCAATTTTTAAAGAACCAACATTTTAAAGAACAACCAGCGTCCTCTAAGAGTGAGAGTGTCAAGACAAAAGCCATGAAGCCAGTAGGAGGTAGACCTAGACCTGAGAAGTTTGTGAAGTTTGTTTCAGCTGGGAAAAATGAATCTGAGAAGAAAGTGGCTAATAAGAAACAAAAACGAAATGGCAAGCTAGGGATAAACAAGAATAATAATTATGCTTATGTGCCAAATGCCCCTAGGAAAGTTTGTCAAAACTGTTTTAGCACTAATCACTTAACTCATGCATGCAAGAAACCAACTGGTAGTGTAGCTAAGCCTTTCTATGATTGTTCTGTGCCTTTAAGACATAGAGATTCACCTTTCTGTGATAAACTTGACTGTATGCCATGCAACATGAATGTTATGAGTAGCTGTTTTAATTTGAGAAGACAATTCATGGATGGTTGCATCAGTCACAACATTCACACACACTACACAAGGCCAGAGTCTTCAAGTCCTCCTCGAGTTAGGAAGGTACCTCTGTCACCTAAGTCTAAGAATTTAGATTCTAAGACTTCTAACAGTGACAAGAAGACCAGTCCTAAGAAAGTTGATGAGCATACTGTTTTTGATAAATCTGTTTCTAAGCCAAGTGGACCCAAACTTGTTTGGGTACCAAAGAAGAAGTAATACCTTTGTGTTTGCAGGGCAAAGAAAGTGAAAAGAAGGTCATGTGGATTTTGGACAGTGGATGCTCAAATCACATGACTGGTGATATGGCCCTGCTATCACAATATGAGGAGAAGGCTGGCCCAATGGTTACTTTTGGAGATGACAGCATGGGTAACACATTGGAATATGGCAAGTTAAAAGTTGGTAATGTCATCATTGAAGATGTAGCACTAGTCAAGGGTCTCAAGCATAAGCTGCTAAGTGTTGGTCAGTTTACTGATAGAGGATTCAAGGTAAATTTTGACAAAGATGAATGTTTGATCACCCACAAGAAGACTGGTGATTTTGCTCTATCTGGAGTAAGAAAAGGAAGCCTGTTTGTAGCCAATATGGACTCTGCAAACAAGGACAAAGTTTGTTGCTTCTACTCAAAAGCATGAAATGAAGATTGTTGGCTATGACACAAGAAGTTATCACACCTGAACTTCAAGGCCATTAATTCTCTAGTCAAAATAGAGTTAGTGAGAGGCATGCCCACACTTGAATTCTGTCAAGAAGGAGTGTGTGAGTCTTGTCAAAAAGGAAAGATAAAAAGGTCAAGCCACAAGTCAAAGACAGTGATATCAATCACCAAGCCCCTGCAATTAATTCATATGGATTTGTTTGGGCCTGTCAATATTATGTCACTCTCAAGAAAGAAGTATGCCCTAGTGATGGTTGATGACTACACAAGGTATACATGGGTGGAATTTCTAGCATCAAAGGATGAGGTTCCACAAGTAATCATTGAGCACATAAAGAAAGTTGATAAGGAAGCAAAAGCCAACAATGCAAGTGTGATTGCATTGAGAAGTGATAATGGAACGGAGTTCAGAAATGCCTTACTTGAAGCATTTTGCAAAGAGAATGGCATTTCTCAACAATTCTCAGCTCCAAGGACTCCACAATAGAATAGAGTAGTTGAGAGAAAGAACAGAACTCTAATTGAGGCTGCTAGAACAATGTTGCTTGATGCAAAGATGCCTACATGTTTTTGGGCTGAGGCTGTGAGCACTGCATGCTACATCCAGAACAGAACCCTCATCAACAAAAATACTGGAAAGACACCTTACAATTTGATGACTGGAAAGAAGCCTACTCTAAAGTATGTTCATACTTTTGGAAGCAAATGCTTTGTGTTGAAAGACAATTCAGAATATGTTGGGAAGTTTGATGCAAAGGCATTTGAATGAATTTTTCTTGACTATTCTATGGAGAGAATTGCATACAAGGTTTATGTCATCAGTCAAAAGAAAGTTATGGAAAGCACATATGTGACATTTGATGACAGCAAACTACCTGGATTAGAAGAAACCAATGATGAAGATAGAGATCCATTAAAGTTTGAAAATCTAGATGATTCTGATGAAGAGATTGAAACTGAAGTTGAAACTCCAGTTCAACAAACTCAAGTGAATGATGAAGCAAGAGAAGAATCTGATCCAACCAACAGTGAAGAGACTAGCATCCAAGACACAGTTGTGAATAGTAGCAACTTCACAGGGGGAGGAAATGAAGATGATCATGATTTGGATGATGAAGCAACATCAAGGTTAAGAAATCAAACTGAGCACTCAAGGAAATGGGATAGATCACACGCTGTTGATCAAATCATTGGAGATCCAAGTGCAGGAGTGAGAACTAGGAGAGCAACTCAAAATGAGTGTCTTTATGGTTGCTTTCTATCTCAAATTGAGCCTAAGAAACTTGATGATGCACTGTTGGACCCAGATTGGATTATTGCTATGCAAGAGGAGCTGAATCAATTTGAAAGAAACAAAGTATGGGAACTTGTACCTGCACCACATAATAGAACCATTGTTGGAACAAAATTGGTTCTGAAGAATAGATGGATGAAAATGGTGTGGTAGTAAGAAACAAAGCAAGGTTGGTTGCAAAAGGATACTCTCAACAGGAAGGCATCGATTATGATGAGACATTTGCCCCTGTTGCTAGATTGGAAGCCATCAGAATATTCTTGGCATTTGCTGCTCATTCAAATTTTAAAGTCTATCAAATGGATGTCAAGAGTGCATTTCCGAATGGAGAGTTGGAAGAAGAAGTTTATGTGCAACAACCACCTGGCTTTAAGGATCCACATTTCCCAGAGTTTGTCTACAGATTGCTTAAGGCATTATATGGACTTAAGCAGGCTCCAAGGACATGGTATGATACTTTATCACAATTTCTTCTAGAAAATCAATTCACTAGAGGCACATTGGAAAAAACACTGTTTTACAATAAGCATGGTGATGATATTATCCTAGTTCATATCTATGTGGATGATATCATATTTGGCTCTACAAATGAGAAGCTGTGCGAGAAATTCTCTAAGCTCATGCAAACCAGATATGAGATGAGTATGATGGGAGAGTTAACATTCTTTCTTGGATTGCAAGTTAGTCAGAGGAAGGATGGTATCTTCATCAGTCAAACCAAGTACATCAAGGATTTATTAAAGAAGTTTGACTTAGAAGACTGCTCACCTGCAAAGACACCCATGGCCACTGCCACCAAATTTGATGAAGATGTCAAAGGCAAAAGAGTAGATATCTCAGTCTATAGAGGCATGGTTGGTTCTCTACTCTATCTCACTGCAAGTAGGCCAGACATCATGTTTGCTACATGTCTGTGTGCAAGGTTTCAATCAAATCCAAAAGAGTCACATTTGATTGCTATAAAGAGGATCTTTAGATATCTGAAGGGCACTCCAAACTTGGGTTTATGGTATCCTAAGGACACAGGGTTCAATCTGGTTGGTTATTCTAATGCTGATTATGCTGGATGCAGAGTGGATAGGAAAAGCACCTCAGGTAGCTGCCAGTTTCTTGGACAAAGGTTAGTCTCTTGGTACAGCAAGAAACAACAATCTTTGTCAACTTCCACCGCTGAGGCTGAATACATAGCTGCTGGAAGTTGCTGTGCTCAAGTGCTTTGGATTAGAAATCAACTTAAAGACTATGCACTTGTGTTGGAAAGAATTCCAATCATGTGTGACAACACAAGTGCAATCTCTATAGTTGCCAATCCTGTCAATCATTCTAGGACAAAGTACATTGACATCAGATATCATTTCATTAGGGAGCATGCAAATAATGGAACCATTGAGTTGCATTATGTTCCTACTGATAAACAATTAGCTGATATATTCACTAAGCCATTGGATGAAGCCACCTTCACAAGGTTGGTTAGTGAGATTGGAATGCTGAATACTTTAGAATTTGGCTAAGTGAAAATATCAACTAGATTGTTGCAGCAGTAAACACTTACTTTATCTAAATTCTGAAGCAAGTGTTGGCTGAAATATGATTTATAAATATTTCAAATCTATTGCATATGTTGAAAATCATATTCGAATTAGCTTGAAATTTCTATGAAATTTTAAGACTATCATTATTTAATTTGTTAGAATATTCTTTATTTGAATAATTCTGGTAAATTTTGTAAAAATAGTGAAAATTAACTTTTATGAGCGGAAAGTGTAGCTCGATAAGTCAGACTTCTCGAATGACTTTCATGTCTATGGTCGACTTCTCTAACAAGTCTATTTGGAACACTCTTGAGTTCTCGAATAGTGCATTTTGGAGAAATCGAACAGAGACTTGCTTGACTTCTCAAATAGAACATTTGAGTTCTCTAATGACTGAGTTCTCGAATAGAACATTTGAGTTGTCGAATCATTTGAAAAGGCTGAATTTTCGCTGAATCTTAACCATTTTTGGATTTTTATTCAGAATTTTAAATCACTCATAAAAACATATTTTATTTAATTTGAAATTATTTCTAAGTTAGATAATAGCCAGCTGTGAGTTACAAACTGCTTGAGATATCGATTAAGCCTTTCTTGACTTATCGAATAGTTGATTTCTACTTCTCGAATGACTGACTTGTCGATACAAAACATATATCTAATCGACAATTCAAGTACTTCATACTTATACAGCTTTACATCTATTCGTTTCATTTCACTCGATTTCTCAAGCATCTAAAGTTCCAAAACCTCTGAAAACCCTAACCTCAAAAGCTAAATTTCTTCTTCAACCTTCATTCTCTTCTCTCGTCTCTCTGTGTAACAATGGCAAATACCCAACTCACAATTCCTACCCACACCAACTTCATTGCTATTACTAGTGATGTGGAAGCACCCAATGCTAATTTCAAGTGCTTTGTTCGGTGGATGTCTGAGTCCTACATCAAGGATGCACTTTCAGCCAACCCAACACTATATCTAGATTTGCTAGAACAATTCTGGAGGACTGCTACTGTGGAGGTCATTGCTCTTGAGAATGCTATAACCTCATACGTAGTCTACTGCAAGATTCAGGACAAGGAGATCACCATCACTACTGCAGACATGAATCAAGCACTGGGGCTACAACAAGGAGTGTATGACCCACTAGCCACTAATGCTGAATTAGAGGACTTCTTTGATTTTATCAACTACTCAGATAAAATCAAACTTGGAAATTTGAATAGGAAGTTCTTGAGAAAAGAATGGAGCTATGTCTTTGCCACTCTTCTCCAAGTCTTCACAGCAAGGAATTCTAGTTTTGACCAAATCAGTACACCTGTTCAACAAATAGGATATGCCCTAGCGTATGGGAAAAGGATTGATGTTGGACTAATCATAATGCAGGAGCTGTATGGGAGACTTGGTAAGAACTCAACCAAGAGAGGTAATGAAATCTTCTTCCCTCGTTTTATTCAATCTGCTCTTAATTTTGTATATAATAAACTGATTGAATTGCCTGGGATGAATAGAAATAGAATAGGCTATCTGAAATCCGTGACCAAACTCATTTTTGGTAGCTTGGAGACTAGGAATGATATGGATGTCAGACTTAAAATAACTCCCCATATGGATAGTTTATTTAGGACTTACCCCCACAACATGCCAATATTTGCCTCTAAATCTGAGTTAGCTAGGCCTAAGCAAGTAGAACAAGATGCTAACCCAGGGCCGGCTAACCAACCCCATCAGACAAACACTCTACCAAACACAGAGCCACCTACATCATCCTCTCAACAGGGTGGTGTTAGTAAAAAGGAGAAGAAGAGAAAACAGGTTGCTTCTGAACCTCTAAAAATCTTAACTGAAGCAGCCTTGGCTATAGAACTAGGTTTAGGAAGTGAGGCACCTGAGTCACCTTTAAACAGACCAAAGAAGAAGAAAGTTAAGGAAACTACCTCTTCAGTCACACAAATGGCTGAAGTTGTAAAATCAGGGGCAAACAGCTCACTAGATGTATCCTCTCAAAAGGGTGCATCTATAGAATCAAGCATCCTCCCCAATGCACAATCCTGTAATGAGTCAGCACATGGGAGTGATAAGGCTGGCACAACACAGAGTGGAGAGCACATCAATATTGAAACTCCCTCTATTTCTCAGGGGGAGTTGCCAAAATCCATTCTAAAAGACACTACTCTTCCAGAATCTAACACTCAAATTTCTTTGGAGCCTGGAACTCAAGCAATTGAGGAGCAAGGCATTGATCACCAAGAATTTTCTTCTCTTGGTGAGCTAATGGACTCAAGTGACTTAGTGCATGACACTTTGCTCACCACCAAGGAACCACATTTAGATGGTGAAGGAATGCTAGCTGGGGCATATCCTAATGACACCATCAAAACCACAGAGGATTCACTAGTTTTCACTAGAGACTCTGTGCCTGTGTCAACTATTGGTGTAACTCATCCCACTTCTGTGGAGACACCAGTAGTAGAGTCATTCCATCCGGTTGCAGATGTTGCATCTTTAACTGAGGAGTCTAGCTTGCCTATCTCTAGCTCTGACTTTATGTCACAATGGCTGAAGCCTGTGCAATATGGCAGTGCTTCAGGATCAGGATCTGTTCCACCACAATTGACAGTTGAAGCACTTCAAAGCTTAGTTGTGGATCAGATTCCTGAGTTCACAAAGATTGCTCAACACCTTCTCACTGCAGACATGCCTGATCCATACTATGAAGCTATTCTCCTATGCCACAGAGATGATGTGGAGATGCAAAAGGGAAAGATAATAGATGATGCTGAGAGAGATGGCAATGTAGATGCCTGGTTGCAAGGAAAATATGATATTACTCTCAATGACTCTGTTCAATATCTAAGGGAGGAGTACATCACTTCACTGGGTTCTAATGCCAAATCTCTGACTCCTGGTGAAGTGTATGAGGCTATGAATGATTCTTACAAGGGATTCCTCAAGGCTGCACATTATCTTGGGAAGGGAGTTAAAACTGAGGTCAACCATGTATGTGATAAAACAACCACTACAGTGGAAGAAATCAAGAGAGCTTTTGATGCAAAATTCCCTCAGTTGGACAGTGTTTTCAAGGATGTCAAATCCTGAAACTCCACCTGCACCAAGATGGATAATGGTCTAACTATACTGAAAGATGCTGTCATAAGTCTGGGGCATAAATTTCAAGCTCTATCAGATCAGACAACAGATGCCAATGCCATGCTGAGGACTCTGTTTAAAAATCAATATGGAGATAGGCTGGTGATTGAAGTCCCTGTGCATGAGATGACCAAGTTTGAAGTGGAGAGACTGAAAGATCAATCAGTATCAGGTTTTAAAACCACTAAGTTGTTCACAAAGGTGGAAACTCTTGAACAGGAGGTGGTCTCTCTCAAACAGTCCAATGCTCATCTGACAGACCAAGTTGCAACTCTCACTGAGCAGTTGAACACTCAAGCCACCACCACAGCTGATGTTCTTCTGCATCAACAATTGATGATGTCTGCCATGATGAAGCATATGGGTCTCCCTCTTCCAGATGAATTTGTCAATCTCACCTCTTCTAACCCAAGGGCCCCTACTAAAGCCTTAGTGCCTGACACCAAGCCTAAGGGGGAGAAGAGAAACCTAAAGGACTCAAAGCCTAAGGGGGAGTCAAAAGATGTGAAGCCTAGAAAGGAGAAACCCAAGGAGAAATGTATTACAATAAATGAGGGTGGTCATCAAAGGAGTTCAAAATCTATAACCCATGTTCCAGGAAATGGGAAAGGCAAAGTTGATGATCCTCCATCCTCACTGCCAGTTGTCACTTTACCAACTGTGCACATCACTACTCCCAGTGGCCAGAAGTAATCCATCACCACCACAGTGGTTGCAGGGAGTATGTCATCTGATAAACCTCCATCCTCCAAACATTAAAGTGCCAAGCCTGTAGAAGTGAAGCTGATTACTGAGGCCAAGCTACAAGAAATTGCTAATTCAAATGTCTATCATGATGAAGCATTCTTGGAGTTCCTGAAAGCCCTAAAGGAACAGGCTGGTGACACTCTACTCTATCTGAGGAGTTTGAAGGATCAGATTGAGTATTTCACTGTGATACCCAAGAAGGTCAACAACTCATGGCTCAAGGAAATAGTGATGATTTCAAAATCTAAGATATGGCATCTAGACTACAAAACTCTAGAAGCTCTAAAGTTCAGAGAGGTAGATGCCCTAATCAAACTGATTGAGAAGAGAGATGTCAATTAGAATAACAGGAGTCTGTACAATGACTTAAGGAATGAGCAACTGGCTAGACTACCTGAAGTGTGCACTAATCCAATAACCATTCTTTACCAGTCTGGTACCAAAATTCAAGATGTCAAGCAGCTGGTCATTCCTAGTCATCTTACTCTTCAGAACCACAGACTCATCATTGATATCGTTGATCAACTGCAGAGGAAGAAGGGGAGAAGAACTGCTGAAGAGATAGAGGCACTGCATATTCTCAGAACATTCATTGCTACTGGTGCAATTCCAGAAATAGCCAAAAATAGGAGGGATAAGGATGATGAGAATGAAGACAAAGGTGATGGAAGAAGAAGTCATCACAGGAGTGATAAGGGTGATGAGGACAAAAAGAAGAAGAAGGATAGCAAGGATAAGAAAGGAGATGATGACCAAGGCAAAATCTATGAGAGGAAGAATGGAAAACAACAAGCTATAGGCATTGCTAGCAGTAATCTCACCACAACACAAGACTCCAAGTCTAGGGTGAATACTGCTAGTAATGACCTATCTAAATCTACATCTATGGCTTCTGCAACTGTTTTGCCACCTCAAGAAGAGAAGAAGATTCAAATCAAGAAACCAGGGGTATGTTTCCAAAAGCAAACTGCTAATGGAGTACTACAATGGTCCACAAGCAAGGGTCATAAGTTTCAGCCAAGCAATCAAGTAAAACGGATTAAATTCAAGCATGCTGCTAGGAGAGTGAAGCCATCTAAGTCAAGGGCCCTAACAATCATTCCAGGATTGAAACTCCAACCACTGGATGAAGATTTTGATGAAGACTAACTTCAATTTTTAAGAGCTCAAAGAATCTACTATGTTGCAATTGTGAATGACTGCCTTGAGATCAAGTACACTGATGGGAGAAAAAGGAAATTCAAACAAGGGGGTTGTCAAAATTGGGGCAAGTTATATGAGATAGAGAGAATCATTGCACTGTTGGACTCTGAGGACAAAGTGGAGAGAGTATGGAAGCTGGAGTTGATTGATTTTGTGAAGATGAAGAGAGATCATGCTGAAGAAATAAGAAAGGGATGCTTTGAGAAATGGCTAGAAAGGGAGAATGAAATTGATAGATTGGAAGTAGAAGCAGAAAAGCTAAGGGCAAAAGGATTGTGCAGAGTTCAATTCAATCCCTATGTGGTAAAGTATAGGAGAAGAAATGGAGATAATGTCAATATAAGAATGAACCTACTCAGTCACTATCCTACCAACATTCTGAAACCTTGAAGATTTCAAGAACTCAATTCTGCTTGAAGAACTGGATGCAATGGCAGAAATCATAAGAGCTATGGATGAGAATGCAAGGAAGGAAAAAGAAAGAAAACACTTATATTGGAGAGTGATTTATGCATCAAATCTTTTTGTTACATCAAATCTTCAACTAGCCGTTTGTGTCATTCATATAAATACATTTACAACCTTTCTTGTAAGTAACCAAGCAAGAACACACGTCATATGTTTTGAGACTCAAATGTACAAGCTCATCTTTTCTCTCTCAAACATACACTTTACTCTCGAGCTTTATTGTTATATACACTTATATTATATAAGAGAGTTTATAGCTTGAGTTGTAATACTCGAACATCTTATTCTTGATTTGTATTGTTCGATTTGTAAGTATTAGTTGCTGGACATATTGGTTAAGGAACAAGGGTTTGGTGAACGTTGCTAGAGAAGTATACTTGGGAAGTATAGCTTAGAGAGCAAGTTCTGAAACAGGTGTTCAACAAGCCATTTGTCAGCAGCCGGGATTAAAGGGAGATATATTATTGTATTTTTTAATTGGTTCATTTCGTTGATCAATAATATATTCTCTTACCGGGTTGGTAAGGGACCAGGACATAGACCATAGAGGATTAGGGGTCGAACCTGGCTAAAAGTTTCTTGTGTTCTTATTTAAGTTTCTGCACCTCACTTACTGCTTGTGCATTTAGCTTACCATTTACATTCAGCGTGCCATTTGTCACTGTATAAATTGAAGTTAGTAAGCCATTTCTGGTAAATTTTAAAATTAGACATAGTCAGCCATATACACCTATTCATCTCCCTCTAAGTGTGCATTATCAGTGGGTATTTAGAACTAGATCTCCCGTCCATACGTATTTTGGTAACCGTTTTAATTGAAAAAAAAAAGATAACGTATTTTAGCTAAAAAGGTAATTGGTTAATTATTAGTTATTATAATTATCACATTTTATTTTATTAAATAAAATTGTCATAATATTTTTTAGGGAAGAATTTAGTTAGATAAAATATAAAAGATAATGTATTTTACTTAAAAAAGAAACTTTTAATGTTTCAGCTATTATATAATCCTAGTTTAAAACCCGTGCGATGCACGGATTATTTTTAATATTATATGAATTTTTTTCATTAATTTGAATTAAATTTTTTAAAACATGAATTATTGAGACTTATATTTTTAAATGAGATGAATTTATAATAATCACATAAATGTTATCTGTTAGTCACATAGACATGCCTGTACTCATATAATAACAAGCCTTAGTATGTGTAATGTTGTGCATTACCTACATGACCTCTTAACTGAGGGAACCTCTTGTTGTAGAGTTTCTGGTTGTTTTGTACTTATAAGAGGGGTCAAATTCTAGTTGTGTAACTGTACTTATAAAGTCAAGAATAATGCTTGAATGAAGTTCCAAGGTTCATGCCTCAAGCAAGAAGATAAAGACTGTCAAATAATCACAGTTGGGATTTGAAGAAAATGAAGAATTCGCCTAAGTACCAATTCGAGAAGTATGTTTGTTATATTCGAGAAGTCTAGCCTTCGAGAAGTCAGGGATTCGATATCTCAAAAGATATTATTCGATATCTCTGAATGCACTGTTCGATATCTCAGAGATTCGACATGTCTACTACTCTTTCGAGAACTCAAGAAGTCAACAAGTCAAATCATCATTCGAGTTCTCTAAGAGTCACAAGTCAATGCTCTATTCGATATCTCAAGGACTAAAGAAGCTATTCGATATCTCAGGGATTCGATAAGTAAAATGTTCTATTCGATATCTCAAGAAGAAAAGACTTATTCGAGAAGTGATTCGATATGTCAGTTCAACAGTATTCGAGAACTCAGAGTTATCGATTAAGCCAATTCTAGTTCTCGAATCACCAACAGAGTTACTTCTTGAATACAATCTTGGAGAAAAAATACTGAAGAATTGTACAAGTCAGAGACCTGCAACAAGCCAAGACGATTTATGGACCACATACTGTAAAGCACGTTGGAAAGCCTACAAAGAAGCTTGGAGAGATAGTACAAGAGACAAAGAGCTAAAGAAGTGGATCTGAACAGAGTTCTAAGAAGTCAAATCTGTAGCCGTTTGGATGTTTACTCAAATAGAATAGACACATTAAAAAGAAAATTTGTTTGTTACCTTATTTATTGTAAGCAAGTTGTTCACATATTATAAGTGAACAACCCTACTTCTTTAGCAAGTATTAAACAGAGTGATCTAGAGTTCTTCCAAGTAATATTTCTCTAAGAAAGAAGCTAAGAATACTAACATTTGTATTCACAGATTGTAGCAGATCTTTATCTAATACAATATTAGATTAAAGTGATATCGTGTTCTTGTGTTTATATTCCGCACTTACATAATCTGTTAAACACAAACACACACTCTGTTACACAACCAGATTCAAACCAAGTTAAAATAACCTTCACCAAAAACACTTATCATAAGAAAAGTTTGAGAATCCATTCACCCCCCTCTGTATTCTCGTGTGTGTGTTCAATACTCAACATTATCCATGATATTTTTAGAATAGGAGGAATTTTAGTTATAAAATATAAAAAAATGATAGGTTTTAGTTGAAAAAGATAATCGGTTACGTAATTATTAGTAATTATATAATTACTATTTTATTTTATAAATAGAATGCTCGTGATATAATTGGAAAAAGTGATGTCTTAGAGAAAATTAAAAAGGTAACATGTTTTAGATGAAAAAGGTAATTGATTAGTTTATAGTAACTATAATTTAATTAAGTTATTTTACTAAATAAAATTGCTTGTAATGTGTTTGGAAAGAAGAAATTAATGTTGCTCTTGATATTTACAGAAAAAAAGAGATTTTAGTTAGAAAATATAGAAAAGATTATACGTATTAGCTGAAAAGGGTAATTGGTTAATTATTAGTATTATAATATTATTATTTTATTTTATTAAATAGATACGCCCGTGATATAATTGGAAAAAGAGAGATTTTATTAGAGAAAATAGAAAATGTAACATGAAAATTAAAAATGTGACATTTTTAGGTAAAAAGGGTAACTGGTTATTTTATAATAATTATAATTTAATTATGTAAGTTATTAAATAAAATTGCTTGTATTGTTTTTAGAAAATTAGAAATTAATGTTGCCCGTTATATTTCTAGAAAAAAATGGAATTTAATTGGAAAAAATAAAAAAGATGATAATCGGTTAATTATTAGTCTTATAATTTTACAATTTTATTTTTATTAAATATAATTGCCCATGATATAATTGGAAAAAGAAAGTTTAATTAGAGAAAAAAGAAAAGTTAATGTGTTTTGCTTGAAAAAGGTAACTGATTAGTTAATATTAATTATAATAGAATTTATAATTTTATTAAATTAAATTCTCGTAGTGTTCTTAAAAAAGGAAAAAAATTAGTTAGATAAATATAAATGGTATTGTGTTTTACCTGAAAAGAATTATTTAGTTACATTTAATTATGTTACATTATTAAATAAAATTGCTCGTAGTGCTTTAAGAAAATGAGAAATTAATGTTGTCTGTGATATTTCGAGAAAAAAAAGAAATTTAATTAGAAAATGTAGAAAAGATAATACGTTTTAGCTGAAAAATGTAATTAGTTAATTATTAGTATTATAATTATTATTTCATTTTTATTAAATATAATCGTCCGTGTTATAATTAGAAAAAATAAATTTTAGATAGAGAAAAGAGAAAAGCTAACGTGTTTTGACTGAAAAAGGTAATTGATTAGTCAATAGTAATTTATTATAATTATTTTATTTATTAAACAAAATTGCTTGTAGTGTTTTTAAAAAAATGAGAAATTTTAGTTAGATGAAATATAAAGACATTGTATTTTACCTGAAAAATGAAATTATTTAGTTATTGAAAAATAGAAAAGGTAATATATTTAACCTGAAAAAGGAAATTGATTAGTAAAGAAGAAATTTTAGCTAGACAAAATATAAAAGATATTGTATTTTACCTGAAAAACATTATTTAGTAATTGAAAAATAGAAAAAGTAATATGTTTAATCTGAAAAATGAAATTTATTAGTTAGTAGGATGGATTTTATCTGTAATTAAGTACGGGTAAATAAGTAAAATCAACATGCACCGTAAAAAAGGAGAAACTTTAGTTAGATGAAATATAAAAGATATTGTATTTTACATGAAAAAAAATAATTTAGTTATTGAAAAATAGAAAATGTAATATGTTTAACGTGAAAAAGGAAATTGATTTGTAAAGAAGAAATTTTAGCTAGATAAAATATAAAAGATATTATATTTTAGATATTTATTAGTTAATAGGATGGATTATCTGTAATTAAGTAAAGGTAAATAAGTAAAATAACAGGTACCGTATCGACCGACCGACCAAACTTTTAATATTTTGGCTTTTATATAATAGTATAGACTAGCTTATAACCCGTGCAACGCACGACTCCCTTTTTAATATCTATAATTATATTAATTTTTTTTTAATATTTACATGTTATTAATTTGCATATCAAATTGTTATTAAAAAATTGATATATATATATATATATAAGAAAAAGGGATATACATATATAAGAAAAATTGATATATATATATATATATATATATATATATAATTGCACTCCATAGCAAACACCTTATATAACAAATAATAAAGAACACCTTATATCTAATATAATTTAAGAGTTCCGTCATAGCACCCAATACAAAAAGTTGTTATTTTTTTACCCTCTAGCAAACCAGCAAAAAAAAATTGAAAATTTACTGTTCATTGATGACGTCATCAGTGACGTCATCAGTGAACAGTAATTTTCATTTTTTGTTTTTTTTGCAGACTTGATAGAGGGTAAAAAAATAACAACTTTTTGTATTAGGTGCCCCTGGCGGGGCCAAAGGATCTAATAGATCTAAGTTCTTTGTTGTTTGTTATATAAAAGTGTTCTATATGGAGCAAAGGCCTATATATATATATATATATATATATATATATATATATATATATATATATATATATATATATATATATATATATATATATATATATATAATTTTACAATTTAAATTTAATATTTGTGTTTTATCTTGAATTCTTTAAATTTGATTTGAATGATATTACAGTCCACGTCAAATTAACAAAATAATCTTTAATTTAGTGATGGTTTAATAATTATTTTCCAATTAGAACTACGTAGAAATAAAATAGAGAAGAAATTGACGATTTTTTTACGTTGAAAATTCTATTCAATTTATGAAATCGACTTATATTTCGTTATAATTTTCGAAACACCCTTCTTTAAAATTATTTGAAGATAGTTTCACTATCAACCAAATACAGTTTTAATAATAAGTGTTAGGATTTATGGGTGATAGCTTTGACACAACTTAACTAGTACTTAGTTTTTCACTAAGTAGAACATACTGTCACAGCCAGAGTGTGTTCTTGTGACCAATATAGTTGATGTAATTTAATAAGTATGTATCTTGGAAGAAGTTCATTCAATTGTTCAAGCCTCAAGATTACATAGTTCAACAACAAGAATAAATGTTACTGTCATAGCATTGCCAGTAAGGTTACAAGAAGACAACATGTTGCAAAGTCACTACAGCAAGTTTCATCTGACAGCAACATTGGCGGAAGCATGAAGACAGCAACATTCTCACACTTTGACAGCAAGTTTGAAAGTCCTGACAGCATCATTGGCGGGGACTCATACTGTCATCCAAGGAACATTCTCATGACCACAGACTTGGCGTCAAAGGTTACTTTCTCAATGGAATATCTG
This sequence comes from Saposhnikovia divaricata, assembly GCA_036435485.1. Classification (NCBI taxonomy): domain Eukaryota; kingdom Viridiplantae; phylum Streptophyta; class Magnoliopsida; order Apiales; family Apiaceae; genus Saposhnikovia; species Saposhnikovia divaricata. The sequence goes on from CM071594.1 coordinate 197,748,422, forward strand.
AATTGGGGATTTATCTCAGTCAAACCCGTGACAGTTTAGATGTTCAAGAAACAAATTTGCTATATCTTGTTAAAGATTGTAGCAGACCTGTAAGACTACGACAGAAGCTTGAGAGATCACAAGACGAAGCTCGACAATTCAAGAGTATGACAAGTCTGCATCTACTAGAATTGTATTAGCTAGTTTTAGAAAGAACCCAGATTGCTTTATGCTTAATGTTAATCTGTTTGTATAGCATTTTGGGAAAGTCACATGGGTGGGCAATTTGTAAGGAGCTGCCACTTGAAAATGACAGCGGCTCCACAACCCATGTGATAGAGATGTTAGAGAAGATTAGTCTTTATAGAGAAACATCTCTCATTCTTTCTTTAATCGATTCAAGAAGTCGAAACTTGAGGAAATACTTTTTCTCGAGGTTGTAGCAACACTTTGTAAAATGTGACGCCCCCAAATCTGAGGTCAAAGATTCAGGTCGTCACGCCACCATTCAACCATATCATACCTGTATTACTTTACAACTCAACAATACATCCATTCGTACCTCAATCTTACACACAATCAAGTTAGAGTCTCAGAAACGATAATCAAAAGTGCCACTAAATATTACAATTCATGCGTACAAATCAGAGTCTTACACAATTCCACTTATGCAACTACACTTGAGGACAAATCTTACTATTACAGTTGAAAACCTATCAGACTCACTCTGCAGTATTTATCAGGAACTAAATCATCTCTGGGGTAAATCTTCTACTCCTCTTCTGCTGTCGCGGAATTAACCGACCAAATCCTTCCCTTTCTGAAAAGTTTTATAAAGCAAGAATGAGCTACATAATGCTCAGCAAGTTCACCATTTTGCAAAATAATGATGTGATTTATTTTGAAAACATTCCCAACTATATGGGTATATATCTCAGGTTTCAAAACATAATTGGACAATGTATATGTCCGAGTTTGGATAAAACATCTATACTCACTAAGGAGCTTTAAGAATAACATACGAACCCTTTATAAGGTTCCCATTTCAATATATCTCAAGTTTGAAAATATATACATATGAGTATATCATTTTCGGCAAAACACTCTACGATTAACATACTGTACAAGGAATACATCATTGCAAACCTCTTTCCTTCCATTAGCTTAGAAGGTTTCCCATACAAAAACATTTCGTTCTTGGAAACAATTGCAAGAGTGCACTAACACGTGCCAATCTTTATAGAAAATCTTGCAGTTCTAGATACTGCACGATGTCAATATTTTCTCATCAAAAACCACACTATCAGCAACTTGGCACTTAGGCCCAAGAAGCAGTGTTGGAGTATTTTTCCAAAGTGGAGGATGGGACTGGAAGAAAACATAAAAACCTGACAAGGATTGACGATGATCAGTCGCCACATCCAAGTCCAATAATCCGCGGGTCTTCTCTACCGGTAGAAGGATAGAAACTACATCCGTAACTATCCCTCGAGTGAAAACTACATCCGTAATCACCCTCGATGAAAACTACATCCGTAATCATCCTTCGGCAACACCTGGGCCGGAATAATAAGTGATGGACCGCCTGGCTCACGGCCGCTTACACATCCCGGGAATCGCTCGTCAATGGTTCCCACACCGCCAGAGTCCCTTTTTCTTTTCTTTCAAAACTTGATTTTGATTGAAAACAGAGTAATTGAGGTCCGACATCAGTCGACCGATGATTCTTGAAATCGTACAAGAAGCAGAATCTGACCGGGGGTTTTCGAAAATGTTTTGAGTTCGAAAGAGTTCGAGTTTGAAGTATTTAAAAAGTATCTTGGATTAACTTTGTTATTAAATAATGAACAGTAATTAATAAATAATATTTTTAAGATTTAATATTAATAATTAATAAAATAATTATTCGGTAAAATAAATTCTTAATCCAAGATAGGGTTTCGAGTATTTACGAAGATATAACGATAGTTATTTGAATATACGATACCACCCGAATGACCCTTCGGGTTTTCACACTATAGATACGATATAATAATATACCGCTCACCGGTCAATAGTATATACGGACCGCTACGACCTCTATTGCTAGAGTCGTTGTCCGAAGAAAACATTTCAATCTAAGTTCAAGGGGTAAAAGCATACATATACTTGTTCAATCTCAATTGCATCGATACTTCGATAAACATGGCATTTGATATCATTTGAAAACTACAAACACAACAGTAAAAGTCCTTGTATATAGATAAGTTTTGAAAAGTAAACTTGCCTTGGTTTGGTTGGGGTGGTCGAGCGTGCGAATTCGAACGATCTATACATAAACAATAATCGTTCGTTAGTACCTTAACAACTTCTCCCTAATTACGGGGTTTTAAGGGGGTACGAAATTAACTTAACGACTTCGTCTTATGACTCCCTAGCCCCACTGTAGGTCCATGACATCACTCGTTTACGCTCGTCACTTACTCGACTTAATTTAGTTACCACGTTCGAACCATAACCACTAACCCTAGAATAATGCTCCACAATCGACCTTTTTCCATTGCGCGAATTTTACTCTAGCATTTTTATAAAATCCAAAAATTCATATTTTAATCCAATTCCTTTTGGGTGGTCTTCACCACTGCATTACTTACATTCTCAAATTTTCCACGACCCCAAATATATTTTAAGGTGTTTAAACAAGGTTCACAAGGGGGTTACTTAATGCAGTCCATAGTCCAGAAACAAAATTCACTCCTCCGGCCATAACTAAAAATCCACACATCACATAGCTATGAATATTACTTTTCCAGAAACTACATTCAATTATATTTCCAACAATATAAGGTAGGACATCAGGGGACATCATTTGGGTATTCAAAATCGTGCTACAACACAGGTCAAAGTTCCTGGACAGATTCAGCAAGCTCAAATCACTTACATCAACCATTTTTCATACTTCCATAACATAGACACCACTTAAAACACTTAGGTCATGACTCATAACACTCATGGAGATATATATCTTAACCATAATCATAAAAATCACAATCTCAACATCAAACTCAAGATCCATACTATCGATCACATATACATTCAAGATAAGCCCTAAAATACATGGATCTACTTCCATATTATATGAACAACACTTATCCAAGGGTGGTTTGAGATTTCATACCTTCTTGAGCTCCTAGAGACCTGGTATAAACTTTACACAACTTAAAAACACCTTGGATGGTCTCCTACAACACTCACAATGCAAGATCTAAAAGATAAAAACTTATGTTAACCACTTTTCTCACTTTCAACAATTCATAACTCAAAAACTAATGGATGGAAAGCTTTGAAATTTTTACCATACCTCTAATATGATCCAAGGAAGCCTTAGGAAGGATGTAAATGAAGAAAACTTGGAGAGAAAAGCTCTCCCTCTCTCCCTAGAGCAGTTCGGCTGAATGGTTTTCCAAGGGGGGGGGGTGTTTTTGTGTTTTGTTTTGTTTGAAATGATAAAAAGAAATGCAAGCATGCTAGGTATTGTTGTTAACAAGGAGTAGTCCCATGTGCCAAGCCTATAGCCTAGGTTGCATCCATGCCCTAGTGTCCCCCTAGGTGTATCATCCAACATGCTAGTTCTTGTCTTTTTCTAACTAGCTAATTACATGTCATTTGCATTTAATTTCTTTCGTTGTAATATTATTCTCCCACCGATACTTGTTATTTAATCCTTATTTCGTATTGTAACTTAATTATTCTCTCGTAGTAATATTTCGTTACGTAGAGATTTCCCCCTATAATTCCTTAAGTACTTATTGCGTAAATTCCTCGAATGTCCATAATTCCTCGTCATAATTCTTAATAAATCCTTTAATACTCTAACCATTCTCAAATTCCAATTTTCATAAATATTACTAATCGTAAGACTCTTGCCTTCGTAATCTCTCTCTGTATATCTTATATCATAAATGCAACAACGCAGTTTCTCAGAAAATCAATTCGATAAATCAACGGGGATGACTAGAAAGGTTCCATAACGACAATGTCACGAGATATTTAAATAAAAGGAAATATTACCAAAAATTAGGGTTCTTACATAAAATAAATAAAACATTTATTTTGTGAGAATATCTTGAGTTACTACTTTTGTTTGCATTTCTTGTATAGATATTTTACAATCTTAATCATTGTTGTTGAGTTAAAGATTTGGAATTATCTATATTGCATTCAACCCCCCCTTCTGCAATATACTCTGGGACCAACAACTGGTATTAGAGCAACAGTTGATATACTAATCTGAGATCATGACTATAACGCCTTAGAAATTTTTGGTATTTATACTTATTTATCTAATATTAACTATGAATTATGCGACGTGAATATTGTTGAGGAGATAAAATATGGTTGATCGTGTTTGTGGTTTTATTTTGTGATTTATATGTGTCGGATAAGTCTACGTATTTTTTATTATTATTTTTGAGGATTAAATCCTATTTAGATCATGTGTTATTTATCTTCTGAGAATTGTATAAAATTATCGGGATTAGTAAAAAATTATGAAATCGTTTGCATTATTAGCTTTATGAGTTTATTTGAGTTTTAAAAATATTAGATAAATTATTTTTGATGTTTAAGGATTTTAAAATGATTTTATGAATTGATTTGTTATTTATTGATTTAAATTATAAAATTCATATTTAATTCGTTTTTGACCCCAAAAATATTTTAAAAATATGGGCAGATAGATAATTTTATTTTCTATATTTTAGAAATGATATTGAGATTTTTCTCAAATATTACTTATTTATTTTCCAATTTACCATGTAAATTTTTATTGTTTTAAGTAGAAAATTTATTAGTAAATTGTTAATACCCTTGCCCCTTAAATCCCTAATTCAGATTTTTCCCCAATATTTCAACCTCTCTCTCTCGACTCTTCTGAACAAAATCAATCAATCTCTCTCGATTCTTCTCAAACTTTCGATCTAATCTCTCTCTCTCTCTCTCTCTTTCTCTCTCTCTCTCTCTCTCTCTCTCTCTCTCTCTCTCTCTCTCTCTCTCTCTCTCTCTCGGTTTTCTTACTCTCACTCTCTCTCTCTCACAATCTCTATCCTCTCCTTCGCTCTCTCATGTGAGCCTCCACTCGAGCTGGTCATCCATTAAACCCCTCTCCCCTCGGCTGTTTTGTAGCTACGTGATAGCCCTTGCGTGTGTTGTAGAGTGTGGGTATATGTCGTGACTGTGTGTGTGAGATTAATTCGTGGGTGTGGCATTTGGTTGTTGTCTTGGCGATTTTTCTTGCAATAATCGAACCTACTACTCTTGCCAATGTTGTGTCACGTGCGTATTGGAGCTGGTTGTGTCAAAGCTGTGTGTGTAATTGCTGTGCAAGTGTCTTGATGAATTGTTTGTAATGGTAGAATAATTAGCAACGCTGAATCATTGTAAAATTCGTATCTCATTCCTCGTTTATCGTATGATAATGGTTCTAGACTTTCTGGAAAGGTAATTCAATTATCTTCAACTTTCGTTCTTTACGTTTTCCTGATATTCTGCATGTATGTATGAGTTTTTCTGCAATTTGTGTGACCTTCTAGTTTGACTTCGGGAATGTGATTTACAAACTATGAAAAATCGTAGTTAACTGAATATTTTCTCAAAAATTATGAATGATACCATTCCGGAAAGGTCTTGGAATTGTCTTCAAGTTTCGTGTTCTGTACTTTTGAATTTAAGGTCATCTTGATAGTGTAAATTGGATGTCTTTCAGGCTGGTCATAACTGATTTTTACTAATAGTTATATTGGGGTATCTTGATTGGTTGTTGTAAGTATGGTCATGAGAAATGCTAAATAACTAGAGTATGAAGTAAGTTAAATGCTTGTTGTTATGAAATGATTGTTGGTTGTGTCGGTTATGTTCCGACTGGCAGTTACCCGTATAGAGGGGATGTCGTCAAATTTTTTCTAAAATATTAATTATATATATATATATATATATATATATTGGGTATATATTTATATATATGTATGTACTTCTAAAATGGAGTGGTAATTGAAGTATATTTTATTTACGTGATTTCCTGCTAAAGCTTTAGTGGTTATAATTATATGATTATGTCAGTAGTCTATGGTTGAGATAACGTGATTAAGGTAAGTAAAGTTGGGGGCTGTCGCAAGGGCAGATTAAGATTAGGCGTTTGTAGAGAAACGTCGAATATTGTATAGAATTTTGAAGTAGTGATTTTATATGTGTAGATTCGAAGGGCGTAGACTTAAGGGATAAAGGAAAGGCAAAGGCTGAGGGTTTTTGAGCTAACTAGTGTGAAAGCACCTTGTTAAGGCAAGTGACTCGAACCCTTTTGTTGAGTTCAGATTTCTTGAACCTAATTATGAATTGTTAATTTAATTCTCGTACCTTATTTCTTATCCTTATGAATTATTGCTTCAATGTTTAAACCTTATTGTTTACCCTTATGAATCATTGCTTAACTCTTATACCTTATTATTTATTCTTATGAATTGCTTTTTAAACCCTCGTACCTTATCTTTGATGCCATAAATAAATGTTTAAAATTTTGTACCCTACTGGCACACTAATTCTTGTTAAACTATAAAACTTAATTTATAATTCATGCTTTACTATGTCATAAACCTTTTCTTTACTATGTCAATTGTGGTAGGAGTCAACGAAGTTGTTGGAAGGTGAAGGAGTGATCACATGGTAGAGATTCACAGAGTTATTTCTTGAGAAGTATCTTCCAAGGTATATGCGAGATCAGCTGGAGATTCAGTTTCTAGAGTTAAAGCAAGATAACATGAGTGGCGGAATACGAGGAAAAATTCTTGCAGTTAGCAAGGTTTGTTCCTGAATATGTCAATACTGAGGCGAAGAAAGCTAAAAGGTTTCAGCAGTGTCTAAAGTCATGGATACGTAGTAAGGTGGCAGTATTTCAGTTAGAGAATTATGCAATGGTGGTGGAGAAAGCTATGATCGTTGAAGGTGAGAGCAAATTGTATCAGAAGGAGAAGGCGGGAAAGAAAAGAAAGATAGAAAGTACTGAGGGAAGTCAGAATCCAAGAGATAATAGTAACAATGACAAGTTCAAGCCAAGGAGTGAGGGCCAGTTTGATAAGAGTCGAGGTTTCCAGAAGCTGAAGAATAGAAATAGTGATCAAGGTAAACGTTTTCAGAATACTAATCAGCAATTGGCAATCAGACCAGCTCTACCTGAATGTACAACTTGTGGGAAGAAGCACTCGGGAGTTTGTCACAAACTAAGTATTACATGTTTTAAGTGCAATAAGAAGGGACATTACGCAGGATAGTGCCTGTAACACCCCCAGATCCGGGGTCAGGGATCGGGTCGTTACGGTCTCATAACTCATACATAATACTTGACTTGAGTCCAAAATCAATAAGTAGCATGCTATGACCCCACAATAATATCCACTCACACACACACAGTTATAGTCCCAGAGATGAAATTGAAATAAGTCTTACATAAAAGGGTTTGCGAATAAAAGTTATTACAATCCAAAAGGATAACATCATAAGTTTAAAAGTTTATTCGTTGATTACATTAATTATACATATAGTTAAACAGGAAACAAAAGCTGTCTAACTATGCTACCTCAGCAATGGCGGTTAGCATCTCAGCGGGGAGTTCGATGGGTCGGGTAACCCGCTTGCGCCGAGTGCGCCTGACGCGAGCCATCTGTCCAAGCTGTTGTTGTGACATGATAAATAAGCAAGGGTGAGCAACAGCCCACCAATAATAATATAACAGGACAGTGAGAGTATATAACAGTTCGAAGTATCATTATTTCCATATGCCATGCATTAACGAAGTTAGTGCCAGTATAATATAAAGGATGAAGTTACAAGGTAACTTAAAGTGTTTATTTTGTGGAAATATCTGCTAAGTCAAAATAAGCAAGATATTATCATTTATCATATTAAGAGGAACTTGCAAGGAAAATATTGCAATTCCAGTTATTAACATTTTTCGAAGTTCTACAAACTGAAAGAAGTCTCTTCGATACGTGTTGCGGAAGACACCGTCAACCTGAAAGAAGTCTCTTCGATACATGTTGCAGGGAATTCCCAATTTGGGAGATGAACCAATACTGGAGTTATCACGCGCCAGCTGTCCTACTCCCTGATGATCAGTCGAGGATGGTACATCCCAATATAGTTTACTACCGGTAGAAGGAAGAACTGTCGGCTCCACTTGTCGATTGCCTTTAATAGTACTCCCTGGCCAATGGTTAGGCCTTGTGATGGACCGCGCGACTCAGCCTCTTACACACGACTCATAGTTCGAATAAATCCACAGCATTGAAACGTAGAGTTTGTCCTCCCTTCCCCAAGTGAAATACTTATTGATAAGACTCCACAAAGTAGTCGTATCTAGTTGGAAAGGAAAATTCACCAACATTTCCCAAGCTTTTGCTTGTTAATGGATATCAACTTGTTCCAACAATCTTACCCCTCGAATGATGAGAAGGTACACACAGACTTAATGAGTCCATAGCAATGAAGTTGCGAGAGAAAAGGATAAATTATGACCGGGAAGTCAACAAGATAAATAACCTTTCTCAGTAAGGTTCCCTTATAATTTAAGAGATAGATTCGAGTGAAGAATGGAATCTTGAGGACCTTTCTTAATATAATGTTAATCGTATGACTCCGAAGAATTTTCAGAATGATCGAAGGTCGAAGATAATATTCGAAGAAAAATAAACAACATTGAAGTTGTTTCCAAGTATTGAATAAATATTTATAGAATATTTATTGAGTCGGAAGTATTTAATGAATGAAAGAATATTTTTAATCAGAGTATTTCTCAAAATAATCCATGAAGGAATATGAAGAAAATATTTATTGAATAAATAATTACTTAAATGAATATTAAAATAATATTCATTTAATAAATAATTTTGAAAGCAATGTTTGGATTAATATTCGTTAACTAAATAAGACTTCAAATTAATATTCAAAAATAATATTCATTTAATAATTAATGATTTAAATGAATATCCAAGTGATATTCATTTAATAAATCAAACCTTAAATGAATATTCGAGAATAATATTCACTTAATACATGATGTTCTAAATGAATGTCCGAATGATATTTATTTAATAATCGAAGATTTTACAGAAATATTTGAAATAATATTCGATAGATGAATCGACTTTGACTGAATATTGAAAAATAATATTCATTGAATAGATTACGTTCAAATAATTATTTGAAGTAATTATCGTTAATTAAATAATCTCGGACGAATATTCAACTAATATTCGTCAACCAAATAATGGAAATTATTTACTTAAATATTTCCCTCGAAAGTAATTACGATATATCAAGAAGTACTGACTCCCGGTCTATATTCAACAAATAGGATTCATGCCCTTCTCTAAGGGTCTTAACAACATCTGGCTTATAATCGATATATTATCTATCTACTTAGAAGCCAAAGAACAATCAGGGAACAAGTATATCAATATGACTTGAAAGTAGGCATGCATGCTATGACATATGTATAATAGAAAGCATATATATTAACAACAACAGCCAAAAAAGGGAGAGTTGAAACTTGCCTGGTAATTGGGTACGAGTAGGGGTAGTGATAGGGTATCCCAGGTCAACTCGGCGATCTATAAATAGCCAAGAGATTCGAGGTTAATCGCTTAACACTTTTAAAAAGGTTAAGTGTTAACTTAAGTCGAAACATGTTTTCGAATTATCTCGTTAAACCCCTTTTTAGTGTAACTCTTTTTATTACCGATACGATTCGACATTTGTTCGTCATTAAGACCTGTCATCGTACTCACACTTAGTGTATACTTAAGTAGTATAAGTTCTAAATTCGATCGATTACGGACCAAGATTATACCTCGAGTTTTATCGCTCGTTTTCTAAGTTATACCCAAAGTTATACTTTTAAGGGGTTCGTTCGCGTTTAACCTAGATTCAAACATTTTTATAAAATCGAAAAACGATCCGATTCACATGAGGTTTTCTCTCACACCTTCCTTTTTACCTCTAGTATTTAATTACCAAGATTCGCCACTGACTTACATATTTTACGAGGGTTCAATATCAGTTACGAATTCTCGTTTACGGTTTCGAACCACTTTTAGTAAACCGACCGTAACTCCTAAACCGTAAGTCCGTTTCACATGTTCTTTATATCAAAACGAAGCTCATAACATAATCTATCTAATCATGGCAGAAAAATTTTCTGGACAGTAGGATTTTCACACGAAAAATGGCATTCAAAACATGATATCGTAAAATCGGACATTATAACGGCTATGTTTACTCGTTTTCCAAAGTTTTTACACTATATCACGATCACACCATGATCAAATCAACCATTCCAACACATGATAACATCATGACTAGTCTAACAACATCTCATATCAACCATCTCATGGTTCATAAACTAAATCACAACCATAATCAACTAATAACATGGATCTAAGCATATCATAACATACTAACACTAAATCATCCATAAAATCTCAAAATAATACCAAGGGTTTTCAAGTCTTATACCTTCCTTAGAGTATGATATAGCCTTACTAAGCCTTGTATGATCCTTAGGAGTGCTTAAGCTTGCTAGATTAACCATGAAAATAAGAAAAAAAAACAAGTTAGATCTTGGAGAACACTATTCATGCTCCTTTTTGTATGATTTATTTGAAAATGGAAACAAAAGAGTTTGGAGCTAAAATTTCATGGAGATTAGTTTTATGAAATATAGGACTCACCATAAAAATTTCAAGAACAAACAATGGTGGGAAGGTTGATTTTGGATTTGGAATTTAGGGTTTGGTCGAATGGAATGGTAAAGGGGGGGTGGAGAGAGTGTTTTGCTATTCTCTTGTATTGGTTGCTTGGAATACTGCATAAAGTGATTTTGATAGATAATATCTCATCCAAGTGGTGTTAGTGGAGTGTGATGTAATGGATGATGATTTTGTAGGACAAGTGTTGTGTTTTGCATGGTGGAAAGCTAACCAAGAGTTTTGATTTCTAAGTACTAGTTGTATTCTAATTAATCTAGTTACTTGCTAGTTACTAGATATTTATCACTTGCTCATGCATGTATCTTGCTTTCTCTGCTTGATTCTGTGTCCGGTTATTGCTCGTTTCGATTGATCGTTCGTAGGAATATTTCACGGATTTCTAATTAGGGTTTACCGGGAATCCTCTTAATATTAATACTATCATTCTCCATCTTTCTTTCTATCTTTCCAATTTATATTCCTTAAATCCATTTGTTAAATCCTTAAGTCTGTCAGTGTCCAGGGAACTCTCGGAGAAAGTAAAAGTGCGGTTTTTCAGAATCCGACAGCTTTTACATACACTTATTTTCCCCCTGGATCACTAATACGAACTCGGAAATCCGTTCCGAATACTTCTATATAGTGTCGTCTCATATTATTCTTACTTCCACCAAAAACACTATTCATTCTTTATTCTTTACTTATTCTCTTAGGGTTGTACAATTGTCCGTATTCTCTTTCGATCGTTCCTTAACCTTTTTACGGAACCACTGGATTAATCGTTATCGATCTGGATGACATGAGAATATTCTCCTGCTTGGAATTGCCAAATCTTATTCCCTGAGGAGATAGATTATTCTTACCTATGTTGTCAACCATTAGCATTCTTCAAGACATATAAACAATAAAGTCGAATTCCATTCATTCTTTCAAAATATCAACTATTACATCGTAGCCGTAACCACTATTCATTCTTACATCATTAAATAAATAAAAGTTTTAATTCTACCCAAAATCTGGGTTCTTACAGTGCCTGACTTCAAAACCAGGGATAACATGCTACAATTGCGGAAAAATTGGTCATATTGCTAAAGATTGTGAAGAACCAGTTCAAATAGCACATGCTTTGAGGATAGTCGGACCCCCATAGGCAAATGCTTTGAGGATAGCTGGACCCCCAGCCCAGACCCAAATGTCTTCACCTAGGGCCAGAACTTTCAACATGACAATGCAGGATGACGTTCAGGAAACGGATCTTGTCGCAGGTACCTTCCCTGTGAACTCAGTAGGGGCTAAAGTTTTAATTGATTCTGGAGCAACCAAGTCTTTCGTTTCCAACAAGTTTGTTAGTAAATTGCAATGTGAAATTTGACCTTTAGAGCAAACTTTAGTGATAGAGGTGGCAAATCAAGATAGAGTCCTCGTTAATTTGGTGTGTCCTTAGTGTAATATAGAGATAGGTGGTTACCTTTTCTATGTCAATTTGATATCCTTCGAAATGGGAGAATTTGATGTAATCTTAGGAATGGATTGGTCGGCTGATTATGATGCACAAATTGAGTATAGAAAGAAGCGGGTAAGATTAAGGACTGAGGATGATATGGAAGACATTGGCCTTTCTATTGCTGGACTGGGCACTCCCCCAGCCTCAGGTGAAGAAATTTCTAAGTATTATGCAATCTAAGAGGTTACTTAAACAAGGTTGTGAAGCGTATTTAGCACATGTGGTAGATGTAGAGAAGCAAGCACCAAAGATAGACGACATACCCATAGTTAACGAGTTCCCTGACGTTTCCTCGAAGGATTACCCGGTTTACCTCAAGATCGAGAAGTGGATATTAAAGTTGTTAGAGCTTTATTGGATTGAAAATTTGATTTTGAATGGTATTGAAGGACAGTGACCCCGCGATAGTTTGTATTACAAATAAGATATACACGTTTCAAGGTAAATGGTTATTAGTTTCGAAAAGGTTACTCAGTAAAACAATGGGAATAAGAATGGATGGAAGTTTCCCAGTCATTCCCTCCTCGAGTAACATTGTACGTTGAAAGGGGAGTAAGAATGATTAGGGTATTTTTTGATATTCTTTTTCTCAAAGTTTTATCTGGGGCAACCTGAATTATGAGTGGGAGCGTGGAAGTGGTATCAATTATTTCAGTCGCGTGGATTTCGTTTTAAAGATTTAATTATTTATATGTTTGCTGCAAGTCAAGGCGGATTTTGTTTTAGTATTGTGTATGAATGAATTATTCATGGATGACTTGGGATCATTACTTGAGGCGTTGTGTACAGGACATAGTCCATTATACGAATAGGTCATGTCCGATTTTTGGTAGAAAAGGATCGTCACGTGCGAGTGATAAGTATTTAGAATTAACAAGATATGCAAACAAAAGTTTTAAGTTTATGTTGGAAATTCGAAGGCCTACAGGATGAACCTGTCGATATGTGAAATGATATAAAGGAATTCTAGAATAGGAGGAATTACTTGGAAATTGAAAGAGAAATGGTTGAGCATTACCGTCATTACGTTTTCCTAAGATAGATTCTGGGGACAGAATCCTTTTAAGGGGGGAAGGATATAACGCCATAGAAATTTTTGGTATTTATACTTATTTATCTAATATAAACTGTGAATTATGCGACGTGAATATTGTTGAGGAGATAAAATATGGTTGATCGTGTTTGTGGTTTTATTTTGTGATTTATATGTGTCGGATAAGTCTACGTATTTTTTTATTTATTATTTTTGAGGATTAAATCCTATTTAGATCATTTGTTATTTATCTTCTGAGAATTGTATAAAATTATCGGGACTAGTAAAAAATTATGAAATCTTTGTATTATTAGCTTTATGAGTTTATTTGAGTTTTAAAAATATTAGATAAATTATTATTGATGTTTAAGGATTTTAAAATGATTTTATGAATTGATTTGTTATTTATTGATTTAAACTTATAAAATTCATATTTAATTCGTTTTTGACCCCAAAAATATTTTAAAAATATGGGGAGATAGATAATTTTATTTTCTATATTTTAGAAATGATATTGAGATTTTTCTCAAATATTACTTATTTATTTTCCAATTTACCACGTAAATTTTTATTGTTTTAAGTAGAAAATTTATTATTAAATTGTTAATACCCTTACCCCTTAAATCCCTAATTCAGATTTTTCCCCAATATTTCAACCTCTCTCTCTCGACTCTTCTGAACAAAAACAATCAATCTCTCTCAATTCTTCTCAAACTTTCGATCTAATTCCTCTCCTACGCTCTCTCATGTGAGCCTCCACTCGAGCTGGTCATCCATTAAACCCCTCTCCCCTCGGCTATTTTGTAGCTACGTGACAGCCCTTGCGTGTGTTGTAGAGTGTGGGTATGTGTCGTGACTGTGTGTGTGAGATTAATTCGTGGGTGTGGCGTTTGGTTATTGTCTTGGCGATTTTTCTTGCAATAATCGAACCTACTACTCTTGCCAGTGTTGTGTCGCGTGCGTATTGGAGCTGGTTGTGTCAAAGCTGTGTGTGTAATTGCTGTGCAAATGTCTTGATGAATTGTTTGTAATGGTAGAATAGTTAGCACTGCTGAATCCTTGTAAAATTCGTATTTCATTCCTCGTTTATTGTATGATAATGCTTTTGGACTTTCTGGAAAGGTAATTCAATTATCTTCAACTTTCGTTCTTTACGTTTTCTGATATTCTGCATGTATGTATGAGTATTTCTGCAATTTGTGTGACCTGCTAGTTTGACTTCGGGAATGTGATTTACAAACTTTGAAAAATCGTAGTTAACTGAATATTTTCTGAAAAATTATGAATGATATTATTCCGGAAAGGTCTTGGAATTGTCTTCAAGTTTCGTGTTCTGTACTTTTGAATTTAAGGTCATCTTGATAGTGTAAATTGGATATCTTTCAGGCTGGTCATAACTGATTTTTACTAATAGTTATTTTGGGGTATCTTGATTGGTTGTTGTAAGTATGGTCGTGAGAAATGCTAAATAACTATAGTATGAAGTAAATTAAATGCTTGTTGTTATGAAATGATTGTTGGTTGTGTCGGTTATGTTCCGACTGGCAGTTACCCATATAGAGGGGATGTCGTCAAATTTTTTCTAAAAATATTAATTATATATATATATATATATTGGGTATATATTTATATATATGTATGTACTTCTAAAATGGAGTGGTAATTGAAGTATATTTTATTTACGTGATTTCCTGCTAAAGGTTTAGTGGTTATAATTATATGATTATGTCAGTAGTCTATGGTTGAGATAACGTGATTAAGGTAAGTAAAGTTGGGGGCTATCGCAAGGGTAGATTAAGATTAGGCGTTTGTAGAGAAACGTCGAATATTGTATAGAATTTTGAAGTAGTGTTTTTATATGTGTAGATTCGAAGGGCGTAGACTTAAGGGATAAAGGAATGGCAAAGGCTGAGGGCTTTTGAGCTAATTAGTGTGAAAGCACCTTGTTAAGGCAAGTGACTCGAACCCTTTTGTTGAGTTCAGATTTCTTGAACCTAATTATGAATTGTTAATTTAATTCTTGTACCTTATTGCTAATCCTTATGAATTATTGCTTCAACGTTTAAACCTTATTGTTTATCCTTATGAATCATTGCTTAACTCTTTTACCTTATTATTTATTCTTATGAATTGCTTTTTAAACCCTCGTACCTTATCGTTGATGCCATAAATAATTGTTTAAAATTTTGTACCCTACTGGCACACTAATTCTTGTTAAACTATAAACCTTAAATTATAATTCATGCTTTGCTATGTCATAAACCATTTCTTTACGTCTACTTCCTAAACCACACAAATAAAACCCTACTTATAATTCCCTGGAACCTTAATTCTAAAACCTTAACATTTACTTTATCCCTCATTAGCTCGAGACCTTTTATTTGATTTAATCATGACTTGCTGAAACCTACCATAGTTAATTTAATATTTCTTTCACATCACCTCTTATTATTATTATGTGTTTGATAAAACCATATTCTTAAATACCCTTTTAACCTCACTTGAATTCCTATCTTGAAAACCTTATGCAATTACTCTTAAATGCATCCTTGACCCCTAATCTTTTATAAATGCAAATTAAAATGGCTTACTTATTTAAAAATGTTTTAAAATGTTTTAGGTGTTTGTGAGTATTTTATTATATAAAGTATATGTTTATTAGTGGGTAGTCGGGGCGTTACAATGACGAGTATACAGAAGTCAAGTGGTATCAAGATTCCAGTATTTGATAAAGAGAACTACAATTTTTGAAAAGAAAAATCTTGTTATTTATCAAAGCTACACATCCACTGTACTTGGGAATTCTTGAGAATGGCCCCTTCATTCCTAAGAAAGAAGTAGCTGCTGCCACTGTGAATGGTGAAGTAATTCCAGCTCACTGGGTTGCTAAGAGACCCTCAGAATACACAGAGTCTGAGAAAGAAAAGGTAGCCTTGGATGATTACTTACAACTCATCTTGCTTGATTCTCTCACACTGGACAAAGCCATGTGTGGAAATGTTATGGGATGCTCATCTGCTAAAGAGATGTGGAACACGATAGAGTTGTTGTGTGAAGGAAGTGAAGAGGTCAGAGAAAACCAAAGACAAATTCTTGTATCACAATATGAAGCTTTTATGGCCAAGCCTGGTGAAGAGCTCACTAATAGGTTTGAAAGATTCAGTAAGCTAATAGCTGAGTTACAAATTAATGGAACGTTCTATAACAAAAAGGAGATTAATGTCAAGTTTCTGCTCACTCTTCCTGAGCACCTTAAGCACAAAATCACTTCCATAAGAGAAGGGAGAAACTTGAATGATGTTTCTCTTGAGACTCTTTATGGTGTACTTAAGTCATATAAACTTGAACTCTTTCAAAAGAGAGATATTCAAACTGGAGCCAAAGGAAAGATGGCAAACATGTCCGGTGCCCTTGTAGCTCAAGAACCACTTGTTTTTCTACCAAGTGAACCCTCAAAAAGTTCACAATCAAGACAAGTACCATCTCTGAAGATTGAGGAGGTGTTGGATGATGAGGAGAAAGTGGTTCTACAGCTCAAAGATGTTGAAGATGAAGAATTCGATTCATTAGAAGAGATTGAAAGCATGGATAATCCAACCATGGCATATATGGCTAAAAGATTTAAAAATATAAAGTTCAGAAGAGATAGGCCATATAAGCCACAGGGTCAGACATCTAAGTTCAATAAGGGAAACTCTTCAAAAGCTGCTAGTGGTTCCACAAGAGGAGGATACAAGACAGGAATGGTGGATAGGTCAAAGTTCAGATGTTACAACTGCAATGAGCTAGGTCATTTTGCCACAGAGTGCAGAAGGCCAAAACTGAATCAAATAATGGAGAAAGGATCTGGAAGTCAGTTTAAAAGAAATCAAGGAAGAGCCTATGTGACTGAAGGAAAATGTTGGGATGACTCTGATGATGAGGAAGAAGAAGAGTTTGTAAATCTAGCTCTCATGGCTAGATCTGATGATGAAGCATCAAGCTCCTCAAATCAGGTACCATCTCTCATTTTACTTGATATGTCTAAAACTGAGTATAAGTAAACTATTGAAGAATTAAGTGCTGAGATGTTTAACATTCATGTTAGTTTATTTGCTGCTAATGAAGAAATTGTTAAGTTAACTAAACAGAATGAAACATTCAAATCTGAGAATGAGATGCTCTTGCTTAAAACTAGTCCATTAGATTCACTAGCTCAAGAAAATGAAAGACTAAAAAATGAGGTTGTCTGTGCTAAGGAGATAGAAGAATTCCTAAGAAATCAAATTGCTAAAAATGAATTTAAGCTTAAGGCCTTTAGAAATTCTTCTAAGTTAGTTCAGGAATATCATGAGAATCACACTGAGAACCAAAAGGTTGGAATAGGTTTTGTCTATGGTAGGACGCCTGGTAAGTCAACTGTGATTGATGATTGTTCAGATGGTGATGCTGTGAAACCTCATATTCTCAAGAGAGTTTGTAAACCCATTTTCAAAATTGTTCAAGCTAATTTTGATGAGAATTCCTTGCTCATCAAACAAGAGCTTCGTGATGAAGATGAGTGTATTGACAGTACATCTACTGAAAGGAAAGATATTGTCAAAATCCCCATAACAGAAACTTTACCAAGCAATCAGACAGAATGTCCTAAAGAAGCTATCAACAAGGATAAGACAGAAACTTTAAAAGATATTGTCAATGGTAACTCGACAGCAACTTCAGGACATACTGTCAACACAGATGCTTACAAGCCTAAGAATAGGAATGGCAAGTTAGGAATTGATAAGAAAAATGGCTATGCTTATGTCAAGAATGCCCCTAGGAAGCTTTGCAATAATTGTGGATCCTCCCAACACTTAACACATGTTTGTAAGAAACCGAATGAGAACAAGGTTAATGCAACCAAGGTTAAAGGTAACTTACACAGAACTCCCATTATGCAAAGAACAATGAATGTTTGTAGTAACATTGACTGCATGCCATGCAAAATCACTGCCATGAGTACATGTTTTAATCTGCCTATTCTGCCTACTGAAACATGCTCCTATATGCAAACTGTTGAGACTTCTGAGCCTGCCAATATTGGTAAAAAGGCAGAATCCACTGAGAAAAAGACCAAGTCCTATTCTAAAACTATGTGGGTAGCAAAAGAAGTCAAACAGGATGATTCAAGTGTTGATTCAAATGTGATTAACGATTATATAAAATGTGATGCTGTAACTGCAGGACCCAACAAGGATTGGGTACCATATGAAAATTAAACATCATATGTTTTTCAGGGCAAGAAAAAAGAAACAAGTCATATGGATAATCGATAGTGGATGCTCTAGACACATGACAGGTGATAAAGCCCTGCTATCACATTATGTTGAGAAAGCTGGCCCAATCATAACTTTTGGAGACAACAGCAAATGTTACACTATGGGATATGGCTATTTGGAAACTGGAAATGTTGTCATTGAAGATATTGCTCTTGTTGATGGATTGAAGCACAACCTGTTCAGTGTCAGCCAATTCAGTGATAGAGGATTTAAGGTTGATTTTGATATGATGGTCTGATATATCTATCACAAGAAGGATGGAAGCCTTTCTCTGAAAGTAGTCAGAAAAGGAAGCTTGTTTGTGGTAGACATAAACTCTGCTAAGAAAGACAAGGTCGACTGTTTCTACAGTAAGGCAACAGTTGGTGACAGCATGCTTTGGCACAAGAAGCTCTCCCACCTTAATTTCAAGACCATGAATATACTAATGAAGAAGGAGCTGGTGAGAGGACTACCTCAACAAGAATTCTATCAAGAAGGATTATGTGAGGACTGTCAAATGGTAAAATTAAGAAGATCTGTGCACAAGTCAAAGCAACTAAACACCAACACTGAATCACTCAAACTGATTCATATGGATCTCTTTGGACCAGTTAATGTGCAATCATTAGCAGGAAAGAGATATGCCCTAGTCATGATGGATGACTATTCTAGATACACCTGGGTAAAGTTCCTAGAATCAAAGGATGAAGCTGCTCAGGAGATCATTGATCACATCAGGGTTCTTGATAGAACTCCTAATGCAAAAGTGACAATGGAACTTAGTTCAGAAATGCTACTCTTGGAAACTTCCACAAAGATGAAAGAATTGTTAAACAATTCTCTGTTGCCAGGACACCACAGCAAAATAGTGTTGTAGAAAGAAAGAACATGACTCTCATTGAAGCTGCAAGAACTATGTTGAATGATGCAAAATTACTAATATATTTCTGGGCAGAAGCTATCAACACAGCTTGTTACACACAGAACAGAACCTTAATCAACAAGACTCATGGGAACACTCCTTACTATCTGTTGAATGGAAAGAAACCTACTGTCAAATACTTTCATGTATTTGGAAGAAAGTGTTTCATGATGATAGAAAACCATGAAAGAAAAGGAAAGTTTGATGCTAAAGCACATGAAGGCGTTTTCATGGGATATGGATTAGAAAGGACTGCCTATAGAGTCTATGTCATAGAACACAAAGTCATTGAAGAAAGTGTGAATGTCATATTTGATGAAACCAAGTTTCCAGGACTGCAAGAAGATGGTCAGATGCAGCCTCTGAGATTTGAGAATCAAGGATACTTGGAAAAAGAAGAAATTGTTACTGAAGAACCATCTTGTACTCAAACTCTTGAGTTTGGAGGAGATGCTATCAACACAAATGAGGTTAATCAAGCTCCATCTCAGTCACAAACAATTACATCTAATCATGAAGCTGATGGTGACTCTGGAGATCTTGAAGAACATGGAGAAGACAACAATGTGGAAGAATCAATTCCTCAAGAAGGAACTAATCAAGCAGAACAAGATAGAAGCTTGCCCAGATCCACTAAATTGAACAAGAATCACACCTCTGATTTAATCGTTGGCTATCCTTCCACTAGAGTAAGGACTAGAAGAAATGTTTCTCCTGACAGCATGCTTTCCTGTTTTCTATCACAAATTGAGCCAAAGACAACTGATGAAGCATTGTTGGATTCTGATTGGGTGATAGCTATGCAAGAGGAGCTCAACCAATTTGAAAGAAACAATGTGTGGAAACTAGTACCAAGACCTAAAGGGAAATCAGTTGTTGACACAAAATGGGTCTGCAGAAACAAGTTAGATGAAAGTGGAAATGTGACAAGAAACAAAGCAAGGCTAGTGGCCAAAGGATATTGTCAACAGGAGGGAATAGATTATGATGAGACATTTGCACCTGTTGCCAGACTTGAAGCTATCAGAATATTTCTAGCCTATGCTGCACACTGCAATTTCAAGGTATTTCAAATGGATGTCAAAAGTGCCTTTCTTAATGGAGAGCTAGAGGAGGAAGTGTATGTTGAACAGCCACCTGGATTTGAAGATTCTGAGTTGTATGACTTTGTCTACAAGCTGTTCAAGGCACTCTATGGTTTAAAGCAAGCCCCTAGAGCTTGGTATGATACACTCTCTACCTTTCTGTTGGAGAATCAATTTATTAGAGGTGTTGTAGATAAAACACTATTCTACAAACATTATGGCAAGGACATCATTCTAGTACAGATCTATGTTGATGATATAATCTTTGGTTCTAAAAATGAAAAACTGTGTGAGAAGTTTTCATCTCTTATGAGAAACAAATATGAGATGAGTATGATGGGAGAACTATCATTCTTTCTTGGCATGCAGATTTATCAAAAGTATGATGGCATCTTCATTTGTCAAGCAAAATATGTCAAGGAACTGCTCAAGAAGTTCAACTTGGAAGATGTCTACTGCAACCAAACTGGATCTAGATCCTAAATGAAAGAAAGTGGACTCTAGTAGACCAGACATAATGTTTTCTATATCTAATGCTAGCAGACCAGACATAATGTTTGCTACATGTCTCCGTGCAAGGTTTCAAGCTGATCCAAAAGAGTCACACTTGATTGCTATCAAGAGAATCTTTAGATACTTGAAAGGCACTGCAAATTTAGGCCTTTGGTATCCTAAAGACACTGGATTTGATCTAGTTGGATATTCCGATTCAGACTATGCTGGCTGCAAAATTGACAGAAAAAGCACAACAGGCAGCTGTCAATTTCTTGGTGGAAAATTATTGTCATGGTTTAGCAAGAAGCAACATTCTGTATCAACCTCAACTGCAGAAGCTGAATACATTGCAGCTGGAAGTTGTTGTGTACAAATTCTCTGGATGAAGAATCAGCTAGTGGATTATGGTTTAGAGTTATCAAGCATTCCTATCTACTGTGATAACACTAGTTCCATAGCCATCTCAGACAATCCAGTTCAACACTACAGAACAAAGCACATTGATATCAGACATCATTTCATTAGAGAGCATGTTGAAAAGGGAACTGTGAAGCTGGTTTATGTCCCCACAGAAAAGCAACTTGCAGACATTTTCACGAAGCTATTGGATGAAGTAACCTTCAACAGGTTGGTAATTGAATTGGGAATGCTAAATCTGGTATGTTAACTTACTAGTTTTTACATTTTCAATGTGTTAAATTGCAGCTCGTGACAGTAGCCTTCAATGTTGCTGTCATGAGAAGTTACTGTCTTATGTGCTACTTGTTATTGACAGCATGTCTGCTATGACTATGCTAAATTGAAATTACATGCGTATTTTAACTTATGTAATCAGTAGTCACGTGACCTTAACTTAAATTACACGCGTGCCACGGATGATTAGTTTTGTCATTTGAAATGACCAGGGTTAATTGTCAGTCCTTTTATTTCAAAGTTAAATACTTTATTAAAAGGAAGCGTGTGGGAAACTGTAGCGTCTCCTAATGTGCTATAAGTAAGACCGAGGCCAAACCCCTATTTTCTCATTACACAGTTAAGAGTCGCTAGAGAATGAGCAAGAGGAAGGCTACAGAGATCTCTACTCTCGAGAACTCCAACGTCAAGAAGATGCCAGAGAAGAAAGAGGAGGTTGTTGCTGAGGATCCCTGGTTGGATAAGCTTCAGGCTTATCTGGACCAGCTAGGGATCTCCAAGGAGGAGGATGTGGAGAAGATCGTCAAGGAACTGCTGGTGGAAGCTCTGTCCGAGCTTAATAAAAATTGTTGTTTTTTTTATTACTTTTATTTTGTAATGTTTTTTTTTGTTAATGAAAAATTCATCGTCTCTTCTTCCAGTGTTCTTGCTTGTCTCTTTACTTTACTCTCCTACCTTGGTTATCTGTTGAGTTAATGCATGTATGCATGTGTGTATATGTGAATATGTGTATGTGTGCCTGAAACGAGTGTGCGCTTTAATCGATTAAAATGCTAATTGGTAATTTTAATTAAGTAATTGACAAAATTCATTTAAAACCCATGACGTTTGGAATTTCCGCCCAACTTGCTGTCAACAAGGAAAGGTGCTGTCATGAGATTTTTTTTTAAAAAGATAATTGTCTATAAATTACTTAATGGTGATAGCATGTTCTCGCGCCAGTGTTACTGTCAAGCGAAACATACTATCACTACCTCAAGGTTACTAACGATTTGTTCCGGCGCACAGGTTACTGTCAAGAGTCAGTGGACCGTTGAAATTGGGATTTTTACCTTCACGATTTACAACCACTAAAAAGTAACCACCCACTACACCACGTGAACATTTAATGGGTTAAGACAAAGTTACTTTTCCCTCTTCAGTAAAACATTTGCCACTCTCATATAAGCAATTGTAAAATGCACAAACACATAAAGCCTTACATAAATCTCTCAAAAGTATAACAATCTCTTTTTCTCGAAACCCAAAGCACAAAAATGGCTCCTAAACAATCATCTTCTCAAACAAACTTTGCTGGCATCATCACTGCTGAAAATGCTGGTAAAGGCTTCAAAGGACTTGTATCCTTCATGAACAAGTCCTATCTAGGTCATGCTATTACTTCAACACCTTCTTTGGACCTAGACAGACTTGAACAATTTTGGAAAACAACCTCTGTTCAAGGAGATGCTGGTAGTGATCCATAAATTTTAAAATCAACAACACTACCTACATTCTCACAATCAAGGGCATCAATGAAGCTCTAGGAATTGGACTGCAAGAAAATGAATCATACCAGGAGTTTGCAATTAAACCCTAAAGAAGTTTTTCTTGAAAATTGGGTATTTTTGGCCCTGTTCTTAAAGAAGGAACTTCAAGCTGGTGCCCAACTGGAGAAATGGACAGGAAATATCTAAGAAAAGAGTGGAGCATGATTATTGATGCAATGGTGAAGGTTTTCTCAACAAAGACCTCTGGGTGGAATGGTATTCCTACCTACATCAAGAAACTCACTCACTCTCTTGTCCATGGGTACAAAGTGGATGTTGGAAAGCTGCTCATGGGACAGTTCAAATTTGCCCTAGGCAAAAAGGTACATATCTATCCTCACTTTCTTATGATATGTATAAATTCTTTATGTGGAATTGATGAAAATGCATCTCTCACATTGGAGTGCAATGTTTTGAAAAGAAATACACACATTGCACTCAATTCACAGAATTTAAATGCATATATTCCACTCTGTTTTACACAGCACATCGTTGATCAAGTCCCCAACCTTGATTTTCCATTGCCCTCTGGGTATACTATTTTCTCTCTTGAGAATGAAGCTGAATTAAGCCTAAATTCAGTCAACCCTCATTCTACTTAATTTATACAAGTCAGACCATCTAGACTACCAAAAGCCACCAAAATCGTCCTGCAAGAATCCAAGAAAAGACCTTTGGAAACTGGTGTTGAAGGTAATTCTAAGAGTGTTGAGGGAGAAACTGCACTTGATGCAGCAAATAAGGATGTTAGTGAAAGTGAACCCACATTGGTTCCTCTTGAGCCTAAGAAGAAGAGAGCTAAGAGTAGGGCTGGGCAAAACCAAACCGAAACCGAAAAACCAAACCGAACAATTTCGGTTCAGTTTGGATTGATTTTTTTAAAATATCGGTTAATTCAGTTGTTCGGTTTAAACCGAAATATTATCGGTTCGGTTTGTCAAAATAACAATTCGGTTTTAACCGAAATTTATATTTATATAATTTGAATTATATATTACATAATATAAATATTATACATTTATTTATACATTTACAACCTAGATGACCAGATCGAACTACCCTTTTCAACTTTCAAGTCTCTAAAGTCTGACTCTATCTCTAACTAAGCCGCGGCCGCCGACCTCCCTCAAATTCAATTCTCAAAGATTCAATTCTAATTAACCAATATGGTATCTTTGATTCTTCATCTATTCTGAATATTTGATTTATACTTGCTAATTTGATTATTACTTTCTTGATATATATATATATATATATATATATATATATATATATATATATACTTTCTTGATTTGTAGTAATTTATCTTTGTCTTTTTGCTACTCTATTTAATTAAGTTGTTAATGTGTTTCTCCATGTTTTTGCAGATTGAATTGAACAATCAACAATGTCACAACAAAATTTTAAAATTCCGGTTTTAAAGTAAACCGAACCAAACAAACCGATCCATTTTAATTCGGTTCAGTTTGGTTTTTTTGACAATTTGGTTCGGTTCGGTTTCATAAAAATTAGATTTTGGTTATTCAGTTTTTCTTATTCGGTTTGGTTTTTAACCGAACCGACCGAATGATCAGCCCTAGCCAAGAGGACCAAAGCCACTGTCAGCCACCCCACAGTCTCACAAAAGGCTGTGGAGGATAAAAGGGAATCAAACACATCCCTAAATGCTTCTTCTCAACAAGGAGTATCTATTGAAATTGGCCTGTCTCCCGGGGCATCTTGTAAAGAGTCTGCACAAACTCATGAACTCACTCATGAGAAGCCCACACTTGCAGAAACACACATGGAGATAGGGTACAGTGAGGATCAAACTCCTACTATTGATGTTCCACAAGTTACCCATGTGGAATAGCCAATACTCTCTTTTATACTATCACCTTATTTATTCTATAATTCATCAATTATTTCTTCTCAACAACCTAGAGAAGGGGACAGTACCAACCCTTCAGGTTTTGATCATCCATCTTTTATCATGGATGAGCCCCCATCAAGTGGTCCACAAGAACCCATTGCTAAAAATGTGATGGACACCACTCTCTCAAACACTGAGTTAGATCATGATGCAATTCTGCCAGATATTGAAATAGCCAGCATCATGATTGATCTCCAGAAAGCAACTTACCCTCAGGAAGTTGTTTTCACAGCCTCAGCTGCTGTCAAGGACACAACCAAAGTTGCTGTCACCCCACCTGCTGACAGTGTCCTTTCGGATAAATATGTTGTCACCTCTACACAGCTTGATCAAGATACAGTCATTGTTGAAGATGCTTCAATGATGATCATGCGCCAATATCCTCTTTCAAGAAGGTAAAATCTAAACCTTCTCTTTCAATGCATGTTAGTACTGCTTATACCCATGCATCTAGGTTGAGTGAGGGTGTGAAAAAGAAAAGAGAGATAGAAGAAAAGAGAGGTGGGCATAAAAATGAGAGGCAGCCAAATGAGCTGGCAAAAGGAGAGGGACTTGAGCATGTCCTGAGTGGAAAAGTGAGAAACCCAAGCAAACAGGCTCTAGGACTTGAGTGTTCAAATGTGAGGAGTGATGAGATCATTCAGAAAAACAATGAGAGTGTGAGAGCCCCCACAGCCTCCTTGCCCCAATCTTTTTCTTTGCCTCCACAAAGGTTAAGATCTGGTGGTCCTTCTAAACAAGCTGATTCAAAGTTGCAATCCCTTGAGGACAGATATGCATCCATGGAATCCAAGATTGACAATCTGTCCACTATGGTAGCTACTGGTTTTGCTGAGATTCAACAGACTCTGATATCATTTTCTGCTACTCTTAGTGCTGTCAACTTAACTAAGGGGGAGAAAGTGGTAGATCAGAATAGAGTGGTAGATCCGAATACCTCAGACAAAGTGGTAGAGAAGGAGAAACAAGGGGAAGCAACAAGCAAGGGGGAGTCAACAAGCAAGGGGGAGTCAAGAAGTAAGGGGGAGCAGGTACAAGTTGAAGATGGAGAAGAAAGTGAGGGGGAGCAAGAGAAAAAGGAAGAATGAACTTTGGTGAAGAGTTGAAAGCCTCTGGAGATGGTGATTTTATTGAACATGAAATGGATGGTAAGCCAATATTGATAACTAAAAAAGTAATGGAGCAATTACAAGAAACTCAAAAGTCTGAAAGACCAATACTTCCTCCTCTAAAAATTAAGGAGCCAACTTCAGAAATCATGGAAACTCCATTGGAAAAACTATGGAGAGAACAGGAAGAGCAAAACAGACTGGGTAAAGGCAAAGATAAAATGCCTGAGTACATAAATCTGACAACTGGAACCACCTGGTCTGATGGAAGTGAGTATAGCCCAGATGATGCAGGAATAATGATGGTTAGCCACATGGAGAGTACTTTGAACAACAAGGATGAAGAATTCAGTATGTTGGTGGATAACTCAATCACAGAAGCATGAGGAGTTTACAACAAACTTTCAACAATACTGAAGGATAAAATAATAAGTATCTCTGTGAAAGTTAACTTGGAGAAAAGATGGGCAATTGATGTATATCTGAAAACTGGCATTTCAATATTCATCACAATGCAGCTACTGCGAAGCTTGCAAGCAAGAATACTAAATTCCTTAGCAAAAAAAGTGAAGGCCAACTCAACAACCTTTAATTAAAGTCTGTTGACACAGATCAAGAGGCTTATTGAAGACAAACTCCCAGAAGTGATTGACAATCCATATGGTGTTTGCTACAGGATGACCACAAGTGCAGCAGTGAAGAAAATTGGTTTTCTGACTTCGGATAAAGAGTCAAAATTGAAAGATGACTCAGTGATGATAGTGCTCAGACAGATCCTCAAGTCCAAGATTACCAAGGAAAAAGTCAAGACTGTCAGGGAAATTCACAAACTTTTGGTGAAAAGAGATGAGAGTCTTAGCTCTCAGATAAAGAAGTTAATTTCTGAAGCAAATGCCAAAAGAAGTGAAAGAGGTGGAAGCTGCACATTTGATGACACCCTTGATGATGATAAAGATGAACCTGATGGTAGTGGAGGATTTGGTGCACCTGGAAATGGTGCCAAAGCAACTGCTGAGATTGCTGGTAGTCAAACTCAGGCGAAAACAAAAGAAGAAACTCCCAAAACTGACAAGAAAGATGCTGATGCTAAAGATGAAGGGGAGATAGACATTCTTGAAGCATTGGAAGCAAAATTCTTAAGGCATGCAGTTGACAACATCAATGCTAAAAAAGATACTGTCAACAAAGAAGCTGTCAAGAATGTTGAAGTTACTATCGAAGAAGCTGCTGTCAAGGAAGATACTGTCATGAAAGACACTGTCAAGAACTTAAATGAAGAAATTGTCACAGGTGAAGCTGTCAAGACAACCAAGTTTAAAAGGACAAAAACAAGAGTAAAAGCCTAGCGTACAATTCCAAGAAAAGGTAAGACAGTTGCTGCAGCAAAGAAAAAGGTGCATGGAGCAGTGATATCATAAGAGGCCCCTTGGGAAAAGAGATGCAAATATCTTTGAATGCCAAAAGGAATTTGCCACAAGAAATATCACATCAGTGGAACTGGAGTTGGATGATTCTAAGGAAAATGCAACCAGATACATTCTTTGGCAAAATAAAGCAAAAATC
Organism: Saposhnikovia divaricata; assembly: GCA_036435485.1. Taxonomy (NCBI): domain Eukaryota; kingdom Viridiplantae; phylum Streptophyta; class Magnoliopsida; order Apiales; family Apiaceae; genus Saposhnikovia; species Saposhnikovia divaricata. Next base: position 197,776,303 of record CM071594.1, read on the forward strand.
ATGTTTGTTGAAAAGGACTTCACTATGGTGAAGATGTCAACAATAGTAGACAGATTCAGTCTCAAACAAACATCACAAGAAGTGAGGCGCAGAGTTGATTTCTTTGTGCTGGAAATAATGGTGGAGCTTATGGAAACGTATAAAAATGTTTCTAAGAAATCCATGGAACACATCCATAAGTACTATTCTGGAAGATATGCTGAACTCTATGAAAAGTATGGTGACTGGAGAAATGTTGATGATGCAAATGTGGAGATAAATACAGATGAGGGAGAATTTGCATGTAAGTATGGCTGGGCAGAAAGAACGCCTACTTATACACCTGAAGCAATGGCTGCTTATGAAGCAGAATTAGCATCTGAAGCTGCTAAGAGAAAAGCTAAGACTGCCAAACAAACTGCTGAAAATCTAGAAGTTCAACTGAAAGAAAGTTGCAAGAAGGTCAACAAAATGAACAGTGAGAAAACAGATTATCAGCCCTATGTACTGGAAGATCCTCTCAGAATTATAGATGGAAAAGAAGAAATCTATGTAGATAGTTTTTACAAATTGAGGACCAGTATCTTGAAGAATCTCTACTGGAAAGTTGTTGGATCATCTCACAAGCTTGAAATGCTATGTGCTTGGGAACTTGAAGTTATCTTTGACCAAAGGAGAGATGAAGATCCAAAACTAGATAGAAAAAGGAGAGTATCTCTTAATGCTTTCCCTGGAAAGAGATTCAAGGTCATCGAAGGCACCTTAAAGTTCAGAACATATACCTATGATTTCGAAACTTGGTTTGACCTGAAAGATGCTAAAGTGTTTCCTTCTCGAGTGATTCAAGGGTACATTGAAGACATTGAAGATGATGCTAAAACTCCTGAAGAAAATGCTTTAGTAGAAGACCTCAAGAAGGCAAAACAAGAAGCTCTCAAAAGAGAGGGAAGAATCTAGACAGCTAAGGACTGCTCAAATCAAGCTAAGTAAAATTTCTTATTTGCTCAACATAAAGGAGTAATTGATTTGCAGTTAGAACATCAATGTTGTATTCTGGATTCTTTAACATTCATCAGATATGGTGTTTTAAATATTCTGGTCTATGTTAGTTAAGTTATCAGCATGCTTTAATTGTAAATTTGTTGTTATTGTCCATAAAAATAAATTGGGGGAGATTGTTAGGATTTATTGGTGATAGCTTAGAGACAACTTAACTAGTACTTAGTTTTTCACTAAGTAGAACATACTGTCACAACCAGAGTGTGTTCTTGTGACCAATATAGTTGTTGTAATTTAATAAGTATGTATCTTGGAAGAAGTTCATTCAATTGTTCAAGCCTCAAGATTACATCAGTTCGACAACAAGAATAAATGTTACTGTCATAGCATTGACAGTAAGGTTAAAAGAAGATAACATGTTGCAAAGTCACGATAGCAAGTTTCATCTGACAGCAACATTGGCGGAAGCATGAAGACAGCAACATTCTCACACTTTGACAGCAAGTTTGAAAGTCCTGACAGCATCATTGGCGGGGACTCATACTGTCATCGAAGGAACATTCCCATGAGAGCAGACTTGGCGTCAAAGGTTACTGTCTCAATGGAATATTTGAATTGGGGATTTATCTCAGTCAAACCTGTGACAGTTTAGATGTTCAAGAAACAGATTTGCTGTATCTTGTCAAAGATTGTAGCAGACCTGCAAGACTACGACAGAAGCTTGAGAGATCACAAGACGAAGCTCGATAATTCAAGAGTATGACAAGTCTGCATCTACTAGAATTGTATTAGCTAGTTTTAGAAAGAACCCAGATTGCTTTATGCTTAATGATAATCTGTTTGTATAGCATTTTGGGAAAGTCACATGGGTGGGCAATTTGTAAGGAGCTGTCACTTGAAAATGACAGCGGCTTCACAACCCATGTGACAGAGATGTTAGAGAAGATTAGTCTTTATAGAGAAACATCTCTCATTCTTTCTGTAATCGATTCAAGAAGTCGAAACTTGAGAAAATACTTTTTCTCGAGGTTGTAGCAACACTTTGCAAAATAAATAAAACATTTATTTTGTGAGAATATCTTGAGTTACTACTTGTGTTTGCATTTCTTGTATAGATAGTTTACAATCTTTATCATTGTTGTTGAGGTAAAGATTTGGAATTATCTATATTGCATTCAATCCCCCCTTCTGCAATATACTCCGGGACCAACAAAAAGTGTAAGAAGGATTTTCTCCAAAATTTTGATAATCGGTAATCTACCTCAGTACGATAAAATAAATAAGAATCGTTAAATCTTAAAATAAATAATTGTATATAATTACGTTTTCTACATTGAATAACATTATCAATGTAGGAATTCTACATTGAATAGGATTAATGTAAAAATTTGCAATTATATTTTTTTTTTGAGATTCCGAGTGTTTCCATTTGAATAATAATTATTAAATTATCACTAAATTATAATCGGTAGTCTGGAGAACGATAAAATAAATAGAACCGTTAGATCTTAAAATTAATAGATGAAAATCGTTGGATCTAGCATAAAAAATTATATTTTAGTTTGTTATAAACTAAAAAGTGTATTTATATTGAAATACGAAAAGGTGTATGTCAATGATTTAAATCATTTATAATTAGGTTTTCTACATTGAATAGCATTATCAATGTAGAACTTTTACATTGAATTGGATTAATGTAAAAAATCGTAATTATATTTTCTCTTGGGATTCTGAGTGTTTCCATTTAAATAATAATTATTAAATCATCACTAAATTAAAGATAATTTTATGAATTTCGCGTGGATTGTAAAATCATCAAAATCTGATTTCTAGATCTCAAGATAGAACCCAAATAGTAAATATGAATTTTTTTAATACTAATAAAAAAAGAAATAAAATTCAATTCTAATACAACCTTTTTTAAATATATCATTTTAAGATTATAAATTTTTTAAACAATTCTAATACAAGGTTTTTTAATTATATCCTTTTTAGATTATAATTTTCTTACTAAAAATGACTTTTAATGCAAACTTTTCTAATTATATAATTTTTAGATTATAATTTTTTTTAATATGATATAATCTTGATCGTCTATTTTTTAAAATATTAGATTCGACGGTTGAGATTATTTTGGCGCTACAATGGCCAAAATTATGGATAATATCCCTTTTACGCTTATTATATATAAGGATATAATAGTATAGATATATTTAGGTGATGCATGCGCTTATTTAGAATTTACATTTTTTTGGCATTTGATTAAATATATTGTTCTAGTTAAAAAATTATTGTTTCCAAAAAAAAAATGATAAATAATTGTATATATAAATTGAAATCTAATTAAAATCCGAACCGAAACTCGACAGATTGGTTCTAGATTTAGGAATCCGGGTTTCAATCGGGTCCAGGTCCGAATTTGGGTCCAACGTGAATTTTGCATTCGGGTCTGATTTTCACACAATCTGAACCGTCAATCCATTTGATCGACCCACTTGTCATCAGCATATCTACCTCCTCTCGAAATCGAGGGATAATCCATCCTGAAAATCCTAGGTTGTGTTTGTTGGGAAGAATGGAATGGAATGAAATTAATAGAAATTAAAGAAATATAATGAATATGAGAGGTAAAAAAAATTTTAAAAAAAATGAGTGAGCGCAAATTTTTATGGTAGAATTTGGGAAGAAAATAGGTTGGAGGAAGAATGGATCATTTCTTTTCAAGTTGGCATTTTAAAACTTTAACTCAGATAGTTACGAATGGAATGATGTAAGGAATGAAATTTTTAAACATCAATATATTCTTATTCAAATTCCATTCCCTCCAACCAAACACAACATAAATCTTAAATCCTAAACGTCTGAAGTAATTGACTATTTACTACTCCTTAATAATCTACTCTTTTCATAATTGATTTGGGACAACTCCCAAAAATAGATTTAAATCCAAAAGGAGGCACTTTATGCTTCTAAATTGCATCTGATTAAACATCATTGAATTTATTGTTATTGTGTCGAGTCTCGAAAATTTCAAGCTATGCCCCCTTTAGTTTTTCATTCATAATTCTCTTTCCCATTATTGTTTCTCCATAACTCCCTTTCAAGCTCTTTTTAGTTTTTCCTACATTCGATGTGAATTGAAAATTGCTGACATGTCATATTTTTCTTGTGGTAAAATTCTTAGAAATATACTTGTGGTAAAATTCTTAGAAATATAGAATTTGAATTCTAATTTCGCTCAATTCGAAATTTGTTAGAACAACCATTTATTTTTAATGTATGTAAATATAATTATTTGCTGATAATCCGTGCGAAATATGGGCCGAGCACAAATCGATTTTAAAATATTAATAATAGTAAACTATTGAAAATAAATATAATTAATAAGTATTATTTAAATATGTACTTGTAGAGAATTGATTATAATAAAGGGCTTTTTTCATAAATATATATAAAAAAAGTAAATTTTTGAAATTTTACTTTTGTTAAGAAAAGCTATTTGCAATTTTACTAACCTAAGTTTCAAAATTGCAAAAATACTACCTTTTAGGGCAACCCTGCCCTGTCAAGCCTGCCCAGCCGTGCAACTACATTCAACTTTTTTTTTAAGGTGGGTGCTATTTGGGTTCCAAGGCCCCGCAGGGGCATATTCAACTAAATGCAACCACATTCAACTGAATTCAACCACATGCAACTAAATTTCTGATTTTAAGTTCCATTTTTCAGTTGTCATTTTCGACCTCGTTTATATATATATATATATATATAGAGTCCAAAAAAGAGGTCGAAAATGACAACTGAAAAATGGAACTTAAAATCAGTAATTGAATGCAACCACATTCAACTGAATGCAACCACATGCAACTTTTTTTTAAGGTGGGTTGATTTTGGGTTCCAAGGCCCCGCAGGAACATATTCAACTGAATGCAACTGATAAGTGGATTTTATATCCACTGGGAATCCCTCCGTTTAGCTTAAATTGATTGTTTTGGACTCAAGTTGTTGTAGTTTTGATGTGTTTTGCTGAGTTGTGCAGATTTACGAGAATGTTGATTAAAGTTGATGCTTTTATCGTTCTTGGAGAATTAATTAATTAAAATTCGGATTTTTGAGAAGGGCTGCGCAGCTTATACTGTTTTGGCCATATCTGGAGTTCTAGAAGTCCGTTTTCAGCGATCTTACTGCCCACGCGAAGCTTGAGAGATTTTCTACAATATGGGATAGGTTTCGCACGACCAGGCCGCGTGTGGTGGGCCCAGGAAGCACGACCAGCAGATAGATGGAAGCAGAAAATTTACTGTTTTGCCCTTTTCTAGTTCTAATTGTATTTTAGGCAAGTTTTATTACCTGAATTGAATTCTAATTGTAATAGAAGGTAATATCTTGCTGGGCAAGATTTGTAGAGCCTATTTAAACACATTCTACCATTGTAAATCATAACAATTGATAGCTGTAAATTGTATCAAGGTACTTTCGATTTTCAATTCTTTCTTCAATATTATGTTTTCATTCATTATTATTATTATTATGTTCTCTTTATTAAATATGCATAACTAATTCTCTAATCTGAGGATTGGGTAGTATTCCTTGGTATTCATGCATGCTTGATTATGTGATTTTCTGCTTTGCTGATTTGTTAATGAGATCTTAACACAATTAGGGGAGTCATGAACCTTTGATTGTATTCTAGGGATTGTAATAAGCTTGGGAGAGAAGTTGCAATCTTAGTACATGATTTAACAGACATAATTTGAATATTAGATCGGGAGATTAATAGGAGAATTGTGAGACATATAATTCTTGGTAATTAACAGTTTATAGATATACTCTGATTGTATCACGGGAGTGTCAATTAAGGTGTAGCTGTAAGCAATATATTGTAGCCTGGGAGGGTGTAGTATAACTTTAGAAGAATTGTTTTCAGCAAGGTAAGAACACAGATATCACATTAATATTGAGTATGTATTGAAACCAGGTGAAGAACCCCAGTTCTTAGATTGTTTTCCAACATATTTGAATCTCAGTTTAAAATTAATTCTTAGTGATTATAATTAGTTCTTGGTTAATTTAGTTAATACACAGACCCAAAAATTCTTCTTACACACTTCTAGACGTAAAGAGATAAGAAACCTGAACTTTGATATTACATTCAGTCCTTCCCTGCGAACGAACACACAAAAATACTACTAACAAATTGGCGCCGCTGCCGGGGAAGGCAGTATAGTTGAGTTTTGGTTAATTGTTTCTTATTGTTTAGATTTTAATTGGTTCCACAAGTTGTTTTGTTGGTGATTTTCAGGTGTATGCTACGTTCATCTTGCGCTAGAAAATTGGAATTTGACCCTGAAATCGAGCGTACTTTGAGAAAGCTAAGAAAAGATAAAGCTAAGATGGGAGATCCAGAACCTCGACCAGCTGTTAATGTTGATCAGTCTTCTATTTGGGACCATGAGACACCGAATCCAGCCAATTGCATGTACAAAACTCCAGAGATTGGTGCAGCTCAGTTCCATATTAATCCGAGCTTAATTCAGATGATCAGCAATCAAGCTTTTGAAGGAGACATTGAATTAGAAGACCCACACAGACATCTAGAGCGTTTTGTGCAGATGTGTGGCTCATTCAGAATCACTGGTGTTACGAGTGATCAGATTCGTCTCCATATGTTTCCCTACTCTATTAAGGGAAGAGCTTTGGAGTGGTTTCAACAACTTCCAAACACTTCGGTTGCTACATGGGAGAGTCTTTCTACGGCATTCTTGTCCAAATACTATCCCTCTGACAAGACGCAACAGTTGAGGACTATGATTATGAGTTTTAAAGCACAACCGGGTGAAGGTCTATATCAGGCATGGGAGAGATTCAAGGCACTATTGAGGAAGTGTCCACATCATGGCTTAGAAGATTGGCAGGTCATTAGTACTTTTTATGGGGCCATGAATGCAGATATTCGTTTGAGTTTGGATGTGGCTGCTGGTGGAAATTTCAAGAAGGCACCAACTACACAGGCTAAAGCACTTCTTGAGGAATTAGCATCTAATAATTATTCATGGGCACCTAGTGGGACGAGCTCAGCAAAAGCAGCACAAGAATCTGAGATGATCAACATGCTGGCTCAAAAGTTGGATACTCTAACTCAGGAGGTGCGAGGACAAAAGGTAAATGTGAATGCTATTTCTTCACCTATGGAAGGGTATCATGATTATGGTGCTAGTCAGAACTCGTATGCTCCACAATTCCCAGAAGAAGCATCTTTTATTCAAGGAAGACAGCCTTGGCCTGTGCAGAATAATTCTTACTACAATCCGAATCAAAGGCCAAACAATAATCTTTCTTACAGCAATAATCATGCTGCTAATCCTTCCTATGCATTTCCAAGGCAGAATCAACCTCCTGGTTTTCAGTCACGACCACCGTATCAAGCACAGCAGCAGTATCAACCTCCACCAAAGAAAGAACCAGCTGAGTGGGAGGTTGCACTAAATAAGATTATGCAAGGGACTTCTGGGGCATTGGCTAATATGGAATCAAGAATAGATCAGATGGCATCATCTCAAAAGATGCTAGAAACACAGATTGGACAGATTGCCTCAAAGATGGGTGTTCGTGAGCAAGGATCACTTCCTAGTCAACCCGACCAGACTGGTAAAGAGCAATGCAAAGCAATTACTTTGAGGAGCGGAAGAGAGCTGCCCGAGGTTGAGATTCTTAAGCCTAAGGAGAGTGATACTGAGAAAGAGGATAAGCCAGTGGAGATTGCTGCAGACACGTCAGAAAAAGAAGATGCAAAGAAGAAGGAAGAAGATTCAGAAAAGCCGTATGTTCCTCCACCACCTTATGTTCCTCCTATTCCATTTCCACAGAGACTTCACAACAGGCATTTAGAGAAGCAGTACGAGAAGTTCTTGACTATGTTCCGGCAGTTGCATGTTAATATTCCGTTGGCTGAAGCTTTGAATCAGATGCCACTTTATGCTAAATTTCTTAAGGAGATGTTGACAAAGAAGAGGAAACTTGAAGATGCCGAAACTATTACTCTTAATGCTGAATGCAGTGCAGTCATCCAAAAAGCCATTCCTCAGAAATTGAAAGATCCGGGAAGTTTCTCTTTGCCTTGCACTATTGGGAAGATGGAAAACATGAAAGCCTTGTGTGATTTAGGTGCAAGTGTGAGTTTGATGCCATATTCAATCTGCAAAAGGCTTGGTCTTGGAGAACTTAAAAAAACACGAATTTCACTACAGTTGGCGGATCGTTCTGTTAAGTATCCATTGGGAGTTATTGAAGACGTGGTTGTTAAAGTGGATAAATTTGTCATACCTTGTGATTTTGTGGTGTTAGAGATGGATGAAGATGTCGAGATACCCATTATCTTGGGACGGCCATTCTTGGCTACTGCTGGCACTACAATCGATGTTAAAGCTGGAAAATTGACATTGAATGTTGGTGAGGACAAAGTGGAATTTGATCTGAACAAAGCAATGAAGATGCCTCCTTTTGGAGCAACTGGTTTTACCGTTGACATAGTTGATGAAATTGTGCAGCTCGAAAATGAACACTTCGTGGGAGCAGAACGGGTGTTAGATGATAAGGAAGAAGAAATTTTTGTTCAACCGGTTGAGTCGGAGAAGCACCTTAGAGGTGTGAAGAAGAAAAAGAAGAAGATTTGGTCATTTGGTAGTAAAATCAGGTTGAAGTCTGTTGGAAAAGAATTGTGGAAAGCAAGCAACCAAGATGTCAACGTTCGTATGAATGGTCTATCTGTTGAGGACGGTTCAGTTATTCTTTTGAAACCGCCATGAGTTGAGGAAGTAATGTCAAGCTATTGACGTTAAACGAGCGCTTCTTGGGAGGCAACCCAAGTGATGTAGTATTTTTGTGAAAGAAAAAAAAAAAAAAAAAAATTGAGTGTTGTTAGTGTGTGAAAAAAAAAAAAGAAAAAAAAATGAGTGTTGTTAGTGTGTGAAAAAGAAAAAAAAAAATGAGTGTTGTTAGTGTTGTGAGTGTGAAAAAAAAAAAAAAAAAAAAAATATATATATATATAGGTGTAACGCAGGCTGCACCTGCGTAACGCAGGCTGCGCCTGCGTTTCTGTAAGACACGCAGACTGCGCCTGCGTGACGCAGGCTGCGCCTGCGTTACTGCATTGGGCGCAGTCTGCCCCTCCTGCGCGCAGATTGTTTTTTTTTGTGCAGATTGTTTTTTTTTTTTGTGCTGTTGGCTGTGCACACCTATATTAAAAAAAAAAAAAAAAAAATATTTTCTCTCCCCAAAATTCATTCTCCTTCCTCCTTTTTATATTATCATCTCCTAACCAATCCTAAACCAATTCCAATTCCAAAACCTCCAAATTTCTCCTAAAATTCTACACCCAATTCTTTTCTAATTTTTTTTCTATTAATTCCTAATTCTATCCTACATCAAATTCCAAATTCTACCAAAATTTTTCCTTTTCACATTCAAATTCTTATATTCATCCTATCACTCCATGCCTATATATACCCATACATACACACCCAATTCATTATCTTCTTCCTCTACATCTCTTAAAAATTCAAGTTTGGGGGAAAATTAGTACAAGTTCACCTCTTTGATTCGTAGTGGGATTTCTCTTCTCTATTTTATTTTGTTACGAATTTGTGTTCTTGTCAATTGGGGTTTTTGTATTATTCTTGTTACTTGGGTATTTTTGGTGGGATATTTCTTGGTGGGTGTTGGTGGTGCTATTGTTGAGTGGGGTTTTGGTTAGTATGGCTCCTAAACGAATGAGGGGTAGTTCTAGTAGGGTGGAGAGATTTTCTTCTCCGGAGGTGGAGGTAGAGTATAATCGGTTGTTGTCAAAGCCGGTGGCGAAGGAAAGGGGGTTTTTGCCATCTCGTCATTATGGGTTGGTGGAGGTGATTAGTGAACTACGTTGGGGAGAGATTTGTAAGGCACCTACTCCGGTTCCGGTGAATTTGGTTAGGGAGTTCTATGCTAATGCTAAAGATGAGCAGAATGGTGTGTGTATGGTTCGTGGTCAACGGGTGGATTACAGATCAGATTCTATTCGTCCAATTTTGGGACAACCACCTAAGCTTGTGGGGGATGAAAATTGGGCGCTGAAGACTAGTGATGATGTGGATATGGAGGCGATTGTTCGTGAACTTTGTGTTCCCGGTACAAGTTGGAAGTATAAATTGGGAACTAATGAGCCTCTTTCTTTTCTGTCTTCTGCTATGAATAAGTTTGCACGAGCATGGTATCTATTTCTCTGTGCCAATATTATGCCTACTTCTCATACGGGTGAGGTCACAGCTGATAGAGCGATTATTCTTTGGGGCATTCTAAAGGGAAAATACATTGATGTCGCCCACATTGTTCAGCAGAATATTCGCAGGTGTTTAAAGTCTAGTGCACTGTCATCGATGCCCCATGCTTCTATCATAGTTGGGTTGTGTATGGTTAGTGGCGTTACCTGGGGTGCGGATGAGGAGTTGCAGTCACCTTTGCCGTCCATTGTTGATGTGTCTATTGATCGAATGCCGGAATGGCAAGGCGGAATCCCGCATCCTAGGGGGCTTGGGTATGATGTTCGTAGTGGTGGTATTAGTGGTCAGGGAGCGGGCGCTCCGCCACGTGCTAAGAGAGTTCCAAGAGTTTTAGATGCTCACTTTAGACGTTTGTACAGGCGGATGGATGCTATTCATGCTAGTAACCGAGCGTATGCTGAGGATATGGCTACAGCTTTGAGAGATGCGGGTATTCAGGCCCGGTGGCCTGTCTATGGAGCTCGTACACCTTATCCACCGCCAGATACTGATTCATCCGAGGATGAGGACGAGTAGGTATGTTTCTGCTATTCCTCGTATTTACTTCCATTCAATGCGGACATTGAATCTTTCAAGTTTGGGGGTGTTTTGAGGGATTAGTAGTTGTTGTTGTATATATGTGTTCATGTAGGATTTCATGTTTTGCATATTAGTGATAGTTCATGCATGTATGTTTGTGTTATCTACGTTTGTTTCATGTAGGACATTCTGTTTTTATTTATGTATACCATGTGAGTTCATTCTAGTTGCATTTTCATGGCATGCATATTTCATGATCCCTTAAGACGAGCTAATTCTGATTGATAGGTAGATGTCTAATTGAGTGTGGTAATGATGAATAGAGGGTTGATTTATAGTTTTTATGAAATTGACTTATGTGTTTCGGAAACAAAACTAATTACACAGACTCATTGGGTACTTTTGGGCTAGGTTGAGGTCATGCTTGTTTGGTTGTTTGAGATTTAATCACTTGATTATATTTAGAATTTTCGTTATTCCCTTGATAGCGTAGGGACACTAAAGTCTAAGTTTGGGGGAAAACAGGAATTTCATGCTAGTTGTTTAGTGTTAATGGCTAGGTGTCAAATGGCTAGTAGCCGGCTCATATTTATATGAGTAGTCTAGGGTTGGAAATGAGAAAGGCTCATTCCAGATCGCAGAAAAAAAAAAGAGATAGCAGAAAAAAAAAAAAAAAAAAAGCAGAAAAAGAAAAAAAAAGAAAAAAAAATGTTTCAATTGTTATATGCAAAATTAACCAGGGTGAGCTCTTTAATACTCGAGTAATTAAGTCTGAGGGGACTTAGTCCTAGTGACCTAAGGCTTTTATAGTCTGGGATCCACTGACCTAACACTCGCTACATGGGTATTATTGTATAAGCCTTTTGGGGTCTCATTCATTGCACGGTTAAATAAGCATGCTTGTATATATGTGTCGTAGTAGTTAGTAATAAAGCATGAATACCTGGCTAACTTGAATGAGGATGGAGGTGTTCCGAGGTTATGAGTGTCTACAGTCTATTCTATTTATAAACCTGTGATTGTCTTGGCGAAGAATTTGTATGATTTTTGACCTAGTTTTGGAAGTATTTCTGATGAGCATTGCACACACGCACGTTTCTGTTCATGTATTGTTAGTATACGGGAACTTAGTCGAGCTCTATTTGGATTTAGTTGCATTCTTTGAGATATTTGCTTGTTCATTGGTTTTGGTTAGTTTGAAGGGGATCGTTGCATATTTCATATTAGTTGCATTCATGCATTGCATTGCATTAGGATTAAATGGATTTTGTGGGTACATTCGCTATAGGCCCTCACGAGACCTTACTCGTCCACTAGGGCTGCCTAGGGGTTTAAAGGGCTTGTTGCATATGCCAAATGCAACCGTGATCACCTACGGAAGTGGTACTAGTTAGTTAGTTAGTTGTAATTGTTTATGCTTGAGGACAAGCATCAGTTTAAGTTTGGGGGTTTGATAAGTGGATTTTATATCCACTGGGAATCCCTCCGTTTAGCTTAAATTGATTGTTTTGGACTCAAGTTGTTGTAGTTTTGATGTGTTTTGCTGAGTTGTGCAGATTTACGAGAATGTTGATTAAAGTTGATGCTTTTATCGTTCTTGGAGAATTAATTAATTAAAATTCGGATTTTTGAGAAGGGCTGCGCAGCTTATACTGTTTTGGCCATATCTGGAGTTCTAGAAGTCCGTTTTCAGCGATCTTACTGCCCACGCGAAGCTTGAGAGATTTTCTACAATATGGGATAGGTTTCGCACGACCAGGCCGCGTGTGGTGGGCCCAGGAAGCACGACCAGCAGATAGATGGAAGCAGAAAATTTACTATTTTGCCCTTTTCTAGTTCTAATTGTATTTTAGGCAAGTTTTATTACCTGAATTGAATTCTAATTGTAATAGAAGGTAATATCTTGCTGGGCAAGATTTGTAGAGCCTATTTAAACACATTCTACCATTGTAAATCATAACAATTGATAGCTGTAAATTGTATCAAGGTACTTTCGATTTTCAATTCTTTCTTCAATATTATGTTTTCATTCATTATTATTATTATTATGTTCTCTTTATTAAATATGCATAACTAATTCTCTAATCTGAGGATTGGGTAGTATTCCTTGGTATTCATGCATGCTTGATTATGTGATTTTCTGCTTTGCTGATTTGTTAATGAGATCTTAACACAATTAGGGGAGTCATGAACCTTTGATTGTATTCTAGGGATTGTAATAAGCTTGGGAGAGAAGTTGCAATCTTAGTACATGATTTAACAGACATAATTTGAATATTAGATCGGGAGATTAATAGGAGAATTGTGAGACATATAATTCTTGGTAATTAACAGTTTATAGATATACTCTGATTGTATCACGGGAGTGTCAATTAAGGTGTAGCTGTAAGCAATATATTGTAGCCTGGGAGGGTGTAGTATAACTTTAGAAGAATTGTTTTCAGCAAGGTAAGAACACAGATATCACATTAATATTGAGTATGTATTGAAACCAGGTGAAGAACCCCAGTTCTTAGATTGTTTTCCAACATATTTGAATCTCAGTTTAAAATTAATTCTTAGTGATTATAATTAGTTCTTGGTTAATTTAGTTAATACACAGACCCAAAAATTCTTCTTACACACTTCTAGACGTAAAGAGATAAGAAACCTGAACTTTGATATTACATTCAGTCCTTCCCTGCGAACGAACACACAAAAATACTACTAACAAACACATGCAACTAAATTTCTGATTTCAAGTTCCATTATTAAGTTGTCATTTTCGACCTCTTTTTTGGACTATATATATATATATATATATATATATATATTTCAACCACATGAAATCAGTTGAATGTGGTTGCATTCAGTTGAATGTTGCCCCTGGCGGGGCCTTGCAACCCAAATCCACCAAAATCTCCCCACCTTAAAAAAAAAAGTTGCCCCTGGCGGGGCCTTGCAACCAAAATCCACTAAAATCTCCCCATTTAAAAAAAATTGAATGTGGTTGCATTTAGTTGCAACCAAAATATCACCCCACCTTTAAAAAAAAATAGTTGAATGTGGTTGCATGTGGTTGCATTCGGTTGCAACCAAAATATTACCCCACCTTAAAAAAAGTGTTGAAGTTGTTGAAGTCGGCTGGGTCAAAGGGGGGAGGGGTTGACCTAATTGGTAGTATTTTTGCAATTTTGAAACTTAATGTAGTAAAATTGCCATTAATTAAAGAAGATGGTATTTTTGCAAATAGAAACTTCAAATGTAGTATTTTTGGTAAATTCTCTATAATAAAAGCATATAATAAATAAATACTATATAATTATATAGTTATAGGGAATTGGGATGAAATTAAAGAAATTAATTAAATTAATAAATTTTGTACGATTATATAGTTGGAAGGAATCGAACCATTAGTTAAGTGATTACCAAATTTGGTATTTTCGTATTATTATGCATCATTAAAACATAATTTTTCACATTAATAAAAAAAATATAGATTCAAAAAAACAAAGCATGTCGTTTTCAAGAAACTAAATTTGTGTCATATTTACACGTCCATAATCTTTTCCTGAAAATGAAACAACAAAAAAAGAAGAATTCATAAAGGTGATCACAAATAACAAATGTAAAATAATTAGAATAATGTGATACAGCCTATCCAATGGTGGGGAACCGACACTTGAAATTCTGATAATCTATATATCTATATAAAGTAAAATCTCGGGAGCATGACGTGGCTCTTCCCAAGACTCTCATTCTAATTTCTCTGCCTTTCAAAAATTTCACTCCATAGTATAATCAACGGGGGCTGGGAACTGAAAGGGTGGGAAGGGTATGTCAACCAACTCTATACCTTCCTACATAGAGTTAGCGGAAATTTGAAAAGCCTGGTCACGCTTTAGTTATTCAAAACTCATCAGTTGATCCGCACACACCATATAAAGCGAGGTTATTTAATGGGGAACAATGTTATTATTCTAGATTTGTGCTTTTTTCTTTTCAGCAAACAAACACTCAGAGGTGACTCTTCTTTCCTCCGATCTAATTCTCTCCCATTTGTATGTATATGTTTATACGATTTTGAGATTTGTATGTATATGTGTATGTATATGTGTGTGTATATGTCGTCAGTGTTTTCTATTGCGAGAATTGATTTTTTATGTGTTGATTGTGAATTAGGGTTGGGTGATTTGTGACTAGATTGTGCTATTGCGAGAATTGATTTTTTATGTGTTGATTGTGAATTAGGGTTGGGTGATTTGTGACTAGGTTGTGTTGATTGTGAATTAGGGTTTGGTGAATTAGGGATTTTTGTGTGGATGATAGTTCTGGGCTTAAACTATGGTATGCTATGTATGAGTTAGTTACCATAATTCATTAACAAAAAACTATAAAATCCCATAATCTCCCTCCTATCATACAATTGCAGTATGTTGATGAGGTTTCTTGATTTTTTATTTTCACAATTTCTATAGATAGATAACAATCATATTTTTGCTTACAATTATTTTGCTATTTATTTTGCGTATAATAATTTAGTTATTTAGTGCACATGTTTTTATTGATAATCCTGTAATTGAATTGGTTTACAGGAAGAAGAGCGGATATTTGGTATAACAAAGGATGCTCAACATGCTTGGTAGCTACAAAAGATTTTTAACATGATCATATAATTAAACATGTCACCCGTCTTTGTAAGTTTTCTCTTTTTGTTGTGATTGTATATGACAGTGTAATTATGGTTTTTTTTTATTATCACTTACCAAGATTGATTATATTTTGTGGAAGAAACTTATGTTGATGTCAGGGTACGTTTGTTCCTCAATTTCAAACGTGAAAAATTAAAACTTTCTCTGTGTGTACATTATAGAATTTGTGTGATGATATGTGTTTGTTATACAGGCTGCGCGTAAGTCTGCACCAACCACTGGAGGAGTGAAGAAGCCCCACAGATACCATCCCGGAAATGCCCCACAGATACCATCCCGGAACTGTTGCTCTGTGGTATTTGATTTGTTCACAGATACCATCCCGGAACTGTTGCTCTGTGGTATTTGATTTGTTTGAATTTTTTTTTTTGCAAGATATTATGTTGATGTGCTGGGGTGTGTGAATTGTTTATGTATGTTTTGTTTAATTATGCAGTGAAATCCGCAAGTACCAGAAGAGCACTGAGCTCTTGATCAGGCCTTTCCAGAGGCTGGTGCGTGAGATTGCTCAGGACTTTAAGGTAAGCTATTGTTGATAATTTGATATGTTTTGGGTTTTTGTTACATGATGATGTTTTGGAAATACTGATGTTATGTTATCTTGGTGCAGACTGATCTCCGTTTCCAGAGTCATGTTGTGCTAGCTTTGCAGGAAGCTGTGGAGGCATATCTTGTGGGTCTCTTTCAAGACACTAACTTGTGTGCCATCCATGCTAAGAGGGTGACAGAAATTTGAAAAGCTTGGTCACGCTTTAGTTATTAAAAACTCATCAACTGATCCGCACACACCATATAAAGCCTTTCACTTCATGACAGAGACTATAATCGATGACAGGGACAAATCTTGAGGGTAAGTTTCTAACAACCATCGTTTCTTATATCTACATAGAGGTTATTTAATAGGGAACAATGCTATTATTCTAAATTTATGCTTTTTTGGTTGATTTGATCCATTTTATTCTAGATTTTTGGTTTCTTAAACTTGATGGTTGATGATTATGTATTATTAGTGTCCTGATTTTTGCTTTCTTACACCTTTAATTGTTGAGTGAATGAATATTGTTGTTCAATAGGACAAACATTGGTATCACTTTATTTGCCTGACAGATTAATAATTGATCTGGACCTTTTTGACTTAAGCGTGTGACTGGGTCTGTTGGC
The DNA here is from genome assembly GCA_036435485.1 of Saposhnikovia divaricata. NCBI lineage: Eukaryota > Viridiplantae > Streptophyta > Magnoliopsida > Apiales > Apiaceae > Saposhnikovia > Saposhnikovia divaricata. Next base: position 197,792,963 of record CM071594.1, read on the forward strand.
CCGTGTACAGTCATATTGCAGCCCACTATTAGCTAAAAAAACAAAACATATGTTTGTTTTTGATTGCATAAAGGGTATTTTATTAGCAGCTGTTGTCTTTAGTTAATTATTCAACATCAAATATCTCTTGTAGAAGGCTTGATGTACCTAACGATTCTATGGAGTTTGATTATGTGTTCACAGATTTTGAGATGCAGGGTTAAATAATAAATAAGCTCACTTTCACTTTCAATTCTTCTATCTGTGAGACACATACACACACACACATTTTTTATTCACAACTCCTTTAGCCAAGAAGAAGACCTTATCTCTGGATATATATGTATATTTGTAGTTGCAAAGAGGATTTCTCGTGAAAGAGGTGTAAACATAAGGGAATGTGTGGAAACAAGGTGCTAAAATTCTTTCACTTGATTATATAATTTAGTTTTGTAAATAGGATTCTATGTTGTGCAAAGTTATCAGCGCCAAACATATTTAATCTAGATTTCATTTAAGTGGAAACTTATGCCAGACATTCTATATTCGTTACGACCGGTTCTGAACTACTTGGCGTGGGCTGCAAAAAGAAACTTGAAAGATCGGAAAGGATAATAATTATTGAGTTTGACTTGAGGGAAACAAAATAAGAAACACTAGATAGGATACCAGAAGATTGCAGTAAGCATTGCAAGCCAACTTTTAAAAAAATGTTATTTCTGGTTGAAATAGGCCCATATTGTATAGGAAGTCATGCCATTCATATTTACTGGAGACTTGTAAACCATCTATATAGATTATAAACCAACACATGTTTTATACTGTAAATAGTAATTGTAAAAATAATCAGGATGCCCCATCGCAAATATATCGCAAATTTGGGATGTACTGTTTTAGGCCATATTTCTTGGGTTATGTTTTTCCTGTAGGACTAAAACAATTTGATCATTATAGCAAGACTTGCAATACTTGAATGAATATGTTGCAGCCTGCAAAGATGATAAAATCCTAGAAAGCAGGGATACTTCACCTGGGTGAAGAACTGCGTATCGGTGACATCAGAGACGGGGATACGCGGGGATACGTAAATGGGGGTGCGGGGATACGTCAGAGTGGCAAAATAAAATAAAAACAAATCGATGAGTTATGTGTAAATATGTGTCTATCGGCTTCTCTGCGTTGTGTGTATATATATGTATATTTGTATATATATATATATATATATATGTCTGCTAGTGTTTGTATATATCTTGGTCGTCTGATTTATAATTGTAATAAGGCAAGTAATAATTTAATTGATTATTTGGATTGTGGTTAATTTGGTAATAATTAATTTAATTTAATTGATTGATTTCTTTTAATTTTAGCAGTGTCCTGAAATCTACAAATTCGACAACAAGTACAGAGGGTACAGGGAGTTCTAAAAATATCAAGAGATGTAGATACTTTATGGAAGCATGTTACTAAAATTGCATGTATTTGGCTATTTAGGAAGTTGAACTTATTTATTTGATTACTTTGTTTAATTAAAATGCAACTCTTGAATTATATATATATATATATATATGATATAATATATATATTTTTAATATTTTAATATTTGTCGTATCCCCCCGCACCCGAATCCCCATATTTTTGAATTTGCCGAACTCCCGTATCCCCGTACCGCGCACCCGCACTCATGCTTCCTAGATAAAATCCATGCCTGTTGTTTGTTTATGCAGTAAAAAATCTGGGTATGCAGTTTAGCTGTTTAATCATTTTTCCAGTATGTAAATCTTGGGTTATGTTTTTCTATAGGACTAAAACAATTTATTAAGTGCACATGCAGAAGTTGCAAATGCTATTATTGTGGGGCTTTGAGATGGTGCAGTCCTGTTTTCCGGTTCTCATGCTTTTAAAGTTTGATGCATCCACTTGATGACCATTCTTACTTCTCCCGGCTAATGGAAAACACTCCTATATATTGTTGCAATATTTACCATATAAATTTGTGTTTTATTTCGTAAATTTGATACTTGATAAACAGGTCACGCATTCTTACTTCTTTCAGTTAACGGAGAATGCTCCTATTGTCATAGTAAATCTTCCAGCATTCTTCCTGATGCATTAACTGCTCTGGATTTACTAATGATCTTTGAGGGTCCATCAACCATGAATTTTCTATAAATTGATTTGGTGTTTTCCGGGCTTGAGAGATTGAGTGATTTTGATTTTTATTCCACTTTTTCCATTTCTAGGGTGTTCTGGTATGAAATATGTGTTAGCACATTTTTTAGTGCTAATGTGTTCCTATTGTTTGGAAAAACTCATTTAGGGCTTATTGTCAAAACTTTTACCTAGCACTTCACTAGAATTGATGCTTTAGTTTATCTACTAGCATATTTAAATTGTTCGCATCATTTAAAATGACTATAGGCGCTTTCAATTTTTACCTAGCAACTGAATTTTAAATGTTTAAACATATTTATTTATTGATTAGACGTGATTAAATTTTTGTTACTAGTCGAGCCTCTTTGGCAATGAGTGTTGCTATCCTGTTTATGATTATGATTTTGATTTATGTAAATGTCAAGAAGAACATGCTATATAGTAATATTCTAAGTGATTTTGTATTTAGTGTTTAGTCTTATTTGCTTGGCATTCCTCTTTTATGTTTTTTAACCCATCTTTTGTTTTTATAAAAGGTAATAAAGATGAAAAGCAACGCGGAATCACCCATGCTCTAGGAGAAGTTCAAGTTTGCTCTGGTGTTCAGGTACAGGGTGAATTAAAAAAAACACTAATCATATTTTATACTTTGAAATTATGGATCTAAGTTTGGGGAACAGATTTGCAATATTGAGTTTAGTTCGGGAAACAACCCCCATAACTTTCAGTTACAGGAATTGATTTTCTTTTTTGCTCACAGAATACGTTGAATTCATGTATAAGAAAAACTGGCAAAAAACAAAAACCATGTTGTGTAGGAGCACTCATACCCTAATATTTTGAGCGATTTTTTGGTTGTTGATGGTCAAGTATATAGAAGCACTATAATCTATCAATTATAAGCAGAATAGCCTTCTATCTGTTATTTTCTTGGTTTCTATATGTTATAGGCATAATAACCTTCTAAAGGTTGTCATCTCACTTTTTATAGATCTTTATGGATGTGTTTTGCTCTGCTCTAATGCTTTCATGCGGGATGTGTAATGTTAGATAATCTTAAGTTTGTCGCAAATTGAGTGGATTATGAGGCTCTATTAATTACAATTTACAAAGCTAGCTATATATATCCAATATTGTATTGCCACATTCTTTGTTTGTGTACCCGAGTGTTGTTTGTGTTGTATAGATAGATGCCTTGACCCTACACCAAGTCGAGGCACTGGAGGTCGCCCTCCTTTGAGGGTGAGTGTGAGGGGAAAACACTGCATGATGTGAACATTGAAGGAAAGACTAAAAGGAGGCATGCAAGAGGCTTAGTGTAAGAAACCTTGGTTGAAAAACATTGAGGGAGCCGAGCTGGGCGGCTTGACTGATTGGCAGCCGGGACAACCGGAGTCGTTGGGGCTAGTCATTGGCGACTTGGTCTCATTTGTGGGAAATTGGTGAAGGCAAGGACTTAATCACTTGGTGAATACTCAAAGCAAACGTGGGCTGGACATTGGCACAGAACGGTGGGACGCTGGTCTACTTGGTTGGATGCGCGCCAAGGTCATTGGGCTGTTTTGGTGGTGACAGCCTTAGCGGGTTTTGGTGCCTTATAAATGGACGTGGCTAAAGTACTTGGGCATTCAGAAAGGTTTATTGGGCTTGTCTAAAGGTGGGTCAGATGTGATCCAAAAGAGAGTTGGGGTCCAGAAAAGCAAGGCATGTGCATGGCTTGTGATAGGTGGTTGGTGGCGGTTACTAGAAAGTGGAAACTGCTCCTAGATCATGGGTTCTATAACATGGCATTGCTAGGACTGATAGATATATGTTTATATATATCTATATGTGGGCACAAAGGCAGAGAAGGCAGTTGCAAGGCTCAAGGACTGTTTTGTGACATGGGGTGGCAGTTATAAAACTGCCAGGCAGTTTGGAAACTGCCCATAGGCTGGAAATACGTGGCTTATATATATGAGCCTGATTCTAGTTTGTATAGAGGAGGAAAACACTTGTATTCTCTAGTTTGTGTTAGGCAAAAACGTTGTAAACACTTAGAGAATTCTGGGTAGGCCTTAGAGTGTGTTTGGTGAGGTATTTTGATGCTAACCTCGGCCGAAAGTCTCTTGTATCCTTTGTATTGAGTTGAGCAATAAAAGGTTGGACGTTTGTCCGTAATTGCTGGTGTGTCTTGTTTGATTTGCTTGATGATAAACATGCACTCCATGTCGGCTGCCCAGAGTTGCTGAGTTGGTTCCATCCGCTGCTGTAATAACCGCGAATTTTTGAATAATATTTTAATTTTGAGCCGAATTTTAGAGTCTCGTTTTAATTAGTCAGCGGAAGAAAAACGAACTCTTTTTACCAAATATTTATATTAAATATTTTCATCATTATATCATTTCAATTTGTCCCCCATTTTTATTTCTTTTAATTTAATAATAACCCACCTATTAAATAAAAAATTGATTATGATTATACCACTAATATTCCACATCAAATTGTCTTCCATTATTGTCAATTGGGGTGATTAAATCAGAAATGGGACTCTTATATTTTAAACAGATATAACAGGTCACTGCAAACCATCTGTTATATCTCTATACTCTACTAAACCAGAAACAAACGCAGCCCAGTACAGAACCATTCGAAACAGAGCAGGGAAACATTCTTTATAATAACAACCACCATTTTATTTCCAAAACACAATCTGTCTTCTTCTATTAAAATCCACAGCTCAACAAAATCATAGAATACAGGGTATGAAATGGCAGATAGATTATTTCAATTTCTCAGTCTTGTTTCGTTTTTAAATCTGTGTGTATTCATGTTTTGTTGTTTGGTTGGGTTAGTGTCGAATTGTGATGATGTGATTCGCCGCTTACAACAGAGGTTAGAAGTTTCCTTGGATTGGCCGGATATTATCGTAGATTCGTGAAGGACTTCTCAAAGATAGCTACGCCATTGACTCAACTTACCAGAAAGAGTGAAAAATTTGAATGGACCCCCAAATGCGAAGATAGCTTTCAAGAATTGAAAAAGAGATTGACTACTGCCTCGGTGTTGACCTTACCCGATGAGAAAGGCGATTTCGTAATTTTCAGCGACGCTTCTCATAAGGGTTTAGGATGTGTTCTGATGCAACACGGAAAAGTAATAACTTATGCCTCTCGACAACTGAAGGGATATGAGTCCTGTTACCCTACTCACGATTTGGGACTTGCTGCTATTGTTTTTGCCCTCAAGATTTGGAGACATTACCTTTATGGAGAGAAATGTGAGATTTACACGGATCACAAGAGCTTAAAGTATATATTCACGTAGAAGGAATTAAACATGAGACAGAGAAGATGGTTGGAATTGATCAAAGACTATGATTGCTCGATAAACTACCACCCAGGGAAGGCTAATGTTGTAGCTGATGCAGTAAGTAGAAAGGAGAGACTAAACCTGTTGACAACCTCAGAAGAATTGGTTAGAGAATTTGAGAAAATGGAATTAGAAGTCAAGGTCCCAGTCCAAAACAATGAAGGAGTTTACAGCATTCAGTTTTAACTGGAGTTACTCGAGAAGATTCGACGTTGTCAGGAACAAGTAATGGAAGAAAGGAGATCAGAGTTGGCCGGAGAAGAATTTCTAAGTTTAAAAGATTATAAAGGAATTAAGCAATTTGAATCGAGAATATGGATTCCTAATGTTACAGTGTTGAAGGAAGAAATTATGAGCAAAGCGCATAACTCGAGATATTCCATTCACCCAGGGAGCACAAAAATGTATCAAGACATCAAGTTGAATTATTGGTGGCCTAACATGAAGAGGGAGATTGCAGAATGGGTAAGTAAGTGTTTGACTTGTCAGAAAGTGAAGGCAGAACATCAACGACCAAGTGGACTTCTATAACCTTTAGAGATACCCGAGTGGAAATGGGACATATTACCATGGATTTTGTCGTAGGATTGCCCCGAACTAGAGCTAGTCATGATGCTATTTGGGTTATTGTCGATCGACTCACGAAATCTGCACATTTCCTACCAATTAGTGATAAGTATTCTGTTGAGAGATTGGTGAACATATACCTAAAGGAGATTGTAGTTCGTCACAGAGTGCCTGTTTCAATTGTATCTGATAGAGATGCCCGTTTTACTTCTCGATTTTGGAAAAGCTTTCAGGAATGTCTTGGCACGAAGTTAAATCTGAGCACTGCATATCATCCACAGACCGACGGACAAAGTGAAAGGACGATTCAAACAGTTGAGGATATGTTAAGAGCCTGTGCACTTGATTTTAAAGGAAGTTGGGATGAGCATTTGCCCCTAGTCGAGTTTGCTTACAACAATAGTTACCACTCGAGCATATGTATGGCACCATATGAAGCATTGTACGGAAGGAAGTGTAGATCACCTTTATATTGGGATGAAGTAGGAGAAAGAAAGATACTAGGACCAGAATTACTTCAACAAACTAAGCAAGCAACCGAGGTTATTCGAAAAAGGTTAGTTGCAGCTCAAGATCGACAGAGGAAGTATGCAAATCAAAGAGGAAAGACGAAGCATTTGAAGTGGGAGATAAAGTAATGTTGAAAGTTTCACCTTGGAAGGGAGTAATGAGATTCGGAAAGAAAGGCAAGTTAAGCCCCTGATATATAGGACCTTTTGAGATTCTTAAGAAGATAGGACCATTAGCTTATCAGTTGGCCCTACCTCCAGACCTTCAGCATATCCACGATGTGTTTCATGTTTTTGCGTTAAGAGAATACCATTCTGATTTCAGACATGTTATAACCTACGAGCCAGTGGAGATACGTCTTGATTTATCGTACGAAGAAAAGCCAGTAGAGATCCTAGATTACAAAGTGCAAGAGTTAAGAACTAAGAAAGTAAATTTAGTGAAAGTACTTTGGAGAAACCACCAAGTTGAGGAAGCCACGTGGGAATTAGAAAGCGAAATGAGGAATAAATATCCTGAATTGTTTAGTGCATAGTTTTGATTCCGAGGACGGAATCCTATAAGGGGGGAAGACTGTAATAACCGCGAATTTACGAATAATATTTTAATTTTGAGCCGAATTTTAGAGTCTCGTTTTAATTAGTCAGCGGGAGAAAAATGAACTCTTTTTACCAAATATTTATATTAAATATTTTCATCATTATATCATTTCAATTTGTCCCCCATTTTTATTTCTTTTAATTTAATAATTACCCACCTATTAAATAAAAAATTGATTATGATTATACCACTGATATTCCACATCAAATTGTCTTCCATTATTGTCAATTGGAATGATTAAATCAGAAATGGGACTCTTATATTTAAAACAGATATAACAGGTCACTGCCAACCATCTGTTATATCTCTAAACCAAAAATAAACGCAGCCCAGTACAGAACCATTCGAAACAGAGCAGGGAAACATTCTTAATAATAACAACCACAATTTTATTTCCAAAACACAATCTGTCTTCTTCTATTAAAATCCACAGCTCAACAAAATCATAGAATACAGGGTATGAAATGGCAGATAGATTATTTCAATTTCTCAGTCTTGTTTCGTTTTTAAATCTGTGTGTATTCATGTTTTGTTGTTTGGTTGGGTTAGTGTCGAATTGTGATGATGTGATCCGATTGATTGATGGTTTGAAATTGGAGTGGGAGTTCGAAGGGAGAGATTGAGAAGGGGAGTCGAGAGAGATTGTAGGGAGGGAGAGAACAGTTTGAAGGGAGAGATTGAGAAGGGGAGTCGAGAGTGATTGTAGGGAGGGAGAGAACAGATCGAGGGAGAGACAGGGAGAGACTGGGAGAGGTTAGAGAGGGTGCAGAGAGATTGTTGCGAGAGAGATTGTGGTGGAGAGATGAACCGAGAGAGATTGGTTGTTCGACTTTCGTCGAGATAAGAGAGATGCGAGATTGAGAGAGATTGATGTTGTGGCTTCGTTAATTGTCAAAAGGGAGATTAATTATTGTGGTTTGAATTTGGTTAAAGAGGTGAAGAAACGGGGAGAGACTGGGAGAGATTGTTGTTGCTGTTGTAGTCGAGAGAGAGGTCAGAGAGAGTTCGAGGGAGTGAGGGGCGAGAGAGACAGTTGGGGAGAGATTGAGAGGGAGAGAGAGAGAGAGAGAGAGAGAGAGAGAGAGAGAGAGAGAGAGAGAGAGAGAGAGAGAGAGAGAGAGAGAGAGAGAGAGAGAGAGAGAGAGAAAGATAGAACGAGAGAGATGCAGAGAGATTGGTTGTTGTTGGTTCGTTCAGAGAGGGGGAATTGAGAGAGATAGCTGAGAGATGTACGAGAGAGAGCAGGGGAGGGTGTGGGACCCACGGTGGTGAGATGTGGGGCCCACATAAATTCGCTGTTAAATAAATAATAAAATAATTCAGTAATAATAAAACGACACAGTTTTTAGTAAATTAGCGATAGAACGTTAAAAATCGAGGTTTAATTATTTGGACCGTTATTTAAATTAGTTGGCAATAAATTGTTTTTAAAAATGGTTTAATTGTTTAATTAATTAAATAGTAATATTTTGTGATTTTGAAAATAATTTAGAGATTTAATATATTTTCAATAAAAGAGGTATATTTGTGAAGAAATAGAATAAAATATGCTTTATTTTGGAAAGCTATTTTTAATATTTTCCGGTTTATTTTAATTAACCGGATCGAGTCAGATTTAATTTAGAGATTAAATTTGTTTTATATTATTAATGAGTTTAATAAATTAGAATTTGTAAGGTTGTTTAAAAGTAGAATTCTTTGATGAATTATTTTAAAAATGAGAATAATAATTTTGGATTTAAATTGAATAAAAATGGATTGTTGAATTTTTCATTTTGAGTAAGGATTGAGATTTCCAGATATTAAAAATAGGATATATTCTCCGGATTTAATTCCTGAGTTCGAAGAGATATTTATTTATTCTGGAATTAACTTCCGTTATTTATTCTAGAGATTTTTAGGAGATATTATATATTATTAATTATATTATCGGATCGGGAATATTTTATTCTGAAGAATCGCTCACGTATTTCTGATTGCCATTTTTAGAGAATAATCCCCGAGCCGTAGATCGATGCCAAGTTCACGGGTAGAGTATATTTTTTATCTGCATTCATTTGCACTTCGAAATCGAGGCAAGTTCATTCCTACCCTAACTTTTGGAAACTGTGCATTTCTGTTCGTATTATTTAATTCCTTAATTATTTTTGAGATATTATATGTTCAGATTTATCTATTGCTCCGTATGATGCAATAATTTCTTTTGAGCATTATTTTTCGTTAAATATTATGATATTGTTAATTTAGTTTATTTGAGAATTATAATCCCTATAAGCGTAGAAATAAATTAGTTGCTATCGGGTCGATCTCATTAATTCGAGACGACTATTATTTTGATTCAGTGAAACTAATCTCATTCGTCTGAGATAGTTAAATTCATTCTTTTCGATTGTATTTATTGTACAAATTCAACCGTTATTTATTAATTGTCTTTTGGTTAGTTCCTCGTTCGAATTAACCGATAAGAGTTTAAAAATTATAATTGTTAGAGATTTTTATTCGTCGATCAAGTGAAAAATATTCTATTTAAACGTTCATCAATGTTGAGTATTATAAATATTGAGAAGTACTATTTGTCCAGTACGACTCCCAATTACTTCATTTTAAGACTATTCTCATAATTTCGAGATAGTTAATTTTATTGTCAAGGTTTTGCATTTTGTTCGTGTCAACCGACAAAACATTATTATTAAGAATTTACATCAGTCCATTGTTCGGATTGGTGGTAAAATCGAGTCAGACTGGCAGTCCGCCAGATTTGTAAATATTTTCTGGAAGAATTATCTCAAGTTATCTGTACCCCAAATATTCGGGAATTCTGTATTCTACTAGTCAATTTTGGGCAAGAGGCCTATTATAGAGAAAGAGAGACTCGTGTACCGTTTTACGGACCCGAGAATAATTAGGCACTTTGTTACCATGGTTGAATTGATAACCATTATGATCCTAGCATTCATACATATATATTATATTGTTGATATCGTATTGTAGCCGTGATCGGGCGAAGTGCGGTGTCATTGGAGCCCGATATTCTTGGTCGGTTAGTCGATCGCCCCACCGAGATACCGAGAGGTGGAAGACCAGTTCATTCTTAAATCATGAGTTATCAGAGTTATATCAAATGAGTTGTTCGAGTATTCTGTTCGGGATGAGTAATGAGTCTTCTGAGTATTCTGTTTCGAGATGAGTCTTTTGATTATTCTGTTTCGAGATGAGTAATGAGTCTTTTGAGTATTTTGTTTTGAAATGAGTTTTTGAGCATTTCGAGTATGATATTTTCGAGATGAATTTGATCAAAATCATATTGTGATATCCGATATTAAAATTTTGAGTATTTCTTTCGGTAAACCTTATTATATTTATATACCGAGCAAGAAGAGAACTTGTTGAGCACTATAGTTGCTCATTCTTGCTTTACAACATTTTGTTCAGCTGTCAAGACGGAGGGAGGCGAGATGTCCAGCCAGGGATACAGAGGAAAGGGAAAGGCGCAATGCTATGGTGACAATAATTAGATTATCAAGCTGGAACTTTTATATTTCTACTTTTGTGAACTTTTGTAAGATATTATCGCGAGATGAAATAAGTTGGATTGTAATATTGTGAGACGATCTTGGACCTGCAGAGTGGGACATTTATGCTCCGTTGTAATAAAATTTGGTATTGTTATTGCATTATTGTGTGCTACAGAATATTGAGACAATGTGACGACCCGGGTCCCCGGTCAGGGTGGATTTGGGGGCGTTACAGCTGCGTGGTTGTGCGCTTTGCTGAAAACGCAGGGCGACAAGGGAAGGCTGCTGTTCTTGACTCCAGGTGACAAGGGCAGGACGCACAAGGGTGAAAATTCAGGTTTGAAAACCCACCCCTGTGATAAGTGGTATCAGAGCTTCGTTGCTCGTTGTTGGTCGATTTCATTGGTTGAGTTTCGTCAGAAGTCATGGAGAATCCGCAAGACAGTGACGCTTATGGTGATGTTGCTCGGTTAGAAAGAGTTATGTGTGAATCGCTAGACGCTAACTTCTGGCCGTTGGTTCAGAAATGCCAAGTCATGAAGGAGGACCTTGATGAGATGAAGAAAACCATGGGAAATTAGATGGGTGCTGTGGAAGACAAATTTAATGAATTGTCTTTGCAGGTTGCTTCTCTTGCCGATCGATGGTTGGAGAGTTTGCAGGAAATCAGATATGAAATGATGTTCCTTAGACGGGATGTTGCTAAAGTCTCGTTGGGTGGTGGTCATCCTAAAGTTGATGCTGATGTATCTGTCCCTATGAAGTTTGTGGGGAATCGTGGAAAGGAGGTGGTGCATGGTGCACAATCTGCCCGAACTGAAACCAAGAGCGCTGGACAGCCTAAAACGAAGTTGTGTTTTATTTGTGAGGGGCCTCATTTGGCAAGGGTCTGTCCCCATAAGGAGATGGTTCGTGCTACGGTGGATGTGGGTAAAGATGTTACTGGTGATGATTTCGAAGAAGGGTCTAAAACTGCTGTTGGTCATGATGGTGCTATTGAAGGCGCTGCACAGCCTAGGGGAAAGGTGATTGAGTGATACATCTGTGGAGGACCACACTTTATGAAAAAGTGTCCAAAGGTTGGAAAGCAGGCTTCTTCGTGGGCTGATCTTTTTGAAGAAGATTAGGTGCAGGCTCGCAAAGGGCGCACCAACATTCAGCGATATGGCTGGATGGATAGGCTGGGATGTGACAGTCTAGAACTTGTTTATGTTCGAATGAAGTGTTGTTGTTGCACATGGGTTGGGATTTGACAACCTTGGCGAAGTTGATGCCTAAAGTGGGACTGATCTCATGCAGAATTTCAGATGGAAGGCTGATGAAGTGGGAATATAGCAGCAAGGTACAAAAGGCAGCGTGCATAAGGTATCATTGTTGTCCCAAGACTCCAGAATTTGAAATGCTGATTTTATAGTCTGTGGCCTAGAATTATGTTTATAAATTCTAGTTGAGTGATGTATATAAGTGTTAAGTGGCATTTGATTCCATTGTAATTTCCTTTGCAAGTTATAATGCCTAGTGATATAAATATGGCAATATTGTGTTCATGGTTCTGCACACATAGATTGTATATGTTTCTGGCTTCCGTTGAAAGATGTCATGCTTAGTATGTGTTCTATAAATACTTTGCATTGGGCATAGTCATTGTTGCATAGTTTCTGCGCAAAGGAAGTTGGTTTGCATCATTCGCATTCTGTCTTGGGGAAATATGGAGCCTGGTTCGACACTTATAGAGGTGAAGATTGATCGTCTTTAGCATGATCAGGAGTGTGTCTTTGTATGGCATACGTTTGGGGGAAAGTCGGCTTTTGTACAGTTGGCATTGGAGGGTGGTAGAGTTCAAGCAAGTGGTTTGCAGCCTTTTTCATGGCATTGGGCTTACTACATAGAGTTTGGGAGGAAATAACTCTCGGGCTGGAGGTTAAGTAATCAACCTTGATTGTTGGTTTTTGGGGGCAGTGGCATACCGCAAGTCAGGCGTTGATCTGCTACTTGGAGAATTGATTTCTCAGCATTGTTGACATTTTGATGAGGACATCAAACTCAGAGTGTGGGAGGGTTTGTAAGGAACCTTGGTTGAAAAACATTGAGGGAGCCGAGCTGGGCGGCTTGACTGATTGCCAGCCGGGACAACCGAAGCCGTTGGGGCTAGTCATTGGCGACTTGGTCTCATTTGTGGGAAATTGGTGAAGGCAAGGACCTGATCACTTGGTGAATACTCAAAGCAAACGTGGGCTGGACATTGGCACAGAACGGTGGGACGCCGGTCTACTTGGTTGGATGCGCGCCAAGGTCATTGGGCTTGGTGCTGGGCTGTTTTGGTGGTGGCAGCCTTAGCGGGTTTTGGTGCCTTATAAATGGACGTGGCTAAAGTACTTGGGCATTCAGAAAGGTTTATTGGGCTTGTCCAAAGGTGGGTCAGATGTGATCCAAAAGAGAGTTGGGGTCCAGAAAAGCAAGGCATGTGCATGGCTTGTGATAGGTGGTTGGTGGCGGTTACTAGAAAGTGGAAACTGCTCCTAGATCATGGGTTCTATAACATGGCATTGCTGGGACTGATAGATATATGTTTATATATATCTATATGTGGGCACAAAGGCAGAGAAGGCAGTTGCAAGGCTCAAGGACTGTTTTGTGACATGGGGTGGCAGTTATAAAACTGCGAGGCAGTTTGGAAACTGCCCATATGCTGGAAATTCGTGGCTTATATATATGAGCCTGATTCTAGTTTGTATAGAGGAGGAAAACACTTGTATTCTCTAGTTTGTGTTAGGCAAAAACGTTGTAAACACTTAGAGAATTCTGGGTAGGCCTTAGAGTGTGTTTGGTGAGGTATTTTGATGCTAACCTCGGCCGAAAGTCTCTTGTATCCTTTGTATTGAGTTGAGCAATAAAAGGTTGGACGTTTGTCCGTAATTGCTGGTGTGTATTGTTTGATTTGCTTGATGCTAAACATGCACTCCATGTCGGCTGCCCAGAGTTGCTGAGTTGGTTCCATCCGCTACGTGGTTGTGCGCTTTGCTGAAAACGCAGGGCGACAAGGGAAGGCTGCTGTTCTTGACTCCAGGTGACAAGGGCAGGCCGCACAAGGGTGAAAATTCAGGTTTGAAAACCCACCCCTGTGACACTTAGGATGGTGTTGAAGGGAAAGATTAAAAGGAGGCATGCAAGAGGCTTAGGATGAGGCAGATAATATGCAATGAGAAGTTTGCAGAATGCAATGTGCTCAGCAGAATGAATCTAAGTTTTAGAAAGTGTTAGGCAATCATCTAGGTGTGGCAAGTGGCAATTGTTGCCCTTTCTTATATCAAGTTGATTAGTATCCCAACATGGATATTTAAGATTGTAAATGATGTGTGAAAAGATGTTACAAATAATAACCTTTTCCTTGAAAGTCATAGTAAAAAGTCTATATATAATCTTTTGTGTGGAGAAAAAATATGATATTAGATGTATTATTCTTACTGATTTGTGATAAGCTAACCTGAATGCGTATGCTATCATCAAACAGATTAACTGGCACGGGCGTCATAAAATTGAGTAATTTAACTTAGAAAAAAGAAAACTTAAGTTGGTTGTTTTTGTGATTTTGTCTATCATATCTGACCGAAAGTGGCTGAGAGTTCTACTACTGTGGCGAGTGGTCACCATGGGAAACTTCACATGGAAGGTCGTAGACTGAAAATCTACATTAATCCTTGCTATTATTTAATTTTTTTTATAAATATTTTACAATTATGTTATTCGCTGCAAATTATATTATACATAAAGGACTTTTTCTGTATAACCAGTTTATATCAAGATGGACTTTCTCAACTAAAATTTAAGAACATGAAATTTATGGAAAGAAGATAGAAATTTTTCTTTGACGAGTATAAATCATAATAAATTTTCATTTGTAGACGAATAAAATACATTAATATTGCTACAAGCTCAAGCCAGATTACGGAAGATAAAATATGGACATGAACTGAACTGTCATCTAAATACATAGATAGTTGCTAATTCACGTGAGAATCAAAGGACATCGCAAACCATTAAATAATAAAATTGTAATAATTTCAGAATTTCAATAATTTTAGCAAATACGAATCTAAGAGAAATATCATTAAAGTAGGATTTCACTTATTAATAAAAAAATAATTATTTATTTAAGATTATTTTTATAAAATTAAGCAAGTAAGATTATAATAAAAAATAATACTTAAGATAAATTCTAACAATTACAATTAAAAGGGAGTGTCGGTTATTAAAAAAGGTTATAATTCATTGTTGTTCTATAAAAAATTATATAATTAGCATATGTATTGTTGGTGTTTTGTAAAAAATATAACCTATGTATTCTATATTGTACCTTTTATTAGTTGGTGTTTTATCATGTATTTGTTGGTGTTTTTTTATAATAATCTTTTTTTTTGTTAAAAAAATTACAAATTAAAAATTATAATTATAATAGATTTTTTTTAAAACAACATAGAATTTTAGGGAAAATAGGATTCCATTATAAAAGTTATAAATAAAAGAATTACAATTATAATAAAATTTGTATATTTATTTTTATTTTCAACAAATAACATAAAATCCATGAACAAATAGGATAATAGGGGTGAAATAAAATATGGTGCAAACCAAATTTGTTACAAAATAGTACCATTAAAAAGGAATTTTACTTATTAATAATTGTTATGTTATAGATAATTGAATTAATTTTGGGAAATGTTATTTCATAACTATTTTTTTTATTTTTAGAACAATATTTGTAGCATATACTCCTGTATTTACAAAGTGTCCTGCATTTACAAAATGTTGCATATTATGATATAATATATTATAAATAGTTTGGAAATAAAAAAAAAGATCCAGAAAATAACATTTTTTTTAATTTTGAAATCATATAAAATATTTTTTTGATATTTTAGAAAAATTATTTTCGCCAGCGCCAAGCGTGGGTTTTCAACTAATTGGATACTAGTAGCTTAAAAAAAGAGATAATAAACTGTGGTTCGCTGCATTTTAAAAAGAAGAAGAAGAAAACTGCGGTTAGCTGCATGATTGGATATATCTTTTGAGGGCCCAATGTCTATATGTTGGTAGATCACCCACCCCCACGGCCCAAATGATACACTAATTTTATTTTCTTTTTGTTAAGCACCAAATGATATTCCTGTCTTGTGTACAAGTACAACTAATTAATTACACTGTCTGCTTCATCATTATGTAGTTTACGATGATGTGTGGTACGAGACAAGTTTACCCAGTTACTATAAATATTAATGTTGGCAGCTCCAGGAAGAAAAGTTGGCATTTCTCATTAGAGATGCTAGAACTGCAAAAGCACTTGTCAAACGATTTCCAAATATTTAGTTAGAGAATGTGATTGGATGTGTATTTTATAAGTAAAATTTTTCGTATATAAATATGTGTTCCACGAATTAATAAATGATACTTAATTTTCGAAAACAATTTGAGATATTATTTTGAGATCATAGCATGACTCTTTTCTTATATACTAGGAGTCCAAATGCACCCAACCAAAAAAGTCACATATAGACACACAAAGCCTCTAACTACCAGGTAGAGACAATGTATCACAGGTACTTTCACCATCTAAATATTCTCAGTTAGTTCAGAACGAATATATCTACACCAAACTTCAATTTTATCATATTTTGCGGTTGATAGACTCGGTAGTATTTATTTTCCTGAGTTGGTCGTTGTGGATGGGGTCTTATTAAACCTTTTTTTTTTTTTGGTCAGGTATTAAACCTATTTATTTTAATTGCACTCTTCACCCACAATCCCTCCACCAGCTCTGTACTTTATTCTTTTAATTAACATACATTTGTATCAGTCAATCTTATAATTGCTTTCAATCTACTGTATATGAATAATCAAGTCTTATTAAATTTTATCTACAGGTTTTCAGAAGCACTACTCTTCCACGTTCGATGGATAAACTACACTATATATACCATATGTAGACTAAAATTTAAATCATTTTATACAAATACTACCACTTATATTGAGAAGACTTTTGTTAATTACTAATATGTAATTTGCATGATAATTGCATAATCCTTTTATACACAGCATGACTCGAACAAGTAGGACGCTATCAAACTTGAGGCTCTAATCATTGTCCACTGTCCAGGCCAGTTGAATATGGCTCCTTGCTCAAAAATCGTAGACGATGAATCCGTAGTGTAGAATGAAACCGCAAACGAAACCGCAAACGAAACCCTGAACCAATTTTTAAACAGGACGATGCAGAGTGGAAGAGTCCTCTGTCTCATGAGTCATGACGCGTTTAAAATGAAACTGGACTTGGCAGAATATTTTCAACTACGACAACCAGCAATGGTCTTAAAGATATAAAATGAAAGACAGCCAAAAAACTAAAATAATAGTAAATAATTAGAAATAAGAAATCTCTCTACCCTCTACAAGACAACAACTCCCATCCGTAAATACTAGAAAAATATGTATGTTATTAATAAACAGACAGTTTCTTGTAACAACTTGAGAGAATAATTTTTGTATATGATGAACTCCATGGGTTTTCTATATTTAGGACGTTAAAACCCCAGTTTACCCTCACCAGTTTTATCAATATTTTATTCCTGCTGCAAATGAACTTATATATAAGAGTTTCTTGATGTTGATATAATTTCATCCCATCACTCTCTTCCTCTCAGCAAATGCATGTACAAACCTTTTGAGGAATAAGACTTTGCATTATTCTTTCTAATCTTTTTTCTCGATTACGCGTAAGGTATGCATCTTCCACTTGAATGTTTCCTTCAATAAAATTAACTTTATACTTTTGTAATAACACCATTGCATGCTGAATCATCTCATGTTGTTAGTCCCCCTGTTTAGGCCTAAATCTCCCTAACCAGTACTTAAAGTTATAGTAGCAGGGTCTTTACTTATTAGTCTATAGTACTGGAGATCTTTTGCTGAATCAAGAAAATTTGATTCCAAATTTTTCTCTGCAATTTAATTCCAAATCTACTGTACTTGAAGTTACCATTTGTAGTTATGTTAATCATCTTGCTATGAATAGATATTCTGGAAACTGAAAAAGTGGCGGTTGAATTCAGCACGAAATTTGATACATGGTTTTTTATTTTTCTGCAGAATTTGAGTATATGGCTGAGCTAAAGCTTGTTATAGATGGATTGAATGGAGATATGTATTCAAATGAACTAGCTGGTCACTATGTGCCACTCAAGGATATATTTATCGAAACTTCCCCAAGAAGTCCCTTGAGCGGTGCGCACAGTCCTGATAGTGATTCTGTTGGGCTTATCTCAGATGGAGTTGTTAAAAACTCTATAGAGCAGCTCTATAAAAATGTTTGTGACATACAGAGCTCAGAGCAGTCACCTTCGCAGTATAGCATGCTGTCCTATGGCCACGAATCAAGAATTGAATCAGAACTGAGATATCTTGCTGGAGAGGAATATGCGGATGTTGAGACAACAAAGGAGATAGTGTTTATGAACAATGAACCTGTGGAAACTACAGTTCCTGCTGTGAAAGAAAATCGGCAGAGTAATGAAAAGGCTGGGACATGCAAGAAAGTCCCCTCACCTACCAACGCTAAATCTTCACATATTCCTTCTGGAAAACCCAAAACTGTTAGCTCAAGGAGAAAGCCTTTACATGATGGGCCTCCTTTGGTCAAGAAGAATTTAAAAACAAATGGGAGTCCTTTAGGAGTGGTGAAGCAGGTGAATAATTCCAAGGTTTCTTCTGAGGGAGCATATCTTGGTCCTTATCTACTTAAAAAGACTAGAGATTTGGTTTCTCTGGGGAAGATATCTGAGAAGGTGCTTGCATTGGCGCTACGAGCAAAGCAAGCATTTGAGACTTGTGCAGATGAGAAGCCAAATTTGGAGTTTGTTATGTGTTTACATGTTGTAGCAGCATTGTACTGCAGTATGGGAAAGTACAATGAGGCAATCCCACTTCTTGAGCATTCGGTTGATATTCCCATAATGGATGAAGGTGAAAATCATGCACTTGCTAAGTTTTCTGGGTGTATGCAGCTAGGAGATGCATATGGAATGCTTGGCCAAGTTGAGAATGCTATAGTGTGGTACACAGCAGGTTTGGAGATTCAAATGCGAGTTCTTGGAGAGAACGACCCTCGATTTGGCGAGACTTGCAGGTATGTAGCCGAAGCTCATGTTCAGATATTGCAATTTGATGAAGCTGAGAAGCTTTGTCGGAGAGCTCTTGACATTTATAAAGATAAGGGGTCATTGGCTTCCCTGGAATTAGCTGCTAATAGGAGACTGATGGGACTCATCTGTGAGGCAAAAGGAGATTATGAAACTGCCCTTGAGAATTATGTATCGGCAAGCATGTACATGGCCGAAAATGGTCAAGAAGCAGATGTAGCTTCTATTAACCGCAACATTGGTGATACTTTTCTGAACTTGGAAAGGTATGATGATGCTATTTTTGCTTATCAGAAAGCGCTCACCATGTTTAAGCCCGTTAAAGGAGAAAATCATCCAACAGTTGCTTCAGTTTTTATCGGGTTGGCTAATTTGTACAACAAGATCGGGAAATGTAGTGAATCGAAATCTTACTGCAAAAATGCACTTCGAATCTACATGAACCCTGTCCCTAATAGTTCCCTGGAAGAGATTTTAAGTGGCCTAATCGAAGTTTCTGCCATCTATGAAACTTTGAATGATTTGGATCAATCATTAAGTTTACTGCACAAGGCTTCCAAATTATATGATGGCAATGCGTGCCACCGAAGTACATTCGCAGTAATTGAAGCTCAGATGGGAGCATTGAATTACATGAAAGAGAATTATTTTGACTCCTACAAATGCTTAAAAAATGCTATTGCAAAGTTTAGGACTGTTGGCGAGAAGAAATCTGCTTTATTTGCTACCACCCTAAACCAGATGGGACTTGTTTGCCTGCATTTGGATGCCTTCGATGAAGCTGCAAATATTTTTGAAGAAGCAAGGAGCATCTTGGAGGCTGAATATGGACCACATCACCCTGACACACTTGGAGTCTATAGAAATCTTGCTGGCACTTATGATGCGATGGGCAGGTAACTATGTTTCAAATTTTATTTTGTCAACATATCTATAGCTATTTATAACTTTAAAACAGAAATTGGACTATTCTAATGTGACATTCCTTTCTATACGATGCAGGAGGAGTGATGCAATTGAGATCTTGGAACTAATTGTTGCGATTAGAGAAGAAAAACTTGGGATATCAACTTCTGATTTGGAAGATGGAAAGACGTTTGCGATAAGAGAAGAAAAGCTTGGGATAGAAACTTCTGGTGTGGAAGATGAAAAGATGATGTTATCTGAACTACTAAAAGAAGAAGGTATGGTTAGGAACAGGAAATCCAGGTCACTTGATACCCTCCCCGACACCAACTCCACATTAGCACCAGAAGAGTAAATAAAGGAATTGCAATGATGCAACAACTTTTTTCTAAAATGTATGCAAGTTGTAAGTAAATATTAGGTGGTTGATTTATTTGTTTAATTCTTGTTGCAAATTTCATATAATCATCTTTGATTGTACAAGTTGATGAAATTTCTTTATCAATAAAATCTTTCTATGTATTATTATTTAGATAAACTAAAATGGTTAGTTTACTGATCAAGAAAAAGTTGTGGAATTTCCCTTTCATTCGTTCCTGCACCAAGCTTACTAGAACCATTACATACACTTCTCATAGATGAGTGAGGTACTAGTCTTCCTTATCTGTCTCTAAAAATTGTTCCCATCTGATATAAAAGATAAGTCATTTTTTCGTAATGTAAATATGTGAATGAGAGACTAGTTTTCTTTACCATGTTTTTATCTGATCTATTTTTTTTTCTCTGAACAAATACAACTTACCGAGATTTCTCAGGATTATTGTAAAATTTGGTGGAAATATTAGTTATTGAGAACTGATGTGAAGTTTATTACAGGCTCTTGGAATTTAAGCATTTGATTTTTGAGGGACCAGTAAAGAGTTACTAAGAACGAGCTTTAGCTCAGCTCGTTTGCTGCCCCAGAGTAGTGGACACTGTGCAAATAAGGCTGGTGCACCAGTTTACAAGAGTGTTTAGATAAGTTCGTTTACTGTCCCAATCATTTGTTTATATCAGAATCATGATTCCTATTAAAATGTGAATTTTTGAAGAACAAAATAGGTTTTCTT
The DNA here is from genome assembly GCA_036435485.1 of Saposhnikovia divaricata. Taxonomy (NCBI): domain Eukaryota; kingdom Viridiplantae; phylum Streptophyta; class Magnoliopsida; order Apiales; family Apiaceae; genus Saposhnikovia; species Saposhnikovia divaricata. The sequence continues at coordinate 197,813,840 of CM071594.1, forward strand.
ATCAAGTTATTACAGTAGCAATTTGTTTCTTATGAACTTAAGATATATTAATATTTAACAGAATATATTAGTACAATAACAATTACAATTTGTTATTCGGTAGTAAATCCGACTGTTTATAAGTTATGCCAGGATTATTACAAGCTCTGGGGATTTTGACAAGCCTCTGCTAGTGTATTTGGAGGTGTGGATAGAGATCCATTGATAATGAGTTTGGAAATAAAAAGATTTGCTGCCTGAGAGTAGTGTATCCCGTCCCAGCTAATATACCTTGAGGGATCAGTACACAGATTCTCATAGACAGTTCCATTCACCACTGCTTTTGCACCACATTCAACACGAAAACCATAATAACCACCACAACAGAATTTGTGTGGATCCTCGAAACCTGTCATCAAAACAAGACGTGTGCACGTTACATGTCTGGTTAAGATTATGTTTTCTAATTATTCCATAGTTTTTGAGTTGTAAACTTACCATAATTACTTGCATCACTAATGAGTTTGTACTTTGCCTTATAGACATCCACGTATGTGAATGCAGAGTGGGGGAGCTTTGCCTTCAGCTGAGATACCCTGTCCTTAAGCTGCCTATTGAACTCTTGAGCTGCCTTATTCTGATTAGCCACACAGCCATATCTGTCCAGGTCATTAAGCTTTGATTGATCATATATAACATTATACGGCAAGCAGCCAAGTGGTCCAGTGTTGTGCACCCAAAAAAATCTTGCCCCTTCCATGTATAGTTGCTGAAACACAACCAAAAAGTTAACTGTTTGATATTGTTTTTATGTAAGAAGTAACATGAATTGCATAATATTCCTAAAATAGCATACAGATATTGCTTACAGATACTGCCTGGGAAAGTTTGGCTATCAAGCCAGGAATGGACGCTAAGACCTGTGTTTCATTTGTATATTGGAAACCGTAATTAAGATCATTCTGTCCAATGTCGAACGTGTAGAGAGCCTTTGAGAAGTCCCGCGGTCTGGGGAGAATGTTTTGCAGAGGAAGTAATGTGCCTGTAATCAGCAAAAGTAATCGTCACTACTGGCATTTTGTATATTTTAAATCCTTGACAATTGTATAAAGAGCAATAGAGTATGAACATACTATTGCGACTAAGTTGGTTATAGAGTGCACTGGTGCGCGACTTGAACTGCATAAATTGACCAATCTGAATGTCTAGATCGAATGGACTGTAGCCACCTGGAAGAATGGAGGAGCCCCCTGTTGCAAAATTTGCACCATGCCTGAAATTTGTACCAATTGAATCCAAATATGGACTCAAGTAAGGTAACCCCAACTGTTCAGCTGCCTCAAAAAAAAAAAAAAAATTAATATCGATTAAATATTTAAAGTGACTATATAAATCCACAATATCAGCGGATCACAAGCAGTCTAATAATTCAGTTACACTGAGACAGTAAACATTACACAGTGATAGTCACATACTGAAGTGTTACCAATTAGCAGTGAAGATGTTGCACTTAGCCACTTACCAATAAAATCTACAACAATGCGACCATTGCAGTATCTCCCTGAAGGCTTGCCAAAGAATGTTTCTCCATTAGGTGGATTTATTTCCCACATGGCGGCTGATTTCCCTCCAGTGTCCGAATTCGAGTCCCCAAAGTTGTATATTGCCGGAAAACCACAATTCCTACCACGATCACTGAGTTTTCCCGCACAAATCCATGTCGAGAGTAATATCCAGAGCACCCAAATCACTTTCTTAAGCGACATGAATCTGATCGCAACCTACTTTATTTCTCGATGTATAATGTATTATGAAGTGTGCCTGTTTGCTCACAAGCATGGGAATATTTCAGAGACTAAAGCATATTATAAGACTTAAATAGGGTCCTGCTTTCATCATAAAACTGCATGATTCAATTATAGATGGACCATAGAGTTTGTTGCATTTCATCACAAGAAGTTACACATTTACTATATATTCACAAGTTGTGTTCAACTAATAAAATATGAGGAAATTAGCCACTGCATTGTCTTATTTTCTGCAAGTATTTGCATAAATTGTTTCATTCTTTTATCAAGACATGTGAAAGAAGCATAAAGAATAATCAAACATTAATTTAAAAGACCACCAAAATATCATCTTGCATCTTGTTAAGTTGTACTAGAAGTGTTCTCTCCAGGATGAACCTACAGATATGTTTGTATCCTGAATGACATAATACTTAACAGCAGAGCATGGGGAGAATAACTGATCACCACGTGCAGTTATAATTGTAGCCTTGTAAAATCACAAGGCTAGACATCAAGTACATCAGATCCCACATTTCATGCATTTGCAAGTTTTTTTGAAAGGAACAATTTTATTAAACAGTGGAGTCTAACATTACGGCCAGGAGATGACACAATCTTGATGAAAATTTCAAAACAAGCCATAGTCATTCAGGGCAGAAGATGTTGAGTATTCAACAACGAAAGCAAAACCCAAAGCGAATAAACAAGAACAAGAAAATAAACGACGATCACACAAGACAAAGATTTACGTGGTTCGAAAATTCCTACTCCACAAGCCGCACTAATTTTGTATTGATCTCTCACATTGTGTTGTGTTATGTTATGTTACAATACACGAGTATTTATAAGAGAAGAAACTGGGTCAACCAATCAAAGTCTAATTCTGAAATTCCTAACTCTAATCCTAACTCTAATTAGAGTCCAATTCAGGAATTCCCAAGTCAAATCAGAAACCAATTCTGAAACCTAATAGACTCCATAAACCCAACAATCTCCCACTTGGAGTCTGACCACATCTTCACTTCACTCTTGTAAATCTAGTAACAAATAATCCCTCGATCAATAACTCTAACTAGTGCAACGCCTTCTCATCAATCAGTTCTGAAGGCCAGTTGAAGCTATGCAAAGCTTCAACTTTTCATTAGTAACCACCTTAGTCAACATATCTGCAGGATTCTTTGAACCAAGGATTTTCTTCAAGGACAAAGTACCATTGCTAATCAACTCTCTTGTAAAGTGATATCTCAGCTGAATATGCTTCGTCCTAGCATGAAACACAGGATTCTTCGCAAGATGAATAGCACTCTGACTGTCGCTATACAAAGCACTGTCCGCTTGTTTCTTGCCCAACTCAAGAAAATTCTTCAACCAAATCATCTCCTTGCTAGCTTCAGAGATAGCCATATATTCTGCTTCTGTGGTTGAAAGAGCAACACTCTTTTGAAGTCGAGACATCTAACTAATTGCTGTGCCACCCAACGTGAAAATATATCCCGTAGTACTTTTTCTTGTATCCAAACATCCACCCAAATCTGCATCAGAGAACCCTTCCAAGATAACATCTTTCTTGCTGAAACATAATGCAACCTTGGATGTGCCTTTCAAGTAGCGCAACAACCACTTGACTGCTTCCCAATGCTCTCTTCCTGGATTAGACATGAACCTGCTAACAACTCCCACTGCATGAGCAATATCTGGCCTTGTACACACCATAGCATACATCAAACTGCCAACTGCAGATGCATACGGAACTTTAGCCATATCTTTCTTGCCTTCATCCGTTTTAGGTGACTGCTTCTTCGTGAGATTAAAGTGAGTCGCCAACGGTGTACTTCTGGTCTTCGCATCCTGGACACTGAATTTCTGCAACAATTTCTCAATATACTTCTCTTGAGATAATTTCAAAGTACCTTCAGATCTATCCCTTATGATGCTCATACCAAGTATCTGTTTTGCTGCACCCATATCTTTCATCTCAAACTCCTCAGACATCTGTCTCTTTAACCTGTTAATTTCCCTCATGTTTGATCCTGCTATCAACATGTCATCAACATACAACAACAATATGATATAAGATGAATCAAATTGTTTAAAATAACAACAATGATCCATAGCACTCCTAGTGTACCCATTCTTCATCATAAAACTATCAAACTTCAAGTACCATTGTCTTGGCGCTTGCTTCAAACCATACAAGCTTTTTATAAGCTTGCAAACAAGATTTTCTTTCCCAGCTACCTGAAATCCTTCTGGTTGTACCATGTAGATGTCTTCCTCAAGATCACCATGTAAGAACGCGGTCTTAACATCTAGTTGCTCAAGATGTAACTCCTCTGCAGCCACAATACTTAGCACAATTCTAACAGTAGTCATCTTAACAACCGGAGAAAATATATCAGTATAGTCAATACCCTTTTTCTGTTGATAACCCTTGACTACTAACCTCGCCTTGTATCTCTTGCTGCCATCAGGTTCTTCTTTGATCCGGAACACCCACTTATTCTGTAAAGCCTTCTTTCCTGCTGGTAACTCTGTTAAAGACCAAGTCTCATTCTTCTCAAGAGAACTCATCTCTTCTTCCATGGCTGATTTCCACTGAACTGAATCATCCACCTGAACTGCCTCTGAATAACACTGAGGCTCTCCATCCTCAGTCAATAACATATAATATGCTGAAGGAGAAAATCTTTGTGGTGGCCTCACAATTCTGCTAGATCTTCTTACCTCAGCCTGTGGAGTAACTGGAACCGTGTCATTACCATTCCCCAAACTCCCACTATTTCCTGCAAGATCTTCTTCTGTAATATCTTCAAGCACTGCTTTCTCTTTCTCATGTTGTTCCTTTGCAAACTCAGAATCGACTGCAAGCTTATCCTTGTACACTGCACTTTCGTTAAAAGTAACATCTCTACTTCTAACGACCTTCTTCGTTAGTTCATCCCAGAAACGGTAACCCATATCATCTGAGCCATAACCAATGAAGATACACTTCTTTGCTTTTGGATCAAGCTTGTCCCTGTTAGAATCTTTAACACGCACATAAGAAACACAACCAAAAACTCGCAAGTGTGAAAGATTTACCTCCTTTTTCTGCCACTCTTCTTCAGGAATCTTGAACGCCAAAGGAACTGAAGGTCCTCTATTTATGAGATACGATGCTGTGCTAACTGCATCTGCCCAAAAAGTCTTTGGCAACCCTGCATGCAATCGCATACTCTTGGCCCTCTCATTCAAGGTTCTATTCATGCGCTCTGCAACACCATTCTGCTGCGGTGTCTCTGGAATAGTTTTGATCATTTTAATTCCATATTCTGCGCAATAGCTTTTAAACTCATCACTACTGTACTCACCACCATTATCTGACATCAAACTCTTAACCTTCAAACCGGTCTGATTTTCAACTTCGGTCTTCCACTTCTTGAAAGTAGCAAACACATCTGATTTATTCTTCAAGAAATAAACCCATACCTTTCTAGTGGAATCGTCAATGAAAGTGACATAGTAGCGAGATCCTCCCAACGACGCAACTGTTGTTGGACCATATACATCTGTATGAACTAGCTCTAACCTCTCGGCCTTGGGTGTCCTCCCTGATTTTGCAAAAGTAACTCGTTTCTGCTTTCCAAGAACACATGGCTCACAGAACCCAACTTCCACATTCTTCAGCTCTGGAATCTTACCCTTCGAAGTTAATAGCTTCATACCTTTTTCACTCATATGACCAAGTCTTTGGTGCCACAAAGTTGAAGACCCAATCTCATCAGCAACTGTATTTGCTTCATAGCTAGATTGTTCAACTATGTACAACGTCCCCTTTTTCTCTCCACGAGCAACAACTAGATTCCCCTTTATAACCTTCCACTGTCCGTCTCCGAAAGTAACTCGATACCCTTCCTTATCTAACTGACCCACAGATATCAACATCTTCTTCAGTCCAGGAATGTACCTTACATCTTTCAACGTCCAGCTAGTCCCCAAAGAGGTCTTGAGATTAATATCTCCCATGCCCGTAATATCCAGAGTCTCATCATCAGCAAGACGGACTTTACCAAAATTTCCAAGTCTGAAATTTAACATCAAATCCTTGCAAGGGGTAGCATGGAATGATGCACCAGAATCCATAACCCATGATTCAACCGAACATTCAACACAACAAATCAAAGCATCGTCACTCACCACCTCTTCAACTACATTAGCTGAATTATCCTCTTTCTTCTTTCCTTTAGGAGCTGCGGGAGCCGTACACTGATTTCTGAAGTGACCTTTCTTCTGAAAATTCCAACAAACAATCTCCTTGCGATCTTTGGACTGTCCTCTCTTCTGTGACTTCGATCTGCTACGCCCCTGATTCTGCCCCCTATCGGACTTTCTGCCTCTACTCTCAGTACTCAACAAGGAACCTGACGACTCTCCTGAGTTTCTCCTACGAATATCTTCTCCAAGAATCGCATCTCGAACTCCATCAAAAGTCATCTTACTGCTCCCAGATGAATTACAAATAGCAGTGACAAATCCTGACCAACTGTCAGGTAACGAGGATACCAACAATAAGGCTTGTACTTCATCATCGAATTTAATATCCACTGATGTCAATCTTGATAGGATAGAGTTAAATTCGTTCACATGATCAGCAACACAATCACCTTCATTCAATTTTGTGGCAAACAACAAGCGACACAAATATACCTTATTCGAAGCAGACGGCTTCTCATACATATTCGATAACGCCTTGATCAATCCATAAGTTGTCGTTTCCTTGACGATATTGTAAGCAACGTTCTTCGCCAAAGTCAATCTGACAACACCCAGAGCCTGCCTATCCAATAGCTTCCAATCTTTCTCATCCATCTTTTCTGGCTTCTTCTCCTCCAGCGGTTCGTGTAGTTTTTTCTGATACAAATAATCTTCAATTTGCATCTTCCAAAACCGAAAATCTCTGCCATCAAATTTGTCGATCTTTACTTTCCCTTCTTCTGCCATCGCTCCCACTCGCCTGAAAACCTAGGCTCTTGATACCAGTTGTTGAGTATTCAACAACGAAAGCAAAACCCAAAGCGAATAAACAAGAACAAGAAAATAAACGACGATCACACAAGACAAAGATTTACGTGGTTCGAAAATTCCTACTCCACAAGCCGCACTAATTTTGTATTGATCTCTCACATTGTGTTGTGTTATGTTATGTTACAATACACGAGTATTTATAAGAGAAGAAACTGGGTCAACCAATCAGAGTCTAATTCTGAAATTCCTAACTCTAATCCTAACTCTAATTAGAGTCCAATTCAGGAATTCCCAAGTCAAATCAGAAACCAATTCTGAAACCTAATAGACTCCATAAACCCAACAGAAGAAGTATAGGAATAAATTGATAAGAGTTGCATGTTAATTTAAGACGCCTGGTCCATGGAAAGTGTATGTTAAAGGCTATAACGATAATGTAAAATTTTTGCTAAGGGTGAACATGTGTGCTCCAACAGAATTATCCATAATCATGCTCATGTAAAATTATACATAAGGTCTTCATTGGTTAAACAAATATAACCCACCAAATATAGGGGTGAGGATCCTTTGTCCCCTTCTCCATGTCCCCTATACAAAATGGGTGCCCTTGGCGGGGCCCATTGTAAGGAAAATGGAAATAAAAATGTTTCAGGGGCACCCATTTTGTATAGGGGACACAAAAGGGGATATGGAGAAGAGACAGAAGATCCGGGCTCCAAATATAGTTACCCCACTTGTCCGACTGTTGCTGAGCAGTTTTTGGATATCAAACGGACCTCCCCAGAAGGTAATTTCAATGTGGCTGATTTCCCCTCTTTTGCAATCAGTTTCGCTACAGCACCCGCTGCTCTAGCTAATTGTCCACCCTTTCCACGTGTGATTTCTATGTTATGTATGACCGTGCCTTTAGGTAATCTAGTATCGCTAAGGAATTAATGATTAGAGTGTTCAAACTTTAATGTATTATCTAAATAATGTCACTAGATGCCATGTCATATAGATAATTTAGCTAAGAATTTTACACCCTTGAAAATGCTCTAAAGGACGCTTACATAATATACTATTTCGATCAATTTAAAATATATGAATTGAACGGAAAGTTTTTGCATGTATGGGAAAATATAATAAAATGTTTGTTTAAATTACTTTATCAATTAAAGTTTCATAACTTTTGAATTTTTAGATTTTATTTTGAATCATTGAAGGATAATTACTTGCAAATTATTATAATTCATTATTTTTAATATATTTCACGTTACATTTTTTTAAGAAAATTATTGAGATTAAAGATGTGAATTTTGTGGGATAATGGCCAAAAATGCCATTTTTTAAAGATTTTATTATACAAATACCGATTTTAAATATTTTGGCCAAAAATACCAGCCTATTACGCATTTTCAAATTGGGTAATGCTATTATACATTTGAGAAATGGATATCATGTAATAAATTTTTAAAAAAAAAAAGAAAAAATAAATAAATTAAATAATGAAGATACGCATTCTAGAAATGCGTATTACACTTATTTTGAAAGTGATACGCATTTCTGGGATGCGTAACACAATTTTTTTTTAATTTTTTTTGAATAAAAATGAATCAATTCATTAATCAAAAGTCATACGACATCTACAAATACAATCGAAAGGACAGACGCTTAAGGGGATCGCTGTTGAATCCTTCCCAAAGGCAACCAAGCGATTTTAAGATGATTGAAAGTATGTACCAGTAGTTTTTTTCATCGAACTGTTCTGTGCAAACGACCGTAGAACCATAGATGCGATTCCATAATAACCTTCATCCCTGAATCAAAACCATGAAAATCTTGCCAAAAAAATTTTCATAATAGTTTTTTATTTTAATTTTTTTTAATTTTTTATGTAATACTTTCATGATAGTATTACTCTTTTTGGAAATGTGTAATACACTGGTATTTTTGGCCAAAAAATTCAGAAGTCAAAAGTTTAAAAAAATATTTTGGCATTTTTTCAATTTTGTGCTACTCGATTAAATGCAATTAGTAGAGAAGATTTATCAAATTATTAAAATAAATTTACTATTATTACATATTAATTATTTAATTTAGGAATTGTGTCTCAAAATTTATAATTTAAAATTGTTATATTAAATTATTGTTTGACTTTAATGAAATTTAATTTGTTTCAATAAAAAAGTATGATTTTTATTTAAATTTCAAATTTATTATTAGTAATCCAAAAAGTCCAATCGTTAAGCCCACAAAGATGCCGTAAGGCACATGAAATGCATGATGTCTGTAGTTGGGAGGCACACAAGGTGCATAAATAAATGTCTATAATTCGGGTACGCAAAATTGCACAATAAAATTGAACTTGTTGAAATAAGCAGGCGAATTAACATGAGTAAAATTCTTATGTAAAAAAAAAACATGAGTAAAATTAATCTTATTCATAAAAAATTGGGGTCCTTTGTTCCTTTTTTACTCAAATTACAATTGAACTTCGATATAATAATAATCGATAAGTAATAATTTCTTTAAAATAGTAATTTTTTAATCCTAACAAAATTGAAACAGTGTATATTTACTTTCGGTAAAATAATAAATTGGATAAAGTAAAAAAAAATTCGATACCAAGATTAATATTTTAAAGAGATTTAACTGTAATTGCCCCTTATTTAGCGAAAAAAGGAAAAAAATCTTATTCATAGGAAAGTGATAAGTGCATAATTTTGCATATTTTTATTGCCTATTTATTGCTTGAATTCGTATTTTAATAAGTAATTTTGTTCTATTTCAGGAAATTTCAAGAAAAATGAAGAAATGACAAAATGAAGAAATAAAGTTCAAAAGACCGCAGTTTAGGGCTTAAGAATTTATTTTTATTTAATAAATATTTTATTTGATTAGAAAATTATATTTATAAATATCTAATAATATTAGGTATTTATTTTTATAATTTTCGGATTAAATTAATTATTTATTATTTAAAAATTATAAGTCGAGCGGGATAAAAAGCATTTCTACGGAACCCATCTTTGCACAATAAAAACATGGCCGGCCAAGGTTTTGATTTTTCCATGCCATGGAATCTTGCAAAGTGGAAAAGTCATAGAACATGGGTGGAGTTGGTTTTGAATTAGTTGTAAAGTTTGTAATTATTTGATTTAATTATGAAATGGTGTGCTAATTGATTCCTATAAATAGGAAGTAATTCTCATCTTAAAAAGACATTAGGAGTAGATTAGGATTAGGATTAGTTCACTCCCAAAATTTATTGTAATTTTTCCTGCAATTCTTATAAACAGATTAATTTTCAGTTCCTATTTATTCTGCATATAGTTATTAATATGAAGTATTAGTTCCCTGTTTTTGTTTTATCAGTTTCAATTCACAAGCCCAATTCCCCTTCTTTTTCTTTGTCAACATCAAACATAGCCCAGCACCTTCTCCTACTTTTCCAGTTCACGCACAAGACTTTTTCTTCTTTTTCCCTTTTCATCACAATCCCATCTCCCATACCTTTCCATTTCCTTTTAATTACAAACCCAAAACCCACTCTCTTCTCCCCTGTACTTTCCATCCAAACCAAACACCACCTCTTTTATTTTCAAAACCACAAAACCCACCCCTAGTTTTTCATCCTAGTTGTGATTTTCTTTTAACATAGAACTGATCTGTTTTTGATTGTAAGAAGTCGTTTTGCCATGTTGAGTTTTATTGCAGATATTAGTGTTTGGTTGAGTTCCCTGCGTGGTTTTATTAGCATCTTATTTTACCGGTTTAGCTGGGTGTGAATTGAGTTGTTGAGTTTTGTTAACTAAGATTGCTGTCGAGTTGGAGTCGCCTGTTTTGCTGAGTGTTTTAGTTTTGTTCGCTGCGAGTTTTCGTTTTTGTTACCGAGCTTGTTTTTCTGAGATTTTGCGAGTTTGTTTGTTTGAGTTTGATAAAGTGAATCGATGGGTTAACCATTTTCTGGTTTCGTTTTGCTGCGAGTCGAGTGTGTCGTTTTGTAGTGTTTGTTATGAACTGCGTTACTGCGTTACTGAACTTCAATTCCCTGGTGTCGTTTCTAATAGATTTATGTTGTTGAATTACGGTTTGTACCGAGTTAACTAGGCCTAGTCGCTGTGTTTTGAGTCTGTCGAGTCGCTGTGTCCGAATTGTTTGATTTCATTTTTTGCTGGGTTCGAGTAGAATTTCCTGAGTTTATTGTCGTTGTTAATTCCGTTTTTAAAGTTTTTAGTTGCTGCAGATTTCTTTGTGCGATTTGATTTACTGGATTATTGGTTTGGTTGAGTTTCGTTTTTTCTGGTTTCTGATGTTCGAGTCCAGCAAATTTCTGTTCTTTGTTTTGTTAATAATTTAATTTTCTAGATAACTGTTTCAGAATTAGAATAATAATTAAATGTTTTTTTTTAAAAAATAAATAAATAAATAATTAAAATAAAATTTAGATTTAATTTTCAATTTGTAGAATAATTCTAGAAAAATTAAATTTTTAATAATTCAGTTTTAATTAGTTAAATAAATTTTCTTTTAGTAAATAATTAGAGTAAAATCAAAAATCATCCAAAATTCATTTGTTCTAATTCGCCTAAATTAGAAATTAAGGATCGCGAATAAAATTATTCCCTGTGGATCGAATCATAAATACTAAAACGATGATCGTGCGCTTGCGATTTTAATTGTATCAAGTAAAAAAAACTACTATAGAAGTGCAATTGGAAGAGATTGCTAAATGCAGTAACAAATTGCTTTACGCAGTAAGCTGAAGTTACGATATTATCCTCACTCAATTAATTCAATAATCAAATTTCAAAATTGACTATATACATTTTCAATGTCATTAAATGACTTGTATTTAGTGCCTTTTCATTATTTTCGTTCATTACATCTTCAAATCATGTACTCCTAGTCGGAAACAACATACAGTAATTATTATGTTTGCATTCCTTTTCATTTTTGCATTCCTTTTCATTTTTTTTGTTTTTTTCCACTCTATCCCTAATTATATTATTTTCTAATTTTGTGTTAATTTTCCAATGTATTTGTGATTTGTGCTTTTAACAAATTATATGTCATCAATTTTTAAAATTTTCTAATTTTCATACTAAAAAAAGGTTTTCATAAACAAAAATAAAATCTAACAAAAAATTAGGATCAAATATAATATGATTACATATAATTTTATTGTTATAAATAAATATATAAGATTCTTTATTGAATTCTATACATGATCTATGTTATGTCTGATTTTTAAATTTAGATGAGATTCTACTTTAAATTCGATATTTTAAGCTTAATTGCTATTAAATATTGTGATTCTAATAATAACAAATCAATTTGAATGAAAAATAAAGTGTTTGTGATGACATTCTTCCGTGTTCTTTTTTTAACGGTGTTTTTTATCAAATGCAACTCATATATATTATGTAAATTATTTTAACATAAACGGTAACTATTTAGTTTATTAGGCATTTTATATATTATAATTATATTTTTCTTATAAAATAAGACCATCTTTTATATATATAAATAATAAAATAATGGTATAAGTATTGGTTGATTTGACAAAATACAACATTATATTAATAAATATTAGCTTTACCTACATGCAATGTACATAAATTATGAGTATTTTACTGTATAGTAATATTTTATTTTAAAATTTAAATATTTGTTCGTTTTCTTCAATATTTCATTTTCAATTTAAATTTAATATACTAAACTTTTTAAATGCGTGAATATTATTATATCTTATTTAGTTGTATTTTTATTTTCATAATATAAACATAAATAGTGTATATTATTTTTTTTCTAATTTTTATTTCTAATACTACTTTATTTACTACATGAAATGTGGTGATGATCAAATAATCAACCACTCCATCCAAGGTATATTAGTATTAGGTATAATTTTTTAAGAAAATACGAACACTAAAATAAATTTTAATTTTAATTGATAGTCATGGAGAAGATGAAAAACGAAAAAAATAGTTGTACTCAGTTACAGCATTCTTTTTTTTTTGATAGGCAAAGATTTTATTAGAATAAACCATAAGGCCAGACATGATACAATCACTGATACAAATTCCTACTAAACTATCTCTGATACAAATTTCCACTGAATTCGGTCTTCAAAAATAACTACCGCTGAACATGCTTCCACTGAATTTGATCTTCCATTTTTAGTAATGTCAAACACCAAATGAGCAATTCCAGAATCACTGTTCAGAACCTGTGATTTAATTATAGTTGGTTTCTAAACCACCTCTATCACGATTTACGGTCTAAAAACACTATAAGAAAATTAATCAACCTTAGTTGTAATTATAGTTGGTTTAAAGATCGTATCAATCACGATAAACGATCTAAAGACACTATAAAGAAACTATAGAACCCGAGTTCTATATATAGTTGGTTTCTAGATCACATCAACCACGATTAATGATCTATAGACACTATACTAATTTAGAACCCGAATTTTATTATAGGAAGTTTGTAGATCAAATAAGTCTAGAATGACAATCTAAAGATACTATAGACTTTTAGAACCAGAGTAATTATAGTTGGTTTTTAGGTCGCATACTACTACTGAATATACCACTCAGTGCTATGAATCCCTAAAGCGACCTAAAGACACTATAAAAATGAACTTGAATTCAATCTATAGTTTGTTTTTAGATCGCATCAATCGTTATTAGTGATCTATAGACACTATAAAGGCTTATAGTTGGTTTCTAGATCGCATTTATCAAGAAAGACGCTCTAAAGACAATATAAATTAAGAACTGGGGTTCTAATTAAAGTTGGTTTTTAGAACGCATCAATGAAAAATGACGATCTAAATACACTATAAAAATCTGAACCTGCAATCCCTTGTTGCTTTAAGCATCTGCCAACATTATCACTATCCACCACTGAAGCTTCTACGGAAACTGCCCGATCCACAAATGACGAACCACTGTTATTCCTAGCAGAGAGGGCCTCGTTAAAACCCCACAAGAATAAAACCCCGTGGGAAAAAAACTCAAGGGGGAAAAAGAGTGCCCTCTCGCCGAAATACTGATGAACCCACAAATTTGTAATAAATGTAGAACTGAGTTTAAAGTTCTTGAACTGAGTCAACTGTCAATAACTGTCAAAATCACCGAGTCTGAGCTTGATTCTGGTAAGTAAACAACTTTTGTGTTCCGCTCTTCCAATTTGCATCATTAATGTAGATGAGCCTGCTAATACAGTGAGTACTTGTTTTGCCGAATTTAATCACCAACAAAGTAAAAAAGGCATCGTCTGATGTGTGAACTAATTTATCAAAATTTAAAGTACTCATACTTCTTGACAACCCGTACCTGAGCCGTGGCCTAGTGTCTCACGGACTTACCTTTGGAAAATACCAGGGAAACATTGACTGAGTTGAAAAAGGTTATGACTGAGTTGACTCGATGAGTTGCTGCTCCAAGATCTCGAATTTATCGCTGAGCTTTGTCTCCATGAAGTACATCTAATACTGCTATTACTTTCTGGCCATTATTGTGCAGCTTATCAACCAAAGATCCACAAAATCCGCACAAGAAAACATCACTATAACCGCCCGCACAAGCATGCGTTTCCTCCACGCGCCGCTGGGTATGGCTTCCAAAATCGAGCTGAACTCTGAGTTTGCCCACAACTTACTCCTACGGCCACTTGTTTAATTATCAAGAACAAGAAGAACACCGGTTGAAGGTCACCGGAATTTTCTGACTCCGGCCACTTATTTTACATCCCAACTCAAGACATAAGAACTTTATCACTCCACAAATAACTGTCGATTAAACCAGCCTCAAAAACCACTAAAAACGAACCGGAAGCATCAAAATCTGGCGACCAAGAAATTTTCCGGTGAGTCTAAAATTAACCCAGAAAATCATACCAAGAATATATACTACTATTTGAACCTTGATCTATACAACTACGTAAACAGAATTTACAACCAATAACAACAACATTTTTCCGACGACAGTAAACTTCAGAAAAAATCAAGAAAAATACATGTATAAACTCCACAACACACGATCTATACATACGTGCAATCAAAAGTAACAAACCATCAACCGAAACCCAATATTGAATCTTTGTCGAAAATAAAGTTTACCAAATCTGCGATTTGAAGACGTGGGTGGAAAGAGGGTTGAAAGAGGATCATTTTGATAACTAATATATAAGGTTTGGAACCCGATAACACCTAGAAATGGATATTAATGGATGTTTGAATGATGTTGGGGAAGAAGAACACGGGGGGTAGTAGTTGATTTACTTTAATTCGATATTCTGAAGTAGAACGATTTAAAGAACATAACTGAAATTGTCCAGAGAATAAGTCTTTGTTATTTAATTGCATAGCAATCTTCAACTTCGCCAAATTTTCATGCATCACACAACTGTTTAGAAAGGTCACGAATGATAATAAAACTACACACTTACAAAATCACAACCTGGCCTCTAGATTGTTTTTCAAGAGTCGAGAGTTGATACTTGTAATTTGTAAAAGAAACAGTTACAGCATTCTAATATTAGACCAAATATTAGACCATGTGATTATTGGCGTTATACCATATCACCAAACACGAGATTAAAATTTGTATTAACGAGGTAAACAGAAGTGGCTATTAGGAGTAGCATTTAGGGGTCGTTTGGTTCGTGAAGTGGTATCGGGTTGGAATTAAGAATCGGGTTAGGGTGGTATGGGGTTGAGGTATCAATCTTGATATCATGTGTTTGGTTAAGTGATAGAATGAACATGTATGATTTAAAATATTTTTGAGTTATTTATATTAATTAATTTAAAAACTAATATAATTAATATTTTTATATAATTTTAAGTCATTAGTTTAATTTTGTATTTAACATTTACATGTAATTGTATAAATAAGAATGAAAAGTGTTGTGGAATAAAAACTATGTTATTAAATTGCGGCTAGGGTTTGATTGTATTTAATACCAAGGTGTGTGAGCTTCGTGCTTTTAATGGCTGCTCTTGTGCTCGTGGCTGAATTTGCCTTCATAAGATGCCTACGTACTTTGATGAATGTCAAAGATCAAGCCAAAAAACGTAGTTCTGAGAATGAGGGGTCAGGCCCTTTATATAGGCTGAGAAGCCTGAGAATTATGGTAGGATTCGGAGACTTGGTGGGCAAGTCACCTCCTTGAGGAAGGTTCTAGACTCCTTCCTTGTAGGAATCAGTTTCCAAGTTGAATTAGATGCCTTGGAGGCTAAGTCTAGCAGGAGTAGTATCCTTATTTGACTCTTATTTGCTGAGCTGTTTATTACCCTTAATATTAATTACGAAATTAATATTAAAAGTAGGGTTTGGACCTTGTTGGTGGGCCCCACGTTTGGACCATACTGGGTCTAATTAATGCCACATTAAATGTGTCTCTAGGGCTTAATTTTAGCCCATATCATTTGCCCCCAACTTCTAGGAAAACTGATCAGGTTTTCCTTGAAGTTTTAACGGCCTTTCTCGAGACTCGGGTCAGGGTTCATAATTATACACTAGTGTTTCACGAATATCGTCTTTTGTAAAGTGTGGAGCGACCTACAAATTTATGACAATTTGCCTTGTTCGAGGCTTGAGCAATTTTCTAATAACCTCGGTTACTGAATTTTGCCTTTTTCATATGAAGGAATCATCCATAGTACTTCCCGTATCATATATATATATATATATATATATATATATATTTTATTTTTTGAGTTGTACAGTACCCACAGGTATTTTCAAAAAATCAATTTTTAGTATCAATTTTCGACCAGGATTTATTTATTTTGACCAAGATTTTCGACCAGGATTCTGGTCGAATTAAGGCCTTCGTGAATCCATGGTCGACAGGTTTTTCGACCAGGATTCCTGGTCATTTCGACCAGGATTCCTGGTCATTTCGACCAGGATTCTGGTCAAAGTATGCGTTCAGTTATTCTCTGCTCGAAGACTTTTTCGACCAAGATTCCTGGTCATTTCGACCAGGATTCTAGTCGAATTAAGTGTCAAAATATATTTTGGTCGACAGCCTTTTCGACCAGGATTCCTAGTCATTTCGACCAAGATTCTGGTAGAAGTAAGCATCTAAATATATTTTTGATCGAAGGCTTTTTCGACCAGGATTCTAGGTCATTTCTACCAGGATTCTGATCGAATTAAACGTTAAAATTTCTTCTTGTCGAACACATTTTCAATCAGGATTCTTGGTCATTTCGACCAGGAATCTGATCGAATTAAGCTTCAAAATTTCTTTTCGTCGAATACACTTTCGATCAGGATTCTTGGTCATTTCGACCAGGAATCCGATCGAATTAAGCGTCAAAATTTCTTCTCGTCGAATGTATTTTCGACTAGAATTTGTGATCTATTCGACTAAAATTCTGATCGATATCCAGGCCTTCTTGGCTAGTGGTCCTGCTTTATTGAGTCTAATGTTTTGTTGGGCCTATGGGCCTAAGTGAATTTTGACCTAGCCCAATTCCAGAAGCTTCGATGATTTCCATAATATTTTCCAAAATATTTCTGATTTTTCTTGCAAAATATCTTAGATATTTTTGTGGAACATTCCAGAATTGGGCCTTTTCAAATTGGGCCAACTTCACGGGCCTTTAGCAGGTCAATTCTATCATTTTGACCGGTCATTGTAGGTTTTTTGATCGTTTGCAAGTATATCAACCGGTTAGAGAATTCTATAAAAGAGTGAGAGTGGAGAGTTCACTTCTCACTCTCTCATTTCTACTCCACACTTCTCTCACTTTTAGTTAGTAATTTTCTCTCAAGTCTCCATCGAAGTTTTCTCGGCCAATTCCGGCCTTCTTCTCCGGTCGTCTTCTCCGTTTTAAGTCGAGGATCTCAAGCTGTCATCAATGGACAAAGCTCAAGCTCGCCTTATGAAAATGAACTCAGCCTCTTCCAAAGGTACCATCAAAATTCGTTCTCCTTACACATCTCTTTTAGATATGTTAAATAAACGAGCAGACGACTATCCCTCCTTAGCCGAGTTAGATGCGTATGATTGTTGTAATACATATCACGATACTGATGAAATTATTAGATATAACAAGTTATATAAAATTAGAAAATCTTATAAACTTGTCCCAGCTGGGCCAGGTGACAGGCCTTGTCATTGGAGGCCCAATGCTTTATGTATCTATAGGGAGTGCTTAATAGCGGGCCTCCGTTTCCCTTTTCATGAGTTCATCCCCCGCCTTTTAGCTGACATTCAGTGTAGCCCTTGTCAACTACCCCCAAACGCATGGAGAATAATCATGTGTTTTATGGTTTTGTGCCTAAGGCAAAACCTTCCTTTATCTGTCGCCCTTTTTCGTAAAATTTTCCAAATTTACAACAGCCCTGCTATATATTCTGGCTGGGTATATATCAAACTTCGTCCCAAAGTCCCCCCTATATTAATGGTAAATCAGTACCAGACAACAACCCTGGCTGGAAGAAAGAGTTTGCTTATCTTGAGTGGGAGGGTGGTGACTGGGGTACTCTCTTTAGAAAAACCTTTTCGAAAGTTTCAGATGGGTATGCTAAGAGGATCACCCTTAGTACCGAGGATCAAGCTGCTTTTGACACCTTAACCAAAGGCGATGGTATGTCTATAACCTGCCAAAGCCTCATAAATGAAGAATCTCTGAGGGCAGTAGGCCTCTCACAAGTTTCTGAACGGGGTAACTTTCTTTCCTGCCTTTGTTTTTTTCGATTTTCATGCTTGACTTATTCAATTGTGTTTCCATTTATGTCATTTCAGTTGCAAAGATGCTTGTGGAAGCTTCCCCTGATCCTGATACCGAAACTTCCAGGATGGTCCGGGCAAAGAGGAACGTCGATCCTTGAGAGAAAGGAACTGAGCCCGGGTTCTTACGTGCTCATAAGGTCCAAAAAGTGGACCTTAGATTTGGTGATATAACCGACTTGGAGGGGAGCTCTCAAGTAAACGTCCAATCTGCTGTTTTTAGGCCCTCTTGGGGCTTCAGGAAGCGGGACTCTGTCGTGGGATCAACCAAGCATGCCATGGACTGGTCATTGAATTCTATTACCCCACCAGACTACAAAGATTTAGTCATGAACGGAGGTATTGGGGAGTCAGAAGCACTCGGTTCTCAAGCTCTAGCTGTTGTAAGTCTCAAACTTTATTTTTCCAAAACTTTCATATTTTTTGTTTTATTCTTGTGTTACCACTCTGTTGTTTTTGTACAGGCTAACGTCCATTTCCAGAGCTTACTCCACCAGGCCAAGGCTTGGAAGGAAAAGGCCAAGGGATTCGAGACTGAGTCCCAGAAGAGGAGTCTGCACATCCATCAACTAGAGGAGCAGCTGAAAAAGAAGAAGGAGGAGTTGGTTGGTGCTCAGGCAGAGCTGGTGGCATTGAAGGACGACAAGGAAAAGCTGATTGATGACTACTTGGATTTAGCTGAGTATAAGAGTCTTATGGATCAGCATGATGAGATGCTTTTTCCTAGTCAGTTTACTGAGGGGTGGAACAAGGCTCTTGAGGCTGTTCTGAGGAGCCATCCTGGCTTATTCCAGCTTTTGGACTTTGTGAGCCCTCATCTTCCTACCACATTATTAGTTGATGAGCCAGGTTCCAGTGAAGAGCTATTCGGGGAGGATGATGCTCTGGTCAAGGAGCATGCTACTACTTTAGTCTTGGATCCTAAACTTCCTCTGGTTCGGTCCAGTCCTGCTAATTCTGCTGCGGATGGATCCACTACAGCCACCAGCTCTGAGGATGGTTCTCATGCTAAGGAGGTCCCTAAGGCCTCTTAAGCTTTATTTATTTATCTTTCGCTTATCAGAACTCTTGGCTTTTGCAATTTAACTCAATAGCCTTCGGGCTTTTATTTATGTAACCTTTTAACTTAACTATTTATGCAGTTAGTTTCTTTTGTGTTCATTTTCTCGCCTTTGCTTATAGTTTGTTAAGCTTTAGAATTTTTCGGGTACTTGGCCCCATGGCTGGTACTAAACTCATAAGCTGGTTCAACATTTGTCTTACGTGTTTATATTAATAAAAGAAGTGACTCAGAAGAAAAGCCAAAAAAACGTTATTAAGCAGTCGAAGAATGTTGATAAAATGGGTTCAACCCTTACATAGATAATATGTCTCCTACTCGGGGCATTAGGCCCTGAAACGGTTTAATTGAACCTTATTTCTACTTCTCCTATTAAATAGATAAAAAGCTAAGTCCTTACAAGGATAGCTTAAACATAATAAATCTTCAGGTTAAAAGCATGCCAGGTACGTGGCACCTCGTTTCCTTCCAATGTCTCTAACTTGTAGGATCCTCGTCCCAGTGTCTTCTTGACTCGATAAGGCCCTTCCCAATTGGGGGCTAGCTTTCCCTTTTGACCAACTCCAGAGGCCTCTATCTTCCTTAGAACCAAGTCGCCTTGTCGAAAGAATCTCTCTTTAACCCTTTGGTTGTAATGGAAAGATGCTCTCTTCTGATGTTCTACATTCCTGGCATTTGCTTCATCCCTGACCTCGTCAATTAGATCATGGGCTAGTCTCATGCCTTCTTCGTTAGTCTCCGGTTCATATGCCTCAACTCGAGGTGATCCATGCATAATTTCAAGGGGCACAACTGCCTCGGCTCCATAAGCCAACAGAAACGGGGTTGCTTCAGTTATCACTTTACAAGTGGTGCGATACGCCCAAAGTATAGGCAGTAACTCATCCACCCAAGTGTTTCTTGAGCGTTCGACCCTCTTCTTCAGTCCATCAAGGATAATTCGATTGGCTACCTCTGCCTGTCCATTAGCTTGCGGATCTGATGTAAAACGAAGATCAATAGCATTTTCCTCGCAGTATTTCTTAAACTCTTTATTATTGAACTGTGTCCCATTATCTGTCACAAGGATAGGGGATTCCATACCTACAAATGACGTTCTCCCAAAAGAACTGGGCAACTTGCTTGGTGGTTATCTTGGCTAGAGGTTTAGCCTCAATCCACATGGTGAAGTAGTCGATGGCCACTATTAAAAACTTCCTCTGTGCTGAGGCTACAGGGAAAGGGCCAAGAATATCCATTCCCCACATTGCAAACGGGATAGGAGAATTAACTGATGTCAACATCTCAGGAGGCTGCATTACAATTGGGGCATGCTTCTGGCATCTATCGCACCTCTTAACATAGTTCTGTGCATCGGTCAACATCTCTGGCCAATAGAATCCCAAACGAGTTATCTTGTGAGCTAAGGCTCTGCCCCCAAGTGCTGTCCACAGATTCCTTCATGAACTTCCTCCAAAGCTTCCCTTGCCTCTTGGGGCCTCAAACACTTTAAATATGGGATGAAAAAAGACCTCTTGTAAAGGATGCCTTCAATCAAGGTATCCCTCAATGCTCTCACTGATAGCTTTCGTGCCTCCAAGGTATTGCTAGGAAGCCATTCGGTTTCCAAATGGGCTTTGATAGGATCCATCCAACAGCTACCTACATCTATCGGAGCCATCAACTTTGAGTTGACAGTCAGGGCTTTTAAGACCTGGAAGTAAACACTTCCTGAATAATTCTCTATCTTAGAAGAAGCGAACTTAGACAGAGCATCAGCCGTAACGTTCTTTTCTCTCGGAATGTGCTCAACATTGCACTCCTCAAACTGGGTCATAACAGCTTTCACGACTCTCAGATATTTTGCCATAGTTTCATCCTTAGCTTCAAACTCACCATTCACTTGCGATACCACTAGTCTTGAATCCCCACAAACTTTGAGATTCTTGACCCTCATTATTCTGGCCAAGCCTAACCCGGCTATCAAGGCTTCATACTCATCCTCATTGTTAGTTTTCGGAAAGTCCAACTTCAAAGCATACTCGACTGTGAAACCATCGGGGCTTTGCAATACTAAACCTGCACCACTAGATTTTGTTTTTGATGCTCCATCAAAATAGAGCACCCAATACTCCTTCAGGTCAGGTACAAGTTCCTCAACTGTTGGTCCGTCAGGACTTCAATCTTATGTGCCTGGAACTACGGCCGTAGCTTCCTCGAGATTGTTATCAATGCCAAGGCAAACTTCTCAATGGGAGAGTAATTCAACTCAGCCCCGTGCAACACCTTGCTCACATAATAGATAGGTTTCTGGACCTTTTTCTCTTCTCGAATGAGAACGGCACTCAACGCTTGCTCAGATACCGCCAGGTATAGATAAAGAGTCTCGCCGGGACTAGGTTTGACCAGCAACGGGGCTTCAGCCATGTACTTCTTCAGTTGTTCAAAGGCCTCCTGGCTCTCAGGGGTCCACTCAAAGTTTTTCACTTTCTTCAATGCCTGAAAGAATGGAAAACATTTGTCACCAGACTTGGAGATAAATCTTCCCAGTGCTGCAACTCGGCCGGTTAACTTCTGTACATCTCTTATAGAATAGGGTGGTTCCATGTCCAAGATCGCTTTGATCTTATCAGGGTTGGCCTCTATGCCTCTCTCCGAAACCATCAATCCCAAATATTTTCCTGATCCAACTCCAAAAGCACACTTGGCTGGATTTAACATCATCTTGTGGTGCCTCAGCACTTCGAATGCCTCTCTGAGGTGTTTGATATGGTCTGCCTTGAACAGGCTCTTGACTAACATGTCATCAACATAGACCTCCATGATTTTTCCAATCAGATGGGAGAATATCTTATTCACCAGTCGTTGATAGGTAGCTCCTGCATTCTTTAGACCAAAAGCCATAACAAGGTAGCAGAAAACATCAAAGTCAGTTATGAAAGATACCTTTGGGATGTCATCCTTATGCATCTTAATCTGATTGTAGCCGCTGAAACCATCCATGATGCTCAACATCTCATGTCCAGCTGTGGCATCTATCAACATGTCTATCCTCGACAAGGGAAAACAATCCTTCGGACATGCATCATTCAAATCAGTGAAGTCTATACACATCCTCCACTTCCCATTTGCTTTCTTGACCATCACAGGGTTAGCCAACCATTCGGGAAACTGAATTTCTTCAACAAATCCAGCTTCTAAGAGCTTATCAACTTCTTGCTTAATGGCCTCTTGCCTTTCAGGAGCAAAGTTCCTCTTCTTCTGCTGTATTGTCTTCCGGTTAGGGTCGACATTCAATCCGCGAGTTATAAGTTAGAGATCAATCCCTGGCATATCAGCCACTGTCCAAGCAAACACATCACTATTTTCTTGTAAGAATGCTATCAATTTGCCCTTCAAGGGTTCCTTCAAAGAAGATCTTACATAAGTAACTTTTTCAGGGTCGCCCAACTCTAGAGGTATGGGAACCAAGTCCTCTGCTGGCCTTCCTTGGTGTTCATCATCACCGCGGACATCCATGTCTTCAATCGGGAGTACCTGCCCCCGGCTCCATCAGCTCTCAAAGCAGCCACATAGCAACTTCTGGCCATTTTCTGATCTCCTTTCTGTTCTCCAACACCATTCCTGGTTTGAAATTTGACCTTCATGTGATAGGTAGAGGCAACAACATTGAACGTATGAAGTCCGGTCCTTCCCAAGATTGTATTATATGTCAAGGTAGCCTTGATCACCAGAAAATTCAGCATCTGAGTGGCTTCCTTAGGTCCTTGCCCGATTGTCACGGGCAGCTGAATAGTCCCTTCAACCTTGGACTCAACTCCGTTAAATCCGTAGATAGGCATGTTGGTCGGGGTCAATTGAGAGTCAGTGTACCCCAATCTTTACAAAAGCGTCATGAAACAAGATATCAACAGAAGCTCCATTATCTATCAAGACCCGCTTCACCTCTGAGTTTCCAATTACAGGAGTTATGACCAACGGGTCGTCATGGGGGAACTTCACCCCTTCAAGGTCTGAATCATCAAAGCCAATTGCTATTTCAGTCCTAGCATGCTTCGGGGCCTCTCCCACGATGTGCATTACTTCTCTGGCATACGCCTTTCGAGAGTTTCGTGTTGTGCCGGCCGCTGTCGGGCCTCCCCATATCATGTTGATAACTGGTCCTCGGGGCTGTGGGTTACGATCACGATCGTTATCCCTCCTGTCATTGTCTCTCCTATCATAATCCCTTTTCTAGGTTCCACGATCTTCACTCTTGGTGAACTTGTTTAACTTTCCCTTCCGGATCAAAAATTCAATCTCGTCCTTTAACTGTCTACAGTCATCCGTATCATATCCCACATCCCTGTGGAACCTACAATACAGATCCTTGTTTCTCTTTTCGGGGTCACCCCTGAGTGGCTTCGGCCACCGAAAGTCTTTATCCTTCTCAATATCTAACAAAATCTAACTCCTAGGAGCGTTCAGCCTTGCATAATCAGAAAATCTCGGTCCCAACCCCTTCTTTGGTGGTGACTCAGAGTCCTTGCTAGTCCGGGGATACTTGTCCCTAGCGTCGTACTCTTGCTCTTGCTTTCGTTTCTTTGAGTCGTTGGAACCCTTGCCATTGCCTCTTGCAGTTTCCTTCTTCATGCTGTCCTCAGCCTTGATATACTTATCGGCCCTTCGTTGGAGCTCAGCCATGTTTTCAGGAGGATGTTTTGCCAAAGACCTTTTAAAGAAGAGATCAGTGGTTCCGTGTTCCAGGGCTACCATGGCCACCTTATTTTCCAGATCAGTGATATTCAACGTCTCTTTGGTGAATCGATTGAGATAATCCCTCAAATTCTCATCTGCACCACATACATGAGGGATGCAGAACTTTTTTCATGAACTCTCCCACTAATGAACTGGCTGACAAAGGCAGCACTCAACTCCTTAAAAGAGCCAATCGAGTTTGCAGGTAGGCGGCTATACCACCTTTGAGTCATGCCAAACAGGGTTTGAGGGAACGCCCTACACTTTAAGGCGTCACTTGTAGGCTGCAGCAGCAGTGCGTTTGAGAATTTCCTGACATGGTTTGCGGGGTCGCCCGTTCCATCATAGGCCTTAATCGTCGGCATCTTGAACTTCCTTGAGATACGGGCATTCATCACCTCCTCAGTAAACGGAGGTGTGGGATCATCAGAATCCCCTAGTGGCATCAGATCTTTGGGGTTACCCTTTGGGGTTTCCACCCTTGTTGTTCTTCTAGTTGGGGCATCAACTCTTTTCTAATCTCCTTGAAGACCTCTCCAAGTCGATAATGGGAATCCCCTCTGTAATTGAAGGAGGCTGAGTTTGATTCAATCTGGCTTGTTCTCTCGCCATATCGTCCTTCAACTTTAAGATCTCAGCCTCATAAGCCTTGATCCTCTCAGCAGTTGTCAAGGGGGGTCCATCATGGATACTTCGTGTCCTCCTTAGAGGTTCCTTGCTAGCACGTCGCCTCCTCGGGGCTTCATCTCGATCATCGTCCTTAGATGATGATGAATCATCAGTATATGGACCAGAGTAGTCATCATACTCTCGATCTCGGATCTGTAAGGCATGACCGCTTGGTCCAGGTTCCCTTTGTCGAGGGGGATAATTAGGCAGCCCATACATCGGGTTGGTATTCAAGGGGAGATCCGTAGTGTGGATCTGTACCCCCGGGGGTAGCGTACGATTAATGTTACCAAGAGGAAAAACCACCATCTGAAGAGGGTTAGTTTCTTGGCTTTGATGGACGACCACCGGTAGAGTTCCCTCAACATGGGGAGTCGTCCCTGGGGGTTGAGAGACTGGAGATTGAATGATCGCCCCTGTTGATGGGGGTAATTGTCCTTCTTCAGTAGTGATAAGCGGATCAGAAGTGGAAGGTGGAGCAGAGCTAAGGGGTATGGCCTCAGTCGAGGTTGATGTTGTTCTTCGTGTTTGAACCATGGTTGATGTTGTTTTCCCACAGACGGCGCCAAATGTTGTGGAATAAAAACTAGGTTATTAAATTGCGGCTAGGGTTTGATTGTATTTAATACCAAGGTGTGTGAGCTTCGTGCTTTTAATGGCTGCTCTTGTGCTCGTGGCTGAATCTGCCTTCACAAGATGCCTAAGTACTTTGATGAATGTCAAAGATCAAACCAAAAAATGTAGTTCTGAGAATGAGGGGTCAGGCCCTTTATATAAGCTGAGCAGCTTGAGAATTATGGTAGGATTCGGAGACTTGGTGGGCAAGTCACTTCCTTGAGGAAGGTTCTAGACTCCTTCCTTGTAGGAATCAGTTTCTAAGTTGAATTGGATGCCTTGGAGGCTAAGTCTAGCAGGAGTAGTATCCTTATTTGATTCTTATTTGCTGAGCTGTTTATTACCCTTAATATTAATTACGAAATTAATATTAAAAGTAGGGTTTGGACCTTGTTGGTGAACCCCACGTTTGGACCATACTGGATCTAATTAATGACACATTAAATGTGCCTCTAAGACTTATAAAAAAGAAACATAATTTATTTGATCCCTCTTACCGCTATTTCATACTCACCTCCCCCTTGGGTATCAAAAACCCATACCTCCGAGGGGATTTGAGGTATGGGTTTGAAGGAATAAAATTTTCAACCAAACATCATGTATGGGTTTGAAATGACAAAACCCATGCCTGATACCTGAAATGCCCGAACCAAACGACCCCTTAATACACATAAGGATTTAATGATAATTTTAGATTACTGCACGAAGTAATTTTTTAATACATTTAGCAACACCCGAAGAAAAGGATGGGGGGAGAGGGGAGAGGGGAAAGGGTCGACGGAAGCAGAGAGAAAGTCGGACGAGGTTTTCGTATTAGCAATCAAATTAGTTTCATATAAATTATTTATTTCATCCTCCGTCCCTCTCTGTTGTGTTGTGTTGTGTTGAGTTTTTTCATCATCATCATAAATCATTATCATTATCGTTATTTTTGCAGAACACAAACCCTAGACAACATAAGTAGTTAGATAAGTAAAGTATGGGCAACTATCTGGTAAAAGAACCACCACCACCCATGGTGTTGGTGCCGCCGCTCTTCGACTTTCCCCCTCTTGCTACTCGTACCAGGTTAGCTCAATTGTATTATTTTAATTATATTTTTTATCATTCAAATTAAAGACTTTGTCCTGGACCAATTTGTATTACGAATTTTTATAATCATCCGCCAGACTCAGACTCTTAGCTTAATTCAACATTAAATTTTACTAATAAATAATAATCACTTTTATAATTCACTCTGGGACCACCTAATCTATTTAGTAGGATGTCAAGTTGTTGGTTTTAAGTAAGGTCTTGTGGTATTCGCATTGTTCAAGTAATGTGGTTAATTTAATATGCTTGGTGCTCATGCAGGATGTTGGAATCGTCATATAATTTGTTGTTTGGGAAGCTCGCTTTAAGATGTCTTTTCGATGATTACTTTGATGAAGCTAGGCACTTTAGCACCAGAATCATGCTTAAGCCAATCGATGATCCTCATGTAGATATGGTTGCCACTGTATCCTCCCCTACGCTTACCACTGTTAACACTTCATTACTTGTTGCAGGTCTTTCATTAATTATATTGAATTTGAATGATATCCGTTCACTCTGTTGCCTCACTTCATTTATTATTACTTACCTTACTATACACATGATTAATTGTTTTGAATCTAATAAAAGAAAAACTATTTAATTTTGTAATGCTATTTTTTTTTACCAATAATTGATGTAGGACAATAGATTAAAACAGTAATAATGATGCAGAGAATTATACGATCCCAAGAATACTTATTCAATAATATTCCCAAGAAAATGTATAATCAAAGCGTGCCTAGAAATGTATCATGTTCGGTCTATATATACCGAATATCAAACCAAAAGTCAAAAGACAAATCCCTAAACATATGGGATCATATAAAATCAAATCATAAGTAATAAATTAAATCCCTAAACATATGGGATAATATCATATCAAATCTCTAGATATAATATGATGAGATAGTCCCTATCAACTCTCCCCCGCTAAGAAAAGTTCAACTATGTCGAACTAAACGTGTAGCGTTGGAAAAGATCGGGAGCAAGTCTGCGAAACTCTGAAGCGCTGATCCAAGTGCGCTCATCCTCTGACCTGCCACTCCAATGAACCAAATACTGATGATAACCACCACCACGCCGAGTCGGCACATACCTCTCATCAAGAACATCAACTGTCTGCTGCGAAGAAACATAAGGGGGTGCAGGGGGCACAAGTACTGGTGGGGTGGAGATAGGATCAATAGAGCTAGAAGGTAATGGTGTAGTAATAGACGGTGAAGGTGAAGAAATATCAGGTAAAGAAAGTGAAGAGGATGAATAAATATTAGCAGGTCCATGAAAAGGAGTAAGATCTTCCACATTAAACACAGGGCCAATAGCCATACCACTAGGAAGATCTAACTCGTAAGCATTAGTACCAACTCTCTTACGAATCCGAAATGGACCCGTCCTCTTAGCATGCACTTTCTTCCAAGCACTAGGAGGTAACCTCTCAGTGCGGTGTCGCAACATAACTTGATCACCCTCATTATACTCCTGAAACCTGCGATGAACATCTGCAGCAGACTTATAATTTTCATTGCTCAAATTAATTTTCTGACGTATCTCAGCATGCAACTCATGAATGTGATGTGCAAAAGACTCTGCAGACTCGCTAGACCTATATGCAGGTGGAAGTGGAATCAAATCAACGGGTTTCCTAGGCTGACGGCCGATATAGGCCTCGAAAGGACTAACCCCAGTAGACCTATTAACAGAACTGTTATAGGCAAACTCAGCTGTAGGTAAAACCCTATCCCAGCTAGACACATGTTCCCCTACAAGACACCTAATCAAATCACCTAGACTTCTATTAACGACCTCAGTCTGTCCGTCGGTCTGTGGATGATAGGCGGTAGAAAACTTGAGACTAGTCCCAAGTAACTTCCAGAGAGTCCTCCAGAAGTAACTCACGAACTTGACATCTCTATCGGAAACTATGGTCAATGGGACACCATGTATCCTAACTACCTCACGAAAGAAGATGGAGGCAATACGGGAAGCATCATCAGTCTTACTACAAGGAATGAAGTGAACCATCCTAGTAAAACGATCCACAACAACGAAGACTGAGTCATGCCCACTACGCGTCCTAGGCAACCCTAATACAAAATCCATACTAAGGTCCTCCCAAGGAGCATGAGGAACCGGAAGAGGAGTGTATAAACCCGTATTCTGTTTCCTACCCTTAGCCGTCTGACAAGTACGACACCCTGCAACTATACGAGCGACATCCCTCTTCAAGCTAGGCCAATAAAACCTATCCTCAACAATGGCAATGGTCTTATCTCGACCAAAATGACCAGCTAACCCTCCCGCATGCAACTCTCTCACGAGATGATCCCTCAAAGACGTACTAGGGATGCACAAGAGAACCCCTCGAAACAAGTATCCATCATGAACACAATACTCTCTCGAAGGTGGAGAGTTAGGATCCTGAAAGCTAGCATAGATCTCTCCAAAATCTCGACATAACGGGTAATCCTGGATCATATGTGTAAATCCGACTACCTCTACACTCAAAGTGTTAAGGAGAATGGATACCCTACTAAGTGCATCAGCGACTTTGTTCTCGCTACCTTTGCAATGCCTAAGCACAAAGGTATACTCCTGAACAAACTCAAACCACTTAGCATGTCGATGATTAAGCTTCTTTTGGGCGTTAATATACTGTAACGCTTGGTGATCGGAGTAGAGCACAAACTCCTTAGGCAACAAATAATGTCGCCAATACCTAAGCGCCTGCACTACAGCATAAAACTCCCTCTCATAGGTGGTATATCTCTTTTTGGCCTCGTTAAGCTTTTCACTAAAGAAATCTATAGGATGGCCCTCCTGACTCAATACTCCACCTATACCTACGCCAGAGGCATCACATGCTACCTCAAAAACCTTACCAAAATTTGGCAAAGTAAGGACTGGAGCATGTGTCAGCTTATCCTTCACCTCGGTAAAGGCCCTTGAAGCTGATTTAGACCAAACAAACTCCCCTTTCTTCATGCTATCAGTAATGGGAGCCATAATGGTACTAAAGCCTCTGATAAACCTCCTATAAAAGGTTGCTAATCCATGGAAACTACGCACCTCATGGATAGTAGAAGGTTCGGGCCACTCTGCAATGGCCTTTACCTTCTCAGGGTCTGCAGAAACCCCATCCTTGGAAACGATAAATCCAAGGAATATCACGGAGTCACGCACAAAAGAGCACTTCTTCAGGTTCACATACAACTTCTCACGTAAAAGAGCTGCCAGAACCTGTCGCAAGTGAGATAAGTGCTCCCCACGCGTGGGGCTATAGATGAGTATGTCATCGAAATATACGACAACAAACCTACCAATAAAGGGACGAAGCACCTGGTTCATGACCCTCATGAACGTGCTCGGGGCGTTGGATAGTCCAAACGGTATGACTAACCACTCATAAAGCCCATCCGCTGTCTTAAAGGCAGTCTTCCACTCATCTCCCTCCCGGATACGAATCTGATGGTATCCACTCCGTAAGTCAATCTTTGTGAAAAACTGAGCTCCATCAATCATATCTAGCATGTCATCAAGTCTAGGGATGGGGAACCTATACTTGACGGTGATCTTGTTGATAGCTCGACTATCACAACACATCCTCAAACTGCCATCAGCCTTTGGTGTGAACAAGGCTGGTACAGCACAAGGGCTAAGACTCTCTCTCACAAATCCCTTACTCAACAACTCCTCAACCTGTCGCCGCATCTCTATCTGCTCAGTAGGATTCATCCTATAATGCGGCAGGTTAGGTAATGAAGATCCAGGGACTAAGTCTATAGCGTGCTAGATGTCCCTAAGAGGTGGCAATCCCTGGGGTAGCTCATCAGGCATGACATCTACAAACTCATCAAGAATCTGCTGAACATCCCTAGGAAGCTCAGTACCCCTCTCTACGGGTGTGTCTCTCACCTCTCTAGCAACTAGCATATACACAACCTTAGACTCTAAGGCACATCTCTCAAACTCATTCTTCTTCAAAACATGGAGAGATTTAGTTGGTTGTGTAGGTACGCTGTTGACCTTCGCCTCACTTCTGGGAATCTCACGAGGCCTACTAGGTCGCAAAGTGACCTTCTGCCCATTATGCATAAACACATAAGTGTTTTGCCTCCCATAGTGAGTCACACTGCGATCATATAACCAAGGTCGCCCTAGGAGTATATGAGCAACATCCATGGGGAGGACATCACACCATACACTCTCCTCGTAACCCTCCAGGTGGATCGGTACAAGACATCTATGAGTCACAGGAATAGACGTCTTGTTGACCCAAGCGACACTATAAGGGTGTGGATGTGGTTCAGCCTTTAGCTTCAATCGCGTAATTGCGATCTCGGCAACCACATTCAGACAACTGCCCCCATCAATAATGACCTTAGACGACACTCCCCCAACCCTGCTGAAGATATGGAAGATAGAAGTCCTCCTCCAATCTTCCTCTTTCACATGAGTATACATGCATCGCATGACACTCAACTGACGAGCTACCATATCTAGGCTCTGTTCCGCCTCGTCGTCCAATGCATCATGTGGACTAAACTCATCAACTACGGGAATGTCATCCTCTCCCTCTGGAATAGCTCCAATATGGGTCACACTCTTCTTCTTCTTCGGGCACTCAAATGACCTATGCCCTGGCTCCTGGCAGTAGAAACACTTAAGAGTGGAGGTACCTATTGGTTGTCTAATAGGGGTACTCACACTGTTACTAGATCTAGTACTCCCCTGAGGTGCGGAAACTGTCCGACTCTGGGGTGCGGCCCGACTCACTGTCTGACTCGAGTATGAAGCACTCCTCTGCTGGGAGGGGTCCTTCAACCGATACTCATGCTCTAATGCGACCTGAAAAATATCCTCTAACGTGTTCATTTGATTAATGAGCACATGCTGTCTAAGCTCTGGTCGCATATTGTTGTGAAACTTAACGAGGGTCATGCGAGTCTCCTCCTTAAGATCACACCTATGGAGCAATTCCCGAAATTTGCTGATATACTCAGCAAGAGGCATAGTACCCTGGTAGAGATTATCAAAATGCTCCATCAACCTATCCTTATGTCCCCTAGGTAGGTAATACCGAGACAAGCGCATCTTCATCTCAACCCAATGCCTAATAAGCGGTTGTCCCGTGCGCTCGATATCTCTCTCGACGCTGCTCCAAAAGATGTTAGCTTGCTTTACAAGCTTCATCTTGGCAAACCTAATCCTATACTCATCACTCATCTGATGCCAATCAAAAAACTTCTCCATACTAGCTAACCAGTCAGAGAACGCATCTGGGTCAAACCTCCCATCAAACTCAGGGGCATCTACCTTAATCTTCGACACATCGTGTCGCCTATAATCATATTGATCATAGTCCCTATAATTACGGTACCCCTCATCCCTCTCATGATCCCTATAAACGTGCTCACGCTCCCGACGTGGAGGTGGATCGAACACCTCTTCGTCACGATTTCTCTCTCGATTCTCAACAATGACAGGTTCTAATGTATCTATCCTAGCATGTACTTCATTAAGCTTAGTTTCCAGCTTAGCATCTATAGCTTCCATTCTAGTGGTGAGTGTCTGTATACCCTGTAAAATTTGAGCCATAGTCGGTTCAGGAGGGTCTGTGCTACTACCACTACGTGTACCTACCATGATGTACCTAAATGCAGAAGCTGAGATATAACAGTAATTAATTAAACAATTAAACTATAACTCGACGACAGATATTATTACTAATTTCAAAGGAATATAATAAATGTGATAGAAAATATGCAACTAATATGGAATAATTATACAACTAAGAAAATGAATCCACACAAATACGCTAGGAGAATTAACTACTAATATTATGAATTAAATATTCTAATAATATGGGGAATGATCCTAATATTTAAAACAGAATTTTTTTTTTAAATGAACCAAACAAATACTTAAATGAGTAAATAAAACAGATGGGGTTCAAAATTATTACTGATTGAAAGTGGGGTCTGGTAAAAAAAACAAAACAGGGAACATGATGAATGGGTGTATGTATGTATGAGATAGAGATAGATACGGGTTACCCTTTGTTTCTTACGCACAAATCAATTGGAAAGCAGTTGATGTCCAGAGGAGATGTCGTGACCGTTGACGACGGTGTACGGCTAGTCACTTCCGGCTAATAGATGCGGATTCCGACAAACTGTAGCGTGTCAAAGGTGCGTTTCTGTCTGCTCCTTTCCTTGCCTGCTGCTTCTCTTGTGTGGATTGAATCTGACTTAATAGTACTGATTTGTGAATGATGGAGTTGGGTTACGTAATTGGATCGGGTAATACAGAAATTAGGGTTCTCCCAATTTGGGTTTTGGTGGATGAATAGCAGCGAAATTGGGACTGTGGGCTGGTGGTTTTATAAGCAGCGGAATGGTGCTTCGAACGAGTGTTTATGGTGGAAATGAACAGTAACAGCAGTGAACAGTGGTGCTGATGAATAGTGAAAATGGCAGTGAACAGTAAAACTATCGATGAACAGTAAAAATTTGCAGGAATTCGGCTCTGATACCAATTTGATGTAGGACAATAGATTAAAACAGTAATAATGATTCAGAGAATTATACGATCCCAAGAATACTTATTCAATAATATTCCCAAGAAAATGTATAATCAAAGCGTGCCTAGAAATGTATCATGTTCGGTCTATATATACCGAATATCAAACCAAAAGTCAAAAGACAAATCCCTAAACATATGGGATCATATAAAATCAAATCATAAGTAATAAATTAAATCCCTAAACATATGGGATAATATCATATCAAATCTCTAGATATAATATGATGAGATAGTCCCTATCAATAATGTTCTTATTTTCCAATGTTACCTTTTATCATAGCTTTTATCGGAGACCTTTAATGTTTATTTGGTGTGTAAATCTTGACTAAACCCTTTAGTAGGCCTGACTAAGAAGTGAATTAAATTACCCTATGCTTAACAAAGGCTACACAAAAGGTGAACTCTTTTTTTTTTTTTTGTGTGTGTGTGTGTGTGTGTTTCTTTTTGTTGCTGAATAACAAAGTCACTTCTGAGATGTTCTTGGATATAAACTGAGATTCTGAATTCTAAATACCGGAAACTGTTGATGATATCATATATGAAAGTTCTCTAAAAATCCGTTCTGAATTGTTCCTAACTATCAAACATTTAGACTATTTCATTCTACTCTGAAAAAGCATAGATTTAAATATTTACGAGGTAAAACATAAGGAATTCAATGTTTCAAATATATACATATATCTAGGCGATAGTATGACTTAATTCATAAAATCATGTGCTTGATTTGGTTCGGCTTTGAGTGATTGCCACAACTAAAGAACAGTGAATGCTTTCCTTAGCCAGCTTAGGTTTCAGGTCCTCTCGACCAGAAGCCTGATGACAATATTGTTGGAAATGCAGAGTTCCGCTGGCAAAGGTATTCTAGGATTTCTCATAGTGACCCCATTCATTGTCTCTGCTGTTGGAAGTTTTTAATTATTCAGGTTTAATGTCATATGGTATTTGTACATTCTTCTGCAGTGATGTTGATGATCCTCATACATTCATGGACCTTTTTGTATCAAACTCTGACCCGTAAGGAGCATTGCTTTGATGAAATTTTCAGATGCTTTTGATTTTTAATTAAATATCCTTGTCCCCCATTCTTATATTATTTTATGTTCCAGGATTTTACGGATGAGGTCATGTACTTATTACCCTAAATATGGATTTGGAGCATTTGGCATTTTCCCATTGCTTTTAAAGAGCAGGTACGTATCTTTTAAAAAAAAATGGTCAGTTCACAGGTTAGTTGTTTTACACTTATATACGCGACATCACTTCACAAAAGCCCGAATTTTTTTTGCAGAGAATCTTCTGAAAATCAGGGTCTGATGGGATTGCGATATGGGTCGACAAATCTTTCATTTGGAACTACATTTATGCCTTCGCTTTGTATGTCCCGGCATCTCAATCTCATTGTTTACAGCTGTCTACATATTAATTCGGGATCTGTCCTTTGTGCTTTATTTTTGTTGTCATTGCCTTCTATCCATGTTATAGTGTAAAGGTTCAAACGTTCAACTGCGCTTTAATCTTTATCTCACAAAGGCCTTGTGTTATATGAAATGCAAAATGATTTCATATGTTCCAGTTATCAACCATATATTCCTATGACATGTACTGTCCGTCAATATATTTGTAAAGTTGATTCTGGATATATTCTATATTATTTGATTGCGCCCAATATCAACTAAGTTTTATTTGTATATTGATTGTCTTGTTCTTTTTGTTCAAATAGTACGAGATGATATTCCTAAAAGTGCATGGTTGGTAAGCAAAATTGGAAGATTAACAGCTGGACTGCAGTATGAGCCACAGAGTAAGTTCTTCTCACTCTCATTAATCTCGTGAATAAATGTTTGATATGAATTAACTATATGCTAATTACCTTTTATTGAAAATCAGGTATTAAATTGATCTAAACCGCTTCTTGCTGTCATGCTTAATTCTTGTGGTTTATATTGGAGTTCCTAGAGTTGTTATAACACTTGGTTTTCCACTAAATTCTACTCAGTTTATATCTTTATTAACATAGTTTCTTCTTTTGCATGTTGGTGTTCTGTCAAGTCTTGTTTCAATAATTAGTATTAGTACTGTTATACACAATGAGGGTGACTAGACTGACTAGTATGAAGGACAAATGATACTTTCCGAAAGAGTAGATGAACAGATTTTTCTAGCTACATTTTTTATAGTTTGTTGTTGCAGGAGGTTCTACAAAAGTCCTTATGTTCCACGTGTTTAATTCAAGAAGCTTTCTCGTTTACAGTTTGAACTTTATAGTGATATTTTTTTGGCTTTTTAATAGATTGTGTTGAGGGTAGTTATATTACCTAGGTGTGGAAGATAGCTCGATACGTGTATGACATCTCCTAGAAGTTTGCAACTGTAAATTATTGTAATATCTCTGTTGATGCTGATTGCACAGTTGGAACAAAAGATGGAGCAAAATTTAACAATTTAGCAAATTGGAGTTGTGCTGTTGGCTATGGAGTTGGATCAGGCAGCCCCTTGAGCCCATCGTTTAATTTTTGCCTTGAATTGGCTAAGAATTCCGAGGTTTGTAGTAGTCTGCAGTTTTTGAAGTTGCTCTTAATGAGTTTGACGTTGCTTGCTTTGCGGTTAAATTATTGTTTTCACTATGCATTTTCAGATACTAGATTATATACAATAGTTTGACTACAAAATTGAATAGATTTGTAGCATACCTTTAAGAATTACTCTTCCGCCTTTGTAGTATGCAGGCATGACATCACTAAAATCTACCTTTTTTAATGTGTTTATAGAGGCTTTATATTTTTATTATTTCAGTACATACGTGTTACATATCATCTACGCTATTTTGACTTTAAAAGGAATCTTTTGCAGTATCCATTTTGAAGCGTACTCCTCCACATCTATAACATGCAAGCATGTCATCCCTGGAATGTACCTTGTCAATTGCTTGCTTTACCCCTGTATAATTTAAATTTTAAACAGAATCTTGAACTAAGCTAAAAAAGTATCAAATATCAACCATTGAGGTCTCCAACTGCTGTAGTTTTGGCTTCTGCATATATTATCTGTAACCTTTGACTTGGACAATCTACTTAACCATTGAGGTCTCTAATTATTGTACTTTTCACCCAATGCATTAAATCTTTGAGTTAGATAAATATTAAAATTTTAATGTAAACTCTGACTTTTATGATTAAAGTATTATTTATGCACCGGATAGTTAAACATTTGCATTCTGGGTTGCAGTTTATTGCCTCATTTTATCAGCATGTGGTTGTCCAAAGACGGGTATGCTCTTTTCTTCCTCTCTTCCCACATATATCAAGTGTTCAGTTACAAACCCTGTTGATATTTTGAACGTTACTGTCTTTATCTTCATTTGTAAAAGCTTATATATATATATATATATATATATATATATATATATATATATATATATATATATATATATATATATATATATATATATAGGCCTTTGCTCCGTACAGAACACTCTTATATAACAAACAACAAAGAACACCTTAGATCTATTAGATCCTTTGGCCCCGCCAGGGGCACCCAATACAAAAAGTTATTATTTTTTACCCTCTATCAAGTCTGCAAAAAAAAAAAAAAATTACTGTTCACGTGATGACGTCATCATGACGTCATCAGGTGAACAGTAATTTTTCAAATTTTTTTTTTTTTTTTTTTGCTGGATGGATGGAGCCTAAAAAAATAAGAACTTTTTGTATTGGGTGGCCCCGCCAGGGGCAATGGATCTATGAGATATGAGGTGTTCTTTATTGTTTGTTATATAAGGTGTTTGCTATGGAGTGCAACTCATATATATATATATATATATATATATATATATATATATATATATATATATATATATATGAGTTGCACTCCATAGCAAACTCCTTATATATATATGAGTTGCACTCCATAGCAAACACCTTATATAACAAACAATAAAGAACACCTCATATGTCATAGATCCATTGCCCCTGGCGGGGCCACCCAATACAAAAAGTTCTTATTTTTTTAGGCTCCATCCATCCAGCAAAAAAAAAAGATTTTTTTTGAAAATTTACTGTTCACGTGATGATGACGTCATCACGTGAACAGTATTTTTTAATTTTTTAATTTTTTAATTTTTTTTTTGCAGACTTGATAGAGGGTAAAAAAATAATAACTTTTTGTATTGGGTGCCCCTGGCGGGGCCAAAGGATCTAATAGATCTAAGGTGTTCTTTGTTGTTTGTTATATAAGAGTGTTCTGTATGGAGCAAAGGCCTATATATATATATATTTGTAGGGTTGAGTTCTATGGAGACCAAAGGCCATATATGTTCTGCTTGCTAAACATCTGTGGTCTCCATACAACTTCTCGTTGTACACGCGCACACACACACACACAAAAAAAACACACACACACACACACACATATATACATACATACATACATACATACATACATATATATATATATATGTCATGGTATTCATTGTCTCGTGTATCAGAAAGACGACCAAATAAGGGTATATATCAAAATCGCAAAGTACATCTTGCAAAGATGTGTTTAAAAATTTCAGGTAAGTTCTAGCTTAGTTAGAAACAAGAATGAGGAACCATTTGCAATATAATGAGGGAGAATAATGATTTATGACGTCCTTTTTGTAATCCTGTGAACCCAGGTCATTGTTTCACTTTGGTATTTTCTGTAGTTATGGGCAACGGAAGTGAAGAATATATGCATTTGTTATTAGTTAGCAAATATGTATTTAGTGTAGAGATAAACTAGATATTATCTATATGTTTCTTACGTGGAGCTTAGTAGTTTATAAACTATGTAGGTTTTTGTTAATAACAATTTAAATATGTTGAATTTCAACACCATGGTTTGGGAGTTTTTGCTGGTAACTAACTGAGAGAGGAAATATATATTCAGTGATTAAGTGTGTAACCCAAAAATAAAGAACTGACATCAGAGATACATCTGATGTGTTAGATATTCCAAACACTCAAATTTATTGAAATGACAAATGTCTTCTCATGGTTTGCGGTTCTTTCCCTCCTTGCACTATTTTTTGTCACAAGCAGACTTGTTTTTGTGACAAGTTAAAATGTTGCTGACAAATTTAGCTTATGAAATTGCTAAGGTCAAGAATCCCATGGAAGAAAGTGAAATAGTTGGAATCACAAATTATATTGACGTCGGGTTTGAGCTGAAAACAAGGTACCTCTCACCGATCCTTGTGAAGACTAGCTTATTAGGAATTAGACCTGAGAAATGTATTGTTTGTACAGAGTTGACAATGACAGAGCTAAGAGCAGTATGCACGATTCAGCGTTTCAAGTTGCTGCATCTTGGCAAGCCAATAAAAACTTTCTACTTAAGGTGGAAGTTCAATTTATATTTTTATTTTCCTCAGTATATCTGTATCATGCTTGGTTTGGTTGTGATTTGTAGTGTACATTATGTTGTGCAGGGAAAGGTGGGGCCTGTCGGCTCTTCTTTAGCTTTAGCATTCAAATCATGGTGGAAGCCTGCCTTCACTTTTAGCCTGTCAGGTATTAGTTTTCTGTTTAAGGTTCTCCTCTAAGTGTATGGAAATCCTTTATTGTGACAAACTGATTGTATATCATTCTGTTAATATTCTTTATAAATCTTAAGAACACTGTCGATAATATTTTATTCTTTGTTTATGTGGAGTTCCCTTACTTCAAGGATTCATAGTTTGTGTTATAATTGTCTAACAATACGTAGGAAGAAGTAATTCTAGTATATTGTCTACTCTATATTCCGTGCTTTCCAACATCGAAGGTGATTTACCTGAGAATCACATGTAGACTTGGAATAATGGTAACAGTGTAATTAATGTTGCTTTCATTACAGCATGTAGTGTAATATTTACAGTAAAATATTTGGAAAGCATGGAATATGTGTAATTTCACAGGGATTATTGTTTCATTGAGAACAGTAAAATTATGAATATAGCTGAACATATTTTTACAAGTGGAGTAAATATACTCAGTATGATAGAGAACATGAAGGACACGACGATAACAGCAAAGACTAATGAGATTTTGTAAATATTTTTGATCACCAAAGAAAAGAGGCCTTCAAAGTAGGTGGGAAGGTAGGATCTCCACGACAGCATAAATTTTGACCAAGCTTGGTTACTTTTGCATGTTTTCTCTCTTTCTCAATAGAGTATAGACCATGTTGATTAGGTTGCTAGTTATAAAATGTTTGTATACATTAGTGATGGTAGAATTGGAGCTGCAAGTAACTTGCTTGATGATCAGCTTTTTGTTATTTACAAACTTCATCAAACTGAAAATGTTTCAGTAAGCTCCTTAGATGTGAAATAAAAACAACTAACAAGCTATTGTTTTTGTTGATAAACAGCTAAAAGAGATCGCTCTGATGGGAAAACAGCCTTTGGATTTGGTTTCCGGGTCGACAATGTTAGAGAAGCTAGGTCTTTGATTCTATACCCATGTCCTCTTTTCTTAAGGCCAGATATTCCGGTGATGCAAATAAAACCGTAGGATTGACCTAGTTTTTGTTTGCCATGCATGCAGTTACCAGAGGGCTGATCCAAATTTTGTAATGCTGACGCCAAACAAGGAGCATCTAGCAGAGGGCATCCAGTGGAAAATGGGGGAAAGACCAATGTTTGAATCAGATGTCAGTTCTGGGAATTTTGCCGGCATACCAAGAGAATTAAGACCCTTGGCTAAAATCTTGTAATCTGGTCTGATTCTACTTATGGTTTGTAGGCTGTAGAATTGGACACTTAGAAACGTTGGTTTATGACAGTCCATTGGCTTTTTTCACTTAGTTGATAATTATGACCTTTTTCTTAGTGTGATGGTATGATGCAGGTATAACTTCTATAGTGATCTTGTGCAATCCATAAACTTAAATATGGGACACTGGAGGGGATATTTCAATCCCCTAGGCATGAGAGTGTATGAACAATTTTTGAGGAAAAGATGGCACATCAGAAAATGCCCAATCCTATTATTTACTTGTAAGTTGTTTATTTAATACGTTGTATTTAACATGGAGAGTCCGAGAGGCTAAATAGTCACTGACTGGTGACAACTGACAAGAAAGATCGGTCGTATATTGAAAGAGTGATAAAATAGAATGTGCAAGCCGATTTCATAGATGCTGGATATTGTTTAGCATGATCCAGGTTTCTTCTCAAATTCATACGTGACCTTTCGTTTTATCCTCTCCATTGCTCTTTGTGAATTTGTAGCAGTTCAGGGTCGTCCAAAATTTCTATGCTTTCACTGCAGATCCATATATTTTTATCATTCACCACCTTTTCCCTTGAGTGTCCAACTTATATGAACTTATGCTTTACCTGTATATCTGGAATTTTCTTTATTTTTGTTCTCGGTTTTTTCTTCACCTTTTTTCTAGTGAGTGGACTTAGCGAAAGTACAAGCCAGCTACATAGATCGCTGCTCTAGATAACTTTACCATCACCTTTTTTTTACTTTTCTTTTTGTTTTTTGTGCAAAGAGCTTGCAATAGGAATTCAATGTGTGGTTGAATTTCGACAGGACAGAAAATCAGTACGGAAAAATAATTGAGGATTCCCTGGAAGAATTTTTAGCCAATGCCCCAATGATTTAGGGACCGACTACTGAATTTTAAATTTTATTTAAAAAACTGGCAGTAACACATTTTTTTCCCCGAAAGAAGTCCTTGACTAGTTGACTAGATTGATCTTACCTTGCAGGTGATCTTGGAAGTGCTAGGAGTTGATCACCTAGAGAAGGATTCCTGTAATCTGTAAACTAAAGAGATGTGAATTGTGAAGTGTATCAGCAATTTTTGAGAATGGTACACACAACGCCCAAATGCAAGCTTTCTCTCCAGATAAAATTCAAACGAGGCCGCAACATAAGTGTTGAGATTCTGTCAAGTGAAAGGCCGAAAACCAGATAGCCTAACAAAAAGAATACTTGTGTTTTATTTTTTTCCTGAAGAACAGAAAGAATAGATTTTTACTTGTCAGTTTGAAATTGGACGAAATTACTTCGAATTAAAGTTCTAGATCTTACAAAAAGAATAGGATTGCGATGTTGATCATTTAAAATTGTACACTATATATTTTAATCTTGCGTGTTATTTCTTAAATGGCGTTCACTTCATTTGACAAGAATGTATACATAACCTATTTGTCTACATCGAGGATGACTTAAACAAGAATGTAATAAGTAAATAATATATAAACTGTCACGGAAATCTTAGAAAGTATTATCTATCAAAGAAAGAAGGATAAAGTCAATTTACAGATTCGAAGAATTAATGCATTGAAAAAAGTTTAGTTATTTGATTAAGCTTCAGTGAAGTAATCAAAAAAGTGGATTCATTTATAGTGATAGAGATTTCTACAATGTAACAGAAAAATACAGAGTACAAAAGATTTAAAGAGGGATTAGAAAAAGAAAAAAAAACCACAGCTTAGATTCAAGAATGAAGAACAATCATTGCAGCTAGTCACTCATGAACCAGACAGTACATCGAGTGTTAACATCAATTCAGTGGAAACTAGGGATGGGCATTCACCCCGGCCCGCCCGATCCCGATCCGATCCCCGCACCGAACGGGACGGGGAATCGGGAATTTTTTCGGGTACGGGCCGGGGAGCGGGGACAATTTTCAAAAAAAACCGGGGAGCGGGCCGGGGCCGGGATTTTATGTCTCCCCGGCCCGATTCTCAATCATATATATATTAATATATACGAATTTCCAATACTTTTTATTGGAAACAAAATAATATTTTAATCTTATAGGTTTGTCTTTCTAATAGTTAAATAACTTCATTTCCATGTTATTTATAATTGTTTATTTAAGTAATATTTTTTTATCTTAATTTAGTGCTTAAAAAATTGTTTCAAACTCACTAGTTAGTGTTTAAAATTGTTTCTGATTCCCCGCGGGGATCCCCGTTACCCGTTTGGGCCGGGGACGGGGAATAAAAAATAATCCCCGATGGGGATCGGGCCGGGGACGGGGATCGGGTTTGAATTCGTGGATGGGGGTGGGGATTGCAGTCCCCGGCCCCAAAGTACCTCGATGCCCATCCCTAGTGGAAACTCTTCATTATTTTCAGTGGTTCAAAGAAATTATTTTGCGATCAAAATATTTATATTAATTCTCTCTTAATTAATTAAAATAGTTGGTTAATTTATTTAATAAATTAATTCATTTAGAATTAATTTCTTCCTTAATTTAATTACTAAGTTTTAAGATCTTAATCTTTAGCTTGTAATACTTAAGTGTTTGGTTTTCTCTCCGTTTTATGGGAGTTTGTTTTTCTCTCCGGTTTGTGGGAGCATGGATTTGGATTA
This sequence comes from Saposhnikovia divaricata, assembly GCA_036435485.1. Classification (NCBI taxonomy): domain Eukaryota; kingdom Viridiplantae; phylum Streptophyta; class Magnoliopsida; order Apiales; family Apiaceae; genus Saposhnikovia; species Saposhnikovia divaricata. The sequence goes on from CM071594.1 coordinate 197,856,418, forward strand.
AGTGATTTGAGCTGTTTTGATTCTGCACTCATGGTCGATAAGCTCAAACGGATATTGGGGATATGGATGTATATATCTCCTCTAAAAGCCGCTGCCCCCCTTCTTTTTCTTCTTCTTCTTCCTCCTTTTCTTCTTCACTTCACTGCTTCTGCCGGAGTTTGTCTCCGATGAGAGTCGATTAAGCTTCCTCCCTTCTTGAATAAGGGCACTCTTTTTCCTCAATAAGTTTTTAATGAGGCCCTCCAAATAAAACTTCAGTTTTCTTCTTCCTTCTTCCTCTTTAGTTTTTCTTATCATTTTCTTCTTTTTTTCCCATTGGATCTAAGGTTTCTAAACCTTTTCCGATTTGCCTCTGTTCTTAGTTTCTTAAACCTCGGAGCTCCAGCTATTTCTCCTTTTCCGGCTTAATCCCGGACTTGTGAGTGGTTTCACCTTGTGTTATAAAGGTTTCGATTTTTCAGATCTAAGCTTGGAGCTTTTGTAATTTTTTCTTATTTCTTCAGTTTATGTTGTTTAGTTATAAATTTTTAAGATCTTAATCTTTAGCTTGTAATGCTTAAGTGTTTGGTTTTCTCTCCGTTTTTTGGGAGTTTGTTTTTCTCTCCGGTTTGTGGGAGCGTGGATTTGGATTTAGTGATTCGAGCTGTTTTGGTTCTGCACTCATGGTCGATAAGCTCAAACGGATATTGGGGATATGGATGTATATATCTTCTTCAAAATTTCGCTTTTGGTCTCTTCTGGATGTCCGACGATACAATCTGTTTTATGTTTGTTCTACTCGATATGATTTGTAGATGCCTTATGACTTTGTTTTATTGAATTTAAAACACTTGTTATTCAAAAAAAAAAGTTAATTGATTTTGAATTAATGTACTTGTTAAAAAGACAATCAGAATTATTTTAATTGTTAGAAGACTAAACAATTAACTCTAATAGATAGTCTTACCGAATTAATGTGGTGGATAGTCTTTGCAGGATTATCTTAATAATCTTTCCGAGAATGAAATTGATTATGAATGTTGTTTGTTGGATAGTCTTTCAAGAAGGGAATCTTGGACAATCTTTCCAGTTGTAAAGGTCGGATAGTCTTACCGAGAAACAAAACAGGATAATCTTTGCAGCACTTGGTAATAGTTTTATCGAATGAAAAGCTGTTGTGGATGGTCTTTCAAAACCATTTTTGGATAGTCTTTCCGAGGCAAATGATAGTCTTTCAAGCCTTTGTTTTCGATAGTCTTACCGAAATCAAAGCCATAGTCTTTCATGTGAAAAAGATTGACAGAAGAGGTACGAGTTGTATTCACTAAACATTCAACATAAAAGATCAAAGCAGGTGAATTATTCATTCACTTTTTATTTTTTATTAATCAAGAGACAGACACAGTAAATATCAAATCTTTTCTTCTCTCTTCATAAAAGTCAAGAACACATAGTCTTAAAAATTCACACAAGAATTAAGTTCAAACCTTATTGAAATATTTCAACTACTAGAAGTTACTTATTTGTAACCCTGTAATTATATAGCGGATCGATATCCCTAGTTTTTATCTCGAACTGCTTTCTAGCATTCGATCTTTTTATTACAAAAATAGATAAGTTCATGTCAAATTTATTCTAGATTTGTTTAATCAGTCTGTACTACATTTGTAACAACCTCTCAAGTTTAATATAAGTTATATTTAACTTGAATTTTGTTTCATTTAATTCCGCATTAATATTTCAGGAATTAATATTTAACGAACCAGACAAATTTAATAAAACATCATCGTTTGTATTCAACCCCCAACAAGAGATAAACTCTAAAACACTTGAGTTTTCTCATCGTGCTCTAAGATAATATGTTTTAATCAAAAGCTAACGTGTATTAATTAGAAAAGGCAATCGGTTATTTTTTATTATATATATTTGTGTTTTAATTAAAATAAGCAATACGTGTTTTAATTAGAATACAAAATAGGTATGATGGTAAGATATAATATAACTTGTATTTTTTAGGTGTGAGTGTGTGACATAGAAGATAATATGTTTTAAGTAAAAGGTAACTGTATTAATCGGAAAATGCAATCATCTACTTTCTACTAATTAAATTATTTTATTATTTATTAAATAAAATGACTGAAAACCAAATCGAAAACCAAAATTTTAATATTTCGGCTTTAATATATGTATATATGTATATATATGTTTATATATATATATATACACACACACACAAAAGTTCTATGCAGACCAACATTTCAGTGGAGACCATATACGTTCTTCAATCAAAACATTGCAAAAACTTATTCATTGAAATGTTGATTTTAAGATTTTCAATGAAATAATAATTTTCATTGAACATTCTTTGCAAAGATATGTTTTGCAATGTTTATATGATCTCCACGATCTCCACTGAAATGTTGGTCTTCATAGAACTTTTCTATATACATATATATAGGGTCTTGCTCAAATAAGAACCCCCCACTATTGTGAGATATGAGATCTAATCCTAGCCACATATTTTTTTACATCTAACTTAAATCCTAACCCCACAATTAATATTTCAAATTTCATTTTTTATCCTTCATCTAGTCCACCATCATCTTCTACCATCATCTTCTTCCCTACTCCAATCACCAACTCCGGTCACCATCTCCGGTGACCAATTCCGGCAGCACAAAAACTCACCACCGTTCAACAAAAATCACCACATTACCGCCACCTCCGACCACCACACTGCCGCCACCACCAAAAAATCACCGCCTGTAACAAAAATCACCATAACCAAAATCATCAAAAACAAGCACATCGCCACCACCTCCGGCTACCACCAACAAATCACCAACAGCAGGCCAAAAATCACCACAAAATCGACACAAACCAGTAAGGAATCACAAAAAAAGACCACTATCAGACAAAAATCACCATCATGCCAACACTAATCACCGCCAGTTTCATCTTCTTTGGTGAGTTCACCGGAAAAATAATCACCTTCGGTCAACAATACAAAATCAACTCTCTCTGTTCCCTTCCTCTTCGTTTCCCCCTTTCTCGCGACACCACCACCGCCACATTGGTGGTCGCCTCCTACCACCACACACGGCACACACACACATACACACACGGCACACGAACATACATCCCTCAGTTATGTTGGAAATGAATGCTCGGAAAGCCGGAGTGGTCACGGAGCTTGAGATTCGACAACGGTGGTTTGGGGATTCGTGATTGGGAGAATTGCTGGTTGAGATTGAGAAGACATGGTTGAAAACAGGCTGATCTATATCTATATATTGTGTGTATGTATAGGTTTTGTTAGATTTTATTGAGATCTGAGAGATTGGGGATAAAGGGTTTTGAGTTGTAGATGTAGTGATGACGAGTGTGTGTATTCGTGTGTCGTGTGTGTGTAGTGGGTGTTTAATTTGTGTGGATGGGATTTAAAATTGGTTTAAAAATTATGGGACTGAGTTAGATCTCAGTTATTCTTACCATAATATAGGGTTCTCATTTAAGCAAGACCCAATATTATATTATATTTTATATTATATTGGCGGTATTTAAAATTTTGACCTATGGTTATAATCAAAATATTAGAATCGAAATTATATTATATTTTTGATGGAATTCAAAATAATAGTTAATATATTAACATAAAGAATATTCCTATATATTACATCAAACGATGCCTATTTATTTATTTTAAAATCTAACGGTTATCACTGTTTTAACCAATTATATTATGCGAAACCGAAAACCAATCAAACATAACATGTTTCGTTTATAATAGTACAATATAGTATAATATTATATAGATCCATGGGTAGATACATAGTATATAGACTAAAATATAAAAAAATAGGGGAAAAAGACATTTTCACCACTGTACTATTTTCGGAATTGCAATTGCACTACTGTACTACAAACGGACTACTGTACTTTAACGTTTTTAACAAATTCACCACTCCCGTCAGTCAAATTGTAAAACAGTAGTGGTGAATTTGTTATAATTTGACTGACGGGAGTGGTGAATTTGTTAAAAACGCTAAAGTACAGTAGTTCGTTTGTAGTACAGTAGTGCAATTGCAATTCCGAAAATAGTACAGTGGTGAAAATGTCCTTTTACCCTAAAAAAATATAATGGATATAAAAAGTATAAAATAAACATAGCAATTTGTAAATATTAGCACAAATAGGGCTGAAACGCAATTGAAAAAAATGTATTCGACTAATTAAAAACTTAAATATAAATCGTATTTGGAGTTCGGATATATACATGCGCTTTAATCGTGTGTATATATAATTACCAGATTATATTGGAGGCCGGGGATTGTGTGTATTATCAGGAAAGTGTTTTCTGTCAGAGTTTTCTCATGTGATCCCTAGAGTTTTCTTAAAAATTTCGAAGACAGCTTCTTATCCAGAGATGCCGCTTGATACATCGGCAGATGCTGTTAATAAGAGGTATTTCAGATCCCTCAGGAACACGAGGAAACACTTAGAAGAACATCGCGAGTTGACTGCAAAACTTCTTGAGGAGAAGAAACGTCTTCCTCGTATCGTCAACAAGATCTGTTCCAACCCAACCAACCGTGATGAAGACTGTTTTGCTATGTAAGTAATATATATATATATACTTATATATTTGTTTATATGGTATATTTTCTTTGTTTTTGCTGTTGTGAGCTGGACATGAGGGGGAGAAGGAGAACCCCAATTATAAACTTTGCTGCTCGAAACAAATATGAAACTCGAAATTTCCCAGGTTAATTCGATTTCTATTACATGCAATATGGTATACTAATATACGTGTCGACCACCGCAACAAAATCAACATTTTCTAACAGCAAACTTTCGAAACCCTCATCAAGGCTTAACATCCCACGGATCCATCACTCTTTTCGGCTCACTGCCGACACGTTGAAAGTCCTGAGCAGTATCTTTTGAAAAACAATTTTGATGGTTATTATCTCAAACTCTGTTTTACACTATATATGTAAACCAATAGCGGGAAAACCAACTTGCACAAAAAAAAAAAAAAAAAAAAATATATATATAGGGTCATACTCTACTACAAACTAAAATTAACTACAAACTACAAACTAAAGACTAATTCAATATTTCATGCTAATCTAATGATCAAACTAGGGGTACCCCAATACAAAAAGTGTTTAAAATAATTGGCTCCATTTAGGGAAAAAAATAAAAAAAAATCACTGTTCACGTGATGACGTGGCAGTGGATTTCACTGGTTAACGGTGCTTCGCACCTTCTTGTACGGCGCTTCGCGCCTTTATCATTCTAAAGTTGTAAGGAATGACAATCAATGGTAAAGGCAATAAACGATTAACGGGTGTGTCGAGGGCCTGCGGCCCTCATGACTACCTAACTCATCCGTTTACTGTCTTAAATGCTTCGCATTTCCACGGCAAGTTTTTTTTTTGGTGGATAGAGCCAAATATTTTAAGCATTTTTTATGAAGGTACCCTTGGCGGGAACCTTAGAATAAATGAAATATAATTAATCTAGTGTTAGTTTGTAGTTTGTATTTAAGGATTGATTTGTATTTGAGCAAAAGCCTATATATATATATATGCTTGAAATTGTTGCCTTCGAATTGCAGTTTTCTTTATTAAATTTGCTGTAGTTTTTAATTTCTGTTTGATTCATGACTGAAACAAGCAGGGGAGATGAAGCAGCTGTTCATAGTGTAATTTCTGTTTAATTTTCTTAATGTTTTTAGTTTCCACAAGTTCATGCTCAACTAACAATATAAAATTGGTATTTTTACTTTCTCAGGACTCTTGAGGTTGAAAGTTCTGATATTAAACCTGATATTAAAAAGAAAGCACCTGTCACTGCTGCCCCCGCAGATGGACACCGTCAACTCTTGCCTATACAGCTTGAGCTTTGTGTCAAAGCCGGTAAAGCTGCTGAAGCTATACATTTCTATCAGGCAGCCTTTGGGGCTGAGGTCTTATCTACCACTACCCAACTTAAAAGCATCAACAGTGGAGAGATTCCTCTGATTCAAGAGGCTGAACTCAAGATATATTCAAATCTATATCTGATATCTGACCAAGAACCTCCTACGTAAGCTCTCCAAACATACTCTGTATTTGTTTTCTCACAAATATTATTTCTTTATGCGTTTTACGGTCCACTCACAAGTGTTTATTATTTCTTATTTTTCCTTGCAGGAATTGTGGGTTATCCTATCTGTTAACCGATGATGTTGACGGTGTTGTTGAGAAGGCCGTGAAGGCAGGTGCGTCTGTGTCGGGAAAGCTAGTGCGAGTGTATAGCAAATGTCAAATATGGTGTAGCTTGGTCAAATTAATTGATCCATATGATAATGTATGGATCATCTACTCGAGACTATGCCCTTCTTGCCTCCAAATTTTTGCGCTGTTTGCATAGTCAGCTACCAGGACAAGGATTCTCATAGTATGTTATTGAACATTTAAAGCACTTTTTGTCCATTTTTAGCTATGTCCGCCTAGATTTATCTAAATTTTTCTGTAGGATGTGGTTAATTACTGCTTTTTGGGTAGATCTTTTTCTTCAAACGTTTAATATCATTTTAGCTTTGTCGCTTTAACAACTTGTTAAATTTGGCACCCATATGGCCTTGGTGTTTTAATTTGAATAGTTGTCCTTTTCTATGGGAAAGATTATAATTCTTTAAATTTTACAATCCCATGCTTATTATATATAAATTTATTTGAAATTAATCTAAGGATTATAATCCTGGAATAAATAATATAAAATAATGTTTGGCTAATATTTACTGAATCGGGAAGGTTTGTGCTACAAAGGTGTTGATCATAATGAATAAATTTATATGTGCAATTTTGTTAGCTCATGAGGGTTTTGACAAATATAGCCAATATGAATAGATTGACTTATACCTTAGAGTTTTGCATGGTTAAAGGGTAGATAATTTATACAAATCTATACTATACTATACTATAATAAGCGAAAGATGTATAATTTGTAGTTTGGTTAATCCCTATTTTTGGTTATACCCTCATTTTTGGTTATCTCTCATTTACAATCGTTAGATCTTCAACTCAAATAGATCATGACCGTTAGATACAACAATACTAAAAGTTGTTATATACAAGAGTTCTAAGGTTCGATTCCTGCCAACAACATATTAATTTATATTTATTACTAAAATTATTATATACAAAGATGTATATTAATATTAATATTTATAATATTATATTACACGATAAACAAATTATAGAAAATTAAAGGTAATCCGTGCTTTGCAGGGACTATAAGCTAGTTATGTATAATACTTGCTAAGGACTTCTTCCATTGGAGATGCTCTCTAACAAGTCATTTTTTAAACGATTATAATCCTCACACTATAGTCCCATGTAAAACAAATATAGAATCGGAAAATTTAAAAGACTAGCTTAGAATGCGTGTGATGCACGGAGTTTTTTAATATAATATAATTTGTATTAATTTTGTCATTGAAAATTTTAAGATATGAATTCTGTAGGTTTAAGATTTTTAACTGATATGATTTAATTATAATATTTATAAAACATGTTGCCCCTGATATTTTTTTAAAAAAAGAGATATTTAGTTAGAAAATATAGAAAATATATTACATTTTAGCTGAAAAAATTAATCAGTTAGTTAGTAATTACAATATTATTAGCTTATTTCATTAAATAGAAAGATCAATCATATTTTTGGAAAAAAAGAGGTTTTAGTTAAAAAGTTCAAAAGGGTAATTTGTTTTAGCTGAAAAAGGTAATTGGTTAGTTATTAAGAATTGTAATATTGTTATTGAAAATGTATTACGTTTTAGCTGAAAAAAGTAACCAGTTAGTAATTACAATATTATTACTACCTTCGTTTCACTCATTTCTTTACATGTTTTCAATACTGCTTGACACACATTTTATGGTGTATATAAAGTATTGTTCCATAATTTATTTTTAAAATTTTCTTTTTTTGAATAAAAATTAAAACATTAAATTTTAATAATTAAAAATAAATTATGGAACTATAATTTTTAGGAGTCATAAAATGTGTTCCATGCCCCCGTCCCCCATTGTAAACAATTCAGGGAGATAGAGAGAGTAGTTTATTTAATTAAATAGAACGATCCGTCATATTTTTGGAAAAAGAGAGGTTTTTGTTTAAAAAGTTAAAAAGGGTAATTTGTTTTAGCTGAAAAAGGTAATTGATTAGTTATTAGGAATTGTAATATCGTTTTTGTTTTATAAAATAAATATGCCCGTAACTACAAAATAAAAGAAATTAAGTAAAGAATAACTAAGTAAAGATAATTAAGTAAAAATACAAAGTATCAAACTTTGAATGTTTCGACTATTATAATCTATACTATACTATTATAAGCGAAACAGGGTATAATTAGTTGGTTAGTCGGTCGGTTAACACCTTCCCAAAAATTTTGCTAACACCTTCCAAAATTGAAAAATAATTTAAAATTGTAATTTTACAAAAGATAAACCACATATTTAACTTAATAACAAACTCTTTTAATTACACTCCAATTAATATTTAGTTACATACTCTTTTGGTTATATTTGAGTTAAAATTCTTCATCTACACCAATTTTTTTAGACTCTTTCAATTACTTGAAAATCAAATATTTTCAAAATCATTTTAATAATTTTAATATCACATATTTATTAACAAATTTACAACAAATTATAAATCAACAAAGTGAAAACAAACTAAAAATATATAATAAACAATGAAAATTTCACAGAATTACAAATTAATATTAAATTCTATTTTAAACAAATACAGAGTATTAAATTATGCATTATTATGGAATCATAATTTGAATATAATAATATCAACAAAAATTTGAATGTAAGTATATACGGTACTTCCATTTATATTTATATTATTATGACAAAATATAGTCATAATTCGAATAATATATCATATACTTAAAAGATTATTATTTAATCATATATATTATGCCAATATTATATTAAGTAATATATATGAGACGAATAATTATTAAAATATAAATAAAAATTATTTAATTTTAAGAAAGTCGTGCATCGCATGAGTTATAAGCTAATATAATATAGTATAAATTAGTAATCCAATCCTATGAGTATCCTTTTAAACAAACATATCCCCTACTTAAAAGATTATAATCAAATCCTAAACTTAATATCTTAAAATAAACATAGGATAGAATACTTATAGTTTGTAGGATTAATAATGGTGGGAGTATTGTCCCCGAATGACGATCCTAAAATTATAATGGACTGAAACAAACATGGTCTTACATTATAATTCTTTAAATAAATATGGGGCTACAATTTTTAAAGGATTATAATAATATATTCACTACTTATCCCGTACTTAGTCTCGTGAAATAAACATGACCATAATGACAATAGGTTGATGATGGGCCTTTTTTTATTGTTTTCTTCGATCTTGTTTTTCTTTTCAATAAAGTTCTCTCTTTTTTTAGAGTTTTAGTACCTAGTTCGTGCATTTTCTTCTACCCATATTATGGAGTGGGTGTTCCCACATCGATAATTAAAAAAGAATTATCTTGAATATAAACAGCCAAACAATTCCATTAATATGAGGCCTTTTGAGAAGAGTTCAAAAAAAAATCCTTACAGGCTTGGCACGACCTAGAGCGGACAATATCATACTAATGTGGAGTTAACCCATATTATGGAGTGGGTGTTCCCACATCGATAATTAAAAAAGAATTATCTTGAATATAAACAGCCAAACAATTCCATTAGTATGAGGCCTTTTGAGAAGAGTTCAAAAACAAATCCTTGCAGGCTTGGCACGACCTAGAGCGGATAATATCATACTAATGTGGAGTTAATGGGTGTTGCGTGGCCCAATAAATGGTATCAGAATCGATGGTTAAGAAGTTGATCCTGGGGTTGCGGGCTGCAAGTTGTTTGGTGTGGGAGGCTCTCCAGAACTATGATTGGAGATCTTCGACGGCTTGTGTCGAAAGTCTTCCTGACACTGAGGTGGTCGGGCGGCGTGTCCCGCAAGATGAGGAGCCACATATCAATAACGGCGGTATAAGGGTCACAAGATTGGTGGTTCTTGGATTGAGGGGAGATTGTACAGTGGTGTCAACCCAAGTCCCACATCGATAAGTTAAAGAAAAATTATCTTGAATATAAGCAGCCAAACAACTCCATTAGTATGAGGCTTTTTGGGAGGAGCCCAAAAACAAATCCGTGCGGGCTTGGCCACGGCTCAGAGCGGACAATATCATACCAATGTGGAGTTAATGGGTATTTTGTATATTGGGTTTGTTATTTTTCCTTGTCAGATTTGGTTTGTTTTAATATCGGATCGTAGATCTGTAGGATATTTATTTGTTCATTGATATGTGTTGTATGGAATCGCGATCATGTTCGATTGTTCGAATACGTTTTGACAAGTCAGGTATGTATGTTTTTCACGATTGTAACAGATTGTTAGATTGTCTCCAAAAAGGTGGTATGTTTTAGCGATATGAATAAGAGATGTACCATGATTGAAGATCTGATCAATGATCGTAACTTGGATGAAATTTTTTTTGATTTGATCTATTTTAATACGTGTTTGATTAATTTTGTAGGTGTCGTATTACTTTCAACTAATGAATTAATTACCTTTTAAAAAAATCAATTTAGAGAAGAAAGAAAATTTAGATAATTTTTCTTGATTTTTTGTGATGACAAATATTATCTGGAAGGGCAGCGATAATGCGACATTTCTCTTCATGTGAATTTGGTTTATAATTTCGTAATTGTAAATGAAAAATATTTTTTTTAACATGTACTCTACATAAATAAAATCATTATTATTTTTTTTTAGATCATAAAGTCATTATTTGATTATATGAATTTAGAAACTCAAATTTAGTCCTCAAATATGAAAATTTAATAATATTTTTGTATTGTATCATGCATGTTTGATGATATTAAGTCATATAAATTTGATAACACTTTCGATTATCAAATTCGTAATGTTATCAACATTAAACAGTAAATATTTAATATATTATTTTCTTATTTTTGTATATGTAATAACAAAATTAAATGTGTAAACTAATATTTTTTTGTATAAATAGGAAATTCAATTAATTATAATTTAAAATATACATTTAAAATATTAAATAACAAAAATAAATATAAATAATGAAAATAAATAATTTTTTCTTACAAAAACTATTAACACCTAATCAATCAAATTATTTTTTATTGGAAAATCGAGAAATTTACTAACGTAATGTTAAAATAATCATTATAAATTTTATAAAAATCTCAATTGCTTCTAATTAATTTAATTTTAATAAGAATAAAAATAATTACATTAAAGTGAATAATATTAATAATCTATTTATGTTTTACATTAAATTTTTATATTATATAATTTTATATTCCTCAAAAGGTTCAATACTTCCTCAAAAGGTTTTTCTCAGGTATTTGCCCTTGAAACTAAATTACATGTTTTTCAAGAGTTTAAAATTTATATCTTTACTTGCATAACACCATCAACTTTCAACAATTATTATTAATCAGAAACATGCTGGTGGTTTGGGGATGAGGGGCTGGTAGACCGAAAATTAAGTTCTTAATTAATGGTGCTATTGGCAGGACTCCTTGGACGCTGATGACTTTGAGATGACAAAAATGATACTCCTACATAGTTTGGTGGCACCTGCTGCGCTTTTGCATGCTTAACTATTTACATAATTATTGTGACTATTCGATTTGCTCAGGGTTACTAAACAAGTATGCAAATAGCTAGGAATCCTTCCGAAAATAGACTTCATCATATTTCTTAGATGTGTCTAGTTATGATATCAACTACATGCCATGGGCTAAAGAAACCAGTCTTTAGTTTGAAAGTTGAGAAACCAGTCTTTAATTTGAAAGTTTAAATTACTGTACTGAATTTCCATTGTCACTGCTAATTGTTGTCAGTGTCTAGTCACTTGAAGATTTAATTAAGTGCTCTAATATTCATGAGAGGTTTAATCTTTGGAAAATGCTAGGTACCCAAAAAATTTCCCAAATGACAAGTGTATCTATTCAATTCGTTATCATAATAATGGGCCCCCATGCATTCACACCAACCACCCAATCAAAAGTTTTCACTATGCCATGTAAGCTTTGCCACATCATTTGGGATTAATTTTTGGGTACCAATTTGGGGTACCTAGCATTACTCTTCATCTTTTCATCGTTAGAAATCACTTCACTCTATAGTTGCTAGACTGATGTGTGAGTTTTAATACGATTCAATATAAGAGCAACTCCAACCATACATGTTCCTTAACTATAATGTGCTTAGATGGACAAATATAGGGATTTTAGTTTAAAAATAAAGCTCCAACCCTACCCCTCATCCCCTTTATGTTTTAGGGGAGAGAAAATATAACCCCTTATTTGAGGGATCAAAATTAGATCCCCTATATCCTCCACCTCATTGGTTAATTTATAAGAATGTTCAAAATTTAAATTTCAAAAAACTACACTAAAAATTACTTTTAAAATATAGCGTATATGATTGGAGTGAAACATAATTTTGGTTACCTATATTTTTAATAATCCCTATTTTAGGGATTAAGGAAAAGGAAGAGCATTGGAGTTGCTCAAAGGTCATCATTATTCCCCTTACCGATCGAGACAATGATGGGGCTGCGCATTGCCATGCACAATCTTGAATAAGAAAAACCATATTCCCAGTTCTACAGTAAAGTGGTCGTTCGGGGACAGGTTATCTATTTCATAATTAAGTTGTCCAGTAAAAGAGCCCAAGTCAGTGAATCTTACTTTCCCCTATGAATAACTTGAGAAGCCTGGGCAAGGCAAAGTATGCACAGATCGATTGCATGGTGCAGAAAATAGCCTAAAAAAAGCCACAACAAACCTGGACTATGATCTTTTGCACATCATCACAATTAAACTAAATGACAATTCACCTCGTTTTATAGATACCAGCAATGATAAATTAAAAAAAAAAAAATATATCGGTCAAAGTTAGTTATTCTGATGACTGATCATACATAAAAGTTTGTTACCGTTGAATTTCAAAACCATACAATTTCTTGATTCCTTGGGTTGATGCTTGTCATGGGATTAATTGAATCTCTCTTTCATTTTGGTACCTCCATATTAGCAAGGGTTGAGCTTTAAAAATCTCCGCACTAATTTCTAGACTCAATCAAGATATTAATTGTCACATCTTGGTAATTCAGTTAAATAAAAGCTCATTGCATTAATAGATTGAGATGAGATACTAAGTATACGAAGAAAACAACAATTGTAAAAGTACACATATATTTATCCTTCCATGAAAGCATCAGGCACCATAGGAAGCAATTAATTAAGCTGGAGAGCGGATGATCCATATGATACCATATGGATCCTTTATCACTGCACGACGGCGACCAGTTGTAGTGATGTTTCCTTCTTCAGAAACAGAGCCGAGCTCCACAGCATCAGCAATAATATTGTCGATCTCTTCGAACACTAAGCCTATTCGAGTCCCAGCACTGCTCTTGTTGACACTACAAGTTAGAATGGTACAAAATATTATTAGGATATACACGTGCATATTAAAGCATTATCCAGACAATAGGATTGAAGGGGTGTACTTACAGATATGAATCGGGATTGCGTTCAGAGACAATGATAAAACTAGGACCGATTTGAAGTTCACAAGATTCGAATCTAGCTGTGCCCTTGATCTTGTCTGAAGTTTTTATTGTTTTAGTAACGCGGCTCAACTCCGTAGCACGAAATACAATTTTATAGAATTCTATGGCTTCTGGTCCGTAAGGCTCCTCCACAAATATTTGCGTCGCCATCCCCCTGCATATCGCCTTTTTGCCCTCCATAATTTCGTCACCAGGCTCCTTCGCCATGTCTGCCTATCTTTCTGTGTTTGTATATATGGTGGCAGTAAACCTAGGCAGCAAACAATAAAATATCAACTTAATGATTTATAGCGATTAAAAAGTCGAAACCAAATTGAAATAGAAGAAAAATGGGTACTTAATTTAAGAATTTTTGAAAATGCGATTTTTTTATAAAAATACTTTTTTTAAGGTTTTTTTTTCGTAAATACCATTGCCTAAATGTTTTTGTAAAAATACTTTTTCTAAAATAACTAATTTGTAAAAATACCATCTTATTTGCAAAAATACTATCTTATTTGCGCAGTAGATTGCATTCAGTTGCATATGTGGTTGCACATGCAATCTCATATGCAACTGAATGCAACTGAAAATTGCAAGTTTAATTTTAATTTTTTTACCAACTTCCAGTTGTATATAAGGGCTGCGTAGTAGCAAAAAATGGAATTTTTAACATTCAGTTTTTAGTTGCATTCAGTTGCATATGCAACTGAATGCAACTGAAAATTGGAAGTTGAATTTTCACTTTTTGTTGCTGCGCAGCCCTTATATATAACTAGAAGTTGGCAAAAAATGGAAATTTAACTTTCAGTTTTTAGTTGCATTCAGTTGCATAGGTTGCATATGCAACTGAATGCAACTGAAAATTGGAAGTTGAATTTTCATTTTTTGCTGTTGCATAACGCTTATATATAACTAGAAGTTGGCAAAAATGGAAATTTAACTTTCTGTTTTCAGTTGCATATGCAACTGAATGCAACTGAAAACTGAAAGTTTAATTTTCATTTTTTGCTGCTGCGCAGCCTTTATATACAATTGGAAGTTGGCAAATAAATGGAAATTTAACTTTCAGTTTTTGGTTGCATTTAGTTTCATTCAGTTGCATATAAGGTTACATATGCAACCTAGGTATTTTTAAAAATAAATTGGTATTTTTGCAAATATTTTGAGAAGAGAGTAAAATCACAAAAAAACTTTAAAAAAGTAGTATTTTTGATAAATACCCTTTTTTAAAATCAATTTTAAAAATCATTTTTTCAATTTTTTTTCTTCAAAAATACGATTTTGCAACCAAATGCAACTATATGCAAGGAACTACAACCTCAAATTCAACTAAAAACAACTTCAATTATTTTTCAGAATAACGTAAAAAGAAGTTGCATTTGGTTGCAATCCATATTTTTGCGAATATTTTGAGAAGATAGTAAAATTGCAAATGAAAAACTTTAAAATAATATCATTTTTTGGTCATTTGTCTAATTTTTTAATATTTAGAAAAGATTGATTATATATATATATATATATATATATATATATATATATGTGTGTGTGTGTGTGTGTGGGGGGGTAGAGTTCTGGGAAGAACTTCCTATCAAAAGAACCAAAAGAATCAGAAAATCCTATCTAAGATCGCAAATTATTATCATATATTAATGAAAATATTAATAAAATGCAATGGCAAATTGTGATTCAAATGAAGTTTGAGGACATATATACCATAGTATATAGACAAAATATTTAAGAGATTCTCATAACCATGGAAACATTACAAATCAAATTCAGATGGACACAAATCACAATTTTCTTAACTAAGGAAACGATTCTTAAAATCATCAAACATCATGAAAACACAATTATAATACTTCCTCCGTCTCAAATCTTTTGTTTCAATGGACTTTTTTGTGGTCAACTTGACCGAATTTTGACCAACATTTACGTATTATCCTTTTTTAATTTACGAAACCTGAAATATACATATTAAATTACCCTTGCAATACATAATTTTTTTTAATATTAACTTTTTTTAAATTGTATTGATAATTTTAAGATACGAAATTCGTATGTTCATAATTTCTAAATTAATGATATAATTTAATTATAATAATTATATATTTGGTACCCGTGATATTTTCAGAAAAAGTGGGATTTTAATTAGAAAATTTAAAAAAGATAATACATTTTACCTGAAAAAGGTAATCGCTAAATTATTATTAATTACAATATTTCATTAAATTGAACAGGTAAGTTTTACCTGAAAAAGTAAAATGATTAGTTATTCAAAAAATATAAAGGTAACATACTTTACACAAAAAAGAAAATTGATTAGTTATTTATAATTATATTTTTTTTCATATCTTTCAATATTTTGGCTTTACTATAATAGTATAGATAGATATAAGTAAGGATATTTAGGTAAAAACTTACTAATATATAACTAAGGGTAATTAAGTAAAAATACGAAGCTCCAAAAAATAGGTACCAAAACTGTTGAGTATAAAATACACATAAGAAAATACAGAGCGGGGTGAATGTATTTTCTAAACTTTCTTGAATTTCTTTAACTTGACAACATGTTGAATGTGTGTAGCTTAAAAGTGTGTTTGATGAATATTCAATTGCGGAAATAAGAACACAAATTCACTTTAATGTAATATTTTATTAGATTGAAAGTATGCTGCGGTTTACAATGTCTTAGTGTTTACAAGAAAACCTAATGCACTCTACGTTATGCTCGGTGTTTTCTTCTTACTTCGACTATGCTGCTCATACAGCTTATTTAAACTGTATGAAGACAAGTAAAATACGTAAGATGTAAAAATTCATTTTTGGTATAACTTGTCACACGCACATGCTTGAAGAGATAGCCCTTTCTGGAAATGTCTTGATTTGGACAATTCCAGCATGCTTCAAGTCTGTGTATGTTACTTTCTTCATAAGTTACTAAGTTCTTGAATTGACTTAGCTCCCAAGCCCACGTGATGCTTTATGCAAAATATCTTTCTGATTTGAATCTTTATCCCTGAAAAGTTACTTTAGCAAAAGATAACATTTTAGTAAGTCAATGAGCTTTTCTGCTTATTGAAATATGCCTGAACTTCCCAGACAAACCAGCTGGTCTGTAACGCCCCCAAATCCGAGGTCAGGAATCTGGGTCGTCACGTCACCATCCAATCATATCGTACCTGTATTAATTATACAACCCAATAATACATCAACAAGACCTCATCCATTCACACACAAAAGTTAGAGCCTCAGAAACAATAATAAAAAAAACAACACTAAATATTAAAATTCATCCGTACAATCCGGAATCTTACACATGTTCACTTATACAAACTGCACCTGAATGCAAGTCTTACTAATACAATTGAAAACCTATCAGGCTTACTTTGTAGTATTTATCCGGAACTGAATCATCCCAAGGGTAATTCCTCTACTCCTCTTTCGCTGATACGGAGCTAACCGACCTAATTCTTCTCTTTCTGAAAGGTTGTTGTAAAGCAAGAATGAGCTACATAATGCTCAGCAAGTTTTCCGTTTTGAGTAATAATATAATTTGTCTCGGAAAATTTTCAAACTTATGAGCATATCTCATGATATCAAAATATAACTCGACAATATATATGTCCGAGTTTTGAATAAAATATTCATACTCAGTATGAAGTTTTAAATAATACCAAACGAACCATTAATTTCACAACCGGAACAAAACATCCTTACTATAGCAAAATAGTGTCCACTATAGTTTTGCTAATCTTTTAGAAAGCTTTTCAAAATACACAGTTCAAGATACTGTTATGATAATTGCTTTTCATCATACGCAAACCGAACCATTTATAAGGTTCAAATTCAATATTTCTCAAGTTTGAATATATATACATATACGTATATCTTTTTCGTCAAAACACCCTACAGTTCAATATTCTGAACAGGGAATACATTATTCAACCACTGTCAATATTATTGGTAACTCAGCACCCGGGCTTTCGTTACAATATTGCAGTACAATTCAAATTGGAAGAATGGGACTATTCTGAAGCTGACCACGATACATGGTGATCAACTTAACTTCTCTACTAGTAGAAGGATGACATTCCCTAATTGGGTTTGCACCCTGACCGCATTCGGGCCTTATATGTGCTGCACTGTCCCACAACCTCTTACGCTTTGATGGACTATCCCATAACCTCTTACACTTTAGTAACCTCTTCCTCCAGTCCCTTGAAGAATCCTATCCATTTCCCATAACTGGAAATAACCCAGTTCCCCCAAGCATCCCACTTGTTGATAGGTACCTATTCCTTTCTTGGAATTGAATTAAATTCAATTTCCCCGAGCATCATGCTCGTTAATAGGTATAATCTCATACAAGATGTACTTTCGGAAAGTTTGTGGAAGTACTAACGAAATGTGGGTTGACCGTTGTCTACAATTTTCTTAAGTTAGGAAGCTTAGTGCGAAAGCATAACTTTGGAGTTAATCGGAGTTTTATTGACGTTAACAAAGCCTGAACCTCCTTACTAGGTAGGTTACAGTTTGAAATCGTTCATGTAATTAGCGAAGGGAGAAAACACTTTTTCTACTCCCAAACCCTTGGGTTCCGAAGTTTTGATAAGTTGAAAAGTGGTTGCGGGCTTTTCGTCTAAGGATTTAGGGTTTAAATGTCATTTGGGAACCCCTATTATTTTTAAATAATTTCTAAAGGTCAAAAAATATTTAAATAATTTTTGAAAGCTTTAAATAAATTTTTAATTAACTAATATAATTTTAAATAATTTAAAAATATTTAATAAATGTTTAAATAATATTTATTAAAATAATTCAAGACAATCTTTAATACAAATATATCCAATTTATATTTATTGGAATATTTTCAAATCAATATTTAACAAATAATTTGTCTTTGGCGATCCCCGGGTTTTTATTACAGTATTAATTTAAAATATCTTCGACTCCCGGTTTGAATATAAGGTATTAGCACGCTCTACTCTAGAGCCTTAACATATATTTTTATATATATATAAACATATACACTTCCACTGGTTTAATCCCTTAGGCATATAAACCGAACCACAATTGATAATTCATGAAAACAGTTTAAAACAGTTCATAGTAGGTTTATCACAACATCAACAGTTTATAAAATACTTAAAGCTCGAGTTTCAAAAACTTGCATAGGCAGGATCAAAATATAATATTTTGAAAACAAAAGCTTAGGTTTGGAAAACTTGCCTGAAATCCAAAGTACATTCCCCAGGTTCCACTCGTTTCGGATAGTTCTAGAAACAGACATAATAATCTCGATTAGCCTTCTTAACCGAAACAACTACCAAAATCACTGATAAGTACACTTAACTTCGTTAACTGATACGAGCTTATCAATACCTTTTAACTTCACCAAGTTCTTAGTCATTTTATATTAATATTTATCTTGCTTGACACTTCACTTCCTCGGGACTACTTAATCCAGTCATAAAACTATTTTGTCGACATCCTTTAATCCAATTCTTCACTCCAATACGTAGTCATGATGTTCCACAACAACTTTCGTGTTTTAACCGACTTGTAATTATCCTTTTATCTTGATTGAAATGGCTTGTCAAAACAGTGCACTTAGAGTTGACTTTTTCGGAAGTTACTATTACGCGATTCGTACTCCAACATTTTAATTAAATTGAAAAACCCATAATTAACTATGAAACCACCTCAAGGAGCTTCTTGAGTATTTATAATATTTAACAAAATTGTTTCGGTTTGGAAAACATGAGTGTAGATAGGTGAAACGCATTTTAGAAACTTGGTCAACTACAGAGTTTTACTATTTGCGCTAGTTTCACTAAAACGCTCATAACTCCTTATTCGTTAACTCAATTGACGCATCGTTTTCGCGTGCACGATCTAGAGAATGTCTATATTGTAATTAACTAAAATTTTGGTTCTGGTCAGAACACTATTTTCCCCTAATTTGCTGTACTAGGCAGTAGCTCGGCAGTGAAGATTATCATCGCGCAACTTCTGTTCCGATATTTTTAGAAAATCGAAAAATTAACATTTTTGTACAGTTCATTTTGGGTTGTCTTCTTCACTCACCATATTTCATACTATCCAAATTCCATGATTTTTATATATAGTTAAGTGGTTTGAATACATTTTACAAATTTGTACTTTGTAGCAGTTTGGTTTCTCGAATCGGTTTCACTAAAATGAACGTATCTCTTAATCCGTAAATCGTATCGCTACAATTTCAGGGAAGTGGTGTTGAAAAATACTATTTTGATAGTCCGTGAATCTTATTAAAACAGGCCTAAATTCAAACGGACATTACAACGGCTATAATCGTAACGTTTCCCAGTTTTCATTATGTTAAAACCTCTTAAAACCAACCCAATCATCAATCCAACAATCTTTACTACAAAATCAGTTTATAAACTTCTAGAATACATCACCAACATCAACCCCCAATACACAACCATCAAGATTCAACCACATATACTCCAAACTCCATAAACAAGCATGTTTTTAAACATAAATTAGAACTTCACTTAAAACTTAACATAAATCAAAGGGTGGATGAGTGGTATACCTTCCTTGAGTTCTTAAACATACTAACAACAGCTTGTAAGCCTTAAGGGAGCCTTGATCTATGTTTATCATCCTTAAACTTGCAAAATAAATCAAGAAAACAAGTTAGTAATTTTCGGAGTTACTATTCATCCTCATTTTCTACATTTTCTTTACCCATCCAAAACACCTTCAAAAATTATGAAATTAAATCTGCACTTACGATTGTATGTGTAGAAGGCCTGGGATTTTTATTGGGATTTTTAAGTGTCAATAAATGGGGGAAACAAATCGTTGAACCCCCCTGCCCTGTTTTCTCAGCATAAAGAAGAAAGGAAGAGGGAGAACTTTTCTTGGTTTGTAATTGTTAAAATGTGACAAAGTGAAATATTATTGGTGTTATACAATCATGGAGCTGCACTTTAAATCTTGACTTGGTCCTTGTATGCAAATTTTCCACACCTAAGGCTAGGTAGAGTGTACTTATCCCTTAAACCATGGAACTTGGTTTCTTTCTAATGGCTAGTCCATGGCTTAGTTCCGTTCGTAGTTACTCTCCCACACTTAGCCAATATTTATCCTTCTCCTTTTTATTCACTTATGTCTTGTTACATTATTTTTTCATCTCTTGAACTCGATGCAATATCCATTTTTTCATTCCGAAATGTTTCATTGCGTGGTATAATCTATATTTGTCCTTAGTACTTCAAATACTTTGGTTCCGATTAAATCCAATAAATTCCATGTTATAAAGTTCATGTCATGTCGGGACTCTCGTAATTTTTAGTATCTCGTAGTTTTCGAAACAAATTGTAAAAGTGAAAATTTTCGAATTCCGACGGCTTTTGCATTCACTCATTTGACGCATACAACAATATTTCGTCACTTATAAGGTGTGGCTAAAAAGTTTTTTTTTGTACATCCGTAGAATCACTATTCATCAGGTTTCAAATTTTCATAAAAATTAGGGTTATTACATTCTCCCCTTCTTAAAAGGATTCCGTCCCGGAATCTAAAGAAGATAGTTATGAGTACTATTCCAGCTTCACCCTCTCCAACTCTTAGGTTGACACTTCAATCCTTACATTCTCCCACCTGGCTTTCACCACCGCTTAAGTTTTATCGCTCAACGAATGCTCTTTCCGACCTGTACTCTTTATCGATTGTTCTATGAATGACAACTCCCGTCCTACTACTTGTACGCTTATATTTTGTCGTATTTATAGCATCTGTGTTAAGTCTTCGTATCATAGGCACGTGAAATATCTTGTGGTCATAATTCATGTTCTAAGATAACGTCAATATGTACGATACTCTTTGTATTTCTTGGCTTGATTAGCACACATGTGTCGCCTCCCTTTAGCCGCTGCCACCTGCTTCGGATAACGTATAGTCCTCCTTGTTCGTTGAACTAGCTCGGGTCCTTTCGTTGGTTGACTTCTTCGTAATGCAAGGAAAATTGAAACTTCCTTTAGTAGTAAGCTTTACAAGTGACATCCTTAAGCACGCATGTTGACTATCGTGATAATAGAATTCCTATTATTGATAAATGCTTACCCGCGACTGCCCCGGTGCTTAACATAAATTTGATCGTTTAGATAATTCTTTTGCTCTGTCCGTCTACCACGGATCATAATAGTGTAAACGTTAAATCTCATTGTTAAACATATTTGAAAGTACCTTCAGTATTCAAGATTCAGCCTTAAGTATTTATCTGCCACAATCGCTAAAGAAGCTCCACGTTGCGCCACCATCTTTTCCGTATATAAATCGATAATCTTTTAAATGGAAAGTCTCTCGTCGGTAAGTCAGCCTGGTTAGTCTAACAATTATAAATCAAATAGTGTCATGCTTGACTCGGTTTTTTTTTTGGTGTCCCTATCATGAAATTCATTATAATACTTGTCCACATTCCAGATTCTCTTCAGGCTAAAATAATCCCCTAGGTCTCTGTCATTCTGCTTTTGGCATGGCAAGTTTATACTTAATAATTTGCCAATACCATTCTCCACATTCGGTCGCCAAATATTCTCTTAATTCTCTATACTTCTTTGTCTTTCCCCATAATTCAGTCATTTTCCTCTACTATCATTCTTTATTGTATTACTCAATTCTCTTGGTCAATTCTACATGAATTCCAATTTTGAATAATCCCTTCCATAGGTATCGACCACCACAATGGCCATTTCTGGGTAATAACAAATTCCTTCATCATACTTCTTGCTCACTCCCACCATCTCCTCTTCTTTATATTTAGTTTCTAATATGAAGATATATTTCTGGCTCTTGCGGTAAAATCTTAACACTTTTCCTCGTAGGTTAACATCTCAATTTTCTACGTGAACACTATTATGGATAATCCCTGATCACGATTAGTATATCCTATCCCGTACTCCTTACACTGTTTAGACACATAGGCAGTCATCCCTTTCTGCTACACCAACACACCTCCTAAACTCTTAAAACATCATGACTCTCAAATCCCCTTTTTATCATCAAGTATAGCTAACAAGGAGATTGTTACTAATATCTCATTTCATTTTTAAAACTTTATTCATTAACCTATACAGGATTCTGGCTCATTAGCCAATCCAAATGATACTACCAAAGTTTATAATGTTTATAACAGTGTGAAATGTCATCTTTGGCCCAGTACAGATGTCGATCTTGAGTTGGTGAAACATGTTTTTCAACCCTATCTTTGAAAAGCAACTACGAATTTTAACTGGTCAAAAATTCCTCCATCTCTGATTAGGGGTATCGATTCTCGATGATATATGTTAGATGTCATACTACCGCCCCTTTATCACAATTGGTGCTAATTGGTATGAGGCCTACATACTGTTGCGGTTCCTAATAAACTCTATTAGGTGGTAATCTTGAATGATCATTAGGATATATCCATGCATCCATTTGCTACTAGGTGCCTTTTAAACTTTATGTCTCTCTATGTGCATTAATCCCTTTAAGCTAAGTAAGATTCACATTCTTTCCACAATATTTCTTCCTTTCTTGTCCATCTCACTTCCATGTTAGTTTCCTCTAAGGGTTATGTTTTACATCGCAATCAATTTGCATTTCTTGGAGCAGGAAAAGGCTCAGTAATTCCAGAATTCGTTAATATACCATTCTGACAACGTTTAGTAAGAGCGTACTCTCAATTAACCTCATCATTTCTCATAATCATATTAAAGGTCCATGTGGTATGTTCCAACATGGTTTTCCTACGGTAAATAATTACTTGGCATACTATTCTGGCTGCACAACTACAACACTTGGTTTTCAATCTCGTATTGGGCAACGATTCACAATTGTACCTCCCATTTACCATAGAATAATAATCAATTTTTATGAGAACAGTTTCAAAATACCAATGTCATATAGAAAAATTCAATAAGAATTTTCACATCGGGTGTTTCAAGGATATTAATGAGTCCCGAATGCGAGGAATCTCAATGCTCAAAAGACAAAAGGAGGGATAGATAGAATGCAATAAGATTTATTCCTTTCATGTCTTTATAAATTTGTATTATGATAACATAGAGAATATTTTTCGAAAGAGATGATTCATGGATGCGATTGTGATACGGACGGCCTTTACAAGATTCTTACATCGAGTGAATACTTTTCCTCTTGAACGATAAGAGGTAATCTAAAAGTCTAATTGATAAGAGTCAACCAATAGAAAGCAATTCTACTCCATGAAAATTAAAGAATGAAGTAGTTTGTCATTCAAGTAATCAATGATTTCAATTGAATCTTCATTATATGAATGAAATAATAGAATATTCGAGTGACATAAAGTCTGATAAGGAGATGGGTAAGAATTCAAGTTGAGTGGGCGACCTTGCTAGGTCTCAATCAATTATTCATTGAAACTTACATCATCCTACTTTATCGCATGCAAAATACATTGCGGAATTGCTGAATGAATTAAATTGGGAGATGGACAAGTGAAACAATAACTAGTCCTTTTCAAGAAACAGTAACGACTAGCTAGATAATTAGCTAAATTCTCTTCATAACGTTACAATTTTGACTAGTCAGAACAATCAACTAGTCATTCATATTGACATATCAACTAGCCATTTTCAATTGGATAGATTGGAATTTCAACATCATAGCCATTGAAGAAAATTTATACTACCCGGACAGCAAATTGAAATAAGAAGTTATCAAGTTTGGACCGAAAAGGAAAATATAAAATCTGAATAGAATGTTCTTGGTATCGGAACAATCGATAACCTCTCATCAAATATTACTTATCGATGAAACGGTCCACCCAAGGGTGCCTCCGTACACATACTTTATCAGATCTTACAATAGGATTAAATTCGGAATATGAATATCAAAATGATATCCTTACTATGATTTCAATGTACGATTTACAATCTCATCTTGAATAGAAGAAAAGAATTCATGAGGGATATCTAGATATTAAATCATCCATGTGCTCAACAATTTGATAAATATTTATGAGCTCAACTGAAGAGTGCAAGTTTGAAAGAAGCAATCAAATATCAATATTCGTTAAGGAACTTCGTTGATTAATTGAAGAGATATTTGTTGAACATTCCTTGGATAATTGAAAGAAAGTGTAAATAGGCCTGAGCAGAACAAGATAATCATAACTTTGAATAGAACGTTTATGGTTCAAATAAAATACTTTAGATAAGCCCTGGTTTAGAGAAAGTATATCACTAGTGGTTATTCCACAAGTTCGAAGTAGAAAGCTAGATGGGTTACCTAATATAACTAATCGAGATAACATGGTTAAGGAATAATTTAGATGAAGTAGCGTACCGGCCAGTAATTACCAAAATACGTCTGTTGCCCAGTAATTAACAATTGTAGAAGGGGGGGTTGAATACAATTGTATAAGATTTTCGACTTAAACAGAAATAATAACACAAGTATGAATAAATAACAGCTTTATTAATTTTGATATAAAACTGTTACAAACTCTCTCAAGAAATTCTTATGTTCTTGAGAGCTGCTAGGTTACAAGATAATTCGTGTAAGCGATTACCATTAAGTAAAACCTAAACTGTGTTTATATACAGTACACAGCTACACTATCAATTACAAGATATATCAAATCAATTACATACGTCTCTTAGTACATATCTTGAATGATAGCTGTGTTCCTATAAATCAGGAACCGACATGTCAATCTTCCTAGATTCCTGGACTGATATATATCCTCGTATAATCCTGATCAGCTTCCAATCCTGATGATAACCTAATACTGACGGTGCATTACTGATGACGTCAGCATCAGTATCTGATCAGTAGTCCAGATCCTGATCATCACTTGAATCAATATCTAACAATCTCCCCCAATTTGTACTTTGTGAAATAAAGCACAAATTCCTTGATTCAGTGATGTCAAAAACTCAAAACAAAATATTACAAGAAATCCTCAGGATTTGTCTTAGAAATTCTCACAAAGAAATTACTCATCTGCAAGAAACTTGATAATAATTCTTCTTCTTTAATTTCGAGAATTTGAATCAGTCTTTTCTTCAGATTCCTGAGTTCTTCATCTTCGTCATTAATCTGATAAATACCTGCCCTGAGATTCTGAATTGAGCTTCTCAGTAAATCTAAATCTCCCAACAGTAAATATGTAAGTTCTTTTCCATCAGGATTCAGAGATAATTGTTCTTGATAAAATATCACTTCTTTAACAGCTGAACCCCTTTGCATTTCAACTTCTTGTCCTACTGTATTCAAGTACATGGGAGTATAATTACCATCATACCTTGATCCTCCATCCAAATGTCTGCATCTAATAGTTCTGAAAATCATGGTACACCAATTATTGTAAACATCAGCTTCCTTATCATGAATTCTTTTATTCTTGAGCAGATAAAGAACGTATTTCAGTTCTTCTGTTGATTTGCACAACACCTCCTGAATAGTCAGCTTCTTGACACTCTTGTCTTTCATGAAATACAACAACTTTTCTACCTTCTTAGAATCAACATTGCAAGCAACAATTGCAACAGCTTCAAGTTCCCAAAGATCATCAACTGTTAGTTCATCACCAGTTCTTTTCACTAGAATATGTTTATCTGTCTGTCTAGTAGAGATAATTTCAGTTCGATTATGACCAATACCTCATCTAGTGTAAGGTTCTAAACCCTTCAAGCTAGACTGAATATCTGCCCCAAGAAAATTAGATTTTCGAAGAGTTTATGAAGTATCAACTTCAAAGATTAAAGGAAGTTCGGTCATAAGAGAACTTGATTTAAAAACAACTGGTCCTTGATTCAACCGTTCATCAGTACTCTCCCCTTTCTTGTTCTTCTTCTTCTTAACTGGCATCTGTTGATGTTCTGGAACAGGTCTTCTTCAATCATACCACAATAATCTATTTGAACCAGCCAGATCTTCCAAGTACTTTCTGGTTTCTTCAACCTCAGTATCTTTTGCTCTTTTTCTTGCCTCCTTTTCTTGTTCATCAATTTCCAGATTGTGAATTTCAACCACAACAGTAAGAATCATGACCTCATGTTCTTTCAAGATTTAACTTCATCAGAATCAGGAACAACAGATTGAGTAGTTCTTACAGTAACTTTACCTCTTCTAGCTAACTGTGGTCTTTCATCAGCAGCTACTTCAGGTACATTAAATTTGTTATCTGGAGTCAGTGTAAGAAGTAGTGGAGATTTTTTCTTCTTTACTTTCTGAGAATCTTCAGGTATCTCCTCAATTGTGATTCCACTAGACCTTGTCTGTCTTGAACTTGTCTGAATAGGCTTTCTTCCTCTGCCTCTACTTCTACCTCCTCTGCCTCTTCCTCCACTCGCAGCAGGAGCTTCTTTCTGTTAAGCAATTCCCCCAAGAATCTTCTTTTGTTCTTTTAAGATCTCTTGAGTACTCATGTCAGAATTTTCTGCAGAGATCAAAGCCAGTGCTTCCCTAGCATGATGCTGTTGAACTTTAATATCATTGTGAAATACAATTTCACTCTCACCTGACTTGGAAGTAATCCTCTTAAAGAGATGTGGTGCATCTTCTATCTCAGCAATAAACAAATCCTCATCTTCTTCAGGAATTGTTGGAAGTAATTGATTCTGACCAGATAGTTGAGATTGTTCCTCTGTCAGAATTTGAGACTGCACCATTGTTCTTACTGTTCTCTTCCCAGATTTAGAAACATGAGTTGACCACTTGGTTTGAGTTTGAGACACACTTCTCCTTGTTACCAAAGCAGCATCAGAGGTCACCATCAGCACCACCATCATTTCCAGAAGTATCATCGTCCTTTCTTACATCTGGATTAGGTGTGCATTTTGTTTTGACCACCTTCTCCCCCTTTTTGACGCCAGTAGCATCATCAGCAGGATCAGTCAATAAAGATAAGATAAGTAGTAGAGAATCTTTGATATTAGTCATCCTTGAGGACAAAGTGACAACCTTATCTTCCAAGGTATCCATCCATGTGGTGAAGGCAGTGCTTAAACATTGAAGCTGTTTAGCAGTTGAAATCTCAGAATAATCCTTAACAAACCGAACAAGAAATTTTTCATTATCACTCTTGACAGAATTAATTTCATCTTTCAACCCTTTTGCCAGAATAGTTGTAGTCTTCAGATGAGCTTTGAGATTAGGATCAGAAATCTTAGTAGCTATATGACTGGAGTGAAAAAGTGCATTATTGAAATTTATAACAGCAGAAGGCTGATTCCACTCTGTATACCATTCAGATTTTCTTGTAGCTTGAATATGTTCAGGAAGAAGATTGCTGTAATCTCCTATCATCTCAACTTGAGCAGCTGTAGATTTACCAATAGACTCCATAAACTTACTGGATGATCCATAAGTAGATCCTAGACTTGCTTTCATGACAGCATTAAGCTGAGCCGCTTCAGGATCATTATCAGCATCATCATCACCATCATCATCATCATCTGAGCTATCATTTCCCTCAGGAATTGTAAGAACCCAGATTTTGGGTGGGATTAAAACTTTTATGTATTTAATGATGTAAGAATGAATAGTGGTTATGACTGCGATGTAACGAAGATCTATTAAATAAATGGAACGGATTTGAATTCAATTACTTACATGTCATGCAGAATACTTTTGGTTGACGGCATAGGTAAGAATGATCTATCTCCCAAGGATATAAGTATATTACTTCAAGTAAGATTATTCTTGTGTCATCCAAATCAATATCTATTATAAGTCCAGCGGTTCCGTAAAAAGGTTAAGAAGCACTCGAGAGTGAACCAGGTTCATTTTCCTAATTATAGGAATTAAATAAAAATAAGTGATGAATAGTGATTTTGGTGGAATTTGGAATATTATTATAATAATGATATACCCGGTATTCGGAACGGATTTCTGAGTTCGTATTAGTGATCCAGGAAGAAAATAAGTGTATGTAAAAGCCGTCGGATTCAGAAAAAGAGCACTTTTATTTTCTCCGAGATTTCCCTGGACACTACAAGACTTAAGGAGTTATAAAAGGGAATTAAGGAATTTAAATTCGAGAAGTATTAAGTAAGATGAAGAATAGTATTAGAAATATTAAGAAGGTTTTCGGTAAAACCCTAACTAGAAACGAATGAGTTATTCCCTCGAACGATCAACGAACAAGCAAGGAAATTGAGTAATACTCGGACAAAGGAACGAATAAATAACCAAGAGACAAACAAGTGCAATTGGTGGGAAAAGGAGAAACCCAAGTAACATCCTTATAAGTCAACTACAAGATGAGTGGTGTAATTGCATTCTTGCAAAAATGGAGTTGTTTGTTGTAGTGCCAACACTTGGCCCAATGAGGAAGCAACAAGTGGCACCATTGGATTGCCAACAACACATTAAAAGAGATGCATCCATTATATATGCAAGGGTTATACATGTATTAGCCATAAATCACCAAAACAAAACAAACCACCACCATTTTTCTCCATTTCTTCATAAAAATCTGCCCATTCTTAGCTAATTGGAAGTCCAACTTCCAACCATCACTTGTTCTTCAAATTTTTATGGTAAGTACTACATATCATGGTAATGATCTCCTAGAAATTTCAGCTTCAAATTCATCTTTTATCATTTTCAAATAAATCATCAAAGATGATGATGAATAGTGTTCTTCATAAACTAACTTTTATTTCTTGATTTCTTTTGATTATTCAAGCTATACTAAGGCTAGATAAGGGCTAAACAAGGCTTGATAAGTTCATACATACACCAAGGAAGGTATACCACTCTTGAAAACCAAGCTCTTAGTTTAAGTTTTGGTATTTTAGATGAGTTATATGGATTTAATGCATGTTTAGGACCTTAAGATTATGATTGGGATTTATTAAATGTGAAATTAGTTTAGATGAACGGAAAGACATTGCTTGGTCTTAGTTCATGGTTGAATAACATGTAAATGTTGTTTGGAGTGGAAACTATAATTATTGGATGGTTTGAAATTTGGAAATCATGTAAACATAGCCGTCGTAATGCCCGATTGTCGTTAGCCTTAAGAAACCGTGATTAGCAGTAGCATGAACACACTGTCCATTCTCGGATTTTGCCATGAAAGGCTAGATTATGTTATAAGCTTCGTTTTGATATAAAGATCACGTGAAACGGACTTACGGTTTAGGATTTATGACTAAATTACTAAAAGTAGTTCGAATCCGTAAACAAAAGTTCGTAACTGAAATTGAACCCTCGTAAGCAATGTAACGTCATGGCGAATCTTGGTAAATAAATACTAGGGGTAAGAAGGAAGGTGTGAAAGAAAACCGTATGTCAAAAAGAGCATTTTTCGATTTATTAAAAATGTTCGAGTCAAGGTTAAACGCGAACGAACCCCTAAAAGACGACTCTTTTGTAACTTTGGTAAAACACTTAGAAAACGGGCGATAAAACTCGGAGTATAAGATTGGTTCGTAACGATCAACCTTAGAACTCGTATGACTCAAGTATGTCCCAAGTATAAGTGCAGTGACATGTCGTATTAACGAACGAATGTCGGGTCGGATCAGTGATAATAAGTAATCCACTAATAGGGGTATAACGAGATAACTCGAGAACGTGTTTCGATTTAAGTATAACTTAACTTTTAATATGTTAAGTGATTAATCCCGAATGCCTTGGCTATTTATAGATCACCAGGCTGAACCGGGACCCGCTACCACTACCCCTTACCGTACTCGACTACCAGACAAGTTTCAATTCCCTTCTTTTAGGCTGTTGTTGTGATTGAATAAATATATATATATGATTGCTGATATACATATGCCATTGCATGCATGCCTACTTTCAAGTTGAATTGATATACTTGTTCCCTGAATGTTATTGTTGGCTTATAAGCTAGATAGTTATATATCAGTTATAAGCCGGTTATTATAAGACCCTCATAGAAGGGCGTATATATCTTATTAATCAAAAATAGACCGGGAGTCAATATTCCTTGATATATCGAGATTACCTCGGAAGAAGATATTTAAGTAAATATTTTCTATTATTTGGGCGACGAATATTATTTGAATATTCGTTCGAGACTAATTATTTTAACGATCCTTACTTCAAATAATTATTTGAACGTAACTATTCAACGAATAATATTTCTCAATATTCATTCAGAGTCGAACTGATTATCGACTATTATTTCGAATATTCTTCTAAAGATGAGACTATTAAATGAATATTATTTTGGATATTCTTTTAGATTATTATTTTATTAAATCAATATTACTTTTGAATATTCATTTAAGATATTAAATACTTGATGAATATTATTTTAATATTCATCTGAAGCTTGATTTAATTATCGAATATTATTTCGAATATTCCTTAAGGCTTGGATTACTAAATGAATATTACTTGATATTCATTTAGGATATTATTCATTAAATGAATATTACTTTTGAATATTCATTTAAATTCCTAATTAATCATGAATATTACCTTAAATATTCTTTTCAGGTCTTATTAATTAATGAATATTGTTTTGAATATTCATTTAAATATTTATTTATTCAATAAATATTCTCCTGATATTTCTTCAGGGATTATTTTGAGAAATACTCTGATTAAAAATATTCTTTCATATTCCCAAATATTCTTTCAATATTTTAACTCAATAAATATTCTCTGAATATTTATTCCATACTTAGAATAATCTCGATAAGGTTAATCTTCTTCGATTATTACAGAAAATATTTCGAAGTCATATTATTATTAATCTTATATCAAGAAAGGTTCCCAGACATCATTCATCTTTGAGTCTATCTTCTTAATAATAAGGGAACCTTACTTGGAAAAATGTTATTTATCTTGTCGACTTCCCGGTCATAAAGTATTCCCTTCACCCGCAACTCGGGTGCCGTTGACTTATTAAGTCGTTGTTTACCTTCTCATCTTTCGAGGGGTAAGATTACTGGAACAAGTTGATATCCGTTACCAAGTAATAGCTTGGGAGTTATTGGTAAATTTTCCTTTCCAACTAGATACGACTACTTTGTGGAGTCTTATCAACAAGTATTATACTTGGGGAAAGGGGGACGAACGTTATATTCAGAATCATGAACTCTATTTGAACTAGGAGTCGTGTAAGAGGCCGAGTAGCGCCGGTCCATCCCCTTGGCCCAACCGTTGGCCGGGGAGAGCTAGCATGGCGGTATACAAGTAAAGCCGTCAGTTCTTCCTTCTACCGGTAGTAAATCTAAATTGAGCTGTACGATCTCGACTGATCATCAAGATTGGAACAGCGGGCGCGGTGAATACTCCATCATTGGTTCATCATCCAAATTCATTTATTTCCTGCAACATGATTACTGTTGGCAGAGTTGGAAAAGAGTCATAACTGGAATTGCAACCCTTTCTTGCAAGTTCCTCTTCTTAATAACGATAATAATATCTCGCTTACTTTGATGTAGCAGATATTCCTTCAAACAAATACTTTAAGTTACCTTGTAACTTCATCGTTCATATTATACTGGCATCATTTCCGTAAATGCATGGCATATGGTTTAAAAGATAGCTTTGAACTGTTTTAAATTATCGTTCAGTTATATATTTGTTGGTGGGCTTTCGCTCACCCTTGCTTTGTTTATATTATGTCACAACAACAGCTAGGACAGATGGCTCGCGTCAGGCGCACTCGGCGCAAGCAGGTTACCCGACCCACCGGACTACCCGCTGAGATGCTAGCCGCCATTGCTGAGGTAGCATAGTTAGACAGCTTTTGTTTCCTGTTTAACTATATGTATAATTAATGTAATCAACGGCAAAACTTTTAAACCTATGATGTTATCCTTTTGGGATTGTAATAACTTTTATTCGTAACCCTTTAATGTAAGACTTATTTCAATTTCATCTCTGGGACTATAACTGTTGTGTGTGTGAGTGGTAATTATTGTGGGGTCACAGCATGTGATTTATTTATTGTGGACTCAAGTCAAGTATTATGAATGGATGTAAGACCGTAACCACCAGATCCCTGACCCCGGATCTGGGGGTGTTACAGAGATGGTATCAGAGCGAGAGTTATATATCCCAAGAGATGATACGACGTTATATAATAATAAATTCAATAATATAATAAGAACCCTTGCCAGGTTCACCTAAAACCCTTACGGGAACTTTTTAAGTACCATGATAGTAACATAGTTCGTCTTGTGTAGGCGAGCGACTTGTCGGCCCAGGAGGCAGCTGCGAGACAGCATGATGAGGACATGTTCCGGACTAGGGACCCATACTATGAGCACTTGCCTGAGGATGATACTGAGCCTGAGGAGGAGGACGCTGAGGAGGTCCAGGTTGAGGCTGATACTGATGTGATCGAGTCTGAGGAGGAGGACCCTGAGGAGGTCCAGGATGATGCTGACACAGATGTTGTTGAGACTGAGGGGGAGGAGGACCCGGAGGGGGTCCAGACAGGACAGGACGCTGAGTTAGTGGTTGAGGATGATGATTATTGGGTTATGACTGAGTTCAGGACTATGGGAGATGACACTGACATGACCACGGATCAGGTGGTGCCGGTGGATGAGGGTGTTGAGGGAGATATAGATGAGCCAGTAGTTGGTGCTGTAGGGAGTCCTGGACTTTTTGTGCCACTCCTCCCTGTTGAGAGAGCCCCTACCCCACCACCACTACCTGTGAGCCCCTACCCCGACGAGTTTGAGGAGCTTACCCCAGAGCCCCAGCAGACAGAGACTGCCGCTCCAGCTGAGCCATCCACCCCACCTCATGCCCCGATAGGAGGAGTCCCAGTATGTGTTCACAACTTGATTGTGAACGGGCTTTATAGA
Organism: Saposhnikovia divaricata; assembly: GCA_036435485.1. Lineage (NCBI taxonomy): Eukaryota > Viridiplantae > Streptophyta > Magnoliopsida > Apiales > Apiaceae > Saposhnikovia > Saposhnikovia divaricata. The sequence continues at coordinate 197,889,916 of CM071594.1, forward strand.
GAGCTGTCTGTGGCAGATGCCAGGTTGGCAGAGTCTAGGAGTGAGTTAGCAGCAGAGAGAGCCGCCCGGATGAGGGTGCAGGGCAGGAGGACTATCAGTGACAGAGTTGGGTATAGGGCTGTGACCCGCATCGAGCTGAGGGCTCGGGTGAGGGTGCGACAGTTGCCTACTGATGGGCATGGTAGGGTAGACAGAGCAGCGGCTGAGGAGGTTTTCCGCATCGCCATGGGGAGGGTTCGGAGGATGTTTCGTCGTGACGGCTGATTTCAGATGTAGTGATGCAGTGGTCTAGTTGTCTAGTCATGTACGGACATAGTGGTGCCGGCTTTTGTAGGGATGGTTTTCTTGTACTTGTTTTCCCTTTTTGCAGACTAGACAGATAGACAGCATATTTCACTTTTGACTTGTTGTTGTTGTTAGGATGGTTGTACTTTAAACTATCGTTGTAACTCGGATGTTGTACCTTTTCGGTACCTGGTATATATTTGTTTCCATTTCAGTCATTACAATTTTGTTGGGATGTGATCACGAGTTTATTAGCATATGTATTACTTTTCGATTAAGTTGCCATGAGATATAAAACTGTGGGATTTTAAACCCAATCATGTAAAGAAATGTGCAAGGAAAAATCCTCTAAAACAGATCAGTGAACCTAATGTATAACTTTCCAAATTTTCAGTAAAATGCCTCCAAGACGAATGGGCACTAGGGCTAACCCCCGCGAATCTACTGACCAAGAAAGTCACAACCAACACGAGGAAAACCGTGGAAGTAGTGAGGAACAAGATCAGGACTATAATGAGCAAGAAGATTCCCAGTATGGAGCAGAGGATGAACCCCTGTACTCTGAAGAATTTGAAAGGGAAATAGAGGGTGGAGAAACTGAAGTAGAACAGGAAGGGGAGAACCAGGGCGGAAACCCCATGGGCCAGTTTATGGATCTACTTAGGCAGAATTTGAACCAATACCCCCAACCACCGCCAAGCAACAACACTTCAGTGGCAAATTCCTTTAGGGCCTTTAAGTCCCTTAAGCCCCCAGAGTTCCACGGATCGGCTGATCCCGTTGAGGCGAGGGCCTGGATCAAAGAAATGGAAAAGTCTTTTGAGATTCTGAGTATCAATGAGGCTCAGAAGACTGTTTTTGCTACTTACCTACTAAAGGGAGAGGCCAATTATTGGTGGGAAGCCAAGAAAAACATGGAGACTGATGCTGTCATAGCCTGGGAAAGGTTCAAACAATTATTCCTGGAGAAGTACTTCCCGAAGTTCATGAAAACCCAGATGGAACTTAAGTTCTTGGAACTGAAACAGAACAATATGTCAGTGGCTGACTATGAGGCTAAATTTACTGAGCTATCAAGATTTGTGCCAGAGTTTGTAGACACAGAAGAGAAGAAAGCTAACAGGTTTCAACAAGGGCTGAAACAGTGGATCCAGAATAGGGTGGCTGTTTTAGAGATTACAGATTATGCCACCTTGGTGCAGAAGGCAACCATTGTGGAGGCTGGTAGTGATCAGATGCAGAGAGAGAGAGAGAAAGGGGGGATAAAGAGAAAGCATGTTAGTATGGGCGGAAGATCCGCTGGAGGAAAACCCCCAACCAAGTTTAATCGAGGAGCGGTTTCCCTACCAGGGAGGAGTGTAGGGTTTAAACCATCTGCGAGTGTGAGTGTGAGCCAGGGCGGCCACCAATCAGGAATGTCCCGTTCCAACCCTTCTCGACCTCCATTGCCATTGTGTGCTACTTGTGGGAAGAGGCACTCCGGGGTGTGCAACCTGAAGCAGATAAACTGTTATAAGTGTGGGCGAGCTGGGCATTATGCTACCGCTTGCACCACGGTCATCCCTAACAGCACAACCTGTTTCCAGTGTGGACAGCGAGGGCACATGAGGAAGGATTGCCCAAAGAGCAAACCAGCAGCATCAGGAGCAAGCAAGGTTGCCTCAAATAGGCCACCAACTGCTAGGACTTTCAATATGTCAGTACAAGATGCCGTGAGGGACACAGATGTGATAGCAGGTACTTTTTCTCTTAATTCAGTCAGTGCAAATGTCTTATTTGATTCAGGAGCAACTAAGTCTTTTATATCTAGAGATTTTGCGCATAACTTGAAACTTAAAACCCAGCAACTAAGAGATTCCTTACAAGTAGAAATAGCTAATCAGGAAATCGTACCGGTTAATCAAATTCACCCCGATTGTAAGCTAGAAATAGGAGGACGATCCTTCTATGTCGATTTAATTCCTTTTAAGCTAGGGGAATTCGATGTCATTTTGGGTATGGATTGGTTGTCTCGCAATGATGCGCAGATAGATTGTAAAGGGAAAAAGGTTAAGTTGAAAACCCCAGGGAAGAAAGAAATAGTGTTTAAAGGGATGCGACAGACCCAGAAAATTCTGACCATGGCGCAAACCAAGAGATTGTTACGAAAAGGGAACGAGGCTTATTTAGCCTACGTTATAGATACTCAGAAGGAAGTGCCAAGATTGCAGGACATTCTGGTAGTTAATGAGTTCGAGGACGTGTTCCCACAAGATCTTCCTGGACTACCACCTGATAGGGTAATTGAGTTTGCCATCGAATTAGCCCCGGGGACGGCGCCAGTTTCGAAGGTCCCGTACCGACTAGCCCCAGTAGAAATGAAGGAGCTAGCTAAACAATTACAGGAATTGTTGGATAAGGGCATGATAAGGCCCAGTGTATCGCCTTGGGGCGCACCAGTGTTGTTTGTTAAGAAAAAGGATGGAAGTATGAGGTTATGCATCGATTACAGAGAATTGAACAAGCTAACCATAAAGAATAAGTATCCATTGCCCAGGATAGACGATTTGTTTGACCAGCTAAGAGGAGCTGAATACTTCTCTAAGATTGATTTGAGAACGGGATATCACCAACTGAAGATCAAACCTGAAGATATCCCGAAGACTGCATTCCGCACCAGATATGGACATTATGAGTTCTTAGTTATGTCGTTTGGATTGACCAACGCCCCAGCAGCCTTCATGGACCTAATGAATAGGGTGTTCAAGGAATATTTGGACAAATTCGTGATAGTTTTCATTGATGATATTCTCATCTACTCAAAGACAGAGGCAGAACACGCTGAACATTTAAGGATAACCTTAGAAATACTCAGGAAGGAGCAGTTATATGCCAAGTTCTCCAAGTGTGAGTTTTGGAAAAATGAGGTACAATTCTTAGGGCACGTGATCAATAGAGAAGGAGTGTTGGTCGACCCCTCCAAGATAGAAGCAGTTTCAAACTGGGAACGGCCAACTACTCCAACCGAGGTGAGGAGTTTCATTGGACTGGCCGGATATTACAGGAGATTTGTCCAAGACTTTGCGAAACTCGCAGCTCCATTAACTCGACTTACCCGTAAAACCGAGAAATTTGAATGGACTGAGAAATGCGAGAAGAGTTTCCAGGAGTTAAAGAAGAGGCTGGTGACAGCCCCAGTGCTGGCATTACCTGATGGAAAAGGAGATTTCGTGATTTACAGTGACGCTTCGCATAAAGGACTGGGATGCGTGCTTATGCAGCACGGCAAGGTAATAGCGTATGCGTCTAGGCAATTGAAGGATTATGAAGTCAGATATCCCACGCATGATCTAGAACTAGCAGCCATAGTCTTCGCTTTAAAGATTTGGAGACACTACCTGTATGGGGAAAAATGCGAGATTTACACAGACCATAAGAGCCTCAAATACATTTTCACTCAGAAAGAGCTTAACATGCGCCAGAGGAGGTGGTTAGAGTTAATCAAGGATTACGACTGTGAAATTCGATATCACCCGGGTAAAGCCAATGTGGTGGCTGACGCCCTTAGTCGGAAAGAGAAGCTCAAGATGATAACTTCAGAGAAAGAGCTAGTGAAGGATTTTGAGAAGTTGGAAATCGAGGTTAAGTTACCTGAAGAGGGCCAAGAAAAGTTGATGGAAATTAGAATCCAACCTCCATTGCTTGAAAAGATTAGACTGTGCCAGGAACGGATGATGGAGGAAGAAAAGAACTCCACAGAAGAGCTAATGACCGGGGAGGAAATTAAGTGCGAAAGAGACAAGGAAGGGATCATGAGGTACACGTACAGGATATGGATCCCAAATGTTCAGGAGCTCAAGGATGAGATTTTAAATGAGGCACACAACTCAAGATACTCAGTGCACCCCGGTAGCACTAAAATGTATAGGGATTTGAAGGAGTATTACTGGTGGCCCAATATGAAAAAGGACGTAGCAGAGTGGGTAAGCAGATGCTTGACCTGCCAACGAGTGAAGGCAGAGCACCAGAGACCCAGCGGACTTCTACATCCCTTAGAGATTCCAGAATGGAAATGGGAACATATAGCCATGGATTTCGTAGTAGGTTTACCCAGGACCAAGGCTAATCATGACACCATATGGGTAATTGTAGATCGACTGACGAAATCGGCTCACTTTCTCCCGATCAACGAAAGGTACACGGTCGATAGACTGGTGGACATCTACTTAAAAGAGATAGTGGCGCGACATGGAGTCCCAGTCGCAATAGTATCCGATCGAGATCCTAGATTTAACTCCAGGTTTTGGAGAAGTTTTCAAGAATGTGTAGGGACCCGGCTGAACATGAGCACAGCCTACCACCCCCAGACAGATGGGCAAAGTGAAAGGACCATCCAAACACTAGAGGATATGTTGAGAGTCTGCGCGATAGACTTCAAGGGGAGTTGGGATGATCACTTGCCATTGGTTGAGTTCTCCTATAATAACAGTTATCATTCAAGCATTAGGATGCCACCTTATGAGGCCCTTTATGGAAGAAAATGTCGATCTCCCTTGTATTGGGATGAAGTTGGAGAGCGAAAGATGCTCGGGCCCGAAGTGGTCCAACGAACTAAAGATGCAGTAGATCTAATCAGAGGACGGTTGGTAGCAGCCCAGGATCGACAAAAGAAATATGCCGACTTAGCTCGGAAAGGCAAGGAATACGAGGTAGGGGACCTAGTGTTCTTGAAAGTGTCACCTTGGAAAGGTTTAATGAGATTTGGGAAGAAAGGAAAGCTGAGTCCCAGATACATTGGACCATTTGAGATCTTGAGACGGATTGGGGAACTAGCTTATGAACTCGCATTGCCCCCGAATCTACAGCAGGTGCACAATGTGTTTCATGTTTCGATGCCGAGGAAGTATAATCCGGATGCAAAGCATATTGTAGAGTATGAGCAAGTGGATATGCAACCAGACCTGACCTATGTGGAGCAACCTGTGGAAATCATAGACCGGAAAGAGCAAGTGCTCCGAAACAAGGTCATTCAGCTAGTCAGAGTTTTGTGGCAGAACCACAATGTAGAAGAATCCACCTGGGAACTTGAAAGCGCAATGCAAGAAAAGTACCCCCACTTGTTTTCAAACTGATTCCGGGACGGAATCCTTTTAAGGAGGGGAGACTGTAAGAACCCAGATTTTGGGTGGGATTAAAACTTTTATGTATTTAATGATGTAAGAATGAATAGTGGTTATGACTGCGATGTAACGAAGATCTATTAAATAAATGGAACGGATTTGAATTCAATTACTTACATGTCATGCAGAATACTTTTGGTTGACGGCATAGGTAAGAATGATCTATCTCCCAAGGATATAAGTATATTACTTCAAGTAAGATTATTCTTGTGTCATCCAAATCAATATCTATTATAAGTCCAGCGGTTCCGTAAAAAGGTTAAGAAGCACTCGAGAGTGAACCAGGTTCATTTTCCTAATTATAGGAATTAAATAAAAATAAGTGATGAATAGTGATTTTGGTGGAATTTGGAATATTATTATAATAATGATATACCCGGTATTCGGAACGGATTTCTGAGTTCGTATTAGTGATCCAGGAAGAAAATAAGTGTATGTAAAAGCCGTCGGATTCAGAAAAAGAGCACTTTTATTTTCTCCGAGATTTCCCTGGACACTACAAGACTTAAGGAGTTATAAAAGGGAATTAAGGAATTTAAATTCGAGAAGTATTAAGTAAGATGAAGAATAGTATTAGAAATATTAAGAAGGTTTTCGGTAAAACCCTAACTAGAAACGAATGAGTTATTCCCTCGAACGATCAACGAACAAGCAAGGAAATTGAGTAATACTCGGACAAAGGAACGAATAAATAACCAAGAGACAAACAAGTGCAATTGGTGGGAAAAGGAGAAACCCAAGTAACATCCTTATAAGTCAACTACAAGATGAGTGGTGTAATTGCATTCTTGCAAAAATGGAGTTGTTTGTTGTAGTGCCAACACTTGGCCCAATGAGGAAGCAACAAGTGGCACCATTGGATTGCCAACAACACATTAAAAGAGATGCATCCATTATATATGCAAGGGTTATACATGTATTAGCCATAAATCACCAAAACAAAACAAACCACCACCATTTTTCTCCATTTCTTCATAAAAATCTGCCCATTCTTAGCTAATTGGAAGTCCAACTTCCAACCATCACTTGTTCTTCAAATTTTTATGGTAAGTACTACATATCATGGTAATGATCTCCTAGAAATTTCAGCTTCAAATTCATCTTTTATCATTTTCAAATAAATCATCAAAGATGATGATGAATAGTGTTCTTCATAAACTAACTTTTATTTCTTGATTTCTTTTGATTATTCAAGCTATACTAAGGCTAGATAAGGGCTAAACAAGGCTTGATAAGTTCATACATACACCAAGGAAGGTATACCACTCTTGAAAACCAAGCTCCTAGTTTAAGTTTTGGTATTTTAGATGAGTTATATGGATTTAATGCATGTTTAGGACCTTAAGATTATGATTGGGATTTATTAAATGTGAAATTAGTTTAGATGAACGGAAAGACATTGCTTGGTCTTAGTTCATGGTTGAATAACATGTAAATGTTGTTTGGAGTGGAAACTATAATTATTGGATGGTTTGAAATTTGGAAATCATGTAAACATAGCCGTCGTAATGCCCGATTGTCGTTAGCCTTAAGAAACCGTGATTAGCAGTAGCATGAACACACTGTCCAGTCTCGGATTTTGCCATGAAAGGCTAGATTATGTTATAAGCTTCGTTTTGATATAAAGATCACGTGAAACGGACTTACGGTTTAGGATTTATGACTAAATTACTAAAAGTAGTTCGAATCCGTAAACAAAAGTTCGTAACTGAAATTGAACCCTCGTAAGCAATGTAACGTCATGGCGAATCTTGGTAAATAAATACTAGGGGTAAGAAGGAAGGTGTGAAAGAAAACCGTATGTCAAAAAGAGCATTTTTCGATTTATTAAAAATGTTCGAGTCAAGGTTAAACGCGAACGAACCCCTAAAAGACGACTCTTTTGTAACTTTGGTAAAACACTTAGAAAACGGGCGATAAAACTCGGAGTATAAGATTGGTTCGTAACGATCAACCTTAGAACTCGTATGACTCAAGTATGTCCCAAGTATAAGTGCAGTGACATGTCGTATTAACGAACGAATGTCGGGTCGGATCAGTGATAATAAGTAATCCACTAATAGGGGTATAACGAGATAACTCGAGAACGTGTTTCGATTTAAGTATAACTTAACTTTTAATATGTTAAGTGATTAATCCCGAATGCCTTGGCTATTTATAGATCACCAGGCTGAACCGGGACCCGCTACCACTACCCCTTACCGTACTCGACTACCAGGCAAGTTTCAATTCCCTTCTTTTAGGCTGTTGTTGTGATTGAATAAATATATATATATGATTGCTGATATACATATGCCATTGCATGCATGCCTACTTTCAAGTTGAATTGATATACTTGTTCCCTGAATGTTATTGTTGGCTTATAAGCTAGATAGTTATATATCAGTTATAAGCCGGTTATTATAAGACCCTCATAGAAGGGCGTATATATCTTATTAATCAAAAATAGACCGGGAGTCAATATTCCTTGATATATCGAGATTACCTCGGAAGAAGATATTTAAGTAAATATTTTCTATTATTTGGGCGACGAATATTATTTGAATATTCGTTCGAGACTAATTATTTTAACGATCCTTACTTCAAATAATTATTTGAACGTAACTATTCAACGAATAATATTTCTCAATATTCATTCAGAGTCGAACTGATTATCGACTATTATTTCGAATATTCTTCTAAAGATGAGACTATTAAATGAATATTATTTTGGATATTCTTTTAGATTATTATTTTATTAAATCAATATTACTTTTGAATATTCATTTAAGATATTAAATACTTGATGAATATTATTTTAATATTCATCTGAAGCTTGATTTAATTATCGAATATTATTTCGAATATTCCTTAAGGCTTGGATTACTAAATGAATATTACTTGATATTCATTTAGGATATTATTCATTAAATGAATATTACTTTTGAATATTCATTTAAATTCCTAATTAATCATGAATATTACCTTAAATATTCTTTTCAGGTCTTATTAATTAATGAATATTGTTTTGAATATTCATTTAAATATTTATTTATTCAATAAATATTCTCCTGATATTTCTTCAGGGATTATTTTGAGAAATACTCTGATTAAAAATATTCTTTCATATTCCCAAATATTCTTTCAATATTTTAACTCAATAAATATTCTCTGAATATTTATTCCATACTTAGAATAATCTCGATAAGGTTAATCTTCTTCGATTATTACAGAAAATATTTCGAAGTCATATTATTATTAATCTTATATCAAGAAAGGTTCCCAGACATCATTCATCTTTGAGTCTATCTTCTTAATAATAAGGGAACCTTACTTGGAAAAATGTTATTTATCTTGTCGACTTCCCGGTCATAAAGTATTCCCTTCACCCGCAACTCGGGTGCCGTTGACTTATTAAGTCGTTGTTTACCTTCTCATCTTTCGAGGGGTAAGATTACTGGAACAAGTTGATATCCGTTACCAAGTAATAGCTTGGGAGTTATTGGTAAATTTTCCTTTCCAACTAGATACGACTACTTTGTGGAGTCTTATCAACAAGTATTATACTTGGGGAAAGGGGGACGAACGTTATATTCAGAATCATGAACTCTATTTGAACTAGGAGTCGTGTAAGAGGCCGAGTAGCGCCGGTCCATCCCCTTGGCCCAACCGTTGGCCGGGGAGAGCTAGCATGGCGGTATACAAGTAAAGCCGTCAGTTCTTCCTTCTACCGGTAGTAAATCTAAATTGAGCTGTACGATCTCGACTGATCATCAAGATTGGAACAGCGGGCGCGGTGAATACTCCATCATTGGTTCATCATCCAAATTCATTTATTTCCTGCAACATGATTACTGTTGGCAGAGTTGGAAAAGAGTCATAACTGGAATTGCAACCCTTTCTTGCAAGTTCCTCTTCTTAATAACGATAATAATATCTCGCTTACTTTGATGTAGCAGATATTCCTTCAAACAAATACTTTAAGTTACCTTGTAACTTCATCGTTCATATTATACTGGCATCATTTCCGTAAATGCATGGCATATGGTTTAAAAGATAGCTTTGAACTGTTTTAAATTATCGTTCAGTTATATATTTGTTGGTGGGCTTTCGCTCACCCTTGCTTTGTTTATATTATGTCACAACAACAGCTAGGACAGATGGCTCGCGTCAGGCGCACTCGGCGCAAGCAGGTTACCCGACCCACCGGACTACCCGCTGAGATGCTAGCCGCCATTGCTGAGGTAGCATAGTTAGACAGCTTTTGTTTCCTGTTTAACTATATGTATAATTAATGTAATCAACGGCAAAACTTTTAAACCTATGATGTTATCCTTTTGGGATTGTAATAACTTTTATTCGTAACCCTTTAATGTAAGACTTATTTCAATTTCATCTCTGGGACTATAACTGTTGTGTGTGTGAGTGGTAATTATTGTGGGGTCACAGCATGTGATTTATTTATTGTGGACTCAAGTCAAGTATTATGAATGGATGTAAGACCGTAACCACCAGATCCCTGACCCCGGATCTGGGGGTGTTACAGGAATTCTATCATCCACATTATCTTCAGGATTCATAACTCCCTTCAATTTTAAATCAACAGAAGATGGTACTGTTATATCCTGAAAATCTGTATTCAGATTAGAAACAATTCCTATATCTCTCTATTTTTCTAAAGTGATCTCATCACTTCTCACAACAGCACCTAAGTTACTTTCAATAGTAACTTCTACCTCACTAGAAGTTTGAAACTTCTCACTCTGTTCTACCTCTCCTTTTTCCAGTTCAAGAGACTGCCTCTCTTCACTCTTCTTTTTCTCCAAATGTTCACTCTCTTTCTCACAAGAAAAGTTCTAGCTCAACAAATTCAAAGAAATAAGAGGTGGCTGAGAGGAGTGGACTGAAGTCATACAAATAGAGGTATCCCTTTACTCAGGTCTATCCGTAATCATACTATCAGCTGTAAAAGAAACAGAGATAGAAGTGTTACCTGAAGAAGTTGAGATAGATTCCATTGGTCTTGAAGAAAATGGTTCAATGAGCAGTGGAATATTTGGATCAGAAATACTTTCATCAGGATTGACATCTGCAACTGGAGAATGACTTGCATTAGTATTTGCTACCAATGGTTCTTGTGTAGTCTGAGGTTGTGAAGCTGCTTTAACACTTTGAGTCAAAGGTTCTTGTGTGCTTCCCTCAAATGTAGTGTTAGAAATCTCCTATGCTGATGTGAGCTTGCCTGCATCTTCACTTTGAGAAGATGGTTCTTATGGGGCAGGAATGTTCTTGTCTTCACCTTCCCTTTGAGAAAGTGGTTCTTGTGGGACCATTCCTTCAGAAATGTCTGCACCCACACTTTGAGTGGGTGGTTCTTGTGGGACTGGATCTTCAATAGCTGCTGAACTTCTTTGAATTTCAGGTTCTTGTGGGCTTTATCCTTTCAGAGGTGAAGTGATCCTCTGTTTCTTCTATCTATTAAAATACCTTTGCTTCAGCTTGTCTCTTTATCTGAAGAGGTGTTGGTTTATGACCAAGCTGAGCAGCAATAGCATTTACTTCATCCATAGACATCTCAATTATTCTTCTCTTTGGAGATGTAGGTGCTGGAGAATCAGTAATCTCAACAGTCTTTACAGTTGATGTATCAGGAGTAGAGATATCAGGAATGACAGTTGTGTCAGGAACTGATGATTCATCAAGATCAATATCATCATTAAGATTCTGCATATCTTCAAGAATATAATACTGACTCTTGTTGATTATCGTTCTTCTTTTCTTTGGCTTTACTGGCTTAACCATTTCAGCAGTAACAGGAGCAGCAACTTCCTTTTTCTTCATGAGTATTGAGATGGTCTTGTCATCATCACTATCAGAATCAGATACTTGTTGCACAAACTTTCTCTTTTCACCTGTTTCTTTAGATGCTCCAGTCTTAATCAAAGATTCATCAATCAGAACCCCTTGTTTACCTCCTTGTGACTTCTTTTTAGTGAGGGTTGAAGTGGAGAAATCCTTTGATCCTGATTACCTTCTAGACACATCAGATCTAGCTGACTTCTTTTCTTTTACAACTAATGTCTTTTGAGAGACACCAGAGGTGGTCGACTGTTTAGGTAACCGTGTATGATGTGTGCTTGTGTCAGGAACAGGATGTGTTTGGTCCTGTCCCATAGCACTTGTGGTTGGGCCATAAAGTGCAGGCAATCTCTTTTCCAAGAGAAGCCAGACCCCATCAGGAATGTAAGGATTTCCCTTAAAACCATTTGCCTTATCTAATTTAACCAAAGATTTGATATTGTTTTCCGAAATCTTAAAGATAGGCAAAACTGTATCATTTTCAAATTCAACATTGGGACATAAATGAGAGAATATTAATTGAAAAAATCTAATAAAACAGACATAACCCCATTTATCTGTTTTCCTAGCACTTAATGCTCTCAGAATAAAAGATCCATAATCAAACATAGTATCATGGATTAGAGAGTACCCAATGTGAACTGAAGCAGTTGGTAGTGCATCAAAGTTAGAGACTTTGTTCAAGAAGCACCTACTGATGGTATCAAAGAAGAAATTCCATTCCTTCTTAAGCTTGGTTCTGTATAACTCTCCAAACTTTCTTGGTTCTCCATTGTAACCAAGACTCGTAGCAAACTCCAACAAAGAAGCATCAGAAATTGTTGCTGGAGTCTTACCATTTAGAGAAGGTAATTGTAGAGCTTCAACAACCACTTCTGGAGTGACATGATGTGTAACTCCATTGGATGTAAAGGTCAGGTTAGGCCTTCCTGAAGGTTCACATACACCAAAGACAACGGTCTTCCAAACCTGCATTACACACTTGAAAGAGACTTTGGCGGGTGCCGTTAAAGCATACTTAGTCGGACTAGACGCCAAGAAATCCTGAATGATGCGAAATTCATTCGATAGTTCCTGATGGTCAAGAATAGCAACATAATTGTTAGGAGCAAAAGTGACACCATTGATAACAACCTTATTGTTTACAAATGACGAATTCTCCATTTTTGGTGTGACAAAGAGAGATTGAAATTTTGAGCAATTAGGGTTTTTGTTCGCACAGAGAAAAAGGCAATACTGATAGTTTTGAGAATAATGAATCAGTTTAGAAAACTAAATTGATTTTAGACAACTAATAATTTCTCAAAGACAGGTGTCAGTAATCGATTTGTGCAAAATAATTAATGGATTAAATTACGTGAGAGAGTGGTGATAACCGTATACGACACGACTTACGATGTGTATCTATATATATCAATGAGTAAAACACACGCGCTCTCATTTTCAAGAAATGCATTTGTGATAATGATTAAAAATATGACAATAACATATTTAATTAAAAAAATCAAATATCACTCTCTTAAAATACATGGTACCATTAAAAACCAGAATACGAAGCGTTTCTTGACTTCGTTACTCTCCCATCTCTATTTAACACCTAGAGACTTGTCCACTATCCCTTTAATCCTTCATTCTCTCCTGAAAAATCAAAAACCCTTCACACAACACACCTTTAAACAATGTTAAAACTTACCATCAAGGAAAAGAATCTCCATCTCGTAGAGAACAGAGATATCTTCAGTTATACTCGTGAAGAGTTTGATGCTTTTGACTGGGAAAGGCAACTTGAAACTTTGTGGTTGCAGATGGATGCCAGTCTTGAAGAAATCGAGAGAGAAAGGCCTGCAAGAGTGATCGACATCGATGCTGCTCTTCAAGCAACATTAGCATGGCTTTCCTCTAAGGCATCCTCATCCAACACCACCAACCATTGTTAATGAATATGTCAGGAAAAATAACCTTATCCCTTCAACTTCCACCCAAAAAAAGTGGCAAAGATGGGATCTGGGATGGTTGCTAGCAATGGACTGGTTTGGACTTCACTTTTTATTTTCCTGTTGAATAGATTAGTAGATAGAGAGAACAAAAAGATGTAATATTTGCATGTAATCTCTTTCTTATTATGAATGAAGAATCCTATTTCTCTAATCTTATTCAATGTATTCTGTAATTTGTTATGCTTATGAACTGTTCTTCAAAGAATTAAATCAAAGAAGTGAATATGAAAACTAATAAAAGTAATCATGTAAGTAACAAATTCATTAACAATAACCACAGTTAAATCAGGAACAGAACAATTGGGGATTACTTGGAATATACAAATTGTACTGATAACCAAACCGTTGCATCAGGATCTGATGTTTGACTAAAGTCAAGATTGACTTTTCGTCAGTATTCGACATGCATCAGGATCTGATGTTTGACTAAAGTCAGGATTGACTTTTCGTCAGTATTCGACATGCATCAGGATCTGACACTCAACAGTATTTGGTCTCCCCTTGTTCTCAGAAACTTTCATAGTTTACCATTCCCAATTCATTCACCAATTTTGTAAAAGTAGCTTCAGGTAGTGGCTTGGTGAATATATCAGCTAGCTGTCGATCAGAAGGAACAAAGTAAAGTTCGATTGTTCCTTCTAGTACTTGTTCTCTTATGAAATGATATCTAATACTGATATGCTTAGTAAGAGAATGCTGGACTGGATTTCCTGTCATAGCAATGGCATTTATGTTATCACAATAAATAGGTATTTTTGAATATGACAAACCATAGTCCATTAGCTGATTCCTCATCCACATGATCTGAGCACAACAGCTTCCTGCAGCTATGTACTCAGCTTCTGCAGTTGATGTGGAGATAGACTTTTGCTTTTTACTGTCAAGAAACTAGTCTCTCCCCCAGAAACTGACAACTGCCTGAAGTACTTTTCCTGTCTATTTTGCATCCTGCAAAATCAGCATCTGAGTAACCACATAGATTAAAGTCAGACTCTCTAGCATACCAAAGGCCAAGTGAAGGAGTGCCTTTCAAGTATCTGAAAATCCTTTTAACAGCAATGAGATGTGGTTCTCTGGGGATTGCCTGAAATCTTGCACATAGACAGGTTGCATACATGATATCTGGTCTGCTAGCTGTTAGATACAAAAGTGAGACAATCATACCTCTGTAGTTAGTTACATCTACCTCAATACCTTGATCAGGATCAAGCTTTGTAGCTGTAGCTATGGGAGTTGTAGCAGTAGCACTGTCTTGCATATTAAACTTCCTCAATAGATTCTTTGTGTACTTTGATTGATTGATAAAAATTCCATCATCAGTCTGTTAAAATTGCAGACCTAAGAAATAGCTCATTTCTCCCACCATGCTCATTTGATATCTAGACTGCATTAGCTTTGAAAACTTCTCACATAATTTGGGGTTAGTTGACCCAAAAATGATATCATCAACATAAATCTGAACTAATAGCAAGTCCTTATCATGATTTAAGTAAAACAAGGTTTTATCAATTGTACCTCTTTTGAAACCACTTTCCAGTAAGAATTGAGCTAGTGTTTCATACCGGGCTCTTGGAGCTTGCTTTAGTCCATAAAGTGCTTTATCTAATCTATAGACATGATCTGGATATCTAGGATCAATGAAACCAGGAGGTTGTTCAACATATACCTCCTCTTCCAATTCTCCATTCAGAAAAGCACTTTTAACATCCATCTGGAAAACTTTGAATTGCTTATGGGTTGCATATGCCAGAAAAATTCTGATGGCTTCTAGCCTTGCAATAGGAGCAAAAGTCTCATCATAGTCTATTCCTTCCTGTTGAGAGTACCCCTTTGCAACTAGTCTTGCTTTATTCCTCACAATAGTGCCATCTGGATCTGTCTTGTTTCTGAACACCCACTTTGTACCAACAATTGATCTACCCTTTGGCCTTGGTACAAGTTTCCAGACTTCATTTCTTTCAAATTCATTCAGTTCTTCTTGCATTGCTGTAACCCAATCAGCATCCTTGAGTGCATCTTCAACTTTCTTAGGCTCCTCCTTTGACAGAAAGTTATTATAGAGGCATTCATTTTGTGTTGCACTTCTGGTTTTAACACCTGCATCAGGATTCCCAATAATTAAATCAGGAGTATGGATTTTGGTCCATTTCCTTGCTGATGGTAAATCATTTCTTGAGTTGGATGCTCCCCCTTGATTGGTGTTATCTTCAAAAGAACTAGAATTATTAGAAGCTCCCCCTGAGATAGTGCTATCTCCTCCTGAAGTGCTGTCAGGATTATCACATGAATCCGTTTCTGATGAATCTCCTCCTGATGTTTGAGTTGTATCAGTACTGATGGTATTTTGCGGTTGCTCCCACTCAACATTTGCATTATTTGAATCATCATCAGTAACTTGTGTTTCATCAGGCATTGGTCGATCGTCAGGATCTGAGGAAGTATCAGTATCTGACTTTACTTCAT
Organism: Saposhnikovia divaricata; assembly: GCA_036435485.1. Classification (NCBI taxonomy): domain Eukaryota; kingdom Viridiplantae; phylum Streptophyta; class Magnoliopsida; order Apiales; family Apiaceae; genus Saposhnikovia; species Saposhnikovia divaricata. The sequence goes on from CM071594.1 coordinate 197,905,658, forward strand.
CAGAATTCTTGGTTGCTTCATTTGCAAAGATCAAACTATCATGTGAGTCTTCAGCAATTCCTGTTATCTTCTTATCATCAAAAGAAACATTGATAGACTCCATGACTGTCCTTGTTCTTAGGTTATAGACTTTAAAAGCTCTTGAAGTTGGATAACCAATAAAAATGCCCTCATCAGCTTTAGTTTCAAATTTCCCTAGCAGTTCAGGATGAGGTCTAAGAACAAAGCACTTGTAGCCAAACACATGTAAATGTTTCAGACTTGGCTTCTTCTCTTTAATCATATGATAAGGAGTGACACCATGTCTGTTGATTAGAGTAATGTTCTGAGTATAGCATACTGTGTTGACTGCTTCTGCCCAGAAATATGTAGGTAGTTTACCTTCCCCCAACATTGTTCTGCCAGCTTCAATAAGAGTTCTGTTCTTCCTTTCAACTACTCCATTTTGCTGGGGTGTGCCAGGAGCAGAGAATTTTTGAACTATTCTTTTGTATTTGAAGAACTCTTCCATTACTGAATTCTTGAATTCAGTTCCATTATCACTTCTTAGAATCTTGACTTTGTACTTTGTGCCAGTTTCAATGAGTCTTACATGTCCAAAAGTATCTCAGCAGTTTCATCTTTTCTGTGCAGAAAATACACCCAGGTAAATCTAGTATATTCATCAACAATGAGTAGAGTATACCTTTTCTTACTGATGGACATAATGTTGACTGGTCCAAACAAGTCAAGATGTAGCATGTGATATGGTTCATCAATCGAGGATTCAGATTTACTCTTGAATGATGTCCTTCTCTATTTAGCCTTCTGACAAGCATCACAGAGTCCATCAGGAGTATACAACGCCTTTGGTAATCCTCTCACCAAATTTTTCTTAACCAACTCATTGATGTTGTTGAAGTTGAGATGAGAAAGCTTCTTGTGCCAATTCCAACTTTCATCTACTGTTGCTTTACTGATGAGACATGTTGAGGGACCATCAGTATTGGTGTAGACATTGGCTTCATAAATGTTACCACATCTTTGACCAGTCAAGACAATTCTTCCAGAAGTTTTACTGATCACTTCAAAGTGAGTATCATTGAAGTTGACATGATAACCTCGGTCTGTGATTTGACTAACACTAAACAGATTGTGTTTGAGTCCTTTCACCAAAGCTACTTGTTCAATGATGACATTTCCAATGATTACATTGCCATATCCCAAAGTTTGTCCAATGTTACCATCTCCATAAGACACTGTTGGGCCAGCTTTCTCCTCAAATTCTGATAGCAAGGTTTTGTTTCCAGTCATGTGCACAGAGCATCCACTATCCATGACTAACACATTTTTCTTTTTACCCTGCAATCAGAAACACAAAGAACTCAGTTAGAATTTTTAAGAACCCACACTTGTTGTCTTTTTGCATGCAATTTAACACTTTTAGCAGCAGAAGTCTTTTCAACAAAAGCAGTTCTGTCAGATCTAAATCCATCAGAATTTCCTTTGCATTATTAGGATTAACAGATGCATGCTTAGTATTCAGACTCTTTGTTCTACCAGAATTTGCACTTTTATTAAATTTTGGCAAGGGATCATAATAATTGTAGTACAAAATATGGTATTCTTCACATGTATAGATAGAATGCCATTTACTGCCACAGTGAAAACAAGGATTCTGTGGTTTATAAAATACCGATCTATTCCCAATGTCAGACTTAGGAACTACAGTAGCCTTCTTTTTAATCCTCCTGCAATCAATAGCAAGATGATTAGAGTTACCACAATTAGAGCATGTTTTCCTTGGTGCATTTGGAATATACTTATAATTATTTTCTTTGTTTATTCCAATTTTACCATTCCTGTTCCTCTTAGCAGTGGTGGTTTTCTCTCTATCTGTCACTTCACAGATTCTGTCTCTGAGTTGTTTCTTAGACAAAAGACCTATATTTTTGACAGATTTAGACTCAGAATTTTGTGTAGAAGTAGATCCCTTTTCTAAAGTAGATTTGGGATTTTCTGGATACACATACTTAACAGGTTTTAATTTAGTCTTTGTTCTGTCTGTAACATGTCTATAGGTTTTTGGATTTGTTGACTCATTCACAACAACTCTTCCTGGTTCTGTTGTTTCAGCAGTAACAACTTTACCCTTATTCCTTTTCTTGTCCTCTGGTTTATAACCTAGACACTCTTTCCAGTTCTTATCTATGATAATATCATGTGTTTTCTTTCCTGAGTGTGTCCAGGTTCTGAGTTTCTCATTAGCTTCATTAAGTTCCTTTTCAAGTGCAGTACATTTAAACTCCATCTCTAGCTTCATGTGCTTAGCCTTCTCACATTCATTTTGTACTTCTTGCATAAAGAGTAACTCAGCTTCTAGATGATCATTTCTTTTAGTCAATTCTCACATCTCAGATATTATTCTAGCATTTTCAAGGGACTGACTTTTAAAACTAATATGCAGAGACTTTAAGAAAGATCTTAACTTAAAAACATTATCAGTATCAAAATCAAAAACAACTTCAGGTACCTTATTTTCAGGAGCAGCAATCTCATCCATATTTGCCATTAATGCATAGTTCACCTTTTCCTCTTCAGAGTCTGAGGAAGAGTCCATCCAATCCTTGCTTGATGAGATAAGAGCTTTGGTCTTAGCCTTTTTGCATTCAGTTGCAAAATGACCCATTCCATCACAGTTGTAGCATTTGATTTTTGACTTGTCAAACTTGCTGCTTTTGCTTTCATTCTTCTTGTACCTATTCTTGTCAGTATTGACAGGTTTCTTCTAAAAGTTGCCTTGTCTTCTAGCCTTTCTGAACTTCATCTTCTTAAAACCTTTGACTATCATAGCAACCATTTCCATCATATCAGAATCAGTAGAGTCATCATCAGTATCAGTATCAGGATTGGTATCAGGATCTGATGATGAGTCATCAATAATGGACTCAGCTACCCTACTTCTCCTTCTTGAAACCTCCACGGTTTTTCCTTTTGATTTTGATTCAGCATTCAAAGCAACAACCTTTGCCTTGTTGGTCTTCTTATTCTTCCTCTGTTGAACCTCAAGATCATGGGTTCTTAGCATCCCATAGACTTCACCAAGAGACACAACATTAAGATCATACTGATGCCTAATGATAGAGGTTTGAGTATCCCACTCCTCAGGCAAAGCTCTAAGAAACTTGGTGTTCGAGTCTTCTGGTTCATACTCTTTACCCACTAGAGATAGATTATTCAATAATGTCAGAAATCTATCATACAGATCAGTGAGGCTCTCATCAGATTTTGCATCAAACTGCTCGTACTCTTGAATTAACAGAGCCCTTCTGTTTCTTTTGATAGATTCAGTACCCTGGCATTGATCTCCAAAGTTTCCCAGATCTCCTTAGCAGTTTACATGCTATCACTCCGTTTGACATGACAGCATCAAGGCTTTTATGAAGAATGTTCTTCACCTTTGCATCTCTGAGTACTTCAGCCTTTTCCTCAGGAGTCCATTCAGCCTTTGTCTTCTGAACATAGTGCTCAGTTATAGTATCTGTTCTAGCAACCACTCTCTTAGGGATATATGGTCCATCATATATTCAATCAAGATAGTTAGGATCAGTTGCCTCCAGATACATCAACATCTTTACCCTCCATGTGGGGTATTCAGCCTTTTTGAGAACAGGGATTTTAATACTTTCATACTTGCTTGTCGACATCTTAAGATCGTTTCTGATTATAATTAATCAGCTTGCTCTGATACCATTTGTTGCCCAGTAATTAACAATTGTAGAAGGGGGGTTGAATACAATTGTATAAGATTTTCGACTTAAACAGAAATAATAACACAAGTATGAATAAATAACAGCTTTATTAATTCTGATATAAAACTGTTACAAACTCTCTTAAGAAATTCTTATGTTCTTGAGAGCTGCTAGGTTACAAGATAATTCGTGTAAGCGATTACCATTAAGTAAAACCTAAACTGTGTTTATATACAGTACACAACTACACTATCAATTACAAGATATAACAAATCAATTACATACGTCTCTTAGTACATATCTTGAATGATAGCTGCGTTCCTATAAATCAGGAACCGACATGTCAATCTTCCTAGATTCCTGGACTGATGTATATCCTCGTGTAATCCTGATCAGCTTCCAATCCTGATGATAACCTAATACTGACGGTGCATTACTGATGACGTCAGCATAAGTATCTGATCAGTAGTCCAGATCCTGATCATCACTTGAATTAATATCTAACAACGTCAATAACCATTCATAAATCTCGACGTTACTAGCTCGAGGATGATCCTATTTCCTTGTCCATGTAACTTCAAGGTACCTAATATAGTGCCTTTCTCAAAATCATATTAATATCAGTTAATAGGTTGGGGGTTCGCAACTATATCTGTCACTCCCCTATAGCCATCCAAAATTCATGCCTTATACGTCGAATCGATGTATCACCAAAGGCGGAGGTCTATTAGTTAATACTTGCATAACCTCGACAAAAGTCCAATCAAGAATCCAACTTACAGACTTGCTGATATTCTCCTCTGGTAGGTTCCTCTGGAGACATGTCATCAATTCTCTATGTTTGTTCTCTGAGTCGAATCATCACGTTCCAACGTGTGAATCATACATGATGTCATCTAGCATGCTCGTCTTACGATAACGTTCTTGTATACATATGTAAATTCTCCATCGAGGGTAATGAAATCCCTAATGGTATAGTAACCACTTTATCTGGTAAAACCGTTTCTTATCGGAAATCGAATCTTATAGCCAAAATAAAGGCCTTTAAATAGTCCAAGTACTGAGTACCCTGTTAAATATAATTGATGTGTTTTGATCAGTGTTTAAGTGTTACAGGGAGTTATCAGAGTTTAGCTGGAAGCAGTCAGAGTTTGGGTAAACTCTGACAGTTGGAAGCTTGACAGAGTTTGTTAAACTCTGTCTGAAGGAAGCGCGTCTACTGTTCAACAGTGATTAAAGATTAATTATGGAAGCGATATCTTTGAAGATTGGGTAGCTATTAAAGAGATCGAGTTGACATAGGAGACGTGTGACAATCTGTAATTGATATCATTGTATAGCTGATTATTAGGAATATCAATTATAGATTGTATCGTAGCTGTATGTTATATAAATACAGATAGGTTAACCCTAGAAGGGTATCAATAACGAATTATCATTATTGTAACCTAGCAGCTCTTTGTGATATTTTACATCACGAAGAGGGTTCGAAATACAAGAAGTTTTTAAGTGCATAAACGCTTTTACTTGTTAATCTCTCATACAAAGTTGATTATTAATTGTGTATTCGGCCTAACATACCCTTAATTAAAAGAAGTTTAAATGCTCTATTTTTAAAATGCCGCCTCCTTATGGGCAAACTATGAAGGACTATGGGCAACAAAATTTATGCCAGCCAAGTCATCCAATCATATTGACAATATCGCCTCTACCTTAACTGCTTTTAATGGTGAATACTTCTGATAAGTCATGCTCGACTCCCAAATCTCTTCTCTTCATTCTAAGAGTCGATAAGGATTCTATCGATCTTAGTGTAGTACCTCAAGTAAACATTCCAACCAACTCACTCACCGGTACCTCCTCCTGTAGTCCAATAATAAATTTACTATGATCTCTTATGTCATTCTCTTACTTAGACTTAACTCACAACACCCTCATTTCTGAGTACTATAACTTATTGCTCTGATACCACTTCTGTAATGCCCCCAAATTCGAGGTCAGGAATCTCGGTTGTCATGCCCCCATCTAATCATATCGTACATGTATTAATTGTATAACCCAATAATACATCAACGAGACCTCATCCCTTCACACCCACACAAGTTAGAGCCTCATAAACGATAAGCAAAAAAACAACACTAAATATTAAAATTCATCTGTACAATCCGGAATCTTACACATGTTCACTTGTACAAACTGCACATGAAGGCAAGTCTTACTAATATAGTTGAAAACCTATCAGGCTTACTTTGTAGTATTTATCTGGAACTAAATCATCCCAGGGGTAATTCCTCTACTCCTCTTCCGCTGATACGGAGCTAACCGACCCAATTCTTCTCTTTCTGAAAGGTTGTCGTAAAGCAAGAATGAGCTACATAATGCTCAGCAAGTTTTCCTTTTTGAGTAATAATATAATTTGTCTCGGAAAATTTTCAAACTTATGAGCATATCTCATGATATCAAAATATAACTCGACAATATATATGTCCGAGTTTTGAATAAAATATTCATACTCAGTATGAAGTTTTAAATAATACCAAACAAACCATTAAGTTCACAACCGGAACAATACATCCTTAATATAGCAAAATAGTATCCACTATAGTTTTGCTAATCTTTTAGAAAACTTTTCAAAATACACAGTTCAAGATACTGCTATGATAATTGCTTTTCATCATACGCAAACCGAACCATTTATAAGGTTCCAATTCAATATTTCTCAAGTTTGAAAATATATACATATACGTATATCATTTTCGTCAAAATACCTTATAGTTCAATATTCTGAACAGGGAATACATTATTCAACCACTGTCAATATTATCGATAACTCAGCACCTGGGCTTTCGTTACAATATTATAGTACAATTCTAATGGGAAGAATGGGACTATTCTAGAGCTGACCTGTTAGGAATAATTCATGAGTTGTGATGTTTAGAATAGAATAAACATATACTTCTTGTAATACCCTGATATTATAAAGGGTGTAGCACTTAGTATAGAATGAACAAGTTATTCAGAAACTGCTGAACAGTGTTCAATCAGGAACTATGCGTCATAGACTATATTTCAGGAACTATGGACATATCCTGATACGACAAGTCAAATCCTGATGCTTTGATCAAATCCTGATGATGATGTAATCCTGATGTCATTCTGGATGCCGTGGAAACTGGAAAGTGCTATATAATAGGATCGGTTGTTTTGACAATGGCAAGAAGTGTGCATGAAGAAAAGAATCGAACTATTTATGGAAACTATCAACTGAAAGACAGAGAATTACCATGTATTGATTACTACTTTATGTTATTAGTTGATAGGTAGCATTATAAATACTCTCTCTATATCATTGTAATATGAGTGATTTTGTGAGATTTGTGAACATCATGAGTATACGAGTGAACAAACAGAGAGAGGTTTGTATTGAGAGCAGTTGCTAAAGGTATTTGTGCACCTTTGGTAGAGTTTGTATTTGATCTTATTAATACAAACAGTTTGATCTATTCATTTGTTCTTGTTTATTTATTCGAGCAAAAGTCAGACACGATTACTAATTCTTGTATTCAACCCCCCTTCTACAAGTATATTCGGGTTAACAATTGGTATCGGAGCGGGTTGATTACGATTAATCAAAAAAATCTACAATCTTGTCTGGTTACAAGGATGGTAATACCAAGATTCTTATGCTCAAGAGAAATAAGTATACTCATTGGGAAGTGAAGATGTTGCATCATCTTAAGGCAACAGACCCTGATTATCTTGATAGGATAAGAGATGGACCTTTTGTTCCAACAAAGTTATATCCTCAAGTAACTATTGAAGGAAAAGTTACTCCAGAGTATACAGGAGAGAAGCCTAAGTATGAATGGTCACATAAGGACAAGGAGAACGTTATTAAAGATGCTAAAGTGAGGAACATACTAATCAGCAGTCTTAATTCTGTTCTCACTAACTATGTTCTCTCTTGTAAGACTGCAAAAGAGATATGGGACAACCTGAAGGTTCACTGTGAAGGAAGTAAACCTGTCAGGAAGAATATGAGGGCACTTCTCATACAACAGTATGAATACTTTGAATCCCAGTCTGGTAAGTCGCTAACTGATACCTTTGATAGGTTCACAAAACTTATCAATGAGATGGCCATGCATGGCAAGTATTATGACTTGGAGGATATGAATGCAAATTTCATGAAAGCCTTGCCTTATTTCTACAATGAGAAGATATTTGCCATTGAAGAAGCTAATGATCTGGATGAATTAGCATTAGAGGCAGTTTATGGAAAATTGAGGGCTTATGAACTTGATAGGCAGCAGAAGAAGAGCAGAAGTGAAGGAAAGATGAAAACCGTTGCACTTACTGCTCATCCTGAATCACAGAAGCTTCTAGAAGAACAGCTGATTGAGCCTGCTGTGAAGATCACAAGGAAGAAGAAAAGCAAAGATGATTCTGAGTCAGAGACAACTGATATGGACTCTGACAATAGCAATTCTAAAACAGATATGCAGGAACTCTTTGCTATATTTGCTAAAGCTTTCAAGAAAGGAAGATTCAACAGGAGAAGATTTGGCAACAGATCATTTGCAAAGAAAGAAGAGAAGAAAGGTAACAAAGGCAAGAGTACAATAATCAAGCTTGATAAATCAATGATTAAGTGCTTTAACTGCAGGGAACATGGACACTTTGCTAGTGAGTGTAAGAATCCAAAAAATTCTGGAAAGGGTAATGCACTCATGGTCACATAAAAGGATTGGGCAGATTCCAGTGATTCTGAAGATGAAATGGATTATGACAACATTGCTTTGATGGCAAGTTCTTCAGACAAACCTGGTTCTCCAAAGAAAACTTCTTCATCTTCTGTTAAGGGCACGGGAAATATGCATTCAATTATCTTGGACAGTGGATGCTCTGGACATATGACATGAAAGAAGTCCCTGCTTACAAAGTTTGAGAAGAAAGCTGGCCCAGTAATATCTTTTGGAGATGGAAACAAAGGCAAAACTCTGGGATATGGCTAAATTATTTTGGGAATGTCATAATTGAAAATGTAGCACTGGTTGAAGGCTTGAAACATACACTTTTAAGTATAAGTCAACTAGGTGATAAAGGTTACCAATCAATCTTTGACAATGAAGGATGCAAAATCATGAATATGAAGATTGGAGACATCGTTCTGACTGGTCAGAGACATGGTAACATTTATGAAGCCAGCTTGAGTGATTCAACTAAAGGAGTCATCAAATGTCTTTACAATAAGGCATCAAATGAAGAAAGCTGGAAATGGCACAAGAAACTCTCACATCTCAACTTCAAGAAGCTTAATCATCTTGTTAAGCACAATCTAGTGAGAGGCCTACCTTAGGTTAATTTTGTGCAAGATGGACTTTGTGATGCTTGTCAGCTTGGTAAACAAAAAAGAACCACTTTCAAGAGCAAGATAGAAAATTTAATTATTGAACCATTTCACATGTTGCATCTTGATCTATTTGGTCCAGTAAACATTATGTCTATTAGCAAGAAAAGATATGCTCTAGTTATAGTGGATGACTACACAAGGTTCACACGGGTATTCTTTCTCCACAAGAAAGATGAAGCTCCTCAGCAAACCATTGAAATTATCAAGAATATACAAAATAGCTCCAAGTACAATGTTAAAGTAATAAGGAGTGACAATGGAACAGAATTCACGAATTCTATCATGGAGGAGTATTGTGCAGACAATGGAATCTCTCAACAATTTTCTGCACCTGGAACACCTCAGCAAAACGGTGTAGTGGAAAGAAAGAACAGAACTCTTATAGAGGTAGCAAGAACCATGCTTGCAGATGCAAATCTTCCAACGTACTTCTGGGCGGAAGCTGTCAACACTGCACATTTCATTCAAAATTGCACCTTGGTGAATAGTCATGGAAAGACTCCCTATGAGATGATTAAAGGAAAGAAGCCAAGTGTGAAATATTTTCACATCTTTGGATGCAAATGCTATGTTCTGAAAGTTCATCCAGAATAATTATGAAAATTTAAAGCCAAGTCTGATGAAGCAATCTTTCTAGGATATTCTTGTTAGAAATAATTGATGTGAATATTAATCAGTGTTTAAGTGTTACAGTGAAAAATCAGAATTTAGCTGGAAGCAGTCAGAGTTTAGTTAAACGCTGACAGTTGGAAGCTCGACAGAGTTTGTTAAACTCTGTCTGGAGGCAGCGTCTACTGGTCAACAGTGTTTGAAGAATTGTTATGGAAGCAATATCTTTGAAGATTGAATAGCTGTCAAAGAGATTGAGTCGACTAAGGAGACGTGTAGCAATCGTAATTGATATCAATTGTATAGCTAATTTATAGGAGTATCAATTATCGATTGTATATCAGCTGTATATCTTATAAATACAGTTTGGTTAACCCTAGAAGGGTATCAATCATTGTGAAACATTATTCATTGTAACATAAGTAGCTCTTTATGATATTTTACATCACTGAGAGAGGAGTTATTAATTCCAAACAGTTTTTAATTGTTTAAACGCGTATTTTATTGTTAATCTTTCATACGATCTTGATTATAATTGTGTATTCGGCCTAACAATTGGTATCAGAGCAAATCTGTTACTCTATACAGTTTTAGATCCACACACACACAGCTATAATCAATGGCAGAGATACCTCCTCCAACTGGTTCAAGTTCTGAGAAGGCTCAACCTACTACTGTGAGTCGTTATGAGACAATCAGGGTTCCTATTCTCAGGCCAGCAGAGTATTCAATCTGGAAGGTGAAGATGACCATGTTTCTGGAGGCTACAGATCCAGAATATCTTGACAGAATTTATGAAGGTCCTCATAAACCTACAAAGCTATCTGTTGCTACTGCTGGTCAAGATGCTAAAACAGTTCCAAAGGAAAAGAAAGATCTGACTCCTGAAGATCTTTCTGTTGGTGTATACTGAAAATATTTATTTGAAGTATTTACATTTATTTCTGGCCGGTTTAATTGAGAATCATTTAAATGTTTACATATTGTCTAAATATTATATATTGTGAATAATCTAGTATCAAATGGGATACAGAATATTAGATTATTAAATACGGTTTATATAATATAATAAGGTTCACAGCACAGGTGGAGTTAGACAATCCACTGGAATGGCTGTAGTATTATTTAGATTAGTTTATATTGACTAATAAATAATACTAATATACTTTGTGTATATTGAACAGGATCAAATTTAGAATTGTTCCCTTATACTGATTAAGAAGGTGAACTAAGATTCTATGTTATTATTAATGCTTAGGTTCTTAATCCGGAAATAATAATTGACACGTATATATTATTTACATGCTTTAATTTATATATGAAATAATTCTTTTGATTTATTTCATTATATTTTGGGTGATGAAATAATATATATGGTGGGATATTATTTATTGAAGGAATCCATGTCCTGATAATATTCGGGTTAATGATGTCCCCTTGAAAGCTCAAAAAGATTTAATTATGTGAAACCCTGCAGGTGGATTTATTCCGGCATAATTAAATAAAGGTTGAGTGGATAATCAAGGATAAAAGATATTAATTAAATGAATTATCAGTAATTTATTTAATTAATGGACATGTGATATTTTAAACATGGGGAATTTAATAAGCAAATAATATTGGAACCGAATTAATTAATTAAATTACGGTATTAGGAAAGGTAGTGCAAATATTAATTCTTTAGTGGATTGAATTAATATTTAATTACATTGGGCTAGGCTCAAGATGTAATTAGAAGGCCCAACCTAATTATCCATGATCCCTATTGTAGCCTATATATATTCCTATTCTCTTCTTGCTGGGGGCTGGTCGAAAACTTTTGTAGCCACCCAAGAGCAAGAAGAGAGGTCAACTTGAGAAGACGAAGGCCACACTTCGTTCAAGGGAATTTGGGAATACAATAGAAGAGCGTGGAATCAACCGTTACCAAGGTGACTTTTCTATTCGTACTCGTTAATTTAGTGTATCAAAATTCGCAGTGCCAAGATCTGATTGTCCCAACACTTTCATCTATTGCTAAGGATGCAAAAGTCAGGTATCTACTTCATAGTGCTTTAGACAATGTTATATCTAATAAAGTGATTAACTACACTACTGCCCAAGAAATCTGGGATGCACTTGAGGTTAGATGTCAAGGAACTGCTGCTATCAAGAAGAATAGAAGGAACATACTCACACAGGAGTATGAGCACTTTGAGGCCAAATCTGAAGAAACCATGACAGAAACATTTGACAGATTCTGTAAACTACTCAATGATTTGTCATTGGTTAATAAAGAGTATGATCTAGAAGACTCAAATCTCAAATTTCTTCTTGCCTTACCTGAAAAGTGGGATGTGAAGACAACCACCATAAGAGATAACTATGATCTTGCTGATAATGAGATTGATGAAATCTATGGGTTGCTCAAAACTCATGAATTGGAATTGAAGCAGAGAAACAGGAGATCAAGCAAGAAGACAAAGTCTATTGCTCTTAAGATTGAAGAAAAACCCTTGAAGAAGGAAGCATCAAGAAAGAAAGCTAAGGGAAAGGCTCTAGTCATACATTCTGAAAGTGAGTCATCAAACTCTGATGTTGACTCAAACATTGATGAATCATCTGACTCTGAGGATGATGAAGAAGAAATGATGTAAATGGCTGCTTTGATTGTGAAGACCTTCAAGAAGATGGGTTTTAAGAACTTCAAGAAGGGAAAAAGGTTTTCTAAGAAAGATTCAAATTTTGACAGAAAGAGTTTCAGAAAGTCTGAGAGAAAGGATACCAAATCTGGGAAGAAAGACAAGTCTGAGATTCAATGCTACAAGGGATTATCATGCTATTTATCATAACAACTATGAACTTAAGCCCAATTTGAAATGGGTTAAGGTTAATTCTGCAAGTGTAAACTCTGAAAAAGTTAGCTAAACTCTAATAATGTAAATTCCGCTGCTAAAGCTAACAAAATTAAGAAAGCCAAGGGATCCAAGCAAGTCTGGACCTTAAATCTAATCTTCAGTGATTGTTTATGATTGCAGGGCATCAGGGAGAGTACCCTAGTCATGGACAGTGGATGTTCAGGACACATGACTGGAAATAAACCCCTGCTATCAGAGTATGTGGAAAAGGCTGGCCCAAAAGTTTTCTATGGAGATGGCAACATAGGACGTACTCTGGGATATGGCAATATCAATCTTCGAAGTGTCATCATCACAAATGTAGCTCTGGTTCCAGGACTCAAGCATGATCTGCTATCTGTGAGTCAAATCTGTGACAGAGGATATCATGTAGATTTTCATCATGAATACTGTGAAATCATCAGTAAATCTACAGGGAAAGTTGTTCTAGTTGGACACAGGCGCAATAATATCTATGGAGCAAGTTTGTTGACAAACTCTGATGGAAAAGCTGTGTGCCTATCCACAAGAATGTCTAGTGAAGAGAGTTGGAAGTGGCATAAGAAACTCTCTCATCTGAATCTAAACAACATTAATGAGTTGATAAGAAAGGATCTTGTAAGAGGACTTCCAAAGTCTCTATTAAATGTTGATGGCCTATGTGATTCCTGTCAAAAGGCCAAACAAAGAAAGTCATCTTTCAAGACCAAGTCTGAATCTTCAATTGTTGATCCTTATCATCTTCTACATGTTGATCTCTTTGGACAAGTGAATGTCTTGTCAATTGAAAGAAAGAAATATGCTCTAGTCATTGTTGATGAACACACCAGATACACTTGGGTGTATTTTTTAGCAAAGAAGGATGAAACTGCATTAACTCTGATGGAGCATATAAAGCTGCTGGACAAAGGATCAAAACACAAAGTCAAAATAATCAGGAGTGATAATGGAACTGAATTCAGGAATGCAACAATGGAAGAATTCTGCAAGAACAGAGGAGTGAAGCAAGAGTTTTCTGCACCTGGTACACCACAGCAAAATGGTGTAGTTGAGAAGAAGAACAGAACCTTGATAGAATCTGCCAGAACTATGCTTGATGAAGCAAAATTGCCAACCTATTTCTGGGCAGAAGCAGTTCAAACAGCATGTTTTACTCAAAATGCCTCACTGATCAACAAGCATGGAAAAAGACCATATGAGATGGTGAGGGAAAAGAAGCCAAACCTGAAATATTTTCATATTTTTGGGTGCAAATGTTTTGTGTTGAAAACTCACCCTGAACAGTTGACCAAATTTGAGTTAAAAACTGATGAAGGAATTTTTGTTGGCTATCCGCTGTCAACTAAGGCATTCAGAGTTTATAATCTGAGAACTAAGGTGATCATGGAGTCAATTCATGTGTCATTTGATGACAAGAAAATAACTGGACTTGAAGATGTAAATGAACATGATCAATTGTACTTTGAAAATGAAGACTTAATCTCTGATGAAGTAAACTCTGATGAAACTGATCTGACAAACTCTGTTGAAGCATACTCTGAACCTCTACTGGTAAACACTGAAGAAACTTCTCAGCTAGAACAAAGGGGAGAACCAATTGAGGGGGAGCATTATCAAAATGATGACTCAAATTCTGATAGTGAATCAACTGAAAAATCTGGATCAAACTCTGATGAATCAAACTCTAAAAGTGCAAAATCTGACAGTTCAAACTCTGAGCAGTCAAATTCAGGGGGAGCCTCAGAAAATGAAGAAAGACAATAAGAAAATGAGGAGAACATGGATCAAGGGGGAGGATCACATACTGATAGAAGCCATTTACCTTCTGCTAGGAAATGGACAAAATCTCATACACCTGATTTAATTATTGGAGATCCAGATGCAAAAGTAAGGACAAGGAGTGGTACAACAAATGAATGTCTGTTTCATGCATTCTTGTCTAAGAATGAACCAAAGAAGGTAGAAGAAGCTCTTCAAGATGCTGACTGGATAACAGCAATGCAGGAGGAGTTAAATGAATTTGAAAGGAATGAAGTATGGACCCTTGTACCTAGACCATAGAATAGATCTGTTGTTGGTACTAGATGGGTTTTCAGAAACAAAACTGACAGTAAGGGAGTTGTTACAAGGAACAAAGCTAGACTTGTGGCAAAAGGCTATTCACAACAGGAAGGAATAGATTATGATGAAACTTTTGCTCCAGTTGCAAGATTGGAGGCAATAAGAATTTTTCTAGCATATGCCTCTCACAAGAAATTCAAGGTATTTCAGATGGATATGAAAAGTGCTTTTCTGAATGGGAAGCTTGAAGAAGAAGAGTTTATTGAACAACCACCAGGTTTTGTGGACCCAAAATATCCAGACTATGTCTACAGGCTGGATAAGGCACTCTGTGGACTTAAGCAGGCACCAAGAGCATGGTATGAAACTCTAGATCAATTTCTTTTAGAAAGTGGGTTCAACAGAGGTGCAATTGATAAAACACTGTTCTATTTTAACTATGGTGATGACTTGCTTTTAGTTCAGATATATGTTGATGACATAATTTTTGGGTCTACTAATGATAAACTCTGTAAAAAGTTTGCCAAGCTCATGCAGTCCAGGTATCAAATGAGCATGATGGGAGAGCTTAGCTATTTTCTAGGCCTATAGGTGAAGCAAACAGATGATGGGATTTTCATAAATCAAGCAAAATATACCAGAAATCTTCTCAAGAAATTTGGTATACTTGACTGCTCATCTGCATCAACTCCCATGGCAACATCAACAAAGTTGGACAAAGACACAGGAGCTCCAGTAGATATGAAAAACTATAGAGGCATGATAGGATCTCTTCTTTATGTAACAGCAAGCAGACCTGATATCATGTATGCAACTTGTTTATGTGCAAGGTTTCAGGCAGATTCCAGAGAACCACATCTAACAGCTGTGAAGAGGATTTTTAAGTATCTCAAGGGAACCATAACCTTAGGTCTGTGGTATCCTAGAGAATCAGATTTCAAGCTACTTGGTTACTCTGATGCAGACTTTGTAGGCTGCAAGATAGACAGAAAAAGCACCAGTGGAAGTTGTCAATTTCTTGGTGATAGGCTTGTTTCTTGGTACAGCAAGAAACAAAAAGCAATTTCTACATCTACAGCTGAAGCAGAGTATATTGCTGCTGGTAGCTGTTGTGCACAGATTCTGTGGATGAAGAATCAATTGCTAGATTATGGATTGAGGTACAGTAAAATACCTATTTACTGTGATAATCAGAGTGCTATTGCTATGACAGGTAATCCAGTACAACATTCAATGACCAAGCACATCAGCATAAGGTATCACTTTATCAGAGAACATGTAGAGGAAGGGAATATTGAGTTTCATTTTGTGTCTACAGAACAACAGCTTGCAGATATCTTCACCAAGCCATTGAGTGAAGCTGTATTTACAAGGCTGGTAAATGAACTAGGAATGGTCTCTGGTTTTGACTAGAGATATTGGTTAGACTCAAAATTTTATTTATGTAATGTGTTGCTCATAATTCTGTGGTATGTTAACTGCTATGTGAACTCTTTGTTAAACTCTGCTATGCAAACTCTGTTCATTAACTGTTAAGCTCTGATAGCATGCTCTGTAGATCATACACTGTTGACATGTTGGATAAACTCTGAGAAACTCTGATATTATTATTGTCTGAATGTAATCACCAATGAAGAAATATGTATGAAGCATGATTCTCAGTAAATAATCATGAATCCTTCTAAGTTATTTGTGATCTAACCTTTGACTGTGCAGAAAATTAACACAGCATGATACTGTTTCATATTTATAACATCTCTTAGTTTATTTATCCTAAACTTTGAGTCTGTAAATATTGTGTGCATTGCCTCTCATGAATAATTTCCGATGTTGATGAGCTCTAAACTCTATTAGTTATACACTATTAATTTAAATGCTATTATTAGACTACCCCCAAATAAAATGTATATAGGTTGATAAAACTCTTTTGAGATTATGTTGGTGTCTAGGACGACCCAGGAACTTGCTGGTATATAGTAAGGGCTAAAATTCTCTAATTTTTGGTGACTAGTCGAAGACTAGAAAGACCCAGGAACTTATCAAAATGACAAGGGCTAAAATTATAGAATTTTTGGTGACTACTTCCAACCTCTGATTACTGGAGAAACAAAAAAAATAAAATTAGACGGGGGGTATAAATTAATTAAATATTACTGTAGGTAAATCGTTTACTACAGAGTTTAGTATTCATTATACATTCATTGTTTACTATGAGAGTTTGTGCATTAAGTGTTTACTGATTTACTTTATGGATTTTATGAAAAATTAGATGCTCTAAAATTTGAATTGGTAAACTCTGCTATAACATACATAAATTCACACCTGTGCAGTTCTTGAAAGGATTATGGTAATGAAGTTGGAGAATTGACAAACGCTGATGAATTTTGTCTAATACTCTGAGGTATATTTTCTTTCTGGTAATTTAAATACTTGGGGTGAAAAGAGTTTTTGAAAAATGAAATAAATTATTGACAATTGTTAATGAGTGTTTGTGTTAAAGTGTGTCAGTAATGGGAGAGAGAAAGAAGCAGTAATTATTGCTGCAATTACTAAACGTGCAAAGTCTTTTCACTGCATGTGTGCCACATGTCCCACTCACACATTAAACAAGGAATTGGTTGGGTGTATTAATGGTTAAAATGATTGGATTTTACTTTTTCATTACAACTCTAATCATTTTTACATATGTTAAATATAATTGATGTGTTTTAATCAGTGTTTAAGTGTTACAGGGAGTTATCAGAGTTTAGCTGGAAGCAGTCAAAGTTTGAGTAAACTCTGACAGATGGAAGCTCGACAGAGTTTGTTAAACTCTGTCTGGAGGAAGCGCGTCTACTGGTCAACAGTGATTGAAGATTTATTATGGAAGCGATATCTTTGAAGATTGGATAGCTGTCAAAGAGATCGAGTTGACATAGGAGACGTGTGACAATCTGTAATTGATATCATTGTATAGCTGATTATTAGGAATATCAATTAGAGATTGTATCGTAGCTGTATGTTATATAAATACAGATAGGTTAACCCTAGAAGGGTATCGATAACGAATTATCTTTATTGTAACCTAGCAGCTCTTTGTGACATTTTACATCACGAAGAGGGTTCGAAATACAAGAAGGTTTTTAAGTGCATAAACGCTTTTACTTGTTAATCTCTCATACAAAGTTGATTATTAATTGTGTATTCGGCCTAACAAGTGGTATCAGAGCCAATCTGTTACTTTATTACAGGTTAAGATCCAAACACAACAATAATCATGTCAGCAATTCCTCCACCAACACCTACTGTTTCTGAAAAGGCTCCTACTACTGTGAGTCGTTATGAACCAATCAGGGTTCCTATTCTGAGGCCATTAGAGTATGCTATGTGGAAGGTCAAGATGACTATGTTTCTGGAGGCTACAGATCCAGAATATCTTGACAGGATTTATGAAGGCCCTCACAATCCTACAAAGCTATCTGTTGCAGTTGCTGGTGAAGCAGCAAAAATGGTTCCAAAGGAAAAGAAGGACATGACTCCTGAAGATCTATCATCAATTGCTAAGGATGCAAAAGTTAGGCATTTACTGCATAGTGCTTTAGACAATGTTATGTCTAACAAAGTCATTAACTGCACCACTGCAAAAGAGATATGGGATGCTCTTGAAGTCAGGTGTCAAGGAACTGCAGCTATTAAGAAGAATAGGAGAAACATACTCACACAAGAGTATGAGCATTTTGAGGCTAAACCTGAAGTGACCATGACAGAAACATTTGATAGATTTTGTAAACTGATTAATGATCTGTCATTGGTCAACAAAGAGTATGATCTAGAAGACTCGAATCTCAAGTTTCTTCTTTCTCTACCTGAAAAGTGGGATGTGAAAACAACCACTATTGGAGACAACTATGATCTTGCTGAAACAGAGATTGATGAAATCTATGGACTGCTCAAAACTCATGAATTGGAAATGGAGCAGAGAAACAGGAGATCAAGCAGGAAAGGAAAGTCTGTTGCTCTTAATGTTGAAGAGAAGCCTCAGAAGAAAGAGGCAACAAGAAGGAAAATGAAGGGAAAAGCTTTGGTCATACATTCAGAAATTGAATCACCAAACTCTGATTATGATTCAAATTCTTCTGAATCATCTGACTCTGAGGATGATGAAGAAGAAATGAGGAAAATGGCTGTGTTAATGGTGAAGACTTTCAAGAAAATGGGCTTCAAGAATTTCAAGAAAGGAAAAAGGTTTTCTAGGGATTCAAATGAAGACAGGAAAAGCTACAGGAAGTCTGATAAGAGAGGTTCTAAAGGGAAGACGGATAAGTCTGAAATTCAATGCTACAAGTGTAAGGAGATGGGTCACTATGCTCCTGAGTGCAAGAAGGGTAAAACTGGAAAGTTACTCTACACTAAAGGCAGAGATTGGGCAGATACTTCAGATTCTGATGAAGAAGTGAACTATGCTCTCATGGCTACTACTGAATCAGAATCCTCTGAAAATCAGGTACCTCTAACTACCTATGCTTATAATATTGATGACATTGCTCAATTAAGAATTTATCTTAAGTAATTGCATATAAGTTATAGGGATCAGACTTTAGAAAATGAGAGGATAAAAGCTGAAAATTCTGAACTTAAAGAAAGAAATAAACTTGTTGAAGAGAAACTTGAAAACATGCAACAAGTTCAGAAAGAGAGAGATGATGCTGTTTGCAAAGAACAAAATTTGCTTCAGAAGTATAAACAACTAGAGTCAGAGTTGGAGGAAGCAAATAATAAAATTAGGACTTGGACTAATTCTGGAAAGGACACTCAACAGATTTTTCAAACAGACACTGTTGGTCTAGGTTATAATGAGGGAGATGAACTTAGATTTCAAAATCAAGTTAAAGTCAGAACTAAATTTGTTCATGGAACCAGTAAATTTTTGTCTGAAAATGAAAAGGAAGTTGTCAAAAGTAAACCAGTAAAAACTAGTGTTAAACAGGTTAATATTGGTTCAATGACAGATAAACAACTCAAACATAAACTGAAGGAGTTAAAATCTGTTGAGAAAAAGAAAGTGTCAAACAAGAACAGAAATGGAAAAGTCGGCATCACTTCAGGAAATAAACCAATGCTTGCTAGTTATGCTCCAAGAAAGACATGTCATAACTGTGGTAGTACTAAGCATCTTGCAAATTTCTGCAAGAAAAATAAAAATATAAATTCTTTACCTAAAAAGTCTGAGGTAAAGAAGGATTTTGCTAGAACTAAGCCACAGACTTTATGCACACACTGTGGAAGCACCTGGCATTCCATTTATACTTGCAGAGAATATCATGCTATCTATCATAATTACTATGAACTGAAACCCAATCTGAAATGGGTTAAAGTTGATACTGCAAGTGTAAACACTGATACTGTTAGCTCAAACTCTGATAATGTTAATTCCGCTGCAAAAGCTAACAAAGTTAAGAATGCCAAAGGATCCAAGCAAGTCTGGATCCTTAAAACTAATCCTCAGTAATTGTTTGTGATTGCAGGGTAACAGGGAGGCAACCCTAGTTGTGGACAGTGGATGTTCAGGACACATGACTGGAAATAAAACCCTGCTATCAGAATATGAGGAGAAGGCTGGCCCAAAAGTTTCCTATGGTGATGGCAATGTAGGAAGAACATTGGGATATGGCAATATTAATCTTGGAAATGTCATCATCAACAATGTAGCTCATGTCCCAGGACTCAAGCATGACTTGTTATCTGTGAGTCAAATCTGTGACAAGGGATATCATGTAGATTTTCAACCTGAATATTGTGAAGTTATCAGCAGATCTACAGGAAAGGTTGTTCTAGTTGGTCACAGGCAAAACAACATTTATGAAATCAAGCTTTTGATAGATTCTGTTGGAAAAGCTGTTTGCCTGTCAACAAGAATGTCTAATGAAGAGAGTTGGAAGTGGCACAAGAAACTCTCACATTCGAACTTGAACAACATCAATGAATTGATCAGAAAGGATCTTGTAAGAGGACTCCCAAAGGCTCTGTTAAATGTTGATGGCTTGTGTGACTCATGTCAGAAGGCTAAACAAAGGAAGTCATCTTTCAAGAGCAAGACAGAATTTTCTATCACTGATCCCTATCATCTTCTGCATGTTGATCTCTTTGGTCCAGTAAATGTTATGTCTATTGCAAGGAAGAAATATGCTTTAGTCATTGTTGATGAATACACTAGATTCACTTGGGTGTATTTTCTAGCAAAGAAGGATGAAACTGCATTAACTCTGATGGAGCATGTGAAGCTTCTGGACAAAGGATCAAGCAACAAAGTCAGAATCATCAGAAGTGATAATGGAACTGAGTTCAGAAATGCAATAATGGAAGAATTCTGCAAGGACAATGGAGTGAAACAAGAATTTTCAGCACCTGGTACACCACAACAAAATGGTGTAGTTGAAAGGAAAAACAGAACCTTAATTGAAGCTGCCAGAACTATGCTTGATGAAGCAAAATTGTCAACTTATTTCTGGGCAGAAGCTGTTCAAACTGCTTGTTTTACTCAAAATGCAACACTGATCAATAAGCATGGAAAGACACCATATGAGATGGTGAAGAAAAAGAAGCCTAACCTGAAATACTTTCATATTTTCGGGTGCAAATGTTTTGTTTTGAAGACTCATCCAGAACAGTTGACCAAGTTTGAGCTAAAGGCAGATGAAGGAATTTTTGTTGGCTATCCACTGTCAACAAAGGCATTCAGAGTTTACAATCTGAGAACTAAAGTGATCATGGAATCTATACATGTTTCTTTTGATGATAAGAAGATAACTGGACTTGAAGACAAAGATGAATATGATCAACTGAACTTTGAAAATGAAGATTTAAACTCTGATGAAGGAAACTCTGATGAAACAATTCTGACAGACTCTGTTGAAACAAACTCTGAACCTCTACTGGTAAACACTGGAGAAACTTCTCAGTCACAACAAAGGGGAGAACCAGTTGAGGGGGAGCATGATCAAGATGAAGACTCAAACACTGATACTGAGTCAACTGAAAAATCTGAATCAAACTCTGATGCTGCAAACTCTGAAAATTCAAATTCTGACTCTGGGCAGTCAAGTTCAGGGGGAGTCTCAGAAAACGAAGATAGATCACAACAAAATCCGGAGAGCATGGATCAAGGGGGAGGATCACATGCTGATAGAAGTCATTTGCCTTCTGCTAGGAAATTGACTAAATCACATACACCTGATTTGATAATTGGTGATCCAGATGCAAAAGTAAAGACAAGAAGTGCTACTGCAAGTGAATGTCTCTTTCATGCATTCTTGTCTAAAAATGAACCAAAGAAAGTGGAAGAAGCTCTTCAAGATGCAGACTGGATAACAGCAATGCAGGAAGAGTTGAATGAATTTGAAAGGAATGAAGTTTGGACCCTTGTACCAAGGCCAAAGAACAGATCTATTGTTGGTACTAAATGGGTTTTCAGAAACAAGACTGACAGTGAAGGTGTTATCACAAGGAACAAGGCTAGACTGGTAGCAAAAGGCTATTCACAGCAGGAAGGAATAGACTATGATGAAACATTTGCTCCAGTTGCAAGATTGGAGGCAATCAGAATTTTTCTAGCATATGCCTCTCACAAGAAATTCAAAGTGTTCCAGATGGATGTGAAAAGTGCTTTTCTGAATGGAAAGCTTGAAGAAGAAGTGTTTGTTGAACAACCACCAGGATTTGTGGACCCCAAATATCCAGATTATGTCTACAGGCTAGATAAGGCACTATATGGACTTAAGCAGGCACCAAGAGCATGGTATGAGACACTTGCTCAGTTTCTTCTAGAAAGTGGATTCAACAGAGGAACAATTGACAAAACTCTGTTTTATTTCAATCAAGGAAGTGACCTCCTTTTAGTTCAAATTTATGTTGATGACATCATCTTTGGGTCTACTAATGATAAACTCTGTAAGAAGTTTGCCAAGCTCATGCAGTCCAGATATCAAATGAGCATGATGAGAGAGCTTAGTTACTTTCTAGGCCTACAGGTGAAACAAACAGAAGATGGAATTTTCATTAATCAAGAAAAATATACCAGAAATCTTCTCAAGAAATTTGGTATGCTTGACTGTTCATCTGCATCAACTCCCATGGCAACAGCAACTAAATTGGACAAAGACACAGGAGTTTCAGTGGATATGACAAACTACAGGGGCATGATAGGATCTCTTCTTTACTTGACAGCTAGTAGGCCTGACATCATGTATGCAACCTGTCTTTGTGCAAGGTTTCAGGCAGATCCTAGAGAGCCACATCTGACAGCTGTGAAAAGAATCTTCAAGTATCTCAAGGGCACCATATCATTAGGTCTGTGGTACCCCAGAGAATCAGATTTCAAGCTACTTGGGTATTCTGATGCAGACTTTGCAGGCTGCAAGGTAGACAGAAAGAGCACTAGTGGAAGTTGTCAATTTCTTGGTGACAGACTTGTTTCCTGGTACAGCAAGAAACAGAAATCAATCTCCACATCTACAGCTGAAGCAGAGTATACTGCAGCTGGTAGCTGTTGTGCACAGATCTTATGGATGAAGAATCAATTGCTGGATTATGGATTGAGGTACAGTAATATCCCTATTTACTGTGATAATCAAAGTGCTATTGCTATGACAGGTAATCCAGTACAACATTCAATGACCAAGCACATCAGCATAAGGTACCACTTCATCAGAGAACACGTGGAAGAAGGAAATATTGAACTACATTTTGTATCTAAAGAACAACAGCTTGCAGATATCTTCACTAAACCATTGAGTGAAGCTACATTTACAAGGCTGGTCAATGAACTAGGAATGGTCTCTGGTTCTGACTAGGAATGTTGGTTAGATTCAAACTTTACTTATGTGATGTATTAATCATATTTCCTGATTGGTTAAATACTAAGTGAACTCTGTTGATTAAACTCTGATTTACAGTCTCTAAACTCTGTCAGCATGTCTGTATGTCATACACTGTTAATAAGTTTGATAAACTCTGTGAACTTTGAATTGATTTTTGTCTGAGTGAAAAACACCAATGAAGAAATATGTATGAAGCATGATTCTCAGCAATTAATCATGAATCTTTCTGAGTTATTGTGATCTAATCTTAGATTGTGCAGAAAGTTAACACAGCATGATACTGGCTCATATTTATAGCATCTCTTAGTTTATTTTGTCCTAAACTCTGAGTCTATAAATACTGTGTGCATTACCTTTCATGAAAAACTACTGATGTTGATGAACTCTAAACTCTGTTAGTTATACTCTGATAGAATAAAATGTTTACTGCAATACCCCAAAGAAAATGTATATAGGTTGTTATACTCCTTTGAGATTATGTTGGATACTAGGATGACCCAGGAACCTATTGGTATATAATATGTGCTAAAATTCTCTGATTTTTGGTGACTAGTTAAATACTAGGATGACCCAGGAACTTATCAAAATGATAAGGGCTAAAATTTTTGAATTTTTGGTGACTGGTTCCAACCTCTGATTACTGGAATGAAAAAAAAATGAATAAAAAAAATGAAAATAAAAAAAATGAAAATAAAAAAAATGTATATAAAGGGGGTATAAAATAAAAGTTACTGTATATAGTTTGATTACTTCAGAGTTTAGCTTTCATCATACAGTCAGTGTTTACTATGACAGTTTGTGCATCCAGTGCTTATTGATTTACTTTATGGATTTTATGAAAAATTAGATGCTCTAAAAATTGACTTAGTAAACTCTGCTTCACACACACATATATTCACAACTGTGCAATTTATGAAAGGGTTTCGGTGATAAAGTTGGAGAATTGACAAACGCTGTTGATTCGTGATTTGTACTCTAAGGTAAATTTTCACTTGGACAATTTGAAAGACTTGGAGTAAGTAGGGTTTTTGACAACTGTTAATCAGTGGATAGTTGATGAATGTGTTCTTTATATGATTACTTTAATTAGTTTTCATATTCTCTTCTTGATTTATTTTCTTGAAGAACAGTTCATAAAACATAAATAACAGTTGCAGAACACAATGAATATGATTAGAGAAACAAAATTTTCATTGTAATACGAAAGAGATTACAAGCAAATATTACATCTTTTTGTTCTCTCTATCTGCTAATCTATTCAACAGGAAAGTAAAAGGTCCGTCCACACCACTCCATTGTTAGCAAAAATTCCCAGATCCCATCTTTGCCACTTTATTTGGGTGGAAGTTGAAGGGATAAGGTTATTTTTGCTGACATATTCATTAACAATGGTTGGTGGTGTTGGATGAGGATGCCTTCGAGGAGAGCCATGCCAATGTTGCTTGGAGGGCAGCATCGATGTCGATCACCCTTGCAGGTTTCTCTCTCTCGAGCTCTTCCAGACCAGCATCCATTTGCAGCCACAGCGTTTCAAGCTGCCTTTCCCACTCAAACGCTTCAAATTCTTCACGCGTATAGCTGAAGATGTCCCTATTCTCGACAAGATGAAGGTTCTTTTCTTTGATGGTAAGGTTGGCCATTGTTTTTCAAGAGTATTTGGTTTGAAGGGTTTGTAATTTTACAGGGGAGACTGAAAGGTTAAAGGTTTAATGAAATAATCTGAGCAAGTCTCTAGGCCTTAAATAGAGATGGGTAAGAACGAAGTTCTTAATCGCTTCGTATTCTGGTTATTAAAGGCAACAGGTAAACGCTTCAAATTCTGGTTTTACTTTGGTCCAGATATTTTAAAAGAGTATTATTTGATTTTTGTTTAAATCAAATATTTTAATGTTTTAATATTTAATATACTCTTCTTAAAAATAAGCGCACGTGACCCACTCGCCCTTTAATGTGTCCCACTTACCTATTATCGTGTCTCACTACACATTAATCAAGGAACTGATTGAGTGTTTGTTACATAAGAGATTGAGTTTTTCATTACTTTAATCACTTTTGTGTCCAAACGATTGTGTTTTATTATTACATCTCACAGTTCTCTTATTTTTCGCTTGGGCATTCACGCAAACACCTTTTCTACATACATATCTCTTGGAAATTCTTGCAAATTTCTTAACTCAATGGCATCTAAAGCATTCACTGCTCTTGGTTTACGGTTTGTTCCTAACAACTATGAAGCTCCACTCTATCATCAACGCGTTCCAGAATCGTTTCATCTCATGCAGAACTTCTTGAGGGATTCAGAGATTGGACAGGCTCTGGTTGGACCTGCTACTCTCTCTGCGTCTCAAATTGCTACATTCTGGCAGAATTCAGTTTATGAGGATGGAGGAGAGAATGGAACTCCTACCATTATCTTCACTTACGAAGACCAAGATTATGTGATTACTCCACAGACTGTACGAGATACAATGGGGTTTGACACACATACTTCTTATACTCTGGTTAATGAAACTTATCTGAGAGAGATGCTACAAGAGATAGGTTACATGGAATCTCTTGACAAGCTTGGCGGTATAAAGAGACCAAATCTCAGAAAGGAATGGAACTTCTTCTTTGATTGCATAACAAGGACGTTCCAGAAGAAAGTCACCAACTAGGATGCCATTCCAATAGACAGTCTCCAAATCGGGTATTCTCTGCTCTATGGTACTAATTTTGATTTTGGTCGACATGTTCTGATGAGCTTAGGTGATAAACTGTCAGAATCTAATACTGTTTATTATGCTCGTTTTTGTCAAATGCTGTTTAATGCATGTGTACCGGGTCTCGAAATTGATGATGCTGATGAAATTGATCCTTTTAGAGTCAATAAGAGAATATTCTCTGATATGACTAACAAGGATGTTGGTAAAGCAAATCTCCCTGCTTTTGTCATGCCACTTGCTCTGCGAAATTTTCTCAATCAACCACAAGAACCACAACACCCTGAACCACAACAAGATCAACAAGAACCACAACAACCTGAACCCCAACAACAACCACAACAACCTGAACCACACCCTGAATCTGAGTCTGAACCGTTAAACACTGATCGTACTCAACAACCAAACACTGAATCACCTGCTCACTCAGCACCTACAAAACAACCTTCACCCACACCACCAACAAACTCTGATTCGTCACAATCTCCACCAGAATCATAGTCAATTACTGAACGACATGCAAGTCTAAAGCAGGCGAAAGAGACACAAAGAAAATCAAAACGGAAATCTCCTGAAGCTGTTTATACTAGAAGGGTGAAAAGAATAAAAGTACGGGCAAAGATGCCTAAGTCACCATCTAGTGAAGAGGATTCAGATAATGTACCTCTAGCAAGACGAAGAAAACTGATATTCTCTGATTCTGTGGATGAAGATATTGAAGCTCCAGAGGTCGTTACACAGCAAACACCTCCTGTTGAGGTTGAGAAGGATGCAATACCTGCAGAGGCTGAAATACCTGCAGAGGATGAAGTGCCTGCAGAGGACAAAATTCCTATAGAAGAGGATGCAAGAGATGGTGTTTCTCCAATAAATGATATTCCTGACTCATTTATGCCATTCTCTGATCCTATCTCTGATATTGGTGTAGCTGATCAACCTACGGCTGTTCTTTCTGAAGCTGTGGCATCCCATACTGAGTTAATATCCGATGCTCCCCAAACTGTTGAAGGAGGAGAAGAAATTGATCAGGCAACCAAGATCACTTCTCAGTCTATGCCTATTGCTGAGCCTGAGCAACATGGAGAAAATCTTGACAAGTCTACAGAAGAGATTGCTAAAATTGTGGCTGAAGATGAACCAGTTAAAGCTACAAGTGTTGAAGCTGAAGGTGAAAGTAGTGCAAACTCTGATGCTTCTCTGAGTGCACCAGTACAAACAGATAATAAACATACACCTTTCCCTCAACCTTGTACTTCTCATGAAGTTGAGAGAGCACAATTTGCAAAGAATGCCGCTGAATGGTACAAAGAGGATTGTATTTTTCCACGAGGAAGAGCAGCTGAATTTGTTAAGAAAAATGCTGATACTATCTCCAATCCAGAGATTCTTTCTTGCTTGAAAGCAACTGTGGTTCAAGTCAAAACTCTGGATAGAAGATTTGATGATACTACATTGGCAATCACTGCTTTGCGAAATGAGGTTGTAGCTAGAGAGATGAAAATGGAAAGAGATTCAAAACTAGTGACTACAAAATTCTCTAAAGCTCAAGACAATCTCTTTGCCAGGCTGAGTAAAGTTGAGGAGAATTAGTCTGACTTATCTGCTAAAATTGATTCTATTGCTACCTCCCTGGAATTAATTACATCTATTCTAATGCCTGATGATGTCAAAAAGGGGGAGAGAGTTGTCAGAAGGGATAGTGCTGGAGATGGAGGGGCAAGTAACAAAGGAAAGAAAAAGGCTGAAGAGGTTCAAGTTCAAACTCTGAGAACTAGCAAGTCATCAAAATCACAGTCTGTTGGAAGAAATACTGATACTCAAGGTACTTCAAGGACCAAGAGTTTGCTGTTACCTTATAATCCACAAACTGATGAAGAATTGGCTGCTAAGCTGTTCATTGAAGAGAATGAGGAAGGAGTTACGATTGAGGACATTGAAGCTGAAGAAAAGAGTTTACAGGAAGAACATCTTAAAGCTTTAAAGTCTGGTAAGGTACAAAAAGGAAAAGCTCCTAGACCTGTTGTTAAAGGTGTTGTGATCAGAGAAAGGACTGATGTTAGTCAAAGTTCTCGGTTTTCAAAGGAAGCAATTGCAGCAGAGGCTAAACTCAAGCTAAAAGGCATTGAAGGTGAAAGTTCACAGAAGAAAGTTACAACTTCTGTTGTATCACAAGCAATGATTACACCTTTACACTCTTCACAGTTGAAATCTATTTTTGGAAAAGGAACAATTCATGATCCAAATGTGTTATCTGGAGTCTCAATGAATGTTTCTGATGGAAAAGCTTTATCTGGCAAAGTTGGTAATAATAAGGGTGGACTAGGTTCACACAGAGATATAAGGCAATATACTGGTCCTAGAGATCCTTCTTCACTGGCTGTTCCAGGTCGTGGTGTTCCTCAAGAGAGTTTGGAAAGACTGGAATCAGTACAGTTAGTTCATCAGAAGAGTTTGAACAAGGATTTTCTTTTATACTTCATGGCTGATGGGACAGTATTTAAAGTTGGTGAGGATGATATTGGCTTGAAATGTTGGGAAGAACTAGAGTATGTTCTATATCTTCTCAAGGTGAATAGTCGAAGGACTCAGTCAGTTGCTAATGTGCTCAGATAGAGAATGACTCAGAATCTGGCAATCAGAGGAGAGAAATATAGTAGCAGATATGTTCCTAAGTACAGGGATTACAAAGGCAATCTCATTGAAATGAAGAAAGGTACTGTAAAGTTAAAGACTGATTTGGGAATTACAGTACTTGATTTCAATACACAGTCAGAAAAAGTCAGATTTATCAGACTGGGAAATGAGATGAGAAGAAACAAAATTTGTGATCTTAGGGCTGCTATCTACCAGACAGATGAAAGTGATCCTCAGCTCAGAGAAATCAAAGAAGCTATGAAGATTGAACTTGAAAATGCAGAAAGAAGATTGCTGATTGATTATCTCAGAACCATGCCAGATCTTGAAATGATAAGAGATTAAGTTCTGTAAGAATTTTCTTATTCTCTATAGTTTTTATTAAGTAGAAGCTTACACTCTGAATTTGTATAAACACTGTATTTGTCTATTTGTTTTGACATCATCAATTATTGTCATTTAACTTGTTTATTTTTGCTAATGAACAAGTTGGGGGAGATTGTTAAATATAATTGATGTGTTTTAATCAGTGTTTAAGTGTTACAGGGAGTTATCAGAGTTTAGCTGGAAGCAGTCAGAGTTTGAGTAAACTCTGACAGATGGAAGCTCGACAGAGTTTGTTAAACTCTGTCTGGAGGAAGCGCGTCTACTGGTCAACAGTGATTGAAGATTTATTATGGAAGCGATATCTTTGAAGATTGGATAGCTATCAAAGAGATCGAGTTGACATAGGAGACGTGTGACAATCTGTAATTGATATCATTGTATAGCTGATTATTAGGAATATCAATTAGAGATTGTATCGTAGCTGTATGTTATATAAATACAGATAGGTTAACCCTAGAAGGGTATCGATAACGAATTATCTTTATTGTAACCTAGCAGCTCTTTGTGACATTTTACATCACGAAGAGGGTTCGAAATACAAGAAGTTTTTTAAGTGCATAAATGCTTTTACTTGTTAATCTCTCATACAAAGTTGATTATTAATTGTGTATTCGGCCTAACAACATACACGGTTATTTTCTTTACACACAACCCATTCACAGTAATTTGTTATTTCACTTGGGCATTTTCACAAACACCTTTGCTACATATCTTTTTTTACTTATATTTTCTTCTCAAATCGATTCTAATGGCCACTAAAGCTTTTACTACCCAAGGATTATTGTTTGTTCCTAACAATTATGCAGCCCCATTGAACAATGAAAATGTTCCAGAGGCGTTTCATTTGATTCAATATTTTTTGGGAGATTCAGAGATTGGTACAGCTCTAGTCGAACCACAAACGCTTTCTGCCACGTAGATTGCTAATTTCTGGAAAAACTCTGTGTATGACGATGGAGGAGAGCATTGGAAATCCATCAATCATTTTCACTTATGAGGAGACAGAGTATGTGATTACTCCTACAACAATCAGAGATACTATGGGTTTTGATACACACACTTCATACAGTGTTGCTGGTGAGAATCAATTGAAAGAGATGTTGCAGCAGCTTGGGTTTTCTGGTTCTTTAGACAAGCTTGGTAATGTAAAAAGGCCAAATCTCAGGAAGGAATGGAGTTTCTTCTTTGATTGCATCACAAGGGCTTTTGGCAAGAAAGTCACAAACTGGGATGCCATTCCTACTGACAGTCTTTAAATCGGGTATTCTCTTCTCTATGGAAGTAATTTTGATTTTGGTAGACTTGTTTTAATGAATATAGGTGACATATTTTCAGAGTCTAGTACTATCTATTTTGCTAGATTTTGTCAACTATTATTCACTGCTTGTGTTCCTGGTGTTGAAATTTCTGAAGATGACACCATACTAGCCTTTAAGGTTAATAAGAGGATATTCTCTGATTTAACCAACAAAGATGCTAACAAGGAGCAATTACCTAATTTGGTGTTGCCTCTTGCAATTCAAAATTTCCTACATCAACCTCAAGACCCTCCACAGCCTGAGTCTGAACCTACAAACTCTGAACCTCAACAATCTATAAATACTGAACCCATTCAACCACCTACAAACACTGAACCTCAAACTATAAACACTGAAACACAAACCCAACCTCAACCTGAACAACAACCACCTCTTACCCAACCCAAACCAAAATAGGGAGGTAGAAGAAAACACACAGCAGCAAATACACAGCATCGATTAGCTAGAGCTAGAAGGAAAACTGTTAAAACTCATAAAGAGTCTGTCAGGCCTAAAAGGGCTAGAAAGGAAAGAGCAAACAGACCTCCATCACCTTCTGTTCTAGATGATTCTACTGAAGAAGAAGAGACAGCAGAGGTGCCTCAAGTTAAAAGAGGAAGATTAATTCTTGATGATTCTGATGAGGAAATAAACATTGAAGCTCCAGAGGTGATTTCCAAGGAAATACCTACTGTTGAGATAAATACTGCAGAAGAAGCTGTTAATACAACTGACAATGTACAACTGGATAAGGCAAATAGAGATGGTTTTCCTTCTATGGATGATTTTATTGAAACATTCATACCATTCTCTGATTCCATTAATGTTCCTATCTCACATATCATTGCAAATTCTGAAGAAACTGGTGCAGCTGATCAGCCTACTGTAGTACTTGATGAAACAGTGGCATCACACACAGAGCTATTCTCTGATGCTCACCAGGTTTCTGAGAAAGGTGAAGAAGTTGAAAAATCAACCAAGGCTGTACTCTCTGAGCATATGGATGCAGTCTCTGTTGATAAGACTGTTGACACTAGAGAGCAACCTGTAGAGAATGTTCTTGATAAAACTGCAGAGAATGTTGAACATGATGCTGAGCATATTGATCCAGTTGGAGATGCAGATGTTGATGCTGAAGATGAAAGAAGTGCAGAGTCAAACTCTTCTCAGAGTATACCAGTACAAACTGATGCTAAGCACACACCTTTTTCTAAACCTTCATATCAACATGACATTGAAGCTGAACACTTTGCCAAGAATTCAAGGGATTGGTATAAGTCAGATTGCATTTTTCCTACTGAAAGAGCAGCTAAGTTTGTGCATCAATCTGCCAACAAGATTTCAAATCCTGATATTCTCTCAAATCTGCAAGCAACTATTGTTCAAGTAAAGACTCTGAATGAAAGATTTGATGAGTCTCAAAAATCTATTAATGAACTGAGAGCTGATGTTGTTGCTAGAGATATGACTATGTAGAGGGATAATCAAACAAAGTTTAAGACCATTTCCAAAGCTCAAGAAACTCTATTTCAGAGACTAGGTCAAGTTGAACAGAATCAGACTATCTTGTCTGGAAAGATTTATTCCATTGCTAACTCCTTGGAACTGATTACTTCTATATTGATTCCTGATGATGTCAAAAAGGGGGTGAGAGTTGCTAAGTCTAAATGCAGGCAATCTCAAACTCTGACTAAGGAGGATGATACTGAAGATGGAGGAGCAGGAGCAAATGACAAAGGGAAGAGATTAAGAGCTGATCAAAGTCTGAGATCTAGCAAGTCTTCTAAGTCAAAGTCTGTTGGAATAATTACCGATGCTCAGGGTACTTCAAACACCAGGAGTTTATTATTCACTGAAAATCTACTGATTGATGAAGAATTAGCTGCTAAGTTATTTCTGGAAGAAAATCAAGAAGGTGTTACTATTGAAGACATTAAAGCTGAAGAAAAGAAGAACATCAGAAAGCTTTAAAGTCTGGAAAATTTAAGAAGAAAGAAAAAGCTCCTAGCCCTGTTCTTAAAGGCATTGTGATTAAAGAAAATGTTGGTGCTGATCAAAGATCACAAGTATCTAAGAAACCAACAGAAGCTGAAGCTAGATTGAAGCTAAAAGGCATTGTTGAAGAAGGAGAGGGTTCAAAGAAGAAGAATACAACCTCTGTTGCTAAACAAGTTGTATAGAGACCTTTATCTACTCAGATGCAAATGGTTTTTGTAAAACCAACACTTCATGATCCAACTCTGATGACTGGAGGTACTAATACTGATTTTCTACATGGTAGAGCTTTAACAGGTAAGCAAGGTCGAGATAAATCTGGATTGGACTCTCATAAAGAAGTCAGAATGAATACTGGTCCTCGAGATCCTTCATCACTGGATGTTCCAGGTCTTGGTGTTACTCAGGAGAGTTTAGACAGACTGGAGTCAATACAGTTGATTCATCAAAGAAGTTTGGATAAAGATTTTCTACTGTATTTAATGGAAGATGGTATTGTGTACAAAATTGGTGAGTATGATCTTGATTTGAAGCTATGGGAGGAATTAGAATATGTTCTATATCTCTTCAAGGTGAAAAATCAAAGGACTCAATAAGCTGCAAATGTGCTAAAGGATGTTGCATAATTTGGCAGTCAGAGGTATGAGATACAACAGTCAATATGTCCCAAAGTACAGAGATTATCATGGGAATATTATTGAGACGAAGAAGGACAGTGCTAAACTGAAGACAGACCTGGGTATAACAGTTCTTGATTTTAACTCAGAGTCAGCAAAAGCACAATTTATCAGACTGGGGAATGAGATGAGAAGAAACAAAATCTATGATCTGAGGTCTGCAATCTATCAAACTGGTGAAGATGATCCTAAACTGAAGGAGATTAAGGAAGTTATGCAGACAGAACTTGAAAATGCAGAACGAAGATTACTTATAGACTATCTCAGATCAACACCAGATGTTGAGGAAATTAAGGATTAAAGCTCTGTAAGAATTTTCTTGTTTTCTATAGATTTTGTTAAGTAGAAGTTAAACTCTGTTTGTATTTTAAACACTGTATTTGTTTATTTGTTTTGACATCATCAATTATTGTTAAACTTGTGCATTTTTGCTAATGAACAAGTTGGGGGAGATTGTTAGAAATAATTGATGTGAATATTAATCAGTGTTTAAGTGTTATAGTGAAAAATCAGAATTTAGCTGGAAGCAGTCAGGGTTTAGTTAAATGCTGACAGTTGGAAGCTCGACAGAGTTTGTTAAACTCTGTCTGGAGGCAGCGTGTACTGGTCAATATTGTTTGAAGAATTATTATGGAAGCAATATCTTTGAAGATTGAATAGTTGTCAAAGAGATTGAGTTGACTAAGGAGACGTGTAGCAATCGTAATTGATATCAATTGTATAGATTATTTATAGGAGTATCAATTATCGATTGTATAGCAGCTGTATATCTTATAAATACAGTTAGGTTAACCCTAGAAGGGTATCAATCATTGTGAAACATTATTCATTGTAACCTAAGCAGCTCTCTGTGATATTTTACATCACTGAGAGAGGAGTTATTAATTCCAAACAGTTTTTAATTGTTTAAACGCGTATTTTATTGTTAATCTTTCATACGATCTTGATTATAATTGTGTATTCGGCCTAACAATTCTGCATCAAAGGCCTTCAAAGTATATAATCTCAGAACTCACATTGTTATGGAATCAATTCATGTTGCATTTGATGATAAGAAATTTGGGATTCGAAAAATTGATGAGAGCCATGACAAGTTAGAATTTGAAAATTTTAAAGATTCTGAGATACTCTCCAGTGATGATGAAGGTTCTCCAGTAGAAATCTCTGTTACTTCTCACAGGAATGCTACTGTTGAGGGGGAGAAAATCAATCCAGGAGAACACAGTACTAGTCAGGAGCAGACCAATCATTCAGAGTCTACTCTATCAGGAACTGACTCTTTAGGGACTAATGAAGAAAGTTCAGGTACTAGCAGCTGTATGGAGTCTACTGATTCTCCTGATCAGGGGGGGGGGGGGCTTTTGAAGGCAATGAACAGTCTTTTACAAGAGATAACACTAACTTAGGGGGAGAGTCTAGCAGAAGAAATCTACCATCTGTTAGAAAATGGAAAACGGATCATACTGAAGATTTGATTATTGGTGATCTAAATAGTGGTGTTTGAACTAAAAGATCAATTTAAAATGAATACTTGTATAGCTTTTTTCTCTCATAGAATGAGCCTAAGAAAGTAGAAGAAGCCTTACAGGATCCTGATTGGATAATTGCAATGCAGGAAGAATTAAATGAGTTTGAGAGAAACAAAGTCTGGAAATGAGTACCAAGACCTGAAGATAGATCCATTGTTGGTACAAAATGGGTTTTCAGAAACAAGCTAAATTAATCTGGTATGATTGTAAGAAACAAGGAAAGACTGTGGCCAAGGGATACTCTAAGGAGGAAGGAATTGACTATGATGAAACCTTTGCCCCTGTATATATAGAATTTTGCTCAAATGAGAACCCTATATTATGGTGAGATATTAGACCATCTCCAACCCAAGACACCAAAATAGTGTCCTAGGGACAATATTTTGGTGACAAAATTACATCATTCACAAACTACACTCCAACTCATGGTACTATACTTGACACTAAAAAGAATATTCACCAATAAAATAGAATATTCTAACTTTGTTCAATTTTTACATTATTATAGCTATTATATTTTAAATTATAATGTTATGGTCGCACAATATTAAATTTATTAATATAAAAATTTATTTATAAAAAAAATCAATATCCAAACTTTGTTAAAATTTGGACAAAAGTTTAAAAAGGAATAAATTTAGTCAAAATTTAGGTTGATCGGTGATCCACATTCCAGTATCAAAGCTCATGATGTATAAATTAGTAAGTTGAAAGTCCAAGAACACGAGCCATGATCTTATAAAGATAGCATCTTATGTACTTGTTCATGACATCTTTAGCAGTGAGTTTATTTATTTATATGTATTATAAGTTGCAGTTGGGTAAAATTATTATCTTGTAACTTCTTATCTATCATTATAATGTTATTTTTTAATTAAATTTGGTGTGTTGTTTATAATTCATGATTAAGCATTTTTTTTCAAGGTTTTGTGTGAAAGTTTAAAGTAAAAAAATATTTTAGAATTAACAAGAGCTAAGAAGAAAAGAAGTTTCAATTAATAAAAATTTAAAGTTAAAAATTACAAGAACAAATAAGTTTAGTAAGGCATAGATGGAAAAAAAATTGTTTTGTTAACAAATATAGGGCCATTGTTGGAATTTTGAAAGTCACAAAATTTGGTGACCAAGGATCACCAAATGTATTTTTGTCACCAAATTTGGTGACCCAAAACTCACTTGGCGATCTTGGGTCACTATTTTAGTGTTGCATTGGAGTAGGTTTGACACTATATTCATCACTATTATAGTGATTTATTGTTGGGTTTGAGTTGCTCTTAGATCTAATCACAACCCTTTATTTAAAAGAGAGCCTTTTAATCTAAACCACATAAAATAAAAAATCTAATAACTAGAATTTAAATACCCCACCCCCACCACCACACCACCTGTACCCACCCCTCCCCCCCGCTGCCACCACCCGCCGTCGCTGCCACCACCCCCGCCAACACCACCGTCGCTGCTGGCCCACCTCCGTACACCACCCCGGTTTCTCTTTGCTCTCTCCAATCTTACTTCTCTCTTGACTCTCTCACACCCTCTTGTTCTTCATTTCCAACGAATTAAAACCCCAAAATCACAGTGATTTTGTGACCCGAATCGCAAGTGTTAGTAACCAAACTACTCCTCTCCTTCTCATCGATCAATTCGTATCATCAAATCAAGTTTTTGAATCATTCGAGTTTGAAGGTAAAAATTGGGTTTGATTTGTGGCTCCGTTTTTTATGATTTTAATTACATGTATTTTGGCAATTTTCATTTTTTTTAGTGCTTTTTCGTTCATTTATGCTGATTTTTGATAAATTTCTGGTAATTTGGTGTTAATGGTGGTGGTTTTATGGTGATGGTTGGTGGTAAGAAATTAGGGTTTGTATAAATTTGGGGCTTTTCGATTTTGGATGGAAATTATGAAATTGATTATACGAATACGTAGAGGGTGAAATAACGAATGGATCGAGGGTAGTTTTGTGGGTGGTTGATGACCAGAAGGGGTTAGCCACCGCCGCAGTTGGTCGCCGGCGGTGGTGGTGATTTTCTGTGATTCCTTGCTAATTTGTATCAATTTTGTGGTGATTTTCGGGCTGCTGTTGGTGATTTTTTGGTGGTGGCAATGTGATGGTTTGTGATAATTTTGGTTGTCGTGATTTTTGTTTACAGACGGTGATTTTTTGGTTATGGCGACAGTGTGGTGGTCGGAGGTGGCGGCGGTGTGGTGATTTCTATGAAACGGTGGTGATTTTCGTAATTTGATGGTGATTTTTTGCTGGTTGCCAGAGGTGGTGGTTGCCGGAGATGGTGCTCACCGGTGGTCGAAGGTGATGGGTGCTTGGAGGAGGAAGAAGACGGTGGTGAGATACTAAAAAATTAATAAAATTAATGGGTGGTGGGAGATGAAGATGAAGTATAAAAATGAGTGGTTAAGATTAGATCTCATATCTCACACTAATTGGGGGTTAGTAAGACCCTAGATAGATATGTGGGTAGAGTTCTAGGAAGAACTTCCTTTCAAAAGAACTAGAAACCCTATCTAAGACCGCAGATTATTATCATATATTAATGAAGGCCGCAAATTAATATCATATATTAATAAAAATATTAATAAAATACAATGGAAAATTCGTGATTCAAATGAAGTTTGAGGACATATATACCATAATATATCGACAAAATATTTAACAGATTCTCATAACTATGGAAACATCACAAGTCAAATTCGGATTGACACAAATCACAATTTTCTTAAGTAAGGAAACGATTCTTCAAATCAGCAAATATCATAAAAACAAAGTTATAATATAATACAGAGTTTTAGAACACATATCCGTATACAGCTTGAAGAAAAAACAGATTAAGAAAAAATGGAAGAGAACATGCAGTGCCATCAATGGATAAGTCACTATGCTAATTGTTTTTGATTCTGTAGCATAGTGTGTTTTGATCAGCAACAGATTTGTATATCTAATAAATTCTTCTATGTGTTCTAATAAATTGTCAAGTTATACTAATTGCGCTATGTATGTTTAAAAGATTTAAAAGTAATTGAAAATACAATAATAGATTTATATACTTCAATTCAATAATCTTATAGCGGATTCTGTAAAAAATTCTGCAAGGTATTAACGTTTTCGGTAACTTGTATTAACAAATTTTCAAAGTGTTTATATGCTATCATTTTTTACAATCTTCACAAGAATTTAATACATAATTTTTCCTTTGTAGTGAAAATTTGAATAAGGGATCAAATGTAGAAAAGTGATAACAATATGCGATTTACGTGTATTTGTAAACATCAAAATTATAAATATTGTCATCGGGAACATGTGGTGGAGGGTAAAGGATGTTAGTCACAGAGGCATGCCTGAATACATCTAATAACAAGCCTAAGTATGCGTAATGCTATGCATTACCTACATGACCTCTTAACTGAGGGAACCTTTAGTTGTAGAGTTTCTATTTGTTCTGTACTTGTAATAGGCATCAAATTCTAGTTGTGTTACTGTACTTATAAAGTCAAGAATAATGCTTGAAAGAAGTTCCAAGGTTCATGCCTCAAGCAAGAAGATAAAGACTGCCAAATAATCACAGTTGGGATTTGAAGAAATGAAGAATTTGCCTAAGTACCAATTCGAGAAGTACATTTGTCTATTCGAGAAGTCTAGCATTCGAGAAGTCAGAGATTCGATATCTTAGAAGACACTATTCGATATCTCTGAATACACTGTTCGATATCTCATTCGATATCTCAAGGATTCGATATGTCAAAATGCTCTATTCGATATCTCAAGGACTAAAGAAGCTATTCGACATCTCAGGGATTCGATATGTCAAAATGCTCTATTCGATATCTCAAGAACTAAAGAAGCTATTCGACATCTCAGGGATTCGATATGTCAAAATGCTCTATTCGATATCTCAAGGAGTCCCAGAGAAAAGAGCTATTCGAGAAGTGATTAAATATGTCAATATAACATTATTCGAGAACTCAGAGTTATCGATTAAGTCAATTCGAGTTCTCGAATCAATCACTTAGCCACTTCTCGAATACATTCTTGGAGACAAAATAATGAAGAATTGTACAAGTCAGAAACCTGCAACAAGCCAAGTCGCTTTATTTGACTATGTACTATAAAGCACATTGGAAAGCCTACAAAGAAGCTTGGAGAGATAAGACAAAGGGACAAGGAGCTAAAGAAGTGGATCTGAACAGGCTTTGCAAAGTCAAATCTGTAGCCGTTTGGACTCTTACTCAAATGAGATAGACATACTGGAAAGTAGTTTGTTTTACCTACCTTATTTGTAGTAAGTAGGTGTATCCATGTCTATAAGGATACAGCCTCGCTTCCTTAGCAAAAAAAAGTTTTTAAAGATACATCACAAGAAATATCTCTCTAAGAAAAACGAAGCTGAGAATACTATCATTTGTATTCACAGATTGTAGCGAAATCTTTATCTAATAAAATATTAGATTAAAGTGATATTGTGTTGTGTTTGTCTTTGTTATCTGTACTTGCGTATCTCACACACACTCAACATATATCTTGTTGCAAAGATTCAAGAACAAAGAAAAGTTCAAGAATCCATTCACCCCCCCTCTGTATTCTTTTACTGTATTCAATACTCAACAAGTGGTATCAGAGCAGGCTATTTAATCTAAACAGAAAATGATCATGAGTTCGAAATACACCAAAGACTACAGGTACGGTGAAGGTCCCTAAGTTCGACAAAGAGAATTACAACCTCTGGAAAATAAAAATGCTGTTGTTCATCAAAGCTGCCAATCCTCTCTACCCTGACATCCTCAAGAATGGTCCATTTGTACCGCAACAAGAAATTGCTGAATCTACAGTGGGCACAATAGTCATTCCTAGATCATATGTTGCAAAAGAGCCATCCAAATGGACGGACTTAGAGAAGGAAAAGGTTGCCCTAGACAGTCATCTCATGTTGCTGATCATAGACTCCATGGATATGTCGATGTTTGCCAATATAGCATCATGCACATCAGCCAAGGACATGTGGAACCACATCGAGGTGTTATGTGAAGGGACAGAGGAGGTAAGAGAGAATAGGAAACAGATACTGGTCACACAGTATGAGGCTTTAATGGCACAGTCCAAAGAAAGTATTACTGATATGTTTGAGAGATTTCACAAGCTGGTGACTGAGCTTCAAATGAATGGGAAGGTTTACAGCAGTAAGGAATTAAACATGAAGTTTCTTCTATCTGCACCTAAGCACCTAGAGCAAAGGGTCATATCTCTAAGAGAAAGAGATTTGAACAAAGTCACATATGATGTGCTCTATGGGGTTTTAAAGACTCATGAGTTTGAGTTGCTTCAGAAGAGGGCTTTCCAAGCCAACCAAGGCAGAATGATAAACACATCCTGTGCCTTGATTGTCAACAAATCCGTTCAAGACCTGGAAGCATCTACAAGTCAACTGAGAATAGAAGAGATAGTAGATGATGAAGAAACTGAAGAAGAAGTGACTGAACCTGTTGTTTAAAAGAAAGAAGATGAGTTCTATACTCTTGAAGAGTTGGATGCCATGGAAAACACTTCATATGCTTTTATGGCTAGAAAATTCCCAAACATCAGATTTAAGAGGAATCAGCCCTTCAAGTCTAGATCTCAAAATCATTCATTCAACAAGAGCAAGGCACCTGTGAAAGCAAACAAGAACAAATTCAAAACCAGCTATGTGGATAGGTCATCTGTGATATGTTATAGATGCAATGACCTAGGGCATTTTGCCAGTGAATGCAAGAAGCCTAAAAAGAAGGATAAGGAGTTTCTTGAGCTTGAAGCTAAGTATGAGGCTCTGCTAAAGAAGCATACACCAGGTAAGGCCTACATAGCCGAAGGGAAGTGTTGGGATGATTCTGATATTGATGGAGAAGAACAAGAATTCTGCAACTATGCCTTGATGGCCAACTCCAAGGAAGAACCATCTGAATCAGACTCTCAGGTACCATCCCTCACTACTATAGACATGTCTGTTTATGAATACAAATCTATGGTTGAACAACTATCTATTGAGATGTTTAATATTCATACTAGTATGACTGCTGCTAATGAAGAAATTGCTAAACTGTCTACTAAGAATGAACTGTTGAAGAAAAGAAATGAGGAACTAGAACTAACTGCTATGCAAATAGAAAACCTTAAACAAGAAATAGAATATCTAAAGAATAAGGTTCTATGTGCTAGTCAAGTTGAGAAAGCTCTTAGGGATGAACTAGCTGAAAATGAATTTAAATTGAAAACATTTAAGAATTCCTCTAGTCTATTGCAGTCCTGCCATAAGAAAAATCTAGCTAGACCTAAGGCTGCCATTGGACTTGATTATGACACTCTCAAACAGAGGAAGGGATATGCAGTCATTGAAGATGACATTGTTGTTCAAGAGGAAGTGCCTCAGGTTTTGAAAAAGGCTCATTAAGCAAATGTTGGATGATGAAGATAAGGCACAATCAAATGAACAACAAGCATCCTCTAAGAGTGAGAATGTCAAAACCAAAGCCAAGGAGTCAGTAGGAGGTAGACCTAGACTTGAGAAATTTGTAAAGTTTGTTTCAGCTGGGAATAATGAGTTTGAAAAGAAACAAAACAGGAATGGCAAATTAGGGATTAAAAAGGACAACAATTATGCTTATGTGCCAAATGCCCCTAGGAAAGTTTGTCAAAATTGTTTTAGCACTTATCATTTAACTCATGCATGCAAGAAACCATCTGGTAGTGTTGCTAAACCATTCTATGATTGCTCTGTGCCTTTAAGACATAGAGACTCTCCTTTCTGTGATAAATTTGATTGTATGCCACGTAACATGAATGTAATGACTAGTTGCTTTAATTTGAGAAGACAATTCATGGAAGGTTGCATCAGTCACAATGTTCACACACACTACACAAGAACAAAGTCTTCAAGTCCTCCTAAAGTTAGGAAGGTGCCTCTGTCACCTAAGTCTAAGAACCCTGATTCTAAGACTTCTAACAGTGACAAAAAGACTAACATCAAGAAAATTGATAAGCATGCTGTTTATGATAAAACTGTTGCTAAGTCACATGGACCCAAACTTGTTTGGGTACCAAAGGAGAAGTAATACCTTTGTGTTTGCAGGGCAAAGAAAGTGAAAGGAAGGTCATGTGGATTTTGGACAGTGGATGCTCAAACCATATGACTGGTGATATGGCCCTGCTATCACAGTATGAGTAGAAGGCTGGCCCAATGGTTGCTTTTGGAGATGACAGCATTGGCAACACACTGGGATATGGCAAGTTGGAAATTGGAAATGTCATCATTCAAAACGTAGCACTGGTCAAGGGACTCAAGCACAATCTACTGAGTGTTGGTCAATTTACTGACAGAGGCTTCAAAGTGATTTTTGACAAAGATGAATGTTTGATCACCTAGAAGAAGACTGGTGACTTTTCTCTATCTGGAGTAAGGAAAGGAAGCCTGTTTGTAGCCAATATGAACTCTGCAAACAAGGACAAAATTTGTTGCTTTTACTCAAAAGCATCAAATGAAGATAGTTGGCTGTGGCATAAGAAGCTATCACACTTGAACTTCAAATGCATTAATTCTCTAGTCAAATGGGAGTTAGTAAGAGGCATGCCCACACTTGAATTCTGTCAAGAAGGAGTGTGTGAGGCTTGTCAAAAGGGAAAAATGAAAAGATCAAGCCACAAGTCAAAGACAGTGACATCAATAACCAAGCCCCTACAACTAATTCATATGGACTTGTTTGGGCCTGTCAATATTATGTCACTAGGAAGGAAAAAGTATGCTCTGGTGATGGTTGATGATTTCACAAGGTATACATGGGTAGAATTTCTGGCATCAAAGGATGAGGCTTCACAAGTAATCATTGAGCATATAAAGAAAATTGACAAGGAAGCAAAGGCCATCAATGCAAGTGTGATTGCATTAAGAAGTGATAATGGAACAGAGTTCAGAAATGCCATGCTTGAAGCATTCTGCAAAGAGAATGGTATTTCTCAACAATTCTCAGCTCCAAGGACTCCACAACAAAATGGAGTTGTTGAGAGAAAGAA
This sequence comes from Saposhnikovia divaricata, assembly GCA_036435485.1. Taxonomy (NCBI): domain Eukaryota; kingdom Viridiplantae; phylum Streptophyta; class Magnoliopsida; order Apiales; family Apiaceae; genus Saposhnikovia; species Saposhnikovia divaricata. Next base: position 197,948,479 of record CM071594.1, read on the forward strand.
TATAACTCTGATTGAGGCTGCTAGAACAATGTTACTTGATGCAAAGATGCCTACATGTTTTTGGGCTGAGGCTGTGAGCACTGCATGCTATATCCAAAACAGAACCCTCATCAACAAAAACACTGGAAAGACACTTTACAACTTGATGACTGGAAAGAAGCCCACTCTAAAGTATGTTCATACTTTTGGAAGCAAATGCTTTGTGTTAAAAGACAACTCAGAATATGTTGGAAAGTTTGATGCAAAAGAATTTGAAGGAATTTTTCTTGGCTACTCTATGGAAAGAATTGCATACAAAGTTTATGTCATCACTCAAAAGAAAGTTATGGAAAGCACAGATGTGACATTTGATGACAGCAAACTACCTGGATTAGAAGGAGGCAATGATGAAGATAAAGATCCTTTGACGTTTGACAATCTAGATGATTCTGATGAGGAGATTGAAACTGAATTTGAGCCCACAATCCAACAAACTCAAGTGAATAAAGAACCTGTGTCAACCAACAATGAAGAAACAAGCATCCAAGACACACCTGTGATTAGTGGCAACTTCACAGGGGGAGGAAATGTAAATGATCATGATCTGGATGATGAAGCAACATCAAGGCTGAGAAATCAATCTGAACATAAAAGGAAATGGGATAGATCATATACTGCAGATCAGATAATTGGAGATCCAAATACAGGAGTGAGGACAAGGAGAGCAACTCTAAATGAATGTCTCTATGGTTGCTTTCTATCCCAAGTTGAGCCTAAGAAACTTGATGATGCATTGTTGGATCCTGATTGGATAATTGCTATGCAAGAGGAGCTAAACCAATTTGAAAGAAGCAAAGTATGAGAACTTGTACCTGCACCAAAGGATAGAACCATTGTTGGAACAAAATGGGTTCTAAAGAATAAGATGGATGAAAATGGTGTAGTCATAAGAAACAAAGCAAGGTTGGTTGCAAAAGGATACTCTCAACAGGAAGGCATTGACTATGATGAGACTTTTGCCCCTGTTGCTAGACTAGAGGCCATCAGAATTTTCTTGGCATTTGCTGCACATTCTAATTTCAAGGTTTATCAAATGGATGTCAAGAGTGCATTTCTGAATGGGGAGTTGGAAGAAGAAGTATATGTGCAACAGCCACCTGGCTTTGAGGATCCACAATTCCCTCACTTTGTCTACAGATTGCTTAAAGCATTGTATGGACTTAAGCAAGCTCCTAGGGCATGGTATGACACATTATCACAATTTCTATTGGAGAATCAATTCACTAGAGGCACACTGGACAAGACACTGTTTTACAAGAAACATGGTGATGATATTATCTTAGTTCAAATCTATGTGGATGATATCATATTTGGATCTACAAATGAGAAGCTGTGTGAGAAATTCTCTAAGCTCATGCAGAGCAGATATGAGATGAGTATGATGGGAGAATTAACATTCTTTCTTGGCCTGCAAGTGAGTCAAAGGAAGGATGGCATTTTTATAAGTCAAACCAAATACATCAAGGATCTATTGAAGAAATTTGACTTAGAGGAATGCTCACTTGCAAAGACACCCATGGCCACTGCCACCAAGTTAGATGAAGATGGATGAAGATGGTAAGGGCAAGAAGGTAGATATCTCAATCTACAGAGGCATGGTTGGTTCTCTACTCTACCCCACTTCTAGTAGGCCAGACATCATGTTTGCAACATGCTTGTGTGCAAGGTTTCAATCAAATCCAAAGGAATCACATATGATAGCAATAAAGAGGATTTTCAGATATCTGAAGGGCACACCAAACTTGGGGTTATGGTATCCTAAGGACACAGGGTTCAATCTGGTTGGTTATTCTGATGCTGATTATGCTGGATGCAGAGTGGATGGGAAAAGCACCTCAGGTAGCTGCCAGTTTCTTGGACAAAGGTTAGTCTCTTGGTACAGCAAGAAACAACGATTTGTGTCAACTTCCACAGCTGAAGCTGAGTACATAGCTGCTGGAAGTTGCTGTGCTCAAGTGCTTTGGATCAGAAACCAACTTAGAGAATATGGACTTGTGTTGGAAAGAATTCCAATCATGTGTGACAACACAAGTGCAATCTCTATAGTCTCCAATCCTGTCAATCATTCTAGGACAAAGCACATTGACATCAGATATCACTTCATAAGGGAGCATGCAACTAATGGAACCATTGAGTTACATTATGTTCCCACAGAGAAACAACTAGCTGACATATTCACTAAGCCATTAGATGAAGCCACCTTCACAAGGTTGGTTAGTGAGATTGGAATGCTGAATTCTTCAAATTCTGGCTAAGTGAATATATCAACTAGATTGTTGCAGCAGTAAATACTTACTTTATCAAATGCTCAATATTTTTTAAGTAAGTATTGGCTAGAGTATGATTTATAAATATTCCACAATTCTGCATATGTTGAAAATCATACATCTTTAGCTTGAAATTTCTGTGAAATTTTGAGAGAATCACTATTTAATTTGGTAGAATATTCTTCAGTGAATATTTCTGGTAAATTTTAAAAGATAGTGAAAATTGAATTTTATGAGTGAAAAGTATAGTTCGATAAGTCAGACTTCTCGAATGGTTCATTGTTTTGTCATGGCTCGAGTTCTCGAATAGGCCCATCTAGAACCCTCTTGAGTTCTCGAATAGTGTCTTTTGGAGAAATCGAATAGCACACTCTGAGTTCTCGAATAGAGTATTTTAGTTCTCTAATGATGGAGTTCTCGAATACTGTATTTGAGTTATCGAATCATTTGAAAATGCTAATTTCTCGCTGACACTTAATCGCTTTTTGGATTTATATTCAAAATTTCATTTCGCTCATAAAAACATATTTTATTTAGCTTAGAATTATTTTCTGAGTTAAATAACTGCCAGTTGTGAGTTTCAAACTGTTAGAGATATCGAATAAGCCTTTCTTGACTTATCGAATAGTTGTTTTATACTTCTCGAATGACTGACTTGTCGATACAAAACTTATATCTAATCGACAACTCAAGTCACTCACATATATGCAATTCCACAACTGTTCAAATCATTTCATTCGATTTCTCAGGCAGCTAAAGTTCCAAAACCTCTGTAAACCCTAACGTCAAAAGCTAAATTTCTTCTTCAACCTTCATTCTCTTCTCATCTCTCTGTGTAACAATGGCAAATACCCAACTCACAATTCCTACCCACACCCATTTCATAGCAATAACCAACGATGTTGAAGCACCCAATACAAACTTTAAGTGCTTCGTTCGATGGATGGCTGAATCATACATCAAGGATGCACTCTCAGCCAACCCAACCCTGTATCTAGACTTACTAGAACTGTTTTGGAGAACTGCTACTGTGGAGGTTGTGGCCCTAGAGAATGCAATAACTTGATAAGTAATCTATTGCAAGATTCAGGACAAGGAAATCACCATCACTACTGAAGACATGAATCAAGCACTGAGGTTACAACAAGGAGTGCATGACAGTCAAGCAACTGATCAGGAATTGGAAGACTTCTTTGATTTTATCAACTACTCAGATAGAATCAAGCTTGGAAATTTGAATAGGAAGTACTTGAGGAAAGAATGGAGCTATGTCTTTGCCACTCTTCTTCAAGTCTTCACAGCAAGGAAGTCCAGCTTTGATCAAATCAGCACACCTGTTCAACAAATAGGATATGCTCTAGCATATGGGAGAAAGATTGATGTTGGTTTAATCATAATGCAAGAATTGTATGGGAGACTTGGTAAGAACTCAGCCAAGAGAGGTAATAAAATTTTCTTCCCTCGCTTTATTCAATCTGTACTTAATTTCATGATGCTAAATTGATTGAATTGCCTGGGTTAGACAAAAATAGAATAGGCTATCCAAAATCCATGACCAAACTCATTTTTGGTAGCTTGGAGACTAGGAATGATGTGGATGTAAGGCTCAAAATAACTCCCCTTATGGAGAGTTTATTTAGGACTTACCCCCACAACATGCCAATATGTGCCTCAAAATCTGAGTTAGCTAGGCCCAAGAAAGTAGAGCAAAATGCTAACCCAGGGCCTGCTAACCAACCCTCTCAGCCAAACACTTTACCAAACACAGAGCCAACTGCATCATCCTCTCAAAAGGGTGATGTTAGTAAAAAGAAGAGAAAACAGGTTGCTTCTGAACCTCTAAAAATCTTAACTGAAGCAGCCTTGGCTGTTGAATTAGGCTTAGCAAGTGAGGAAACTGAGTCACCTATCATTAGCCTAAAGAAGAAGAAGAAATCTAAAACCACCTCTTCAGTCACCCAAATGGCTGAAGTTGTAAAATCAGGGGCACACAGCTCACTAGATGTATCCTCTCAACAGGGTGCATCTATAGAATAAAGCATCCTCCCCAATGCACATATTTGTACAGAGTCAGCACATGGGAGCGATAAGGTTGGCACAACACTGAGTGGAGAGCACATCACAATTGAAACTCCCTCTATGTCTCAGGGGGAGTTGCCAAAATCTAATCTACAACACACTTCTCTTCCAGAATCTACCACTCATATTTCTTTGGAGCCTGCAACTCAAGCAATTGAGGAGCAAGGCATTGATCATCAAGAATTCTTTTCTCTTGATGAGCCAATGGATTCAAGTGACTTGGTGCATGACACCTTGCTCACCACCCAGGTACCACATTTAGATGGTCAGGGAATGCATGCTGGGGCATCTCCTAATGACACCATCACAAACATAGAGGATTCACTAGTTTTAACTAGAGACTCTGTGCCTGTGTCAACTACTGTTGTAACTCATCCCACTCTTGTGGAGACAACAGTAGCAAAGTCTTTCCATCCGGTTACAGAAGTTGCATCTGTAACTGAGGAGTCTAGCTTGCCCAGCTCTAGCTCTCACTTTCTGTCCCAATGGCTGAAGCCTGTGCAACATGACAGTGCTTCAGGATCAGGGTCTGTTCCACCACAAATGTCCATTGAAGCTCTCCAAAGCTATGTTGTGGAATAGATTCCTGAGTTTGTAAAAATAACCCAGAACCTTGTCACCTCCAACATCTCAAATCCAGATTATGAAGCCATCCTACTATGCCATAGGGATGATGTAGAGATGCAGAAGGCCAAGATTATTGATGATGCTGAGAGAGATGGCAATGTAGATGCCTGGATGCAAGGAAAGTATGATGTAACTCTCAGTGAAGCACTTCAATATCTTAGAGAGGAATACATCACTTCACTGGGTTCAAATGCAAAATCCCTGTCCCCTAGTGAAGTGTATGAAGCTGTCAATGATTCCTACAAGGGTTTCCTCAAGGCTGCACACTACCTTGGCAAAGGAGTCAAAACTGAAGTCAACAAGGTGAGTGACAAGATAGCCACTTCAGTAGAAGAAGTAAAGAGGGCCTTTGATGCCAAATTTCCAAAACTAGACAGTGTGGTCAAAGATCTCAAACACTACAGCACCACCTGCACCAAGATGGATAATGGTCTAGCTCTACTTAAAGATACAGTCACAGGTCTAGGAAGCAAATTTCAAATTCTATCTGACCAGACTACAGAGGCCAATGCTATGTTGAGGACCATGTTTAAAAACCAATATGGAGACAAGCTAGTCACTGAAGTCCCTATGAATGAACTATCAAAGTATGAGTTCAAGAGACTACAAGATCAATCCCTAAATGGTTTCAAGGCCAAAGAGCTATTCACCAAGGTTGATACTCTTGAAAGGGAGGTGGTGTCTCTCAAAGAATCCAATGCCCATCTGGCAGGCAAGGTTACAAATCTAACTGAGCAATTGAACACTCAAGCCACTACCACAGTTGATGTTCTTCTGCATCAACAATCTATGCTGTCTGCCATGATGAAGCACATGGGTATCCCTCTATCTAAAGACTCTTCAACTCCAAAGGCCCCTACTACAGCCTCTGTGCCTGACAACAAGCCTAAGATGGAGAAGAGGATAACAAGGAACAAATCTAAGGGGGAGCCTCAGACTAAGGGGGAGAAATCTAAATCTCAATCTAAAGGCATCAAGATTAATGAGGTGGTCATCAACAAATTTCAAATCCTACATCTCATGTCTCAGGCAAGGGCAAACTCAAGGTTGATGAACCTCCATCTTCTCTGCCAGTGGTCACTCTACCACCTGTGCACATCATTACACCTAGTGGCCAAAAGCAAACTGTCACTACTATAGTAGTGGCAGGTTCCATGCAAAGCAATCCAGTCCAAGTACCCAGACTTGAAGATGAGCCAGTGGAAGCTAAGGTGATTACAGAGGCCAAGATGATAGAAGTAGGAAATTCAGAGATTTATCATGATGATGCATTCTTGAAGTTTCTGCAAACCTCAAAAGTAAGGGTTGGAGGGGATACCTTATTTTACAGAAGAAGCCTCACAGATCAAATCAAATATCTAACAGTTATTCCAAGAAAGCTAAATCAAATCTATCTCAAGGAAATCATGATGGTGACCAATGGCAAGATATGGCATCTATCATTTGAAACCTTGAAAACCTTAAAATACTCTGAGATTGATGCTATCTTGGAACTAATTGAGCAGAAAGGGGAGAACAACCAAAGACTGTACACTGAACTAAAAGATGGTCAACTAACTAGATTGCCTGAAGTATGCACCAAACCAAGAACCATCTTTTATCAGTCTGGTACCAGAATTCAAGATGTTAAACAGCTGGTTATCCCCCATGATCTTAACCCTAAAAACCACAGACTCATCATTGCTATTATTGACCAGCTACAAAAGAAAGATGGAAACAGAAGTGCTGAAGAGTTGGAAGCACTTCACATCTTAAGAACATTCATAGCTACTGGTTCAATTCTGGAAATAGCTAAACCTAGGAGGAATAAGGATGATGACAAGAGTGATGGAAGTAGAAGTCATCACAGGAGTGATAAGGGGGATGAGGATAAGAAGAAGAAGAAAGATAGTAAGGAGAAGAAGAATGTTGATGACCAAGGTAAAGTCTCTGAGAGGAAGAGTGGAAGACAGCAAGCATTAGGCATTGCTAACAGTAACCTCACCACATCACAAGACTCTAAGTCTAGGGTGAATACTGTTTGTAGTGACCTACCAAAATCTACATCTATGGCTTCTGCAACTGTCTTGCCACCTCAAAAAGAGAAGAAGATTCAAGTCAAGAAACCATCTGTATATTTCAAAAAGCAAAATGCTAATGGAATACTACAATGGTCCACAAACAAAGGTCACATGCTACTGCCATGCAAGCATGTTAAAAGGATCAAATTCAAACAAGCTGCAAGGGAACCAAAGCTATCCAAATCAAGGACTCTGACAATCTATCCAGGCTTAAAACTCCAACCACTAGATGAAGATTTTGATGAAGACCAACTGCAATTCTTACAAGCTCAAAGAATCTATCATGTTGCCATTGTTGATAACTGCCTTGAGATCAAATATACTGATGGAAGGGAGGAGAAATTCAAACAAGGAGGATGTCAACACTGGGGCAAGCTACATGACATAGAAAGAATCATTGCATTGTTGAGCTCAGAAGATAAAGTGGAAAGAGTATGGAAGCTGGAGCTAATTGATTTTGTGAAGATGAAGAGAGATCGTGAGGAGAGAATCAGAAAAGAGTGTCTTGAGAAATGGCTAGCAAGGGAGAAAGAAATTGAGAGACTGGAGATTAAAGCAGAAAAGCTAAGGGCAAAGGGATTGTGTAGAGTTCAGTTTAACCCCTATGTGGTGAAGTATAGGAGGAGAAATGGGGATCAAATCCACATCAGAATGAATCTACTCAACCACTATCCTGCAAACATTCTGAAACCAGTACTTGAAGATTTCAGACTCAATTTTGCTTGAAGAATTGGATGCTATGGCAGAAATAATAAAAGCTATGGATGAGAATACAAGGAAGGAGAAAGAAAGAAGACAGAAAGCATATGATGATTTGCAAGCCAAAGCTATGGAAAGGGAAACAAATGACAATGGCTAGTACTTCATCATAGGCTGTAAGATTACTCACCCTGTAGTCCTATCCACATTGCTAATCAAAATTCATACATGTACTGTCAAGTTTTATCTTTATGTATGTTAGGCTTGTTATCAGACATGAAATTGTGACTAAGGGTCTTACTCACAATTTGGGGGAGATTGTTAGTCATAGAGGCATGCCTGAATACATCTAATAACAAGCCTAAGTATGCGTAATGCTATGCATTACGTACATGACCTCTTAACTGAGGGAACCTTTAGTTGTAGAGTTTCTATTTGTTCTATACTTATAATAGGCATCAAATTCTAGTTGTGTTACTGTACTTATAAAGTCAAGAATAATGCTTGAAAGAAGTTCCAAGGTTCATGCCTCAAGCAAGAAGATAAAGACTGCCAAATAATCACAGTTGGGATTTGAAGAAATGAAGAATTTGCCTAAGTACCAATTCGAGAAGTACATTTGTCTATTCGAGAAGTCTAGCATTCGAGAAGTCAGAGATTCGATATCTCAGAAGACACTATTCGATATCTCTGAATACACTGTTCGATATCTCATTCGATATCTCAGGGATTCGATATGTCAAAATGCTCTATTCGATATCTCAAGGACTAAAGAAGCTATTCGACATCTCAGGGATTCGATATGTCAAAATGCTCTATTCGATATCTCAAGGACTAAAGAAGCTATTCGACATCTCAGGGATTCGATATGTCAAAATGCTCTATTCGATATCTTAAGGAGTCCCAGAGAAAAGAGCTATTCGAGAAGTGATTCGATATGTCAATATAACACTATTCGAGAACTCAGAGTTATCGATTAAGTCAATTCGAGTTCTCGAATCAATCACTTAGCCATTTCTCGAATACATTCTTGGAGACAAAATACTGAAGAATTGTACAAGTCAGAAACCTGCAACAAGCCAAGTCGCTTTATTTGACTATGTACTATAAAGCACATTGGAAAGCCTACAAAGAAACTTGGAGATATAAGACAAAGGGACAAGGAGCTAAAGAAGTGGATCTGAACAGGCTTTGCAAAGTCAAATCTGTAGCCGTTTGGACTCTTACTCAAATGAGATAGACATACTGGAAAGTAGTTTGTTTTACCTACCTTATTTGTAGTAAGTAGGTGTATCCATGTCTATAAGGATACAGCCTCACTTCCTTAGCAAAAAAAGTTTTTAAAGATACATCACAAGAAATATCTCTCAAAGAAAAACGAAGCTGAGAATACTATCATTTGTATTCAAAGATTGTAGCGAAATCTTTATCTAATAAAATATTAGATTAAAGTAATATTGTGTTTTGTTTGTCTTTGTTATCTGTACTTGCGTATCTCACACACACTCAACACATATCTTGTTGCAAAGATTCAAGAACAAAGAAAAGTTCAAGAATCCATTCACCCCCCCTCTGTATTCTTTTACTGTATTCAATACTCAACATAGGACTAATCATGAGACCATTTCAGTGTTCTTTTATTGGCCAAATTATATGTATTTTATATATCTAAAGAAGAAATTTATTAAGTGTACACATAAGTGTTTTTTAGATTCCTTAAAAATTTTCAATGGATATTTTATTGATTATAGCATGGTGAGGTTGTTTTAGTTTACTGATTTGAAGTGATGGCTTAGTTGTGCCCACTTGTTGGGATTTCATGGAGGGATAAATATATTCAATTGGATGAATTTTGGCAGATGTTCTTTTCAGGGAGCTTGTTGGTTTTGAAATATCAAATATATTTTGGTAGTTTATTTTGTTGCTCGTCTGGGTATGATTTATGATTTGTTATATTTATATGAGATTTGCTAGGTTATTTTTCGTTTGATTTCTTAGTTGCAGGTGACCTTTCTCGGAATCAAATTTTTTCTTACTAATGGTCCGAGATTGAGCAGATGGTCAAAAAATGCTTTTACATCATTGACATTTTTCGTTGGTGTTGAGTAATTAGCATTTCCGTTTTTAGTCTGCTAGTTTGTGAGAACGTACTCCTATTTTTATGATTGTGGTGTGTGATTCATAAGTTGCTCTGAAAAATATATGAAAGATTGTTTTTTTTGAAAATATTGCTATAATATCAGAACATTCTACATGATCTAAGATCAGGTATCTGGTGGTGATAACGCTCAATCCGCCATTAGTCTTCCTTCTCTTCTGATCTTGATCGGACGGTCGGGATGTGGTGATGCTGTCGGAGTGGGTTTCTGCAAAACAATGCCGACGGGGGAGGAGGCCTTGTGGCACCTTCTGTGTAAAGCATAATGTAATGTAATATGTAATAGAGGACATATATAACTCAACTAGGATAAAAGATAAATAATATTAACTCTATACAGGGATCGTGAAATTTGAAGAAAAGGCATCAACAAGGATCAAGTTGCTGAAAGAAGTTCATTAACATGATCAAGCCTGAGTGACAAAATAAGATGTACAGATGATTCAGTTGAAGGGCCAAAAGATTCTAGAGATAAAGTTTTTATGGTTGCACAATTCATAGTAGTGTTCTTAAAGACATGATACGAAGACCATGAGTGAATGTTAGTCGTCTGTGAACCAGACCAGTTGCACTAGGCGTCAACACTTCACAAAGGAATCGAAGTATCTAACTCAGAAAAACTGTTAAGAGGTATGATTGAGTTTAGAGCAGTATTGATATCCTCTATTTTGGAAGCTGCATATTTAAGGATGTCAAATTAAGAGGAAAATGAATAGTATCCAAAATCACTATTATATGAATAGTAACCGAAATCACTATTCACATAAATAGTAACCAAAATCATTATTCAAATGAATAGTACTATTCATATGAATAGTAACCGAAATTACTATTCATGAATAGTACCCAAAAGTACTATTCAATCAGGTGGGGCCCACACAAATATAAAATTCAAAGTTTTGTCAGAAAGCTTTTTATTGAATTTTGTAGTCAAAAGAAGGTTGGCAGGACAGCAGAAAAAAAAACACAAACGTCATCATTTACGTATTTTGGCCGAATAGTAACATTCTAAAATCTATAAATAGGCCTGTTGTATTTCATTTCAAAACACACCTCAACACCCAACTCTCTCTTTAATCTCTTATATCTTCTCTGTGTAAGCTGCTAGACAGTCCATCTAGTAGGAAAGCCGGCTTAGCCCGCTTTCAGGAAGTGTCGGGTAGAAGGTCCTCGTGCCTAAGCTATCCTTTGTAGTGTTCTGGTTTTGAAGCTAATCCATTGGATTAGAAGTTGTAACACCCCTTCGGGTTTATTATCAATAAAGATATATTCCTGAAATTGTGTTTCGTTATTTTTGATTTCAAGATCCGAAAAAATTTTATCCGCAAAAATCTTGAAAATCGAAATATTTTGGTAGTATCGTATTCAACCCCCCCTTCTACGATACTTCGGGACCTAACAATTGGTATCAAGAGCAAGCTTCTAACATATAAGAAGTCTAAAGATCAAAACCATGGGAAGAAAGGATACAGGTGTGAAGATTCCAATGCTTGACAAAGATAATTACTTTCACTGGAAAGTAAAGATGCACCTTCATCTCTCAGCCATTGATGAAGGCTATGTAGATTGCATAGAGAAAGGACCTCATGTTCCAATGAAGGCCAACTTTGGGATTGGTCAAGATGCTGCCACTGTAGCTGCTGGAAGGCCTATTCCAAAGAATCAAGCTGAGTACACAGATGAAGACTTGGAGGAGATTCACAAAGATAAGAAGGCTATGAACATCCTATTCAATGGCATCGACCAAGATATGTTTGATTGTGTTATAAACTGCACTACTGCCAAGTAAGTGTGGGACACTATTCAAACAATCTGTGAAGGAACTGAGCAAGTCAGAGAAAATAAAATGCAGCTCCTAATACAACAATATGAGCATTTTCACTACTCCTCCGGTGAAAATCTAACAGACATATTTAGTACATTTCAAAAGTTACTGAATGGTATAAAGTTATATGGGAGAAAATATGTGATAAGTGGATGTTATATCCACTAGGAATGCTTCGTATCGGCTTGAATTGATGACTTGAACTCAAGTATGTGGTGTTTTTGATGTGTTTTTAGTGAATTTGTGCAGGAACAAGAGTCGGATGTGGGATGATGTTTTCCATGCTTAAATGGTGGGTTTTGAGCTTAAAGAATAACAGTACATCAAATTGCGAGAGAGCCGGAAGAAACGGAATGAAAATCGGAGTTAAAACGAAGAAAATCAGTAAAATCAGCGAAATGAACAGTAATGGACGCGCATGAACAGTAATGGACGTGCATGAACAGTAGTAGTCAGTGGGTGAAAAATCAGCCAGAATTTCTGATTTTGTTTTGACCATATCTTGAGTTCTACAAGTCCGTTTTGGACGATCTTATTGTCCACGCGAAGATAACGAGATTCTCTATCATTCTAAAGTGGTTCATATGTCCAAATACAACTGGAACGGCCCAGAAATACTGAAGAAAATTCAGTTACGAATTTTCCTTCAAAACCGAATCAGTTTAGGAAACGTATTATGTGCCGAACTGCAGAAATTCAACTTTGAAAAGGAAATTGCCACAATTCCTACTTCTAATAAGTATGGTAATTACCCTGGGCGGCTAGAACATTCCAGAATCAGATCTACACATGGAATTTGCAATTCTATTCTCATTCAAGAACGGAAATTGCCATACTCCTATTCCAACTCTAAAACGGCAATTGCTTGATGGAGAGGCAAATTGAGGCTATAAATACACATCTTGGGGGACAGAAAAAAGGGACCATTACATATCAATTACTTAGTTTTATTTGTATCTTTTCATACTTTGTTTTTATCATGGTTTCATCAGATCCCATGATGACGAGAGGTTCAATTATGAACTTATCGTTGTCATGGGATTCTAACGGATTTATCTATGTAGCTTAGTAGTTTGATTGCTTTAAAGATTTGCGTGTAGAGAATTCTTGATATCCTCGTATGGTTGTGATTCATGTGTTTAGATGCGTCATGAACATCTAATTTGTTAATCTCTTGTGAAGCGAGAGTGGATCTTGAGATTTAGAACTTGCCATGCTAGCATAGGATAGGTTGATGTTTTAACATCATGATTTGTGGCGTAAATAGAGATATTATGCTGCCCTATGTGATCTTAATAGACAACTTGTTCTTGAACCGTTATGTTTTCAAATCTTATAGAGATATAGGGTCTAAACATAATTGGTGTCTTTTCATCTTCTATCTCTTTTGTTGATGTATGATTAGTTTGGTGTTTGTATACCGAGAGGTAGCTTATACTTGTTCCGTGTTGTCTGATCAGATATCATAACCATCACATGCATTGATTAAAGGCATCAACTCTAAGCGAAGTAGTTAATGAAGTTAGGATCCCATGTTTTCTCTTGCAGACGTAATTAGAATTCAATTCTTGTTAGTTTGTTAATTCTTAGTTTTATTAATTTGTTTCTTAGTTAGTTATAGTAATTAAAATCTTGTTATTTGTCTTAGCAGTGCATAATAACCATACATTGTTGCATAGGTACAAAACTGGATTAAAACCATAACCAGATCTCTGTGGGAACGAATTCAACTTTATTTTATATTACTTGTGACCATGTACGCTTGCGTGATTTAGTGCAAACAAGTTTTTGGCGCCGCTGCCGGGGATCATCGGTGTTTTATTTTTGGTTTATGTGCTTGTCAATAGTGGTCGTTAGAGTTCACTGACTCAGATTTTTCTTACCTATCTTGTTTAGTTCGGTGTGTTTCAGGTACTTGAGTGTTTGAAGATGGAATGCGAGGAGTTGCCATGGTGGGCATATTCGAGGACATCCATGACTTATCAATGTGAGCGGTGTTTGGGCGTTCATGATCCCTCACAATATTGTTACTACGAAGGAGTTGATCCTTATGTCACTTATGAGGAACAACCATATTTTCAATACCATCCTCAACAGTACCAGCAAGATGTTCCAGATATGTCATATTTCTTTGGAAGTGAAGAGTTTCAACATCAACAACCTACTCCTATTTTTCAGTCAGATGAGGTTGATGTTATGGAGGAGATTAGGATGCTTGCAAAGAGTTATGAGGAGTCTACCAAATCTATGGGGACACTACTTGCTCAAATTTTGAGTGCCTTGGAACAAGAGAAACAACAATGCATATTAGAGGCAATTCCAGAAAATAACGGTGACTTGGAGCAAGGTACTGCATGCTTAATCGAAGAAGACAAATTCCAAGGTAAGGTGAGCATTTGCAAGCCATGTGAGGAATTTGATCATGTTAGGATGGTGGATGATTTGGAAAGGGCACTATTTGGGACAGACACTGATGAGCTGCACAAATTTCAAAAATTGGTATGTGCGTACCAAGAGGCTGAAGAACATGGGAAAGATGCAGGTCTTCTACTTGTCTCAGAGTTTAAAGATGGAGGTAGCGCATTAGAGCCAATGGAGGAAGTTCTCTTTGAGGAACCAAAGGCTTCAGCAATTTACATTTACCCTCCTCCATTATATTCAAGCGAAGCTCGCGAATGTGTGTTGTTCTACAAATTGACAGATTTTGGGTCAACAGATGAAGGCATTGGAATAGGATATAGTTGTTATACGAATAGGCCAAGCGAGGAGAAGGGGCAGAAGGTGTGCCGCCGTGATGACGATGAAGTCTCACGAAGAGAGGACCAGGCAAACTATTATCATCCTTAATGGAGGCTTGGAAGTAACGTCAAGCTATTGACGTTAAAGAAGCGCTTCTTGGGAGGCAACCCAAGCATTGTTGTATACTGGTATGTTTTTTACTTTCCCTCGTATTTACTTCCATTCAACGAGGACATTGAATATTTTAAGTTTGGGGGTGGTTTGAGGGATAAGTAGTGTATATATATGTGATTGTTAGTCATTGTGTTCATGTAGGATATTATGCTTTGCATATTAGTAGTAATAAATTATGCTTTTATGTTCGTGTTATCTACGTTTGTTTCATATAGGACATTCTGTTTTTATATATCATGTCTTTGGATGCAAATGCTTTGTACTGAAAAATCATGGTGAGCATCTTGTAAAATTTGATTCAAAGGTAGATGAAGCTATCTTTGTTGGATACTCAGCTGGAAAATCCTACAGAGTCTACAACCTAAGACTAAACATTGTAATGGAGTCCATACATGTTGTCTTTGATGATAATAAAATATCTGGTCTAGTAGATGAAGGTTTTCATGAGTCTCTGTCATTTGAGAATGAGAGAAGTGGTGAAGAAAGTAAAGATGATGATGAAGAATGGAGATCAAATGGTGTGAGAAACAGACAAGGATCATCAGTTGAAGCGCAGAATGAACCACCTGTTGAAGAGCAACTTACACCATCAGTTAGAAATCAAAGAGAAGCCTCTGTTGATGAATCTGCAAGTACTCCATCAATCTTGAGGGCCATACACTCAGGGGGAGTTTCTCACAATGATCAACACAGAGAAAATGAAGCCACTTCATCAAGGTCAAACTTACCACCACAAAGAAAATGGATCAGGGATCATCCATTTGAGCTTATAATTGGAGATCCTAATGCAAAGGTCCAAACCAGAAGAGCAACTCAAGAAGAATGCTTATATAGCAGTTTTCTATCCAAAGAGGAACCAAAGAGAGTTGAACATGCTCTTCTGGATCCAGATTGGGTTTTAGCAATGCAAGAAGAGCTAAACCAGTTTGAAAGAAATGAAGTATAGAAACTTATACCCAAACCTAAAGACAAATCAGTGATTGGCACTAAGTGGGTATTCAAGAACAAGATGGATGAGAATGGCATAGTCACAAGGAATAAAGCTAGATTAGTGGCTAAAGGCTAATGTCAAGAGGAAGGAATTGACTTTGAAGAAACCTTTGCACCAGTGGCAACGTTAGAAGAAATAAGGATCTTCCTTGCCTATGCAGCGAATGCCAATTTCAAAGTCTATTAAATGGATGTCAAGAGTACATTTCTGAATGGAATTCTGGAGGAGGAGGTATATGTTAGTCAACAGCCTGGTTTTGAAGATCCAGACTTTCCAGAATATGTGTTCTTTCTACTCAAAGCACTCTATGGCCTGAAGCAAGCAGTTAGAGCCTGGTATGACACACTCTCATAGTTCCTTATAGAGAATCACTTCATTCGAGGTACTGTTGATAAACAAGTGAATGAGGGAATTTTTAAAAGTCAAACAAAATACATTTATGATCTTTTAAAAAGGTTTGATTTAGCATATTGCTCTTCTGCAAAAACACCCATGGCCACTGTCACTAAGCTTGAACTGAATACTAAGGAAAAGAAGGTGGACATGACAAGCTATAGGGGCATGGTTGGATCTCTTTTATACTTAACAGCTAGTAGACCTGATATTATGTTTGCTACATGTTTATGTGCTAGATTTCAAGCTGATCCCAGGGAATCTCACTTGGTAGCTATTAAGAGGATTTTCAGATATCTCAAGGGAACACCAAACCTTGGCATTTTGGTACCCTAGAGATTCTGGTTTTGATCTAATTGGTTACTAAGATGAAGATTATGCAGGTTGCAAAATGGATAGAAAAAGTACCACAGGAACCTGTTAATTCTTGGGAAACAAGCTGGTCTCATGGTTCAATAAGAAGCAGAAATCAGTATCTACCTCAACTGCAGAGGTTGAATACATAGCAGCTGGGAGTTGTTGTTCATAGATTCTATGGATGAGAAATTAACTACTTGACTATGGAGTTAAAGTTAAAAAGATCCCAATTTTCTGTGACAACACGAGTGCAATTGCAATATCACAGAATCCAGTGCAGCATTCTTGAACCAAGCACATAGACATCAGATACCATTTCATCAGGGAGCATGTGATGGAAGGCACTGTGGAACTGCATTTTGTTCCTAGTGAAAAACATTTGGTAGACATTTTTACTAAAGCTTTGGATGAAGCAACCTTTTCAAGGTTGGTAAGTGAGCTTGGTATGTTAAATTTCACATGATCTTTTAAAATGTCTGTTCAATTTGTTGCAGGCAGTGAATTTCATTCTCTGGATTTTGTTTGTGTTATTTGATTATCTGCAGGATTATTCTGGAGATATCACTGTAGCATAATTAAATAAATATTTTATTGACATATATCAATTAATGATATTTTTTTAATTTTATGTCTATTTAATTGTAGGTTTATTATTGTGGATTAATTCTTAATTTACTGCGTGATTATATTTAAATCCATAATAATTAGAAGTATTAAATATGTGTATATGTGTATAGGCTGATAGGTTGGCTGACAGGTTTCGGTGATAAGATGTTAGCCTCCATTGTTGAATTCATGAAATGTGGCTACCTAACATTGTGGCCACCTAACATGGTTGACAATTTACCACTTGTTGTAGAGAGTTTGAATTCTTTAAACAAAACCTGTCACTATTTCACCTAACCCACTGAACCTTGAAACCTTATAAATGATGAGTTTTTGTTTGTGTTTAACATCATCATTTTTCAGATATACAGAGCATATACACACAATTGCTGAATATTTCGAGCTTTGATCGGAAAGTTCTCTCAATCTAGCTGGTGGTTTTTATATTGGATTTCTTATTCTTGCTTTATACATCATCCTTTATAAAAACTAACCCTTTTTTTAATTTCCTCAAAGTTTTGAAAATGGCATTGCAGGGAAGTTTTTTAATTGCTAAAGCTAATCCTACTTCCATTCAGCAAATCGAAACCATCTATGATGAGCAATTTCGGGCTTGGGCACAATTTCTGAATGAACATTCAATAATTCGCTATGCTTTAGTTACACCAGTGCAGCTTAACCATGATGCATTACGTGAACTATATTGCAGTGCGGTTAACACTTCTGGATAGGACGGGTGCATTCACATATTGACTGTTTGGTAGGTCGATTAGGGTCACCAAACGAGATGTTAATCGAATTCTTCATTTTCCTATGGAAAATCTCGTTTCTGATCCTACACCTGAACAGATTGAAATGTTCTTTCGTTTTATAAGGTACCAAGATGACAATTTCAATACTGGTAATATCTCTAGAACATTTCTAACCCAGTACTGGAATTTCTTCTTTCACATTCTTGGCCATGTTTTTTCCTCAGATAGAACGAATCTTGATCGGATACCTGAATTTATTCAAAAAATAGGGTATGCGATCGCCAATAATTTGAGGATTAATTTTGGAAAAATAGTGCTTGGTCAAATCATTTTAAAGATGAAACACTTGGGAACAAGAGATTTTCAGACTCAAAACGTCAAATGTCTATATCCAAGGTTTCTACAGCTAACATTAAATGATTTTTTGAATGATGAAGACAGGGTACACTCGGAAAATGGTCGAAAGGTGGAATGTTCTTACATGAAGACGAATGTAATTTATTACAAAAGCAAAAAGAACTATATGGATGTGCCTATAGTCCTAACTGAATATCTAAAGACTGTCCTACTTCCGTTGTTACCAAGACCAGTGAGAACTGATAAAGTGTATATTTATATATATTTTGGTTTTATTCTCATATTTATAGGATTTTGTAATTAATTGGGTATTTATTAATTATAGTTTAATGTTTTATTGCAGATAATAAATAATTCCTAAAGTTGGAAGAAAAGGAGCTTAATTGGACTTTATTAATGTGGAAATTCGGATTTAACGGTGGGCCTGCGCAGCAATTCTTATTTGGGTCATATCTTGAGTTCCGGGAATCAGAATGGGGCGAAATTACAGCCCACGCGAAGGTATTGAGATTCTCTACAGGCCTGGAGCAACCCAGAATGCATATTCCTACTGTAGCAGTCCAGAATCAGAACGGTACAGCTGGTTATGAATTTTTACAAAAGCCCAAACTTATTTTAGGAAAGAAAAAAAAAGCATTATTATTAGATGAGGGTTGGAAACAAAAGGGGGATCAGTTTTTGATATAGAAAGCATTTTATTATTAACGAGGGAGAGAAAAACACTTTGGAGGGAGGATTTGAGAGCAAGGATTGAAGGAATTCACTCCAAGCTTTACGAGATTCTTCAAGTTGTATCTTCTTTACTCTTTTCTCTTGTAACAATGATTTTGCCCATCAATATATGTTGTTTTCTTTATTTGTCATGGGTAACTAATTCCCAAATCTGGGAATTAGGTAGTATTCAGTGGTTAATATGTTTGTGTGATTTTATTATGTGATATCTCATTCTTGCTAATTTGTTGTTGAGCACTTAACCCAATTTATGGAGTCATGAACCCTAGATTGTATTTTAGGGATTGTAACGATTCGGGAGATGAATTATAATTCTAGTAAATGATGCGACAAACATAATTCAATTATTCAATTGGGAGATTAATATGCGAATTATGAGACATGTATTCCTTGGGCTTAATAACTTATAATTATGTGTTGTGTGATCATGGGAGTGACATCAATACGTATTTGTGGGTATTATGTAGTATCTTGGGAGAGAGCAATATAATCATTAGAGGAATGTTTTTAGCAAAGTATGAGGTTGAATATCACAATTTCATGCACATTCATTAATACCACTGAAGAACCCTGATTCTTGGATTGCCTTTAATTATTATTTTTAATTCACCATTTTTATTTGCTTATTTGATATTTTAGTTAATAAACAAATTCCCCAAATTCTTCTTTACACTTCTGAACATTAAGATATTTGAAATTGAACTTGTGTTTAATTAAGTCCTTCCCTGCGAACGATAACCCCCCAAATATTACGATAACAAATTGGCGCCCCTGATTGTTATCGTAATATTTGGGAATCTGAAAATATCCCGAGAATCCATCTAGAAAATTATAGTACTTATTACCCGCTAATCTTTCAAGCATTTGATCAATAAATGGGAGGGGAAAGTGATCCTTGCGAGTAGCATTATTTAATTTCCTATAGTCTATACAAACTTGCCAACCTGTTACAGTCCTAGTGGGAATTAATTCATTCTTTTCATTATAAACAACAGTTATCCCACCCTTCTTAGGCACAACATGAATTGGACTAACCCATTGACTATGTGGCACAGAATAAATAATTCCAGCATCTAACAACTTAGTGATTTCCTTTTTAACCACTTCTTGCAAATTAGGATTTAATCTCCTTCGACCCTCAATCACAGGTTTATGATTATCTTCTAATGAAATCCTATGCATGCAAAGAGCGGGGCTAATTCCATTGATATCTTTAATTGTCCAACCAATTGATGATTTAAATTGCTTAAGCACATGTAATAATTTATCTAGTTCATCATCATGAAGCAAAGCGGACACTGTTACAGGGTATGTATCATTAGGACCAAGAAAAGCATACCTTAGATTAGCAGGAAGAGGTTTCAGTTCTACCTGAGGTGCCTTTGAAATTGAAAATGCCATCTCAATTCTCGGCGTACCTATGTCTTCCATATCAAGCGAGTCTTCAACTGCTGTATCATCTAAAGCTCGTTCTGTCTCCACTAAGTGTTCATTTTCAAGATTTACCATCTCATCCACTACGTCAACCGTGAAACATGTTGAATCAAATGAAGGCATCCTCATAGCTTTGTTCAAATCAAAATCAGCCTTTTCATCACCAACGTTTAATGTCAATTTACCAGCTTTGACATCTATTGTGGTTCCAGCTGTAGCCAAAAATGGCCTCCCAAAGATGATGGGAATTTCCACATCTTCATCCATCTCCAACACCACGAAATCACACGGAATAAAGAATTTATCCACTTTGACAATGACATCCTCTATAACTCCTAGAGGATACTTCATAGTACGATTAGCCAACTGAAGTGAGATTCTTATCTTCTTGAGCTCTCCAAGACCAAGTCTTCTACAAATCGAATGTGGCATCAAACTCACACTGGCCCCTAAATCACACAAGGCCTTAACATTCTCCATTTTTCCAATAGTACATGGCAAAGAGAAGCTTCCAAGATCTTTCAACTTCTGTGGAATTGACTTTTGTATGACTGTACTGCATTCAGCATTGAGAGTAATAGTCTCCACATCTTCCAGTTTCCGTTTTTTAGACAACATCTCCTTCAGAAACTTGGCATAGAGTGGCATTTGCGCCAAAGCATCGGAAAAAAGGATATTTATATGCAATTGTCGAAAGATTTTGAAGAACTTCTCATACTGTTTCTCCAATTGCCTATTATGAAGCCTTTGTGGAAAAGGAATTTGAGGTTCATAAGGCTTCAATGGTACCTTTGGTGTGACTTCCTTTTCTGTCTTCTCTTCATCAACCTTCTCTGAATTTTCTGCTTCAGCTTCTACTAACTCCTCTACTTTTTCAAGGCCCTTGGCTTTAGGCTTGATCGCCTCAATTTCTGGCAACTCTCTTCCGCTCCTCAAAGTGATGGCCTTGCATTGTTCTTTACCATTAGGGTCAGATTGACTCGGAAGTTATCCTTGCTCACGAACACCAACCTTATCAGCAATTTGGCCAATCTGCGTTTCCAACATCTTTTGAGAAGAAGCCATCTCGTCCATCCTAGACTCCATCTTTCCAAATTTTGTTTCAATATTGGCAAACGCCCCTGTAGTCCCTTGTATCATTTTACTGAGTGCCACCTCTCAATCAGCGGGTTCTTTCTTTTCCTTTGGTGGTGGTTGAAATTGCTGTTGTGCTTGATACTGTGGACGTGACTGAAAACCAGGAGCCTGATTCTGCTTAGGAAATGCATAGGAAGGATTAGCCGCATGATTACCACTATAAGACAGATTATTATTAGGCCTCTGATTAGGATTGTAGTAAGAGTTATTCTACACAGGCCACGACTGTCTTCCCTGAATAAAAGCTGCTTCCTCTGGGAATTGTGGTGGATAAGAATTCTGATTAGCCCCATAATCGCTGTACCCTTCCATCGGAGAAGAAATAGCACTAACATTCATCTTTTGTCCTCGTACTTCTTTAGTCAGAGTATCCAATTTCAGAGTCAACAAATTAATCATTTCAGCGTCTTGTGCAGATTTAGCGGAGCTCGTCCCACTAGGTGCCCAAGAATAATTGTTGTTTGCCAACTGCTCAAGAAGTGCTTTTGCCTTTGGTCCTGGTGTTTTCTTAAAATCTCCACCAGCTGCCACATCCAAACTCAAACGAACATCTGCATTTAATGATCCATAGAAAGTACTCAGGATCATCTACTCCTCACAACCGTGATGCGGGCACTTTCTTAACAACGCCTTATATCTCTCCCAAGCCCGATACAGGCCCTCACCTGGTTGTGTTTTGAAACTCAGAATCAGAGTCCTCATCTGTTGAGTCTTGTCCGAAGGATAATATTTGGACAAAAACTCGGTAGAAAGACTTTCCCAAGTAGCAACCGCAGTGTCAGGGAGCTGTTGAAATCATTCCATGGCTCTTCCTTTTATAGAATAGGGAAACATGTGGAGACGAATATGATCAATAGAAACTCCATTGATCTTGAAAGAACCACACATTTGCACAAAACGCTCTAGATGACGGTGTGGGTCTTCTCGCTCTATTTCCCCTTCAAAAGCCTGGTTACTAACCATCTGAATTAAGCTTGGGTTAATGTTGAATTGAGCTGCACTAATCTCTGGAGTCTTGTACATGCAATTAGCTGGATTAGGCGTCTCATGATCCCAAATCGAAGTCTCATCAACATTAACAACTTCAACATTCTCAGCATCCCCATCTTAGATGTCTCTTTCCTTTGTTTTGCCTCTCGCAGTAAAATTCGAAAAGTGCGCTCGATTTCTTGATCAAATTCTAGATTTCCAGCACTTGTAGAACGCCTCATGCAAGAGTAGTAGCACCTGAAAAGAGAAAACCAATCAGATAGGTCTTGGAAACAATTTTGTAAAATCTAAACAATAAGAAATAATTAAACTGAACTTAAAATTGCTGCCTTCCCTAGCAGCGGCGCCAATTTGTTATCGTAATATTTGGGAATCTGAAAATATCCCGAGAATCCATCTAGAAAATTATAATACTTATTACCCGATAATCTTTCAAGCATTTGATCAATAAATGGGAGGGGAAAGTGATCCTTGCGAGTAGCATTATTTAATTTCCTATAGTCTATACAAACTCGCCAACCTGTTACAGTCCTAGTGGGAATTAATTCATTCTTTTCATTATAAACAACAGTTATCCCACCCTTCTTAGGCACAACATGAATTGGACTAACCCATTGACTATGTGGCACAGAATAAATAATTCCAGCATCTAACAACTTAGTGATTTCCTTTTTAACCACTTCTTGCAAATTAGGATTTAATCTCCTTTGACCCTCAATCACAGGTTTATGATTATCTTCTAATGAAATCCCATTGCAGCCGAGGATCAAGAAAAGACAACCTTTACTTGTCCGTATGGTACCTTTGCATATCGGAGACTACCCTTTGGCCTGTGCAATGGCCCTTCAACTTTTCAAAGACTTATGACTGCTATTTTCTCTGATTTTATAGGAAGAACCATGGAAGTCTTCATGGATGACTTTACTGTATATGGTTCTTCCTTTGATACTTGTCTAACCAGTTTGTCAAAAGTGTTACAGAGATGTGCAGAAACAAATCTTGTTCTTAATTGGGAGAAGTGCCACTTTATGGTGAAGGATGGCATTGTTCTTGGGCACAAAATTTCTGAAAAAGGCATTGAGGTCGACAGGGCAAAAATTGAAGTGATTGAGAAATTGCCACCACCGTCATTTGTGAAGGGAATTAGAAGCTTTCTTGGACATGCTGGTTTTTATCGACGGTTCATTAAGGATTTTTCGAAAATATCTCGACCCCTCTGCAATCTTCTTGAAAAGGATAGTGTCTTTGAGTTTGACGAGAGTTGTCTGGATGCTTTTAATAGACTTAAGAAGGAATTGACATCGGCACCTATAAGGTCATCTCCTGATTGGAGCTTGCCTCTTGAAATTATGTGTGATGCTAGTGACTATGCCGTGGGTGCAGTTTTGGGATAGAAGAAGGAGAAGCGCATGCACGTGATTTACTATGCAAGCAAGACACTTGATGATGCACAGACAAATTATGCAACAACAGAGAAAGAACTACTTCTGTGGTTTTTGCTTTTAATAAATTCAGATCTTATCTTGTGGGATCTAGGGCGATTGTCTATACGGATCATGTTGTGATTCGTTACTTAATGTCAAAGAAGGATGCAACGCCTCGTCTAATCCGGTGGATTCTCTTACTCCAGGAATTTGATCTTGAAATTCGAGACAAGAAGGGTTCTGAAAACATGGTAGCTGACCATTTGTCAAGATTAGACCAGGGAGATAGAATGGTAGGAAGTGATATACCTATCAATGATAAATTTCCGGAAGAACAACTACTAGCTGTCTCTTTGTCTACACCATGGTATGCGGTCTTCGTAAATTATATCGTGGGAGGTATTGTGCCAAGTGAACTTACTTATCAACAAAGGAAGAAATTCTATTTGACGTGAAGCACTACTTCTGGGAAGAACCGCTACTTTACAAGGAATGTGCTGATGGAATAATGCGGAGATGTACACCTCATGAGGAGATTCCTGATATCCTCAGACATTGTCATTCTCTAGAGTGTGGAGGTCATAACAGTAGCATGAAGACAGTTGCAAAAATTTGGCAGTCGGGTTTCTATTGGCCGACTATGTATCACGATGCAAGAAACTTTGTTGCAACATGTGATCGGTGTCAAAGAGTTGGAAATATTTCAAGAAGAAATGAAATGCCTTTGAAATCTATCCTTGAAGTTGAGATTTTCGATGTGTGGGGGATGGACTTCATGGGTCCATTTCCATCTTCTTATGGGAACAAGTATATTTTGGCGGGAGTGGATTATGTGTCAAAATGGGTTGAAGCAATTGCATCTCCTACAAATGATGCTAGAGTAGTGAAAAAGTTCCTACAAAAGTATGTCTTCACCAGGTTTGGAGTCCCAAGGGCTATTATCAATGATGGGGGCTCACACTTTTTCAATAAACAGGTGGAGGATCTTTTGAAGAAGTATGGCGTGACACAGAAAGTGGCGACTCCGTATCATCCACTAACGAGTGGCCAGGTTGAAATCTCAAATCGCGAGCTTAAGTCAATTTTGGAGAAAACAGTGGCGACTTCAAGAAAAGATTGGTCAACAAAGCTTGATGATGCTCTTTGGGCGTACTGGACAGCATTTAAAACGCCTATTGGAATGTCTCCATATAGGTTGGTATTCGGGAAAGCTTGTCATTTTCCCGCTGAGCTTGAGTACAAGGCATTTTGGGCAACAAGAAATTTGAATCTAGAATTGAAATCTGCGGGAGTGAAGCGGTTGCTACAACTTGATGAGCTTGAGGAATTTAGGCTCCAAGCTTATGATAGTTCTAGAGTTTACAAGGAAAAGACAAGACGATGGCACGACAAGCACATCCAAAAGAAAGAATTCAAAGTGGGGCAAAATGTTCTATTATTCAATTCAAGGCTAAAACTTTTCCCAGGAAAGCTGAAATCAAGATGGTCAGGACCGTTTGAGATTGTGAAGGTATATCCTCATGGTGCTGTTGAGATTACTAGAGAGGGATCAGATGTGTTTAAGTTGAACGGGCAGCGATTGAAGCCATACCTTATTGGAGATGATATGGAGAGAAGAGATTGTGTTCTTCTCGCTGATCCTAACACTTAATCAATGATGGCGTCGAGCTAATGACGTTAAACAAGCGCTTCTGGAGAGGCAACCCAAGCTTATTGTAAGTTTTGTATTATTATTATTATTATTATTATTATTATTATTATTATTATTATTATTATTATTATTATTATTATTAGAGGTAGATAATTTTTATTTCATTTTTTTAAAATTTATTTATTTATTTATTTATTTTTATTTTTTTTTACTCCCACAAGGTGCCTTGATGAATTTTTTGAAGTGTTTCAGGATATAATTATTTTGAATTTTGCAAAATTTCGGAAAAGGAAAAATAAAAAAAATAAGTAAACGCCTCGGTTAGGTGACTAGCTCAGCGCAGGAATACCGGCAGTTCAAATTCTTAATACTGGACCAGCCCACTTGACAAGACCAGGACCAGTTGTTACTATTGCTGGCCCATATCTTGCTGTCCAAGCCGGTCTGCAGTCCAGGCCCATCCCTTGACGAGTCCAATTGATTGCAGGCCCAGTCCAGTTTCCGTCCGAAGCTGTCATCAGAACCTGTCAACATTATGTGGTGGTTATTTAAAAAGAAAATGAGGGAGCAGGGACTTGAACCCTTGACCTGGGCAAGCTCAGAGCTCCAACTTGGACAACCCAACCACTTGAGCTACACTTTATTTTTGTAAAGAAGCGGACTGCATTTCTTATAAAGACAATCTGGGCTGGAATTAAATAGTTGGAGACAACATCCCTATTTCTTTTTCGAGCCACACTTCATGCTATGCATTTGGGGAGTATTTCTTAACTTTTCTTTATATAATGAATATGTATATTACTAATACTAATTCTAAATTATTATTATTATTATTATTATTATTATTATTATTATTATTATTATTATTATTATTATTATTATTATTATTATTATCATCATCATCATCATTACTATTATTTTAATTTAATTTTCTTTTTTTGTATTTATTTTCAGGATTGTTTTAATTAGATATCTGTCAATGAGGACATTGAGCCATTTAAGTGTGGAGATGTGTTTTTAATAGTTGTATATATAAAGTCACTTATATGAAAGAAAAAAAATAAAAAATAAAAAAATAATTAAAAATTACAAAAATAATTCTAGCCATGCAAATTGATTAGTTGTTGTACTTTGCTTGATGCACCCATGTATGCTATAGGAATTTTGTGTTATTGACGCTTTTGATTGATAAGTGACGTGCTTTGTTCTTGTGCACACACATACACTAGCAAGTTGAAACTGGTAGACTTAGTGAATGTCTTAAGTGATTAGAATGACATGAATATGCGCAAGATGACTTGGTTTGCATGCTTTGAGTACAAGTAGGTGCGTTAGAGAGTTTTTTTTACTTGGGATTGATTATGCTTTGCCACACCAAGCGAGTTTGGAGTCTATATTCATATCTTTCGCATTTAATTCGTTTGCTTGATTGTCCACATGTTGTTTACATTGCTAGCACTTACTTGAGATCTTTCTTGAAATGCATGACACTATTTGATGATAAGGTGATAAAGGCACTTAGGATAACCTCATATTTCCATATTTCCACACCATTTAAACATGATCAATTAGTTACCCCATTGAGCTTAATCCTATTCTTTCGGTGACACACCACATTACTTGCCTATATCCTTTTTCTTGTATTGGCCTTACATTAACTTGAACCCAATTGTCAAAGGCTAGTATAGTGCTTAAGGGAGTGATAAGGTGTGCAAAAAGGGGGGTTTATTGATGATCATTACTTTTGGGAAAATATTAGGTTTGGTTGTTACTTGTTAGTCGAAGTTTGTAATAATATCTTGGGATCATTGTTCTTGTTTATATTTAGCTCTCTTAAAAAAAACAAAGAAAGAAAAAAAAATTATATTATTTATGTCAGAGCATACTTATGTTTCTATGATCCTTTTTCATTCGACTAGTCAAGTTCCTTGTTAAAAGAGAATAAACAGATTCAAGCGTGGGGATGATAGGGTGGAGTTGAATGAATTATGTTGTTGGGTACTAGCTTTTGACATTAACCTGTTTTGGCTTTATTTGACATACCTTGTCCCTAGCCCCCATTATAACCCGAATAAAGACCTTTTGATTATCATCAGTGGTGTATGTTGTGTTAGAGTGAGATTAATTGCGAGTGTGAAGCATGTTTATGATTTGTTGGAATAGAGTGATACACTTAACCTTGTTTTTGAGTGAATATTCATTTGTGAGTGAAAGGTGAGTTGTTACTTGTTTTGGTATAGGAGATCCCAGGTTTAGACTTAAAGATGTGTTTCTTGTGGGCTTAGCATGCTTACCAACTATTTTTGCACTTGACATGAAATTTTGTGATCTTATGCATGTTCATTGAGTAGACCATGTGAATACTTGCACTTTCGACACCAAGACATTGCATACTCATTTTGATTCTTAAGTTGATATGGCATGAGAGGACTTACATGTGTAGTGTTGTATTAGCGTTTAATCTTTTGCATAAGCTAGATGGATTTTGTGGGTACATTCACTATAGGCCCTCACGAGACCTCACTCGTCCACTAGGGCTACCTAGGGGTTTAAAGGGCTTGTTGCATATGCTAAATGCAACTGTGATCACCTACGGAAGTGATACTAGTTAGATAGTTTAGTGTATTTTATTTAGTTTGCCCGAGGACGTGCAAAAGACTAAGTGTGGGGATATTTGATAAAGTGTATATTTATATATACTTTAGTATGATTTTATTCTCATATTTATAGGATTTTGTAATTAATTGGGTATTTATTAATTATAGTTTAATGTTTTATTGCAGATAATAAATAATTCCTAAAGTTGAAAGAAAAGGAGCTTAATTGGACTTTATTAATGTGGAAATTCGGATTTAACGGTGGGCCTGCGCAGCAATTCTTATTTTGGTCATATCTTGAGTTCAAGGAATCAAAATGGGGCGAAATTACAGCCCACGCGAAGGTATTGAAATTCTCTACAGGCCTGGAGCAGCCCAGAACGCATATTCCTATTGTTGCAGTCCAGAATCAGAACGGTGCAGCTGTTTACGAATTTTTACAAAAGCCCAAACTTATTTTAGGAAAGAAAAAAAAAGCATTATTATTAGATGAGGGTTTGAAACAAAAGGGGGATCAGTTTTTGATATAGAGAGCGTTTTATCATTAACGAGGGAGAGAAAAACACTTTGGAGAGAGGATTTGAGAGCAAGGATTGAAGGAATTCACTCCAAGCTTTACGAGATTCTTCAAGTTGTATCTTCTTTACTCTTTTCTCTTGTAACAATGATTTTGCCCATCAATATATGTTTGTTTTCTTTATTTGTCATGGGTAACTAATTCCCAAATCTGGGAATTAGGTAGTATTCAGTGGTTAATATGTTTGTGTGATTTTATTATGTGATATCTCATTCTTGCTAATTTGTTGTTGAGCACTTAACCCAATTTAAGGAGTCATGAACCCTAGATTGTATTTTAGGGATTGTAACGATTCGGGAGAAGAATTATAATTCTAGTAAATGATGTGAGAAACGTAATTCAATTATTCAATTGGGAGATTAATATGCGAATTATGAGACATGTATTCCTTGGGCTTAATAACTTATAATTATGTGTTGTGTGATCATGGGAGTGACATCAATACGTATTTGTGGGTATTATGTAGTATCTTGGGAGAGAGCAATATAGTCATTAGAGGAATGTTTTTAGCAAGGTATGAGGCTGAATATCACAATTTCATGCACATTCATTAATACCACTGAAGAACCCTGATTCTTGGATTGCCTTTAATTATTATTTTTAATTCACCATTTTATTTGCTTATTTGATAATTTAGTTAATAAACAAATTCCCCAAATTCTTCTTTACACTTCTGAACATTAATATATCTAAAATTGAACTTGTGTTTAATTAAGTCCTTCCCTGCGAACGATAACCCCCCCAAATATTACGATAACAAGAGCAGATATACGACAAGGTAATATTTCAATCCCTGCTATCCCAACTTCTGTATTCCCTATTGTATCACAGGAAATGCAGTTCCTACAGCCCCTAGTGGCCATCTTACCCGACCAAGAGCAGAAAATTCCACCGACTCTAACACAGGTCGAAGAGCCCATTCTACAAATACAAACACAAACAGAACAAACTCTTACACCTCAATTGTCACTTAAACGACCAGTCATCCACATTATTGAGGGAGATAGTGCCTCAGCAGCACCACATAAGGAGTTAGTTTCATCAGCCGCTCTACCTCATTCTAAACGGAGTAAACCCAATGAACCTGAGGTAACGGCAACTGTTAGTGAAACAATTCTTTCTTATCCAATGAGTGAAAATGTAAATAAGGCTGAATTGACGGGAGCAACTATCCTGAGTTCCATTTCACGGAACATAAGAGTGGTTGATGATCTTTCTAAAGATCAAATGCCTTCACAGGCATCCGAGGTGGAATTACCTACCTCAATAATTATTGGTGAATCTTCCATTTTACGGAAAGATCCATCGGTAGGAGGTTCTTTTATGAACCAAGTGTCTTGACAGAAGTACGAGGGAAACTTGGGTTTTGTGCCATTTAATCGATTCAAGTTTAACCTCCCAGAGGGAAAATCTCTGGATCTCTTTCGAGATTTACCACTCTTTACCAGTGGTCAGTAACTCGCTTCACGCGAGGACGAAAGCTCACGAACTTTCATTGCACCATCCGTGACCTCTGAAAAAGGGGTTAGGATGATTTCATTTGCAGGCACACATATCGGTGGAATCTCTGGAGGAATACAGAACATGTAAGTGTAACCCAAACCACTAAACCGAGTGAATATAGAGTGTTGAGTGAAACACCTGCAGAACGTATGAGTGAGCAACCTACTCAACCACATGCACCTGTAACCAGAAAGGAATACAGAAGACTCCTTACACGGGTCCAAACAATGGATAAAGAGTTGTCAAATATCTGTAAGTCCATTGCAGAAATCAAAAATTTGAAACTTATTCAACATGGTGCATTCCAGGTTCAGTTAAGTTCCATGGCATCCCAGTTTAATCATGCAATTAATTCCTTGGCAAAACCATCTTCGTCTAATTTACCAACTACACATCCTACTACTCTGGAGGATAACCCAACCGAGGGGGAGAAGTTGGATGATCAAGAAAAATCAACTAGGCGTAAGGGCAAGGAAAAGGTTGTTGACACGGATTTAACTTTATTTTGGGAAAGGAAAATCTAGTGGGAGTATTAGTGGAAAGAAAGTAAGGCAAAATTGAAGATATGTTCAGTCTAGAGGAACAATTTATCTTGCACTTGTTCAAATTTTATAAATCTGGAAAATGTATATATGATCCAGAATGCGCTTTAATATTATTTATCTTTGTATTTCATTTTTTGTTGTATTAGTTGAGTTATCCTCTAGGAATTTGCTTGTCAAACGCTAACAATCAAATAGGGGAAGATTGTAAAGCATAATGTAATGTAATATGTAATAGAGGACATATATAACTCAACTAGGATAAAAGATAAATAATATTAACTCTATACAGGGATCATGAAATTTGAAGAACAGGCATCAACAAGGATCAAGTTGCTGAAAGAAGTTCATTAACATGATCAAGCCTCAGTGACAAAATAAGATGTACAGATGATTCAGTTGAAGGGCCAAAAGATTCCAGAGATAAAGTTTTATGGTTGCACAATTCTTAGCAGTGTTCTCAAAGACATGATACGAAGACCATGAGTGAATGTTAGTCGTCTATGAACCAGACAAGTTGCACTAAGCATCAACACTTCACAAAGGAATCGAAGTATCTAACTCAGAAAAACTGTTAAGAGGTATGATTGAGTTTAGAGCAGTATTGATATCCTCCATTTTGGAAGCTCATATTTAGGGATGTCAAATTAAGAGGAAAATGAATAGTATCCAAAATCACTATTCATATGAATAGTAACCAACATCACTATTCACATGAATAGTAACCGAAATCACTATTCACATGAATAGTACTATTCATATGAATAGTAACCGAAATTACTATTCATGAATAGTACCCAAAAGTACTATTCAATCAGGTGGGGCCCACACAAATATAAAATTCAAAGTTTTGTCAGAAAGCTTTTTATTGAATTTTGTAGTCAAAAGAAGGTTGGCAGGACAGCAGAAAAAAAAAACACAAACGTCATCAGTTACGTATTTTGGCCGAATAGTAACATTCTAAAATCTATAAATAGGCCTGTTGTATTTCATTTCAGAACACACCTCAACACCCAACTCTCTCTTCACTCTCTTATATCTTCTCTGTGTAAGCTGCTAGACAGTCCATCTAGTAGGAAAGTCGGCTTAGCCCGCTTTCAGGAAGTGTCGGGTAGAAGGTCCTCGTGCCTAAACTATCCTTAGGAGTGTTCTGGGTTTGAAGCTAATCCATTGGATTAGAAGTTGTAACACCCCTTCGGGTTTATTATCAATAAAGATATATTCCTGAAATTGTGTTTCGTTATTTTTTATTTCAAGATCCGAAAAATTGTTATCCACAAAAATCTTGAAAATTGAAATATTGTGGTAGTATCGTATTCAACCCCCCCTTCTACGATACTTCGGGACCTAACATTCTGTGTGAGAATATAAATGGATCTCGGAGAAGAAATATTAGTCAAAAAGAGTGTACATCACTATGTATATGGTTGTGTGTGTAAAATTGAACCTACCCCAACACCTTATCCCTTGAACTATTTATAGGCCAAGGATTAGGATTTTGGGGTGTTACCTAGATATCTGGACCATTCTTCGGTCATGGCGGCCGGACACGTGGAGTGTACAAAAGATGAACACGTGTACGAGGAGCGGAATGACGAACACATGTAAGCACTATCTTGGCGTGTAGAAAGCTACAGATAGAATGTGTTGATCGTGACGGGTAATCATTTCTATCATCATTTAATACACGTGGAGGAATATTAGTGTTGTCATGTCAGTCTTTCGCAGGTGCTCTGACACCTATCTTTACAGTATTTTTTGAACTAAAACTTAAAGTTAGTTTTATTTCAAAAAACTGAAGTACATTAATTCAAGGTACTTTTTTTCAACTTTTTTTTTTTCATATCAATTTTTATATATTTGAGTCACCTTTTAACTCATATTATATTCCTTGCATTTATTTGTTTTATACTTTTATATTATGTTTAAAAAATATAAATTTCTATTTTTAGTTAATTTTCTTTAAATAAATTTATTTTAAGTAAAATTATCCAAACAAATACACCTAACTTAAAGTTAAAATTATTACTTTTCACTTAATTCACTCTCCCTCACATTCAATCCCTTTCTTGATTAACTCTCTCACTCTCTATGTCTCTACCTCTCTTTCATACGCCGAAAATACTATGAATCGGAGCCCCCTTCGTTTAAAGGCTTCAAATGTCTTTGAATGCTCTTCCATTTGGGCATTTTTTGAATTAGAGTTTTTTGGTTTGGGTTCAAATTGGTTTCAATTCTTATGTTCAATTGAAATCTTTGGTTTGATTGCTTTTAATTTTGTTTCTTTCTCATTATTTCAGTGCTGATTTGAATTCAAAATTAGGGCTTATTTGCTTAGAATTTGGGGGTCAAAAATAGCCCTTTTTTCGATTTAAAGAAGGGTTCCGATTTTTAGGTATTATCCTTTTTCTTTTATCTTTTGTATCATGTTTTGTAGCTCCGATATATTTTGTGTGTATGTATATTGTGACATGTATCGATTTTTTGTGTATGTGTATATGTAGTAATTGTAGGCATAGCCTTGGAAGCAACATTTAAAAGGGCAAGAACAATGACTAATGTTGATTCATCGTAATCTCCATACCCAGTGGCACCTGCTTCTATCAATTCGTTAAGTCATCTTCCTCCTCCTCCCTCTCCCTCTCCCTCTCCCTCTCCCTACCCCAAAGTAGAATATACACGACCAAATTATTTTAACAATTTTTTTAACGGTCTTATTATTTATAACATATTGTCATATGACTAACTATGTTCAAATCTATTCTAATTACAACACATATAATTATCTTATTTAAACACATCTCTAAAATCTATTTTATGTAAAAACCTATTTCATTGAATTTAATTCATTTACAATTAATTTTATTATAGTTAAAATATTTATAACAAAAATAAATATCAAAATATCAAAAGTATCCCAGGCATCGCATTGGAGTTAAAGCTAATGTTAAAAAAAAAACTGGACTCAATAAATGAATACAGACTATTTAGTGATGATGAAATAATAAGGTAATTATATATTAATCATTTGTCTTGTATTTAAAATACTACAAGTAATAAATAAAAAATTATAATATTATATGTCCAGTTTTATCGAGTTTCAACTCTGTAATTATTCTTTTAATCCGACTTCAACCTCAACTTGACATTATCATATTATAATATTGAATTTGAAAACTTTGTATTACATATATTTTCGACTGACTCTAGTATCTTCCAAATTTTTCAATAATTAATCGATTAGTAATTAACTTAATCCCCAAGTTAATTATTTTCTCTATCTAAAATGAGAAATAATCTCCAATTAATTATAGAAAAGGGTTAATTATCTGATTGGTCACTAAAGTCAGTCTGGATTATCAAGTTGGTCACTGAACTCAAAACGGTCTCAATCAGGTCACTTACTCGACATAAATGTACGATCCGTTAAATATTCTTCATTTTTTTGACGGAAACAGACTGCAGATTGACATAAACGCTTATAATTGCAGATTCACTTAACATTTAAAAAATCCGAGAACATATTTGTTTTACCCAAATTATTCTCTTCAAAATAGATACAATATTGATAAGTTTTATTTCAGTTTTTGAAGAAGAACAATTCTAGTTCTTGAATTTTCTTTTTCGATTCATATAAATCTAGAGCTCATAATGAAAACTAAACTAGTTTTATGAGACCCATAGCATCTAGATTAACACACTTTAATTTTACAAAATTTGGTGGAGATTTTTCGGACAAAATTTTGCGGACAGTAATTTCCGTCAAAAAATGAACAACTTGATAATCCAGGCTAACTTCAGTGACCTGATTGAGACCGTTTTGAGTTCAGTGACCAACTTGATAATCCAGGCTGACTTCAGTGACCAATCAGATAATTAACCCTTATAGAAAATATCTTTCAATAATATCATTCAAATTAGAAAGGTATCCAAAAACGAATCTAATTTAAAAAGATCAAATTTACTAATTACCAATAAAGCTCTTAATAATCTTGAAAAAGGATCCGACACATCTAACAAGTCGAGACACCCTTCAAGTCCAGGACCAATCCTCAATCCCCTAATTTTTATAATTTCGTTATTTCAACAACCTCCGAAATTTGTTATCACCAATTACACCATTAACAATTTGACAAAAAAAAAAAGACTATTGAATTTGAATATTTTGTAAATAAAGTTTAAGTAATTCACGAATATTTTAGCTCATTTACCTTCGTTCTTAGAGCATATGCACCTAAGAGCTCCTTTTATACATCAATTCATTCCATGAATTGATGGAGTTAATTACTATTCATAAGGAATCAACTATTTTTGTTACTTTTTATGCATCCATAAAACTCCATCAATTCATCGATTACTGTAATAACCGTGAAATTTTCAACTACACTTTGAGATTTCACTAAATAAAATGTTTGCGATTTAGATTGGTTGACTTTTGACAAAAGTAAATGAGAAGATACAATTACGTGAAGTCTATTTGTGTTAATTAATTGAGATGGTATTTTATTGTTAGCATGACTAGCATTCGCATTAGCCGATTTATATAAATGTGATATATATATATATATATATATATATATATATATATATCACATTTATATAATTGAGGTTTTAATATTCTTTGTAGCACCCCGCTTAGAATTATTTTATTTTATCTATATTCTTTCGGAACGAGCCTTGTAAATTAGTAATTACTATTATTATACGTATATATATTTTTTTATTAGTGTCAAGCCCATCTCTTTCAATTGTTTGTTGATTTATTTTTATTTTTTTTTCTTCTAGCCCAACAAGAGCCCAAGAGAGAGTTGATATTACTTATTTAAGGAATTAGAAATAATAAAATGACCATCATCTCCTTTATATATTCAACCGAGAGAAAACAAGAGAGAGAGAGAAACAAAAACCTCGATTAACATCAACGTTCAAAAGCCTATATCTCTTAGATTTCATCCTTGATCATACAAGCAATAGTAGTCTTGAATAGAGGGTTAAAAATCCTATTTATTGATATATATCTAGAGGGTTTCAAGCACTTGAGTTTTTATCAAATTCTAAAAGTTGGATTTTTCACAAAGTGGGTATGGATTTTTATATGTTCTTGAAGGCTTTAAATTGTAATTTTATGAATTTGTGATATTGTGTGGTATTTTATGCTTAAAAGTTCTCCTTTTTATATTTTATATATAAGGGTTTGTGAAATTAGTTTTGATTTTTGTAATTTTTGATCAAGTATGATTAATTAGAGAGTATTTATGCCTGGACTAATGTTTGGGGGGGGGGGTTTTGGATTACATGTGGTTTTGGAGACCACCACCATGGCGGTAGAGGAGACCGACGGTGGTGGGTGTTGCCGGAGTGATGCAGAGAGGGTCGAGGAGAGATGGAGAAGGGGCGAAGAGGGAGAGATGGATAGAGACAGAAGAGAGGACGGAGAGAGGGTGGGGAACGGAGAAGGAGAGAAGGGACGAGAGAGGGTGAGATCGAGATTGAGAGAAAGGGGAGAAACGAAGAAGGGGAGATTGAGAGGAGGAGGGGGAAAGGAGAGTCGAGGGAGCAGGGGAGACGGGGGAAGAGACAAGCGGAGGGAGAGAAGAGAGAATCGGAGGGAGAGATGGAGAGATTGGGTTCGAAGAGAGAGAGAGAGAGAGACGGTGGTGGGTGTTGCCGGAGTGATGCAGAGAGGGTCGAGGAGAGATGGAGAAGGGGCGAAGCGGGAGAGATGGCTAGAGAGAGAATAGAGGACGGAGAGATGGTGGGGAACAGAGAAGGAGAGAAGGGACGAGAGAGGATGAGATCGAGATTGAGAGAAAGGGGAGAAACAAGGAAGGGGAGATTGAGAGGAGGAGGGGGAAAGGAGAGTCGAGGGAGCAGGGGAGATGGGGGAAGAGACAGGCAGAGGGAGAGAAGAGAGAAGCGGAGGGAGAGATGGAGATATTGGGTTCGAAGAGAGAGAGAGAGAGAGAGAGAGAGAGAGAGAGAGAGAGAGAGAGAGAGAGAGGAGGGAGAGACAGATCCAGAGGGAGAGAGAGAAGCCGACGGTGGTAGCCGGTGGTTGCCACCGGTAGGTGGTGGTGAAAATTCTTTTCATTAATTAAGAGAATATGGAACCTGAGATATATCTCAAGTAAGTTCTTTGAGATAACTGCTTTTTATATATAAAAATGAGGTGGGTATTTTAGTAATTTCAGAGATTTTTAATTAGCACTGCGGGCCCAACAAGATTAAAAGATTATTTTAAATGTATCTTAGAAAAATTTCCCCCGAGATATATATCTCAGGGTCCTTTTTCTCATTAATTAATTGTAATAATCTTGGAATAAAATAAATAATAATTAGAGAATAAATGTTTTAAATAAATTGAATGAATTTATTGTGTTAAAGGGGATTGAAAAAAATAGAGATTTTGAAACTTTAGTAAGGTAGTGAAATATAATAATGTTTGGGTGTTTTAATAAAAATAGCAAAGAAAAAGGAAATTAGTTGGATAATTATGTTGGTGGATGGCATTCTTTCTCTAAAAGAACCCTATTAGTTAGTGTGTGTGTGTAACAAAAGCGAGTTTGTAAATAATCTCGAGTTGGAAGAAAAGCTATTTCGGATTAATTTTATAAATCCAATTTATTAGGAAATGATTAGAGCCTCCACTTATCAATATTTATGAATGATTTATTCTTTGACTAAAATACCCTAAATGGATAATCGAGATAGAAATAGAGAGTGAGACTTACTAATAAATGGTTTTCTTTAAAAATTCGAACAAAAATGATTTTATGAGAATAGAATAAAGATGTAGATTTATTTGTGTAATTTTATCAAGTAATTAATTTAAATTAGAGAATTTTGTTATAAAACGAGAATTATAGAAAGATTAGTGTTGATTCTATAATTTTTTTTATTATTCATTTTAATCGAGTAATGTTGTTAAATAAATAAATTAGTGCCATATATTAAGAATAATTAGAGACCTTGAAATTTAGAAGTTCCCTTGAGAATAATGTGATTTTAGATCATACGATGTCACGAAACCCGATTTATTAAAATTAATAGGGAAGGCGAATAGAGCCTCAATTTAATTTGTTTAATTTGCGAGTAAGGCGTTAATGGAATTTTAGGGTTGCGAGCGCATTTTATATTTCGAGCATTATTTGATTTTCAATGACGTGATTACCGAATTATTTTGTGACTACGAAATTTAATTGTTACTCGAGTACAAAAATCATTTTGATAAATTATTATAGAGATTCTTTCTGAGAATTGAGATTTCCGCTTGCGGGTAACGCTTTTAACATTCAGTAGAGTTTAACGTCGAGATAGAGGCAAGTTCATTCCTACCCTAACTCTCGGAAATTTCGTATTTCTATTCTTGTTAATTCATTTATATTTATTTTCGATGTATCAATTATGAGATATATTTGTTGCTCTTTATGATGCAATAATTTCTTTTGAGCATTATTTTTTCGTTAAATATTATTTTACTGTTAAAATTAGTTTATTTGTGAATTGTATCCCATATAAGCATAGAAACAATTTCGTTTCTATCGGGCCGATCTCATTAACTCGAGACGACTATTTATTTTGATTTAGTGGAACTAGTCTCATTAGTTCGAGATAGTAAAATTCATTCTTTTCAGTCGAATTTATTGTACAAATTCGACAATATTTATTGATTATCTTTTAGTTGGTTCATCTTTCGAATCAACAAATAGGAGTTATAAGATTTGGATCGTTAGAGTTTTACTCGTTGATCAAGTGAAAAATATTCTATTTAAGCGTTCATCAATTATAAGTATTATAAATATTCGGGTGGTTGTTAGGTCCCGAAGTATCGTAGAAGGGGGGTTGAATACGATACTACCAAAAATAAAAAATAATTCCGAGAATATATCTTTATCGATAATAAACTCGAAGGGGTGTTACAACTTCTAATCCAATGGATTAGCTTCAAAACCTGAACACTCCTAAGGATAGTTTAGGCATGAGGACCTTCTACCCTACACTTCCTGAAAGCGGGCTAAGCCGACTTTCCTACTAGATGGACTGTCTAGCAGCTTACACTCCTAAGGATAGTTTAGGCACGAGGACCTTCTACCCGACAATTCCTGAAAGCAGGCTAAGCCGGCTTTCCTACTAGGTGGACTGTCTAGCAGCTTACACAGAGAAGATATAAGAGAGAGAAGAGAAAGTTGTGTGTTGAGGTGTGTTTTGAAATGAAATACAACAGGCCTATTTATAGGTTTTAGAAAGTCACTATGCTGTACTATTCACGTGGGCCCCACCTGCATAGTAACCACTATTACACCAACCAGACCGTGTCTGCTAAGAAAATTTTCTTCCATGGGCCCCACCAGCCACTATTTGCACAGTACCACTATTTGCACAGTAATCACTATTTGAACAATAACCACTATTTGCATAGTAACCACTATTTGCACAGTACCTGCATAGTAACCGCACATAGTAATCTTGCATAGTAACCTTCTCTCTTCTGTTTCAAATATTCTGCTGAATTAATTCATCTTAGAAAATAGTTCAAGTACCAGATTAATTTAATTATTTATTATAAATAATTAATTAATCTGTTACTTAGTTAATTTTCAGAGTAAATTAATTTTTGACAATACCTTGAGATATTATGTCTGTCGTTAATCGTAAATTGGCTTTGGCAATTCTTTCTATGAATTAATGTGTTGATCCTTCTCGTATGTGCTGACACTTAGTGCACTGGTCTGGTTCACAAGTGACTAGCACTGATCTTGATCTTCACACCTTCGTTACATTCCAATTGATTAGCCTGCAGCAGTATCTTCAAATAATATAAATACATGGAGTCTTTTGGCCCTTCAACTGAATCATCTGTACATCTTATTTTGGCACTGAGGCTTGATCATGTTAATGAACTTCTTTCAGCGACTTGATCCTTGTCGGTGCCTGTTCTTCAAATTTCACGATCCCTGTATAGAGTTAATATTATTTATATTTTATCCTAGTTGAGTTATATATGTCCTCTATTACTTATTACATTACATTATGCTTTACAATCTCCCCCTATTTGATTGTTAGGGTTTGACAAGCAAATTCCTAGAGGATAACTCAACTTATACAAAAAACAAAAGTGAAATACAAAGATAAATAATATTAAAGCGCATTCTGGATCAGATATACATTTTCCAGATTTCTAAAATTTGAACAAGTACAAGACAAATTGTTCCTCATATCTTCAAGTTTGCCTTGCTTTCTTTCCACATAGCACTAATACTCCCATTAGCTTTTCCTTTCCCAAAATAAAGTTAATTCCGTGTCAACAACCTTTTCTTTGCCCTTACGCCTAGTAAATTTTTCTTAATCATCCAACTTCTCCCCCTCAGTTGGGTTATCCTCCAGAGTAGTAGGATGTGGAGTTGGTAAATTAGACGAAGATGACATTACCAAGGAGTTGATTGCATCATTAAACTGGGTTGCCATGGTATTCAATTGAACCTGGAATACATCATATTGAATAAGTTGCAAATTTTTGATTTCTGCAATGGACTTATAGATATTTTGCAACTCTTTCTCCATTGTTTGGACCCGTGTAAGGAGTCTGCTGTATTCCTTTATGGTTACAGGTGCATGTGTTTGAGTAGATTGCTCACTCGTACGTTCTGCAGGTGTTTCACTCAACTATCTATATTCACTCAGTTTAGTGGTTTGGGTGACACTTACATGTTCTGTTCGTGTTTCCCTCAACTCTCCTCCAAAGCTTCCACCGATATGTGTACCTGCAAATGAAATCATCCTAGCCCCTTTTTCAGAGGTCACGGATGGTGCAATGAAAGTTCGTGAGCTTCCGTCCTCGCGTGAAGCGAGTTGCCGACCACTGGTAAAGAGTGGTAAATCTCGAAAGAGATCCAGAGATTTTCCCTCTGGGAGGTTAAACTTGAATCGATTAAATGGCACAAAACCCAAATTTCCCTCGTATGTCTGTGAAGACACTTGGTTCATAAAAGAACCACCTACCGATGGATCTTTCCGTAAAAAGGAAGATTCACCAGCAGTTATTGAGGTAGGTAATTCCACCTCGGATGCCTGTGAAGGCATTTGATCTTTAGAAAGATCATCAACCACTCTTATGTTCCGTGAAATGGAACTCAAGATAGTTTCTCCCGTCAATTCAACCTCATTTACATTTTCACTCATTGGATAAGGAAGAATTGTTTTACTAACAGTTGTCGTTACCTCGGGTTCATTGGGTTTACTCCGTTTAGAATGAGGTAGAGCGGCTGATGTAACTAAATCCTTATGTGTTGTTACTGAGGCACTATCTCCCTCAAAGTGTTGATGGATGGTCGTTTAAATGACAATTGAGGTGTAGGAGTTTGTTGTGTTTGTGTTTGCATTTGTAGAATGGGCTCTTCGACCTGTGTTAGAGTTGGTGGGATTTCCTGCTCTTGGTCGGCTAAGATGGCCACTAGGGGCTGTA
This sequence comes from Saposhnikovia divaricata, assembly GCA_036435485.1. Lineage (NCBI taxonomy): Eukaryota > Viridiplantae > Streptophyta > Magnoliopsida > Apiales > Apiaceae > Saposhnikovia > Saposhnikovia divaricata. The sequence goes on from CM071594.1 coordinate 197,989,651, forward strand.
GAAAATATATTTCCTGTGACACAGCAGGGAATACAGAGGTTATAATAGCAGGGATTGAAATATTACCTTGTCGTATACCTGCTCTCACTGGTCTTGGTAACAACGGAAGTGGGACAGTCTTTAGATATTCAGTTAGGACTGTAGGCACATCCGTATATTTCTTTTTGCTTATATAATTAATTACATTCGTCTTCATGGAAGAACATTCCACCTTTTGACCATTTTCCAAGCGTGCCCTGTCTTCATCATTCAAAAAATCATTTAATATTAGCTGTAGAAACCTTGGATATAGACATTTGACATTTTGAGTCTGAACATCTCTTGTTCCCAAGTGTTTCATCTTTAAAATGATTTGACCAAGCACTATTTTTCAAAAATTAATCCTCAAATTATTGGCGACCGCATACCCTATTTTTTGAATAAATTCAGGTATTCGATCTTGATTTGTTCTATCTGAGGAAAAAACATGGTTAAGAGTGTGAAAGAAGAAATTCCAGTACTGGGTTAGAAACGTTCTAGAAAGATTACCAGTATTGAAATTGCCATCTTGGTACTTTATAAAACGAAAAAACATTTCAATCTGTTGAGGTGTAGGATCAAAAACAAGATTTTCCATGAGAAAATGAAGAACTCGATTAACATCTCGTTCAGTGACCCTAATCGACCTTCCAAATAGTCGATATGTGATTGCACACCCGTCCTGTCTAGAAGTGTTAACCGCACTGCAATATAGTTCACGCAATGCATCATGGTTAACCTGCACTGGTGTAACTAAAGCATAGCGAATTAATGAATGTTCATTCAGAAATTGTGTCCAAGCCCGAAATTGCTCATCAAGAATGGTTTCGATTTGCTGAATGAAAATAGGATTAACTTTAGCAATTAAAAAGCTTCCCTGCAATGCCATTTTCTAAACTTTGAGGAAATTCAAAAACAAGGGTTAGTTTTTATAAAGGATGATGTATAAAGCAAGAATATGAAATCTGATCTAAAAACCACCAGCTAGATTTGAGAGATCTTTCCGATCAAATCTCGAAATATTCAGCAATCGTGTGTATATGCTCTGTATATCTAAAAAATGATGATGTTAAACACAAACAAAAACTCATCATTTATAAGGTTTCAAGGTTTAGTGGGTTAGGTGTGATAGTGACAGGTTATGTTGAAAAAAATAACACCGTTCAATAATTTCTCACCTAACAACCTAATTAGCTGAAAAACATCTTATCACTGAAACCTGTCGGTCAAAAAACATCTTATCACCGAAACCTATCAGCCTATAGACATATACACATATTTAATACTTGTAATTATTATGGATTTAAAAATAATCACGCAGTAAATCAAGAATTAATCCACAATAATAATATAAACTCATAATTAAATAGACATAAAATTAACAAAATATTATTAATTGATATATGTCAATAAAGTATTTATTTAATTATGCTACAATGATATCTCAAGAATAATCATGTAGATAAGCAAATAAAACAAACAAAATCCAGAGAATGAAATTCAATAGCTGCAAGCAAATTGAACAGACATTTTAAAAGATCATGTGAAATTTAACATACCAAGCTCACTTACCAACCTTGAAAAGGTTGCTTCATCCAAAGCTTTAGTAAAAATGTCTGCCAACTATTTTTCACTAGGAAGAAAATGCAGTTCCACAGTGCCTTTCATCACATGCACCCTGATGAAATGGTATCTGATGTCTATGTGCTTGGTTCTAGAATGCTGCACTAGATTCTGTGATATTACAATTGCACTAGTGTAATCACAGAAAATTTGGATCTTCTCAACTTTAACTCCGTAGTCAAGTAGTTGATTTCTCATCCATAGAATATGTGAACAACAACTCCCAACTGCTATGTATTCAGCCTCTGCAGTTGAGGTAGATACTGAGTTCTGCTTCTTACTGAACCATGAGACCAGCTTGTTTCCCAAGAATTGACAGGTTCCTGTGGTACTTTTTCTATCCATTTTGCAACCTGCATAATCTGCATCTGAGTAACCAATTAGATCAAAACTAGAATCTCTAGGGTACCAAATGCCAAGGTTTGGTGTTCCCTTGAGATATTTGAAAACCCTTTTAATAGCTACTAAGTGAGATTCCCTAGGATCAGCTTGAAATCTAGCACATAAACATGTAGCAAACATAATATCAGGTCTACTAGCTGTTAAGTATAAAAGAGATCCAACCATGCCCCTATTTTGTTTGACTTATAAAGATTCCCTCATTCACTTGTTTAACTTGCAAACCAAGAAAATAAGTTAATTCACCCATCATAGTCATTTCATATATACTTTGCATGAGTTTGGCAAATCTCTTGCAAAGTTTCTCATCTGTAGACCCAAATATTATATCATCTACATAAATTTGGACAAGTATCATAGATCCATTGACATTTCTATAAAAGTGAGTTTTATCAACAGTACCTCGAATGAAGTGATTCTCTATAAGGAACTATGAGAGTGTGTCATACCAGGCTCTAGGTGCTTGCTTCAGGCCATAGAGTGCTTTGAGTAGAAAGAACACATATTCTGGAAAGTCTGGATCTTCAAAACCAGGCGGTTGACTAACATACACCTCCTCCTCTAGAATACCATTCAGAAATGCACTCTTGACATCCATTTGATAGACTTTGAAATTGGCATGCGCTGCATAGGCCAGAAAGATCTTTATTGCTTCTAACCTTGCCACTGGTGCAAAGGTTTCTTCAAAGTCAATTCCTTCCTCTTGACAGTAGCCTTTAGCCACTAATCTAGCTTTATTCCTTGTGACTATGCCATTCTCATCAATCTTGTTCTTGAATACCCACTTAGTGCCAATCACTGATTTGTCTTTAGGTTTGGGTACAAGTTTCCATACTTCATTTCTTTTAAACTGGTTTAGCTCTTCTTGCATTGCTAAAACCCCGTCTGGATCCAGAAGAGCATCTTCAACTTTCTTAGGTTCCTCTTTGGATAGAAAAGCTATACAAGCATTCTTCTTGAGTTGCTCTTCTGGTTTGGACCTTTGCATTAGGATCTCCAATGATAATCTCAAATGGATGATCCCTAGTCCATTTTCTTTGTGGTGGTAAGTTTGACCTTGATGAAGTGGCTTCATTTTCTCTGTGTTGATCATTGTGGCTTGTTGTTGAGTTTTGACTGTGAGAAACTCCCCCTGAGTGTATGGCCCTCGAGATTGATGGAGTTCATGCAGATTCATCAACAGATGCTTCTCTTTGATTTCCAACTGATGGTGTAAGTTGTTCTTGAACAGGTGGTTCATTCTGCACTTCAACTGATGATCCTTGTCTCTTTCTCACAACATTTAATCTTCATTCTTCATCATCATCTTCACTTTCTTCACCACTTCTCTCATTCTCAAATGAGAGAGACTCATGAAAACCTTCATCTACAAGATCAGATAGTTTCTTATCATCAAAGACAACATGTATGGACTCCATTACAATGTTTAGTCTTAGGTTGTAGACTCTATAGGATTTTCCAGCTGAGTATCCAACAAAGATAGCTTCATCTGCCTTTGAATCAAATTTTCCAAGATGCTCAACATGATTTTTCAGTACAAAGCATTTGCATCCAAAGACATGCAGAAAGTTGATTGTTGGGTTCTTGGCTTTAAAAAGTTGATAAGGTGTCATGCCTTTTTCTGGATTGACCAAAGAAATATTCTGAGTGTAGCATTCAGTGTTTATAGCTTCTACCCAGAAGTATGTTGGTAGCTTAGACTCTTCAAGCATTGTTCTTGCAGCTTCAATTAGAGTTCTGTTCTTTCTTTCCACTACACCATTTTGTTGAGGAGTTCTTGGTGCAGAGAATTCTTGGATAATTCCTTCTTCTTCACAAAACTCTCTTATTACAGAATTCTTGAACTCAGTTCCATTGTCACTTCTAATTCTCCTTACTTTGAGTAGAGGATTGTTGTTGACTATCTTGATGTGATTTATAATGACTTCACCCGCCTTATCCTTAGAGTGCAGAAAGAATGTCCAAGAGAATTTTGAGAAATCATCAATAATCACAAGACAGTATTTCTTCTTTAAGATTGACAACAAATTGACTGGTCCAAAGAGATCCATGTGAAGTAGTTGCAAGGGTTGATCAATTGATGACATTGACTTTGATTTGAAAGAGCCCTTCTTCTGCTTCCCTTTCTGGCATGCATCACACAATCCATCGTTGGAGTAATCCAATTTTGGAATACCTCTAACCAAATCCTTCTTTACTAACTCATTCATTGCTTTAAAACTCAAGTGTGACAATCTTTTGTGCCAAAGCCAACCTTCATCTATACTTGCCTTGCTGAGAAGACAGGTAGTCATGTTTGCATTTGTTGAATTGAAGTCAGCAATGTACACATTTCCTCTTCTATCTCCTGTCAACACTACCTTGTTGTCACTTTTCTTAAAAATGACACAAGCTTCTGATGTGAACCAGACATTCTGGCCTTTATCACACAATTGACTGACACTTTGGAAGTTATGCTTAAGTCCATCAACCAGTGCTACTTCTTCAATGACAACATTCCCTTGTGAAATCAAGCCATATCCTCTAGTATATCCTTTGCTATTGTCTCCAAATGTAATGCCAGGGCCAGCTCTCTCCTCAAGCTTAGTGAGCAGGGTAGAATCTCCAGTCATATGCCTAGAACAACCACTGTCTAGATACCAAAGATTCTTTCTGTTTCCCTGCACACATCAAAACAAAATCAAGTTGATTTTGGTACCCAAGTTTTCTTGGGTCCTGCCTTGTTAGCCAATTTCTTATCCTTCAAATCCCTTTTAACCGAAAGTTTAGATTGAGTGAATTAAATTTTGACTTTAGGTTTGGGCCTTTGAGAGACAGAATTTGATACTTGCTCATATTTGTTATAGTTAATAGCATTGTTAGGCATAGTCTGTGCAAACATGTTATTTATCATCCATGGCATTTGTGGCATATTGAAAGCATTGTAGTATGGATTATGCATGAATGGCATGTTAGCATATTGACTAGATGCATGAGCAGAGGGAGCATACATATTTGGCATAACATTCATAGCAGGCACAAACATAGGCATGTTAGGCATCAAAGGATTTTTCATAGCTTTGCAGTTGGTAGATAAATGATTAATACTTCCACACTTTACACATTCTTTCCTAGGAGCATATTTATCAGGTGTGTAATTGTTGTGTTTGTTAATCCCTACCTTACCATTTCTGTTCTTTTTCTTGTCCTTAACACCTGACTTAACATTTTCTAGCTTGTCCTTCAATTGCTTATGAGACAAGTTGCCTATGTTTCTTTTCTTAAGTGATTTAGTATTGCTACATTCTCCATTAGCAAAGTTCTTGTTGACAGGCCCGTTCTTTTTATTCAATTTAGTTAAAGTTGCTTTGCTAACAGACTTAAGTCTCAAATAACATTCTTTTTCGACTAAATCACTGTCTGAAGTAACTTCCCTATCAACATCTAACTTAGCTTCTGCTAATTTGCAGAAAGAATCAATTCCTTGAACATTACATATTTCCTCAGTTACAACTGTTGATCCTTTCCACTTAGCAATCAGATTCTGTTCCTCTACTAACTGTTTCTTTAAAACTTCCTCTCTCTTTATAGCCTCAATCATTTCATTTTAGCATTCAAGCAATCTCTTCTCATAGTTTCAAACTCAATCAACTGTGTTTCTATTAAAGCATTCCTATCACTTAACTTTTCATTAAGGTCTTTAATCCTCTTATTCTCTCTGTTAAGTGATTTCAAGGTAACATGCATGTTATACAATTCAATAGACATTTCATCAATTGTGCTAGCACATTCAGCTTTAGAAAGATCAGTTAAGACTGTAGAGAATACCTGGTTGCTTGCGGAGCTAGTTTCTTCATCAGTTTCGTTTGCCATGTGTGCAAGATTGACAAACTCCTCTTCTGCATCTGAGTCACCTCCAGCAGCCTAGTCACTATCTTTTGACACGAATGCTCTCCTTTGTTGCTTGAGAAGATCAAAATATTTCTTCTTGTAATCAACAGCTTCAAACTGCTTCTTCTCTTTCTCAGCTTTAGGCTTTCTGCATTCATTGGCAAAATGGCCAGCAATTCCACAGTTAAAACATTTGAACTTAGAGGGGTGTATTCATTTGAGAATTTGGTGGATTGTTAATAATCCATGGATTTTAATGGAATGTGTAAATCCATGGATTCTTTAAAATCTCTGCACATATTATTTTAATTCCCTACAAATTTTGATAGATTTTGATGGATTTTTGTAGAATTACAAAATCCCACAGATTCTACGAGATTGATTTCTTTCATTTTTTTATTTTATAATATCTATTTATCAATTAAAGATAACTATATATAAATAAATAGTCCAAAATGAATATAATCCGAAAATTTTAAAATATTGAGTGATAGTATTTCAAAAAAAAAAAATAAAGATTCGAGAACAAAATAAAAAAAATATTCTTACTCATCTAGTCCTCGTCATTTATGTGTTCCTCGTTCTCATCATATTGATCATCACCATCTTCTTCATTTGTTGCGGTACGAGGCCTATCATTCCACATGGCATTAGCAATGTTAGTTCTCCAAGTATTAGCTTCGGCCCTTTGTTGTTGTTGACTTGAAAAATTTGATCCATCATTACCACCATCCTCCGTGTCGGTAGGTTGGTTATCTTCTACTTCGATTGGAAATTCATCAGAACGACACTCTTTTCGAAGAAAATTGTGGAGGCCAGCACAAGCTAGTACCAACTCTGCTTGTATTTGAAGTGACAATGGAGGTGCAACTTTAAATATCGTAAATCGAGATTTAAAGATACCTCGACCACATTTCTCAAAGATGAATGACGGAGATTAAATAACTCATTTGCATTTCTTGGGTGACAACCTTGACCATTAAAATCTTTTAGATGGTATCGTACCTTACGAATAGGAGCTACAAATTGGCGATGATTAGCAAATCCAAAATCTACAAGATAATATTTTCCTGAAAATAAAAACATTTTAAAATATTTCTTTGAGTAATAAAATGAAAATTTACAAGATTATACATAAAGCGAAAAAAAATAAATACAAGTATAAAAGAAATATTACCTTGTGGAACTTCCAGTCCATTTCTCCTTGATAATGCATCATTTAACAATTTTTAGTCATGTGATGAACCTTCCCACCCACTAAGCTCATAAATGAATTCCAAATCAAAGTTGCAAGCAGCCAACAACAATTTCCAACAGCAATTTTTAAGTCCTCGTAATCGTCAAATGCCTCATAACGCAAGTAGTTATCCTTTGGATGAGCCTGGCACAAAAATTTTTGTTAAATTGTTAGCATAACGAAAATATTTTTGTGCTTAGATGAATAATAGCATAAAGAGTTAGCTATACCTTAATGTACTCATCCCATACTTCATTTGGAGCAGTGAACTTTTTTTACATAGAGTCATATCCAAAACCAGAGCTAAAACCTAAAAGAGTTGAGTAAAAAGTATATCGACTTTTGAACCATTTCAGTCGACTTTGATAATTCCCAAAAGTTTTATTGCATTGAAATTTTGCATTAAGAGGGGGAAGAGTTCGATCAATCACTATTTGTTTAGGAAGGACACCACTATTATCACGCCATCCTCAATTTGCAGCATCAACCATAAGTTCTAACAATCCATCATTCTCGTCTTTTGACCATTGATCATAACCACTTCTTTTTTTTTTCCATTTTGTGAATCGGCCATTATAGTGATAATCAATTCAAGAATGTTTACATATCATAATGATTCATAAAATACATACATATGCTCATATAACATTACCACAATTGATGCAAAAAAAAACAAGAATGGAAATGATGAAAAAAAAACTTACGTACCTTCAAAGACCAGCCAAGAAGAAGTAGAAGCAGTGAAAGGTAAAAAGATGTACGTAGGTATAAATACTTGCATAATGTATCTTTACATATCTTTTACTTTATTTTTTTTGATTTTTTTTATTACAAATTTTATAATTTACAAATCCATCAAAATATTGCCTAGTAACTACAAATTTGACGTTGATAATTTTACATATAAAATCTCCCACAAATATTTCAAAATCCATGACTTTAGCAAATCAGTGGAAAGTTGAATACCTTGAGATTTTGATTGATTGTTTAAAATCTGGATTGAATACCTACAGATTTTAGAAGATTTTTTAAAATCTCAATTGAATACCCACAGATTTAGAAAGATTATTTGAAATTCGAATTGAATACCTGCAGATTTTAAAAGACTGTTTAAAATCCCAAATGAATACCTGCTGATTTTGAGAATCCATTAAAATCCACCAAATTCTCAAATGAATACACCCCTCTTAGACCTTTCAACCATGTCTCTGGATGACTGAAAACCTTTTCCGAATTGCTTGCCTCATGCTGGATTCCTCTTGAATTTGATCTTCGAGAATCTCCTTGACAAGAATGCTAGATAATCATCCAAGTCATCAGATTCATCTCCACTCAATGCATCAAGTTCTTCAACCAACTTGCTTTTCCCTCTGCTACTTTCAGCTCCACCTTCACAAGTCTTTGAACTTGGTGTGGCTTGAGTGCTCTCCATCTTCTCACTCACCTGACTTACTGGAATATTGGCCACCAAGGCAACAGATCCACCTTTCTTCTGGATTTTCTCCACTTCCTCATCTTGCTGCATTTCAAGCTCATAGGTCTTCAGGATGCCATACAGTCTCTCAAGTGTAAAATATTTGTAGTCTTGAGAGTTCCTCAACGAGACTATCACTGGCTTCCATTCCTTAGGAAGAGATCTCAGAAACATTAGGTTGGAGTCCTTGGTTTCATATTTTCTCCCATACAACTTTAGACCATTCAGTAACTTTTGAAACCAACTGAATATGTCTGTTAGATTTTCACCAGAGGAGTGGTGAAAATGCTCATATTGTTGTATTAGGAGCTGCATTTTATTTTCTCCGACTTGCTCAGTTCCTTCACAGATTGTTTGAATAGTGTTCCACACTTTCTTGGCAGTGGTGCAGTTTATAACACAATCAAACATATCTTGGTCGATGCCATTGAATAGGATGTTCATAGCCTTCTTATTTTTGTGAATCTCCTCAAAGTCTTCATCTGTGTACTCAGCTTGATTCTTTGGAATAGGCCTTCCAGCAGCTACAGTGCCAGCATCTTGACCAATCCCAGAGTTGGCCTTCATTGGAACATGAGGTCCTTTCTCTATGCAATCTACATAGCCTTCATCGATGGCTGAGAGATGAAGGTGCATTTTTACTTTCTAGTGAAAGTAATTATCTTTGTCAAGCATTGGAATCTTCACACCTGTATCCTTCCTTCCCATGGTTTTGATCTTTAGACTTCTTGTATGTTAGAAGCTCGCTCTGATACCAATTGTTAGGTCTCAAAAATAATACTATACTGCCAAAAATAAAAAATAATTCCGAGAATATATCTTTATTGATAATAAACTCGAAGGGGTGTTACAACTTCTAATCCAATGGATTAGCTTCAAAACCTGAACACTCCTAAGGATAGTTTAGGCACGAGGACCTTCTACCTGACACTTCCTGAAAGCGGGCTAAGCCGACTTTCCTACTAGATGGACTGTCTAGCAGCTTACACTCCTAAGGATAGTTTAGGCACGAGGACCTTCTACCCGACACTTCCTGAAAGTGGTCTAAGCCGGCTTTCCTACTAGATGGACTGTCTAGCAGCTTACACAGAGAAGATATAAGAGAGAGAAGAGAAAGTTGTGTGTTGAGGTGTGTTATGAAATGAAATACAACAGGCCTATTTATAGGTTTTAGAAAGTCACTATGATGTACTATTCATGTGGGCCCTACTGCATAGTAACCACTATTACACCAACCATACCGTGTCTGCTAAGAAAATTTTCTTCCGTGGGCCCCACCAGCCACTATTTGTACAGTACCACTATTTGTACAGTACCACTATTTGCACAGTAATAACTATTTGAACAGTAACCACTATTTGCACAGTACCTGCATAGTAACCGTGCATAGTAATCTTGCATAGTAACCTTTGCATAGTAACTTTACATAGTATTACTATTTTTGGCTGCTTCTTTTAGGCTTCTCTCTTCTATTTCAAATATTCCGCTGAATTAATTCATCTTAGAAAATAGTTCAAGTACCAGATTAATTTAATTATTTATTATAAATAATTAATTAATCTATTACTTAGTTAATTTTCAGAACAATACCTTGAGATATTATGTCTATCCTTGATCGTCAATAGGCTTTGGCAATTCTTTCTGGAATTAATGTGTTGATCCTTCTCGTATGTGTTGACACTTAGTGCACTGGTCTGGTTCATAAGTGACTAGCACTGATCTTGATCTTCACACCTTCCTTACATTCCAATTGATTAGCCTGCAGCAGTATCTTCAAATAATATAAATACATGGAATCTTTTGGCCCTTCAACTGAATCATTTGTACATCTAATTCTGTCGCTGAGGCTTGATCATGTTAATGAACTTCTTTCAACGACTTGATCCTTGTCAGTGCTTGTTCTTCAAATTTCACGATCCTTGTATAGAGTTAATATTATTTATCTTTTATCCTAGTTGAGGTATATATGTCCTCTATTACATATTACATTACATTATGTTTTACAGTGGTACTATTTGCTCAGTACGACTCTTTATATTTCATTTTATCAGAGGTTGGCACTTTGATCATATCAACCAACAAAATATTATTATTGAGAGTTTACACCAGTCCATTTTTCGAATTGGTGGCACAATTGAGTCAGACTGGCAGTCCGCTAGATTAACAAGTACTTTCCTCTGAAGTTTATTTCAAAATATCAGTCCATTAAATATTCGGGAATTCTGTATTCTACTGGTCAATTTTGGGAAAGAGGCCCATATTAGAGAAAGAGAGACTTGTGTACCATCATACGGACACGAGAATATTTTAGGCACTATGATGCCAGGGTTAATTTATTAACCTATTATGATGCTAGCATACATACATACATATTATATTTCGTTGATATCGCATGGTAGCCGTGATCGGGCGAAGTGTGGTGTCATAGGAGGACGGTATTCCCGGTCGGATAGTTGATCGCCCCACCGAGATACCGAGAGGTTGGAAGCCCAGTTTATTCATTTCTCTTGAGTCATTAGATTTACACCAAATGAGTTTTTTTTCGAGTATTATGTTATCGAGACGAGTTCTGAGTCAATGTCAGATTGTTGATATCAGTCTGTTCATAAATTTCGAGTAATTCTTTTGGTAAATTTTATTTATATACCGAGTAAGGAGAGAACTTGCTGAGCACCATAGTTGCTCATTCTTTCTTTACAATATTTATTCAGCTATCGAGAAGGAGAGTTGCGAGACGTCCAACCAGGGATCCAGAGGAAAATGGAAAGCTCATGGCTATGCTGACAAAGACTAGAATATCCAGCTGGAACTTTTATTTTTCTACGTTTATGATCTTATGTAAGATAGTATTCAGAGATGTAATAAATCGTTTTGTAATAATGTATGAGCCCGATCTTGGATCTGTGGAGTGGGACTTCCCTGCTCCGTTATAATCAATATTTTGTTTATTATTGAGCTAACGTGTGCTGCAAGATACTGAGACATGTGTGACGACCCGGGTCCCCGGACAGGGTGGATTTGGGGGCATCATAGGTTTGGTATCAGAGCATTAATTATATTTTTAGGAATCGTACGAGCCTAGAATTATAACGCGACGTGAGAGTTTGGAGGTATATACAATATTGAGATTTTAGCACTTAGCGCTTTACACCTTATATATATCTACATATGTATCTAGTCAGTTAGAACCTGTTGTGACTGGTATTCCTTGTACTTTTGTAGATGTCTACTTCAGGACCAGTTGGTTTCTGCTCAAACAGAGACAGATCTCCTACACCTTACCCACATGGACCTCTAGATCCTAGCTCCGAGTCAGATAGTGACCCATCTGAGGAGTATATGCTCGTGGATGTGGACTCAGAGGATTCTTCTGTTCAGATATTCGTACCTACTCCCCCACCTGTGATAGACCTAGTGCATTCTTTAGACCAGATTGTAGAGATAGCTGACTCACCGATACCAGTGATTAACCAAGAGACTCCTACTCCAGAGATTGAGCAGCCAGATCAGATTCCAGCTCCTACCATGACTACAGAGACTATCGTGCTGTTTACCCTGAGATGTTCAGATATGAGACACCAGAGCCTATTACCTCAGAGCCGATTGATGAGAGCTAGCTATCACCTATCCGTACCGAGATTATACCCAGCCTTTCTGCTCCAGTGTCCACAATTGATACACCCACCAGAGTATCATCTTTTTCAAACTTGGTTACTACTCTTGTCCCAGTGTATGCTTCACACTACTAGAAAAACTGGAATAGACATCATGCCTTTAACATCGCTCAGAATTGCCACTGATGTTAAAGGTCCTTTTTAACATCAGTTTCGTAATAACCGATGTCTTTTAGTATTTTAGACATCGGTTGCCTGTACAACTGATGTTAAAGGTACCCCTAAAAAATTTTTGCCCCAGTTTTCCCCCCTTAGAAATTTTATCTCAAAACATCAAAACCAAAATTTCCCCCCACTAACCAAATAAAATTTCCCACCAATCCCAAAACTAAAACTTCCCCCCACTTAACCAAATAAAATTTCCCACCAATCCCAAAACTAAAATCCCCCCCACTTAACCAAATAAAATTTCCCACCAATCTCAAAACTAAAAAAATTAAATCATTAAAACATTAAAACATTAAAATTAAACTAAAAAACATAAATAAAAAACATAAACTAATTAATAAAACTAACATAAACATAGACAGTAACAATTATCTATCCTAGCTACCCTCGTCTATTCCACAGTACTCGACACCCCCCCTTTCTCTCTAAACCTTCGAATTAGCCCCCTTCTCTGCCGGCCGACGTCCTCCCCCTTTCTCTACCCCTCCGACACAGCCCCCCTTCTATCTACACAACTCCTCCCTTTTCTTTACCTAATCTCTACAAATCTCGACCTCAACTTCTTCGACACATGCAATCTCGACCTCAACTGGAAAGCTCGAAGCTCAATTGGAAAGCTCGAAGCCATCAACTGGAAAGCTCGAATCTCAATCTCGTTTGATTTCAAAGAAAGCTCGAAGCCATCAACTGGAATATTCAATCTAAATCGAACCCTAATTTTGGTAAATATTTATAGAACCCTAATTTTTTTATATCAACTGTGTTTTTTTTAGATTAGTAAGTAGCCCTACTTATTTTGATGGTTCTATCAACTGGATACCCTAATTTTGGGTAAACAAGTTTGGGTAATTTTGTGTTATTTATACCTAATTTCGATTTGGGTAAATATTTAATAAGTGCTTTATACTAGCTACGGGATTAACTTTTGGCATGTATATCTCTATTTATCTTTTTGCATGTATATCTCTGTTTTTTTTATATCTATGTTTTTTCTCTGTTTATGTAAATGTATTTATGTTTATGTATAATGTTGGCAAATATTTTGATAGAATGCACTTTTGAAATATGTGTTAGATTGTCTGCTGTGTTACTGTATGTGTGTATAATGTCGAGTATCATGTCCTTATTCATGTATGTAACTTAATAACTATTATCACACAGTAATACTAGAGGTGTCTTTTAAAATTGTTTTTACTTAGTAATTTTTATTTTTTAAATGTCAATTGGGGTGCGATACTTCACAAAGGAGCGAGATGATGCAAGGGTTGTCCAAAATAGTGGCATTTCTTTAGTTGCCAAGACGGTCCAAGTCTCTAGTGCTAAGGACTTGAATCCCGTGGAGTGTGATATGACATTTTATGGTAAAATTGAAGAAATATGGGAGTTGGATTATCATGCATTCAAAGCCCCATTGTTCTTGTGTAAATGGGCAGACAGTGATAGAGGCGTCAAGGTCGATGATCTTGGCTTCACACTTGTGGACCTAAGTCGACAAGGCCACAAAAATGATAAATATGTGTCTACTGATCAAGTGAAGCAAGTTTTCTACATCGAAGATCCAGTTGATTCTACATGGTCAGTCGTATTAAACTCAACAACGAGAGACTATCAGGAGGTGTATAATGAGGATGATTTAGGAGACACGACCTTGGAAAATCCCCCATTCTGTTCTGAAATACCTATAGTTGATGTTGTAGCCGATGATGATGAGACTAGTGTTGGCTATCAAAGAGAGAATGGCGAGGGAATTTGGCTTAAGAAGTGATTTGTATTATGTAACTCTGTATTTTGTGTCGTCCATATTTGACTTAAGAAGTGATTTGTATTATGTAACTCTGTATTTGGCTTAAGAAGTGATTTGTATTATGTAACTCTGTATTATGTTTAATGTGAAGTCTGGTGTAGTATATTCTTTGTCAGAATCTTTATATAGAAAGATTTTAGTTATTATTCATCTTAACTGGATACAAAATTATAAACTGTTTTGAACTTGTTTACTCGTAAATTGTAGTGGAACTCTTATTCCACTCATATTCTAATTACTAACTCTTATTAACTCTTACTCAGGGATTTGCTATTCAAAGGCGACCATTAAATCCTTTCTCCACCATTTTCGAGTATCTTCAGGTGAGCCTTTTAATCAGTGCTTGTTAAACAATAGATGATATAAGTAAAAAATAGAGAATTTACCTAGGCGGCTGAATCATTTCTCATTTCTCATTTACTTTGTTTCTTGATTACATTATGTACTGAATTCCAATTTTAATTACCAATCCGCAGGAATGACAAAGAAGCGGAAGTTAAGTAAAGTAACGAAAGTGAAGCAGCAAGAGGCAGACCCCCCACCAAACCCCCCAGCAGACCCCCCAACAAACCCCCCAGCAGACCCCCCAACAGACCACACACAGGCAGACTATGTTTCTCCAGACTCTGCTGCCCCAGAACCAACAAATACTAGTACACAATCTACAAAATCAAGGATGTCGGGAGGACCGCGAAGTGTTTGTGCTATGCACAAAGTGGTTATTAAAAAAGCTCAAGGCAAGAAGCTCAAAGTCCAGTACAATAGAATTGGAATTCCAGTTGGAGACACTAGGAAACCTTTGCAGTCCTACATAGGCATGTCAGCTAGGACAATGGTGCCAATTGACATTTCGTCCTGGCCAGAAGTGGACCCTGAATTAAAAGAAAACTTGTGGAGAGATATTCAGGTATTTTAAATTAATATTTCTGAATTTGTCCATTCGACATCGTGCTAAAAGATAATATAACAATTATATAACTTGTTTGCCCTTTAGGAAACATTCCACGTGGCTCCAGAAAGTCGAAAGTTAATTCTACAGTCGGTAGGTGCAAAATGGAGACAATTCAAGGCCAAATTAACTGCTGAGCATGTGCTCCCTTATGTCGGACATAAGAAGAAGCTAAGAAAGCCACCAAAGAAATATGCATTTGTTGGTAAGGATCATTGGAAACGATTTGTTGCAACGAGGAGCACAAATGAGTGGAAGGTATGCATTAATTTCATGTTTAATGTATACATATATGCAATTACGAAAACAAATATGTTGTTGAAAGGAAATATGCATATAGGAAATACATTAACGGAGTTTGGTATATTTGGTTGTAGGAAATACATGAAAAGCAGAGTCAAAGAGTGGGCAACCGGAAATATCCACACCGATTGGCAAGAAAAGGATACATTGGTTTACATGAAGACCAAGTAAGAGTTTATTTTTTAATGTCATTACGATTTACATGTTTTTTTTAAATGCGTGTTATATTTTTTTGAATGTTTGTTATATTTTTTGAACAGGTACGTAAAGGCCGGATTAAGCCCGATGTGGTACCTGACCCGGCAATTTTATGGAAAAAGGCCCGTAACCCTGACAGCGATATTGATGATAAGATAGACGAAGGGCTGGTAGCGGTAATTTCAAAAATTGTAAGATTTATTATTTTTTTGATTATTTCTTTTTCTAAATTACACATACGTAATCATTTCTTTTCCTGAATCACACCTAATTATTTTTTTGATTTTTTATTTTTTTAAACAGGATGTCTTACTCGAACAGCAGGAAAAGGGTGAATTTATACCGTTAGGAAGTACAGATGTGCTGACTACTGCATTGGAAACTCCGGAGCATTCCGGTAGGGTTCGGGGAGTTGGAAGCTTCATATCTCCAACAATCTTTTTCAACATCCCAAAAGAGAAAAGGATCCAAATTACCAAAGCTGAGTTGTTGGCTCGTGATAAAAAGAGGGAAGATGAGTTTGAGAAAAAAACCAAGATGTTGGAGTCGCAGATTGCTGAGATGAAAGCCCTGATTAGTGCATCCCAAATTCACTCACCAATACTGTCCGACAAAGGAAGCTATCCAGGAGAAAAAGAAGTAGTGATTGATGAAGAATTGCAGATTAAGAGTAAACCAGAATTTGCAAAAGAATTAATTTTGGACTTGGATGAAGATTGTTTTGCTATTGCTAAGTACCCTTCTCCACCGGAAAAGAAGGTATTTGAGCATATTTCTCAATTTTTTTTTTGTTACTGGACACTTATAATTTGACCTGTACATGTAGGGTGTGCACAGATGTGAGCTGGCAGTGGACAACATTGACAACAAGGTAGCTCATGGTCAGGTTTTTTATGATGATAATATGTGCATAAAAGTTCATGGAGTGCCTCTAGAGCAGGGATTTGTTCGTGTTTCAGTGGACGGAAGTATTAAGCCAAATGCCTTAGTTCCAGTTCCAGTAGCTGGTGAGATAGAAACCGTCCACCAAGCTATTGGAACTCATTTAGCGTGGCCTGAAAACATGATCACCTTGATCACCTCCACTCCTAATGTTGAGGTATATTTTCCTTAATATATTCCTTGGTAGTTAGTATGTATACAAACTGACTACAAATCAGTAATTATATTGTATAAATATAATTCAGGTTAATCATTAAATGATTGTTTATATGCAGAAAAATAAGAAGTTGCTGTCAAATAAAAATGAGTTGAAAAGAATGCATAGTCTCTTTAACACTGTGAAGCCACAGACTAAAAACTTGCCTCCTCGCTTTAAGGTGTTGTATAAACATGCAACTACATTAATGAGAGAAAGTGGAGACTCGATACAGATTCCATGTGATTTTGAAGTGTTTGGAAAAAACAGAACAATTTTTTTGTTGCATGAGAGTATAATTGCGTTGATAGAGTTTGAAATGATTGGGCAGGCTGTTATAGCAACATATATGGCGTAAGTTTTTTTTTTTCCTTTTTGTGAATCTTGTCTCATTTCACATATTTTGTAAGGATATTTACACAATATGTAATATTTTATTTGTAGGTATTTGCATACAGTGGTTAGAAATCTCGATGACTACTCAGATTTGTTTGCATTTATTGATCCTTCAACATTTAATTTGGATAAAGAATTTGAAGCTTATGTTGTTGAAAGGCTGAAAGGTGGATCTATGCGCGCTATCTTCATGCCTTATAACTACGAGTAAGTGAAGAATTTGAAGCTTATGTTGTTGGACATGTTGTTTGTATATTCGAATTCTCACTTTAATCTATTTTTAATAAAAACAGTTTTCATTGGATTTTGGTCATTTTTTGGGAATCTGAAATTTATATTCTCAATCCACTGCCTCATCAACCACATCCGCCACAATTGGAAGAGGCATTAACGAGGTAATATTAGTGATTTTCATTCTATTTATATTAGTGATTTCTCGGGTTTGACACTATTTTTATATTCCCTTTTATAGAGCAGTTAGATCTTCTAATGCTCAAGCAGGACGGGTGAATAAAAATCCCAAAATTAATAGACTTTCGGTAAGTATTTTATGCACTTTAAAGACGGATGCACCTGTAATTTTTATTTATGTGATCATTGACTAATTATCGATTTATTATTGGAATAGGGATGCCCTAAACAACCTGGTGGAAAAGAATGTGGGTATGCAGTCATGCGTTATATGAAAGATTTAATTGATGACAAGGAAATGACACTTATAAGCAAGGTATCATTTCTAAATTAATATACCTACCTTCTAAGTTAAGTTACATATTTGCTTATGTCTGATAGAAACTCATTTTATAACTCATTCCAGCAAGTTAAGTTACTTACTGGAAAATTTTAAAATTTCATAACTCCAGATAGATAGATATAAGATGCTACAGAAAATTCAAATATTTTAAGCGTATCATAAGGTCCAGGCCTTTAAGCTAATATCCACAAGCTTTACTACTCGAATCTACATGAGAAAGAGAACCATATTCAAAGATTTGCCAATTTATTGTCCATATTAAGACTTACTAAATCTACTAAATGCAAAAACTCAGAGCTAACTTACTTCCCCTTCCCATATGAAGTAGGTTCCATCCACTGCATAGTTAAGAAGTAGGTTACTGGACCTTACTTATACACTTAAATTTTAAAACTGTTTCTGGATGTTATCTTTATAATGTCTGCATTGCTTATAACTATGAGTTAATGTTTTCTGACAGTTGGGATAATGTTTTCTGCATTACTAATGTTTTCTGACTGTTAGGCTAATGTTTGCTTCATTTGTGTAAAATATGTAGTGGGGCACCAAGCAACGGAAGATATACACAGCTTCTGAGCTTGAAATCGTACGCTTTGAGACGCTTGACTACATCCAAGAAATGATGTAACATGCATGATCGATGACTAGTAGTTGAAATGATAGCCAAATGATAGGCAGACTAGTTGGTAGTATAGTACTTAGTTGTTTTTTCAAATTTCAAGTACTTGTAGTACTTTCTAATTTGGATTGGAATTATGTTTTTGGTATTGTTGTATTGGATTAGTTTGTAATGATAAATGATCAGGAAGTTTGGTATTTGTTTTTGTTGTGAATTTAGTATTTTTAGGTGGATATATATATATATATATATATATATATATATATATATATATATATATATATATATATATATATATATATATATTATATTGTGATTGGAGCATGCATCATAGACATCAGTTTTATTTGAAACAAATAAGCCAACTGATGTCTATTACTTACTATAACATCAGTCAAATAGAAAGAAACTGATGTTAAAGATTAACAACATCGGCTATTAACCGATGTCCTGAAAAAAACAACCGATGTCTATGTCAATGATGTTATAGGACCCCTCTTTTAACATCGGCTCATGACTGATGTCTAAAGTGTTTATAACATCGGATTGCAACCGATGTCCTAAGTATAATAACTGATGTCTTTGTGCCATTTTAACATCAGTTTCAGTTATCCACCTGATGTCTTAAAGACCTTTTGACATCGTTTTGGATTTCGTAACCGATGTTAATACAAAAATATACCTTATATATCATATGTTTAAATTGATAAAAACGTCATATTATGGCTATATAGAGAAGTTGGTAATGCAATTTTATCTTAAAAACTTGTAACGCCCCCAAATCCGAAGTCAGGAATCTGGGTCGTCACGTCACCATCCAATCATCTCGTACCTGTATTAATCTTACAACTCAACACTACACCAATCCAGACCTCAATCTTTCACACACACAAGTTAGAGTCTCAGAAACGATAATCAAATACAACACTAAATATTACAATTCATCTGTACAATCCAAAATCTTACACAAGCTCACTTATACAAACCGCACCTGAAGGTAAGTTTTACTAATATAGCTGAAAATCCTATCAGACTTACTTGTAGTATTAATCCGGAACTGAATCATCCCAGGGGTAATTCCTCTATTTCTCTTCTGTTGGTACGGAGCTAACCAACCCAATTCTTCTCTTTCTGAAAGGTTTTTATAAAGCAAGAATGAGCTACATAATGCTCAGCAAGTTTTCCGTTTTGAGAAATAATATAATTTGTCTCGAAAAAGATTTCCAAATTAATATAATACTCGTACTCAGTATGAAGTTTTAAGAAAATGATATCATATGAACAAATTAAGTTCATAATAACAATAATAATCTCTATATCATAGCAAAATAGTATACACTATAGTTTTGCTAAACATTTAAAAAGCTTTTAAAAATACCAGTTCAAGATACTGCTATGATAATTGCTTTTCATTATACGCAAACCAAACCATTTATAAGGTTCCAATTCAATATTTCTCAAGTTTGAAAATATATACATATACGTATATCATTTTCGTCAAAACACCCTACTGTTCAATATTCTGAACATGGAATACATTATTCAACCACTGTCAATATTATCGGTAACTCAGCACCTGGGCTTTCGTTACAATATTGCAGTACAATTCCAACTGGAAGAATAGGACTATTCCGGAGTGCAACCCGACACATGGTGATCAACCATTGTATCGTACAAAACTTCGCTACTAGTAGACGGGAGACGAACCTACTATGGAGGTCGTGGCCCTGACCGCATTCGGGTCTTATGATGGACTTGCCCACATGCAAGCCTCTTAAACTTGTACATATATCTTGATGGACTCGCCTACCTGCGGGTCTCTAACACTTCGATATATCTGTATCTGGATGGACCTGCCTACCTGCAAGCCTCTTACACCTTAACACCCTACAGTCCCCAGAGTCATTTTAAACCAGCTTTGGAACGAAACCTTTTTAAATCTTTACTTCCGGAAGAAAATGAGGAAGTAAGTTCATCATGTGGGTTGACCTTGGTCAACAAATTCTCTTTACTCAGGAAATTATTTCCAAAATTTATTTGGGAGTTATTCAGAGTTTTTTTTAATCACGTTAAGCCTGAACCTCCTTACTAGGTAGGTTACAGTTTGAAATCGTTCATGTAATTAGCGAAGGGAGAAAACACATTTTCTACTCACAAAACCTTGGGTTCCCAAGTTTTGATAAGTTGAAAAGTGGTTGCAGGCTTTTCGTCTAAGGATTTAGGGTTTAAATGTCATTTGGGAACCCCTGCTATTTTTAAATAATTTTCTGTAGGTTAGAAAATATTTAAAATAATTTTTGAAAGCCCCAAATAAATTTTTAAATAATTAATATGATTTTAAAATAATTTTGGAATATTTAGTAAATATTTAAATAATATTTATTAAAATAATTCAAGATAATCTTTAATCCAAATATATCCAATTTATATTTATTGGAATATTTTTAAATCAACATTTAAATAATGATCTGTCTACGGCGACCCCCGGGTTTTTATTACAATATTAATATAAAATATCTCCGACTCCGAATATGGGTACGCTTTACTCTAGGGCCTTTAAGTATATTTATATATATAAACTTATACACTTCCACGGGTTTATATCCCTTAGGCATATAAACCGAACCATAGTTGATAATTCATCAAAACAGTTTAAAACAGTTCATAGCAGGTTTATCACAACATCAACAATTTATAAAATACTTAAAGCTCAAGTTTCAAAAACTTGCATAGGCAGGATCAAAATATAATATTTCATAAACAAAAGCTTAGGGTTGGAAAACTTGCCTGCAATCCAAAGTACATCCCCTTAGGTTCCACTTGTCCCGAATAGTTCTAGAAACAGATATCAAATCTCGGTTAGCCTTCTTAATCGAATAGCTACACATAGCACTAGTAAGTATACTCAACTCCATTGACCGACTACGTGACTGCTACATCTTTTGTCTTTACGAGTCCTTAGTTATTTTCTATTAACACTTACCTTTGTTCGGCATTTCGCCTCCTCGGGTCCATTTTAACCATTTGTTACACTATCTTATTAATGACCGTTAATCCAATTCATTACTCCAGTACGTAGTCATGATGTTCCTTAACAACTTTCGTGTTTTAACCGACTTGTAATTGTCCTTTTATCTTAGCCAAAATGGCTCGTCAAAATGGTGCTCCTAGAGTTGACTTTTCGGGAAGTTACTATTATGCGACTCGCATTCCAATATTTTTAATAAATTGAAAATCCCATCATTAATTACGAAACCACCTCAAGGAGCTTCTTGAGTATTTTCAGTATTTATAAAAATTTCTTCGCTTTGGAATACACGAGTGTAGATAGGCGAAACGCATTTTAGAAACTTGGTCAACTACGGAGTGATACTATTTGCGCTAGTTTCACTAAAATGCTCATAACTCCTTAACCGTTTACTCAAATGACGCACCGTTTTTGCGTGTACAATCTAGAGAATGTCTACTTTGTAATTAAGCAAGAATTAGGTTCACACAGAAGACAAATAATTCGGATTTTACTGAACTATGCAAAAGCTTTACAGTGACTAGTGTCGTCGTGCAACTTTGGTTCCTACAATTTTAAAAAATTGAAAAATTAACCTTTTTGTACGATTCTTTTTGGAGTATCTTCTCCACTGACCGAAATTCGTACCATCCAAATTCAATGAGCTTTAAATATTATTAAGGGGTCCGAATATATTTTACAAGTTGGTACTTCATAGCAGTTTGGTTTTCGAATCGTCTTTACTAAAATGGACGTATCTCTTAAACCATAAATCACCTCGAGACGATCTTTATATGAATACAAACTACAAAACACGCTCTACACATTTATATCCAGTTGTGTTCAAAAATCTATTTTTTTTACAGTTCAAAAATCTTGTTTAAAATAACCCCAAAATCAAACGTGCATTACGACTGCTATAATCGTAACTATTCCCAAATTTAACTATGTTAAATCCATTAACCAACACAACCAATCAACAACCAACAATTTTAACATCATAATTAGTTCATAATCTTCAAGAACTCATCATCAAAATCAACCCATAATCAACAACTATCAAAATCCAATTATATATACTCTATACTCCATAAGTCAACATATACTTGAATCCCAACTTATATCTCAACATAAATCAAAGTATGGATGAGGGTTATACTTTCTTGAATCCTTAAAACACTTAGGAGTGGTGTAGCAATCTTGGAGAAGCTTGATCTATCCTTAACAAACCTTAAATTAACAAGAAACATCAAGAACACGATTAGTAATTTCGGAGTTACTATACCCCTCCTGAAAGAACTGGAAAAACGAGGGCCTTACCATGCTTTTCGGGACGATGCTCCTGAAGAAGAGTTATAGAACATCTCAATACCTTTCCAACAAGCTATAGAACACAAAATTTGAGTGAGAAATGAAGGAGTTATGGCTGTTGGAAGTGGCTGATGCTGTTTTGGCCAAAAATAGAGAAAATGTAGGGGGAGAACTTTTTGCTATCTTTTGGTAAATGTTAAAGTGATAAGATTTATTTGTTTGTGTGGTTTTTATCAAGGTATGCAGCCGGTTTCTTTTTGTTAAAGGCTAGGCTATGGCAAGCTTTATAGATTTGCTAGAGTCCTTGACAATCTTGGCTAATTTTCCATGAAATATGGAACTTGTCCCTTGCACTATTCTAGTTAATATCTACCTAGGTTTGTTGGATTCATATGTATCTAGTTTGCATGGCACTTAGCTTGCATGGGATACTTATTTGCCAACTTAACACTTGTCACGTAATTATTTTCGTAATTGCGATTAATATCCGAAACATTCCGCGATACAATTCTTTTTACTGAAATTCCTTACCATTGCAAACACTTGTAATTCATTTAAATGGTGGAATACTAAATCCATAATTCTCCTTTTCATAATGTAATCTTCGTATTCCTTAGTATCTCGTAAAATATGACCATTTGAAACAATGGGTTTCGTCAAAAACTAACGACTTTTACATACAATTATTTGCATCGTAAAGACGTAATATCAATTAGTAATCTCCATTTAATAATTCGTACATAGCGGGGTTGCAAAAAATTTTCGTCCACCCATAAAATCACTATTCATCCAAGTTTCAAATATTCGCAAAAATTATCGTTATTACAGTCTCCCCTCCTTAAAAGGATTCCGTCCTGGAATCTAAAATCTAAAGAAGATAGTCGTGGGTAATATTCCAGCTTCACCCTCTCCAACTCTCAGGTTGACACTTCAATCCTTTCGTTCTCTCACCTTGCCTTCATCAGCACCCTAGTGTTATCCTTCAACGCATGCTCTTTCCGTCCTGCACTCTTCATCGGTTGTCCTATAAATGACAACTCGTGTCCTACTACTTGTACGTTTATATTCTGTCGCATCCACAACATCCGCTTTAAGACTTCGTATCATAGGCACGTGGAATATCCGGTAGTCATAATTCATGTTCTAAGATAACATCAATACGTAAGATACTCTTTGTATTTCTTGGTTTGATTAGCACATATGTGCTGCCTCCCTTCAGCTGCTGCCGCCTATTTGGATAACATATAGCCTTCTTTGCTCGTTGAACTAGCTCGGGCCATTATATTTTTCGTTCGTTGACTTCTCTGTAACGCAAATAAAAATTGACACTTCCTTTCGTAGTAAGCTTTACAAGTGACGTTCTTAAGCTCACATGTTGACTATCGCGATAATAAAATTCCTATTATTGATAAATGATTATCCTCGACGCCCCGTGAAATTCAAGGCACGGTACTTAACATAAATTCGATTGTCTAGATACTCGTCTTACCTTGTCCTTTGGTCGCGAATCGTAATAGCACACACGTTCGATCTCATGGTCAAACATATTTAAATGTACCTTCAGTATTCGAGATTCACCATTTGGTCTTTATCTGTCACAATCGCTACAGAAGCTCCACGTTGCGCCACTACCTTTCCTGTTTATAAATCGATAATCTTCTACATGGAAAGTCTCTCTTTGGTAAATCAACTTGGTTGGTCTAATAATTAGAAATCAAATAGTGTCATCGCTTGACACGATATTTGGTGTCCCTATCATGAAATTCATTATAATACTCTTGTCCATGTTCTGGATTCTCTACAGGCGGAAATAATCCACTAGGTCTTTGTCATTCTGCTTTTGACATGTCAAGTTTGTACCTAATAATTTGCCAATACCATTCCTCGCATTCGGTCACCAAATATTCTCTTAATTCTCTATTGATCTTTGTCTTTCCTCATAATTCAGTCATTTTCCTATATAATATTCTTTATTGTATATACTATGTCCTTTCGATCAATTCTAACCAAATTCTGAATAATCCTTTCCATAGGTATCGACCACCACATTGGTCTTTTCTGGTAATGACGAATTCCTCCATCATATGACTTGTTCACTTTTACCGTCTTCTCTTCCTTATATTTAATTTATAATATGAAGATATACTTCTGGCTCTTGCGATAAAATCTTAACACTTTTCCTCGTAGGTTAACATCTCAATTTTCTATGTGAACCCTATTATGGATAATCCCTGATCACGATTAGTATATCCTATCTCGTACTCCTTACACTGTTTAGACACACAGGCAATCATCCCTTTCTGCTACACCAACACACCTCCTAAACTCTTAAAGATCATGACTCTCAAAGTCCCCTTTCTATCATCAAGTATAGCTAACAAGGAGATTGTTTCTAATATCTCATTTCGTTTTTAAAACTTTATTCATTAACCTATACAGGCTTCTGGCTCATTAGCCGATCCAAATGATACTACCAAAGTTTATAATGCTTATAACAGTGTGAAATGTCATCTTTGGCCCAGTACAGATGTCGATCTTGAGTTGGTGAAACCCACTTTTCAACCTTATCTTTGAAAAGCAACTGCACGTTTTAACTGGTCAATAGTTCCTCCATCTCTGATTAGGGGTATCGATTCTTGATGGTATATGTTAGATGTCATACTATCACCCCTTTATCACAATTGGTGCCAATCGATATGAGGCCTACATGCTGCTGCGGTTCCTAATTAACTCTATTAGGTGGTAATATCGAAGGATCATTAAGATATGTCCATGCATCCATTTGCTATTAGGTGCCTTTTAAAATTTATGTCTCTCTATGTGCATCAATCCCTTTAAGCTAAGTAAGCTTCACATTCTTACCATAATATTTCTACCCTTCTCGTCCCCCTCACTTCCATGTTAGTTTCCCTTAAAGGTTATGTCTTACATCGCAATCGATTTGCATTTCTTGAAGCAGGAAATGGCTCGGTAATTCCAAAATTCGTTAATATACCATTCTGACAACGTTTAGTAAGCGCGTACTCTAAGTTAGCTCACCATTTCTTATATCGTTCCTCTCAATCATATTAAAGGTCCATGTGGTATGTTCCAACATGGCTTTCCTACTGTGAATAATTACTTGGCATGATGCCCCGGCTGCATAACTACAACACTTGGTTTTCAATCTTGTATTGGGGCAACGGTTCACAATTGTACCTCCCAACCACCTTAGAATAATCACTTTTGAAGGGAACAGTTTCCAAAATACCAATGTCGTATAAAAGAATTCAATTATAATTTTCACATCAGGTGTTTCAAGGCTATTAATGAATCCCGAATGCTAGGAGTCTCAATGCCCAAAAGACAAATGAGGGATAGATAGAATACAATAAGGTTTATTCTTTCATGTCTTTATAAATTTGTATTATGATAACGTAAAGAATATTTCTCAAAAGTAATGACTGCTGGTTGCAAATGTTATACGGACGATCTTTACAAGATTCTTACATCGAGTGAATACTTTTCCTCTTGAACGATAAGAGGAAATCTAAAAGTCTCATTGATAAAAGTCAACAAATAGAAAGCAATTCTACTCCATAACAATAAAAATGAAGTACGTTGTCATTCAAGTAATCTATGATTTCAAATGAATCTTCATGATATGAATGAAATAATGGAATAAATTCAAGTGATATACAACCTGATAAGAAAATGGGTAAGAATTCAAGTTGAATGGGCGACCTTGCTATGTCTCAATCAAATAATTCATTTAAACTTTCATCATCATACTTTACCGCATGCAAAATGCATTGAAGAATTGCTGAATGAATTAAATTGGGCGATGGACCAATGAAACAATAACTAGTCCTTTTCAAGGAAACAGTAGCAACTAGCTAGATGTTCTTCATAATGTTACAATTTTGACTAGTTAGAACAATCAACTAGTCATTCATTTTGACATATCAACTATCCAGTTTCAATTGGCCAGAATGAAATTTCAACATCGTAGCCTATTGAAGAAACTTTAGGCTACTCAGATAGCGAATTGAAATAAGAAGTTATTAGGTTTGGACCAAAAAGGAAAAATATAAACTCTGAATAAAATGTTCTTGGTATCGGAAAAATCGATAACCTCTCTTCAAATATTACTTATTAGTGAAACAGTCCACCTAAGGGTGCCTCTGTATACATACTTTGTCTGGTCCAAGTGTCCAGCAATAGGATTAAATTTAGAATACCAATATCAAAATGATACTCTTACTATGATTTCAATGTACGATGTACAATCTCATCTTGAATAGAAGAAAGAATTCACGCGGAATATATGGATATTAAATCATCCATGTTCTCAAAAATTTGTTAAATATTTATGAACTCAACTGAAGAGTGCAAGTACGAGCAATCAAACATCAACATTCATTAAGGAATATTCGTCGATTAATGAGGGAAATGTTTGTTGAAAATTCCTTGGGTAATTGAAAGAAAGTGTAAATAGGCCTGGGCAGAACAAGATAATCATAAACCTCGAAATGCTCATGGATCAAATAAAATACTTTGGATAAATCCTGGTTTAGAAAAAGTATATCACTGGTTGTCATTCCACAAGTTCGAGGTAGAAAGCTAGAAGGGTTACCTGATATACTAATCGAGATAACCTGGTTCACGCATAAATTAAATGAAGTAGTGCACCAGCCAGTAATTACCAAAGTAAGTTGATGACTATTCATGCATCTCCTTATCACCATTACTAGGATAACTCCAACTCTTCGTCTTCGTAATACAAGATATCCACCAGTGTGTCTCTCAATCATCATCTTAAAGCCACTCATCGAGTTAGGGTTTCGCAATTATATCTATTATTTCTGTGCTTTATCTTGAAGACCATGCTTCACATCATTCCAGGGACACCTACTAAGTCCATAGGGTCCTACTTCATGCCTCCGATATAAATCACAAGTGGCCAGTTTCCCCTGGGAACAGATCAAAGAGATCTCTCAAGGATCTCATTGCAATCCATAGGTTCAGTGGCGGGTGTGTGCACGTGAACATACGTTACCAACAATATAGAGGTCTACAAGTATATATATGTAGTCTCTGATAAATTCTCTATCAAAGGATTCCGCTCTAGACTCACTTGTCTCTCTTCTAGTAGATCCTGAGATCGCCGCATTGCTCGTTACGACCATATCCAACTTCACTGGAGTTATATCGTTAATTCCCCGTGTTTGTTCTTCGAGTTCAACCATCACGTCCTAACGTACGAAACGTACTTGATGTCGTCTAGTATGCTAGTCTTACGAAAACGTTCTCGTATAACATATGTAAAATTCTCCATCGAGGGTAATGGAATCCATAATGGTATAGTAACCACTTTCTCCGGTAAAATCGTTACTTGTCGAAAATCAAGTCTTATAGCCACAATAAAGGCCTTTCATTATTCAAGTACTAGTACCCTTAATTATGTAAGGAAGTCTAAAGTTCTTGATTATTAAAATGCCGTTACCTTATGGCTAAACTATGAAGGACTATGGGCAACAAAATTTATGCCAGCCAAGTCATCCAATCATATTGGCAATATTACTTCTTCCTCAATTACTCTTGAGGTTTCAGTCTACTTTCTATATCATTACATCTGATAAGTCAGGTACGACTCTCAACACTCTACTCATCATTCTGAAGGTCTCTAAGGATTATATCGATCCTAGTATAATACCTCAAGTAAACACTCCAATCAACTCCACTCACCGGTACCTCTTTCGGTAATCCAATAGTAAACTTACTATGATCTCTTACGTCATTCTCCTACTTAGACTTAACTCTCAACACTCTCATTTCGGAGTACTATAACTTATTGCTCTGACACCATTTTTGTAACGCCCCCAAATCTGAGGTCAGGAATCTGGGTCGTCACGTCACCATCCAATCATCTCGTACATGTATTAATCTTACAACTCAACACTGCACCAATCCAGACCTCAATCTTTCACACACACAAGTTAGAACCTCAGGAACGATAAGCAAATACAACACTAAATATTACAATTCATCTGTAAAATCCAAAATCTTACACAAACCGCACCTGAAGGCAAGTCTTACTAATACAACTGAAAATCCTATCAGACTTACTTGTAGTATTTATCCGGAATTGAATCATCCCAGGGG
This sequence comes from Saposhnikovia divaricata, assembly GCA_036435485.1. Lineage (NCBI taxonomy): Eukaryota > Viridiplantae > Streptophyta > Magnoliopsida > Apiales > Apiaceae > Saposhnikovia > Saposhnikovia divaricata. The sequence goes on from CM071594.1 coordinate 198,018,737, forward strand.
TAATTCCTCTATTTCTCTCCTGTTGGTACGGAGCTAACCGACCCAATTCTTCTCTTTCTAAAAGGTTTTTATAAAGCAAGAATGAGCTACATAATGCTCAGCAAATTTTCCCTTTTGAGAAATAATATAATTTGTCTCGAAAAAGATTTCCAAATCTATGAGCATATATCTTATGTTATCAAAATATAACTCGACAATATACATGTCCGAGTTTTGAATAAATACTCGTACTCAGTATGAAGTTTGAAGAAAATTATATCATATGAACAAATTAAGTTCATAATAACAATAATAATCTCTATATCATAGCAAAATAGTATACACTATAGTTTTTCTAAACCTTTAAAAAGATTTTAAAAATACCAGTTCAAGATACAGCTATGATAATTGCTTTTCATTATACGCAAACCGAACCATTTATAAGGTTCCAATTCAATATTTCTCAAGTTTGAAAATATATACATATACGTATATCATTTTCGTCAAAACACCCTACAGTTCAATATTCTGAACAGGGAATACATTATTCAACCACTATCAATATTATCGGTAACTCAGCACGTGGGCTTTCGTTACAATATTGCAATACAATTCCATTTGGAAGAATGGGACTATTCTGGAGTACAACCCGACACATGATGATCAGCCATTGTATCGTACAAAACTTCGCTACTAGTAGACGGGAGACTAACCTACTATAGAGGTCGTGGCCCTGACCGCATTCGGGTCTTATGATGGACTTGCCTACCTGCAAGCCTCTTAAACTTGTACATATATCTTGATGGACTCGCCTACCTGCGAGTCTCTTACACTTCGATATATGTGTATCTAGATGGACCTGCCTACCTGCAAACCTCTTACACCTTAACACCCTCTAGTCCCCAGAGTTGTTTTAAACCAGCTTTGGAACGAAACCTTTTTAAATCTTTACTTCCGGAAGAAAATGAGGAAGTAAGTTCATCATGCGGGTTGACCTTGGTCAACAGATTCTCTTTACTCAGGAAATTATTTCCAAAATTTGTTTGGGAGTTATTCGAAGTTTTTTTTTATTCAAGTTAAGCCCGAACCTCCTTACTAGATAGGTTACAGTTTGAAATCGTTCATGTAATTAGCGAAGGGAGAAAACACTTTTTCTACACCCAAAACCTTGGCTTCCCAAGTTTTGATAAGTTGAAAAGTGGTTGCAAGCTTTTCGTCTAAGGATTTAGGGTTTAAATGTCATTTAGGAACCCCTGCTATTTTTAAATAATTTTCTGTAGGTTAGAAAATATTTAATATAGTTTTTGAAAGCATTAAATAAATTTTTAAATAATTAATATGATTTTCAAATAATTTTGGAATATTTAGTAAATATTTATTAAAATAATTCAAGATAATCTTTAATCCAAATATATCCAATTTATATTTATTGGAATATTTTTAAATCAACATTTAAGTAATAATCTGTCTACGGCGACCCCCTGGTTTTTATTAAAGTATTAATATAAAATATCTCTGACTCCCGATTTAAGAAAATATGGGTACGCTCTACTCTAGAGCCTTTAAGTATATTTATATATATAAACTTATACACTTCCACTAGTTTATATCCCTTAGGCATATAAACCGAACCACAATTGATAATTCATCAAAACAGTTTAAAACAGTTCATAGCAGGTTTATCACAACATCAACAATTTATAAAATACTTAAAGCTTGAGTTTCAAAAACTTGCATAGGCAGGATCAAAATATAATATTTCATAAACAAAAGCTTAGGGTTGGAAAACTTGCCTGGAATCCAAAGTACATCCCCTTAGGTTCCACTTGTCCCGGATAGTTCTAGAAACAGATATCAAATCTCGGTTAGCCTTCTTAATCGAATAGCTACACATACCACTAGTAAGTACACTCAACTCCATTGACCGACTACGTGATTGCTACATCTTTTGTCATTACGAGTCCTTAGTTATTTTCTATTAACACTTACCTTTGTTCGGCATTTCGCCTCCTCGGGTCAATTTTAACCATTTCGTTACACTATCTTATTAATGACCGTTAATCCAATTCTTTACTCCAGTACGTAGTCATGATGTTCCATAACAACTTTTGTGTTTTAACCAACTTGTAATTGTCCTTTTATCTTAGCCAAAATGGCTCGTCAAAATGGTGCTCCTAGAGTTGACTTTTCGGGAAGTTACTATTACGCGACTCGCATTCCAATATTTTTAATAAATTGAAAATCCCATCATTAATTACGAAACCACCTCAAGGAGCTTCTTGAGTATTTTCAGTATTTATCAAAAATTGCTTCGCTTTGGAAAACACGAGTGTAGATAGGCGAAACGCATTTTAGAAACGTGGTCAACTACTGAGTGGTACTATTTGCGCTAGTTTCACTAAAACGCTCATAACTCCTTAACCGTTTACTCAAATGACGCACCGTTTTCGCGTGTACGATCTAGAGAATGTCTACTTTGTAATTAAGCAAGAATTCGGTTTTGGACAGAAGACAAATAATTCAGATTTTACTGAACTATGCAGAAGCTTTACAGTGACTAGTGTCGTCGCGCAACTTTGGTTCCGACAATTTTATAAAATCGAAAAATTAACCTTTTTGTACGATTCTTTTTGGATTATCTTCTCCACTGACCAAACTTCATACCATCCAAATTTAATGAGCTTTAAATATTTTTAAGGGGTCCGAATATATTTAACAAGTTGGTACTTCATAGCAGTTTGGTTTTCGAATCGTCTTTACTAAAACGGACGTATCTCTTAAACCGTAAATCACCTCGAGACGATCTTTATATGAATACAAACTACAAAACAAGCTCTACACTTTTATATCCAGTGGTGTTCAAAATCTATTTTTTTACAGTTCAAAAATCTTGTTTAAAACAACCCCTAAACCAAACGGGCATTACGACGGCTATAATCGTAACGATTCCAAAATTTAACTATGTTAAATCCATTAACCAACACAACCAATCAACAACCAACAATTTTAACATCATAATTAGTTCATAATCTTCAAGAACTCATCATCAAAATCAACCCATAATCAACAACTATCAAAATCCAATTATATATACTCTATACTCCATAAGTCAACATATACTTGAATCCTAACTTATATCTCAACATAAATTAAAGTATGGATGAGGGTTATACCTCTCTTGAATCCTTAAAACACTTATGAGTGGTGTAGCAACCTTGAAGAAGCTTGATCTATCATTAACAAACCTTATGGTAACTCGAATAACTTGTAGAAGGGGGGGGGTTGAATACAAGTTATATAATCGTGTCTGATTTTTGCTTGATTATATGAACAAGAATAAACGAAAGAATCAAACTTTGTTTGTATTAAAATAATCAAATACAAACTCTACCAAAGGTGTACAATACCTTTAGCAGCTGCTGACAATATAAATCTCTCTCTCTGTTTGTTTCGAACTCTCGAATACAAATCTTACGAACTCACTTGCTCACTCACGTACGAACACTGTTTACAATGATATAGAGAGAGTATTTATAATGCTACCTATCAACTAGTAACAGTTATAATCTATCTATGACAATGTTCTGCCGTTCAGTTGATAGTTTCCATCAATAGAGAATTCATTTCCTTCACGATATCTTCTTGCTTGTTTTCCAAAGATCCTATTTTATAGCACTTGCCAGTTTCTGTAGCATCCATAATGACATCATCAGTAACACGACCGACATCATCAGTAACATGACTGATATCAGAATTTCCCATTGCATCAGGATCTGATTATCCCATCAGTATTTGATCATGATCTGACATATTGTATCAAGATCTGCTCCTCTGTTCCTGACATGTAGTCCCCGATACACTGTTCCTGACATGTAGTCTCTGACGCACTGTTCCTGACTAAATTATACAGATTACTGTTTAACACATATATCCTAAACAAAGTGCTAAATCCTTTATAAGATCAGGATATACAAGAAGTATTAGCAAAATTCTATTCTTAACATCACAACTTATGAATTATTCATAACAATCTCCCCCTATTTATGCTTTAAAATCTGAAGCATAAATCTAAGTTGTAGATATCAAAACATATAACAATACAACCATAATAGAATTTATGAATTCAAGATCATGAAGTTAAGTTAAGTACCTCCTTCTTCAGATATTGACATGTATCTAGTACTTAGAAGAAAGAATTCAACTATTTGATGCTTCTTTTCCTTTACCACTCCTATGATGAAATTTACCAACTCTATCACCCTTGTTTCTGCTCCCAGTCTGTTTATCTCCCCTAGTCTGTTGTTATTGTTGTCTCTGAATTGTCTTTATCTCCCCCTTTTTGACATCAGCAACATTAATTCCAAGAGATTCAGTAACAGAACAAATGAGATTCATCAGAACTGCTTGATTTTCCATAATAGTGACTTGGTTATTTTCAAGAATTTGAAGTCTCGATTGAATATCACTTTGAGATTTCTGAATGTCCTTAAGAATTGTAGAATTGACTTCAAAGTTGGAAGTGCTTGTTGTATCTTCAGATTCAGATGCAGAAAGAACTTTATCTTCAAGCCTTGTAGAAGAAGTTGCCTGTTTAGAATGATATTCAAGTAATAACATTTGAGTAGAAGTACAAACATCTTCATCTCTCTGATCTGGAGCTGAAGTATGATCATCCTGTCCTTCACCAGTATTCTGTGCACTAACATCTACAAATCCTGACTCCTCCTTAAATTGATCAGATATTGTTGATGTTTCAATTCTAGCTGATATTGGAAGTACATACAAAGGAATACTAGGATCATTAGGAATTTCTTCTGGTACTGATTGAGTAGAAGTTTGTCTTAGCCTTTCACCTCTTCTGTTAATGATCTCTGCAAGCCTTTCTTTCTGTTTCTGAGCTTTAACTTCTGGCTTTGCATTGTGATGTTCTAATTCATTCTTCTCATACATGTTGATAAAAGAATAAGTACCAGCAACCATACCAAGATTTTCAGACCAAGATTCAGGAAAAACCTGATCCCAGAAATCAAACGATGGTGGTTTCCTAATTTTCTCTCCCTCACTATGGAGTTGATCATCCATACCCTCATTCTCACTTTGACTATCTAAAGTCAACACTCTTTCTACCTCTCCTTTTGCCTGATCAGGAGCCAGCCTCTCTGTGTGTGGATCTATGTCCATCTTTTCAAGTGTATCACTCAAATTTGGATAAGTGCTCTCATGACCTACAGAAAAATAGGGGTTAGAAGAAGTTTTTATACCTGAGCTCACATGGAGAGAGGGTTCCTCATATGGCATGGGGCTTGAGGTTTTCTCCAAGGAGTGAGCTGCTATAGTCTCTGAATCCTTAAAAACATCTACTTTCTTTCCAGAAACTACAGACTCCAGTATACCACTTTCAGGTTTTACACTAGACTCTGATGTCTTCAGTAATACTTCATTAGACACCATAGCTAATATGCCACCGTCTTTAAGTGTTGGTTGCTGAGACACACCCTCAAGGTGGATAGACTCTGACAGAACAATATGAGTTTGATCTTCAGAAAAATCAATCAAAGTCATTCCTCCCATATCGTAGGGTTTCTCACTTGCAATTTCAGTCATCACAGAAGACCTTTCAGCATCATCAATCACAGTTTTTGAGTCATCCAACCTCTGACTAGATGGTTCTTGTGTTGTTGTGGCTGTGATATGATCTATTCTACTATTCACCACTGGCGCAATAGTATCTTCTGTTGACTGCTTCCCTCTATCAACTACCTCCTCTTGTTCACCTTGAGCTGAAGCATCTTCAACAATGACATCCTCATCAAATAAATATGCATGAAGTGATCGAAGTGCAACATGCTTAGGAAGTCCAAATCTCTTGTGTAACTCCTTTCTGACTGATACATAGAAGTATGTCTTCATTAAATCAAGCCTTTGATGTAACAGTCCATATTCTTCAGGAAATGAAAGTTTGGGAACTCTTTCAATCAAAAAATCTAGAACAGACCTGGAAAGCTTCACTTTCAGAGAAATAAGTTCCATAGCCAGTCTGTATGTCAATGTAGCTTCCCATGAAGAATCAAGATCCAGATCTCTCTTGCCAGATACTGACATGGATATAGCATTATTTGAAGAGACCTGCATAATGTCAGTTGGACTTGACACTGTGTGTGTAGGTGACAAATGAATCTTTCTCCTTGTTCTCCTAGTATAGTGAGCAACAGATTTATCTTGAGAAGACTCAAGAGGTGTAGACACAGAAGTGATCTTGGGATGAGATCCTTTTTGAATAGACACAATCTTTTGAGAGACGGTATCCAGTATCTATTTTTCCTTTTTAAGAACTACGGCCTTTTGAGAGACTACAGCCTGGATGTGACTAGGTGTTCCATCTCTTTGTCCTAGCTTAGAAAGTTGAATTGCAACCTTCAATTCTGCTCTCTCAGCAAGAGATATATTATCATCATCTTCACTAGAACTACTACTTGAAATAAGAAATCTTCTCTTCCTTACAACTGATGTCTTTTGAGAAACACCAGAGGTTGGCTTCTTTGAAACAATAGGTTGTGGATCAAAATTTGGTTCTTGAATTGTTTCAGAGACTGTAATGTTTTTTGGATACTTGGGTATACACAGGGGGGTTCTCCTCCAATTGAGATTCCTGAGTCATTTCACCACCAAAGAAAGAAGAATTATAAATAGTAGAAAGATGAGTTCTTAGAAGTACCTGAACATGATTTGGATAGTGTAAAGTAGGTATTTCATCTAGATTCTTTTCACTGTCCTTCTTTGTAATGTCAGAGAAAATTCGCTTTTGCTGTACATAAGAAGAAACACAATACTCTCTACCAAATCTAGCTTCAACATCAGGAATGAAATGGTTAATAAATAGTTGCATGAATCTGTGATAATAAACCATATTCCTGTCATGATCTCTTGACCCAAGTTTTATACATATCTGACTTAAGATAATGTGACCAAAATTAATTACTCTGTTATAAAGCAAAGCATATGCAATATGTGATGTAACAGCTGTAATTTGTTGAAAAGAACTACATTTACCAGTAAAGCATTTAGCAATTTGATCAAAGAAAGAAAGACCATTCTTTTCTAAGAAAAGATCTATTTAACTGGCTCATGTTATCTAGAGGTCCATCATAACCTAATTTAGATAACATAGTTCTCACATCATCATCAGATGGCACATTCTCAAAATTTGTACTAACAGGTAAGCGAAGTACTGAATTAATAACAGATTCAGTAAGATCAAATGAGTCTTGTCCTAAATGTAGAACAATCTTACCTGATTGACTCTGAGTAGAATCAATTACCTCAGCATTCTTCCAAGCTTGTGAAACAGCTACTTGATTAATTTGTGGAGATGCTGTCAAGGCATAACTCACTACAAGGAATATGGCCTGTCGCAACACCGAAAAAGTGTATCATTAGGCTCCAAAAGTGTTACAATACCTGTTTATGCAACACTTTTGCTAAAAGTCAGTGTTGCATTTGCCGGCGTGGCAACAGCCTTCTGTAGCAACGCTTTTTCTGTTTATTGCAACGCTTTTCAAAGTATTACAAAAAGAGTTTGGTGTAGTTTGTTGTAACACTTTTGCATGTTTTAGCAACATTTTAAATATGTTACAACAGACGAATGCAACACTTTTTTGCAACATTAATTGACTTAAAAATGTTACAAAGTGAGTTTATTGCAACATATTTTTGCAACATTATTATGCATTTTGCAATACTTTTGGTTTTTTTTGCAACGTTTATATGCAACATTTTGGAACCTTTTGCAATACTTTTTGATATTTTTGCAACATTTCTCTGCAACATTTTAATTACTATTGTAATACTTTTAAATTTTATTGGCAACACTTTTTTGCAACATTTTTATTAGTTCACATTGCAATGTCCTGTTTGAAATTTCAATATCCATGCATGAAAGCATATACCAAACCAGAAATGACATTTCATTAATGTCCAACCAAACCAAAAATGACATTTCATTAATGTCCAACAAACACGTCAATAAAGAAGGCCAAACATTAAACGCATAGTCTAAAGTCGAAACACACACAAGTCGACTTACACGTACCAAAAGTACGTCACTCTACGTAGTCTAAATAGTTAATGTTACTACACCAAAAGCACGCATATAGAAAGCAATACTTATGCACTGATCGTCAATCATCATTTTCGTCGTCGGCCTCGTGAGCATTGTCATCAGCGCGATCATCCTGCTGCTCATGGTCACTGCCTTCCTCACTTTCGTCACTAGATGCAAGACATAACTCTTCGACATCAAGGTACTTAAAATTTGGATTGATTTCTCCCAATTTTGCTACTACCTTTGACATTTTCTCACACACCCTTTAATCTACCATCTCCTGCATTTCAGCCATGATTTCCTCCCTTAAAGACTTTTTCAGATCATCAATATCAGGAGTACTACTGGAAGTACAAAGTTTTGGCTGCTGAGCTATCATCATTTTTCTGCATTTTCTAGATCTTCCTAAAATCCAATTTGGTCCATGTTTTGGTTTTTTGACTTGTTCGCCCCCACTGCCAGCTTCAACAGTTGTAGTCTACGAAAAAGCATGATTAAACAAAAATACAATACATTAAAAAAGAAAAGAAAGTCTGCCTTTAAAGGAAAAAATTGAATAGATGAAAAGGACTAAAAATGTAACACCCCCAGATCCGGGGTCCGGGATCGGGTCGTTACTGTCTCATAACTTATACACAATACTTGACTTGAGTCCAAAATCAATAAGTAGCATGCTATTATCCCACAATAATATCCACTTACACACACACACACACACAGTTATAGTCCCAGAGATGAAATTGAAATAAGTCTTACATAAAAAGGGGTTTACGAATGAAAGTTATTACAATCCAAAAAGGATAACATCATAAGTTTAAAAGTTTTGCCGTTGATTACATTAATTATACATATAGTTAAACAGGAAACAAAAGCTGTCTAACTATGCTACCTCAGCAATGGCGACTAGCTACTCAGCGGGGAGTTCGGTGGGTAGGGTAACACGCTTGCGCTGAGTGCGCCTGACGCGAGCCATCTGCCCTAGCTGTTGTTGTGACATAATATGAACAAAGCAAGGGTGAGCGAAAGCCCACCAACAATAATATAACTGAACATTGATACATATATACAGTAGTTCAAGATATCCTTTGAAATCATATGCCATGCCTTCATGAAGTTATTGCCAGTATAATATAAAGGATGAAGTTACCAGGTAACTCAAAGTATTTGTTTGTAGAAATATCTGTTACATCAAAAGTAAGCGAGATATTCTCATTGTCATTAAAAAGAGGAACTTGCATGAAAAGATTGCAATTCCAGTTATGAACACTTTTCCAACTCTGCCAACAATAATCATGTTGCAGGAAATAAATAAGTTTGGATGATGAACCAATGATGGAGTATTCACCGCGCCCGCTGTTCCAATCTTGATGATCAATCGAGATCGTACAGCTCAAATTAGATTTACTACCGGTAGAAGGAAGAACTGACGGCTTTACTTGTCTACCGCCTTACTAGCTCTCCCCGGCCAACGGTTGGGCCAAAGGAGATGGACCGGCGCTACTCGGCCTCTTACACGACTCCTAGTTCAAATAAAATTCATGATTCTGAATGTAACGTTCGTCCCCCTTTCCCCAAGTATAATACTTGTTGATAAGACTCCACAAAGTAGTCGTATCTAGTTGGAAAGGAAAATTCACCAATAACTTCCAAGCTACTGCTTGGTAACGAATCTCAACTTGTTCCAACAATCTTACCCCTCGAAAGATGAGAAGGTAAACAACGACTTAATAAGTCAATAGCACCCGAGTTGAGAGTGAAGAGAATACTTTATGACCGGGAAGTCGACAAGATACTTAACATTTTCCAGGTAAGGTTCCCTTATTGTTAGGGAGATAGACTCAAAGAAGAATGATGTCTGAGAACCTTTCTTGATATGTGATTAATAAAAATATGACTCCGAAATATTTTCTGTAATAATCGAAGAAGATAAACCTTATCGAGGTTATTCTAAGTATGGAATAAATATTCAGAGAATATTTATTGAATTAAAATATTTTACAGAATATTTAGGAATATGAAAGAATATCTTTAATCAGAGTATTTCTCAAATAATCCTTGAAGAAATATCGAGAGAATATTTATTGCATAATTAAATATTCAAATGAATATTCAAAATAATATTCATTAATTAATAAGACCTGAAGGGAATATTTAAAATATTTAAAATAATATTCGATGATTAAATAGAACCCTAGATGAATATTCAAAATAATATTCATAATTAATTAGGAATTTAAATGTTTATTGAAAAAAATAATATTCATTTAATGAATAATATTCTAAATGAATATCTATTAATATTCATTTAGTAATCAAAGCTTTAAAGGAATATTCGAGATAAGACTCGATAAATAAATCAAGCTTCAGATGAACATTAAAATAATATTCATCAGGTAATTACTATCTTAAATGAATATTCAAAAGTAATATTCATTTAATGAATAATATTCTAAATGAATATCCAAATAATATTCATTTAGTAGTCCAACCTTTAGAAGAATATTCAAAATAATAATCGATAAATAATTCGACTCTGAATGAATATTAAAAAATATTATTCGTCGAATAGTTACGTTCAAATAATTATTTAAAGTGGGGATTGTTAAATAAATAATCTCGAACGAATATTCAAATAATATTCGTCGCCCGAATAATGGAAAATATTTACTTAGATATTTTCTTTCGAGGTAATCTCGATATGTCAAGAAATATTGACTCCCGGTCTATATTTGATGAATAAGATGGATACGCCCTTCTATGAGGGTCTTACAATAACCTGCTTATAATTGATACGTTAGCTATCTAATTTATAAGCCAATAAACAATCAGGGAACAAGCATAACGATATAACTTGAAAGTAGGCATGCATACTATGGCATATGTATAACAGAAAACATATATATATATATATATATATATATATATATATATATATATATATATATATTCAATCACAACAACAGCCTAAAAGAAGGGAATTGAAACTTGCCTGGTAGTCGAGTACGGTAAGGGGTAGTGGTAGCGGGTCCCGGGTCAGCTTGGTGATCTATAAATAGCCAAGGCATTCGGGATTAATCACTTAACATCTTAAAAGTTAAGTTATACTTAAATCGAAACACGTTCTCGAGTTATCTCGTTATACCCCTTTTAGTGGATTCCTTTTATCATCGATCCGACCCGACATTCGTTCGTTAATACGACATGTCATTGTACTTACACTTGGGACATACTTAAGTCATACAAGTTCTAAAGTCGATCCTTACGAATCAATATTATACTCCGAGTTTTATCGCCCGTTTTCTAAGTGTTTTACCGATGTTATAATCAAGCGGGTTTTTAGGGGTTCGTTCGCGTTTAACTTCGATTCCAACATTTTTATAAAATCGGAAAACAATCCGTTTGACATGTGGTTTTCTCTCATACCTTCCTTATGACCTCTAGTATTTATTTACCATGATTAGCAACCGAAATACTCATGTTAAGGGGGTTCAATTGCAGTTACGAATTCGTACTTACGGTTTCGAACTACTTTTAGTAAATCGGCCGTAAATCCTAAACCGTAAGTCCGTTTGATCCGATTATTTTTCCAAAATGATCTACGACTCGAGATCTACAAGGGTATGTTATATACTTAACCAGATCAGTGAATTATAGCTACAGCTATGCACGAGTTTCAAGGTGTAACGAAATTCCGGCATTATAACGGCTATAAATCGAGCGTTCCAAAAATTATAACATCAAAACCAAGCCACACCGGGCATAATACACATCTTATATACATGATTCTCATCCAAATCTGTCCAAGATCATATCACTTCATCCTTATAATCATCATATGTTTCAACCACTACAAGATAATGCTAATCAAGTTTACAACCATGCTAATATCATAACTATACTAAAACTCATCAAGATCATGCATATACTTAAAGTAAAACCTAGGGTTTCAAGAGAGTTATACCTTCCTTGGTGTGTCTAGGAGTCTAACAAACCTTGATCTAGTCCTTGGATCACCTTAATATAGCTTAGAGCAACAAAGAAAACCAAGAAAACAAAGTTAGTTTCTAAGGGTTACTATTCATCATCACTTTTGTAAAAATCATAGAAAATAGAAAAATAAGAGTTTGTCTCTCAAATTTTTACCACATCTTGGCCTCTTCATAAGCTTTGCTTTGAGTCCTTGATCATCAGATTTGAAGCTTCCTAGATAGGGTTTTGAGCCCCATTTCTCCTCTGGACAGAAACTGTCAAGCACAGATCAGCTTGGCTTCTTCAACTTTGAGCATGGATTTGACTAGGCTATACTACTTTGTTGGACATGAAATTTTGAGCGAATATTACCCATGGAGTGGAGAGGCTATGGTTAAAATTTGGTGATTTTATTTGGATAGAAATGGAGATATGAATTTGTCTTTGGAGAGTGTTTCTGCTGGACAGTTTGAGAGAATGAGAGGAATGGAGTTTGTTTTGCTTGCTTTGATCTCATCCTTGTCCAAAATGCATTATTGATGATAATATCTAGCATAAAGCTACTTTATTAAAGTGCTTTGCTCATATATGATGCAATCCAAGGGACAAGTGTTGTGATTTGCATGGTTAAAAACTAACCAAGTGTTTTGATTTCTAAGTACTAGTTATGTTCCCATTTAATCTAGTTACTCTTGCCCACTTGGTTACTAGATATTTATTCTAGTAGCTTGCACAAGACTCTTGCTTCCTCTGCTTATTTCTGTGTCCGGTTATTGCTCGTTTCGATTGATCGTTCGTATGAATATTTCACGGATTTCTAATTAGGGTTTATCGGGAATCTTTCTAATATTAATACTATCATTCTCCATCTTTCTTTCTAACTTTCCAATTTATATTCCTTAAATCCATTCGTTAAATACTTAGGGCTATCAATGTCCAGGGAACTCTCGGAGAAAATAAAAGTGCGATTTTTTAGAATCCGACAGCTTTTACATACACTTATTTTCCCCCTGGATCACTAATACGAACTCGGAAATCCGTTCCGAATACTTCTATATAGTGTCGTCTCATATTATTCTATACTCCCACCAAAACACTATTCATTCTTTATTCTTTACTTTTTCTCTTAGGGTTGTACAATTGTCCGTATTCTCTTTCGATCGTTCCTTAACCTTTTTACGGAACTACTGGATTAATCGTTATCGATCTGGATGACATGAGAATATTCTCCTGCTTGGAATTTCCATATCTTATTCCCTTAGGAGATAGATTATTCTTACCTATGTTGTCACCCTTTAGCATTCTTCAAGACATAGAAATAATAAAGTCGAATTCCATTCATTCTTTCCAAATATCAACTATTACATTGTAGCCGTAACCACTATTCATTCTTACATCATTAAATACATAAAAGTTTTAATTCCACCCAAAATCTAGGTTCTTACAGTCTCCCCTCCTTAAAAGGATTCCATCCCGGAATCAGGTAGGAGACAATTGAGTACTCGTGGGTTATTTCACTTTCCAGTTTCCCAGTCAATCCTTAATCAATCCCAATCCTTTTTCAGCACATCTTACTAGTGCTACAATACATTCTTTTATCCTTTTTCATTAACCTCTGCTACTTTTCGTACAACACACTATTCGGGTTATGCTCTTACCCAGTCATATACTATTTTCCTTATTGGTATCTGCAGTAACATTGGTATCACTATCCCACTGCGAATTTGGAGGTAACCTCACTCGCACTGTGCATTTCCTATCGCTTTAATCTTTGCAATCTCGATCAATATAGAGAAGTGGAAAGATTTATTGAGAGATCACTATGATCAAGTGAACATTTGTTATATTGCATAGCTAGTACAGAAGGGGGCCAGCCTTTAGTACTTGACAAGCAATTAAACAAGTTAGGGTATTCCACTTAGACTTCTATCACATAGACAGATAGTCACGTAGCAGTACCTCCCCTCCTTAAAGGGTTGTTCTTCTCAATTCATAAAGAAGATGAATAAGAGAGAAGAAAAGAAAAGAGTTCTAAAGGATTATAGAAGGTTTTCATGACTGTAAAATATCATACTCAGAATTTACCTCTGGAATATAGAGGTTCATCAAAGAAGAAATTAATCATAATTATATCCAATACCATTTGATCGCAATCTCGTGTGTCAACACATCTTGCTGCTTTGTCCACTATTCTATGGACCTATACTCTGGTTCAACCTTAGCAACGCTCACTCCAGAAAATTCCTTCAACCTTTTAGGTTAAATCTTAGGTTTCTCGCTTGACATCATTGTTACTGACATTCCATGTCACGCTACTAGCTTTTTCATATCTAGAATATTAACACTATCAGGTTGTCATCCCGAGAATTCATCAGAAAACCCATTTATTATTCCATTCATAATATTCCTTGCTTCACATTCCATAGTTGCTTTCCCGGTCTTTTCTTTATCAATCACATCCTTCTTATTATCTGATTCTTATTTACTTCTATTATTTACTTCCACCTTTATCTCTTTATTGAGGCATCTTTTGCACTTGGCACCTCCTTATTGGTATCCCGTCACATTTATTCTATAATCATCACATTATTTCAAATTTAAAACCTCCGAAATGAATCTGGCCGATTTCTTTAGCTTAGATCCAATATAATCTACTTCTGTCAACTTGTTTCTCATCACTTGTTCTTTTCTACCCGCGGTTTTTCACAAGTTGTCTTTCGTAAGTCAGACCAGGTCGTACACCTACTTGCTCGCACTCTTATCATCTGTTGAGCATCTGCATTTTACTGGTGTAGCTTTGCCACATGAAACACGTTACTACCATGCTATAAGCTTTGGGGGTAAAACTGGCTCGAATGCCACCTTCCGAACACTTTTAAACTCTCAGGTGGCCTAATAAGTCTCGGGCTCAACTGCCCTTCTTTCTAAGTCTCATTAATTTTTTTTTCCACGGGAATACATTTAGCATCATGAATCATCAACCTCATATTCTCTATCTTGTTTGCGCAGAAGTACACTAACACAAACTTGCTTGTCATTCATCAACATGCCATTTAGCTTATCAATAGCAGCACTTTCTTTATCTTTACGTTGTCATCTACTTTCTTAGAAGAATCACCATCGCTTATTGCTTACGTAGTGCCTTAATAGCTAACCGTACGGGTTTCAATCCTTTAGGGAGACAAAGTAATCACTATTCCTTATCCATATGGAACACTTCCTGAACTTGATGTAGATATTACATGAAGTAGATAAAATTGCAGAAGAGTTTCAAGCATCGCAGCTAAGTCAGGTTGATGAAACTATCACTCATGCATCTTCCATAAAAGATTGGAAACTTAATGGTTTACTTCGTCAATTTTTGTATCATGGTCCTGGTTTGCCTCAAAACGGGACCTTCTAAGGTATGTAATATGCTTAAGACCCATCAGGAATCGAATCTTTACTTAAACTACTATTACCGTCGATTCTTGCACAATCATCAGAAGGAATGTAAATTCCTCCATTCCGATATGACCTTCAAGGTCCTTCCAAATATCATTCTGTTTCTTCGCTATGAACATTTATAATTATTCCTTTATACTTAGACTGTCGGCCACCTCATTGGCCTTTCATAATAATAATAGTTTCTGGTAATCCTTGTTCTCTGGATACCTTTCAATTCAATTTTTTTTTTACCTCATTCTCATCACTGTTGGGTGAAAGCATTCTCCCTTAAGATCTGCTGAAGGATAAAAATATATCTATCAGTCTTTTTTTTTTCCATAAGTCATTGCTTCCACCTACCCGTGGGAACTTTATCACGTTTATTTCCACTCCTACTTAGGATACTTCTTTTCTTAGTTCTTTCCTTATCTTAGGATAATCTCAACCTTTATAGGTTCAATCCATACTTTCTCAGGGTTTCATACATGCATCATCTGGTATATTGCTACTGTGTCTTACATTCTCTTCCAAACTTCTAGTTGGAAACTCAGAATATTAACTTTTTCTTGTAAGGTTTCTTAGGTCGTCCTCATCATTCCTCCTGTATTTTCTAGGTACAGGGTATATTTGATCAATACTCTAATAATTCTATCTATGTTCTTTCCAGAACTCTTTTTAATAATCCTTACCGGTCATTGTTGCCTTAGCAAGTCCAACACATATCATTTGAATTCATAATGTCGTTATTAGGGTTAATGCCATCCCTTGTGCATTCCCTAGGGTTTGTCTTAATTTATGGATATCCTATCCTTAATTCGACTTCCAAGGAATTCTTGCGTCCTGTACTTGGCAATCAAATCATGTATCCTTAATAAGGGTCTCTTCTCAATCATTCTCATTTGATAATCGATCGGTGGCTTAATGCTAACCTCTTCTTTCAGATAGTTGTCAGCCTATTTGACCTTCCAAAAGACAACGTATGTCTATCTGCTCTCTTACAGAACTTGGTACTGGTAGCAAGGATGTTCTGGGAGATATTGGTCGAGTCGAGTTCAACGTGAATCTCTTAGTACTTATCGTTCTTCTCAAAGGTAATTGCATTAGATGAAATTTCTACAGCATACTGATCCATCTCTGACCATTTCTATACTCTCTTCATAAACCTTCGTTTTTTACTTTCCTTAGTCATAATATATTCATGGTATTTATAATACCCTAACACCATACATCTCAAGTCATTATACTTCCATTTTTTTTTTCGTAATCTTGGACGATCATATACACATGAATCACTTTAGTACGGGTGACCCCATTCCAAAAGTCTAGTAAATTCCCAATCCAAACATGGGTTGCAAAGTGTTCAGTAGAAGATTCCTACAATCTCATTAATATTTCCGTCATATCAGAAGCCCTTGCAGTCGGTGCTTACTTAGAAGCAACCCTGCTTTGTCCTATCATTGCTGGTCTAGTCACTTGATAGTCCTTTGTGACTTGGCCTCAACTGGCCACACTAAAATAAAAATATATGATTTTAGGGGTTGGCTAATAGCATTACTTTTCTAGCAATTGTTGGCATAGTGCCTTCTTCTTTGATACCTTTCTACCTTTCCAAAACTTTACTTCATATAAGTCTTAATCGGCTACTCAGCACCGTCTCTGGTAACCTTTCCTCTATTTTTATCTTTTCAACTATTCTTATCACTCCCACGTGCCACGCAAGCTTACCATTCCTGGCATAACAGCCTTTTCACTTAAGTCAATCCCGGAGTTTCTCAGTCCGGCTGGTTTCTTACTTACATTTCCTGTTTTCGTCCAATCTCACTTCATCATTGTATTTCTACAATCAATCGCGATAACCAGGGTCTGTCCACCAACCCATATAGCGGTTACCTTACCCAATTCACGGGGTTCGCCCCAGTTTCTACTCTATTCCATGATGTTCTGTGATAATCAGAAAGACAAGGTTTGCCAAAATTTGTTGAAATTCTTCCCAGAATTAGGGAAATTTTGGTCAATCTATCCATCTACTGGTAACATTAAGGAGACCGATTTCAAAACCTGAAGAATAGTTTAATGAACCTCCAAGCAGGTAGAATCGTAGGCAGTCATAATTAACGAAATAATCGTCATCAGGTTGAAAGTTTAACCCCTGGAGAGGAACCAATTATATATATCCCTTAAAAGGGAATCAACAGTTTTAAACTGAAACTTGTCGCAACGTCCTGATGCCTATACGTCCTAATATTCAATATTACCAAATGTCAGTCTACCTGACTACTAGTCTCAGAAGGAACATTACCGTCGGAGTTGGTTGTCCCACAAAATTGGCACTACTAAGGCCATCCGATCTGGTGGACCGTGCTGTTCGAATGCATTCGCAAGTACTTTGTCGTGCTGCGCAAGCATACATCATAATCCTTTATGCGAAGCGTCGTTGGAAGCACAAAGTCTCCTTTTTCCATTAAGCAATGCCAACTCTTGGTCATTACCAATTTCATCTTTTAGCTCGAGGAAGATTTTCTCACATTTTTCTCTTTAACTACTATAATCCATTCAACGAAAAGAAATAATTTAATATTCCTCTGAGTCACATGCATCTAACGTTTCTGGTTCATCATTTCACTGAGTTAAATTAACCCTATACTTAGTCTCTGACAATAGTCTCATTACGAGTTCATCTTGACTCACTGGTCTTATCTTCCGGTAGGTTCTGAGATCATTGTCTTGCTTACTACTTCCTTATATAACTTTATCCAATCATGCTGTCACTTCCCAATGTTTTCACTTTCTAACTGATTCATTCATAAAATGGACATTTTCCTGAATAAAACAACTTCATCAACCTCAATTTGGTTCCATAAATTACAACCTATGACATCTGCCTTCTCATGGCGAATTATTACTGACAATATTCATACTAATTCATTTGTCAAATGATATGGCACTTACTGCCTCCTTCTCAACTATTTCTAGGGACTCTGCTCCTCGCCCTAAATCGATGTCTTTGATAATCATACATCCCTCTAGATCTTTCTTCGTTAATATGAAAGTCTCTGAGGATTCTCGTCTATTCCCGTATAAGATCTCAAGTAATTCTTCCAATCCGTCTTACTCGCTGGTACTACATCCAGTAGTCCGGCTACGAATCCAACATGAATCTTTGGTTCTCTTGCTAATAGCTCAGCGCTTTATGCTCACTTTTCTGAGCACTATACCTTAATCATCTCAGTCTTTCTGGCTGTAGCCCTCATTCCTCGAGGGTAAGCTCCTTATCCTAATAGGATTTTCCTTATCTGCTGGAACCTCTTCAGGGTATCCAGTAGGGTACTTCATCGAATTTACCCGCTGATCTTCAGCACATAAAGCATCATCACGCTGCTGCTCTTATGCCTCAAGGTCTGTCGCCTTATTCGTCGATACGATATCGAGCTAAGTTACTATCATGATACTTAAGAGTTCCCATAAGGGTTTTATACGTCATCACTACCTTAAGTAGTCCGACTATGAACTTGGCAAGAGTTCTTATTATCTTAGTGAATTTATTGTTTTAACGTCGCCTCATCTCTAGGGTTTATAACGTACGCTCTGATACCACTTCTGTAACACCCCCAGATCCGGGGTCCGGGATCGGGTCGTTACTGTCTCAGAACTTATACACAATACTTGACTTGAGTCCAAAATCAATAAGTAGCATGCTATTACCCCACAATAATATCCACTTACACACACACACACAGTTATAGTCCCAGAGATGAAATTGAAATAAGTCTTACATAAAAAGGGGTTTACGAATGAAAGTTATTACAATCCCAAAAGGATAACATCATAAGTTTAAATGTTTTGCCGTTGATTACATTAATTATACATATAGTTAAACAGGAAACAAAAGCTGTCTAACTATGCTACCTCAGCAATGGCGACTAGCTACTCAGCGGGGAGTCCGGTCGGTCGGGTAACCCGCTTGCGCCGAGTGTGCCTGACGCGAGCCATCTGCCCTAGCTGTTGTTGTGACATAATATGAACAAAGCAAGGGTGAGCGAAAGCCCACCAACAATAATATAACTGAACAGTGATACATATATACAGTAGTTCAAGATATCTTTTGAAATCATATGCCATGCCTTAATGAAGTTATTGCCAGTATAATATAAAGGATGAAGCTACCAGGTAACTCAAAGTATTTGTTTGTAGAAATATCTGTTACATCAAAAGTAAGCGAGATATTCTCATTGTCATTAAAAAGAGGAACTTGCATGAAAAGATTGCAATTCCAGTTATGAACACTTTTCCAGCTCTGCCAACAATAATCATGTTGCAGGAAATAAATAAGTTTGGATGATGAACCAATGATGGAGTATTCACCGCGCCCGCTGTTCCAATCTTGATGATCAGTCGAGATCGTACAGCTCAAATTAGATTTACTACCGGTAGAAGGAAGAACTGACGGCTTTACTTGTCTACCGCCTTACTAGCTCTCCCCGGCCAACGGTTGGGCCAAAGGAGATGGACCGGCGCTACTCGGCCTCTTACACGACTCCTAGTTCAAATAAAATTCATGATTCTGAATGTAACGTTCGTCCTCCTTTCCCCAAGTATAATACTTGTTGATAAGACTCCACAAAGTAGTCGTATCTAGTTGGAAAGGAAAATTCACCAAATAACTTCCAAGCTACTGCTTGGTAACGAATCTCAACTTGTTCCAACAATCTTACCCCTCGAAAGATGAGAAGGTAAACAACGACTTAATAAGTCAATAGCACCCGAGTTGAGAGTGAAGAGAATACTTTATGACCGGGAAGTCGACAAGATATTTAACATTTTCCAGGTAAGGTTCCCTTATTGTTAGGGAGATAGACTCAAAGAAGAATGATGTCTGAGAACCTTTCTTGATATGTGATTAATAAAAATATGACTCCGAAATATTTTCTGTAATAATCGAAGAAGATAAACCTTATCGAGGTTATTCTAAGTATGGAATAAATATTCAGAGAATATTTATTGAATTAAAATATTTTACAGAATATTTAGGAATATGAAAGAATATCTTTAATCAGAGTATTTCTCAAATAATCCTTGAAGAAATATCGAGAGAATATTTATTGCATAATTAAATATTCAAATGAATATTCAAAATAATATTCATTAATTAATAAGACCTGAAGGGAATATTTAAAATAATATTCGAGGATTAAATAGAACCCTGGATGAATATTCAAAATAATATTCATAATTAATTAGGAATTTAAATGTTTATTGAAAAAAATAATATTCATTTAATGAATAATATTCTAAATGAATATCAAGTAATATTCATTTAGTAATCCAAGCTTTAAAGGAATATTCGAGATAAGACTCGATAAATAAATCAAGCTTCAGATGAACATTAAAATAATATTCATCAGGTAATTACTATCTTAAATGAATATTCAAAAGTAATATTCATTTAATGAATAATATTCTAAATGAATATCCAAATAATATTCATTTAGTAGTCCAACCTTTCGAAGAATCTTCGAAATAATAATCGATAAATAATTCGACTCTGAATGAATATTAAAAAATATTATTCGTCGAATAGTTACGTTCAAATAATTATTTAAAGTAGGGATTGTTAAATAAATAATCTCGAACGAATATTCAAATAATATTCGTCGCCCGAATAATGGAAAATATTTACTTAGATATTTTCTTTCGAGGTAATCTCGATATGTCAAGAAATATTGACTCCCGATCTATATTTGATGAATAAGATGGATACGCCCTTCTATGAGGGTCTTACAATAACCTGCTTATAATTGATACGTTAGCTATCTAATTTATAAGCCAATAAACAATCAGGGAACAAGCATAACGATATAACTTGAAAGTAGGCATGCATGCTATGGCATATGTATAATAGAAGACATATATATATATATATATATATATATTCAATCACAACAACAGCCTAAAAGAAGGGAATTGAAACTTGCCTGGTAGTCGAGTACGGTAAGGGGTAGTGGTAGCGGGTCCCGGGTCAGCTTGGTGATCTATAAATAGCCAAGGCATTCGGGATTAATCACTTAACATCTTAAAAGTTAAGTTATACTTAAATCGAAACACGTTCTCGAGTTATCTCGTTATACCCCTTTTAGTGGATTCCTTTTATCATCGATCCGACCCGACATTCGTTCGTTAATACGACATGTCATTGTACTTACACTTGGGACATACTTAAGTCATACAAGTTCTAAAGTCGATCCTTACGAATCAATATTATACTCCGAGTTTTATCGCCCGTTTTCTAAGTGTTTTACCTATGTTATAATCAAGCGGGTTTTTAGGGGTTCGTTCGCGTTTAACTTCGATTCCAACATTTTTATAAAATCGGAAAACGATCCGTTTGACATGTGGTTTTCTCTCATACCTTCCTTATGACCTCTAGTATTTATTTACCAAGATTAGCAACCGAATTACTCATGTTAAGGGGGTTCAATTGCAGTTACGAATTCGTACTTACGGTTTCGAACTACTTTTAGTAAATCGGCCGTAAATCCTAAACCGTAAGTCCGTTTGATCCGATTATTTTTCCAAAATGATCTACGACTCGAGATCTACAAGGGTATGTTATATAATTAACCAGATCAGTGAATTATAGCTACTGATATGCACGAGTTTCAAGGTGTAACGAAATTCCGGCATTATAACGGCTATAAATCGAGCGTTCCAAAAATTATAACATCAAAACCAAGCCACACCGGGCATAATACACATCTTATATACATGATTCTCATCCAAATCTGTCCAAGATCATATCACTTCATCCTTATAATCATCATATGTTTCAACCACTACAAGATCATGCTAATCAAGCTTACAACCATGCTAATATCATAACTATACTAAAACTCATCAAGATCATGCATATACTTAAAGTAAAACCTAGGGTTTCAAGAGAGTTATACCTTCCTTGGTGTGTCTAGGAGTCTAACAAGCCTTGATCTAGTCCTTGGATCACCTTAATATAGCTTAGAGCAACAAAGAAAACCAAGAAAACAAAGTTAGTTTCTAAGGGTTACTATTCATCATCACTTTTGTAAAAATCATAGAAAATAGAAAAATAAGAGTTTGTCTCTCAAATTTTTACCACATCTTGGCCTCTTCATAAGCTTTGTTTTGAGTCCTAGATCATCAGATTTGAAGCTTCCTAGCTAGGGTTTTGAGCCCCATTTCTCCTCTGGACAGAAACTGTCAAGCACAGATCAGTTTGGCTTCTTCAACTTTGAGCATGGATTTGACTAGGCTATACTACTTTGTTGGACATAAAATTTTGAGCGAATATTACCCATGGAGTGGAGAGGTTATGGTTAAAATTTGGTGATTTTATCTTGGATAGAAATGGAGATATGAATTTGTCTTTGGAGAGTGTTTCTGCTGGACAGTTTGAGAGAATGAGAGGAATGGAGTTTGTTTTGCTTGCTTTGATCTCATCCTTGTCCAAAATGCATTATTGATGATAATATCTAGCATAAAGCTACTTTATTAAAGTGCTTTGCTCATATATGATGCAATCCAAGGGACAAGTGTTGTGATTTGCATGGTTAAAAACTAACCAAGTGTTTTGATTTCTAAGTACTAGTTATGTTCCCATTTAATCTAGTTACTCTTGCCCACTTGGTTACTAGATATTTATTCTAGTAGCTTGCACAAGACTCTTGCTTCCTCTGCTTATTTCTGTGTCCGGTTATTGCTCGTTTCGATTGATCGTTCCTAGGAATATTTCACGGATTTCTAATTAGGGTTTATCGGGAATCTTTCTAATATTAATACTATCATTCTCCATCTTTCTTTCTAACTTTCCAATTTATATTCCTTAAATCCATTCGTTAAATACTTAGGGCTATCAATGTCCAGGGAACTCTCGGAGAAAATAAAAGTGCGATTTTTTAGAATCCGACAGCTTTTACATACACTTATTTTCCCCCTGGATCACTAATACGAACTCGGAAATCCGTTCCGAATACTTCTATATAGTGTCGTCTCATATTATTCTATACTCCCACCAAAACACTATTCATTCTTTATTCTTTACTTTTTCTCTTAGGGTTGTACAATTGTCCGTATTCTCTTTCGATCGTTCCTTAACCTTTTTACGGAACTACTGGATTAATCGTTATCGATCTGGATGACATGAGAATATTCTCCTGCTTGGAATTGCATATCTTATTCCCTTAGGAGATAGATTATTCTTACCTATGTTGTCACCCTTTAGCATTCTTCAAGACATAGAAATAATAAAGTCGAATTCCATTCATTCTTTCCAAATATCAACTATTACATTGTAGCCGTAACCACTATTCATTCTTACATCATTAAACACATAAAAGTTTTAATTCCACCCAAAATCTGGGTTCTTACAAAAAAAATGAAATACTTGCATCTTACCTTATATACGCGCCCTGGCTTCCGTTTACGAGTTTTGTCATAAATATCGTCTTTCGGAGCTAGAATTTTAGGATCTAGCTTCTTTTCTGCTTTCTGCCAAAATTATGCAGAGTGACATAATTAGAAAATTAAAGCAAGTATAGAAGTGGTAATAAACACATTAGAAAATGAAAGCATCTCTGTTATTCTGCTCCATTATGCTCTGCATATTTCAGTCTTCTTCACATAAAGCTTCTCTGTTATTCTGCTGCGGATATCTGATACTAACATCACTGGCCAAGATTTTGGTACTGGAAAGCAGAATCATCAATCTAAACCTTTCGTTTAAGTTACGTATCTATTATTCCTTCTGCTTTATTCATGCATCTCAGATAATTACTTGACAGAGTTTCTTAAACCCCAAATTCAACTTTAGATCAATCTTACTATCCATCAAACTAATACTCTACCAATCTAAATCATAGTCTTTTTTTCCCTCCTGATTTCTATCATCTAAACCAAATAAAACAAACATACCAGTATATCCCACTCGAAAACAAGGTACATCATAGTAACATTAAGGATCATCTATGTGCCCAAAAAGTAGTAAAATTCAAGTAGCACAGTAAGAGAACAAAATACATCTTATTTTATCAAAACTTTCAATTTTTTACACATTAGAAAATGAAAATTAAAGCAAGTATAGAAGTGGACATACTATGCCCTCTCCAATCTGCGCAAAACTTTTACGACCAGCAGTGTGCGCTTCTACCAACTGACGATTCTCTGCATTTCTCTTAGCTAGATCCTGACCATTAAATAAAGTGCACATAATATAAAATAAATTACAACAATTTTGAAAAAAAAAATTGTGAAAAAGTACTAGCTAACGGATTGATATATTAGTCGATATACCTTAACGTCTTCATCCGCCCAATACTTGAGAAGAGCCTTGAATTCTTCGTTCGAAATGACAGGGGGCCTATTTTTTAGCCTGTCTTCATCATTATCATATTTGAGATAATGGTCTTTCTTAATCCGGCTATTGTGCAGCCTCCACAAAGCACCAATAGTGCGCAAAGTATAGGTTCTTCCTTCCTCGGGAATATCATATTTTGTCTAATAAAATTAGTTAAAATTATTAGTGGCATTTACATGTGACTGACATACTACTGACCTATTAATTACTCTTACTTAATCCTAAAGACAATAAAAAGAATAGAGATCATAAAAAAGGTCTACAATATTTTGAGGTTACCTTAACAAAATTCCATAGTTCCTCCTTCTGTTGTTTTGGAAATTTGTGCCAATTAACGAGATCAAGTGGGACAGACTGCCTAGCCAATGTCCCCAAAAAGTTTTTATATTCAGACAAGTCTTTGTCAGTGTCAGCCACAGCCTGGAACTCGCAATTCAACTTAATAACCTTCTTCTCATCAGGCCTCCTTGTGTAAAAATTATTCATTCGGTTTGGTCCTCTACGCGTGTTGCCTCCTAAAAGTGGTACAAAACAATTAAGTACTAATTCAACACAAAATCTAATTCAAGAATATATCGAGAAAACCTACAATTACCTGTTAAGGTTTCAACTATTTCTACATGAGTTTCTGAATGAGATGTTTGACCACCATCATCCACTTTGTTTTTTTCTTTTTCAAGGGTCTTTTGACGATCTTTCATCGACATGTAAGCTTCCATTGAACCAATTCCTTGATTGTTATATCTTTTTGCAGGCGCCGGTTGCAATAATGGTAAGCCTGGTGGTAAATCTTTAGGCAATGGAGGGGGAGGTGGTAAATTCTCAAAAATGATAGGGGATGAATGTTTAGGTGGTTCAGACTGCATACTCGAGGCCTGCATTTACACAAGAAGTTGTAGTTTGGCATAAGCTTTATCATCCTAATGCAACAAAGAATTGCTAGACCAACATATGAATTGCTAAACAGTTATTAATATATATGAACTTAGCATCATGTACCTGTGTAGATAAAGGAGCTGTGGTCTTTGAACGTGTGTTCGGCCTTGAGATATGATTGGTCACCTTCTTCCCCTTTTGCTTTTGAGCAACTTGTTTCGCCACGATCTCTTCGTCTTCTTTTTTAGCCTCGAACAAACTGTCATGTCGAGGAACGTACTCTCTATCAAGTTCTGGCTCATCGTCCGCTTGAACCTTTTCCTCAATATTGTTCAAATTTAAACCGGAAGCAAGATGTTTTAATCCCAACTCATCAACTTTTCTTTGATTGTCAGCAGCGTTCAACATCCTACCCTTTTCATAATCCGTTACCTAAAATTTGTAAAGAATATGTACAAAAATATCAAATTTGACCCAAGGCATATTTAATTGAGCAACTAAACAGTAGATATTATTTAACCTTTGGACGAAATTGTCCAGCCTCAGTTTCAGGTTGATCAGTAGCTGCCTTTCCACGAGTAGATCGACGATTGTCCCTCTCCTTCTTCAGCCCACTGATTGTCACATATTTACGCTTTGCTTGTAAAGCTGTTGGTGAAATTGGATCTAAAAACATATTAACATCACTGCCTATATGTTAAGTAATAACAGAAAATAATGGATGTTATGTTACCTTCAAAATATTTTGTTCTTGGTCGCACAATTACATGTGGCTGCATTTGTGACTTTGGCTCAACATTATTGTCAATTATATGATCAACATAAAAGTCCAACCTCTCTCCTTCAACTGTGCTTACAAAATCCTGTAAATCACGATCGTTGTCAATAAGCTTCCAGCCACTCGCCACGTTCTTCACCTAAACACCGCCAATTTCCGTGTACTTCAGATCATCTTTCACATACTCCATCACAACCGTGTACGAGAATCTGTCAGACTCTACATACTCCGGAATCTCATTACATCGGCCGCCTAGATATTCAGTTTTTGAGAAATGTCTCTTGTGAAAGAACCTCAGAATGTAATCTTTACTTGCCATCCTGAAAACAAGCAAATAAGAAAAATAATTAGCAATGGAAATATTCATATACAGTTAACGAATTAAAGAAAGGCCCTGATAACGAATTAAATAAAAAAAAGCATTAATAATGAAGCAAATATGCAGTTAAAGCATAATGAACTAATTCAAGAAATATGCAATTAAGTACTGAACAGAAAATTACGAAAGCATTAAATATGAACCACAAAAAAAAGCACTAACAATGAACCACAATGAACTAATACAAGAAACTAATTGAATTTCAGTACCAATTACATAAAAGTTAACGACCATAGTTAACGAATACAACAGAAATAGAAGCTAGCACAGCTAAGGAAAACAAATAAGTTGGCTATTCTTCAGGTGTCATTCTGTTCTTCAGGTGTAACAGGGATTTGTTTCATCGGAACGTCATATCTGCACCAATTGATGATATCATCATGTATTGGTGCAGGATACACATGACCTGTGTCACTAACATCTTCAACTGCATTCATCTCGTCTTCTACTTTAGAATACTGATCCTTCGGAGATTTCTTGATAACAAAATGCAAATTCTTCTCAACAGGATCTTGAATATAAAAGACCTGTTGTACTTGTGTAGCGAGAACGAAGGGATCCTCCTTTTGACATACCCTGTTGAAGTTCACTCTTGTTAGCCCATAGCAATCCTTATCTTTTTTATACCAACAACATTTAAATACAATAACAGTCAATGCTCCCCAGTAGTCGACTTCAATGATATCCTCAATTGCACCATACTACATCTCCAACTATAGGATTTTGGTCTTTTGCACTCGCGAAACTGGTGGTTAATGCAGTGAGAAAGACACCACTATTTTGTGTCGTACACCTACTATCTCTAAGCTTGGTGTGAAATCTATATCCATTCACAACATAACCAGAGAATATCTTTGCTGCACGATGAGGCCCCTTTGCCAAGCTGGACAATTCTTCTGAAACATCATCTCTGTGTTGAACTGCCTCTTTCAGCCACTTATGAAATTCAGTCATATGTGTTCTTGCCCTTTTAAACTTCTTTGACTTTGCATCTTTTTCAACCAAGGTACGGTGTTCACTACATTTATAATATATATGCATAAATTAGCTTACTTATAATGCTTCATAAACTTCTAAAATTTGAATCAAAATTTTTCGTATATAAAAAAACTTACTCTTTTAACTTCTCAATTTCCAGGTTGTCGCAATTGAATAATATGTAACGATGAGCCTTGGTCCATGTTTTTTCGTCCAGATGTATAGACTTCCCTTCTCTGTTTTTACCAGACCCAATAGGATGTCCAGCATTTTTGTCACAGTCCTTTGGATCAGTTTTGTTTGCACATTGCTCATTGAACAATCTGGAACAAAATGTCAAACATTCTTCAACCAAGTGGCCTTCTGCTATGCTCCCTTCTGGCTTACTCCGATTTCGAACATATGATTTTAGTTTGCACAAATACCTTTCAACTCCAAACTTCCACCTTAAGTGCACCGGTCCACCGAATTCAATTTCCTTGCACAAGTGAATTGGTAAGTGAACCATGATGTCGAAAAATGCAGGTGGAAAGATCATTTCAAGTTCACAAAGTATCTCGATAATTTCATTTCGTAACTTCTCAACGTCTTCTAATTCAATGACTTTGCCACATATACCCCTGAAGAATGCCCCCAACCTCATCAAAGGTATTGCTACCTCAGGTTTCAGAGTTTTAACCACAGTAAATTGTAACAGAATTTGAAGAACAAAATGCGCGTCATGACTCTTATAACCCGATAGCTTTCGCTCCTTCATTTGAACGCACCGGCTGATATTAGAGGCAGTTCCGTATGGTAACTTAGCATTCATCAGAACTGAGAGAAAAATTTCTTTCTCTTCTTTCGTCATATCAAAACTAGCTGCTCTAATTTCAACATGCGTGTTATCAGCACATTTGACAGGATGAAGACTTTTTCTAATCCCCATTTCTTCCAAATCGTGACGAGCATTAAGATGATCTTTTGTCTTGCCCCCGATATTTAACAAAGTCCCCAATATTTTATCGAAAATGTTTTTCTCAATATGCATAACATCAAGGTTATGCCTAACCATATTACTACTCCAATATGGTAATTCGAAAAAAATGGACTTTTTCTTCCAAGGACAATCTGATGAAGAACCCCTATGCTTCGTCTGTTGCTTCCCAAAATCATTTTCATAATGAGACAACAGTTCCTCAACCTCCATTCCGGTTAACATTTCTGGACTCGTTAGCAGTTCCACATCTCAATTAAATCTCCGCGTATCAGACCTCCACTTATGATCAGGAGGAAGAAATTTTCTGTGGTTTAAATAGACAACCTTTTTACTATGTTTCAAATATGTTGACGAGGTCTTGTAGTGGCATGAAGGGCAGGCAAGTTTACCTTTCGTGCTCCAACCCGATAAAAGTGCATATCCCGGAAAGTCACTTATCGTCCATAAGAGGCTAGCGTGTAGCTTAAATGTGTTGTCCACCCTTGCATCATAAGTCTCTATCCCAACATCCCATAATTCCTTCAACTCCCTAATTAATGGTTGCATATACACGTCGATTTCGTTACCCGGATAAATAGGGCCAGGGATTAAAGTTGAAAGAAGTAGGTTTTCCTGTTTCATGATTAACCAGGGGGGCAGATTGTAATTTACTAACACAACTGGCCAGGTGCTGTGAGAAATATTCATTGCTCGATAAGGATTGAATCTGTCCGCAGCTAAACCTAATCTAACATTTCTAATTTCCCCCGCGAATTCAGGATACTTTGTAATCATTGACTTCCAACCCTGCCCATCAGCCGGATGCCTCAGCTTGCCATCCTTCTTTCGTGCTAAAGCATGCCAGGTCATTGACTTCGAGAAATCAGAAGTCAAGAACATTCTTTGCAGCCTTGGATTTAAAGGAAAATATCTCATCACTTTTGATGGGAATTTAGTTTCTTTCGACAAATTTGTGTTTGCATTAGGCTTATTCTTATCTTCAACTACTTTCCATCTTGAGGTTCCATAATTTTTACAAGTATCCAGGCCCTCATTTTCAGCCCAAAATAACATGCAGTCATTTGGACATGCATGTATCTTTTGGTAATCTAAACCTAATTCTTTACTCATAGCCTTGGCTACATTAAAAGATGACGGGAGATTTACATTGGGAAAAACCTCCTTTATCAACTCAAGCAAATCGCTAAATGCCGACTCGCAAAATTTATGGATGCACTTTAGCTGGTAAAGCCTAATTATGAAACTTAGTCGAGTAAAATTTTTACACTCGGGATATAAAGGCTGCCCACCCCCCTTAACTTTCCCAAAAAAATTCCTTGCATCATCATTCATTCATTCCCTTTCTACCTCCATATTCAGTAGCATCATTACCCCCATATGCATCAGATTTCATCGCCTCGAAATCATCTCCTAAACCCATACCTATATCAATATCCATCCCATCTACAACGCTGTCT
Source organism: Saposhnikovia divaricata (assembly GCA_036435485.1). Classification (NCBI taxonomy): domain Eukaryota; kingdom Viridiplantae; phylum Streptophyta; class Magnoliopsida; order Apiales; family Apiaceae; genus Saposhnikovia; species Saposhnikovia divaricata. The sequence continues at coordinate 198,049,041 of CM071594.1, forward strand.
ATCTTAAGGTTTGACACCTCGTAAATCCATTCAGCGGAATGGCCACAAGGGCCATTGCATATGAGATGCTCAATTATACCCTTGGCACCACTCCAGAATACGTTAGTACATATTTTACAGGGGCACATCAACTCATTGCCGACGGCATATCTGGCAAATGCGTTCGTAACAAAATCTTCCACCCCCTTCCTATATTTATCACTATATTTCGGAAGTGATATCCATTTCTCTCCTTCAAGATCCATTATCTACATATATGTTTTCAAACAAAAAGCATAGTACATCAAAAAATAACATACCTACGAAATCTCAGTAAAATCGCACTCTCTACTGAACAAAGCACTAATTTTTACCAATTCCACATGTATTTTGACCCCTTAAAAATAAGTCTATCAGTATATGTTTAAAATTAGTTCTGCCATTAAACTAATCTCATAAAAACCAAAGATTATAAGCATACTCTGTATTCAATAAGCATTATCTAGTATGAATTACTCTTCTGGTAACAAAATACCATAAAGAAGATAAAAATCAAACAGTCAAATCAGAAATTATAAGCATATAAAACTGACAAAGGATGCAACATACAAAAATTGACATAAAATCATGTCAAAATTAACAAACAATTACCAAAAAATTAACATATAAAAACTAAATGGTGTTAATTAACATATAAAGAAGACTACTAGCTCACATACACAAATTGAACAAATAATCAACATATAATACTAGTTTTAATCGCACAAAAATTATGAACATATAAAATTAAACATATAATCCAAAGATTTTCACATGCATACACATATATCCATGTATAATCTAACATAATCGAAAAAATATGGGTAATTTACCTTGAATTAAAGTTCTAATTGAATCTCCACAGTCCACTGATGTAATCGATTTGGGGTTTTGCGGTTTGAATTAGGAGCTTGAGATAGGTGTAAGAGATAAGTGAGAGAGATGAATGAGAGAGATGAGAGAGGGAGAAAGAGGCTGGTGGTCGAGATCGAGTGAGGTCGAGAGAGATGAATGAGGTCGAGAGAGTGAAGGAGAGAGGAGTGAGAGAGAGATGAGAGAGATGAGATCTATTTGTTTTATGTAATAAAACATTAATTATGTGTAATATTAGTCTTTTGCACGAAATAAATTTGGCAAGCCCGGGAACCCAAAATTAGAATGTCCCGCTTATTGTGGCATGCCCACTAACAAAAAATTAGAATTTTTCGGTGGTGTATTGTAACACTTTTTGTAAAGTGCGAAAAGTGTTGCAATTGTTATAAAATTTCAAAATTATCATTTTGCTTGCAACACTTTTGGTATTTCTTGCAACACTATAAAAAATATTGCAATAGACTACCAAGTTTTGTGTCTATTGTAACACTTTGTGTAACACTTATACATGTCGGTGTTGCAACATGCCATATACGGTGTAGTGACTTAATGGTCCTTTCGCCATAAAGTCCATTATCGGGTGAAAATCAGTTGACACCCCTTCCTTGTTGGTGATAGCTGCAACATGATTGTTCATCATAAAATCAAAGTCACCAAACTTGAAAGCTACTGATTTGGGTAGTCTTCTTTGAGTCGCCATTTTGATCTGAAAAGAACTTAAGAAATCTTTGAAATTGATTAGTGATTTTGAGAACTCGAGAGTGTTTTTGCTTTAGAGAATGAAATTAGAGAAAGCAATTACACGATTAGTGTGTCAAAATAATTATATTTCAAAAATTCTTCAGACCCATTAGCCCACGTTGACACGTAGGTTGACAGGTGTCAGTCCCTGAAAAATGCAGTTACTCATGACTTTTGGAAAATAAAATCCAAAAATGATTCCAAGTAAATAAGTCAAGGTAAAAACGAGATAAAAATCAATACTGATCAGTTTCATCTTCCTGATGTGATCTACTCATCAGAATAATCACACAATTCAATGTGATTTTTGAATAAAAAGAATTACTAATCCTGATGTGAACACACTCGTATTCCTGATCAATATCATCCTGATTCCAGAGACTAAATAGAGTTTCCACATGGCATTTTCTTTTTCCTGAAAAAGAAATAACAAAATCAGTTGGTTAAATTCATTCAATATTTCTTGAAAATACAAGAAATACAGTCACACATAATTATGACTGAATGCATTGATATCTCCCAAATGACTGTTCAGCTTCCCACGTCTTTTTATAAAAGAAACCAACGTCTTATGCCATTTTACAAAACCTTTTCATTCTTTTCTCTTTCCATCATGGCTTTCAACCCAAAGCTTCATATGAACCCTAGCTTTTGGTTCATTACCACTGAGAAGTTCTTTACTCTTGATGATCAGGAGCAAGTGAACTATCTCTTAGAAGAGATGACTTTTCTCATCAAGTCAAATATGGTTAATCTTAACCCAAATGATTTCCACAAATCTCCTCTAAAACATCTACCAGTTGGATACAATCCTCCTCTAATCTCTTCACTCCTTGAGGATGAAGAATTTGGTGAAGAGTCTGAGGTTGATCTTGATGGAGATGCTATTCATCTTCTTCAATAAGCATGAAGATGAGTCAGCTGCTCTCATTCAAGTAGCCCAGACAAGGAATTCATTCTTGAGATGCTCCTTGTCCTGATGTCGATCATTGAGGATTGAAGCAGCAACAACTTTAGACAAGAATAGAATTATCAGTAGTAGTTAGACAAAAAGAAGAATTGTATTTCATTTTCATGTATGTAATGCTTTTGATTAATGAAAATACAAGTTTCCTTAATATCTACTTGTCTATTGTTGTTTATTGACTGTCATGAATAATGATATAAATTATCAGTACGTATGTAATAAAACTTGCTAACATAGACTTAACAAAACTTAGAATTGAACCACCAAATAACATGAACTTCAGAATTTGAACAGTAAGACACACAAATTTCACAATCCTGATACTGACGATACAATCCTGATGTCAATACTGATGACGTCAGCATACTAATAGCAATCCTGATGTTTATTAACAAGTCTATCATACTGTAATTTATCAAAGTAAAGTGTTACAGCTTAAGCATTTAACCATCAAGTATAGATCCTGACAAAAATATCAAGTCTATAAGCTGAAACAACATACCTTGCTACTTGTGCAGATGTTAAAGATCTAAAAATTTAACATTCCTAACTCACTAATCAATCTAATGAATATGGCCTCATCAAGTGGTTTAGTTAGAATATCTGCAAGCTGTTTGTCAGTAGGAACAAAATGAAGTTCCACAGTACCATTTTCAATGTGTTCTCTAATAAAATGATACCTGACATCAATGTGCTTAGTCCTTGAGTGTTGAACTGGATTTTCTGCAATTTTGATAGCACTAGTATTATCACAAAATATAGGAATATTACTAAGTGTCATACCATAATCCATCAACTGATTTCTTATCCAAAGGAGTTGAGCACAACAACTGCCTGCTGCAATGTATTCAGCTTCTGCAGTTGAGGTTGAAACTGATTGCTGCTTCTTGCTTGCCCAAGAAATCAATCTGTTTCCCAAGAATTGACATGTACCTGTAGTGCTTTTCCTGTCTATTTTACACCCTGCATAATCAGAGTCTGAATAGCCAATTAGGGAGAAATCAGATTCTCTTGGATACCACAAACCAAGATTTGGAGTTCCCTTGAGATATCTAAAAATTCTCTTCACAGCAATTAAATGAGATTCCTTAGGATCACTTTGGAATCTAGCACATAAACAGGTAGAGAACATTATATATGGTCTACTTGCAGTTAAATATAATAGTGAACCTATCATGCCTCTATAGCTAGTATTATCAACACTCTTTCCCTTAGGATCAGAGTCTAGCTTAGTGGCTATTGCCATGGGTGTCTTTGCAATTGCACAATTTTGAAAGTCAAACCTTTTTAAAAGATTTTTTATATACTTTGACTGATTAATGAAAATACCAGTCTCAGTCTGTTTAACCTGCAAGCCTAAAAAGTAATTTAGTTCACCCATCATGCTCATCTGATATTTAGACTGCATAAGCTTGCTAAACTTAGCACATAACTTTTCATTAGTAGAACCAAATATAATATCATCAACATAAACTTGAACTAAAAGCAAATCACCTTTTATCTTTCTAAAGAATAGAGTTTTGTCAATTATACCTCTTGTGAAGCCATTTTCAAGAAGAAATTTAGACAAAGTCTCATACCATGCTCTTGGTGACTGCTTCAGTCCATAGAGTGCCTTGTCAAGTTTGTAGACATGATTTGGAAACTTTGGATCAACAAAACCAGGTTGTTGTTCCACATACACTTCCTCATCAATCTTGCCATTTAGAAAAGCACTCTTTACATCCATCTGGTATACCTTGAATTTTGAATGAGCTGCAAATGCAAGAAACATTCTGATTGCTTCTAATCTTGCTACAGGTGCAAAGGTTTCATCATAGTCAATTCCTTCTTCCTGAGAATAACCCTTGGCTACCAGTCTTGCTTTGTTTCTTACAATCATACCAGATTCATCTAGCTTGTTTCTGAAAACCCATTTAGCACCAACAATAGATCTATCTTTAGGTCTTGGTACCAGTTTCCAAATTTTGTTCCTCTCAAATTCATTCAATTCTTCCTGCATTGCTATTACCCAATCAGGATCCTGTAAGGCTTCTTCAACCTTCTTAGGTTCATTCTTTGAGAGAAAACAACTGTACAAGCATTCATTTTGAATTGATCTTCTAGTTCAAACACCACTATTTGGATCACCAATAATCAAATCCTCAGTATGATCCCTTGTCCATTTTCTAACAGGTGGTAGATTGCTCCTGCTGGACTCTCCCCCTAAGTTAGTGGTATTTCTTGTAGAAGAACTTTCTCTGCCTTCAAAAGCTCCCCCTTGATCAGTAGAATCAGTGAATTCAGTACTGCTGCTAGTTCCTGATCTTCCTTCATTAGACTCTGAAGGATCAGTTCCTGATGTACTAGACTCTGAATGACCAGTATGATCCTGATCAGTCCTATGTTCTCCTTGATTGAATTGCTCCCCCTCAACAGTAGCATTCCTTTGAGAAGCAATAGAGATTTCCTCTGGAGAACCTTCATCATCGCTAGAGAGAATCTCAGAATACTTAAGATTTTCAAATTCTAGATCTTCATGGCTTTTATCAGTTTGCAAAATTCCAAACTTCTTATCATCAAATGCAACGTGAATTGATTCCATAACAATGTGAGTTCTGAGATTGTATACTTTGAAGGCCTTTGATGCTGAGTATCCTAGAAAGATCGCTTCATCCGATTTGGCTTCAAATTTCCCAAGTTGTTCTGGATGAACTTTCAGGACATAGCATTTTCATCCAAAGATGTGAAAGTATTTCACACTTGGTTTCTTTCCTTTGATCATCTCATAGGGAGTCTTGCCATTAGCATTTACCAAGGTACAGTTTTGAGTGAAACATGTAGTGTTGATAGCTTCTGCCCAAAAATAGGTTGGAAGCTTTGCATCTGCAAGCATGGTTCTTGCTGCCTCTATGAGAGTTCTGTTCTTTCTTTCTACTACACCATTTTGCTGAGGTGTTCCAGGTGCAGAAAACTGTTGAGTAATTCCACTGTCTGCACAATACTCCTCCATTGTAGAATTCTTGAATTATGTACCATTGTCACTTCTGAGCACTTTGACCATGTACTCAGAGCTATTTTGAATATTCTTGACAAGTTCAATGATTTGCTGAGGAGCTTCATCCTTGTTGTGTAAAAAGAATACCCATGTGAACCTTGTGTAGTCATCCACTATAACTAGAGCATATCTTTTCTTATTAATAGACATAATGTTTACTGGAACAAATAAATCAAGATGCAGCATGTGAAATGGTTCAGTAATTGAATTTTCTGTCATGCTCTTGAAAGTGGTTCTTCTTTGTTTTCCAAGCTGACAAGCATCACAAAGTCCATCTTGCACATAGTTTGCCTGGGGTAGGCCTCTCACCAGATGATGCTTAACAAGTTGATTAAGCTTCTTGAAATTGAGATGTGAGAGCTTCTTGTGCCAATTCCAGCTTTCATCATTTGATGCCTTACTGTAAAGACATCTGACAGTTCCTTTAGATGTGTCACTTAAGCTGGCTTCATATATGTTACCATGTCTCTGACCAGTCAGAACAATGTCTCCATTCTTCATATTCAAGATTTTTCATCCCTTACTGTCAAAGATTGATTGGTAACCCTTATCACCCAGTTGACTTATGTTTAAAAGTGTGTGTTTCAAGCCTTCAACCAGTGCTACATCTTCTATAATGACATTCTCCAAAATAATTGAGCCATATCCCAGAGTTTCTCCTTTGTTGCCATCTCCAAAGGATATTACTGGACCAGCTTTCCTCTCAAACTTTGTAAGCAGGGACTTCTTTCCAGTCATATGTCCAGAGCATCCACTATCCAAGATAAATTGAATGCTTCTTTCCAATGCCCTGCAAACAAAAAGTAGCTAGTTAGAATTTTTTAGGACCCAACTTTGATTGGATCCTTTCTTACTAACTTTTGAACCAACAGGCTTTGAAGATTTTGCTTTTGATTTACCTGTTGCAGAGTCAACCTCAGACTTAGATTTCACAAACTGTTTGTGACTAGGAGTTTCAGATTTCAGAGAATAATAGTCATAATACAATTCATGATATTCCTTACACATATAAATGGAATGAAGTAAACTACCACAATGATAACAGGGTTCTTGTGGTTGGTATTGAATTCTCTGAGTCTTGGGGAATCTGGACTCAGTTTTCCAAAATGGTTTTTGATTGCAGTCTAGGGCCAAATGATTATGATTTCCACATTTATAGCATTTCTTCCTAGGTGCATCAGGTACATTCTTGTAATTATTCTCTTTGTTAATACCTTCTTTTCCATTCCTATTTCTTCTGATCTTGCTAGACTCTGAAATACTTTCTAGTCTCTGTTTCAACTGAGACTTAGACAGAAAACCTATGTTTACATTCTTAGGTTTTTCTAACACTCTTTCATCTGAATTGCTATTGTTGATTCTTTTGTGCACAACTGGGGTACCTTTAGAATCAACAAATTTAACATGTTTAGGTTCAGAAACTATCTTCTTACCTTCAGACTTAGATGTGCTAGCTTCAGTCTTACTATCATCACTGACAATAGCTACAGTATCTTCTTTCCTAGCCTTATCAAAACCTAAACCATTAACTTTACCCAAAATTTGATTTTCAATGGTTTCTTGAGTCTTTTTACCAGAATTGTTAATGGTTTTAATCACATCTCTCTCTTGCTCTAGTTCTTTTCTGACATAGTCATAAGCCTCAAGAATAACACCATAATCATGCTTAGCTTTATCAGAACTTAACTTATATTCTTCCATTTGAAGTAACTCAGATTCAAGAAAATTATTTCTATTAACTAATTCATCATTCTTATACTCTTGCCTTTGTCATTCTTCTTCTCCTCTTTCTTCTGAAAAGTACCTTTGCTAAATCTTCTCCTGTTGAATCTTCATTTCTTGAAAGTTTTAGCAAACATATCAAAGAGTTCTTGCATCTCTGATTCAGAATCATTATCTTCAGAGTCTATATCTTCAGTCTCTGACTCAGAACTTTCTTTGCTCTTCTTCTTCCTCAAGTCTCTTTCACTAGATTCAGACTTTTCTTCTCGAAGCTTCTTTTATTCAGACTGAGCAGTGAGTGCAACAGTTTTCATCTTTCCTTCACTCCTGCTCTTTTTCTGCAGCTTGTCAAGTTCATAAGCTCTCAATTTTCCATAAACTGCTTCTAATGATATCTCATCAAGATCATTAGCTTCCTCAATTGCAGATATCTTCTCAATGTAAAAATCAGGAAGAGCTTTCATGAACTTTGTATTCATATCCTCCAAGTCATAATATTTACCATGCATGGCCATCTCATTGATGAGTTTAGTAAACCTATCAATGGTGTCAGTAAGTAAGTTACCAGACTTGGATTCAAAGTACTCATACTGTTGTATGAGAAGTGTCCTCATATTCTTCCTGACAGGTTTCGTTCCTTCACAGTGAACCTTTATATTGTCCCATATCTCCTTAGCAGTTTTACACGAGAGAACATAGTTAGTGAGAACAGAATTAAGACTGTTGAATAGTATGTTTCTCACTTTAGCATCCTTAAGAGCGTTCTCCTTTTCCTTATCTGTCCATTCAGATTTAGGCTTCTCTGCTGTATGTTCTGGAACTACTTTTCCTTCGACAGTTGCTTGAGGAACAAGCCTTGTTGGAACAAAAGGCCCATCTCTGATTCTGTCAAGATAATCAGGATCTGTTGCTTCCAAGTGATGCAACATCTTCACTTCCCGTAGAGTATATTCGTTTCTCTTGAGCATGGGGATCTTAGTATTACCATCCTTGTAACCAGACATAATTGCAGATCTTTATGATTATTCGAAATCAACCTGCTCTGATACCAATTGTTAACTCGAATAACTTGTAGAAGGGGGGGTTGAATACAAGTTATATAATCGTGTCTGATTTTTGCTTGATTATATGAACAAGAATAAACGAATGAATCAAACTTTGTTTGTATTAAAATAATCAAATACAAACTCTACCAAAGATGTACAATACCTTTAGCAGCTGCTGATAATATAAATCTCTCTCTTTGTTTGTTTCGAACTCTCGAATACAAATCTTACGAACTCACTTGCTCACTCACGTACGAACACTGTTTACAATGATATAGAGAGAGTATTTATAATGCTACCTATCAACTAATAACAGAATTATAATCTGTCTATGACAATGTTCTGCCGTCCAGTTGATAGTTTCCATCAATAGAGAATTCGTTTCCTTCACGATATCTTCTTGCTTGTTTTCCAAAACAAAGATCCTGTTTTATAGCACTTGCCAGTTTCTGTAGCATCCATAATGACATCATCAGTAACACGACCGACATCATCAGTAACATGACTGATATCAGAATTTCCCATTGCATCAGGATCTGATTATCCCATCAGTATTTGATCAGGATCTGACATATTGTATCAGGATCTGCTCCTCTGTTCCTGACATGTAGTCCCCGATACACTGTTCCTGACATGTAGTCTCTGACGCACTGTTCCTGACTAAATTCTACAGATTACTGTTTAACACATATATCCTAAACAAAGTGCTAAATCCTTTATAAGATCAGGATATACAAGAAGTATTAGCAAAATTCTATTCTTAACATCACAACTTATGAATTATTCCTAACACCTTAAATTAACAAGAAACATCAAGAACACACTTAGTAATTTTCAGCGTTACTATACCCCTCCTGAAAGAACTGGAAAAACGAGGGCCTTTATAACACCCCCAGATTCGGGGTCAGGGATCTAGTCGTTACGGTCTCAATTCCCATCCACAAACTCAACATAAATATTAAATTACAACCTTGTGACCCAAAACAACAACATAAAACACACCCGTTATAGTCCCAGAGTTGAAATCAGAGTCACTACCAAATTTTATTAAGCACATTATGAGTTCTTACAATCCAAAAAGAATTACAATGTGAATACATACTCTTTGCCATCCATTATCATAAGTCATACCAGCCCATATATTTGGTGCTGAAAGAATGAATCTATCCTACCAATAGCTTTTTCTTCGGCTCTGGTAGTCTCATTGTCCCCGCCAGCGTTGAGTGCGCCTTATGCGATTCATCTGGTCTAGCTATTGTTGTGATATAATAATAAAGCAAGGGTGAGCAATAGCCCACCAACAATAATATTTAACCGAACGATAATATATAACAGTTCAAAAGTTTCTTTCAAACCATATGCCATGCATTTACGGAAATGATGCCAGTATAATATGAATGATGAAGTTACAGGGTAACTTAGAGTATTTATTTTGTGGAAATATCTGCTAAGTCAAAATAAGCAAGATATTATCATTTATCATATAAAGAGGAACTTGCAAGGAAAATATTGCAATTCCAGTTATTAACATTTTTCGAAGTCCTACAACCTGAAAGAAGTCTCTTTGATACGTGTTGCGAAAGGCACCGTCAACCTAAAAGAAGTTTCTTCGATACGTGTTGCAAGGAATTCCCAATTTGGGAGATGAACCAATACTGGAGTTATCACGCGCCAGCTGTCCCACTCCCTGATGATCAGTCGGGGATGGTACAGCCCAATATAGTTTACAACCGGTAGAAGGAAGAACTGATGGCTCCACTTGTCAATGGCCTTTAATAATAACTCCCTGGCCAATGGTTAGGCCTTGTGATGGACCGCGCGACTCGGCCTCTTACACACGACTCCTAGTTCGAATAAATCCACAGCATTGAAACGTAGAGTTTGTCCAACCTTCCCCAAGTATAATACTTGTTGATAAGACACCACAAAGTAGTCATATCTAGTTGGAAAGGAAAATACAACATCATATCTCTCGAGCTGCTGCTTGTTAGAGGATACCATCTTGTTCCAATAATCTTACCCCTCGAATGGTGAGAAGGTTACTCACGGATTCAATTGATAAACAGCAACCAAGTTGCGAGTGAAACGAATAGTTTTCCAAGATTTATAATATGGAAGTTTGAGCGAGCATTTAAATCCTTTTAAGATAGATTTAAATGAAAAATAAAGAGTTGGGAACCTTTCCTTGATAAAATAGTCGTAAAGAGACTCTGAAATATTTTGCATAATATCTGGAGGTGAAAGATAATTTCCGAATAATAAAAATCATTTTAAAAAGAATTTAAAAGAATTAAATAAATATTCCAAGAATATTTTTAACTCAATAATAATTACGGAATATTAATAAATCATAATATTGCTCGTAAGTAATCCTCGAATGAATATATAGAATTATTTACTAAATAAATCCCTCCTTAACTGAATATTCAAAATAATATTCATTAAATTATTAAACTCCAATAGTTATTTAAAATAATATTCAATAAGTAAGTCAAACCTTAAATGAATATTTGAAAATAATATTCATTTAATAATTAATCTTCTAAATGAATATCCAAATAATATTCATTTAGTAATTAATACTTTAAAGGAATATTCGAAATAATATCCCTTAAGTAAATAGAACTTCCAATGAATATTTTAAAATAATATTCATCAAGTACATAAAATCTTAAATGAATATTCGAAAGTAATATTCATTTAATAAATAAAATTCCCATGAATATCAAAGTAATTATTTATTAAATAATCAAACTCTAAGTGAATATTCAAAAATAATATTCACTTAATATTTCTCGGCTGAGATAGTACTCAAATAACATTCTTCGAAAGATTTCCAAGTAATTGATACTTTCTGGAAATATAAATAATGTTTAATAATAACATTCCTTAAAATAAATAATAATCTGCCGTTGGAATCCCTCCTGGTTTCCACGACTATCTATATCTCAAAATACCGACTCCCGGTCTATATTTAAGAATGAATATCATATGCCCTTCGCTAAGGGTCTTATCAAAACAATCCGGCTTATAACTGATAATTCGTATCTAGTCTATAAGCCAATATCAATTCAGGGAACATGTATCATAATATAATTTGACAATAGGCATGCAATCACATATATATATATATATATATATATATTATCACAACAACAGGTTCAAAGTTTTGAACACTTGCCTGGTAATCGGGTGTGGGTGGAGATAGCGTGTCCTGGGTCTGCTCGATGATCTATAAACAATCAGAACATTCGAGATTAATCACTTAACACCTCTTAAAAGTCTAAGTATAAACTTCACTTAAGTCGAAACACGTTTTCGAATTATCTCGTTATACACCTTTTAGTGTAACTCTTTTTATCACCGATATGATCCGACATTCGTTCGTTATTAAGACATGTCATCATACCCAAACTTGGTATATACTTAAGTCGTATAAGTTCTAAAGTCGATCGATTACGAACCGAGATTATACCTCGAGTTTTATCGTTCGTTTTCTAGTTAGGGTTTTACCGGAAACCGTCTTAATATTTATACTATCATCCTCCATTCTCTTTAATAATTCTTGAACCTATTTTCCTTAAATCCCTTCAATAATTCCTTAAGTCTTTCAGTGTCCAAGGAAATCTCGGGGAAAATAAAAGTGCTATTTTTCATAATCCGACAGCTTTTACATACATTCTTTTTCCCCCCTGGATTAATAATACGAACTCAGAATTTCGTTCCGGGTACTTCTATATAGTGTCGTCTCATAATATTCTCATTTCCACCAAAAACACTATTCATACTTTATTCTTCCTTCATTCCCTATATTTATGACAATGTCCTTGTTCCTTCTCGGGCATTCCTTAACCCTTTCACGGAACCACTGGACTAATCGTTATCGATCTGGATGACATGAGAATATTCTCTTGCTTGGAATTGCCATATCTTATTCCCCTAGGAGTTAGATTATTCTTACCTAAGTTGTCAACCATTAGCATTCTTCATGACATATAAGTATTTGAATCTAAATCTATTCCTTTCATTCATTACCTCAATCGTTACATCGTAGTCGTAATCACTATTCACCATTACCTCAGTACATAATAAGAAGTTTTAATTATATCCAAAATTTGGGGTTCTTACAGTCTCCCCTCCTTAAAAGGATTCCGTCCCGGAATCAGGTAGGAAGCAAAGAGTCGTTTCACCTTTCAGCTTCCGGGTCAACTATTACTCGTTCTGCCCTTTCTCAGCACATCTACTGGTGCTACAATACGTACTTTATCCTTTTTCCATCAACTTTGCTACTTTTTGTACAACACATTATTCGGGTTATGCTCTTACTCAGTCTTATCCTCATTGTTCTTATTGATATCCGCAGTGGCTTTGGTATCACTATCGTGCTGCGAATTCGGAGATAACCTCGCTCGCACTGTGTATTTCCTGATCACTTTAATCTTCACAATCTCGATCAATATAAAGAAGTGGAAAGATTTATTGAGAGATCACTATGATCAATTGAACGTTTGTTATATTGCATAGTTAGTACAGAAGGGGGCCAGCCTTTAGTACTTGACAAGCAATTAAACAATTAATGGCATTACAATTAGACTTCTATCACACAGACAGAGAGTCACGTAGTAGTACCTCCCCTCCTTAAAGGGTTGTTCTTCTCAATTCAAAAAGAATATGAATAAGAGAGAAGAAAAGAAAATAATTCCAGATAGTTATAGAAAATTTCATGATTGCAAAAATATCATACTTAGATTTTACCTCTGAACAATAGAGGTTTATCAGAGAAGAAAATAATCGTAATCGTATCAATTACTACTCTATCGTAATCTCACGTGTCAACATATCCTCGTTGCTTGGTCTATCATTCTATGGACCTATACTCTGTTTAATCTTAGCAACACTTACTTTTGAAACACCTTTCAACTTCTCCAGTTAAATCGTAGATTTCCTCGCTTGGCATTATTAATACTGACATTCCATGCCATGCTACCAGGTCCTTCTTATTCTTAATACTAACACTATCATGTTGTCATCCCGGGAGTTCGTTAGAAAGTCCATTCATTAATCCATTCATAACATTCCTTGCTTCACATTCCATAATTATCTTCCCCATCCTTTTCTTTATCAATCACATCATTCTTATTATCTGATTCTTTTTTACTTCTGTTATTTACTTCCACCTTCATCTCTTTATTGAGACACCTTTTGCACTTGGCACCTCCTTATTGGTATCCCGTCACATTTGCTCTATAACCATCACGTTATTCCAATTTAAACACTCCAAAATGAATCTGGCCGATTTATTTAACTTAGATCCAATATAATCTTCTTCTGCCAAACTTGTTTCTCATCACTTGCTCTTTTCTACCCGTGATTTTCCACAGGTTGTTCTTCGTAAGTCCGACTAGGTCGTATACCTACCTGCTCGTACTCTTATCATCTGTTGAGCATCTGCCTTTTACTGGCGTAGCCTTGCCACATGAAACACGTTATGATCATGCTATAAGTTTTGGGGGTAAGGCTGGCTCGAATGCCACCTTCCGAACACTTTTAAACTCTCAGATGGCCCAATAAGTCTCGGGCTCACCTGCCCTTCCCTCCAAGTCTCATTAATTCTTTCTACGGGAATATATTTAGCATCATGAATCATCAACCTCATATTCTCTATCTTGTTTCCGCAGAAATACTCTAACACAAACTTGCTTGTCATTCATCGACATGCCATTTAGTTTATCAATAGCAGTACTTTCTTTATCTTTACGTTGTCATCTACTTGCTTAGAAGAATCACCATCGCTTATTGTTTACGTAGTGCGTTAATAGCTAACCCTACGGGTTTCAAATCCCTTAATGAGACAAAGTAATCGCTATTCCTTATCCATAAGGAACACTTCCTGAACTTGATGTAGATATTACATGAAGTAGATAGAATTGAAGAAGAGTTTCAAGCATCGCAACTAGGTCCGGTTGATGAAACTATCACTTATGCATCTTCCATAAAAGACTGGAAACTTAAGTGTTTACTTCGTCAATTTTGTATCATGGTCCTGGTTCGCCTCAAAACGGGACTTTCTAAGGTGTGTAGTTTGCTTAAGACGATATCGGGAATCGAATCTTTACTTAAACTATTATTACCATCAATTCTTGCACAGTCATCAGAAGGAATGTAAATTCCTCCACTCTGATATGACCTTCAAGGTCCTTCCAACTATCATTCTGTTTCTTCGGTATGAACATTTGTAGTTATTCCTCTATACTTAGACTGTCGGCCACCTCATTGGCCTTTCCTGATAATAATAATTTCTGGTAGTCCTTGTTCTCTGGATATATTTCAATTCAAATTTTTCTACCTCATTCTCATCACTGTTGGGTGAAAGCATTCTCTCTTAATGCTCTGTTGAAGGTGAAAAATATAACTATCAGTCTTTTTTTCATAAGTCATTGCTTCCACCTTCCCATGGGAATTTTATCAAAGTTACCCTCAATCATACCTAGGATATTTGTTTTCTTAGTTCTTTCTTGTTCTAGGATAATCTCAACCTTCTTTGGTTCCATCCATACCTCATCATGGTTTCATACATGCCTCATCTGACATTATTGTTATTATGTCTTACATTCTCTTCCAAACTTCTAGTTGGAAACTCAGACTATTAACTTTTCCTTGTAAGGTTTCTTAGGTCGTCCTCATGATTCCTCCTGTATTTTCTAGGTACAGGGTATATCAAAACGTCATTGATCAATACTCTAATAATTCTATTTATGTCCTTTCCAGAACTCTTTTTAATAATCCTTACCGGTCATTGTTGCCTTAGCAAGTCCAACTCATATCATCTGAATTCATAATGTCTTTATTAGGGTTAATGCCATCCCTTGTGCATTCCCCAGGGTTTGTCCTAATTTGTGGATATCCTATCCTTAATTCAACTACCAAGGAATTCTTACATCCTATAATTGGCAATCAAATCATGTATCCAAAATAAGGGTCTCTTTTCAATCATTCTCATTTGATAATCGATCGGTAGCTTAATGCTAACCTCTTCTTTCAGATAGTTGTCAGCCTATTTGACCTTTCAAAAGACAACGTATGTCTATCTGCTCTCTTACAGAACTTGGTGATGGTAGCAAGGATGATTTGGAAGATATTGGTCGAGTTCAACGTGAATCTCTTAGTACTTATCGTTCTTCGCAAAGGTACTTGCCTCAGACAAAATTTCTACAGCATACTGATCAATCTCTGACCATTTCTATACTCTCTTCATAAACCTTCAGTGTTTACTTTCCATAGTCATAATATATTCATGGTATTCATAATACCCTAACATCATACATCTCAAGTCACTATACTTCTAATTTTTACTCGTAATCTTGGACATTCGTATACACATGAATCACTTTAGTACGGGTGACCCCATTCCAAAAAGTCTAGTAAATTCCTAATCCAAACATGGGTTTCAAAGGGTTCAGTAGAAGATTCCTACAATCTCATTAATATTTAATTTATATCAGAAGCCCTTGCAGTCGGTGCTTACTTAAAAGCACCCTGCTTTGTCCTTTCATTGCTGGTATAGTCACTTTATAGTCCGTTGTGACTTGGCCTCAACTGGCCACACTAAAATAAAAATATATGATTTTAGGGGTTGGCTAATTAGCATTACTTTTCTAGCAATTGTCGGCATAGTGTCTTCTTCTTTGATACCTTTCTACCTTTCCAAAACTTTACTTAATATAAGTCTTAATCGGCTACTCAGCGCCGTCTCCGATCACCTTTCCTCTATTTTTATCTTTTCAACTATTCTTATCAATCCCGCGTGCCACGCAAGCTTACCATTCCTGGCATAACAGCCTTTTCACTTAAGTCAATCCCGGAGTTTCTTAGTCCGGCTGGTTTCTTACTTACATTTCCTGTTTCCGTCCAATCTCACTTCATCATTTTATCTCTACCATCGATTGTAATACTCAGGGTCCATCTACTAACCCATATGACAACAACCTTACCCAATCCACAGGGTTCGCTCCAGTTTCCATTCTTTTCGGTGACGTCTATTGATAATCAGAAAGACAAGGCTTGCCAAAATTTGTTGGATTTCTTTCCAGAATCAGGATAATTTTGGTCAATCTATCCACCCTCTGGTAACACTAAGCAGATCCCTTTTGAAACCTGAAAAATAGTTCTAGGAACACCCAAGCAGGTCGAACCGCGCTGTCCAAATGTATTCACAATTATGCTACCGTGCTGCATAAGCGCACCACCTAAACCTGTGTAAGATGCATCATAATATATCCCAAAGTTTTCCTTCTTCCATTAGGCCATGCCAACATTGGGTCATCGCCAATTCATCTTCAGCTCCAGGGAGATTTTCTCACATTTTTCTGCCTATTCAAACTTCTTATTCCTTGTTGGGGTGGTTGGCCTTTCTCAATTGAAACTACCTTTAAATCGGTGGGGTCAACCAACACACCTTCACTATTGATCGTATGTCCTAATAATTGAACTTCATTTTGCCAGATCTCATACTTCGAGAACTTGGCATACACTTGCTTCTTTTAGATTTCATCTATAAAACATTCTCAATTATATCTTAACCACTGATCGTCTTACTTGATCCATTCACGATTCAGTGTCGGAATAACTCAAGGTAACTGCTATAATCCATTCAAGGAAAGTGAAGAATTTAATCTTCCTTTGAATCACATGCATCCATTGTTTCTGGTTCATCATTCCACTGAGTTAAAATAACCTTATACTTAGTCTTTGAAAGTATTCTCGCTACGAGTTTACCATTGACTTACTGGTCTTTTCCTCTTGTAGGTTCTGAGATCATTGTCTCGCTTACTACTTCCTTATGTAACTTTATCCATTCAGGCAATCACTTTCCACTATCTTTACTTTCGAAGGTGGTTCATTCATAATATGGACATTTCGCTGAATAAAACCACCTCAACAATCTCAATTTGGTTTCATAAAATATAACCCATGAAATCCGCCTTCTCATGGCGAATTACCATTGACAATATTCACACTAACCCATTTATTCGATAATATGGCACTTGCTGCCTCTATCTAAACTGCTCTTAGAGACTCTGCTCCCCGTCCTACATCGACGTCTTTGATAATCATGCATCATTCTAACTCCTTTCTCATTAATCTGAAAGTCTCTAAGGATCTTTATCTATCCCCATATAAGACCTCAAGTAATCCTTCCAATCTGTCTTAATTGCTGGTACTACCTCTCGTAGTCCGGCTATGAATCCAACATAAAATTTCAATTCTCTTAATAATATCTCAGTTCTTTGTGCTCACTTCTCTGAGCACAATAATCTTAACTCTCGCTATCCTTCTGGCTGCAGCCCTCATTTCCTTGGAGTAAACTCCTCATCCTCAATAGGATTCTCCTCTGCTGGAACCTCTTTCGAGTCCTCAATAGGGTACTCTATCGAATCCACAATCCGATCGTTAGCATATAATAAAACATCATCATGCTGCTGCTCATACGCCTCAAGGTCTGTCGCCTTACAAGTCGATACGAGAACGAGCTAAGTTACTATCATGATACTTAAGAGTTCCCATAAGGGTTTTATATGTCAGCACTACATTAAGTAGTTCGACTATGAACTTGGCAAGAGTTCTTATTATCTTAGTGAATTTATTGTTTTAACGTCGCCTCATCTCTGGGGTTTATAACGTATGCTCTGATACCATTTCTATAACACCCCCAAATCCGGGGTCAGGGATCTGGTCATTACGGTCTCAATTCCCATCCACAAACTCAACATAAATATTAAATTACAACCTTGTGACCCAAAACAATAACATAAAACACACCCGTTATAGTCCCAGAGATGAAATCAAAGTCACTACCAAATTTTATTAAGCACATTATGAGTTCTTACAATCCAAAAAGAATTACAATGTGAATACATACTCTTTGCCATCCATTATCATAAGTCATACCAGCCCATATATTTGGTGTTGAAAGAATGAATCTATCCTACCAATAGCTTTTTCTTCGGCTCTGGTAGTCTCATCGTCCCCGCCAGCGTCGAGTGCACCTTATGCGAGTCATCTGGTCTAGCTGTTGTTGTGATATAATAATAAAGCAAGGGTGAGCAATAGCCCACCAACGCTATTATTTAACTGAACGATAATATATAACAGTTCAAAAGTTTCTTCCAAACCATATGCCATGCATTTACGGAAATGATGTCAGTATAATATGAACGATGAAGTTATAGGGTAACTTAAAGTATTTATTTTGTGGAAATATCTGCTAATTCAAAATAAGCAAGATATTATCATTTATCATATAAATAGGAACTTGCAAAGAAAATATTGCAATTCCAGTTATTAACATTTTTCGAAGTTCTACAACCTGAAAGAAGTCTCTTCGATACGTGTTGCGGAAGACACCGTCAACCTGAAAGAAGTCTCTTCGATACGTGTTGCAGGGAATTCCTAATTTGGGAGATAAACCAATACTGGAGTTATCACGCGCCAGGTGTCCCACTCCCTAATGATCAGTCGGGGATGGTACAACCCAATATAGTTTACTACCGGTAGAAGGAAGAACTGATGGCTCCACTTGTCAATGGCCTTTAATAGTAACTCCCTGGCCAATGGTTAGGCCTTGTGATAGACCGCGTGACTCGGCCTCTTACACACGACTCCTAGTTCGAATAAATCCACAGCATTGAAACGTAGAGTTTGTCCACCCTTCCCCAAGTATAATACTTGTTGATAAGACTCCACAAAGTAGTCATATCTAGTTGGAAAGGAAAATACAACATCATATCACTCAAGCTGCTGCTTGTTAGAAAATACCATCTTGTTCCAATAATCTTACTCCTCGAATGATGAGAAGGTTACTCACGGATTCAATTGATAAACAGCAACCAAGTTGCGAGTGAAACGAAAAGTTTTCCAAGATTTATGATCGGGAAGTCAACAAGATAAATAACATTGCTCAAGTAGGTTCCCCTATAATATTGAAGTTTGATCGAGCATTTAAATCCTTTTAAGATAGATTTAAATGAAAAATAAAGAGTTGGGAACCTTTCCTTGATAAAATAGTCGTAAAGAGACTCCGAAATATTTTGCATAATATCTTGAGGTGAAAGATAATTTCCGAATAATAAAAATCATTTTAAAAAGAATTTAAAAGAATTAAATAAATATTCCAAGAATATTTATTAACTCGATAATAATTACGGAATATTAATAAATCATAATATTGCTCGTAAGTAATCCTCGAATGAATATATAGAATTATTTACTAAATAAATCCCTCCTTAACTGAATATTCAAAATAATATTCATTAAATAATTAAACTCCAATAGTTATTTATAATAATATTCAATAATTAAGTCAAACCTTAAATGAATATTTGAAAATAATATTCATTTAATAATTAATCTTCTAAATGAATATCCAAATAATATTCATTTAGTAATTAATACTTTAAAGGAATATTCGAAATAATATCCCTTAAGTAAATAGAACTTCCAATGAATATTTTCAAATAATATTCATCAAGTACATAAAATCTTAAATGAATATTCGAAAGTAATATTCATTTAATAAATAAAATTCCCATGAATATCAAAGTAATTATTCATTAAATAATCAAACTCTAAGTGAATATTCAAAAATAATATTCACTTAATATTATTCGGCTGAGATAGTACTCAAATAACATTCTTCGAAAGATTTCCAAGTAATTGATACTTTCTGGAAATATAAATAATGTTTAATAATAACATTCCTTAAAATAAATAATAATCTGCCGTTGGAATCCCTCCGGGTTTCCACGACTATCTATATCTCAAAATACCGACTCCCGGTCTATATTTAAGAATGAATATCATATACCCTTCGCTAAGGGTCTTATCAAAACAATCCGGCTTATAACTGATAATTCGTATCTAGTCTATAATCCAATATCAATTCTGGGAACAAGTATCATAATATAATTTGACAATAGGCATGCATGCTATGGCATATGTAAAACGGCAATCACATATATATATTATCACAACAACAGGTTCAAAGTTTTGAACACTTGCCTGGTAATCGGGTGTGGGTGGAGATAGCGTGTCCTGGGTCTGCTCGATGATCTATAAACAATCTGAACATTCGAGATTAACCACTTAACACCTCTTAAAAGTCTAAGTATAAACTTCACTTAAGTCGAAACACGTTTTCGAATTATCTCGTTATACACCTTTTAGTGTAACTCTTTTTATCACCGATATGATCCGACATTCGTTCGTTATTAAGACATGTCATCATACCCACACTTGGTATATACTTAAGTCGTATAAGTTCTAAAGTCGATCGATTACGAACCGAGATTGTACCTCGAGTTTTATCGTTCGTTTTCTAGTTAGGGTTTTACCGGAAACCGTCTTAATATTTATACTATCATCCTCCATTCTCTTTAATAATTCTTGAACCTATTTTCCTTAAATCCCTTCAATAATTCCTTAAGTCTTTCAGTGTCCAGGGAAATCTCGGGGAAAATAAAATTGCTATTTTTTAGAATCCGACAGCTTTTACATACACTCTTTTTCCCCCTGGATCACTAATACGAACTCAGAATTTCGTTTCGGGTACTTCTATATAGTGTCGTCTCATAATATTCTCATTTGCACTAAAAACACTGATAAGTGCATATTTTTGCATATTTTTATTATTTATTTATTGTTTGAATTCGTATTTTAATAAATTATTTTGTTGTATTTCAGGAAATTCAAGAAAAATTGAAGAAATTGCAAAATAAAGAAATAAATGTCAAGAAATAGAAAAAGAAGAAGAAGAAGGACCAAAATAGAAGAAAAGAAAAATGAAGGGGGTGTGGTGCAAGGAAAAATGGAGGGTTAGGATTAAACCACACCAAACAAAAATGAATGGTGGGGATTAATCCACACCAACCAATTAATTTCCTATAAATAGCTTTCATTTTCTCTTGTAAAGAATCACTTAGAATTAGGATAGAACCCATTTTTAGGATTAGACACCCCTTAGCATCAGTACATTCATAAATTGTAGTTATAATTTCCTTTGCAGCTCTTGTAAACACATTTTTATTTTTAGTTCATAATTTTTCCTACATTAATTTGCTTAAGTAGAAGCTTAATTCTCCCCTGTCTCTCTCTTACTCAAAAAATTCCGACCCCTTCTCTCGATATCTCTCTCTCTCACCTCTCTTCATCTCTCTCTCTGCAAAAACAAACCTCCCATCTCTCCTCTCCCATTTATCTCTGTCTCTATTTCTTTTATTCGACCGAAATCTCTCCCCTGCTAATCTCTTTTTCTTCACTCGAACCGACACCCTCTCCTCTCTCTCGTTCTATCCTCCTTCTTCTAAACACCACGCCTCTCTTCTATTGTCGTACAATTCTCACCAGTTCTAATCCCCATTTAATATCGTTCCCTTTTTTTCATTCTTCAATTCGATAAATTCTTGTCCTTAAGTCCGTCTTTTGCTGCGAGTTACTGTAATTCTCCGAGTTTTGTTTTGAGTTTTGATTACTGAATTCATAGTTGTTGCTGCAGTTTTGTGTGCTTGTTTGTTTATTGATTGGTACCGAGTTGAAGGGTTGTTTAATTTAGCGTTGATTTCCGAGTCTGGTATCGAATTCTGTCGAGGTTATTGCGATTTTGGTCTGAGTTTTCTGCTTGGTAATGTTGTTGTGTACGAGTCTCCTTTCGTGCCTGAGTTGTGGTCGGTTTGTTAACTGTTGTTGTTAGTTTTGTAGTTTAATTAGCTACTAATTGTTTGTTTTCGCTAAGTCTTTAAGCTGTCGAGTTTAGAATCGAAGTTCTGAGTCAATTAGTCGTATTTCGCGTGCTGTTCGCTGATGGTTTTTGATTGTGGATGTTGATTAATTTGTTGAGTTTGAGCTTTGGTTCGTTTATATGTTAGTTTTGTTCTCGGTTACAAGTTGTTGTTCCGAGTTGTTTGCTTGAGTGTTGAGTCAAGTCTGGTGTTAAGTTATGATGAAGTTTTGAATTTGTTGAGTTCTAAATTTTAATTCGTGTATGGTTGTTTATGGGTTCTTCAAGCTAATTTCTGTTGTTCATAGTTGATTAATAGACCTGGTTTTCTGGCCAGTCAATGTACTGTGTTGGTCTAATGTATTAATTTACTGGGTTCGTATTAATGTCTTCCAAGTTTTGGTTCTGAGTTAGATGTCGTTAGTTTGTTTACTGAGTTTATGAGTTGCCCTTCTCCTATTCCAACCACACACATCCCCTGTTACTTCTTTATTTCTCTTCTCCCTCTTCGATTTCAAATCCTTGTTACTATCGGTTCTTCACTAAATCGTTTGTGTATACTGAGTTACTGATTGTAATTTGCTGTCGAGTTCCTTGTTTGTAGTTCGGATTTTGCTGTTTTGATTGTATCGAGTTCTAAGTATTATTTTTTTTTGTTTTGTTTGTTATTATTGTTCGTGTTAATTGTTATTTCGATGTCAACCGAGTCTTTGTTGTTGATGTTTCGTTTTTATTTTCCTGAGTTTACTGGTAGGTATTTCGTCGAGAATGGCGTATAAACTGTGAGTCGGAGTGGTCGAGTTTTACGAGTTGTTACAGCCGTTGCTTCACTGTCATTAATTGTTTTTGTTCACTTGTTGTTCTTTCCTGCATTTTGCCTTTAGTTTGTGCTTGGGTTTTAGTGTTGAATTCTAAGCTGATTCATTGCCGAGTCTATAGTCAAGTTCTTGTCCCGAGTCTGACCGCGATCAAAACTTTTATGTAAATAAAAATTATTAAAGTTAGAGTTTTTATATTCTACAATAATTTAGTTTTTAATCTCTTCATTTGTAATTAGTTAATTTAGAAATAGATTACTAATCTAAAAAAAATAGTTTTAATTATCGATTAAGAATTAAATAGTATAAAAAACTTTTCAAAACCCAATTTTAATTCGATTTTAGAATTTTTGTAGTGATTTATTATTCTTCACTTTTAATTTAGAAATAGAAAAAAAATTGATTAATTTTCTTTTAAATAAAAATTAATTTAAATTTAAATAGTAAAAATAAAAAAAATTCAGTTTTTAGTTTAAAATAGATTAATTTTCTTTTAAAAACAAATAGTTTTAGGAATTAATAGTAAAAATCCGAAAAACCCAATTGCTTTAATTCGCCTAAATTAATTATTAAGGATTGCGAAATAAATATTATTCCCTGTGGATCGAATCTAAAATACTAAAACGAGATCGTGCGCTTGCGATTTTAAATATCATATTTCTGGCACATCAAACACTATTCATACTTTATTCTTCCTTCATTCCCTATATTTATGACAATGTCCTTGTTCCTTCTCGGGCGTTCCTTAACCCTTTCACGGAACCACTGGACTAATCGTTATCGATCTGGATGACATGAGAATATTCTCCTGCTTGGAATTGCCATATCTTATTCCCCTAGGAGTTAGATTATTCTTACCTAAGTTGTCAACCATTAGCATTCTTCATGACATATAAGTATTTGAATCCAAATCTATTCCTTTCATTCATTACCTCAATCGTTACATCGTAGTCGTAATCACTATTCACCATTACCTCAGTACATAATAAGAAGTTTTAATTATATCCAAAATTTGGGGTTCTTACAGCCTTACCATGCTTTTCTGGACGAGGCTCCTGAAGAAGAGTTGTAGAGCATCTCAATACCTTTCCAACAAGCTATTGAACATAAAATTGGAGTGAGAAATGAAGGAATTATGGCTTTTCGAAGTGGCTGATGTTGTTTTGGCCGAAAATAGAGAAAATGTAGGGGGAAGACTTTTTGCTATCTTTTGGTAAATGTTAATGTGATAAGATTTATTTGTTTGTGTGGTTTTTATCAAGGTATGAAGCTGGTTTCTTTTTGTTAAAGGCTAGGATATGGCAAGCTTTATAGATTTGCTTAAGTCCTTGACAATCTTGGCTACTTTTCCATGAAATATGGAACTTGTCCCTTGCACTATTCTAGTTAGTATCTACCTAGGTTTGTTGGATTCCTATGTATCTAGTTTGCCTGGCACTTAGCTTGCATGGGATACTTATTTGCCAACTTAACACTTGTCACGTAATTATTTTCGTAATTGCGATTAATATCCGAAACATTCCGCAATACAATTCTTTTTACCGAAATTCCTTACCTTTGCAAACACTTGTAATTCATTTAAATAGTGGAATTCTAAATCCATAATTCTCCTTTTCATAATGTAATCTTCGTATTCCTTAGTATCTCGTAAAATATGACCATTTGAAACAATGGGGTTCGTCGAAAACTAACGACTTTTACATACATTTATTTGCATCGTAAAGACGTAATATCAATTCGAAATCTCCATTTAATAATTCATACATTTTATCACGATATAATCCGACCTTACGGTCAAAAACATTTTATCACGACCACGATATGGTCTGACCATACGGTCAAAAACATTTTATCATGACCACGATATGGTCCGACCTTACGGTCAAAATCATTTTATCACGACCACGATATGGTCCGACCTTACGGTCAAAATATTCTGATTCTACATCGAACCCACTAGGTGTCGGAACAATCGACAACCTTACCACATCAACTAACTGGAAAACTCACGTTCTAGAATAACAATTCATAATTAAGAATCACTGATGAATATCATCATCAACTTGTATCAACCAGATCAACCCAACAACAGGGGTAAATAAAGAATAATAATGTCAATAGGTGTCGACGAGTTCGACACGATAATGGGGGTGATAAATAAAGAATAACAATCTCAAAGGGTACCAACAAGTTCGATAACAATAATTTGGGTTCATATCATCATTAGATTGATTAAAGAAAGAATTCACTTGAACAAGAAGTGAAAGGAAATACTTGCCTGTCAAACCACGCTAAACTCGCCTCACACTTGACTCGACTCTAGACTTTCCTTCGTCCCATCTACTAGATTCTATAACCATTAACTCAAATTAATACATCTGACTGTCATTAATCGACTTTAAACACCTTCCATAAACACATTGGACTCCCACAGAGCATTTAAGACTCACTAGCATTTATTCCATATAATTCACATAGCACATAAGCAGGTAAATTCCACAAAACAACACAAATAATTCACTTTGATAATTAACTGAACTCAAGAAATATTTTTAAAACAATCTTCAATCTTGGTTTTTGAATAAAACCCAACTCTGAATATTTGGAAATATTTTTGAAACATTTTTGGGAATTTTAAACAATTTCCTACTTTTTTTAAAGCGTTTAAAACAGTAAACAGATTAATAAAGAATTAAATAACTCTAATTAATTAATTAAAATCAACCAATAACAAATTAATAAAATTATTCAATAAATGATTACATTTATCAAATAATTAAATTAATTAAATTATTATTTGAAATTAATTAACATAATTAAAAGTACTTAATTCTTAATTATTTTTGAATTAAAACAAATAAATAAATGGCTTTTAAAACTAAATAAACAAAGAAATGATTTAGAAATCATCTGAATTTTTGAAATAATATTTTTGAAAATTATTTCTGAATTTTGAAAATAAAATTCAGATTTTCAAATCAAATCTTTAAAATAAAAGTTATTTTGGTAAAAAAGGTAAATCAAAATGACCTTTTTAAGTAAAAAAATAAAATAAATTTCTTTACAAAGATAAATGGTAAAATAGTTAAAATAGCTTTGATTTCACCACTTGCCTCAAAATGGATAAAATCAACTGAATTTAGTAAAAAGAAAAATGATAAATCAAGAACATGAAGAACACCTCCCCAGATTTCGATTAACCGGAAAAAATTATCGGCGACTCCCATAAAGTCCGACACCCGCGATTATGCACAAATCCAGCGTTAAATTAACACAAATGCAAGGCTTAACTACTGGGAAACTTCTAACACTCCAACAACGAACAACTCGAACCGAAATCAACCAAAAATTTAACAATCCGGCGAGTTTAACCATTAATTCCGGCTAACTAACGAATTTCAGAAAATTCGAAACCATACTCTGCGTTTTTGGTCTTAAATCAAAGCTCAGGTCACAACAAAGCGAACCATGGTCTTCAATTACATGAACCATCGATGGGTAATCAGAAAAATCTAATTAAAATTTCAATTAAAACCTTGAACTCGGTATCTACTAAAACGGAAACAATACATGAAATTAAACACACCAATTAACTCCTTGGGACAAGCTAAAGCTTAAGTAACCATCAAAATAAGCAGACAATTCACCAAACGAAAAACCCCAATTTGACTCAAGAACCCTAATTTCAAATTTGAAAATCGGGCATTAGAATGATGAAATTGATAACATAATTAGACTCCTAGCATCCAAATAAGGCTGTAAACACCAACAAAACATCTGAAAAATCTCAGAGATGGAAAACCCTAATTCTTTGCTAAGAACCCTAATTTTGCAGAATTAAAAGAAAAATCACAGAAAATCAGAAATTTACCCTTTACGAAAACTGATTGCAGAATATTGAAGAGGATGTTGAGAGCTTCGATTCGAGTATAAGAACACCAAAATTCGATATCAGGATTACCTTCAAAAGTAGTTTTGATCCTCAAGAACATGAGAGAGAAAATTTTGATTTTTAAAATTTTCTTTTGTTTGATTTTGATTGGATTCTCAGATAAGCTTCTGATTGGTTGGTTGTTTGAGAAGTCTGATTGGATAACACCTATGTGGTGAAAATATCACGTACTGAATTTGTCCCCAAAACGCTCGGAACCCTAATTAACTTTTAATCAGTCCCGAAAGTACAAATTAAATCAATTACGGGTCCGATACGAACGAAAATATTTTGACGAAAAATAATGAATCGATCACTGAAAATTTATAAGACTTATAAAACGAATAAAATACGAGTTTGGAAAATTTGGAGATTTATCTGACGAATATAGATACAAAAAAAATGATTTTAACTCGAAGCCCTAGGAAATTTGAAACAGCTCTTAATGGATAAAAACAAACTGATTGTACGGATTACGAAAAAGTTAAAGATAATTATCCTGGAGTCTAATACAATTACGAAACATAACTTATAAGGTCCCAAACAATCATTCCCGATCCTTTTATTCCTATTTAACGATACCATCTCATATTCGCGATATAATTATCCGCCATACCGAATCAAAATATTTAAATAAATTCAAAATAAGCTAAAATACATTATTATAAAATACTTTCAACTTGTGCACATAATAATAACACATACCGGGACCTTCTAAATCACTTTAACACATATCCTCTGATATCGATTAACATTTAACACCTTGACTCGTCAAACTGGAATAAAATAAATCAAAATATTTTTATTCCAATTTACGAAAAATAGTAATTATATTAATTTAATATTCTCAGTTCATACAGAAAAGGACGCCGTACTATCATTCTAGAGGTAGTGGCTTCCTATGATACTTGGGTGTGGCACGCTTTTTTCGGTGTGCCTGGAGCTTAAAATGATATTAATGTTCTAGGCAAGCCTCCCGTGTTAGATAAATTCAACACAGTTAATAGCCCAACCGTCTCAATCACAAAGATTATTTGCTAAGAAACAGGTGGCGTATCGCAAAAAGATGTAGTGAGGTGTTTTGGTATCTTGCAATCTTGATGGGTTATCCTTCGCCACGGTGCTCGGATGCACAAGCGTTCCACGCTTAAAAGTATCATGATAACTTGCATCATATTGCATAACATGATAGTTGAGGATGAATTTGTGGAAGATGAATTTGTAGAGTTAGTAGAAGAAGATCTAATGAATCCATTAGCATCACAGGTTTGTGATGGGCCAGTAGATTATAATGGAGTTCGAATTCCTTTTGCACCAGTACAAAGAGATGGAAGAAATCAACAAGCATTTTGGGATTGTATTGAGAACTTGGAATCAGATTATATTCATACGATGCTACAAAATGATTTGGTGGAGCACAACCGGGCAATAGAAGCTAATCGATAGTTATAGATTTCAAATTATTATTTCTTGTAATGCATGACTTGACAATTTTATGCAAGAGGCATGATTTTAATAATTTCTTTTATAAAAGTCTTGTCTGCCTTGCTTCCTTTCGTTTCTTAAGTTCTAAGATCTCCCTTGACATTTGAAGAGTTTCCTCATCTCTTTTGATGTTGGCCTCCGCCATTTGTTTTTGGTTACATTGCATATTATTGAAAATAGATATAGACATCTCTTCTCTTTTGGTCATACCTTGTTTTCCTTTCTTTTTTGCTTGTTTGGACGCCTTTACTCCCATCGGCCTTACTGGACTAGAAAGGCCTTCCGTTTCTCGATTAGAATCTGGAATCGGGAAGCCTTCTTCATCAACGCAATCATCACTGTTCAGATTAATGGGTGATTCCATTTGTGTTGGAAGTTTCGTTGAAACGAAGAAGAACTAGTGGGAACATCTACGAATTGAGGATGTGCTGTAACTACTTCATAACATTCCAATTTATCAAATGTCTTACGTCTTACTCATATCCTTGAAATATAATCCTTGAGCTTGAGTTTTCTAAAAAAGTAACAAATTGACCATATTAAATGATCTCTAAAATAATCTATAACATATTAAAAAATATAAGTCAGTTGTTTTTTACCTCATCTACCAAATTGGTTCCGCTTGCACCATGTCTGCTAGCTTGATTCTTGGCACAATGCCACTTTTTTAGTGACCTCTTCAATGGTGTTCAATGTGAGTCAAGAGCAACTTTGGAACGAGGCTTGACATGCGGATTTTCGGGAGTGCCACACCAATTTTTCGCATAATCCTCGTAAATTCGCCCCCACAAATTATTCTTATTTGAATATCGATCGGTAATCGGATCTATAGATTGTCGAATCCACGAAATACATAATTTTAATTCTTCGGAATGGAGCCAATTGACACCCATTATATATTTATATGTATAAAAGTTGAAAGAAAAAATGATATTGAGAATATAGAAATGTGGGTGTAATAAAATTTTATGTGAAAAATGAACCCAAATGAATTGATATTTATACACAAATATATGATCGTTACTATTTTATTAACGTTACACATCATAATCTAAATAGCCGTTGTAATATATTTTGTAATTGAAACAGGCAGTTGAGTGGAAAAGGTGGGCCCCACTGATTTGTTGGTTGTGGGCAACTCCTTTGAAAATCTAAGATTAGGCTAATGAATCAACATATCTTTAAAAATTAATGTCATTGATATGAATATATATATATATATATATATATATATATGTATATATATATATATATATTTTTGATAGGACCATTTGCTGAATTCCTTTTTAAGACACATTTGATAGGACCATTAATTCAATTGCTGAATTCCTTTTTAAGACACAGGTGCATATGCTCTTACAACTTAATAACTAGAAAGCATTTCTATTTTAAAAATATTAAAACGGTGCATTGTATATTATAAAGTTCTAGTTTAGATATCAAAAAAATACATAAAGTTTATAATTTTGTTATTTCAGCAAATTTCGAAATTTGTTATCACCAATTACTGTATTAACATTTTGACAAAAATAAAGGAATATTAAATTTGAATATTTTGAAAATCAAATTTTAATAATTTACGATTATTTTTACTCATTTATAATTGTTCTCACAACGTGATAACTTGAAAGCATTTCGATTTCCAAGATTTTAGTTAAATATTAAAGAGTACACATTGTATGTTGCAAAATTCTTGTTAGATATCAAAACAGTACATTAAAAAAAACAGTAGTACATAAAATTAACGATCTGGAAATTGGAGGGAGTACATAAAATTAACGATCTGGAAATTATAAAATTTTAATTAGATATCAAAAAGAACATAAACTTGACAAAATATCTGCATATTATTGTTTGAACATTCAATGATATCTTAAATCCGTAAAAAAAAAATGATATCTTAAAGTTCCGCGGTGTCACTTGGCTCCCTTCCCTCCAAGTTAGGACGGGTTTTTAACTAATAAGTTCATTTTATTTATTTGCACCAATCAGAGCATCTCCAACCCAAAGACCCCTTACCTATATTTGTCCTAGGTGAAGACATTTTAGGGGTTTGATTTTAAAAACAATATTCCAACGTAGCTCTCTATCCCCTATAATTTTTAGGTGAGAGAAAATCAAACCCCTTATTTAGGAGAAAGAAAAGCAAACCCCTATCATGCCACATCATCAATGTTTCCTTATAATTTAACATAAATCTCTCCAACACTCCCATCTCTTTTCTATATTACTTAAAATATTCAATAAGTAATATTTTTTTAATTATAGGTAAGGAATATAGGTAATAGCATTGGAGTTAAAACAACTTTTTGATTCCCTATCTTTTAAGTAATTATTATTTTATTATATTTTAGGGAAACAAAATAGAGATTGTCTTTGGAGATGTTCTCATACTGAACCTTATCTAAACCTTATCTTTTACGGACGGATCTGAACGATGGCTGAATCAACAATAATGCCCTCCGATTCAAAGTTGAAGAAGCCTTTTGATACATCTGAAGTTGCTACTAGTAAGAGGAACTTCAGATTTCTTAGGGTGACGAGGAAAAATGTTGAAGACTGTCGTGTAAAGCGTGCAAAATTTCTTGAAAAAAAGAAGCGCCTTCCTCGAGTTATCAACAAGATCTGTGATAATCCAACCAACCCTAGTCAAGATTGTTTTGCCATGTAAGCGATGCGTACTACTTTAGCTTTCGACTGAATTTGTGACTGTTTTATATTGGTTACTCTCCCTAGGTGTTTATGGGATATTGTTTCTTTTTTTTATATATTTTGCTGTTGATTGTAGTGAGAGAGAGAGAGGTAGACTGAGAGTAAAGAGAGAAATAAAGAGACTGAGAGTAAAGAGAGGGAGAGAGAGAGAGACCAAGAGAGATTGGGTAATAAATCCAAATTTTGTTATATATATTTTCCACTTCTATACTTTTTATGCAGCTCTTACTTACATTATTAGTACATATGATAATACCAGTATACCCACTGGAGTACATTTTATTATATTGGAATCTTGTGTTTTGTACTGTGTCTGTGGGTTCCTTTTGTCTATTTTGTAATTTTTTTCTTTCCTTGCACCTAAATTATTTAAAATCTTATCTTCAAAAACAAATCTCGGAATATTTATTTGATACAATTGTTCGGAACACCCTTGGACATATATAACGTAGAAATTATTGTTTTCTAATTATAGTTTTGGCATATGTTTTCTTAAGTAAACCTGGTATATTAATATATGATTCAAACAAACCAAGGAGATGAAGTTGTTTAGTTGATCATTGATTTACTTTCTATTTGATGCTTTAAAGTTTACACAATTCCATACTTAACTAACAATAAAAAGTCATTATATTCTCAGGACCCTTGAGGTTGCAAGTTCTTTTGATGCTCCAGAGATAAAGATGAAATCATCTGTCATGCCTGCTGTGATAGTTAAACGCCGTCAATGCTTGGCTCCTATTCGGCATGAGGTTTTTGTCGAACATGGTAAAGTTGATAAAGCGGTTCAGTTTTATGAGGCAGCCTTTGGGGCTGAGCTCAAACATTCTCAGCAAAGTCTGGTTCCTAAAAGGACCACAAAGGATCCCTCTCAGCAGTTTTATGGTACAAGGGCAGAGCTCAAGATTTGTTCAGAGGCTTTTCTAATATCTGACTCAGACGATGAACCTTCTCCTCCGTGAGCTTTCCAAACTAACTCTGCATTCATCCCTTTTAAGAAAATTATATGTGAACATTTGCCTCTATAAAATGTCCTATGCCTTTTCTTTCCTTTCCTTCTTTTTATTATTAATGAGGGACAGTTAAAGAGGCCTTGTACGAAAATTTGAGCCGGGACTTCTGTTACTGGATACTATCCCCGTAACGAACATGAAGACTATGCACAAATTATAAACAAATTGACATTACACGTCCCATCATTAGGGACAGAACACCTACCATTTAATAAGCATAATGGGTGACTGACACTACATGAAATTTTTTACATTAGGTTTAGTTGTCATAAGCTTTCCTTTTATATAACAAGCTAACTAATCACTACTTAAATCTCGAATGTTTATTATTAGTAGGCCCATTAAGGTGTATACACTAACAAGATTTAAATTATTTCTGGAAAATATGGTTTTGTCTCAGGCCGAAGTCCCAATCGGTTCAAATCGACATTTAAAAGTAGCTGTATGGTTATGGTGCGTTATGAGAGTTGCTACTTATATATTTGTAACCAAAGACCAATGTGTACCTTGTTATGAAATGCTTCTGCATCAGTGTGTAGACCCTTGACGGACAGGCCTCTGTGATGGCCACCTAGAATTTTCCCAGCAGTGGTATATAGACAGTTGTGGTTAATGGTTATCCAAATGTAGTTGATATTAACTCTAAATATAAATTGGATGCCATTTTCTGAATGTTTAGATAAATAGTGCATTCATGTTTATACTAGGTAGATACACATGTCTTGAGCTTTATTCAGAAATCAATTAACTTAAATTACAAAAACTTTAATTTTGTCAAAATTGATAGGAGTTAATATAAGAGCAAGTCCAATGTATATTTATAATTGGTTGGTTGTTTGAGAAGTCTGATTGGATAACACCTATGTGGTGAAAATATCACGTACTGAATTTGTCCCCAAAACGCTCGGAACCCTAATTAACTTTTAATCAGTCCCGAAAGTACAAATTAAATCAATTACGGGTCCGATACGAACGAAAATATTTTGACGAAAAATAATGAATCGATCACTGAAAATTTATAAGACTTATAAAACGAATAAAATACGAGTTTGGAAAATTTGGAGATCAAAAAAATATTAAAAACTAAGAGGCTGTTTTTATATTTTGAAGATGAATTTTATTCATCATCAAAAAAATATTAAAATACACTTTGAATGTAGTTGGTCTTATTTTAGAACAATGCACTGGACCATTAATTGTATTTTAAGACCAAAAACTACTTTTTGGTCTAAAAATATAGCAATAGCTTTAGTCATTTTGGCTTTAGAATTGGATTTGCTCTAATTGAGTACTAATTAAAATATTTTGAGCAATAATGTATTTTGCAACACATTGTATTATAAGGAATAATGTACTCTGTAATTTCCAGTTTGATAGATAACAGTAGTTGTGTAGATCTATGTTCACCCTGGAAATTGTTTATTAATTATTCTTTTTCCCTCAGGATTAGTCATCTTTTCTATCTGTTAACTGATGATGTTGATTATGTTCTGGAGAGGGCTGTGAAGGCAGGTGCTTCTGTGTTGGGAAAGTTGGTACAAGTGTATAGCAAATGTCAGATCTGGTGTACCTTGGTCAGAATTAATGATCCATACGGTAATCAATGGATCATCTACTCGCGACTATGCTCTTCTTGCCTCCAATCTTTTGCCCTATTAGCATAGTTGCTACCAGGACAAGGAATTTTTTGTAGATAAAAACTTGTTTGCTCTATGTGGTGGAAAATGGAAGCTTTCCAAACTTTTATGCTATTACACCATTTTTTGTTTGCCACTTTTAGCTATGCCTGCAGGCTGCCTAGTTTATGGCATTAATTTTGAAAGAGGAAGGGCTTTATAGAGCATGTAATGATATGTTTATTTTCTATTTAGCGACCGTTGGTTGTGTTTAATCATCAATTTACGGATGTGATCGTGCTTAATTATCAATTAACTGACTGTTGGTAGTGCCTAATTATCAATTTACTGACTGTTGGTTGCGTTATTTTGTGTAACATTTTGTTTGTCGTAGCGAGTATAGTTTACATTTTTAATGTCATTTTAGCTTCAAGATGACAAGACATACTTGTTAGAAATTCAACGGAGAGGTAAAAGTTATCATGGTAAACAGCTTGGTACCAAATTTGGCACCCAGAGCTTTATTTCATTTAATGGAACTTTTTCACCTTTGTCGAGTGTTCTATACTATCATAGATAGGTTAACATTAAAGAGTATTGCAGGTAAATCTTTTACAAATTTATATAAAAATCATTGCGATTCAATTCTTTATGTTTGTTTGAGTATACTTTGGTGCCTATACTCTGGTTAGCAACTAGCAAGTCTTGATGATGACATGCACAAACAGTGGTGCACTATATTCATTTACATGCAGGCAAAGTCCGTGGCACTAAATTTATGAAAATGAGGCGTCTTTGCAAAAGAAAAAAAAAAAGAACAGAAGATGAAAGTGATATCATCAGTGAGATTAGTTAGAGGTTGGTTAAAGCTGGTAAGATATGGGATTAGGTGTGGCTGGTGAGGTTGCAGTAGAATGAAGTTATTAGTGGTTTTTTCCCCAAGTCAGTGGTCTCTCTCTTGATATATACTGTTATAATATTTCAGTATTATGCTAATGTTTTCGGCTAGGTGATAAATGGGCCGGAGGCTAATGTTAGTCTTGAGTTGTTGATTTGGTCAGTTCTATTGGGTAGTACTCAGGTCTTGGAACTTTGTAAATCCCCATTTTGATAGGTTACTTTCTGGATTGTTTGCTGCTTTTATATCCCTATTTTACCGTGTACTTTAGTGAACGGGGATGGTGTTAGGAATTTCCGTTTCCTGTCTTTGCGTAAATTAAATACGGAGATTATAACAGTCAATAATAATAACAGATATTGACAGATGAACACCAAGATTTATACGTGGAAAACCCCTTATTAAAAAGGTAAAAATCACGGGACCAACTCCGAATGTTTCCACTATAATGATAAAAATGGTTACAATATTCTCCCTCAAGTTTACGAAGTAACACTTGAGGTACACCTGAATAGTAATATAACGATTAACTATTCCTTCGGTACTGGACCGGATAACCTGGACAGAACTGTCCCTTCGGTACTTGACCGGATAACCTGGAGGATTCCCCTTGTTGCGGCTGCAATGGCTGGACGAACTCCTAATGTTGTAGACCCAGATGGCTACAGCCCGACCAAACACTCACACTAACTCACCCGAAACGAAAGAAGAGAGAAGCACGAGGGCCCCCTATTCTGACCTGCTTGAAACTACCGCAAGGTAAGTTTCCTACTAGACGGACTATCTAGCAGCTATGATGGAGAGAAGAGAGTAAGATGTTTTGGTGTGTTTAACTAATGAAGGGGGAGGGGGTATTTATAGAAAGTAAGATGTAGTAGGTGTGGGGGTTTGTGGAGTTTGGTGAGAGGTTGGTGAAGTTTGTAGTTTGGTAAGAACAAGGTGGGCTGCCTAACAATCTCCCCCTCTTTCCAAACTCACAGCTCTTCACTTGCACTCCATACCTGCGCCCTATTTGCACAGCTCCAACTTTTCTCGCGGAACCACCTTTGTCATCATATCAGACGGATTCTCGCGGAACCACCTTTCCCGGGATGATAGTTAATTGTACAATCATAATCCTTGAGCAATTCTAACCATCTCCTCTGCCTCATGTTTAAGTCTTTTTGGGTGAAAATATACTTTAAACTCTTATGGTCCGTGTAAATTTCGCACTTTTCCCCATACAAATAATGTCTCCAAATCTTCAAGGCGAAAACAATCGCGGCTAATTCTAAATCATGAGTAGGATATTTCTGCTCGTGAGGTTTCAATTGTCTCGAAGCGTAAGCAATTACCTTACCGTGCTGCATTAGTACACATCCTAAGCCCTTGTGGGACGCATCACTATAGATCACAAAATTTCCTTTCTCGTCTGGCAGTGTCAATACAGGCGCAGTTACTAATCTCTTCTTCAATTCTTGGAAACTTTCTTCACACCTCTCATTCCACACAAACTTTTCATTCTTCCTTGTCAACTTTGTTAGTGGGATGGCTATCTTCGCAAAGTCTTGAACAAATCTTCGATAATATCCCGCCAATCCTAAGAAACTTCGAACTTCTGTAGGTGTTTTAGGTCTCTCCCAGTTTATCACAGCTTCAATCTTAGCAGGATCCACTTTAATCCCTTCGTTGCTGATGACATGCCCTAAAAACTGCACCTCTTTCAACCAAAACTCACAATTAGAAAACTTTGCATACAATTTCTCTTTTCTCAGCGTTTCTAAAGCTATCCTCAAATGCCCTGCATGTTCTTCTTCGGTCTTTGAGTATATCAAAATATCATCTATAAACACAATCACAAACTTATCCAGATATTTCTTAAAAACCCTATTCATTAAATCCATGAACGCTGCCGGTGCATTGGTTAACCCAAACGCCATTACTAAAAATTCATAATGCCCATACCTAGTCCGAAACGCGGTCTTTGGAACGTCTTCCGGTCTAATCTTCAACTGAAAATACCCTGACCGTAGATCAATCTTAGAAAAACAAGTCGCTCCCTTCAACTGGTCAAACAAATCGTCAATTCTCGGTAAAGGGTACTTGTTCGTAATGGTCAACTTGTTTAGCTCTCGATAATCAATACATAACCTCATACTCCCATCCTTCTTCTTTACAAACAATACCGGAGCTCCCCACGGAGATACACTGGGCCTGATAATAATTTTTCTAAGAGGTCTTGTAACTGAATCGCCAATTCTTTCATCGCTACAGGTGCCATTCGATAAGGAGCCTTTGACACGGGTTCGGTTCCTGGTGCTAAGTCGATGGTAAATTCTATTTCTCTATCCGGAGGTAACCCGGGAAGTTCATCTGGAAAAACATCGAGAAACTCATTCACCACTGGTATTTCCTCTATCTTAGGTACCTCTTGCTTGGTATCCATGACATAAGCCATATAGCCCTCGCATCCCTGTCTCAACAGCCTCTTAGTTTGCATGATCGTTAAAAATCTCCTAGTCTGTCTCTGACCCCTAAAGGTAACTTCTACATTATCAGGGGATCTGAGTATTACCTTCTTATCCTTACAGTCAATTTGCGCATTGTTCTCTGTTAACCAATCCATTCCTAAAATTACATCAAATTCGCCTAACTGGAAAGGTATCAAATCAGCATAAAAACAATGCCCTGAAATGTCTACCTTACAACGAGGACACACTTGCGTAACTGGGATTCGCTCTGAATTAGCTATTTCTATTACTATAGCTTCACGTAGCATACACATTTCACAATTCAACCTTTGAACAAATTCTTTAGATACAAAGGATTTCGTAGCCCCGGAATCAATTAATACTTTAGCTTGAACAGAATTTACAGGGAGCGTACCTGCTTCCACATCAGAATCCTTAATAGCTTCATTCATAGTCATATTGAAGGTCCTCGCCACTGGTCTGACATTTGCTGTTGGGGGTGCCTCAATCGCTTGAAACATTGGATTAGCCAGAACCGGAGGTTTCACCATAGGTACTTTACAATCCCTCATTACATGCCCTGGTTTCCCACAACGGTGGCATATAATTCTTATCTTACACTCTCGAGCATAGTGACCTTTCTGATTACACTTGTAGCACGTCACCTCCAACTTTGCACACACTCCTCGATGCCTCTTTCCACAAGTCTTGCACTCTGCCAAGGGTGGCCTAACCAGTTTCTGTTGATTTGAATCTTGAGGTCTATTTCCTTGCCCTCCATTCCCCGATCCCGGTTTTTAGAATTCCCATTCTTTCCTGACTGAAATCCTGGCTTTTTATTGGGCACATTCTGAGAGCTGCCTTGCACTTGTCGTCCTTCCATTGATCCAGCTTTTCTTTTCTTTCCCTCTTTTTCCTTAAAGTACAATTCACTTTCTCCTTATGCTATCATGGCCTTCTGCACCACTACTGCATAAGTATCCAGTTCCAAAACTGCTAGCTTACTACGAATCCACGGCTTTAACCCTTGCTGAAACCTTTTTGCTTTCTTTCTGTCTGTATCCACATATGTCGGGACAAACCTCACTAACTCGGTAAACTTAGCTTCATATTCCAACACACTCATATTACCTTGTTTCAGTTCTAGGAATTTCATCTCCATCTGATCCTTCATGAAATCTGGAAAATACTTCTCTAGGAACAACTCTGTAAATCTTGCCCAAGGAATTACCTCTGTAGCTTCCAGAGCCTTCACTGACTCCCACCAATACATAGCCTCATTTTTCAGAAAATAGCTCAAATATTCGGTTTGCTTATCTGCTGGAACCCCTACTAACTCAATAGCTTTCTCCATCTCCTTTAACCATGATCTCGCTTCTATGGGATCTGCTGCCCCTTTGAACTCTGGAGGTTTTAACTTCCTTAAAAGACTTAAAGGTGACTACCGGAGGCACGGGTTATTGTTGCTGCTGCTGCTGTTGTTGCTGTTGTTGCTGCTGTTGCTGCTGTTGCTGTTGTTGCTGTTGTTGTTGTTGTTGTTGCTGAGCCAACAGCTACGGTTGTATCTGTTTTTGTTGCTGTGCTAGAGTAGCAGTTTGCTGAACAAGGGTCTGCAATATTTGAACCAAAGCAGGGTCTCTCTGACCTACAGGAGGTGGGTTGGCTTGTTCATCCTGATTGGGGGTTCGAGTATTTTGTTTCTTCTTTCTTGGAGGCATATTTCTGAAATCAACGGACAATCATTAGGTTCAGATTCAAGAGTCAATAAATCAAAAGAATCTAATTTAAGCCAACAGTGAATATACTATTGAAATATAATTCAAGGTTCCCAGCCATTACTCGGGTCAGCAATTGGTTTACAAAGTGTAACAGGATACAAAA
Source organism: Saposhnikovia divaricata (assembly GCA_036435485.1). Lineage (NCBI taxonomy): Eukaryota > Viridiplantae > Streptophyta > Magnoliopsida > Apiales > Apiaceae > Saposhnikovia > Saposhnikovia divaricata. The sequence goes on from CM071594.1 coordinate 198,088,020, forward strand.
ATCAAAGTTATGCAAGGTATTCATGAATATCTGATAGATGCATTAACAGAACAATAAACATAATGCTGAAATTAAATATGGTACTGAAGGTAAACGCAGTACTAGAAAAAGAAGCAGTGCTGAAAATAAATTCAATGCTGAAAGGTAAATATGATGCTTAGAAATAAATAACAATGTGAAAGGAATTTAACGCGGTTTTGCAGAAAGGGATCATCATATATATCTGGTACAAGCGTAAAAACAACGCTTCAATAAAGGTACAACATAACACTAAAAGAGGAAACTGCTAGCATCTAGTCACTGTACAACAGATATCTACAACAAAACTTGTTGCACTGCAAACCCTGTTGCACTACTGCTACCATACTATGCATCTATGTACCATGCGTCAGGATGGAATCACTGCGCTACGACATATAAAATCCCACCCACAGCTCCACTAACCAACTGATCCTCGTCTACTGATCTGGTCCGAGAATGTCATCTAGCTCACTCATCACAGATGCCAACGTCACATGGAGTGAAATGGCTGAAACTCATCATCGGACGCATGCTGAGTCCGAGTCTGGATAATTGTCCTCATTACCCGTAGCCGCATCCGGATCTGTCCCAACTCCTCCACTGCTCGGGCTCGCTCCCTAGCCATCTGTGCCTGTGTCTCCTGGAGAGCTCTAACCTCAGCTAGCTGTCCAAACAGAAAGTCTCGCTCTACACCCACTCTCTGGTACTCATGGTATGGAACAGGGGGCTGAGTAAACTGATATAGTGGCCCGTTCACCGAGCTCTGTAAAACTACACGTGAGGACACGGATCTCAATGGCACTTGTTGTGGTATAGGGTCCGCCTTAACTGGATCCTCTGACGGGTTAGAATCAGAACTCGAGGAGGCTACAATGACAGTAACACCTAATAATCAGATATACTAATTCCTCGAAATACGACCGTACTCTCCCGTTACTCTACCCAAAATTCTCCCACCTAACTTGTTTCAGTGACTGTGACCTGTAGCTCTGATACCAACTTGTAACACCCTCACTTTACAATATTAAGATTATATACTTTTATAATTAATTAAACATTGATATAGAAGAAATTTTAGAAAATTTGGCATGATGTGTTTGTAAATTAAACTAACCACCTGTCCAAGTCAACAAAACCAAACCGTTCACTTGCATAATAATATCAAAACCATAAAGGAATATAAACTCTACAAACCAAGACCGCTCACAGGTCACAGTATGAAACAACTACTAGTTAATTATTACAACCCAGTTCTGAATAAAATAATATACAACTCCAATAATTAATTAATCTGTCTAACTGATACAGAAATGACAAAAAATAAGGTTATAAGCTGACTACCCATCCCACCACCTCGACTCTCTGGCTGCCCCTATGGCTGCCCCAACCAGACGGTCCACTCCTTCTAGACATCTTCGTGCTTAGCTGAAGAAACAGGATTAGCAAGAAAGTGAGCTAAGAATGCTCATCGAGTATATATAGTTATAAGCATAAATGAACTGAAACTGCAGGTCTGTTAGGAACTAGTAATTAACAATATAAAAGCTCAACTGATAGATATGTCTTTTATCTGAATCATAAAATAGGAGTGGATTGGACTATTATGCATTTTATAAATAAAAACAATCATAAGGTTAGGCTGCTGATCAGTCACGCACTAACCCCGGACAAACGCGCACAGCAATGTCCTTAATGGATTCACGACACACATTGGCCTTAATAATTTCTGACCACGAATCTGGTCCGACCCTTACGGTCCACATTTTAAAAAACTAACAGTCCAATCCTAACTAGACATCAGGTGTCAGAACAATCGACCACCTCAACTGCCAAACACCCTGGACACTTTCGTTCCAGGTCAACATCTGAAATCTCATAAAGTAAAATAAGGTCGGGTAATTTCTGAATTAGATATCGACAAGTTCGATATAGAAAGAGGGGTATTGATTTAAGTCAAGCCACTAAAGGATCAACGAAAACAATATAATCGATTTGGGGTATAACAATTGAATATTCGAAATTAATGGAAATTAACAGAACAGTTATATCAAGGATAAATCAAACGAACATAAGAATCAAGTTATGATAATCATAATTCACTGGAAATATAAGTGAAGTGGTTTACTTGCCTTAACCAGGAAATCACAGAGTTCGGAGAGTTCCTACGTCCTCGACTTTAGCTTTCCCTTTATCCTTGGGATCTACACACAATATAACACTATTTTAGAATTCTACTCAATATTCGCTAATCAACATCAATAATAAATCTTAATCTACCCCCGCGAGTAATCTCCTAATTTTCATTTGTTTAATCATACATCATTAATTAATAAGCTTCAAATATAGATATTTAATTATAGCCAATAAACGTGTAACACCCCCAGATCCGGGGTCCGGGATCCGGTGGTTACGGTTTCCAATTCTGTCCATAACAATTAAACTTTCCTTAACATAAAATAAATTACGTCTCTATGACCCAACACAACAATATAAAACACACTCGTTATAGTCCCAGAGATGAAATCAGAGTAACATTCAAATTTTTATTAATCACATTATGAGTTCTTACAATCCAAAAGGATTTCAATATAAATACATACCCTTTGCCATCCATTTACACAAGTCATACTAGACCATATTCTTGGTACTGAAAGAATAAATATACCCTACCAATAGCTTCTTCTTCAGCTCTGGTAGTCTCATCGTCCTCGCCCGCGTCGAGTGCGCCTTGTGCGAGTCATCTGGTCTAGCTGTTGTTGTGATATAATAATAAAGCAAGGGTGAGCAATAGCCCACCGACAATAATAGATAACTGAACGATAATGTATAACAGTTCAAAAGTGTCTTTCAAACCATATGCCATGCATTTACGGAAATGATGCCAGTATAATATGAACGATGAAGTTACAAGGTAACTTAAAGTATTTGTTTGTAGAAATATCTGCTACATCAAAGTAAGCGAGATATTCTTATTGTTATTAAGAAGAGGAACTTGCAAGAAAAGGTTGCAATTCCAGTTATGACCCTTTTCCAACTCTGCCAACAGTAATCATGTTGCAGGAAATAAATAAATTTGGATGATGAACAAATGATGGAGTATTCACCGCGCCCGCTGTTCCAATCTTGATGATCAGTCGAGATCGTACAGCTCAATTTAGATTTACTACCGGTAGAAGGAAGAACTGACGGCTTTACTTGTATACCGCCTTACTAGCTCTCCCCGGCCAACGGTTGGGCCAAAGGGGATGGACCGGCGCTACTCGGCCTCTTACACGACTCCTAGTTCAAATAGAATTCATGATTCTGAATGTAACGTTCGTCCCCCTTTCCCCAAGTATATTACTTGTTGATAAGACTCCACAAAGTAGTCGTATCTAGTTGGAAAGGAAAATTTACCAATAACTCCCAAGCTATTACTTGGTAACGGATATCAACTTGTTCCAGTAATCTTACCCCTCGAAAGATGAGAAGGTAAGCAATGACTTAATAAGTCAACAGCACCCGAGTTGCGAGTGAAGGGAATACTTTATGACCGGGAAGTCGACAAGATAAATAACATCTTCCAAGTAAGGTTCCCTTATTATTAAGGAGATAGACTCAAATAAGAATGATGTCTGAGAACCTTTCTTGATATAAGATTAATAATAATATGACTCCGATATATTTTCCGTAATAATCGAAGAAGATAAACCTTATCGATGTTATTCTAAGCATGGAATAAATATTCAGAGAATATTTATTGAATTAAAATATTTTACAGATTATTTAGGAATATGAAAGAATATCTTTAATCAGAGTATTTCCCAAATAATTCTTGAAGAAATATCGAAAGAATATTTATTGCACAATTAAATAATCAAATGAATATTCAAAATGATATTCATTACTTAATAAGTCCTGAAAGGAATATTTAAAATATTTAAAATAATATTCGATGATTAAATAGAACCCTGGATGAATATTCAAAATGATATTCATAATTAATTAGGAATTTAAATGAATATCGATAAAGTAATATTCATTTAATGAATAATATTCTAAATGAATATCCAGTAATATTCATTTAGTAATCCAAGCTTTAAAGGAATATTCGATATAATATTCGATAAATAAATCAAGCTTTAGATGAATATTGAAGATAATATTCATCAAGTACTTAATATCTTAAATGAATATTCAAAAGTAATTTTTTATTTAATAAAATAATATTCTAAAAGAATATCCAAATAATATTCATTTAGTATTCCCATCTTTAGAAGAATATTCGAAACAAAAATCGATAATCAATTCGACTCTGAATGAATATTGACAAATATTATTCGGCGAATGATTACGTTCAAATAATTATTTGAAGTAAGGATCATTAAATAAATAATCCCGAACGAATATTCAAATAATATTCGTTGCCTGAATAATGGAAAATATTTACTTAAATACTTTCCTTCGAGGTAACCTCGATATATCAAGAAATATTGACTCCCGGTCTATAATGACGAATAAGATGTATACGCCCTTCTATGAGGGTCTTATAATAATCCGGCTTATAACTGATACGATAGCTATCTAATTTATAAGCCAATAACAATCAAGGAACAAGCATAGTGATATAACTTTGAAATCAGGCATGCATGCTATCGCATAGGTATATCAGAAAACATATATATATTTATTCAATCACAACAACAGCCTAAAGAAGGGAATTGAAACTTGCCTGGTAGTCGAGTACGGTAAGGGGTAGTGGTAGCGGGTCCCGGTTCAGCTTGGTGATCTATAAATAGCCAAGGCATTCGGGATTAATCACTTAACATATTAAAAGTTAAGTTATACTTAATTCGAAACACGTTCTTGAGTTATCTCGTTATACCCCTTTTAGTGGATTACTTTTATCACTGATCCGACCCGACATCCGTTCGTTAATACGACATGTCATTGTACTTATACTTGGGACATACTTAAGTCATATGAGTTCTAAAGTCGATCGTTACGAACCAATACTATACTCCGAGTTTTATCGTCCGTTTTCTAAGTGTTTTACCGAAGTTATAAAAGAGTCGTCTTTTAGGGGTTCGTTCGCGTTTAACCTCGACTCGAACATTTTTAATAAATCGAAAAATGATCTTTTTGACATACGGTTTTCTTTCACGCCTTCCTTTTTACCTCTAGTATTTATTTACCAAGATTCGCCATGACGTTACATAGTTTACGAGGGTTCAATTACAGTTACGAACTTTCGTTTACGGATTCGAACTACTTTTAGTAATTTGGTCATAAATCCTAAACCGTAAGTCCGTTTCATGCGATCTTTATATCAAAACGAAGCTTGAAACATAATCTATCCTATCATGGCAGAAAATGAAGCTGTACAGTGAGTTATAGCTACTGTGATGCTCGGTGTTTAATAGTCTAACGAAAATTCGGCATTACGACGGCTATAAATCGAACGTTCTAAAATTCATAACAATCAATCCAAGCCACACCGGGCATACTATACATGGTTTTCATCTTAACCAGTCCAAGAAGGTTTCAATTAACCATCATAATCATCAAAACTCTTAAATCATCACTACTAACTACATAATCATGCTTTTATGCATATAACAACACCATAATCTTAACTAATCTAAAACCATCAAGAACATATATAAAAATCAAAGTAAGATCTTGGGTTCTTAAGAATTATACCTTCCTTGGAGAGTGTACAAGCTATAATAACCCTTATATAGTCCTTGTATGGCTTTAACAAAGCTTAAATCATCCAAAGAAACCAAGAAATCAAAGTTAGTTTCTTGAAAACACTATTCACCCTCATCTTTGAGGATTTATTTGAAAATGGAAAACATGGAGTTTAAAGCTAAGATTTCTAGGAGATCATTTTTATGAAATATAGGACTCACCATAAAAATTTGGAGATCAAACAATGGTTGGAAGGTGGATTTTGAAATCTTAAAACTCCAAAATTCGAAGTGCCTTGGTTTTGGGGGAAAAACAGTGAACTTCTCGAATTTATTTACCCATCCAAACGATCTTCAAAAATTATGAAATTAAATCCCCAACTTCACCTTGATGTGTAGAAGCTCCATGAATTTTTTCATGATTTTTAGATGAGTAGATCTAGGTGAAAAAAAATGGCAAAGACCCCTGCCCTGGAAAATGCAACTGCTGGAAAAATGGGGGAGAGGTGGTGTTTGCTTGGCTAGTTGTCAAATGATATTTGTGATATGTATAAGTGGGTATAGCTGCTAATACTCCTCTTAATACAAGTGTCAAAGGTTTATGGTGTGTTAGAAAAATTGATGATGTGAAGCCTTGTTGTTTTCTTCTTGTCCATCCACCTCATTACTTCCTTTTTCATTTCTTTTCTTCATTTCATTTCCACCAAATATTCTTATATATAACCCCAGCTGATCAAGTAGGGTTTTTTTTATCTCGTTACGTATTTAATCCGTAATTTCTTTCGCGTTTGCTTGATCGCTTAATCTTGTTATAAAGTTCTAGCGATTTCTAGAACACTTGTTATTCTAACTCAAAGGTTTTCATTCTAAATCCTCAAATCATACTTAATAAATAAAATCCTTGAATCCTTAACATTATAATACTCTTGTCTTGATCGTATTGATAGGCTCTTTACGGTTCGGTCAAATATTGTACCGAAAAAGAATTTGGAATTTCTGAATTCCGATCGTCTCTGCATTCACTTATTTCCTCCGCGTATTACTAATATGACTTCGAAACATCCATAACACGTCCCGTACATAGGGTGGCGTGAAAAGTTTTCCAACTTACAAAATCACTATTCATCCACCAAATTACTATGCACGTACATGAAACACTATGCACGTACGGGAAATACTATGCACGTACGGGAAATACTATGCACGTATGGGAAATACTATGCACGTAATCATTTCCCTTCAAGGATCCATTAGCTCCTTCCTGGATGGTAGATTATTCCTATCTAGGTCCTCAACCATCGAATTACTCTATTCTGACAATATACCAATGCATCAGGATCATTGTCCAAAGCAATATCCATTCATTACAATCATTGTTCTTTGAAACCACCATTCATTAGAGCTGGTGACCTTGTTGTTGGAATCATTGTTCCTCATTTTATCATTACTTAGTAAAAGTTTTAATTATATCCAAAATTTGGGGTTCTTACAGTCTCCCCTCCTTAAAAGGATTCCGTCCCGGAATCAGGTAGGAAGCAAAGAGTCGTTTGCCTGCCGTTCCCTTTTTAGCTTCCCGGTCAATTCTTAGTCGTTCTATCCTTCCTCAGCACATCTTCTAGTGCTACAATCATCAACGTTGCTACTTTTCGTACAACTCACTATCCGGGTTATACTCTTACTCAGTCTTATCCTTATTGATACCTGCAGTAACATTGGCATCACTATCACCCTACGAATTCGGAGGTAACCTCGCTCGCACTGTGCATTTCCTGATTGATTTAATCTTCGCAATCTCGATCAATATAGAGAAGTGGAAAGATTGATTGAGAGATCACTATGATCAGTTGAACATTTGTTATATTGCATTGTTAGTACAGAAGGGGGCCAGCCTTTAGTACTTGACAAGCAATTAAACAAGTCATGGCATTCCACTTAGACTTCTATCACATAGACAGATAGTCACGTAGCAGTACCTCCCCTCCTAAAAGGGTTGTTCTTCTCAATTCATAAAGAAGATGAATAAGAGAGAAGAAGAGAAAAGAGTTCTAAAGGATTATAGAAAGCTTTCATGATTGTAGAATATCATACTCAGACTTTACCTCTGAACTATAGAGGTCTATCAAAGAAGAAATTAATCATAATTATATCCAATACTATTTGATCGCAATCTCACGTGTCAACATATCTTGCTGCTTTGTCCATTATTCTATGGACAAATACTCCTGTTCAATCTTAGCGATACTCACATTCGGGAAATCCTTCAACCTTTCAGGTTAAATCTTAGATTTCTCACTTGACATCATTATTACTGACATCCCATATCATGTTACTAGCTTTTTCATGCTATAATATTGACACTATCAGGTTGTCATCCTGAGAATTCATTAGAAAACCCATTCATAACATTCCCTGCTTCTCATTCCATAGTTGCTTTCCCAGCCTTTTCTTTATCAATCACATCCTTCTTATTATCTGATTCTTACTCATTTCTATTATTTACTTTCACCTTCACCTCTTTATTGAGACACCTTTTTGCACTTGGTACCTCTTTATCGGTATTCCGTCACATTTATTCTATAATCATCACGTTATTCCAATTTATCCCTTTAACTTAGAGTCATATAATCTACTTCTGCCAACCCTGTTTCGCATCATTTGTTCTTTTCTATCCGTGGTTTTCCACAGGTTGTCTTTCGTAAGTCAGACCAGGTCGTATATCTACATGCTCGTACTCCTATCATCTGTTGACATCTGCATTTTACTGGCGTAGCCTGGCCACATGAAAACCCGTTATGACCGTGCTATAAGTTTTGGGGGTAAGGCTGGCTCGAATACCGCCGTCCGAACACTTATAAACTCTCAGGTGGCCCAATAAGTCTCGGGCTCAACCGCCCTTCCCTCCAAGTCTCATTAATTCTTTCTACGGGAATACGTTTAGCATCACGAATTATCAACCTCATATTCTCTATCTTGTTTGTGCAGAAGTACACTAACACAAACTTGCTTGTCATTCATCAACATGCCATTTAGCTTATCAATAGCAGCACTTTCTTTATCTTTACGTTGTCATCTCCTTTCTTAGAAGAATCACCCTCGCTTGTTGTTTACGTAGTGCGTTAATAGTTAACCCTACGGGTTTCAAATCCCTTAGGGAGACAAAGTAATCATTATTCCTTATCCATAAGGAACACTTCCTGAACTTGATGTAGATATAACATGAAGCAGATAGAATTGCAGAAGAGTTTCAAGCATCGCAGCTAGGTCCGGTTGATGAAACTATCACTTATGCATCTTCCATAAAAGACTGGAAACTTAACGGTTTACTTCATCAATTTTTTTTTGTACCATGGTCCTGGTTTGCCTCAAAACGGAACCTTCTAAGGTACGTAATATGCTTAAGACTCCATCAGGAATCGAATCTTTACTTAAACTATTATTACCTTCGATTCTTGCACAATCATCAAAAGGAATGTAACTTCCTCCACTCCAATATGACCTTCCAGGTCTTTCCAAATATCATTTTGTTTCTTCGGTATGAACATTTATAATTATTCCTTTATACTTAGACTGTCAGCCACCTCATTGGCCTTTCCTGATAATAATTTCTGGTAATCCTTGTTCTCTGGATATATTCCAATTCAAACATTTCTACCTCATTCCTATCATTATTGGGTGAAAGCATTCTCCCTTAAGCTCTGCTGATGGAGAAAAATATATTTATCAGTCTTTCTCCATAAGTCATTGCTTCCACCTACCCGTGGGAACTTTATCACGTTTATTCCCAATCCTACTTAGGATGCTTCTTTTCTTAGTTCTTTCTTTATCTTAGGATAATCTCAACCTTTATAGGTTCAACCCATACTTCCTCAGGGTTTCATATATGCCTCAACTGGCATTATTGTTACGATGTCATACATTCCTTACCAAACTTCCATTTTGAAGTTCGGAATAGTGCCCTTTTTCCTTGTAAGGTTTCGTAGGCCATCCTTATCATTCCTCCGGTATTTTCTGGGTACCGGGTATATCAAAATGTCATTGATCAATACTCTAATAATTCTATCTATGTTCTTTCCAGAACTCTTTTTAATAGTCCTTACCGGTCATTGTTGCCTTAGCAAGTCCAGCTCATATCATCTGAAGTCATAATGTCGTTATTAGGGTTAATGCCACCCCTTGTGCATTCCCCAGGGTTTGTCTTAATTTATGGATATCCTATCCGTAATTCAACTGCCAAGGAATTCTTGCATCTTATAATTGGCAATCAGATCATGTATCCTTAATAAAGGTCTCTTTTCAATCATTCTCATTTGATAATCGATCGGTGGCTTAATGCCACCCTCTTCTTTCAGATAGTTGTCAGCCTATTTGGCCTTCCAAAAAGGCAACGTATGCCTAACTCTTCTCTTACCGAACTTGTTAATGGTAGCAAGGATGTTCTGGAAGATATTGGTCAAGTTCAACGTGAATCTCTTAGTGCTTATCGTTCTTCGCAAAGGTACTTGCCTCAGACAATATTCCTACAGCATACTGTTCAATTTCTGACCTTTTTTTTTTTATACCCTCTTCATATACCTTCATTGTTTACTTTCCTCCGTCATAATATATTCATGGTATTCATGATACCCTAACATCATACATCTCAAGTCACCATACTTCCATTTTACTCGAAATCTTGGACAACCATATACATATGAGTCACTTCAGTACGGGCGACCCCATCCCAAAAAGGTCTAGTGAATTCCCAATCAAAACATGGGTTGTTCGGCAGAAGATTCAAACGATCTCATTAATGTTTCCTTTATATCAGAAGCCCTTGCAGTCGGTGCTTTCTTAGAAGCAACCCTGCTTTGTCCTTTCACTGATGGTCTAGTCACTCGATAATCCTTTGTGACTTGGCCTCAACTGGCCACACTAAAATAAAATAAAATAATAATAAAAAAAATGATTTTAGGGGTTGGCTAATAGCATTACTTTTCTAGCAATTGCCGGCATAGTGCCTTCTTCTTTGATACCTTTCTACCTTTCCAAAACTTTACTCCAAATAAGTCTTAATCGACTACTCGGCACTGTCTCCGGTCACCTTTCCTCCACTTTTATCTTTTCAACTATTCTTATCAATCCCGCGTGCCACGCAAGCTTACCATTCCTGGCATAACAGCCTTTTCACTTAAGTCAATCCCGGAGTTTCTCCGTCCGGCTAGTTTCTTACTTACATTTCCTATTTTCGTCCAATCTCACTTCATCATTTTATCACTACCGTCGATTGTAATGCTCAGGGTCCGTTTACTAACCCATTTTACCGCATCCTTACCCAAATCACAGGGTTTGCTCCAAATTTTTTTTTTTTTTACTCTCTTCCATGACATTCTCTGATAATCAGAAAGACAAGGTTTGCCAAAATTCACCGAATTCCTTTCCAGACTCAGGGAAATTTTGATCAATCTACCCACCTACTGGTAACATTAAGGAGACCAGTTTCGAAACCTGAAGAATAGTTCTATGAACCTCCAAGCAGGTGGAATCATAAGCAGTCATAGTTAACGAAATAATCATCATCGGATTGGAAGTTTACCCACTGGAGAGGAATCAATTATATACATCCCTTAGAAGGGAATCAATAGTTTCAAACTGAAACCTGTCACAACGTCCTAATATTCAATACTACTAAATGTCGGTCTACCTAACCCTTTATGCGAAGCGTCATTGGAAGCACAAAGTCTCCTTTTTTCCATTAAGCAATGCCAGCTCTTGGTCATTACCAATTTCACCTTTTTGCTCCAGGAGGATTTTCTCACATTTTTCTCTTTAACTGCTGATCATATTACTTGATCTATTATAATTCCGTGTCGGAGTAAACTTAAGGTAACTATTATAATCCATTCAAAGAGAAGAAGGAATTTAATATTCCTCTGAATCACATGCATCTAACGTTTCTGGTTCATCATTTAACTGAGTTGAATTAACTCTATACTCAGTCTCTGGCAGTAGTCTCATTACGAGTTCATCTTGACTCACTGGTCTTATCTTCCGGTAGGTTCTGAGATCATTGTCTTGCTTACTACTTCCTTATATAATTTTACCCAATCATGCTGTCACTTCCCAATGTCTTTACTTTCTAACTGATTCATTCATAAAATGGACATTTTCCTGAATAAAACAATTTCATCAACCTCAATTTGGTTCCATAAATTACAACCTATGACATCTGCCTTCTCATGGCGAATTATTACTGACCATATTCATACTAATTCATTTATCAAATGATATGGCACTTACTGCCTCCTTCTCAACTATTCCTAGGGACTCTGCTCCTCGCCCTAAATCGATGTATTTGATAATCATACATCCCTCTAGCTCTTTCTTTGTTAAGATGAAAATCTCTAAGGATTCTCATCTATTTTCGTATAAGATCTCAAGTAATTCTTCCAATCCTTCTTTCTTGCTGGTACTACATCTGGTAGTCCGGCTATGAATCCAACATGAATCTTCAGTTCTCTTGCTAATAACTCAGTTCTTTATGCTCCCTTTTCTGAGCACTATACTTTAATCATCACAGTTTTTCTGGCTGCAACCCTCATTCCTCAAGGGTAAGCTCTTTATCCTAACAGGACTTTTCCTTATCTACTGGAACCTCTTCCGGGTCTCCAAATAGGGTACTTCATCGAATTACCCGCTGATCTTCAGTATATAAAGCATCATCGCGCTGCTGCTCGTATGCCTCAAGGTCTGTCGCCTTACTCGTCAATACGATATCGAGCTAAGTTACTATCACGATACTTAAGAATTCCCATAAGGGTTTTATATGTCATCACTACATTAAGTAGTCCGACTATGAACTTGGCAAGAGTTCTTATTATCTTAATGAATTTATTGTTTTAACGTCGCCTCATCTCTGGGGTTTATAACGTACGCTCTGATACCACTTCTGTAACACCCCCAGATCCGGGGTCCGGGATCCGGTGGTTACGGTTTCCAATTCTGTCCATAACAATTAAACTTTCCTTAACATAAAATAAATTACGTCTCTATGACCCAACACAACAATATAAAACACACCCGTTATAGTCCCAGAGATGAAATCAGAGTAACAATCAAATTTTTATTAATCACATTATGAGTTCTTACAATCCAAAAGGATTTCAATATAAATACATACCCTTTGCCATCCATTTACATAAGTCATACTAGACTATATTCTTGGTACTGAAAGAATAAATATACCCTACCAATAGCTTCTTCTTCAGCTCTGGTAGTCTCATCGTCCTCGCCCGCGTCGAGTGCGCCTTGTGCGAGTCATCTGGTCTAGCTGTTGTTGTGATATAATAATAAAGCAAGGGTGAGCAATAGCCCACCAACAATAATATATGACTGAACGATAATGTATAACAGTTCAAAAGTATCTTTCAAACCATATGCCATGCCTTTACGGAAATGATGCCAGTATAATATGAACGATGAAGTTACAAGGTAACTTAAAGTATTTGTTTGTAGAAATATCTGCTACATCAAAGTAAGCGAGATATTCTTATTGTTATTAAGAAGAGGAACTTGCAAGAAAAGGTTGCAATTCCAGTTATGACCCTTTTCCAACTCTGCCAACAGTAATCATGTTGCAGGAAATAAATAAATTTGGATGATGAACAAATGATGGAGTATTCACCGCGCCCGCTGTTCCAATCTTGAAGATCAGTCGAGATCGTACAGCTCAATTTAGATTTACTACCGGTAGAAGGAAGAACTGACGGCTTTACTTGTATACCGCCTTACTAGCTCTCCCCGGCCAACGGTTGGGCCAAAGGGGATGGACCGGCGCTACTCGGCCTCTTACACGACTCCTAGTTCAAATAGAATTCATGATTCTGAATGTAACGTTCGTCCCCCTTTCCCCAAGTATATTACTTGTTGATAAGACTCCACAAAGTAGTCGTATCTAGTTGGAAAAGAAAATTTACCAATAACTCCCAAGCTATTACTTGGTAACGGATATCAACTTGTTCCAGTAATCTTACCCCTCGAAAGATGAGAAGGTAAGCAATGACTTAATAAGTCAACAGCACCCGAGTTGCGAGTGAAGGGAATACTTTATGACCGGGAAGTCGACAAGATAAATAACATCTTCCAAGTAAGGTTCCCTTATTATTAAGGAGATAGATTCAAATAAGAATGATGTCTGAGAACCTTTCTTGATATAAGATTAATAATAATATGACTCCGATATATTTTCCGTAATAATCGAAGAAGATAAACCTTATCGATGTTATTCTAAGCATGGAATAAATATTCAGAGAATATTTATTGAATTAAAATATTTTACAGATTATTTAGGAATATGAAAGAATATCTTTAATCAGAGTATTTCCCAAATAATTCTTGAAGAAATATCGAAAGAATATTTATTGCACAATTAAATAATCAAATGAATATTCAAAATGATATTCATTACTTAATAAGTCCTGAAAGGAATATTTAAAATATTTAAAATAATATTCGATGATTAAATAGAACCCTGGATGAATATTCAAAATGATATTCATAATTAATTAGGAATTTAAATGAATATCGATAAAGTAATATTCATTTAATGAATAATATTCTAAATGAATATCCAGTAATATTCATTTAGTAATCCAAGCTTTAAAGGAATATTCGATATAATATTCGATAAATAAATCAAGCTTTAGATGAATATTGAAGATAATATTCATCAAGTACTTAATATCTTAAATGAATATTCAAAAGTAATTTTTTATTTAATAAAATAATATTCTAAAAGAATATCCAAATAATATTCATTTAGTATTCCCATCTTTAGAAGAATATTCGAAACAAAAATCGATAATCAATTCGACTCTGAATGAATATTGACAAATATTATTCGGCGAATGATTACGTTCAAATAATTATTTGAAGTAAGGATCATTAAATAAATAATCCCGAACGAATATTCAAATAATATTCGTTGCCTGAATAATGGAAAATATTTACTTAAATACTTTCCTTCGAGGTAACCTCGATATATCAAGAAATATTGACTCCCGGTCTATAATGACGAATAAGATGTATATGCCCTTCTATGAGGGTCTTATAATAATCCGGCTTATAACTGATACGATAGCTATCTAATTTATAAGCCAATAACAATCAAGGAACAAGCATAGTGATATAACTTTGAAATCAGGCATGCATGCTATGGCATAGGTATATCAGAAAACATATATATATTTATTCAATCACAACAACAGCCTAAAGAAGGGAATTGAAACTTGCCTGGTAGTCGAGTACGGTAAGGGGTAGTGGTAGCGGGTCCCGGTTCAGCTTGGTGATCTATAAATAGCCAAGGCATTCGGGATTAATCACTTAACATATTAAAAGTTAAGTTATACTTAATTCGAAACACGTTCTTGAGTTATCTCGTTATACCCCTTTTAGTGGATTACTTTTATCACTGATCCGACCCGACATCCGTTCGTTAATACGACATGTCATTGTACTTATACTTGGGACATACTTAAGTCATATGAGTTCTAAAGTCGATCGTTACGAACCAATACTATACTCCGAGTTTTATCGTCCGTTTTCTAAGTGTTTTACCGAAGTTATAAAAGAGTCGTCTTTTAGGGGTTCGTTCGCGTTTAACCTCGACTCGAACATTTTTAATAAATCGAAAAATGATCTTTTTGACATGCGGTTTTCTTTCACGCCTTCCTTTTTACCTCTAGTATTTATTTACCAAGATTCGCCATGACGTTACATAGTTTACGAGGGTTCAATTACAGTTACGAACTTTCGTTTACGGATTCGAACTACTTTTAGTAATTTGGTCATAAATCCTAAACCGTAAGTCCGTTTCATGCGATCTTTATATCAAAACGAAGCTTGAAACATAATCTATCCTATCATGGCAGAAAATGAAGCTGTACAGTGAGTTATAGCTACTGTGATGCTCGGTGTTTAATAGTCTAACGAAAATTCGGCATTACGACGGCTATTAATCGAACGTTCTAAAATTCATAACAATCAATCCAAGCCACACCGGGCATACTATACATGGTTTTCATCTTAACCAGTCCAAGAAGGTTTCAATTAACCATCATAATCATCAAAACTCTTAAATCATCACTACTAACTACATAATCATGCTTTTATGCATATAACAACACCATAATCTTAACTAATCTAAAACCATCAAGAACATATATAAAAATCAAAGTAAGATCTTGGGTTCTTAAGAATTATACCTTCCTTGGAGAGTGTACAAGCTATAATAACCCTTATATAGTCCTTGTATGGCTTTAACAAAGCTTAAATCATCCAAAGAAACCAAGAAATCAAAGTTAGTTTCTTGAAAACACTATTCACCCTCATCTTTGAGGATTTATTTGAAAATGGAAAACATGGAGTTTAAAGCTAAGATTTCTAGGAGATCATTTTTATGAAATATAGGACTCACCATAAAAATTTGGAGATCAAACAATGGTTGGAAGGTGGATTTTGAAATCTTAAAACTCCAAAATTCGAAGTGCCTTGGTTTTGGGGGAAAAACAGTGAACTTCTCGAATTTATTTACCCATCCAAACGATCTTCAAAAATTATGAAATTAAATCCCCAACTTCACCTTGATGTGTAGAAGCTCCATGAATTTTTTCATGATTTTTAGATGAGTAGATCTAGGTGAAAAAAAATGGCAAAGACCCCTGCCCTGGAAAATGCAACTGCTGGAAAAATGGGGGAGAGGTGGTGTTTGCTTGGCTAGTTGTCAAATGATATTTGTGATATGTATAAGTGGGTATAGCTGCTAATACTCCTCTTAATACAAGTGTCAAAGGTTTATGGTGTGTTAGAAAAATTGATGATGTGAAGCCTTGTTGTTTTCTTCTTGTCCATCCACCTCATTACTTCCTTTTTCATTTCTTTTCTTCATTTCATTTCCACCAAATATTCTTATATATAACCCCAGCTGATCAAGTAGGGTTTTTTTTTTATCTCGTTACGTATTTAATCCGTAATTTCTTTCGCGTTTGCTTGATCGCTTAATCTTGTTATAAAGTTCTAGCGATTTCTAGAACACTTGTTATTCTAACTCAAAGGTTTTCATTCTAAATCCTCAAATCATACTTAATAAATAAAATCCTTGAATCCTTAACATTATAATACTCTTGTCTTGATCGTATTGATAGGCTCTTTACGGTTCGGTCAAATATTGTACCGAAAAAGAATTTGGAATTTCTGAATTCCGATCGTCTCTGCATTCACTTATTTCCTCCGCGTATTACTAATATGATTTCGAAACATCCATAACACGTCCCGTACATAGGGTGGCGTGCAAAGTTTTCCAACTTACAAAATCACTATTCATCCACCAAATTACTATGCACGTACAGGAAACACTATGCATGTACGGGAAATACTATGCACGTACGGGAAATACTATGCACGTATGGGAAATACTATGCACGTACGGGAAATACTATGCACGTATGGGAAATACTATGCACGTAATCATTTCCCTTCATGGATCCATTAGCTCCTTCCTGGATGGTAGATTATTCCTATCTAGGTCCTCAACCATCGAATTACTCTATTCTGACAATATACCAATGCATCAGGATCATTGTCCAAAGCAATATCCATTCATTACAATCATTGTTCTTTGAAACCACCATTCATTAGAGCTGGTGACCTTGTTGTTGGAATCATTGTTCCTCATTTTATCATTACTTAGTAAAAGTTTTAATTATATCCAAAATTTGGGGTTCTTACAAAACGTTTCTCACAAAATCAGCTAAATAAATAATAAGGTAAATAATCCAACACCTTGATCAAATTTTGTAATTATATGCACATATATATACAAAGAAATTATTTAAGATTTTTAGAAAATTTTGACGGCATCCCCTTTATACGGGTGACCGCCAGTCGGAACATAACCGACTATATCCACAATATTCATAATACAATATCCAACAATAGCAAAACTATTACAGTCTACTTTGTAACAATTAAATGCTACCAATCGAAATACAATTCATAAGTTACAAATAAAATTAAAATTTATACTATGATAAATCAAGTACATATTATTATACATTTTTAGCTCACGAATCATCATCGCCATTTTACCCTCGACTCAAATTAAATCATTGTCGAGGGGGCAAAATCTCGAGGGTTCCCGAATTTCGGATTCCCGACCCGAGACTTCGCTCTTAAAAATAAAATTCCGAAATTCTTTCAATATCACGAAACAATTCAACAATTTCAGAAATAACCGAACCAAAGTATCACAATTTCAACATTCGAACTAAGCATCCAGGAAGCAAAAAAAACCAGACAAGTTAATCCGGCTGAATTTCAACACAACCACAGAACCCAACAGAGGTCACAAAGTAACCGGAAATCACACCAAGCAAGGCAACAGAAAGGCTCACGGTGGAGCTCCAAACGGAGCATCAACACCGCAAGTCACCACCCATTACCACTCACAAACACACACACATCACACCCTGTTTTGAACTCACACACCCGCTGTTTTGAACACACGCACACAACCACGGTTCAAAATCATCAAGTTTCGAACGGGGGAGGGGGATTGAACAAAGACTCACTATATCACCGCCGGTGTACCAATATATGTATATATATCAAGTGAGGGAGGAGGAATAACGAGCTTTACCAGCTAGAAAACCGAACAAACAAGGCCAACCTCGACCGACTGAACTTGAGAGAGAGATAGAATCTCGAGAATTTCCGAGAGAGAGACGGCTGAGAGAGAGAGTTCGAGAGAGTGATGTTATGTCTGTGAAGAAAAAAATAAAACAGGAATTAGGGATTTAAAGGAGGTAATTGATTTGGGGGAAAAAGAATAATAGATTTCTAGGATTTTTCTAAAAGCCATTAAAATAATCTTTAAAATTACGATTAAATACAAAAATGGGTGGAATATTAAATTTTAAATTTTAAAATGAAGAATGTAAAAATTACGATCACCCACGAATTTTTAAAATATTTTTAGGATTAAAAACGAATTAAATATGGATTTTACAAGATTAAATTCATTAAATGAAAAATAACTCCTCAATTCATTTTAAAATCCTTAAAACCAAAATTATTTCCTAAAATATTTTTAAAAGTCATATAAACTCATAAAGTTAATATTGCACAAAATTTCAGGATTTATATTAATCCCGAAAATTTTATAAAATTCACCGAAGGTAAATATAACACAATTAAATAGGAATAAATTCTGAAAAATATAATTAAAAATACCCGAGCTTACACATCACATATACATCAACAAGGCCCACAAATATTATACCACACATACTTCACTTCCTCAACAATTTTTTTATATACGCCACATAATTCGCATTTAATATTAAATAAATAATTATTATTACTAAAATTTCTAAGGCGTTATACCTATTCTGACCTGCCTGAAACTACCGCAAGGTAAGTTTTCTACTAGACGGACTATCTAGCAGCTATGATGGAGAGAAGAGAGTAAGATGTTTTGGTGTGTTTAACTAATGAAGGAGGAGGGGGTATTTATAGAAGGGAAGATGTAGTAGGTGTGGGGGTTGGTGGAGTTTTGTGTGAGGTTGGTGAAGTTTGTAGTTTGGTAAGAACAAGGTGGGCTACCTAACAGATGGTCCCTTGCCCTCATTGATATAATTGATTTTTTATCAAACCAGGAGATCTTTTGTTTCCACTGTTAGTGTTGAAATATGGATTCGATTATAATTTGAATTCATTGATTCGGTAAAATCAATTCCGCTTTTACTACGGATTTTTTGCCACCGCCTTAACATAATTAATTAAAACGGTTAAGTAATTGAGGAAATTGCCACCGATTTAATTGATTAGAGCGGCTAATTAATTATGGCAATTGTGTTAAGGAAATTGCCACCGATTTAATTGATTAGTGCAGTTAATTAATTAAGGCAATTGTGTAGCGCACAAGTCTTCTCATCCTATAAATACTCATCTAGAGCTTTAGGATTAAATATTCGAAAACACACATCCTCCTCTCATATACAGCCTCTTCTCTTCCTTTGGTGATAGTTCTTGCTCGTCTCAGGCTCGCTGAGAGTGACGCTCTTCTGTAGCCTCACTGCAATCCGTTTTATCCTGGGAGGCGTTTCGCTCGCACATACGGTGAGGGCTAATACGCTTTAAGGAGACAGTCACGCACTGGACTCGGGTTTTTCGTTCCTTGTCTCCTCTTTTGTCTGTTTTACTTATACACATAACTGTTACTCACACACGCACAAATATTATACTGTTTGTATTTATCGCAGATTGTCCACGGTTAATTAATTAAGGAAATTGCCACCGATTTAATTGATTAGCGCGGCTAATTAATTAAGGCAATTGTGTTAAGGAAATTGCTACCGATTTAATTGTTTAGTGCGGCTAATTAATTAAGGCAATTGTGTAGCACACAAGTCTTCTCATCCTATAAATACTCATCTAGAGCTTTAGGATTAAATACTCGAAAACACACATCCTCCTCTCATATACAGCCTCTTCTCTTCCTCTGGTGATAGTTCTTGCTCGTCTCAAGCTCGCTGAGAGTGACGCTCGTCTGTAGCCTCACTGCAATCCATTTTATCCTGGGAGGCGTTTCGCTCGCACATACGGTGAGGGCAAATACGCTTTAAGGAGAGAGTCACGCCTTGGACTCGGGTTTTCGTTCTTGTCTCCTTTTCTGTTTTGTTTTGATTATACACGTTACTGTTGCTCACACCTGCCAAAAATTACAAATAGTATAATATTTGTGCGTGTGTGAGTAACTGTTATGTGTATAATTAAAACAATTAAAGAGGAGGCAGGAACGGAAAAAACCGAAGTCCAGTGCGTGACTGTCTCCTTAAAGCGTATTAGCCCTCACCGTATGTGTGAGCGAATCGCCTCCCAGGATAAAACGGATTGCAGTGAGGCTACAGAAAAGCGTCACTCTCAATGAGCTTGAGACGAGCAAGAACTATCACCAGAGGAAGAGAAGAGGTTGTATATGAGATGAGGGTGTGTGTTTTCAAGTATTTAATCCTAAAGCTCTAGATGAGTATTTATAGGATGAGAAGACTTGTAACACCCCCAGATCCGGGGTCCGGGATCCGATGGTTACGGTTTCCAATTCTGTCCACAACACTTGAACTTTCCTTAACATAAAATAAATTACGTCTCTATAACCCAACACAATAATATAAAACACACCCGTTATAGTCCCAGAGATGAAATCAGAGTAACACTCAAATTTTTATTAATCACATTATGAGTTCTTACAATCCAAAAGAATTTCAATATAAATACATACTCTTTGCCATCCATTTACATAAGGCATACTAGACCATATTCTTGGTACTGAAAGAATAAATATACCCTACCAATAGCTTCTTCTTCAGCTCTGGTAGTCTCATCGTCCTCGCCCGCGTCGAGTGCGCCTTGTGCGAGTCATCTGGTCTAGCTGTTGTTGTGATATAATAATAAAGCAAGGGTGAGCAATAGCCCACCGACAATAATAGATAACTGAACGATAATGTATAACAGTTCAAAAGTGTCTTTCAAACCATATGCCATGCATTTACGGAAATGATGCCAGTATAATATGAACGATGAAGTTACAAGGTAACTTAAAGTATTTGTTTGTAGAAATATCTGCTACATCAAAGTAAGCAAGATATTCTTATTGTTATTAAGAAGAGGAACTTGCAAGAGAAGGTTGCAATTCCAGTTTTGACCCTTTTCCAACTCTACCAACAGTAATCATGTTGCAGGAAATAAATAAATTTGGATTATGAACCAATGATGGAGTATTCACCGCGCCCGCTGTTCCAATCTTGATGATCAGTCGAGATCATACAGCTCAATTTAGATTTACTACCGGTAGAAGGAAGAACTGACGGCTTTACTTGTCTACCGCCTTACTAGCTCTCCCCGGCCAACGGTTGGGCCAAAGGGGATGGACCGGCGCTACTCGGCCTCTTACACGACTCCTAGTTCAAATAGAGTTCATGATTCTGAATGTAACGTTCGTCCCCCTTTCCCCAAGTATAATACTTGTTGATAAGACTCTACAAGGTAGTCGTATCTAGTTGGAAAGGAAAATTCACCAATAACTTCCAAGCTGTGGCTTGGTATCGAATATCAACTTGTTCCAACAATCTTACCCCTCGAAAGATGAGAAGGTAAACAACGACTTAATAAGTCAACAGCACCCGAGTTGCGAGTGAAGAGAATACTCTATGACCAAGAAGTCGACAAGATAAATAACATCTTCCAAGTAAGGTTCCCTTATTATTAGAGAGGTAGACTCGAAGAAGAATGATGTCTGAGAACCTTTCTTGATATAAGATTAATAATAATATGACTCCGAAATATTTTCTGTAATAATCGAAGAAGATAAACCTTATTGAGGTTATTCTAAGTATGAAATAAATATTCAGAGAATATTTATTGAATTAAAATATTTTACAGAATATTTAGGAATATGAAAGAATATCTTTAATCAGAGTATTTCTCAAATAATCCTTGAAGAAATATCTAGAGAATATTTATTGCATAATTAAATATTCAAATGAATATTCAGAATAATATTCATTAATTAATAAGACCTGAAAAGAATATTTAAAATATTTAGAATAATATTCGATGATTAAATAGAACCCTAGATGAATATTCAAAATAATATTCATAATTTATTAGGAATTTAAATGTTTATTGAAAAAGTAATATTCGTTTAATGAATAATATTCTAAATGAATATCAAGTAATATTCATTCAGTAATCCAAGCTTTAAAGGAATATTCGAGATAAGACTCGATAAATAAATCAAGCTTCAGATGAATATTAGAATAATATTCATCAAGTAAGTAATATCTTAAATGAATATTCAAAAGTAATATTCATTTAATAAAGTAATATTCTAAATGGATATTCAAATAATATTCATTTAGTAGTCCAATCTTTAGAAGAATATTCGGAATAATAATCGATAACCTATTCGACTTTGAATGAATATTGAAAAATATTATTCGTCGAATGGTTACGTTCAAATAATTATTTGAAGTAAGGATCGTTAAAATAATTAGTCTCGAACGAATAATCAAATAATATTCGTCGCCCAAATAATAGAAAATATTTACTTAAATATTTTCCTCCGAGGTAATCTCGATATATCAAGGAATATTGACTCCCGGTCTATTTTTGATTAATAAGATGTATACGCCCTTCTATGAGGGTCTTACAATAATCGGCTTATAACTGATATATAACTATCTAGCTTATAAGCCAACCATAACATTCAGGGAACAAGTATATCACTTCAACTTGAAAGTAGGCATGCATGCAATGGCATATGTATATCAGCATATATATATATATTTATTCAATCACAACAACAGCCTAAAAGAAGGGAATTGAAACTTGCCTGGTAGTCGAGTACGGTAAGGGGTAGTGGTAGCGGGTCCCGGTTCAGCTTGGTGATCTATAAATAGCCAAGGCATTCGGGATTAATCACTTAACATATTAAAAGTTAAGTTATACTTAATTCGAAACACGTTCTTGAGTTGTCTCGTTATACCCCTTTTAGTGGATTACTTTTATCACTGATCCGACCCGACATCCGTTCGTTAATACGACATGTCATTGTACTTATACTTGGGACATACTTAAGTCATATGAGTTCTAAAGTCGATCGTTACGAACCAATACTATACTCCGAGTTTTATCGTCCGTTTTCTAAGTGTTTTACCGAAGTTATAAAAGAGTCGTCTTTTAGGGGTTCGTTCGCGTTTAACCTCGACTCGAACATTTTTAATAAATCGAAAAATGATCTTTTTGACATACGGTTTTCTTTCACGCCTTCCTTTTTACCTCTAGTATTTATTTACCAAGATTCGCCATGACGTTACATAGTTTACGAGGGTTCAATTAAAGTTACGAACTTTCGTTTACGGATTCGAACTACTTTTAGTAATTTGGTCATAAATCCTAAACCGTAAGTCCGTTTCATGCGATCTTTATATCAAAACGAAGCTTGAAACATAATCTATCCTATCATGGCAGAAAATGAAGCTGTACAGTGAGTTATAGCTACTGTGATGCTCGGTGTTTAATAGTGTAACGAAAATTCCGCATTACGACGGCTATAAATCGAACGTTCTAAAATTCATAACAATCAATCCAAGCCACACCGGGCATACTATACATGGTTTTCATCTTAACCAGTCCAAAAAGGTTTCAATTAACCATCATAATCATCAAAACTCTTAAATCATCACTACTAACTACATAATCATGCTTTTATGCATATAACAACACCATAATCTTAACTAATCTAAAACCATCAAGAACATATATAAAACTCAAAGTAAGATCTTGGGTTCTTAAGAATTATACCTTCCTTGGAGAGTGTACAAGCTATAATAACCCTTATATAGTCCTTGTATGGCTTTAACAAAGCTTAAATCATCCAAAGAAACCAAGAAATCAAAGTTAGTTTCTTGAAAACACTATTCACCCTCATCTTTGAGGATTTATTTGAAAATGGAAAACATGGAGTTTGAAGCTAAGATTTCTAGGAGATCATTTTTATGAAATATAGGACTCACCATAAAAATTTGGAGATCAAACAATGGTTGGAAGGTGGATTTTGAAATCTTAAAATTCGAAGTGCCTTGGTTTTGGGGAAAAAAACAGTGAACTTCTCGAATTTATTTACCCATCCAAACGATCTTCAAAAATTATGAAATTAAATCCCCAACTTCACCTTGATGTGTAGAAGCTCCATGAATTTGTTCATGATTTTTAGATGAGTAGATCTAGGTGAAAAAAAATGGCAAAGACCCCTGCCCTGGAAAATGCAACTGCTGGAAAAATGGGGGAGAGGTGGTGTTTGCTTGGCTAGTTGTCAAATGATATTTGTGATATGTATAAGTGGGTATAGCTGCTAATACTCCTCTTAATACAAGTGTCAAAGGTTTATGGTGTGTTAGAAAAATTGATGATGTGAAGCCTTGTTGTTTTCTTCTTGTCCATCCACCTCATTACTTCCTTTTTCATTTCTTTTCTTCATTTCATTTCCACCAAATATTCTTATATATAACCCCAGCTGAACAAGTAGGGTTTTTTTTTTCTCGTTACATATTTAATCCGTAATTTCTTTCGCGTTTGCTTGATCGCTTAATCTTGTTATAAAGTTCTAGCGATTTCTAGAACACTTGTTATTCTAACTCAAAGGTTTTCATTCTAAATCCTCAAATCATACTTAATAAATAAAATCCTTGAATCCTTAACATTATAATACTCTTGTCTTGATCATATTGATAGGCTCTTTACGGTTCGGTCAAATATTGTACCGAAAAAGAATTTGGAATTTCTGAATTCCGATCGTCTCTGCATTCACTTATTTCCTCCGCGTATTACTAATATGACTTCGAAACATCCATAACACGTCCCGTACATAGGGTGGCGTGAAAAGTTTTCCAACTTACAAAATCACTATTCATCCACCAAATTACTATGCACGTACAGGAAACACTATGCACGTACGGGAAATACTATGCACGTATGGGAAATACTATGCACGTATTCATTTCCGTTCAAGGATCCATTAGCTCCTTCCTGGATGGTAGATTATTCTTATCTAGGTCCTCAACCATCGAATTACTCTATTCTGACAATATACCAATGCATCAGGATCATTGTCCAAAGCAATACCCATTCATTACAATCATTGTTCTTTGAAACCACCATTCATTAGAGCTGGTGACCTTGTTGTTGGAATCATTGTTCCTCATTTTATCATTACTTAGTAAAAGTTTTAATTATATCCAAAATTTGGGGTTCTTACAGTCTCCCCTCCTTAAAAGGATTCCGTCCCGGAATCAGGTAGGAAGCAAAGAGTCGTTTGCCTGTCGTTCCCTTTTTAGCTTCCCGGTCAATTCTTAGTCGTTCTATCCTTCCTCAGCACATCTTCTAGTGCTACAATCATCAACGTTGCTACTTTTCGTACAACTCACTATCCGGGTTATACTCTTACTCAGTCTTATCCTTATTGATACCTGCAGTAACATTGGCATCACTATCACCCTACGAATTCGGAGGTAACCTCGCTCGCACTGTGCATTTCCTGATTGATTTAATCTTCGCAATCTCGATCAATATAGAGAAGTGGAAAGATTGATTGAGAGATCACTATGATCAGTTGAACATTTGTTATATTGCATTGTTAGTACAGAAGGGGGCCAGCCTTTAGTACTTGACAAGCAATTAAACAAGTCATGGCATTCCACTTAGACTTCTATCACATAGACAGATAGTCACGTAGCAGTACCTCCCCTCCTAAAAGGGTTGTTCTTCTCAATTCATAAAGAAGATGAATAAGAGAGAAGAAGAGAAAAGAGTTCTAAAGGATTATAGAAAGCTTTCATGATTGTAGAATATCATACTCAGACTTTACCTCTGAACTATAGAGGTCTATCAAAGAAGAAATTAATCATAATTATATCCAATACTATTTGATCGCAATCTCACGTGTCAACATATCTTGCTGCTTTGTCCATTATTCTATGGACAAATACTCCTGTTCAATCTTAGCGATACTCACATTCGGGAAATCCTTCAACCTTTCAGGTTAAATCTTAGATTTCTCACTTGACATCATTATTACTGACATCCCATATCATGTTACTAGCTTTTTCATGCTATAATATTGATACTATCAGGTTGTCATCCTGAGAATTCATTAGAAAACCCATTCATAACATTCCTTGCTTCTCATTCCATAGTTGCTCTCCCAGCCTTTTCTTTATCAATCACATCCTTCTTATTAGCTGATTCTTACTCATTTCTATTATTTACTTTCACCTTCACCTCTTTATTGAGACACCTTTTTGCACTTGGTACCTCTTTATCGGTATTCCGTCACATTTATTCTATAACCATCACGTTATTCCAATTTAAACTTTCCGAAATGAATCTGGCCCGATTCCTTTAACTTAGATTCATATAATCTACTTCTGCCAACCTTGTTTCTCATTACTTGTTCTTTTCTATCCGTGGTTTTCCACAGGTTGTCTATCGTAAGTCAGACCAGGTCGCATATCTACATGCTCGTACTCCTATCATCTGCATTTTACTGGCGTAGCTTGGCCACATGAAAACCCGTTATGACCGTGCTATAAGTCTTGGGGGTAAGGCTGGCTCGAATACCGCCGTCCGACACTTTAACCTCTCAGGTGGCCCAATAAGTCTCGGGCTCAACCGCCCTGCCCTTCAAGTCTCATTAATTCTTTCCATGGGAATATCTTTAACATCATGAATCATCAACCTCATATTCTCTATCTTGTTTGCGCAGAAGTACACTAACATAAACTTGTTTGTCATTCATCAACCTGCCATTTAGTTAATCAATGGCAGCGCTTTCTTTATCTTTACATTGTCATCTATTTTCTTAGAAGAATCACCATTGCTTGTTGTTTACGTAGTGCATTAATAGCTAACCCTACGGGTTTCAAATCCCTTAGGGAGACAAAGTAATCACTATTCCTTATCCATAAGGAACACTTCCTGAACTTGATGTAGATATAACATGAAGTAGATAGAATTGCGGAAAAGTTTCAAGCATCGCAGCTAGGTCCGGTTGATGAAACTATCACTTATGCATCTTCCATAAAAGACTGGAAATTTAACGGTTTACTTCATCAATTTTGTACCATGGTCCTGGTTTACCTCAAAACGGGACCTTCTAAGGTACGTAATATGCTTAAGACTCCATCAGGAATCGAATCTTTACTTAAACTATTATTACCTTCGATTCTTGCACAATCATCAAAAGGAATGTAACTTCCTCCACTCCAATATGACCTTCAAGGTCTTTCCAAATATCATTTTGTTTCCTCGGTATGAACATTTAAAATTATTCCTTTATACTTAGACTGTCGGCCACCTCATTGGCCTTTCCTGATAATAATAATTTCTGGTAACCCTTGTTCTCTGGATATATTCCAATTCCAACATTTCTACCTCATTCCCATCATTGATGGGTGAAAGCATTCTCCCTTAAGCTCTGCTGATGGAGAAAAATATATTTATCAGTCTTTCTCCATAAGTCACTGCTTCCACCTACCCGTGGGAACTTTATCACGTTTATTCCCAATCCTACTTAAGATACTTCTCTTCTTAGTTCTTTCCTTATCTTAGGATAATCTCAACCTTTATAGGTTCAATCCATACTTCCTCAGGGCTTCATACATGCCTCATCTGGCATTATTGTTACGACGTCATACATTCCTTACCAAACTTCCATTTTTGAAGTTCGGAATATTACCCTTTTTCCTTGTAAGGTTTCGTAGGCCATCCTTATCATTCCTCCGGTATTTTCTGGGTACCGGGTATATCAAAATGTCATTGATCAATACTCTAATAATTCTATCTATGTTCTTTCCAGAACTCTTTTTAATAATCCTTACCGGTCATTGTTGCCTTAGCAAGTCCAGCTCATAACATCTGAAGTCATAATGTCGTTACTAGGGTTAATGCCACCCCTTGTGCATTCCCTAGGGTTTGAATTAATTTATGGATATCCTATCCTTAATTCAACTGCCAAGGAATTCTTGTATCTTATAATTGGCAATCAGATCATGTATCCTTAATAAAGGTCTCTTTTCAATCATTCTCATTTGATAATCGATCGGTGGTTTAATGCCACCCTCTTCTTTCAGATAGTTGTCAGCCTATTTGGCCTTCCAAAAAGGCAACGTATGTCAATCTCTTCTCTTACCGAACTTGTTAATGGTAGCAAGGATGTTCTGGAAGATATTGGTCGAGTTCAACGTGAATCTCTTAGTGCTTATCGTTCTTCGCAAAGGTACTTGCCTCAGACAAAATTCCTACAGCATACTGTTCAATTTCTGACCTTTTCTATACCCTCTTCATATACCTTCATTGTTTACTTTCCTCCGTCATAATATATTCATGGTATTCATGATACCCTAACATCATACATCTCAAGTCACTATACTTCCATTTTACTCGAAATCTTGGACAACCATATACACATGAGTCACTTCAGTACGGGTGACCCCATCCCAAAAAGGTCTAGTGACTTCCCAATCAAAACATGGGTTGTTCGGCAGAAGATTCAAACGATCTCATTAATGTTTCCTTTATATCAGAAGCCCTTGCAGTCGGTGCTTTCTTAGAAGCAACCCTGCTTTGTCCTTTCATTGCTGGTCTAGTCACTCGATACTCCTTTGTGACTTGGCCTCAACTGGCCACACTAAAATAAAAAAATATATGATTTTAGGGGTTGGCTAATAGCATTACTTTTCTAGCAATTGCCGGAATAGTGCCTTCTTCTTTGATACCTTTCTACCTTTCCAAAACTTTACTCCATATAAGTCTTAATCGACTACTCGGCACCGTCTCCGGTCACCTTTCCTCCACTTTTATCTTTTCAACTATTCTTATCAATCCTGCGTGCCACACAATCTTACCATTCCTGGCATAACAGCCTTTTCATTTAAATCAATCCTGGAATTTCTCAGTCCGGCTGGTTTCTTACTTACATTTCCTATTTTCGTCCAATCTCACTTTATCATTTTATCACTACCGTCGATTGTAATGCTCAGGGTCCGTTCACTAACCCATTTTGCAGCATCCTTACCCAAATCACAGGGTTTGCTCCAGTTTCTACTCTCTTCCATGACATTCTCTGATAATCAGAAAGACAAGGTTTGCCAAAATTCACCGGATTCCTTTCCAGACTCAGGGAAATTTTGATCAATCTACCCACCTACTGGTAACATTAAGGAGACCAGTTTCGAAACCTGAAGAATAGTTCTATGAACCTCCAAGCAGGTGGAATCATAAGCAGTCATAGTTAACGAAATAATCATCATCAGATTGGAAGTTTAACCACTGGAGAGGAATTAATTATATCCATCCCTTAGAAGGGAATCAATAGTTTCAAACTGAAACCTGTCACAACGTCCTGATATTCAATACTACCAAATGTCAGTCTACCTAACCCTTTATGCGAAGCATCGTTGGAAGCACAAGGTTTCCTTTTTCCATTAAGCAATGCCAGCTCTTGGTCATTACCAGT
This sequence comes from Saposhnikovia divaricata, assembly GCA_036435485.1. Taxonomy (NCBI): domain Eukaryota; kingdom Viridiplantae; phylum Streptophyta; class Magnoliopsida; order Apiales; family Apiaceae; genus Saposhnikovia; species Saposhnikovia divaricata. The sequence goes on from CM071594.1 coordinate 198,117,819, forward strand.
TTCACCTTTTAGCTCCAGGAAGATTTTCTCACATTTTTCTCTTTAACTACTGATCGTATTACTTGATCTATTATAATTCCGCATCGGAATAAACTTAAGGTACTACTATAATCCATTCAAAGAGAAGAAGGAATTTAATATTCCTCTAAATCACATGCATCTAACGTTTCTGGTTCATCATTTAACTGAGTTGAATTAACTCTATACTCAGTCTCTGGCAGTAGTCTCATTACGAGTTCATCTTGACTCACTGGTCTTATCTTCTGGTAAGTTCTGAGATCATTGCCTTGCTTACTACTTCCTTATATAATTTTACCCCATCATGCTGTCACTTCCCAATGTCTTTACTTTCTAAATGATTCATTCATAAAATGAACATTTTCCTTAATAAAACCACCTTATTAACCTCAATTTGGTTCCATAATTTACAACCTACGATACCTGCCTTCTCATGGCGAATTATTACTGACCATATTCATACTAATTCATTTATCAAATGATATGGCACTTACTGCCTCCTTCTCAACTATTCCTAGGGACTCTGCTCCTCGCCCTAAATTGATGTCTTTAATAATCATACACCCCTCTAGCTCTTTCTTTGTTAAGATGAAAATCTCTAAGGATTCTCATCTATTTCCGTATAAGATCTCAAGTAATTCTTCCAATCCTTCATTCTTGCTGGTACTACATCTGGTAGCCCGGCTATGAATTCAACATGCATCTTCAGATCTCTTAATAATATCTCGGTTCTTTATACTCACTTTTCTGAGCACCATATCTTAATCATCACAGTCATTCTGGCTGCGACCCTCATTACCCATGGGTAAGCTCCTCATCCTAACAGGATTTTCCTTATCTGCTGGAACCTCTTCCGGGTCTCCAGTAGGGTACTCCATCGAATTACCCGCTGATCTTTAGCATATAAAGCATCATCGCGTTGTTGCTCGTATGCCTCAAGGTCAGTCACCTTACTCGTCGATACGATATCGAGCTAAGTTACTATCATTATACTTACGAGTTCCCATAAGGGTTTTATATGTCATCACTACATTAAGTAGTCCGACTATGAACTTGGCAAGAGTTCTTATTATCTTATTGAATTTATTGTTTTAACGTCACCTCATCTCTGGGGTTTATAACGTACGCTCTGATACCACTTATGTAACACCCCCAGATCCGGGGTCCGGGATCCGATGGTTACGGTTTCCAATTCTGTCCACAACACTTGAACTTTCCTTAACATAAAATAAATTACGTCTCTATAACCCAACACAATAATATAAAACACACCCGTTATAGTCCCAGAGATGAAATCAGAGTAACACTCAAATTTTTATTAATCACATTATGAGTTCTTACAATCCAAAAGAATTTCAATATAAATACATACTCTTTGCCATCCATTTACATAAGGCATACTAGACCATATTCTTGGTACTGAAAGAATAAATATACCCTACCAATAGCTTCTTCTTCAGCTCTGGTAGTCTCATCGTCCTCGCCCGCGTCGAGTGCGCCTTGTGCGAGTCATCTGGTCTAGCTGTTGTTGTGATATAATAATAAAGCAAGGGTGAGCAATAGCCCACCGACAATAATAGATAACTGAACGATAATGTATAACAGTTCAAAAGTGTCTTTCAAACCATATGCCATGCATTTACGGAAATGATGCCAGTATAATATGAACGATGAAGTTACAAGGTAACTTAAAGTATTTGTTTGTAGAAATATCTGCTACATCAAAGTAAGCAAGATATTCTTATTGTTATTAAGAAGAGGAACTTGCAAGAGAAGGTTGCAATTCCAGTTATGACCCTTTTCCAACTCTACCAACAGTAATCATGTTGCAGGAAATAAATAAATTTGGATTATGAACCAATGATGGAGTATTCACCGCGCCCGCTGTTCCAATCTTGATGATCAGTCGAGATCATACAGCTCAATTTAGATTTACTACCGGTAGAAGGAAGAACTGACGGCTTTACTTGTCTACCGCCTTACTAGCTCTCCCCGGCCAACGGTTGGGCCAAAGGGGATGGACCGGCGCTACTCGGCCTCTTACACGACTCCTAGTTCAAATAGAGTTCATGATTCTGAATGTAACGTTCGTCCCCCTTTCCCCAAGTATAATACTTGTTGATAAGACTCTACAAGGTAGTCGTATCTAGTTGGAAAGGAAAATTCACCAATAACTTCCAAGCTGTGGCTTGGTATCGAATATCAACTTGTTCCAACAATCTTACCCCTCGAAAGATGAGAAGGTAAACAACGACTTAATAAGTCAACAGCACCCGAGTTAAGAGTGAAGAGAATACTCTATGACCGGGAAGTCGACAAGATAAATAACATCTTCCAAGTAAGGTTCCCTTATTATTAGAGAGGTAGACTCGAAGAAGAATGATGTCTGAGAACCTTTCTTGATATAAGATTAATAATAATATGACTCCGAAATATTTTCTGTAATAATCGAAGAAGATAAACCTTATTGAGGTTATTCTAAGTATGAAATAAATATTCAGAGAATATTTATTGAATTAAAATATTTTACAGAATATTTAGGAATATGAAAGAATATCTTTAATCAGAGTATTTCTCAAATAATCCTTGAAGAAATATCTAGAGAATATTTATTGCATAATTAAATATTCAAATGAATATTCAGAATAATATTCATTAATTAATAAGACCTGAAAAGAATATTTAAAATATTTAGAATAATATTCGATGATTAAATAGAACCCTAGATGAATATTCAAAATAATATTCATAATTTATTAGGAATTTAAATGTTTATTGAAAAAGTAATATTCGTTTAATGAATAATATTCTAAATGAATATCAAGTAATATTCATTCAGTAATCCAAGCTTTAAAGGAATATTCGAGATAAGACTCGATAAATAAATCAAGCTTCAGATGAATATTAGAATAATATTCATCAAGTAAGTAATATCTTAAATGAATATTCAAAAGTAATATTCATTTAATAAAGTAATATTCTAAATGGATATTCAAATAATATTCATTTAGTAGTCCAATCTTTAGAAGAATATTCGGAATAATAATCGATAACCTATTCGACTTTGAATGAATATTGAAAAATATTATTCGTCGAATGGTTACGTTCAAATAATTATTTGAAGTAAGGATCGTTAAAATAATTAGTCTCGAACGAATAATCAAATAATATTCGTCGCCCAAATAATAGAAAATATTTACTTAAATATTTTCCTCTGAGGTAATCTCGATATATCAAGGAATATTGACTCCCGGTCTATTTTTGATTAATAAGATGTATACGCCCTTCTATGAGGGTCTTACAATAATCGGCTTATAACTGATATATAACTATCTAGCTTATAAGCCAACCATAACATTCAGGGAACAAGTATATCACTTCAACTTGAAAGTAGGCATGCATGCAATGGCATATGTATATCAGCATATATATATATATTTATTCAATCACAACAACAGCCTAAAAGAAGGGAATTGAAACTTGCCTGGTAGTCGAGTACGGTAAGGGGTAGTGGTAGCGGGTCCCGGTTCAGCTTGGTGATCTATAAATAGCCGAGGCATTCGGGATCAATCACTTAACATATTAAAAGTTAAGTTATACTTAATTCGAAACACGTTCTTGAGTTGTCTCGTTATACCCCTTTTAGTGGATTACTTTTATCACTGATCCGACCCGACATCCGTTCGTTAATACGACATGTCATTGTACTTATACTTGGGACATACTTAAGTCATATGAGTTCTAAAGTCGATCGTTACGAACCAATACTATACTCCGAGTTTTATCGTCCGTTTTCTAAGTGTTTTACCGAAGTTATAAAAGAGTCGTCTTTTAGGGGTTCGTTCGCGTTTAACCTCGACTCGAACATTTTTAATAAATCGAAAAATGATCTTTTTGACATACGGTTTTCTTTCACGCCTTCCTTTTTACCTCTAGTATTTATTTACCAAGATTCGCCATGACGTTACATAGTTTACGAGGGTTCAATTACAGTTACGAACTTTCGTTTACGGATTCGAACTACTTTTAGTAATTTGGTCATAAATCCTAAACCGTAAGTCCGTTTCATGCGATCTTTATATCAAAACGAAGCTTGAAACATAATCTATCCTATCATGGCAGAAAATGAAGCTGTACAGTGAGTTATAGCTACTGTGATGCTCGGTGTTTAATAGTGTAACGAAAATTCCGCATTACGACGGCTATAAATCGAACGTTCTAAAATTCATAACAATCAATCCAAGCCACACCGGGCATACTATACATGGTTTTCATCTTAACCAGTCCAAGAAGGTTTCAATTAACCATCATAATCATCAAAACTCTTAAATCATCACTACTAACTACATAATCATGCTTTTATGCATATAACAACACCATAATCTTAACTAATCTAAAACCATCAAGAACATATATAAAACTCAAAGTAAGATCTTGGGTTCTTAAGAATTATACCTTCCTTGGAGAGTGTAAAAGCTATAATAACCCTTATATAGTCCTTGTATGGCTTTAACAAAGCTTAAATCATCCAAAGAAACCAAGAAATCAAAGTTAGTTTCTTGAAAACACTATTCACCCTCATCTTTGAGGATTTATTTGAAAATGGAAAACATGGAGTTTGAAGCTAAGATTTCTAGGAGATCATTTTTATGAAATATAGGACTCACCATAAAAATTTGGAGATCAAACAATGGTTGGAAGGTGGATTTTGAAATCTTAAAACTCCAAAATTCGAAGTGCCTTGGTTTTGGGGAAAAAAACAGTGAACTTCTCGAATTTATTTACCCATCCAAACGATCTTCAAAAATTATGAAATTAAATCCCCAACTTCACCTTGATGTGTAGAAGCTCCATGAATTTTTTCATGATTTTTAGATGAGTAGATCTAGGTGAAAAAAAATGGCAAAGACCCCTGCCCTGGAAAATGCAACTGCTGGAAAAAATGGGGGAGAGGTGGTGTTTGCTTGGCTAGTTGTCAAATGATATTTGTGATATGTATAAGTGGGTATAGCTGCTAATACTCCTCTTAATACAAGTGTCAAAGGTTTATGGTGTGTTAGAAAAATTGATGATGTGAAGCCTTGTTGTTTTCTTCTTGTCCATCCACCTCATTACTTCCTTTTTCATTTCTTTTCTTCATTTCATTTCCACCAAATATTCTTATATATAACCCCAGCTGATCAAGTAGGGTTTTTTTTTTCTCGTTACGTATTTAATCCGTAATTTTTTCGCGTTTGCTTGATCGCTTAATCTTGTTATAAAGTTCTAGCGATTTCTAGAACACTTGTTATTCTAACTCAAAGGTTTTCATTCTAAATCCTCAAATCATACTTAATAAATAAAATCCTTGAATCCTTAACATTATAATACTCTTGTCTTGATCGTATTGATAGGCTCTTTACGGTTCGGTCAAATATTGTACCGAAAAAGAATTTGGAATTTCTGAATTCCGATCGTCTCTGCATTCACTTATTTCCTCCGCGTATTACTGATATGACTTCGAAACATCCATAACACGTCCCGTACATAGGGTGGCGTGAAAAGTTTTCCAACTTACAAAATCACTATTCATCCACCAAATTACTATGCACGTACAGGAAACACTATGCACGTACGGGAAATACTATGCACGTATGGGAAATACTATGCACGTATTCATTTCCCTTCAAGGATCCATTAGCTCCTTCCTCGATGGTAGATTATTCTTATCTAGGTCCTCAACCATCGAATTACTCTATTCTGACAATATACCAATGCATCAGGATCATTGTCCAAAGCAATATCCATTCATTACAATCATTGTTCTTTGAAACCACCATTCATTAGAGCTGGTGACCTTGTTGTTGGAATCATTGTTCCTCATTTTATCATTACTTAGTAAAAGTTTTAATTATATCCAAAATTTGGGGTTCTTACAAGACTTGTGCGCTACACAATTGCCTTAATTAATTAGCCGCGCTAAACAATTAAATCGATGGCAATTTCCTTAACACAATTGCCTTAATTAATTAGCCGCGCTAATCAATTAAATCGGTGGCAATTTCCTTAACTAATTAACCGTGTTAATTAATTATGTTAAGGCGGTGGCAAAATATCCGTAGTAAAAACGGAATTGATTTTACCGAATCAATGAATTCGAATTATAATCGAATCCATATTCCATTAATCCCCCACATGGATGAGATTGATATCGTAGTAGCACACACCAGAAAGACACAGAATTTGATTTGGTGATAGATTCTTCGATCAGATATAACATACGATTGGTAGAGAATGCTCCTTGAACCTTCGCTTGAGTAAGCATACCGACTTTACTGGTAGATAGTAGACGTGCTTGTCCTTGAACTGTTCGACCGTTTGTGTAAACAATGATATACTTATCACTATATCCTTTCTGACTCGTTCAGCTCTCATGATTATGTCCATTTTGGCCACGGAACATCGTCCTGGTTCTGCAGGAGTTTCTAAAGAATTGTGCCTCTCAATTATCCTTTGAAGCGGCCCCACTTCTCTCCCAGAAAGGTGATCTTTATATTATAGAGTAACCCGCTTTCACTAAACTAAATTCCATGCGTTCAAATCTTGAACTCCATGTATTCACCGAAAGATCATTAAAAACTTAATAGCTTACCCTCATACCTTACGGGTCTCACTGTTTCCTCATCATAGGAATAGGCCAGGGGTTACCCCCACAGTGATTTGGTCATCATGATTTAGTTGGCCCATTGAACCAAGTTCTTGGGATCTCTAGTCAGCAATTGTTGGGTGTCTACCATGACGCCGTTTAAGCAATAGGCTTAAGGCCCATCCCTCTCGATGATTTTACAACTATCTCTCAGTATAACCAGATTCTCTTGGTTTAACCAGATTATCTAAGTTTAACCATCTGGTTAGTGGATCCACAACATTATCATTTGACTTTACAAGTCAATCCCGATAATTCTCATTGAGAGTAGTTAATTAATAGTATTATGTCCTCGTCATAGAGGCGAGACATACCATTGCATACACAACAAAGTGATCTCCCAATTTGTAAATTATTCACATAAAATATGCATATTGAAGACACATTTTCTTGTCATTTAGGAATATCCATTACAAAGTGACTACATTCAACCTCTCGCTAATTCACTCTAACATGCATACAAATTATGCAATAGACTCGTATTCCATCGTGAATCGAGTTATGTTTAATCGTCTATCTAGGATTCCCATGACATGGCAGCTTTCGTTAATGTGAGCTAAATTCACTAATGACTTTTAAGTTCTTAAAGTCACACATCTAACATCCATACTATGTCCACATAGTACAATTAGATGTCTTTTACAATGCAGCACAAACTCACGAGTATATTTCAAATACATTAGTCTCATTACAATCTCATTGTAATCACATTCAAGAGACCAACTTCCATTTGACTAGTGCATCTACTCAGTTTATCCACTCTGTAGCCTATGTCTAATTTTGTACAATTTTAAAAATGTACAAAAGACTTTCAGTCATTCTTGAGAGATCCTTTTTCATCTATACTTGGATAGATACATCATACATATTCATTCTAGATTATACTAGATTTAGTTACATTGATCTCTTCAAGATTCACAACACCAACGTGTCACATGTATCCTTTACGACTTTTAAAGTTATTAAGATTTTAATCTCCAAAATCAAAACTTTAAGCCTCATCCAAATTGCTAGAGATGATCATCTTGTCATTACTTCTCGTAATGATCAGATCACTCACGTGCAATTACAATAATTTTATCATCTCATATGTAAAGACCATATACACACTTGTCAATTCACTGATTTTCTATCAATTTGATATCTCAAAATTGGCATATGTCACATTTTGGTAATTACTTTACCAGTCATCAGCTACGGCTTCAATTCGTCATTGACATTACCAATTTTTAGCATCCCAAAAATTAATTTCAATTTATCTCATTACCAAGTTTAAGCGTCCCTAAAATGGCAATAATCATTCACTCAGTTACCAAATTTGAGCGTCCTCAAAGTGGCAACTATATCGTTTATTATGAAGTCATAGCATATCACAATAACATCAAATTTTATACGCCAAATTTTCGTATCTATGTTGTTTCAATCAACATAATCACCAAAATACAGACTTTCCACTCTTGCCTTAACAACAAATGTGGAATCCTATAATCCGGGGTACAGATTTTGGGCCATTAACCACAAACAACATTATACAACCATGGATATAAGCATCATATAATAATAAAAACCCCTTAACCAAGATCGCATACAGGTTTTGGTATAAAACAACTATCGAATATCATCATTACAAACCAAGCTCTAAATAAAAAAAATGTTATACAATTTATTTTTCTTCTAAATAAGATCACTGTTAAACTATCTATTCAACCTTGATGAATTCCCAAGCCACTATCTGACGGAATCCACAACTCGAACATCTCCTCTCGCTGCTGGAAGAGCAACAACAACTGACCACTAGGCCCACTAATCATCGCTATTAACTGGAGAAATAAACATCAAAGCAAGAGTGAGCCAAGAACGCTCAGCAAGTGCATATAGTGACACAATATCAACAACAGTTTATAAAATCTGGAAAAAAACAAGGTTTAATCAACATGTGCTGCGAAAGAAGCAGCTAAAGGACTTAAATATAGCCTTGACCAGATAATCAACATGGCTCCACTAGAAGTAGGAGCATCAACAATGGAACTGATTAAAGTTCTGATAACAAGATATACTCGAAATGGCTTCAAGAGAATCAGGTCTCAAACAACTAAATCTCAAAGTATAGATTAGAATTGGATTTTTATTTATTTAAAAAAAACGATAAGGTTAGGCTGCTGATCAGTCACGTACTAACCCCGGACAAACGCACACAGCAATGTCCTTAATTGGATCCATGGCACAAATTGGCCTTAACTTCTGACCATTAATCTGGTGGGACATCTGTTGACCATAATATGGTCTCCCCGAAGGGACATCCGTTTTAAAAACATTTCCAATTCTAAGTCAAACGCATTAGGTGTCGGAACAATCGACAACCTTTGTCAACCAACTAACTGGAAAACTCAGGTTCCACGACAACAACTCATAATTGAAGAATCAACAGGGAAGCAATTTATATCATCAAGTATCGACATGTTCGATACAATACAGGGTGATAATCGAATAATCAAGATCTTCAATAGATATCGATGAGTTCGATGGTAAACGGGGGTGGAGAATATAAAGATCAACATTTTGAATACGCATTGACAAAATAGTTATAGGTAATCGGGGCATAACATCATTGACTTGCCTAAAGAGAGAGTTCGCTTGAGCAGAAATAAAAGATATAATTACAACAAGATTTTCAACAATTAAAATTCTAAGTTGGAGCAAAGATATGGTCAAGTACTAAGCATTTAATAAAATTTATCTTTGCAATGTTTGACTCAACATATGCGAATGAAATAGTTTAAAACGAATATTTGCAAAATAATTCCAATATAGTAAATTTCAGATCAGTTTGACGAAAACATCCCCTAAAGAGGGTCCATTGGTGATAATGTGTTAAAATCAGGAATTTTGTTAACAGGTATTTATAAGGATTTTAAAACTTGGATTTTCTCTATTTAGAGAATTTCTAAATCATTTTCGACGAAAATAGAAGAAATGGCATTCCACTAAGGAATCCAATAACATACCATGAGTAAAGTATTTTGTGGAAAAAGGGTTATTGGTAAGATTCTTTGAAATTTTGGTATTTGAACTGAGGGTGGGGAAAATAAACGTTTTCACGCTAATTGAAGAAATACATCATTTACTAAATATACTTGACCACAACATTATATACAACAAAGAAACTAAATTGCATCACTTGAACAATAAGTGAAGAGCAATAACACTTGCCTCGTTATATGAAGTTCTCGATCGTAAACATCGATCCATGACTTACTTCACATCCGACTCTATTCTTTACTTGCTAGCCTCTTAATTGGCCCTACCTCCATTTCTACTTCATAACTCACCAACTTCCACGTTCATACATCCGTCAAATTTGATACTTGTCCTTCTGTTCGTCTTTCCGTCTACCCGCGCAATGTTCTTGACCAGGTCTCCTATTCGTACCTTTACAAGGTCAAAATGCTATTTCAGTATCAAACCAAGCAAAACCTTATTGTTTGCTCTAATCTACCCATGCGCATCCTATAACGATTACACATATAACATATATAAACATATACAATCATATTCACAAAATAGCTTTAGCATAACTGAGTCAAATGAACACTTAACACTGATGGTCAATTATTACCTGGATATTATCCAGGCAAACGCTTCAAAACAATACCATATCTCAAATCTTCACATTAACAATTTATCCTCGAGACCATCAACTATTACATATCCACCTAGACCCTTAGAAATCATAACATACTTTTAAATCACTGAAATCCATAAATTAAATAGATTTGCAGTGGATTTTCAGAAAATTTTTTGGCATGAAGTATTCGTAAATAGGACTATCCCCCTATTTTTCAATTCAAGATTTTACCTCATAAATCATTCAAAAACAAAGTTGCCTCAACTTACAGCAACAGAAAAGTAAACAAGTAAGAAAAGTACCCGCCCAGACATGCGGCACCTAAACAGTTAAGAAAAGTACCCGCCCAGACATGCGGCACATAAACAGTTAAGGAAAGTAAACTAAAAGTTTATCCTTACTATATAATATTTGAAAACCATACAACCAGGAATTAAATTCCTATTATAAGAAAACTTTTCGAAATAGCCTTTTTTTGTAAGTTGGATTATCCCAGGGTCACAGCCCATCAATAACAAATCACAACAATTTAAAACAACCTATACATCACTACTAAACGACAATCAATTATCCACATATAGTTCGCCACCAAGTACTTAACAGGTAGGACATCCAACAATTACTATGACTCGATCTATAGCATTTAGCACATAAACATTTACAACTTAGTAACTCATATAAACTCCACATATTATACGACAATTAATAATTACCCACTAACATAAACAACTAAAACAAATTATCCAACTCGACATATATGCAAAATCCCCAAATTCCACTTCCGAAATTATTACACAATAATAACAATTAGCAACTGAATATCACCAAAACATATAATCCAACCCACAATTAATCTCACAATTAATTAACAATAATAATAGCTAAACTCGAACATATATCGAATTCACCATTAATCTCAATAATTATAATTAACAACTAACAATAATAATTAACTATATTCTCCAAATTAATTCACGAAAACATAATAATATCCACAATTTACAACTTTAATCTAATTACGAAAATCAACATATCTAATTTGCAATTTAAACTAATTAAATTACAACAATTAAATAATTAAATCGCAATTTACAACTAAAATGAAAATTAAATATTTACGTCGAAAAATAAATAAATAAATAAATAAATAAAGAGAAGGGATACCTTTTCGATCCCAATTCCACAAAAATCTCTCCCCCTTCTCTCTCTCTCTCTCTCTCTCTCACTCACTCTCTCCCTCTCTCTCTTTTCTCTCTCTCCCTCTTCTTCTCTACCGTTGCTGTCACCACGCCTCATACTTCCTCCTGCTGCCTCCCCGCACCACCACGCGCAGCCATCGCTGGCCACCCACGCGGCGCCGCCGCCGATCAGACCACCCCCTCCCCTGCGCGACTCCTCTGCTGCACACACACAGTCCTATGCATAAAATTATACACACACACACACACACACACACACACACATATATATATATACTCAAATTAATTTCCATAATCTCCCCCAACTCAATTTCCCCCAAATCCATAATTTTCTTTTCCCACAATTCTCTCTCCCCAATTCTAACCGTCGGTTGTGCTTTTGTTATATTGGGCTTGGCCCAATACCCTTTATTAACGGCTAACACTCATTCCGGGTCCAAATAAAATGTTATCGGCTCGTCTTTTAAAACTAACAACTTTAATAAATCGAAATTAAATAGAACATTACGAAGATTAAACTTTTCACTTTTAAAATAAAGAATATAAATTACGAGCACGCACATATTTTTAAAATATTTTTCGGATCAAAATAAATTAAATATGGATTTACAAGTTTTGATCCTTTGAATACAATAAAACTCTTAAAATCATTTTAATATACTCAAAACATCCAAATTAATTATCCCAATAATTTTAAAAACTAGACAATATTATAAAGATAATATCACAAAAGATTTCATGATTTTTAATCACTCCGATAATTTTATAAAATTGTCAGAGGGTCAAAAATGCACGATTTAAATATATTTAAACCCTCAAAAATACAAATAAAAATACACCGACTTACACGGCATACACAAATCATCACAGGAGCACATAAACACAATTTCACATATATTCCACCTTTCCAACAATATCCACATAATAAAATTCATACTTTAAATAAACAAATATTTATAAATACGAAATTTTTCTAGGGCGTTATATCCTCCCCCCCTTAATAGGATTCTGTCCTCAGAATCAATCCTAAGGACATAGGTAACAGTACTTCTCAAGCATCTTTCTTCCAATTTCCCAGGTTGTATCTTCAACTCTAGGATTTCTCATATCAACTCATTCTTTAACAGGCTCATCTTGTGAGCCCTCAAATTCCGACATAATCTTAAACTTTGTTTTCCGAGTCTCATTAACTCTATACGTTTACCTCACATAGGCGAATATCTTTCCTCCGGGAATCGGCACGACCTTTTCGTATAACGGACTATCCCTTACGTAAAACCTTATAATACCACACCAATCGTTAACAATAACGCAAACGCGTAATCTGCCTTGACCCGTAACAACCTACACTAAGTATAACTCCCTCGCTCTTAATTATAATCACACGGTTCAGATAAACTTCGAGAAAAGAAATCTCAAGAAATCCTCCGGTCATTTTTGTTTTTTTTCCTACTTTCCACGTGCAATGTCGATCGAGAAAGAAATATCTAGGAAATTTCTATCTATACTTAATCCCACTATTTCACAGAGTAACTAATCAAAAAGATTAATCTCATATCACCTATTCTCCGTTGCATCTTTGATATCGAACAACACATTCAACTTCCGCTGCGTGACATACACGTCAACCACAATTCGGTTCACAATTCAATTTTTCATCTCCTCAAAATATTGGTTGTTAAAAAATTTGAAAGAAAATCTCGAACATTTTGTTGGTTTAAAACAAATCAAGGATTATTTTTAGTTACTGAAATTCCTTTTGAAATTTTTTTTATAAGAATCATTTTAAAAGAAAAACATTTAAAATAATAAAGTTTTAAACAAAAAGCTTTGAAACAAAATTTTTTAAAAACATTTAATCCTTGACCTTTAAAATTTTGAAAACTAGTAAACTCCACCTATGACATAACTTTCCACAATCATCATGGTGGAAACAACTTGTTTATAACTTTACTATCCAACGCCCTCTGAAATTGACTTTCGATTCGCAACTTTGCATACTTGACGAGTCCTCGAATTTGACTCTATACATTACAACTTCAATATTTAACACCAATCACTTAATCACAGAATCATAACATCCAATATTCACATTAAAATTCTTGTGTAAAATTTTCTTCCTTTTCTTGGAACCTTTTAAAGTCATTCTTGATTGATTTGCATACGTTCCACGAGTCTTCGAACATCTTGATATGTCATATATGAACATAACTCCATTCTTCGTCCGAATGTTATTTGAAATCTTATTCATTGAAATATGCTTCGACATAACCGTTTCCTTTCTGATATCTCCTTCTTGTATAAAACAACTTCATTCCCTTGGTATAACAACCTCTTGATATACCTGATCGTTAAGACCTCTATGTCTGCTTCCGACCCCAAAACACCACCTTTGCCTTTCTTAAAAATCAAAGTCTCATTTTCTTGTCCTCGCAATTTGCTCATATTTCATTGTTAGGAAATAAATCCAATCCTGAATCATACTTACTCTTCTTACCGTCATCACATTGAACTTCTTACCAACTTCCTTCATAATTATGTTGAATGTCTAGATTCCTAATAATTATAGAAAACCGTCTTGTCATTCTTATCGTAGGTTGCACTAAGATTGATATGATACAATGTCTGGCAAAAATTCTTGTCTTTCCAAGCTCATAGTACGTAGCTTTAACTTCTGACTCTATCACTTGTTACCACACTACTTTTCTGGTTACAGCCACAATTCTTCACATTCATCTCAACGAAATTTCTATGGGCTTTTCTCTCGAAATCTTATTCTCTGATCAAGGGGTCTCGTTAATCTCTGTTAATTCTCATCCTATAGGCAACTATTGTGCCCTTATTCTTCTAACTCCAAATCCTCGGGACTCTACATTCTTCCCTTAGCTAATTTATATATCCTCTGTTTAAACGCTTCTGAGAACTTCCAGGTTTTTGTATCTTTTCTTCTCATCATTTCGTTCCATCTTGGTCAATTCTCCTCCATCCTTAATATTCAGGATTCTTTAAATTGGCCCGCATAAGTTATTTACTTCATACAGTCACCTTAATCCTTACCCCTCACTCCATCTTAATTCCTCTTGATAATTCTTACAAACCATTCCGTCCTGCTCCACTCTGCTTTCCTCAAGTCATCCTTCTTGATTCTAAAATCTTATGTCTAACGACGGATTCAAAACATTCAGAATCTAATGACATTCCATTTACTACCTCTGCCATTCAATAGGTATCCAAAACGATCTTTCTTCAGCATTGAACATTTGATACCAAACATCTCCGTCACCATTCTATTTTCGCCCTTTAACCATATCTGCAACCATGTGCTCTTATTTACTACCCTTTTCCTTTATTCAATCCTCATTAGTATTAAATCTTGTCCAGGTTTTATCGATCCAATAAATATTCCAATTGGACATGACATATCTGTCTTAATCACCAAATTCTTAAACTTGCATAACCACTTCTTCGTCAATGTAGTTGTAGTTTTAATCATTTAAGACGTCGTCACGTCTATCTTCGAATCTCTTCATCATTAGGAATTTTGAAATCATCGATTTTTTTTTTTGACAATGGAAGTCAATAAAATGAATGGGCATAAAGCATGAATATACACTGAGTTTGTTTGATAAAACTTTTATAAAGAAGTTCAACCGAGAGATCAATATGATCTTTGAACTATTTTCAGGTTGCATTTGTCACTTGGTCAACCACCACAGTACATAAAGATGGCCAGTCTTTAGTACTTTCATGACAAACACAATCAGTGACGTCCCACTGGACTTCTATCACAAAGATAAGATGTCCCTGAATCCCCTATCTGCATAGGTTGTTCATCTCAGCTGGAATAGAGAAAATCAAGTATTCATGAAAATGGAAGGGATTCAAGAGTTTCAAAAATCTTTATATAAATTTGGATCAAGTGCCCTATGAAAAATTTAGATATTTCTAAAAGAACGAGATTGACTTCGAATAAATCTGACATACCAAGCTCGTCATCAATTGATGTATAGAAGACTTTTTAATGGATGCATCAACTACTGATTAGGCAAACATTTAAGAAATTCCTAATTATTCATAGTCTCACTCTTGTCGACTAAGCACTACTATACTTAGCTGCCAAACCGGCCTGACAATAATGAGTTGAATACATAAGAAGATCTCAATTCATTCTCGATTTTGAACCATCACTGCGCAACAAATGCCTCAGCAACGATACCAACCGGGAATTAATTTACGACGATTCAAAGAAAGAATAGGAAATTTCTTTAGGCAATAAATTTGAACGAATCAATGATTAGGGGTGCATGACTATGCTTAACTTCTAATCCTTGCTAATAATCACTTCCCACTTCGTGCTCATAACCTTCTCTTATTCTCTCTGTAACGTTCAAATCGTATCTAATAATGTAGAAAGGTTCTAAAATACAGGAGAGAATCTCACAATAACGTCCTTCAAACAGGTAGCTCCAGCTGCCCACTTAGCTTATGCTGCTTCGGGTTTGCTGTCTTGCTCCTAGCCAAATCCTCAATTGATTCGATCTTCTATTCGCGTGATATGCCGAAAGACCGTATAACGTCGTAACACATTCCGAAGTATCCTAAGGCGATCCTTATCCTAAATCGTTCTACCCGATGCCTATCTTATACACGTACCCGAACCCTCCTAATCTGTTTCAGTGACCATAACCTGTAGCTCTGATACCAACAGTGGCATCCCATAATCCGGGGAACAGATTTGGGGCCATTAACCACAAACAACATTATACAACCCTGGATATAAGCATCATATAATATTAAAAACGCCTTAACCAAGATCGCATACAGGTTATGGTATGAAACAACTATCGAATATCATTATTACAAACCAAGCTCTGAATAAAAAAAAGTTATACAGTTTTTTTTCTTCTAAATAAAATCATTGTTAAATTATCTTTTCAACCTTGATGAATTCCCAAGCCACTATCTGACAGAATCCACAACTCGAACATCTCCCCTCGCTGTTGGAAGAGCAATAACAACTGACCACTAGGCCCACTAATCATCGCTATTAACCGGAGAAATAAACATCAAAGCAAGAGTGAGCCAAGAACGCTCAGTAAGTGCATATAGTGATACAATATTAACAACAGTTTATAAAATCTGGGAAAAAAAAGGTTTACTCAACATGTGCTGCGAATGAAGCAGCTAAAGGACTTAAATATAGCCTTGACCAGATAATCAACATGGCTCCACTAGAAGTAGGAGCATCAACAATGGAACTGATAAAAGTTTGGATAACAAGATATACTCGAAATGGATTCAAGAGAATCAGGTCTCAAATAACTCAATCTCAAAGTATAGATTAGAATTGGATTTTTATTTATTTAAAAAAAATAATAAGGTTAGGCTGCTGATCAGTCACGTACTAACCCCGGACAAACGCACACAGCAATGTCTTTAATTGGATCCATGGCACACATTGGCCTTAACTTCTGACCATAATATGGTCTCCCCGAAGGGACATCCGTTTTAAAAACATTTCCAATTCTAAGTCAAACGCATTAGGTGTTGGAACAATCGACAACCTTTGTCAACCAACTAACTGGAAAACTCACGTTCCAGGACAACAACTCATAATTGAAGAATCAATATGGAAGCAATTTATATTATCAAGTATTGACAAGTTCGATACCATACAGGGTGATAATCGAATAATCAAGGTCTTCAATAGATATCGATGAATTCGATAGTAAACGGGGTGGAGAATATAAAGATCAACATTTTGAATACGCATTGACAAAATAGTTAAAGGTAATCGGGGCATAACATCATTGACTTTCCTAAAGAGAGAGTTCGCTTGAGCAGAAATAAAAGATATAAGTGCAACAAGATTTTCAACAATTGAAATTTTAAGTTAGAGTAAAGATATGGTCAAGTACTATGCATTTAATAACATTTATCTTTGCAAGGTTTGACTCAACATAATCGAATGAAATAGTTTAAAACGATTATTTGCAAAATAATTCCAATATAGTAAATTTCAGATCAGTTTGACGAAAACATCCCCTAAAGAGGGTCCATTGGTGATAATGTGTTAAAATCAGGAATTTTGTTAACAGGTATTTATAAGGATTTTAAAACTTCGATTTTTTCTATTTAGAGAATTTCTAAATCATTTTCGACGAAAATAAAAGAAATGGCATTCCACTAAGGAATCCAATAACATACCATAAGTAAAGTATTTTGTGGAAAAAGGGTTATTGGTAAGATTCTTTGAAATTTTGGTATTTGAACAGAGGGTGGGGAAAATAAACGTTTTCATGCTAATTGAAGAAATACATCATTTTCTAAATATACTTGACCACATCATTATATACAACAAAGAAACTAAATTGCATCACTTGAACAACAAGTGAAGAGCAATAACACTTGCCTCGTTATACGAAGTTCTCGATTGTAAACATCGATCCATGACTTACTTCACATCCGACTCTATTCTTTACTTGCTAGCCTTTTAATTGGCCCTACCTCCATTTCTACTTCATAACTCACCAACTTCCACGTCCATACATCCGTCAACTTTGATACTTGTCCTTCTGTTCGTCTTTCTGTCTACCCGCGCAATGTTCTTGACCAGGTCTCCTATTCGTACCTTTACAAGGTCAAATGCTATTTCAGTATCAAACCAAGCAAAACCTTATTGTTTGCTCTAATCTACCCATGCGCATCCTATAACGCTTACACATATAACATATATAAACATATACAATCATATTCACAAAATAGCTTTAGCATAACCGAGTCAAATGAACACTTAACACAGATGGCCACTTATTACTTGGATATTATCCAGGCAAACACTTCAAAACAATACCATATCTCAAATCTTCACATTAACAATTTATCCTCAAGACCATCAACTATTACATATCCACCCAGACCCTTAGAAATCAAAACATACTTTTAAATCACTGAAATCTATAAATTAAATAGATTTACAGGGGATTTTCAGAATATTTCGGCATGAAGTATTCGTAAATAGGACTCTATCCCCCTGTTTTTCAATTCAAGATTTTACCTCATAAATCATTCAAAAACAAAGCTGCCTCAACTTGCAGCAACAGAAAAGTAAACAAGTAAGAAAAGTACCCGCCCAGACATGCGGCACATGAACAGTTAAGAAAAGTACCCGCCCAGACATGCGACACATAAATAGTTAAGAAAAGTACCCGCCAAGACATGCGGCACATAAACAGTTAAGGAAAGTAAACTAAAAGTTTATCCTTACTAGATAATATTTGAAAACCATACAACCAGGAATTAAATTCCTATTATAAGAAAACTTTTCGAAATAGCCTTTTTTTGTAAGTTGGATTATCCCGGGGTCACAGCCCATCAATAACCAATCACAGCAATTTAAAACAACCTATACATCACTACTAACCGACAATCAATTATCCACATATAGTTCGCCACCAAGTGCTTAACAGGTAGGACATCCAACAATTACTATGACTCGACCTATAGCATTGAGCACATAAACATTTACAACTTAGTAACTCATATAGACTCCACATATTATACGACAATTAATAATTACCCACTAACATAAACAACTAAAACAAATTATCGAACTCGACATATATCCAAAATCCCCAAATTCCACTTCCGAAATTATTACACAATAATAACAATTAGCAACTAAATATCACCAAAACATATAATCCAACCCACAATTAATCTCACAATTAATTAACAATAACAATCGATAAACTCGAATATATATCGAATTCGCCACAATTACTCTTGATTATAATTAACAACTAACAATAATAATTAACTATATTCTCCGAATTAATTCACGAAAACATAATAATATCCACAATTTACAACTTTAATCTAATTACGAAAATCGACAAATCTAACTTGCAATTTAAACTAATTAAATTACAAAAATTAAATAATTAAATCGTAATTTACAACTAAAATGAAAATTAAATATTTATGTCGAAAAATAAATAAATAAATAATTAAAGAGAAGGGATACCTTTTCGATCCCAATTCCACAAAAATCTCTCTCCCTTCTCTCTCTCTCTCTCTCTCTCTCTCTCTCTCTCTCTCTCTCTCTCTCTCTCTCTCTCTCCCCCTTCTCACTCTCTCTCTTCTCTCTCTCCCCCTTCTTCTCTACCGCTGCTGTCACCACGCCTCATACTTCCTCCTGCTGCCTCCCCGCCCCCCCGCACCACCGCGCGCAGCCATCGCTGGCCACCCACGCGGAGGCGCCGCCGATCAGACCAACCCCTCCCCTGCGCGACTCCTCTGCTGCACACACACATACACAGTCCTATGCATACAATTATACACACACACACACACACACACACACACACACACACACATATATATATATATATATATATACTCAAATTAATTTCCATAATCTCCCCCAACTCAATTTCCCCCAAATCCCTTTTCAAATCCCTAATTTTCTTTTCCCCCAATTCACTCTCCCCAATTCTAACTATCGGCTGTGTTTTTGTTATTTTGGGCTTGGCCAAATACCCTTTATTAACTGCTAACACTCATTCCGGGCCCAAATAAAATGTTATCGGTTCGTCTTTTAAAACTAACAACTTTAATAAATTGAAATTAAATAGAACATTGCGAAGATTAAACTTTTCACTTTTAAAATAAAGAATATAAAATTACGAGCACGCACATATTTTTATAATATTTTTCGGATCTAAATGAATTAAATATGGATTTTACAAGTTTTGATCCTTTGAATACAATAAAACTCTTAAAATCATTTTAATATAATCAAAACATCCAAATTAATTCTCCCAATAGTTTTAAAAACTAGATAATATTATAAAGATAATATCACAGAAGATTTCATGATTTTTAATCACTCCAATAATTTTATAAAATTGTCAGAGGGTCAAAAATGCACGATTTAAATATATTTAAACCCTCAAAAATAAAAATAAAAATACACTGACTTACACGGCATACACAAATCATCACGGGAGGACATAAACAAAATTTCACATATATTCCACCTTTCCAACAATATCCACATAATAAAATTCATACTTTAAATAAACAAATATTTATAAAATATGAAATTTTTCTACGGCGTTATAACAAACCCTTAGGTTATCTCACGTCGATTTCTATTGAATCTCCATTTAGAAAGTCTATCTCAATGTTCATTTGATATACTTCTCAATTTTGCAACACGGTAATTTTAAGTATCATCTTAATAAACCTCATCCTCGTAAATTGAGAAATACGATCTCAAAATCAAAATATATCGGGTCTTCACTTTGATTGTAATTTCTAGTTATCAGTCTGACCTTATACTTTTTCTTTACCCATGTATCAATTTTTCAATTTGAAAAATTCGTTTGGGTCCTAATGGTATTTATCTCGCAAGAAGATCCATATAATTTCAAACATGATTCTACTTAATAGAACCACTCTCTCTATTCCTTAACACATTTTCCCCCACAAGGGATATAGAGAGTTCATATACCGCTATAGTCCATTTTCTAGCACACATGTTAGAAAATCTTGACTCATTGACTTCTTAACTTTGGCCAATTTCCCTCTTAATATCTTCTTTTCATCAAAGAATTATTAGAGAAACACGTAGCAATTCCAAGCTTTAAGGTTCACCACTAAGCAAATTGTTAAGACATTCGGGACTATCGAATTTCTTATCCTATGTCTTTTGCTCTATTTAGGTTCATTCTCACATTAATCCAATAACTTAGAAGTTCATTTGGATCACTACGGATTTATGTAGAGCAACTTACCTTAATAAATAAGCATTCATAGATACCATAGTTGCATACAAATTAGAATCTCATTACTTAGATTCATGTATATGATATCATTAGATACAATCGTTGTCTATATCCATCCAAAATACCTAGATTATTTTGGATCACTTTTGACCTTTATAGGTATCAGTATCAAGATATCTCCAAGATACCCCCACAATTCAATTATTTCTAGGAATGTTTCGTTACATTCTAGAGTTCATTCATAGAAAATTCTCTTATTTTCTCTTCAAGATACCCCCACATTTTTAATATTTCTAAGAATGTTTCACTACCTTCCAGTAATATTAGGAAATTCAATTATTTCCTTTCATGGTATCTTGTCTTGTTTAAAAATAATTAGTCTCTACACGACTAACATCCTCATATTCAATGATAGTCTGAATTGATAAACATCGATTTTGCATTTCCATTAGAGAGCAATTCAACATGCACCTACTCCATTAAATTAATACGAGTAATGTGCAGTGACCTCATGAATATATCCACATTATGAACAAAATCAACCAGTGGTTATTCAGTATCAAAGTCAATCATTACCATTTTAACTTTCGCATCAAGTTGGTTTTCTATCTCGAGCTTATAGAGCGTAAATATCTCTATCTAGCTTCATTTTTACTCTTTAACGAGTACACATAATCATTGTATTACTATAAAGTAATTACAAAACTTTTTACCACCTCTCACTAGAGCAGGTTTCACGTCGTTTATTAAAACATCTCAAATTTTAATATCATGTTCAAAGAACTTTCCTGTTCTTGTCACTGAAAAATTCAACTATTGAATTTCTCCCAAACTTCAATTTCGTTTACAAGAGAACCTAATCTTCTGGCTCATTATTGGTACAACCAGAAGAGGTCCGAGGAAGAACATAAACTTCCAATAAACCCACATTTAGTGATCCTTAATCAATTGATGCGTTAGGGTTAACAACATTATGGATTTCTCTAAAAATTTCAGCATACAGAGCTGATCTCAATGTCGTATTAGGTATCACATGGATCACCATAATAGGCTCATGTGTAACTGCCATAGCAAACCGACACCAACAAGAGATTATATAATATAACCAGAGGAACGAATCCAACTAGAAATTTATAAATCTCGTGTCGACCCTTATCCTGTACTTAATAAGTAACAGGCCTGTTTGGTTTTTTCAACATCTCGAAACATCCGACCAAGATTGATATTTCAAAAGAAATTTCCTTGCGCTTGTGCTTAAGATAGTTCTTGAAATCTTTCCATCCAGGTGGCAGCTTTTCAATTACAACAGCAAATTGGAAAGACTCACTTATGATCATCCCTTCAGCATGAATATCATGGATGATCACTTGCAGTTCATGCACCTGACTGACCACAATCTTAGAATCTGCCATCTTATAATCAAGAAAGCAGCCAACAATCCACTTCTTATCCCCAGCATCCTCGGTTTTGTATGATAATTGCATATTTTTGCATATTTTTATTACCTATTTATTGCTTGAACTCGTATTTTAATAATTTATTTTGTTGCATTTCAGGAAATTCGTGAATAAATAAATAAATGGCAAAATAAAGAAATAAAGAGCAAAAAAGGGAAAAAGAGGAAGAAAAAGGACCTAAAAGAAAAAAGGAAAAAGAATTAGGAGCTTGGTTGTAACACCCCCAGATCCGGGGTCGGGGATCTGGTGGTTACGGTCTTACATCCATTCATGATACTTGACTTGAGTCCACAATAAATAAATCACATGTTGTGACCCCACAATAATTACCACTCACACACACAACAGTTATAGTCCCAGAGATGAAATTGAAATAAGTCTTACATTAAAGGGGTTACGAATAAAAGTTATTACAATCCCAAAAGGATAACATCATAGGTTTAAAAGTTTTGCCGTTGATTACATTAATTATACATATAGTTAAACAGGAAACAAAAGCTGTCTAACTATGCTACCTCAGCAATGGCGGCTAGCATCTCAGCGGGTAGTCCGGTGGGTCGGGTAACCTGCTTGCGCCGAGTGCGCCTGACGCGAGCCATCTGTCCTAGCTGTTGTTGTGACATAATATAAACAAAGCAAGGGTGAGCGAAAGCCCACCAACAAATATATACTGATAATTTAAAACAGTTCAAAGCTATCTTTCAAACCATATGCCATGCATTTACGGAAATGATGCCAGTATAATATGAACGATGAAGTTACAAGGTAACTGAAAGTATTTGTTTGAAGAAATATCTGCTACATCAAAGTAAGCGAGATATTCTTATTGTTATTAAGAAGAGGAACTTGCAAGAAAAGGTTGCAATTCCAGTTATGACTCTTTTCCAACTCTGCCAACAGTAATCATGTTGCAGGAAATAAATAAATTTTGGATGATGAACCAATGATGGAGTATTCACCGCGCCCGCTGTTCCAATCTTGATGATCAGTCGAGATCGTACAGCTCAATTTAGATTTACTACCGGTAGAAGGAAGAACTGACGGCTTTACTTGTATACCGCCTTACTAGATCTCCCCGGCCAACGGTTGGGCCAAAGGGGATGGACCGGCGCTACTCGGCCTCTTACACGACTCCTAGTTCAAATAGAATTCATGATTCTGAATGTAATGTTCGTCCCCCTTTCCCCAAGTATAATACTTGTTGATAAGACTCCACAAAGTAGTCATATCTAGTTGGAAAGGAAAATTTACCAATAACTCCCAAGCTATTACTTGGTAACGGATATCAACTTGTTCCAGTAATCTTACCCCTCGAAAGATGAGAAGGTAAGCAACGACTTAATAAGTCAACAGCACCCGAGTTGCGAGTGAAGGGAATACTTTATGACCGGGAAGTCGACAAGATAAATAACATTTTCCAAGTAAGGTTCCCTTATTATTAGGGAGATAGACTCAAAGAAGAATGATGTCTGAGAACCTTTCTTGATATAAGATTAATAATAATATGACTCCGAAATATTTTTCGCAATAATCGAAGAAGATAACCCTTATTGAGGTTATTCTAAGTATGGAATAAATATTCAGAGAATATTTATTTAATTAAAATATTTTACAGAATATTTAGGAATGTGAAAGAATATCTTAAATCAGAGTATTTCTCAAAATAATCCCTGAAGAAATATCAGGAGAATATTTATTGAATAAATAAATATTTAAATAAATATTCAAAACAATATTCATTAATTAATAAGACCTGAAAAGAATATTTAAGGTAATATTCATAATTAATTAGGAATTTAAATGAATATTCAAAAGTAATATTCATTTAATGAATAATATCTTAAATGAATATCAAGTAATATTCATTTAATAATCCAAGCCTTAAGGAATATTCGAGATAATATTCGATAATTAAATCAAGCTTCAGATGAATATTAAAATAATATTCATCAAGTATTTAATATCTTAAATGAATATTCAAAAGTAATATTTATTTAATAAAATAATAATCTAAAAGAATATCCACATAATATTCATTTAATAGTCTCATCTTTAGAAGAATATTCGAAATAATAGTCGATAATCAATTCGACTCTGAATGAATATTGAGAAATATTATTCGTTGAATAGTTACGTTCAAATAATTATTTGAAGTAAGGATCGTTAAAATAATTAGTGTCGAACGAATATTCAAATAATATTTGTCGCCCAAATAATAGAAAATATTTACTTAAATATTTTCTTCCGAGGTAATCTCGATATATCAAGGAATATTGACTCCCGGTCTATTTTTGATTAATAAGATGTATACGCCCTTCTATGAGGGTCTTACAATAACCGGCTTATAACTGATATATAACTATCTAGCTTATAAGCCAACAATAACATTCAGGGAACAAGTATATCAATTCAACTTGAAAGTAGGCATGCATGCAATGGCATATGTATATCAGCAATCATATATATATATATTTATTCAATCACAACAACAGCCTAAAAGAAGGGAATTGAAACTTGCCTGGTAGTCGAGTGCGGTAAGGGGTAGTGGTAGCGGGTCCCGGTTCAGCATGGTGATCTATAAATAGCCAAGGCATTCGGGATTAATCACTTAACATATTAAAAGTTAAGTTATACTTAAATCGAAACACGTTCTCGAATTATCTCGTTATACCCCTTTTAGTGGATTACTTATTATCGCTGATCCGACCCGACATTCGTTCGTTAATACGACATGTCACTGCACTTATACTTGGGACATACTTAAGTCATATGAGTTCTAAGGTTGATCGTTACGAACCAATATCATACTCCGAGTTTTATCGCCCGTTTTCTAAGTGTTTTACCAAAGTTATAAAAGAGTCGCCTTTTAGGGGTTCGTTCGTGTTTAACCTTGACTCGAACATTTTTAATAAATCGAAAAATGCTCTTTTTGACATACGGTTTTCTTTCACACCTTCCTTCTTACCCCTAGTATTTATTTACCAAGATTCGTCATGACGTTACATAGTTTACGAGGGTTCAATTTCAGTTACGAACTTTCGTTTACGGATTCGAACTACTTTTAGTAATTTGGTCATAACTCCTAAACCGTAAATCAAAATGCTTCGATTCTTTCGCCAAAGTGATCTATGTTCAAAAATCTATCAGTAGGGTTCATTAACTTGCCAAGAACAGAGAGTTATGGCTACTGACCAGTTCGGTTTCTTAGTGTTAATGAAAATCGGGCATTACGACGGCTACGAATCGAGCGTTCTAAAATTCATTACGCAACAACCAAGCCACACCGGGCATCTAATCAACTTATACACATAATAAGCACCTCAACAAGTCCAGAAGCCACTGATCTTAGTATCAAACTCATCATGTTAATCAAATCACTAAATCACTAACTAAACATGCTTATAACATGAACATAATCATAACTAAGCTAGATCCATTCAAGAACATGCTTAAAACTCAAAGTAGAGCAAGGGTTTTCAAGTATTATACCTTCCTTGTAGTATGTAATAGCCTCACAAAGCTTGGTATTGCCCTTGGATAGCCTTAACTTAGCTAGGATCAACCATGAAAACAAGAAAAACAAAGATTAGTTCTTGGAAACACTATTCATCATCACCTTTGATGATTTATTTGAAAATGAAAGGAAGTGAATTTGAGGCTGAAATTTCTAGGGGATCTAAGCCATGATATGAAGTACTTACCCTAAAAATTAGAAGAACAAACAATGGTGGGAACCTCCTCTTCTAGCAACTTGGCCGAGAGTTGTGTTTCAAAGGGGAAATGGAGAGTTTTGCTTTGGTTTCTTTCTTGGCTTGGTGGAAATGAATTATTAGGTGTTATCTTAAGATAATATCTATCCTAAAGTGATTACATCATACTCCACTAGCCTAATCTTGGTGCTTCATCTTATGACAAGTGTAGGTTCCTTATTAAGCACATCCTTTTTGCAAAAATGCACTTATACCACTTAGCTTGTAGTTGACTTACATGTGACATACTTTGGTTTCTATTACTCCATCCACTTGCACATACATGTATCTTGCTTTCTCTGCTTTATTCTGTGTCCGGTTATTACCCGTTTCGATTGATCGTTCGTAGGAATAGTTCGCGGATTTCTATTTAGGGTTTACCGGGAATCTTTCTAATATTAATACTATCATTCTTCATCTTTCATTCTAACTTTCCATTTTATATTCCTTTAATCCATTCGTTAAATACTTAAGGCTATCAGTGTCCAGGGAACTCTCGGAGAAAATAAAAGTGCGGTTTTTCAGAATCCGCCAGCTTTTACATACACTTATTTTCCCCCTGGATCACTAATACGAACTCTGAAATCCGTTCCGAATATTTCTATATAGTGTCATCTCATATTATTCTATACTCCCACAAAAACACTATTCATTCCTTATTCTTTACTTGTTCTCTTAGGGTTGTATAATTGTCCGTATTCTCTTTCGATCGTTCCTTAACCTTTTTACGGAACTACTGGATTAATCGTTATCGATCTGGATGACATGAGAGTATTCTCTTGCTTGAAGTTGCCATATCTTATTCCCTTAGAAGATAGATTATTCTTACCTATGTTGTCGTCCTTTAGCATTCTTCAAGACATAAACATAATAAAGTCGAATTCCATTCATTCTTTCCCAAATATCAATTATTACATTGTAGCCGTATCCACTATTCATTCTTACATCATTAAATACATAAAAGTTTTAATTCCACCCAAAATCTGGGTTCTTACAGTCTCCCCTCCTTAAAAGGATTCTATCCCGGAATCAGTTTGAAAACAAGTGGGGGTACTTCTCTTGCATTGCGCTTTCAAGTTCCCAGGTGGATTCTTCTACATTGTGGTTCTGCCACAAAACTCTGACTAGCTGAATGACCTTGTTTCGGAGCACTTGTTCTTTCCGGTCTATGATTTCCACAGGTTGCTCCACATAGGTCAGGTCTGGTTGCATGTCCACTTGCTCATACTCTACAATATGCTTAGCATCCGAATTATACTTCCTCAGCATCGAAACATGGAACACATTGTGCACCTGCTGTAGATTCGGGGGCAATGTGAGCTCATAAGCTAGTTCCCCAATCCGCCAAAAAATCTCAAATGGTCCAATGTATCTGGGACTCAGCTTTCCTTTCTTCCCAAACCTCATTAAACCTTTCCAAGGTGACACTTTCAAGAACACTAGGTCCCCTACTTCGTAGTCCTTGCCTTTCCGAGCTAAGTCGGCATATTTCTTTTGTCGATCCTGGGCTGCTACCAACCGTCCTCTGATTAGATCTACTGCATCTTTAGTTCGTTGGACCACTTCGGGCCCGAGCATCTTTCGCTCTCCAACTTCATCCCAATACAAGGGAGATCGACATTTTCTTCCATAAAGGGCCTCATAAGGTGGCATCCCAATGCTTGAATGATAACTGTTATTATAGGAGAACTCAACCAATGGCAAGTGATCATCCCAACTCCCCTTGAAGTCTATCGCGCAGACTCTCAACATATCCTCTAGCGTTTGGATGGTCCTTTCACTTTGCCCATCTGTCTGGGGGTGGTAGGCTGTGCTCATGTTCAGCCGGGTCCCTACACATTCTTGAAAACTTCTCCAAAACCTGGAGTTAAATCTAGGATCTCGATCGGATACTATTGCGACTGGAACTCCATGTCGCGCCACTATCTCTTTTAAGTAGATGTCCACTAGTCTATCGACCGTGTACCTTTCGTTGATCGGGAGAAAGTGAGCTGATTTCGTCAGTCGATCTACAATTACCCATATGGCGTCATGATTAGCCTTGGTCCTTAGTAAACCTACTACGAAATCCATGGCTATATGTTCCCATTTCCATTCTGGAATCTCTAAGGGATGTAGAAGTCCGCTGGGTTTCTGGTGCTCTGCCTTCACTCGTTGGCAGGTCAAGCATCTGCTTACCCACTCTGCTACGTCCTTTTTCATATTGGGCCACCAGTAATACTCCTTCAAATCCCTATACATTTTGGTGCTACCGGGGTGCACTGAGTATCTTGAGTTGTGTGCCTCATTTAAAATCTCATTCTTGAGTTCCTGAACGTTTGGGATCCATATCTTGTATGTGTATCTCATGATCCCTTCCTTGTCTCTTTCGCACTTAATTTCCTCCCCGGTCATTAGCTCTTCTATGGAGTTCTTTTCTTCCTCCATCATCTGTTCCTGGCACAGTCTAATCTTTTCTAGCAATGGAGGTTGGATTCTAATTTCCATCAACTTTTCTTGGCCCTCTCCAGGTAACCTAAACTCGATTTCCAACTTCTCAAAATCCTTCACTAGCTCTTTCTCTGAAGTTATCATCTTGAGCTTCTCTTTCCGACTGTGGGCGTCAGCCACCACATTGGCTTTGCCCGGGTGATAGCGAATTTCACAATCGTAATCCTTGATTAACTCTAACCATCTCCTCTGGCGCATGTTAAGCTCTTTCTGAGTGAAAATGTATTTGAGGCTCTTATGGTCTGTGTAAATCTCGCATTTTTCCCCATACAGGTAGTGTCTCCTAATCTTTAAAGCGAAGACTATGGCGGCTAGTTCTAGATTATGCGTGGGATATTTGAGTTCATAATCCTTCAATTGCCTAGACGCATACGATATTACCTTGCCGTGCTGCATAAGCACGCATCCCAGTCCTTTATGCGAAGCATCACTGTAAATCACGAAATCTCCTTTTCCATCAGGTAATGCCAGCACTGGGGCTGTCACCAGCCTCTTCTTTAACTCTTGGAAACTCTTCTCGCATTTCTCAGTCCATTCAAATTTCTCGGTTTTACGGGTAAGTCGAGTTAATGGAGCTGCGATTTTCGTAAAGTCTTGGACAAATCTCCTGTAATATCCGGCCAGTCCAATGAAACTCCTCACCTCGGTTGGAGTAGTTGGCCGTTCCCAGTTTGAAACTGCTTCTATCTTGGAGGGGTCAACCAACACTCCTTCTCTATTGATCACGTGCCCTAAGAATTGTACCTCATTTTTCCAAAACTCACACTTGGAGAACTTGGCATATAACTGCTCTTTCTTGAGTATTTCTAAGGTTATCCTTAAATGTTCAGCGTGTTCTGCCTCTGTCTTTGAGTAGATGAGAATATCATCAATGAAAACTATCACGAATTTGTCCAAATATTCTTTGAACACTCTATTCATTAGGTCCATGAAGGCTGCTGGGGCGTTGGTCAATCCAAATGACATAACTAAGAACTCATAATGTCCATATCTGGTGCGGAATGCAGTCTTCGGGATATCTTCAGGTTTGATTTTCAGTTGGTGATATCCCGTTCTCAAATCAATCTTAGAGAAGTATTCAGCTCCTCTTAGCTGGTCAAACAAATCGTCTATCCTGGGTAATAGATACTTATTCTTTATGGTTAGCTTGTTCAATTCTCTGTAGTCGATGCATAACCTCATACTTCCATCCTTTTTCTTAACAAACAACACTGGTGCGCCCCAAGGCGACACACTGGGCCTTATCATGCCCTTATCCAACAATTCTTGTAATTGTTTAGCTAGCTCCTTCATTTATACTGGGGCTAATCGGTACGGGGCCTTCGAAACCGGCGCCGTCCCCGGGGCTAATTCGATGGCAAACTCAATTACCCTATCAGGTGGTAGTCCGGGAAGATCTTGTGGGAACACGTCCTCGAACTCATTAACTACCAGAATGTCTTGCAATCTTGGCACTTCCTTCTGAGTATCTATAACGTAGGCTAAATAAGCCTCGTTCCCTTTTCGTAACAATCTCTTGGTTTGCGCCATGGTCAGAATTTTCTGGGTCTGTCGCATCCCCTTAAACCCTATTTCTTTCTTCCCTGGGGTTTTCAACTTAACCTTTTTCCCTTTACAATCTATCCGCGCATCATTGCGAGACAACCAATCCATACCCAAAATGACATCGAATTCCCCTAGCTTAAAAGGAATTAAATCGACATAGAAGGATCGTCCTCCTATTTCTAGCTTACAATCGGGGTGAATTTGATTAACCTGTACGATTTCCTGATTAGCTATTTCTACTTGTAAGGAATCTCTTAGTTGCTGGGTTTTAAGTTTCAACTTATGCGCAAAATATCTAGATATAAAAGACTTAGTTGCTCCTGAATCAAATAAGACATTTGCACTGACTGAATTGAGAGAAAAAGTACCTGCTATCACATCTGTGTCCCTCACGGCATCTTGTACTGACATATTGAAAGTCCTAGCAGTTGGTGGCCTATTTGAGGCAACCTTGCTTGCTCCTGATGCTGCTGGTTTGCTCTTTGGGCAATCCTTCCTCATGTGCCCTCGCTGTCCACACTGGAAACAGGTTGTGCTGTTAGGGATGACCGTGGTGCAAGAGGTAGCATAATGCCCAGCTCGCCCACACTTATAACAGTTTATCTGCTTCAGGTTGCACACCCCGGAGTGCCTCTTCCCACAAGTAGCACACAATGGCAATGTAGGTCGAGAAGGGTTGGAACGGGACATTCCTGATTGATGGCCGCCCTGGCTCACACTTACACTCGCAGATGGTTTAAACCCTACATTCCTCCCTGGTAGGGAAACCGCTCCTCGATTAAACTTGGTTGGGGGTTTTCCTCCAGCGGATCTTCCGCCCATACTAACATGCTTTCTCTTTATCCCCCCTTTCTCTCTCTCTCTCTGCATCTGATCACTACCAGCCTCCACAATGGTTGCCTTCTGCACCAAGGTGGCATAATCTGTAATCTCTAAAACAACCACCCTATTCTGGATCCACTGCTTCAACCCTTGTTGAAACCTGTTAGCTTTCTTCTCTTCTGTGTCTACAAACTCTGGCACAAATCTCGATAGCTCAGTAAATTTGGCCTCATAGTCCGCCACAGACATATTGTTCTGTTTCAGTTCCAAAAACTTAAGTTCCATCTGGGTCTTCATGAACTTCGGGAAGTACTTCTCCAGGAATAATTGTTTGAACCTTTCCCAGGCTATGACAGCATCAGTCTCCATGTTTTTCTTGGCTTCCCACCAATAATTGGCCTCTCCCTTTAGTAGGTAAGTAGCAAAAACAGTCTTCTGAGCCTCATTGATACTCAGAATCTCAAAAGACTTTTCCATTTCTTTGATCCAGGCCCTCGCCTCAACGGGATCAGCCGATCCATGGA
The DNA here is from genome assembly GCA_036435485.1 of Saposhnikovia divaricata. Taxonomy (NCBI): domain Eukaryota; kingdom Viridiplantae; phylum Streptophyta; class Magnoliopsida; order Apiales; family Apiaceae; genus Saposhnikovia; species Saposhnikovia divaricata. The sequence continues at coordinate 198,149,724 of CM071594.1, forward strand.
ACTCTGGGGGCTTAAGGGACTTAAAGGCCCTAAAGGAATTTGCCACTGAAGTGTTATTGCCTGGTGGTGGTTGGGGGTATTGGTTCAAATTCTGCCTAAGTAGATCCATAAACTGGCCCATGGGGTTTCCGCCCTGGTTCTCCCCTTCCTGTTCTACTTCAGTTTCTCCACCCTCTATTTCCCTTTCAAATTCTTCAGAGTACAGGGGTTCATCCTCTGCTCCATACTGGGAATCTTCTTGCGCATTATAGTCCTGATCTTGTTCCTCACTACTTTCACGGTTTTCCTCGTGTTGGTTGTGACTCTCTTGGTCAGTAGATTCTCGGGGGTTAGCCCTAGTGCCCATTCGTCTTGGAGGCATTTACTGAAAATTTGGAAAATTATACATTAGGTTCACTTACCTGTTTTAAAGGATTTTTCCTTGCATAATTCTTTACATGATTGGGTTTAAAATCCCACAGTTTTATAACTCATGGCAACTTAATCGAAAAGTAATACATATGCTAATAAACTCGTGATCACATCCCAACAAAATTGTAATGACTGAAATGGAAACAAATATATACCAGGTACCGAAAAGGTACAACATCCGAGTTACAACGATAGTTTAAAGTACAGCCATCCTAACAACAACAACAAGTCAAAAGTGAAATACGCTGTCTATCTGTCTAGTCTGCAAAAAGGGAAAACAAGTACAAGAAAACCATCCCTACAAAAGCCGGCACTACTATGTCAGTACATGACTAGACAACTAGACCACTGCATCACTACATCTGAAATCAGTCGCCACGACGAAACATCCTCCGAACCCTCCCCATGGCGATGCGGAAAACCTCCTCAGCCTCTGCTCTGTCTACCCTACCATGCCCATCAGTAGGCAACAGTCGCACCCTCACCCGAGCCCTCAGCTCGATGCGGGTCATAGCCCTATACCCAACTCTGTCACTGATAGTCCTCCTGCCCTGCAACCTCATCCGGGCGGCTCTCTCTGCTGCTAACTCACTCCTAGACTCTGCCAACCTGGCATCTGCCACAGACAACTCTCTATAAAGCCCGTTCACAATCAAGTTGTGAACACATACTGGGACTCCTCCTATCGGGGCATGAGGTGGGGTGGATGGCTCAGCTGGAGCGGTAGTCTCTGTCTGCTGGGGCTCTGGGGTAAGCTCCTAAAACTCGTCGGGGTACGGGCTCACAGGTAGTGGTGGTGGGGTAGGGGCTCTCTCAACAGGGAGGGGTGGCACTCGTAGTCTGGAACTCCCTACTACATCCTCCACTGGCTCAACCTCATCCACAGCCTGCCCAACAACAACAGCCATGACCTGGTCAGTGGTCATATCAGTATCCTCCTCCATGGTCCTAATCTCAGATACAACCAAATAATCATCATCCTCAACAACTAACTCAGCATCCTGTCCTGTCTGGATCCCCTCCGGGTCCTCCTCCCCCTCAGTCTCAACAACATCTGTGTCAGCATCAACCTGGACCTCCTCAGGGTCCTCCTCCTCAGACTCGATCACATCAGTATCAGCATCAACCTGGACCTCCTCAGCGTCCTCCTCTTCAGGCTCAGTATCCTCCTCAGGCAAGTGCTCATAGTACGGGTCCCTAGTCCGGAACATGTCCTCATCATGCTGTCTCGCAGCTGCCTCCTGGGCCGACATGTCGCTCGCCTACACAAGACGAACTATGTTACTATCATGATACTTAAAAAGTTCCCGTAAGGGTTTTAGGTGAACCTGGCAAGGGTTCTTATTATATTATTGAATTTATTATTATATAACGTCGTATCATCTCTTGGGATATATAACTCTTGCTCTGATACCATCTCTGTAACACCCCCAGATCCGGGGTCGGGGATCTGGTGGTTACGGTCTTACATCCATTCATGATACTTGACTTGAGTCCACAATAAATAAATCACATGTTGTGACCCCACAATAATTACCACTCACACACACAATAGTTATAGTCCCAAAGATGAAATTGAAATAAGTCTTACATTAAAGGGGTTACGAATAAAAGTTATTACAATCCCAAAAGGATAACATCATAGGTTTAAAAGTTTTGCCGTTGATTACATTAATTATACATATAGTTAAACAGGAAACAAAAGCTGTCTAACTATGCTACCTCAGCAATGGCGGCTAGCATCTCAGCGGGTAGTCCGGTGGGTCGGGTAACATGCTTGCGCCGAGTGCGCCTGACGCGAGCCATCTGTCCTAGCTGTTGTTGTGACATAATATAAACAAAGCAAGGGTGAGCGAAAGCCCACCAACAAATATATACTGATAATTTAAAACAGTTCAAAGCTATCTTTCAAACCATATGCCATGCATTTACGGAAATGATGCCAGTATAATATGAACGATGAAGTTACAAGGTAACTGAAAGTATTTGTTTGAAGAAATATCTGCTACATCAAAGTAAGCGAGATATTCTTATTGTTATTAAGAAGAGGAACTTGCAAGAAAAGGTTGCAATTCCAGTTATGACTCTTTTCCAACTCTGCCAACAGTAATCATGTTGCAGGAAATAAATAAATTTTGGATGATGAACCAATGATGGAGTATTCACCGCGCCCGCTGTTCCAATCTTGATGATCAGTCGAGATCGTACAGCTCAATTTAGATTTACTACCGGTAGAAGGAAGAACTGACGGCTTTACTTGTATACCGCCTTACTAGATCTCCCCGGCCAACGGTTGGGCCAAAGGGGATGGACCGGCGCTACTCGGCCTCTTACACGACTCCTAGTTCAAATAGAATTCATGATTCTGAATGTAACGTTCGTCCCCCTTTCCCCAAGTATAATACTTGTTGATAAGACTCCACAAAGTAGTCATATCTAGTTGGAAAGGAAAATTTACCAATAACTCCCAAGCTATTACTTGGTAACGGATATCAACTTGTTCCAGTAATCTTACCCCTCGAAAGATGAGAAGGTAAGCAACGACTTAATAAGTCAACAGCACCCGAGTTGCGAGTGAAGGGAATACTTTATGACCGGGAAGTCGACAAGATAAATAACATTTTCCAAGTAAGGTTCCCTTATTATTAGGGAGATAGACTCAAAGAAGAATGATGTCTGAGAACCTTTCTTGATATAAGATTAATAATAATATGACTCCGAAATATTTTTCGCAATAATCGAAGAAGATAACCCTTATTGAGGTTATTCTAAGTATGGAATAAATATTCAGAGAATATTTATTGAATTAAAATATTTTACAGAATATTTAGGAATGTGAAAGAATATCTTAAATCAGAGTATTTCTCAAAATAATCCCTGAAGAAATATTAGGAGAATATTTATTGAATAAATAAATATTTAAATAAATATTCAAAACAATATTCATTAATTAATAAGACCTGAAAAGAATATTTTAGGTAATATTCATAATTAATTAGGAATTTAAATGAATATTCAAAAGTAATATTCATTTAATGAATAATATCCTAAATGAATATCAAGTAATATTCATTTAGTAATCCAAGCCTTAAGGAATATTCGAGATAATATTCGATAATTAAATCAAGCTTCAGATGAATATTAAAATAATATTCATCAAGTATTTAATATCTTAAATGAATATTCAAAAGTAATATTTATTTAATAAAATAATAATCTAAAAGAATATCCACATAATATTCATTTAATAGTCTCATCTTTAGAAGAATATTCGAAATAATAGTCGATAATCAATTCGACTCTGAATGAATATTGAGAAATATTATTCGTTGAATAATTACGTTCAAATAATTATTTGAAGTAAGGATCGTTAAAATAATTAGTCTCGAACGAATTTTCAAATAATATTTGTCGCCCAAATAATAGAAAATATTTACTTAAATATTTTCTTCCGAGGTAATCTCGATATATCAAGGAATATTGACTCCCGGTCTATTTTTGATTAATAAGATGTATACGCCCTTCTATGAGGGTCTTACAATAACCGGCTTATAACTGATATATAACTATCTAGCTTATAATCCAATAATAACATTCAGGGAACAAGTATATCAATTCAACTTGAAAGTAGGCATGCATGCAATGGCATATGTATATCAGCAATCATATATATATATTTATTCAATCACAACAACAGCCTAAAAGAAGGGAATTGAAACTTGCCTGGTAGTCGAGTGCGGTAAGGGGTAGTGGTAGCGGGTCCCGGTTCAGCTTGGTGATCTATAAATAGCCAAGGCATTCGGGATTAATCACTTAACATATTAAAAGTTAAGTTATACTTAAATCGAAACACGTTCTCGAATTATCTCGTTATACCCCTTTTAGTGGATTACTTATTATCGCTGATCCGACCCGACATTCGTTCGTTAATACGACATGTCACTGCACTTATACTTGGGACATACTTAAGTCATATGAGTTCTAAGGTTGATCGTTACGAACCAATATCATACTCCGAGTTTTATCGCCCGTTTTCTAAGTGTTTTAACAAAGTTATAAAAGAGTCGCCTTTTAGGGGTTCGTTCGCGTTTAACCTTGACTCGAACATTTTTAATAAATCGAAAAATGCTCTTTTTGACATACGGTTTTCTTTCACACCTTCCTTCTTACCCCTAGTATTTATTTACCAAGATTCGCCATGACGTTACATAGTTTACGAGGGTTCAATTTCAGTTACGAACTTTCGTTTACGGATTCGAACTACTTTTAGTAATTTGGTCATAATTCCTAAACCGTAAATCAAAATGCTTCGATTCTTTCGCCAAAGTGATCTATGTTCAAAAATCTATCAGTAGGGTTCATTAACTTGCCAAGAAAAGAGAGTTATGGCTACTTACCAGTTCGGTTTCTTAGTGTTAATGAAAATCGGGCATTACGACGGCTACGAATCGAGCGTTCTAAAATTCATTACGCAACAACCAAGCCACACCGGGCATCTAATCAACTTATACACATAATAAGCACCTCAAAAAGTCCAGAAGCCACTGATCTTAGTATCAAACTCATCATGTTAATCAAATCACTAAATCACTAACTAAACATGCTTATAACATGAACATAATCATAACTAAGCTAGATCCATTCAAGAACATGCTTAAAACTCAAAGTAGAGCAAGGGTTTTCAAGTATTATACCTTCCTTGTAGTATGTAATAGCCTCACAAAGCTTGGTATTGCCCTTGGATAGCCTTAACTTAGCTAGGATCAACCATGAAAACAAGAAAAACAAAGATTAGTTCTTGGAAACACTATTCATCATCACCTTTGATGATTTATTTGAAAATGAAAGGAAGTGAATTTGAGGCTGAACTTTCTAGGGGATCTAAGCCATGATATGAAGTACTTACCCTAAAAATTAGAAGAACAAACAATGGTGGGAACCTCCTCTTCTAGCACCTTGGCCGAGAGTTGTGTTTCAAAGGGGAAATGGAGAGTTTTGCTTTGGTTTCTTTCTTGGCTTGGTGGAAATGAATTATTAGGTGTTATCTTAAGATAATATCTATCCTAAAGTGATTACATCATACTCCACTAGCCTAATCTTGGTGCTTCATCTTATGACAAGTGTAGGTTCCTTATTAAGCACATCCTTTTTGCAAAAATGCACTTATACCACTTAGCTTGTAGTTGACTTACATGTGACATACTTTGGTTTCTATTACTCCATCCACTTGCACATACATGTATCTTGCTTTCTCTGCTTGATTCTGTGTCCGGTTATTACCCGTTTCGATTGATCGTTCGTAGGAATATTTCGCGGATTTCTATTTAGGGTTTACCGGGAATCTTTCTAATATTAATACTATCATTCTTCATCTTTCATTCTAACTTTCCATTTTATATTCCTTTAATCCATTCGTTAAATACTTAAGGCTATCAGTGTCCAGGAAACTCTCGGAGAAAATAAAAGTGCGGTTTTTCAGAATCCGCCAGCTTTTACATACACTTATTTTCCCCCTGGATCACTAATACGAACTCGGAAATCCGTTCCGAATATTTCTATATAGTGTCATCTCATATTATTCTATACTCCCACAAAAACACTATTCATTCCTTATTCTTTACTTGTTCTCTTAGGGTTGTATAATTGTCCGTATTCTCTTTCGATCGTTCCTTAACCTTTTTACGGAACTACTGGATTAATCGTTATCGATCTGGATGACATGAGAGTATTCTCTTGCTTGAAGTTGCCATATCTTATTCCCTTAGAAGATAGATTATTCTTACCTATGTTGTCGTCCTTTAGCATTCTTCAAGACATAAACATAATAAAGTCGAATTTCATTCATTCTTTCCCAAATATCAATTATTACATTGTAGCCGTATCCACTATTCATTCTTACATCATTAAATACATAAAAGTTTTAATTCCACCCAAAATCTGGGTTCTTACATTGGTGGAAAAGGAATCTTTGAAGACATGTGGAAGGTGGAGATCATCCCAACACACTAAATAAGTGTATGGCAAAGATCCACTCATCAATGCTTAAGGGGGAAGGAAATAAATAGATGGCTAGGATTTGTCCACCACATTTAGAAGGTGTAGGGCCACGATTAACCCAACACACCCCTAAATCCTAATTCTTATCCTATAAATACCCCCTCACCCCCCTTGTATTGAGGAACTTAGATTTTAACTTTGATTTTAGGGTAGATTTAATTTCTTGTTTTGTAGTTTCAATTCTTGTAAACACTCTCTTTTATTTTAATTCAATTTCATTTCCTTTAATTTCTCGTCTTGTTCTTTCATTTTTGTTACATAGCTTTCATTATTTTCGTAAATCCGTTTAGTGGACAAAGTAGCGAAATGCTAACCACTATGGGTTGAAAATAATGATTTTTATTTTCTTGCTCGTAGTTTTAATTCGTAAGTGTGCCCCTTTAAACTTCCATTTTATTGTGGGTTTCATAATTTTATTTATAGATCTAATTTTCCATGTTTTATGTGTTAGTATAATTATTAAAAAAAACAGTAGTTTTATTAATTCTCAATTTTTGTTTGCTTGTTTTTAATTTTTAATTCGAAGCTTAATTTAGCCTCTCCTGCCTTAGTTTTAATCACCGTGTCTCTTCACCCCTCCCCTGTTTTATTTCCTATTACACAGACCAAACCCATTTTCCTTTCTCTTTTTTTTTCAAATAATCCCACGACCCCTCTCTCTTCTTCTCTTTTTCCCCACAACACCTGCAATACACACACACACACACACACCTCTTTTTCTTTCAAATCATTAATCCCTTCTTTATTTTCTTCATTTTTAATTCCGTTTTCATCATTAAAGTTTAATTATGTCGAATTATGAGATGCTGTTGTGGTCATCTGATTACGTTTTTGTTCTAAATTGTTGCCTTTGCTATCGAGTCCGAGTTGTTCTTTGCAGTTTGTTGTGGAATAAAAACTAGGTTATGAATATGACGGCTAGGGTTTGTGTGTATTTAATGCTAAGGGTGGTTGAGCTTCGAGCTTTAACGGCTGTTTCTGCGTATCGAGACTAATCGGTCCTCACAGAGTGCCTACGTATCTCGTATTGAGAATCAAGCCAGGACGTTGTTCTGAGAATGAGGGGTCAGGCCCTTATATAGGCTGAGAAGCCTAAGAATTATGGTAGGAATAGGAGACTTGGTGGGCAAGCCACCGCCTCAAGGAAGGTTCTGGATCTATTCCTTTTAGGAATCAGTTTCCATGTTGAGATATGTATCCTGGGGGCTAAGTCAGGAAAGAGTTATATCCTTGTTTGACTCTTATTTGCTGAGCTGTTTATTACCCCTAATATTAATTACGAAATTAATATTATAATTAGGGTTTGGGCCCATCTGGTGGGCCCCACGTTTGGACTATTCTAGGTCTAATTAATGCCACATTAAATGTGTCTTTAGGGCTTACTTTTAGCCCATATCATTTGCCCCCCAACTTCTAGGAAAACTGATCAGGTTTTTCTTGAAGTTTTAACGGCCTTATTCGAGACTTGGGTCAGGGTTTATTGCTCTTACGCGAGTATTTTCAACAATATCATCTTAATGTAAAGCGTGGAGCGACCGACGCATTTACGACGATGTTGAACGACACTAAACGGTGTTAAACGGCACTACACAGCGCTACTCAGCTTTAAACAATGATTAAACAATGTTAAACGAAGTCGAACGGCATTTAAACGGCACTAATGGCACTAATCGGCACTAAACAGTGCTAATCGGCACTAATCCGTGCTTAAACGGCACTAATCTGCGCTAATCAGCACTAATCGGTGCTAACAGACACTAAACTGTGCTTAAACGGCACTAATCCGTACTAATCGGCATTAATCGGTGCTAACAGGCACTAATTTCAAACTCTATTTCACTTCTCTTGATTACCAAATCAAAAAAACCAAAAACAAGAAAAAACGAAATTTTGCATACCCAACTCGAGCATCGCTGTCGGTCGGCCGGGCAAAAACCCGTACCGACCATCACTCCCGGTCGGCAGGAGGGTGTTGCAAGGGGCCGGTCGGCTGGTTTTTTTCCCGTCGGCCGGTTTTTTTCGGTTGGCCCGTTTTTTTCATTTTTTTTTAAACGAAACAAGGAAAACTCGTACCGATGATCGAAGTCAGTCGGCTGGAGGGTTCCCGGAGGGCCAGTCGGCTGGTGCGAACCCGTATCAGTGGTCGACACCGGTCGGCCGGAATGCTCCCGGAGGGCCGGTCGGCTGGTACCTTGCTCGGTTGAAAAATTTCGTCCCTCTATATTATTTTATTTATTTATTTTTTTTTCGAACCCATACCGACCATCGACGTCGGTCGGCCGACGTGTGCCCGGAAGGCTAGTCGGCTGGGACACCGATCGGCCGGTTTCATATCCGTGCCGGCGGTCGATTCCGGTCGGCTGGAGGGCTTCCCGGAAGGCCGGTCGGCCTGGACTTCGGTCGGCTACGAAAATTTTTTTGTTTCTTTGTTACAGTGGTTGGCTCGATCTCTATCAGTGATTTTGATCAACCATCGACCTGGAACCAACTTGGTCACTATTAGTGATTTTCAATTTTTGCATACCGGCTTCGACCATCGATATGGAATCAATGTGGCCATTCATGGCTAGAGTTACTTACTTTCGCATACCGATATCGATCATTGATATGGAATCAATATTGGCCATTCATGGCTAGAGTTACTTACTTTCGCATACCGATATCGATCATCGATATGAAACCAGCGTTGGCCATTCATGGCTCTGTTTGAGGTTTTATATAGTACCTTGAATCCCATCACTAATCCAGTGCTTAGTATTAATCTTCCCATTAAACTTTTCTTAAGCATACTTAGCTTTCAAAGCTCATCTGACTGCTCTGGTAGAATATTTTGCCAAAAATTCTTCGTTTCTCTCCCAACATATCATGAGTTTTAACGACTCTTTCCGTCCATAACAGATAACTTTTGCTCCCTTTTTCGTATTTAAACGATACTTGACCTGTAAACGCGAACCGAGCTGTGTTTCAACCTGAGATTACAGGTCACCTTTTCCTTATAAAAGGAGGGGAGCATCCTTCATTTCTCTTCACTTCTTCACTTCTCAAACTTTCTTAAGTTCTAAAGCTCTTGAGTTCTCTAGTTTCCAAGCTTCTAAGTTCAAGCTTCAACTTTCAAGATTCAAGGTTCAAGATGGCTGACAAGCAAGCTGCTGCCCCCCAACTCTCCATGGAGGAGGCTTTCAGAAAAAGGAGCATGGCGCGAACAATGAAAGGTAAGCTAAAACTCATGCCCCCTAAATATATTGAACGTCGGTTTGAGTCTACGCTAGATTTGCTAAACACTATGGGAGAGTCATTCCCAAACAGCTCCAGCTTAGTTACTTTTAATAGCCCTTCTAAATTAAGAAAGAAGGATGTTGAGAAGATTAGAAACACTTATGGCTTTCCAAGCGCCATCAAAGTATGCCTTCCTAATCCAGGAGACAGAACCTGCAACTGGCATCCCGAAAGGATTAGCGTCATGAAAGGAGCATTGGAGGCGGGATTTAGGTTCCCCGTCCACCCAATTATCATCAGGTTCCTGGCAGAACTTCAAGTCCATCCTTGCCAACTTTACCATAATTCTTGGAGGTTTCTGATCATTTTCTTGTTAAGATGCCACGAGTTGGAAATTCCTTGGAGTACAACCATGTTCAGAAGCATCTTCGCGGTCAAGAACTCTCCTGAGATTAAGCCGGGGTGGATCGGTTTTCAGCTTAGAAGCAAGCTTCCACATATAGTAAACTCTTTCTCCTTCCCTGACTCCCACCATTCCTGGGAGAGGGACTTTGTTGTTTTAGAGTGGGAAGGTGGCGACTGGGGTCACTTCTTCGTTAAGAGATTCGGAATTGTGGAGGATAGTTCACACTTCGTGTGTGATCTTGACCTCAAAGAGTTGGCAGACCGAGATAGGCTACTTGCTGATGACGGTCGCACCCACTATAAAACCATCTTGACAGAAAAGAAACTCATTGAAGCTGGCTTAAGCTTCCTTTCTTTAGAGGGTAATTTTTCATTCATTCTACCATTATGAACTATGTTAGTTCTTATTCCAATGTTTTCCCTTCATCTTTCAGCTGCTGAGGAGATAGATAGCCGACCCGAAAATCAACCTCAAGTTACTAGAAGAATGATAAAGAAGGCGACAGAGCAACTGAACCCTCCTGACTGAAGGGTTCCTTCATTCCTAGAGGGATGTTCCCAAGGCGGAAAAGGTCCCGTAACGCTGGTGAGAGCATGAGAGTCCCATTTTCCCCAGATTGGTGTATCTGCGAGCAAGACTCCATCTTAGGGAGTACCGATTTAGCCGTGTCCTGGTCCAGGCTCTCAATCACCGCCCCTGATCTCCTAACGGTAATGGCAGTGGACAAGGTTGATGAAGCTGAGCGTCTTGGTGCTCAAGCTCTTTATCAGGTACCACCTTTTACATTCGATCTCCTTGTCTGCACTTTTTTAAGAAGATGTTTTGCTAATTTCTCTATTACAGGCCAATGCTTATCTTCAATCTGCTACTCGTCAAGGCCGAGCCTATAGGGACAGCAATGAGGAACTGAAGAAGGAGCAAGCAACGTTCAAGGAGCAAATCCAAGATCTGAACTCTAGAGGCCAACAGCTTATCTTATCAAAAGCAACTTCACTCGCTTGGTAGGAAGAAACTTTCTGATGCTAACAAGATAATTGACTCGTATCGCAAGTCGGAGGATTTCATGAATTTTATGGACAAGCATGATGATGAGGTGCGGCCTTTTAACATGTCAGTTGGGTGGAACAAAGCTATTGGCGTTGTGAGCAACAAGTACCCTTCGGTAGTGAATCCAGCGGACTTCCCCTGCCCTACCTAGGCTGTTACTAGCGGAAATCAAGAAGCGGATCCTGCGTCAGGCTCTGGGGGTAGCCGCCGTCCTTCTGGTATGAGGAAGGCACCCAACGTTGTTAGCTCCAGTTCGACCTCTTCCCGTTCTGCTAGGAAGAAAGCTATGTCAGAGAGGGAAGCAGCTGCAAGGCGAGCTTTTCCCGGCAAGCAACTTCGTGCCAGAGTCGATTCATCAACCGAGACTTCAGAAGAGGAAGGGGACGCGACAAAGAGAGGGAAGCAGATGATGGAGACGGAGGCCGAAGAAGCTGAGGAAGATGAGGAGAGCTCCGGGGAAAAAAGCTCCGAGGAAGAAGAGGGCGAGGAGGTGGTGGAGGAATCCGCCGAAGAGTGAGTGGCCTTGCACGGCCTTGTTGGCCGCTTGTGGCTTTATGTTTTTCTACTTTCAATCAAGGTCCTTCGGGACTTAACTTTTATTTGGTGATGTAATTTAACTTTGACCTTAGCCCCATGGGGGTGTTTATTTATGCACTTGTTTCATTTCCACTTGTGTATCTTTATTTTCGTTACTTGGTTATCTTTGACTTGCACTCATCAGGTGCTTGGCACATAAATAAAATTACACAATCACAAATGGAAAACAAACTTGCATTAATAACTTGAAGCGGGTTCAACCCTTATATAAATACTCTATCTCCTACTGGGAGCAACATGCTCTGCAATGGTTTCATGGAACCTTATTTCTACTTCTCCTAATAGATGGATAAAAGCCAAGTCCTTACTAGGAAGGCTTACACATAATAAATCTTGAGGTTCAATGCATGCCAAGTTCGGGGTACCTCAACCCCATCTAACGTTTCCAGCTTGTATGATCCTCGTCCCAGCACCTTCTTGACTCGATACGGTCATTCCCAGTTTGGGGCTAGCTTGCCTTTCTGGACAACTCCTGAGGCTTCTATATTCCTTAGAACCAAGTCACTTTGTCGAAAGAACCTCTCCTTAACCCTTTGGTTGTAGTGGAAAGATGCCTTCTTTTGATGCTCAGCGTTCCTGGCATTTGCTTCATCCCTGACTTCATCAATTAAATCTAGGGCGAGCCTCATGCCTTCTTCATTGGTCTCTTGTTCATATGCCTCAACCCGAGGTGATGCATGCATGATCTCTAAGGGCACCACTGCCTCGGCTCCGTAAGCGAGTAAAAACGGGGTTGCTCCTGTTGTTACCTTACAAGTGGTGCGATATGCCCAGAGTATAGGCAATAGCTCATCCACCCAAGTGTTCCTTGAGCGTTCAACCCTTTTCTTTAGTCCATCAAGGATAATTCGATTGGCTACCTCGGCTTGTCCATTAGCTTGTGGATGTGCTACTGAAGTAAAGCGAAGCTCAATATCGTTTTCTTCACAATATTTTTTGAACTCTTCATTGTTGAACTGGGTTCCATTATCCGTTACAAGGATTCGTGGAATTCCATATCTGCAGATGATGTTCTCCCAAAAGAACTGAGCAACTTGCTTGGTGGTTATCTTGGCTAGAGGTTTAGCCTCAATCCATTTAGTGAAATAGTCAATGGCCACTATCAAAAACTTCCTTTGGGCTGACGCCATAGGGAAAGGACCAAGTATGTCCATCCCCCACATGGCGAATGGTATGGGAGAGTTTACTGAGGTTAACATCTCAGGCGGTTGCCTTACAATGGGGGCGTGCTTTTGACATCGATCACACTTCTTGACATAACTTTGCGCATCTGCCAACATCTCAGGCCAATAGTATCCCAGACGAGTGATCTTGTGGGCTAGGGCTCTGCCCCCCAAGTGTTGCCCACAGATTCCTTCGTGAACTTCTTCCAAGGCTTCTTTAGCCTCTTGGGGCCTTAAACACTTCAAGTACGGGATAACAAACAATCTCTTGTACAGGAGGCCTTCGATCAGGGCATATCTTGTTGCTCTTACTGACAGTTTTCGTGCCTCCAAAGCATTGTCAGGGAGCCATCCAGTCTCGAGGTGAGCTTTGATAGGATCAATCCAGCAACTTCCTACATCAATAGGTGCCACCAACTTGGAGTCGATAGTCGGGGCCTTCAAGACTTGGAAATAGACACTCCCTGCATAATTCTCAATTTCAGAAGAAGCAAATTTAGACAAGGCATCAGCTTTAACGTTCTCTTCTCTCGGGATTTGTTCAACATAGCATTCCTCAAACTGAGTCATAACAGCTTTCACGACTCTGAGGTATTTTGCCATAGTCTCATCCTTGGCCTCAAATTCCCCATTCACTTGCGAAACTACCAATCTTGAATCTCCACATACTTTGAGGTTCTTGGCCCACATGACTCTAGCCAAGCCCAATCCGGCTATCAATGCTTCATACTCAGCCTCATTGTTGGTAGTAGGAAAATCCAACTTCAAAGCATACTCAACTGTGAACCCATCGGGGCTTTGCAGAACCAAACCTGCACCACTAGACTTTGTTTTTGATGCTCCATCAAAATAGAGCACCCAATATTCCTTCAGATCAGATACAAGTTCTTCATTTTTATCTCCACTTTCAGAGGTGGTTACTATCTCCTGCCCCCCGACTTCTTGGTTGCCAATGGTGCATTCAACCACGAAGTCAGCCAATGCCTGAGCCTTAATGGCTGTCCGAGGCTTGTATGTGATATCAAATTCCCCTAACTCAACTGCCCACTTGATTAGCCTTCCACTGGCCTTAGGGCTATGCAATATGTTCCTCAATTGTTGGTCTGTCAAGACTTGAATTTTATGTGCCTGAAAATAAGGTCGCAACTTTCTCGAGGCTGTCAGCAATGCCAAAGCGAATTTCTCTATGGTTGAGTAATTCAATTCAGCCCCGTGCAAAACCTTGCTCACAGAATAAATCGGTTTCTGAATCTTTTTCTCTTCTCGCACAAGAACAGCACTCAATGCTTGCTCAGATACCGCCAGGTATAGGTAGAGAGTCTCCCCGGGACTTGGTTTGGCCAACAACGGGGCTTCAGCCATGTACTTCTTCAGCTGCTCAAAGGCCTCTTGGCTTTCTGTAGTCCACTCAAAATCTTTCACTTTCTTCAAGGCCTGAAAGAAAGGCAAGCACTTATCACCAGACTTGGAGATGAATCTCCCTAGGGCTGCAACTCGGCCAGTTAGCTTCTGTACATCTCGTATAGAGCGGGGTGGTTCCATGTCCAAAATTGCTTTGATCTTGTCAGGATTAGCCTCTATGCCTCTCTTCGAAACCATCAACCCCAAGAATTTTCCTAATCCAACACAAAAAGCACACTTGGCTGGATTCAACATCATCTTGTGGTGCCTCAGCACTTCGAATGCCTCTTTGAGGTGCTTAATGTGATCTACTTGGCAAAGGCTCTTGACCAACATGTCATCAACATAGACCTCCATGGTTTTTCCAATTAGGTGGGCAAATATCTTATTCACCAGTCGTTGATAAGTAGCACCTGCATTCTTTAGACCAAAAGCCATAACAAGATAGCAGAAAACACCAAAGTCAGTTATGAAAGATACCTTTGGGATGTCATCCTTGTGCATCTTAATCTGATTGTATCCGCTGAAACCATCCATGAAACTCAGCATCTCATGTCCAGCCGTGGCATCTATCAACATGTCAATGCTTGGTAGGGGAAAACAATCCTTTGGACAGGCATCATTCAGATCGGTAAAATCAATACACATCCTCCACTTCCCATTCGCCTTCTTGACCATCACAGGGTTAGCTAACCATTCGGGAAACTGAATTTCTTCAATGAAACCAGCTTCCAGCAACTTATCAACTTCTTGCTTAATGGCCTCTTGCCTTTCAGGAGCAAAATTCCTCTTTTTCTGTTTTATCTTCTTCCGTTCAGGATCAACATTCAACCTATGAGTTATAAGTTGGGGGTCAATCCCTGGCATGTCAGCTGCTGTCCAAGCAAACACGTCGCGGTTCTCTTTCAAGAACGTCGTCAACTCGCCCTTCAGGGGTTCCTTCAAAGATGCTCCTACATAAGTAACTTTCTCATGGTCGCCTGGCTTTAGAGGTATGGGAACCAAATCCTCTGCTGGCTTCCCTCGGTGTTCATCATCATCACGGACATCCATGTCTTCAATCGGAAGTACCTGCCCCCCGATTCCATCAGATCTCAATGCGGACACATAACAGCTCCTTGCCATTTTCTGGTCACCTTTCTGTTCTCCAACTCCATTCCGGGTTGGGAACTTAATCTTCATGTGATAGGTAGAGGCAACAGCCTTGAACGCATGAAGTCCAGTCCTTCCCAGGATTGCATTGTAGGTAGAGGATGCCTTAATCACCAGAAAATTCAACATCTGAGTAGCCTCTCTAGGTTCTTGCCCAATAGTCATAGGTAACTGGATTGTTCCTTCAACTTTGGACTCAACTCCATTAAATCCATAAATCGGCATGTTGGACGGGGTCAGTTGAGAATCAGTATACCCCATCTTCATAAACGCATCATGAAACAAAATATCAACAGAAGCTCCATTGTCTATCAAAACTCGTTTCACTTCCGAGTTCCTAATCACAGGGGTTATGACCAACGGGTCGTCATGGGGGAACTTCACCCCTTCAAGGTCAGAATCATCAAAAGTAATTGCTATTTCGGTTCTATCACGTTTCGGGGCTTCTCCCACGATGTGCATCACTTCTCTGGCATACGCCTTTCGAGAGTTTCGAGTTGTACCGGCCGCTGTCGGGCCTCCCAAGATCATGTTGATAACTGGCCCTCGGGGCTGTGTGTTATGATCACGATCATTATCCCTTCTATCATTGTTTCTCCTATTGTAATCCCCTCTTTGGGTTCCATGATCTCCACCCTTTGTGAAATTATTCAGTTTTCCTTTACGGATCAAGAATTCAATCTCGTCCTTCAACTGTCTACAATCATCCGTGTCATGTCCCACGTCTCGGTGGAACCTACAGTATTGATCCTTGTTTCTCTTTGCGGGGTCACCCCTGAGTGGCTTCGGCCATCGGAAGTCCTTATCCTTCTCGATCTCTAACAAGATTTGACTCCTAGGAGCATTCAACCTTGCATAGTCAGAAAATCTTGGTCCTGTACTCTTCTTTGATGATGACTCAGAGTCTTTGCTAGTACGGGGATACTTGTCCCTAGCATCATACTCGTGGTCTTGCTTTCGTTTCTTGGAGTCGTTGTTTCCCTTGCCATTACCTCCCGCAGCTTCTTTCTTCATGCCATCTTCAGCCTTGATATACTTATCAGCCCTTCGCTGGAGCTCAGCCATGTTTTCGGGAGGATGCTTTGCCAATGACCTTTTAAAGAACTCGTCAGTGGTTCCGTGCTCCAGGGCTACCATGGCCACCTTATTTTCCAGATCAGTGATATTTAGCGTCTCCTTGGTGAACCGCTTAAGGTAATCCCTCAGATTCTCGTTCATCCCCTGCACCACATACATAAGGGATGCAGAACTTTTTTCATGAACTCTCCCACTAATGAACTGGCTGACAAAGGCGGCACTTAGCTCTTTGAACGAGCCGATTGAGTTTGCAGGTAAGCGGCTATACCACCTTTGAGCCATGCCAGACAGGGTTTGAGGGAACGCCCTACACTTCAAGGCGTCGCTCGCAGGCTGCAATAGCAGTGCATTTGAGAATGTCCTAACATGGTTTGCGGGATCGCCCGTTCCATCATAGGCCTTAATTGTCGGCATCTTGAACTTCCTTGAGATGCGAGCATTCATTACCTCCTCAGTGAACGGAGGTGTAGGATCATCAGGATCCCCAAGGGGCATCAGATCCCTAGGGTTACTTTTGGGGGTCTCCACCCTTGTCGATTTTTCAATCGGGGCTTCGGCCCTTCGTTGTCTCCTTGAGGGCCTCTCCAGATTTATAGTGGGAATCCTCCCTGTAACTGGAGGAGGTTGAATAAGACTTCGCCTTGCTTGCTCTCTAGCAATATCATCCTTCAGCCTTTGGATCTCTGCCTCATGTGCCTTAATCCTTTCCTCAGCCGTTTGTGGAGGTCCATCATGGATTCTTTGGGACCTCCTTCGAGGTTCTTTACTAGCACGTCGCCTCCTCGAGGCTTCATCACGATCATCATTGTCATCCTCAGACGTTGAATAATCAGAATAGGGACCAGAGTAATCATCGTAAGGCATGACCGCTCGGTCCAGGTTCCCTGTGTTGAGGGGGATAATTAGGCAGCCCATACATCGGGTTGGTATTCAAAGGGAGATCCGTGGTGTGGATCTGTACCCCCGGAGGTAGCGTACGACCAGCGCTATCAAGAGGAGAAATCACCATCTGAAGAGGGTTAGTTTCTTGGCTTTGAGGAATAGCCACAGGTAAAGTTCCCTCAACATGGAGAATCGTCCCTGAAGGTTGAGAGGTTAGAAGTTGAATGACCGTCCCTGTTGGTGGGGGTAATTGTCCTTCTTCAGTGGTGATGAGTGGATCAGAGATAGCAGGTGGAGCATAGCTAAGGGGTATGGCCTCAGTCGATGTTGTTCTTCGTGTTTGAACCATGGTTGATGTTTTTGTCCCACAGACGGCGCTAAATGTTGTGGAATAAAAACTAGGTTATGAATATGACCGCTAGGGTTTGTGTGTATTTAATGCTAAGGGTGGTTGAGCTTCGAGCTTTAATGGCTGTTTCTGCGTATCGAGACTAATCGGTCCTCACAGAGTGCCTACGTATCTCTTATTGAGAATCAAGCCAGGACGTAGTTCTGAGAATGAGGGGTCAGGCCCTTATATAGGCTGAGAAGCCTAAGAATTATGGTAGGAATAGGAGACTTGATGGGCAATCCACCGCCTCAAGGAAGGTTCTGGATCTATTCCTTTTAGGAATCAGTTTCCATGTTGAGATATGTATCCTGGGGGCTAAGTCAGGCAAGAGTTATATCCTTGTTTGACTCTTATTTGCTGAGCTGTTTATTACCCCTAATATTAATTACGAAATTAATATTATAATTAGGGTTTGGGCCCATCTGGTGGGCCCCGCGTTTGGACCATTCTAGGTCTAATTAATGCCACATTAAATGTGTCTTTAGGGCTTACTTTTAACCCATATCACAGTTGCTGTTTTCAGTGAATTTTATGAGTTTAAGTTGAGTTTTATTTTCTGTGTTTGCTGCGAGTTTATTCTGTTGCTGTGATGTCGTTGGGTTTTGGTTTTGTTGCTATCGAATTAAGTTGTTAAATTGAGTTCGCGAGTAACTGATTTAGAGTTGAGTTTTTAGTTCGTTGGTTTTGTTTTTTTTTTGTCTCGAGTTGTTATTTGTTTTTGCTGTTATGAGAATGCTGTCCGTTTTGATGTCTATGTAGTCAATCGCTGAGTTACTGTGAGTTTTTATGGGTTTTTCTTTTGAGAGTTTGCGTATGGCACCGAGTTAAATAGCCGAGTTGTGTTCTTGTTTTTTTTGTTTTAGCTGAGTTGCTAGTTTTACTGAGTTTGTTGGTTTTTGCTGTGGTTGCAACTCTGAGTTGACTCGATCGAATATAGAGTTAGTTTTTTAGAATTTTGGTTTTTGGCAACTTCGATTTACAAATACATCATGATAATTTTTTTTAAAAATTTTCCTATAAATAAATTTTAATTTTAACAAAAGAACAAAAAAATATTTTAGAATAAAATCTAGTTTTAATTCGAATTCAGAATTTTTAGATTAATTTAGCTTTTGTTCTTTTTATTATTAGAGTAAATTTAATTTTCTTTTAAAAATACTTTAAATTTTCATTTAGGAATTAATTAGTAAAATTTTCCAAAACCCGATTGTTCTAATTCGATTAAATTGAAAATTAAGTTTGCGAAAATGTTAGTCTCCGTGGATCGATACCTAAAATATTTCAACGATTGAATCGTGCGCTTGCGATTTAAAATTGTATTTATTTTAGCAAAACAAGTTTTTGGCGCCGCTGCTGGGGACTAATTATTTTTCGTGCCTTGATTTTTAATTTTTCGGATTAGTTTTTACTTGCCTTATCTTTGTTTTGTTTTTTTTAGAAAAGTTTGAATTACGGGAATCTTCTCACGGAGCTTGGAACAAATCGGAATTTTTGGAAGCGTGCTTTGGTAACCCGTATTTCTCTCTTTTCGCCTTTTTTATTATTTTAGAAAATCACACAAAAATCAAAAAATCACAAAAAAATTGAAAATTTTAAAATCCAAAAAAAATTAGTTAGAAATTACATATTTGTTGCATCATGCATTTAATCACTTAGGGCACATCATCTAGATTTTTATTTTTTTGTTTTTAATTTTTCGTACCCTATAAATTGTGGTGATCGCTGGAGGACCCCAAGGTACGTTAAATTCTTCTTTTCTTTAGAATTTAGGACACGTAGTGTAGACCATCCATAAGTGTTTATAGTTTTTATATATCGTTGTTTGTTGCATCATTTGTAAATAAATATTAAGGTCAAAACACTAGCAAGATAAGGGAAGGGATTTCATCACTCTTTCCTTAGCCCAAAAACAATAAATCCCGCATTTTGCATACCCCAGCCTTAATAAAATTAATTAGACCTTTGCCCCTAGGAATTTCACGCTCAATTAGGAAGGTACCTAAGAAACGAAGTAATCATTAATTATTCCGACTCTTTGGGGTCTAGGCAAGCGAAAGCTACCCATACTAGAAGACTCGATGCCCTAGAAACTAGTAAGGCCCCCTCACAAACGTCTATGTATCCGAACTTTAATTCTTCAAACCTCGAGTCTCAACATTGCCCCGACTTTCAACAAATCAATGCATTGTTTCAACCAATCCCTAGGAATGATCCATTTGCACATACTTATAATCCCGGTTGGAGGAATCACCAGAATTTCTTGTGGAACCAAGGCCAAAATTACTAATCTCCGCCACCTTCGTTTCAAAAGCCAAACTATTACCCACCTCAAAACCAAGTTCCTTATCCAAACTCGATTCAAGCACCCACCCACCCTCCCGACTTTCATGGGTCGGATAGGAGACTTAATTCCATAGAAAAGAGTCTTGAAGGGCTTTTGAAATCAACTACTAATTTGGCTCAATCACAACAAACCTTCATGCAAACCATGACTCAAGATAGGCAACTTTTGAATGCTAGTACTCAAGCCATATCTAAGTTAGAGGTTCAAGTGAGTCAATTAGCCAACTCCATGTGTGAGCGAGAGAAGAACAAGTTCCCGAGTCAAACCGAAGTCAACCCTAAATTTCCTCTCAACCAAAGACCTCCCGAAAATATTAATGCTATCATTTCTCTAAGGTAGGGAAACAAAGTTGACAATCGAGTAGGTGTCGAGCCCTCCGAAGAAGAAAATGAGTCAAACTCTGACCCTAATCTTTTCCTCAATCAAACGGTGAATCCCGAGAACTCTAAGTTGGTTGCTTTACCTATTAAACACCATTTTCTAGCGAGCCCTCCTCTTCTAGAACACCACCTTCACCTAGCAAATCTTCACCTCAAAATCCACTTAATGAATCTTCGGTTGTCATTCCACTTTCCAAGTCCATTCCCGATGTGTCTAGCGAACGAGTCTTTAAGCCTAAAGCACCTTATCCTCAAAGACTCCTTTCCAACAAACAATCGCCTCAAGTAGAAAATTTTTTGGAAGTTTTCAAACAAGTCGAGATCAACATTCCTCTTTTAGATGCCATTCAACAAATTCCCTCTTATGCTAAGTGTCTAAAAGATTTGTGTACTCATAAATGTTCTACTCATGTCCCTAAGAAAGCCTTTTTGACTTCACATGTTAGTTCAATTCTTTCGAACCAAATTCCCGTGAAATATAAGGACCCCAGTTGTCCTATAATTTTATGTGTCATAAGCAATACTTTTGTGGACAAGGCGTTACTTGACTTAGGCGCTAGTGCGAACTTGCTTCCATTTTCGGTCTATCAAGCACTAGGGTTAGGCGAGATTAAGAAAACAAACATGACACTTCAACTAGCTGATCGTTCTATCAAAATGCATAAGGGAATAATTGAAGATGTCTTAATTAAGGTTGGTGATTTCATTTTTCCTGTTAATTTTGTTGTCCTCGAGACTCAACCTGTCACGAATCCTAAGAACCAAATCCCGATCATTCTAGGACGACCTTTTCTTGCTACATCCAATGCCTTGATTAATTGTAGGGATGGTTCGATGAAACTCACTTTTGGTAATATGACAATTAACCTTAACATCTTTAATGTCGGAAAAGAACCCAATGAGCTTTATGAACAAATAGTAAGGGTTAATCTTGTTGATGACATTGTTAATTGGTCAAACCTTGAGGATAGTGATATTGAGTCTCTTCTTAATGAGGATTTCAAAGTCAACTATGCGTCTAATCAAGAGTATATTGAGTCGTTAAGGGATATGACCTCGGAAGAAATGTTGAGAAAGTTAGACGACATTTGTTCTAAGTGGGAGACACCACCCGAGGATGTTCATGTTAAGGCCTTCGTTAAAACTCCCGTTGGTGAACCACCTACATTCGATGAGTTGTTAGGGGGTTTAAATCACATTTGTTCTAAATAGGAAGCTGAATCTAATACTGACCATGTCAACCCTAGTACCATTGTTACAACTTCCGTTGATGAGCCACCTCCACTTGATTTCGTAACACACCCCTCCACTTTCGATCACATTTTCTTGCAAAAAGACAAACTTCTCTCTGTTGTTATCAATAGTGATTTAAACCCGGACCAAGAAATCCAATTAATTAATTTCCTTAAACAACATAAAGAAGCCTTACTTTGGTCTGTGGAAAACACTAGTGGTTACAATGCTTTTACGTTGAAAGAATATTTTTGTCTTCTTGCAAAAGTCACTAAGGTGTTAGAGCTTCAACGACATCTTGAGCTCTCTCAGAAATTCATTCCTTATTTCCTCGTGGTATCGGTTAATTAGCTTTTCATGTTATTCCCCACCCA
Organism: Saposhnikovia divaricata; assembly: GCA_036435485.1. Taxonomy (NCBI): domain Eukaryota; kingdom Viridiplantae; phylum Streptophyta; class Magnoliopsida; order Apiales; family Apiaceae; genus Saposhnikovia; species Saposhnikovia divaricata. The sequence continues at coordinate 198,171,855 of CM071594.1, forward strand.
AGAAATTCAGGTATGGGGGAGTATAAGTGTGCGTGAGTAGTGTTAATTAGTTGTTTTTCATTTTCGTTCCTCTCCGTCATCCCATGTCAGCTATTATCTCTTCATTCTCCTTTATCATTTCTGTTGCATTTGCATACATTGAGGAAAATGCATGATTTAGGTATGTGGGAGGGTTTTTAGTGTAAATACATAAAATTGATTAAAAAAATTCAAAAATTCAAAAATCCAAAAATAGAGATAGTTTAGCTAAGTTGTCCTTCCCACTCTTTAACTTTTAGAACTAGTTGGTGTTAACAATTTTTCGAAAATTATATGTATAATGCCTTTTGATGATTTGAACGTAGTCAAGTAAGGTTTTCCTCATGAAACTTGTGTCGAACAAATTTTTGCTTAAAAGTCCAAGACGGCACATTCGCACAAGACCTTTGATGGAAAGATTGAACAGGGATGTTATTCGATACCTGATAGAGAACCCACATGTTAAAACAATGTCGAATCTAACCTTTGCGATAAATTGTTCATTTAGTGTTTGAAAAAAAAACAAAAAGAAAAAAAGAAAAAAAGAGTCAATAAATGTTTATAGTTGTAGAGTGCTAGTGGAAGAAATGGCTAGATTGGGCTCATTAGTACCCGAGCAATTAAGTCTGAGGGGACTTTGTGCCTAGTAACCTAAAGCCCTTTGCGGTTTGGGATTGCTGACCCAACGCTCGCTACATGGGTATTAGTGCATAAGTCTTTTGGGACCTCAATCATTGCACGGTCATTTCAACCATTAGTGTTAATAAATTCGTAAGTAATAATAAGTGTTTAGTAGGAAAATTTACTAGGTTGGGCTCATTGATAACCCGAGTAAGTAAGTCCGAGGGGACTTTGTGCCTAGCAACCTAAGGTCCTTTGTGGTCTGGAATTGTTGACCTAAAGCTCGCTAAATAGGTATCGATGCAAAAGTCTTTTGGGACCTCAACCGACAGTCGATCTAACTACTAAGAGCGTGAAGTTTGGCTAGATACTTGTTTTGATAGAGATTGGGTCAGTTCAATATTGGTTGAAAAAAAGAAAATGTTCGTATGCACTTTATCCATCAAAGGCCTTAAATTCACTACATACCTTGGGATTTTTTGTAAATATTTTGAGTCTACTCAAGTGGATTGTGGAAACCTATAACTTGGCTATTATTAGAATAATCTATAAGGCATGTATTTTCCTACAAAATTGTTTTGTTGACACCAATGAAAGCTAGATTGAAAGAGGAAAGTTGTATACTTACTGATTATCTCAAAGATTTTATGGGTATATCTTCTGTAAACCCTTAGGAGACAACACTCCTCCTGTAGAGATCGTCTATGGGTTTAACGGGTTGGTAAACCTAAAATTACCCGTGATGCCTACGAAAAGGAGCATAGGACTTTTTCTTAGCTATATTTTTGTTTTTCATTTTACTCGAGGACGAGCAAAAGATAGGTATGGGGGCATTTGATAAGTGCATATTTTTGCATATTTTTATTACCTATTTATTGCTTGAACTCGTATTTTAACAATTTATTTTGTTGCATTTCAGGAAATTCGTGAATAAATAAAGAAATGGCAAAATAAAGAAATAAAGAGCAAAAAAGGGAAAAAGAGGAAGAAAAAGGACCTAAAAGAAAAAATGAAAAAGAATTAGGAGCTTGGTGGAAAAGAAATCTTTGAAGACATGTGGAAGGTGGAGATCATCCCAACACACTAAATAAGTGTATGGCCAAGATCCACTCATCAAAGCTTAAAGGGGAAGGAAACAAATAGATGGCTAGGATTTGTCCACCACATTTAGAAGTGTAGGGCCAAGATTAACCCAACACACCCCTAAACCTTAATTCTTATCCTATAAATACCCCCTCACCCCCCCTTGTATTGAGGAACTTAGATTTTAACTTAGATTTTAGGGTATCTTTAATTTCTTGTTTTGTAGTTTCAATTCTTGTAAACACTCTCTTTTATTTTAATGCAATTTCATTTCCTTTAATTTCTCGTCTTGTTCTTTCGTTTTTGTTACATAGCTTTCGTTATTTTCGTAAATCCGTTTAGTGGACAAACTAGCGAAATGCTAACCACTATGGGTTGAAAATAACGATTTTTATTTTCTTGCTCGTAGTTTTAATTCGTAAGTGTGCCCCTTTAAACTTCCATTTTATTATGGGTTTCATAATTTTATTTATAGATCTAATTTTCCATGTTTTATGTGTTAGTATAATTATTAAAAAAAACAGTAGTTTTATTAATTCTCAATTCTTGTTTGCTTGTTTTTAATTTTTAATTCGAAGCTTAATTTAGCCTCTCCTACCTTTGTTTTAATCACCGTGTCTCTTCACCCCTCCCCTGTTTTATTTCCTCTTACACAGACCAAACCCATTTTCATTTCTCTTCTTTTTCAAATAATCCCACGACCCCTCTCTCTTCTTCTCTTTTTCCCCACAACACCTGCGATACACATACACCTCTTTTTCTTTCAAATCATTAATCCCTTCTTTATTTTCTTCGTTTTTAATTCCATTTTCATCATTAAAGTTTAATTATGTCGAATTCTGAGATGCTGTTGTGGTCGTCTGATTGCGTTTTTGTTCTAAATTGTTGCCTTTGCTGTTGAGTCCGAGTTGCTCTTTGCAGTTGCGATTTTCAGTGAATTTTATGAGTTTAAGTTGAGTTTTGTTTTCTGTGTTTGCTGCGAGTTTATTCTGTTGCTGTGATGTCGTTGGGTTTTGGTTTTGTTGTTATCGAATTAAGTTGTTAAATTGAGTTCGCGAGTAGCTGATTTAGAGTTGAGTTTTGAGTTCGTTGGTTTTGTTTTTTATTTATTTCGAGTTGTTATTTGTTTTTGCTGTTATGAGAATGCTGTCCGTTTTGATGTCTATGTAGTCAATCGCTTAGTTACTGTGAGGTTTTTTGGGTTTTTCTTCTGAGAGTTTGCGTATGGAACCGAGTTAAACAGCCGAGTTGTGTTCTTGTTTTTTCTGTTTTAGATGAGTTGCTAGTTTTACTGAGTTTGTTGGTTTTTGCTGTGGTTGCAAATCTGAGTTGACTCGATCGAATATTGGAGTTAGTTTTTGACTATTTTGGTTTTTGGCAAGTTCGATTTACAAATACATCATGACAATTTTTTTTTAAAAATTTCCTATAAATAAATTTTAATTTTAACAAAAGAACAAAAAAATTGTTTTAGAATAAAATCTAGTTTTAATTAGAATTCAGAATTTTTAGATTAATTTAGCTTTTGTTCTTTTTATTATTAGAGTAAATTTAATTTTCTTTTAAAAATACTTTAAATTTTCATTTAGGAATTAATTAGTAAAATTTTCCAAAACCCGATTGTTCTAATTCGATTAAATTGAAAATTAAGTTTGCGAAAATGTTAGTCTCCGTTGATCGATACCTAAAATATTTCAACGATTGAATTGTGCGCTTGCGATTTAAAATTGTATTTATTTTAGCACAACATTGTACTTATGGTCAAGTGACTCCTATAAGACTTTAGCTGTTGGCTTCGTACTGTACACGTTATACAACGAATCAGCCAAGCAATTTCGCACATAATTCTGACAAATATAGTCGGCGTGCTTCCATGCATCAACAGCATAAACTGTTTGCATGTTACTCTCAGCAGTGAACAACGGTGGATCCTCTTTGAGGTAGCAATCCAGAAGCATCATAGTTAGATAGAACAATATCTTTTGTTGCTAACGTTTGAAGTTCATTCCATTGAACTTCTCAGGTTTCTCTGCATGTGCAACAGGCACAGCTGGTGCAATATGTGCACTAGGCACCACAGGCATTACTGGTGCAACATGTGTGGTATCCACTCCAAATGGTGGTACTACCGTCGATCCAATCGGAACACTAAACTATCCAACGACAGTATGTCCCAAAGGCACATGTCCTGGAGGCACATGTCCAACCGGCATCGAACCCACATCAGATGTTACAACTTGTGTAACACCCCCAGATCCGGGGTCCGGGATCCGGTCGTTACGGTTTCCAATTCTGTCCACAACACTTGAACTTTCCTTAACATTAAATAAATTACATCTCTATGACCCAACACAACAATGTAAAACACACCCGTTATAGTCCCAGAGATGAAATCAGAGTAACAATCAAATTTTTCTTAATCACATTATGAGTTCTTACAATCCAAAAGAATTTCAATATAAATACATACTCTTTGCCATCCATTTACATAAGTCATACTAGACCATATTCTTGGTACTGAAAGAATAAATATATCCTACCAATAGCTTCTTCTTCAGCTATGATAGTCTCATCGTCCTCGCCCGCGTCGAGTGCGCCTTGTGCGAGTCATCTGGTCTAGCTGTTGTTGTGATATAATAATAAAGCAAGGGTGAGCAATAGCCCACCAACAATAATATATAACTGAACGATAATATATAACAGTTCAAAAGTATCTTTCAAACCATATGCCATGCATTTACGGAAATGATGCCAGAATAATATGAACGATGAAGTTACAATGTAACACCCCTAGATCTGGGGTCGGAGATCCAGGCTGTCACTCTATCCTTAATTCCCATTTTAATATTCATTATTCTTAATCTTCATTTTAGTATGTTGTGATCCCTCAATTACACTCAACATTTACAGATTATAGGCTCAGAGACGAAATTAAAATATTACTAAGTTATTACAACCATCTTGAAATAGTTATTACAAACCCAAATTGTCATAATCTCAAAAGTTCAACTTAAAAAGGAATTACCATCTAAGGTGGCACTTGCGTCCAAAAAGAGGTTTGGTTTTCAGAAACTTACACAAGTCATGCTTGTAAATAAATCTAACCAACCTAAGCTGTAAACCTATCCAACTTAGTCTGCTCACCTGTGGTAATGCTACTGGGTGCTGCCTTGGTACCTGCCTCGTAAATAGTCTCCTAAACTGCTGACCGGTTAGCACACTTTTGCGGAGGGTCTGCCTTGTTCTTGCCATGAGTATCTGTTGTTGTGTGGTGGTATATATGAAAGAAAAGCAAGAGTGAGCAATACAGCTCAGCCATATAATAATAGTTTTCAAAGTACTTTTGTTAACATAAACCATATGCCATATTGTATACTGATATTGTACCATCATTAAACATTTTTCATTCTTTATCCAGAAATATAACGAAGAATTTCTGAGGTACTTTGAATAGTTCATCATTCTGTTACCACTATCGGTAATTGAGCATCTAGGCTTTCATTACAGTGTTACAGTACAATTCCAATTGGAAGAATGGGATTATGCTGGAGCCTCTTCCACGATATCTGGTGATCAGCCAATATATCGTGCCTCTGCTTCTCTACTAGTAGAAGGACGACGTTCCCTTATCGGGTCGCATCCTGACCGCATATGGGCCTTAATATTTGGACTACGCCCGAAGGCGATGTCCCCTCTTCCTCCAATCCCTGAGAGAATTCTATGCATCGTAGGAACAGAATTTAATTCAGTTTCCCCCAAGCACAAAGCATGACAACTGGTTTGATAATCATTACAACTTTACTTCCATGAGTAATTGAGGAAGTAACTCTGATGTGTGGGTTGACTTTAGTCAACGGATTTTGATTACTAAGAATCGCATCATCAAACATAACTTGGCAGTTGGTCGGAGTTTTTGAGTGTTTAGTCAAACCTGAGCCCCTCCTTACTAGGTAGGGTGCATTTCTTATTGGTAGCGAAGGGAGAAAATAATTAATACTAGCTCCCAAAACCTTGGGTTCCCGAGTTTTGATAAGTTTGAGCGAGGTAGTGATACTTTTCGATGAATGAAGCTATAGTCAGTGAAGAAATGGGAACCCGATCCATTTTTAAATACTTTTTCGACGATAAGAAAATATTTAAAATAATTTTTTTAAAGTTTTAAATAATTTTGAAATAAATAATATGATTTTTAAATCATCCTGGAATATTTAATAAATATTTAAATAATATTTATTAAATAAATAATCAGCTTAGAATATTCAATAAATATTTAAATAATATTTATTAAATAAATAATTACTCACAATCCTCAATTGAAAATCATATTCAACTTATTAATAAATATTCAAATAATATTTATTAATATCATCAAAGGAATTTTTAATCCGAAAATATCCAATTTATATTTATTGGATTATTTTTAAAACTAAATATAAGTCATATATCATCTCCGGAGACTTCCGGGTTTTTATGTCCTTATCCGGACGAAATATCTCCGACTCCCCTACTAAGAAAGGGTGTTATCGTACCCTACTTGGAACTTTTAACACATCATCGCATACATGTATATATGTATTAATGCATACGTACTTACTAAACAGGTTTATAAATCAACATAAATAAACCATATATTTCATGCTGATTCGCAAAAATAAATTTAAAACAGTTCATAACAGTTATACCACAACAACAACAGTTTCAAATTACTTGAAGTACAAGTTTCGAAAACTTGCCTGATAATGTCGGAATAGTCTGGGCCCTGTCTCTAGTGTGATGATCTATAATAATCAATACGGTTCGGTTAGTTCGTTAAACGACCCCATCAAATCGACTATTCACGTAAAGACACAACTTCGTAATGATACATCCTTATTACACGTTTGGCTTACTATAAGTCCATGATATCCTTTAACCACTTTTGGATAATTATTGGTCTCATAACGACTTTCGTTAAAGGTCATTTTCAACGAAACTAAAGTTCGTCTTAATTCGTCCCCTAAAAGGGTTTTTCACTTGCGCAACTATGATTCGAAAAATTCTATAAAATTGAAAAATAAACTTTTTCATGAAATTCTTTATCTCACTTCTTCTTAACTGTCCAGAGGATTTTTCATCCAAATTTCATAATTAAGAACATCTTTTTGCTAGCTCAATTATTGCTCTAAATATAGCTTCTTTCTGCAGTGGTTTCTCATGCGCATTCTTGACTTAAACATTTCTATAAAATCGAAAATTAAGCCTTTTGTCTTCAAATTTTTACAGGGATTTAACAACTGACTAAGTTACCCCCTGTAAAATTTTCACAATCACAGACCATTTTTAAACGGCTCGTTTGACGTGGTAAAGTCAGTCCATCTTAACGATTCGTCCGTTTTAACCGGTTTCAATAAAACGAGCATATCTCATAAACCGTAAATCGTAATCACATGATCTTGGTGTCAAAACAAACTACAAAACAAGTCCTACTGGTTTATGGCCAAAAACTTACCAAGAAAACATTTGTTGAATTCGGTATTAACTGCTCAAATGATCTAATGAAATTTCGACATTATAACGACTATAAACCGAACATTTCCAAATTCCATGAACTCCATCTAACCACTTAATTCAACCATACACCATCAAGATCATATAAACATCATCAAGAATCTATAAGACCAGTGGTAACATCCATTTATCACTATCCAAAACTTTACCCATACTTATAAAGCTTAAAACATCACAATCCCCTTAAACATGTACATACTTGCATCAACCTTTCAAATCAACTTATAGCTCATAAAGTTTTAAGGTGGGTGTGAGTGTTTTACCTTCCTTGGAATCTTAACAACCTTAACCAAGCTTGAATTTCCTTAAAAACACCTTAGATAGCTTTAACAACCTTTAATCTTCAAAACCTAAACAACCAAGTTTAAAAATTTTCGTAGTCAGCATTACCACTCTTGAAAGAACTGGAAAAACGAGGGTCTTACCTTGATTTTCTGGACGAGGATTCTAAAGAGGAGTTGTAGAGCATCTCAATACCTTTCCAAAAAGTTATAGAACACAAAATTTCATTGAGAAATGAGGGAGTTATGGCAGTTTGAAGTGACTGCTCTGTTTTTGGCCGAAAATAGAGAAAATGGAGGGGGAGAGCTTTTGCTATCTTTTCTTATGTAATTGATAAAATGATATGTATAATTGATGTATATCAATCATAATTCAGCACTTATCAATTACCCAAAGTAATCTCCAAAGTAATTTTGCCAAAGAAAGGTAATTGGCAATTTGTCCCAAAAGTGGTATACAATGCTTGGTTTAAATAATCACTACTTGACTTATTTGATTAGCATCCAATGCTCCTTGCCTTGCATGGCTTGCATGGATATTATATGGTAAATTGCAGGTATATTACTCACCTATTAATCAACCAATGCTTACCATTTAATTCCATATGCAAGTTTAGAGATTTTCTTGTAAAAGGGTTTCGTCGCGTAGAAATTTCTTTCCTCGTTCTTGAACATTTGCCTTTGAATTTCTTCTAATAAATTACATAATTCCTTGCCTTGGTATTTAACTTAGCTTAAAGATTTTATTAACCTCAATATCCCATATTTATGCCAATATTTAATAAAAGTGAAAATCTACGTAATTTGACAGTTTCTACATTCCCTTTCTTCTTGGTACAACGATACTTTATCCATAAAAGTATAAATACTTCTTCATTCATATAATATGATCTTAAAAATTTACATAACCTCCACCAATCACCGTTTATGATCATTTTAGAAATATTACAAAAACCTGGGTTCTTACAACCTTCCCTCCTTAAAAGGATTCCGTCCCGGAATCATTTCTAGAACAGATGGGGGTACTTCTCTTACATGGCGCTTTCCAATTCCCAGGTTGATTCCTCGACATTGTGATTAGTCCACAAAACTCTTACCAGGCTGATGGTGTTGTTTCTGAGTACTTGCTCTTTCCGGTCTATGATTTCCACCGGTCGCTCGACGTAGGACAAATCTGGCTGTAAATCTACATGCTCATGTTCCACTATATGTTTCGCATTGCGATTGTACTTCCTCAGCATAGACACATGGAAAACATTATGTACTTGCTGCAGACTTGGAGGTAAGGCTAACTCGTAAGCCACTTGTCCAATCCGCCTTAATATCTCGAAAAGTCCGATGTATCTCGGACTCAACTTCCCTTTCTTCCCAAACCTCATCAGTCCTTTCCAGGGAGATACCTTTAGCAGCACCATATCTCCTACTTCATATTCTCTATCATTCCGAGCTAAGTCGGCATACTTATGTTGTCTGTCTTGGGTTGCTGCCAATCTTCCCCTGATTAGAACTATCACATCTCTTGTCTGTTGTACCAGTTCAGGTCCTAATATCTTCCTCTCACCAACTTCTTCCCAACATAAGGGAGAACGACATTTCCGTCCATAGAGGGCTTCATATGGGGGCATTCCAATACTCGAGTGATAACTGTTGTTATAAGCAAACTCAATCAATGGTAAGTGCTCTTCCCAACTTCCCTTGAAATCCATAACACACACTCTCAGCATGTCCTCTAAGGTCTGAATTGTTCTTTCACTTTGTCTGTCAGTCTGGGGGTGGTATGCAGTACTCATATTTAGCTTGGTTCCCACACAGTCTTGAAAGCTCCTCCAGAACCTGGAGTTAAACCTCGGGTCTCTGTCGGATACAATGGTCACAGGAACTCCATGTCGTACCACAATTTCCCTTATATAGATGTCTACTAATCTATCGACCGTGTACCTCTCATTAATTGGGAGAAAGTGGGCGGACTTAGTCAACCTATCGACGATTACCCATATCGCATCGTGGTTAGTCTTTGTCCTTGGGAGTCCTACTACAAAATCCATGGCTAGGTGCTCCCACTTCCATTCTGGAATCTCTAGGGGTTGCAGTAGTACACTAGGTCGTTGGTGTTCTGCCTTTACCCGTTGGCAGGTCAAACATCTATTGACCCATTCTGTCACATCCTTCTTCATGTTGGGCCACCAATAGTATTCTTTCAAATCTCTATACATCTTCGTGGTACCTGGGTGCACAGAGTACCTTGAGTTATGTCCTTCATATAGGATTTCATCCTTTAGTTCCTGAACATTTGGGACCCATATTCTCGTTGCATATCTCATGATTCCTCCTGCATCTCTTTCGCACTTAATTTCCTCCCCGGTCAATATCTCTTCCTCCGAGTTCTTTTCCTCTTCCATCTTTTGCTCTTGGCACATTCGAATCTTTTCCAATAATGGAGGCTGGATCTGAATTCCCATTAACACTACTTGGCTACTTCTCAATGTCTTAACTTCGATTTCTAGCTTCTCCATTTCCTTTATTAATTCTTCTACTGAAGTCATCATCTTGAGCCTTTCCTGGATGATAACGAATCTCACAATCGTAATCCTTGATTAATTCTAGCCATCTTCTCTGTCTCATATTCAATTCTTTCTGGGTAAAGATGTACTTGAGGCTTTTATGATCTGTGTAAATTTCACAGTTTTCTCCATATAGGTAATGCCTCCATATCTTTAATGCGAAGACTATCGCGGCTAGCTCTAAATCATGGATAGGGTATCTTACTTCAAACTCCTTTAACTGTCGGGAAGCATATGCAATCACCTTACCGTGCTGCATGAGCACGTAACCTAGTCCTTTATGCGATGCATCACTATAGATCACAAAGTCCCCCTTATCATCTGGTAGTGCTAGCAATGGGGCGGTCATTAATCTTTTCTTTAGCTCTTGAAAGCTCTCGTCACATTTCTCATTCCATACAAACTTTTCAGTCTTTCTGGTGAGTCGGGTCAATGGGGCTGCCAGTTTGGCAAAGTCTTGCACAAACCTCCTATAATACCTGGCTAGTCCCACGAAACTTCTTACTTCGATCGGGGTGGTCGGTCTTTTCCATTTTGATATTGCCTCTATTTTGGCAGGGTCAACTAGTACTCCTTCACTACTAACCACATGACCTAAGAATTGTACCTCCCTCAACCAAAATTCGCATTTAGAGAATTTGGAATACAACTTTTCTTCCCTCAGGATTCCTAGGACTATCCTCAAGTGTTCCGCATGTTCTTCCTCAGTCTTTGAATAAATCAAAATATCGTTAATGAAAACTATGACACACTTGTCTAGGTATTGTTTGAATACTCGGTTCATCAAGTCCATGAATGTCGCGGGGGCGTTAGTCAGTCCAAAGGACATCACTAGAAACTCATAATGGTCGTACCTAGTGTGAAAAGCAGTCTTGGGTATATCTTCCGGTTTGATCTTTAACTGATGGTACCCCGTTCTCAGGTCTATCTTCGAAAAGTGAACTGCTCCCTTGAGTTGGTCAAAAAGGTCGTCAATCCTAGGCAAGGGGTACTTGTTCTTAATGGTTAACTTATTCAACTCTCTGTAGTCTATACATAGCCTCATACTACCATCCTTTTTCTTTACAAAAAACACTGGGGCACCCCATGGGGACACACTTGGTCTTATCATGCCCTTATCCAACAGTTCTTGCAACTGAGTGGCCAGTTCTTTCATCTCAGCGGGGGCCAATCGATAGGGGGCTTTAGAAACTGGTGCGGTTCCTGGTGCTAATTCTATCTCAAACTCGATTTCCCTATCGGGTGGTAACCCAGGAAGGTCTTCTGGAAACACATCTTCAAATTCCCTGACAACTGGAATGTCCTTCAATTCAGGGTTTCTTTGCTTCGTGTCTAATACATAAGCTAAGTAGGCCTCGCTGCGCTTTCGTACTAACTTTTTTGCTTGAGCAACAGTCAAGAATTTTTGAGTCTGTCGCTGTCCTTTGAATATGACCTCTTTCTTTCCTGACACCTTTATCCTAACTTTCTTGCTCTTGCAGTCAATCTGGGCACCATTACTTGCCAACCAATCCATCCCTAAAATGACATCGAATTCGCCTAACTTAAACAGAATTAGGTCTGCCTGAAAGTGGTGACCTCCTATTACTATATCGCAGTTAGGGTATATCTGGCTCACAGGAACCACTTCATGGTTAGCTATTTCTACCATTAGTCGTTCCTTTAACATTTCTGGTTTCAAGTTTAGTTTGCATGCAAAATCTTGTGATATAAAAGACTTAGTAGCTCCAGAATCAAACAAAGTATTTGCACTCAAGGTGTTAAGGGAGAGGGTACCTGCGATGACATCCTCATCCCTCACTGCATCTTGCACTGTCATGTTGAAAGTTCTAGCGGTGGGTGGTCGATTGGATGCAGTACCGCTCATCCTTGATCCTGTCGGTTTCAGTTTAGGGTAGTCTTTCTTCCAGTGGTCCGTACCTCCACACTAGAAACATTTCATGATTGAGTTCCTCTGGGGGCAATTGTTGGAATAGTGTCCGGTCTGTCCACACTTGAAACACGTCGTCGTACCCTGGAGACATACTCCTGAATGTTTCTTCCCACAAGTCTTACAATTAGGTAGGGGAGGGCGCGACTGTCCTGATATGGGTGCCCTGGTTGACCCACCTCCTTGGCCAACACTCTTGCTTTCTGCTCTGTTAAACCCTGTGCTTTTGGCTGGCTGGGTTACTGTTCCTCTAACAAACTTATTGGAGAAACTCCCACTTGCAGCACCACTACTTCGACTTTCAAACTTCCTTTTCTTCATGATCTTGTCCTTCTGAGACTGCTCACTTCCTGCCTCCACAATTGACGCCTTTTGTACTAGAGTGGCATAATCTGTAATTTCTAACACCGCGACACGGTTCTGGATCCACTGTTTCAATCCTTGTTGAAACCTCCTTGTCCTCTTAATTTCAGTGTTCACATAATCTGGAACGAACCTTGATAGCTCATTGAACCTAGCCTCATATTCAGCTACAGTCATATTGTCTTGTTTAAGCTCTAGGAACTTGAGTTCCATCTGGGTCTCCGTAAACCTTGGAAAGTACTTTTCCAAGAATAACTCTGTGAATCTGTCCCATGTAACCACTCCAGCTGGTTCCACATTTTTCTTGGCCTCCCACCAATAGTTGGCCTCTCCCTTAAGCAGGTATGTAGCAAAAATAGTTTTCTGGGCTTCCTCAGTGCCCATAATCTCAAAGGTCTTTTCCATCTCCTTCAACCAAGCCCTGGCTTCAACGGGGTCTGCTGTCCCCTGGAATTCTGGGGGTTTAATTGGTTTAAATGCCTTAAAGGCATTGGCTATTGCATTGTTGGGGCCGCGGGGTGGTGGCTGGGGTCGCGGCTGGCGTTCCAGATTTTGCCTCATCAGGCGCATAAACTGTTCCATAGGGTCCTCTTCTTCTTCCTCATAATCCTCATCTTCAAACTCATTGTACTCATCTCCCTCATCCTCCGGTTCTGGGTGACGGCATTCTTCTTCCCTGTGTTGGTTACTACCATGAGTGGCGGACTCGGTAGGGTGAGTTCTTGTGTTTCTCCTTGGTGGCATTTTTCTGAAAGTATAAATTTATAAAAATTCTGTTACGGTTTCCTCATTTTTCTTAGTCTGGTTTTCTGTGATTTGCACCTCGAAGGTGAAATCTTTTACAGGCATATATGCACCTCATAAATAGCTATCAAACGATCATGGCATCATATGTATATGACAACTTAAATGGAAACAGTTGCTAAATCAAACGAAAATTACATCATATTAATGCTAGTGACTTCTCAGAGTCACGGTTTCAAGTACAACATAAGAATGAAATATATAAAAGTACATCAAAAGCAAGTTAACATGTCCTTCTATCCAGAGGAAATATACTACGGAACTGACATCGCTATCAAAAGTAAAACTACTACAACATCCCTCTGTACTAGAACACTGAACTGGTCAACCATCCATCAATCTGCGTGAAAGCGTATCGCCTCCCTAACTTGGCGCATAGTCCTCGAAAGGACTCTCTCTGCATCACTTCTGCGGATCCTCCTCCTGCGGTGGGAACGTGAAAGTGCCCTAAGTCGGGTGAGAGCCCTCCTCTCAATCCCCAGGACTGCCCGCCTCATCTGTCTAGCTCTAGAGGCTCTCCCCTGGGAATATAGTCTCGCTCGTCTCTCCTCAGCTAGCTGGAACCTCAGCTCAGCTACTCGGGCCTCCGCTGCCACCAGGTCGGTGGTCATACGGGTCACCATCCAGTCGTACTTAGTGGCTCTAACAACCTGTATGGGAGGACTAACCGGTTCGCTCTCCGGGGCAACCTCAGTCTCTCCATCCTCTGAAATAGGCTCCTCTGAGTCACCATCCATATCAGTATCCCAATGAAATCCACTAGGGGATGAATCCTCTCTAAGGAGAGGGGAGTGCATAAGGATATCAGTCCAAACCACCTCCTCATCCTCAGGCTCCTCTCCGGGTGTGGGGTCAGCTGGAACATCGTCCATGGGGTCCTCCTCTGGGTCACTATCTGGCTCATCTGAATCCACTGGGTCCTCTACAGGAATAGGGTCATCAGCTCTGGGATCCTCCTCGGGATCCTCCTTCTGGACTATCTCTCTATCTGTCTCAACATCAGGCTCATCTACAGCTCTCAGAAGAGCATCATCATGTCGCGGCTCGGAACTCTCAGGTAGCTCTACATCCTCGGGTATCTACACAAAAAGGGAAAAATGTTACTATCCTTGAGGTTCTGATAAGTAGTTCCCTTATTGGGCTTAATGTTGTTAGGGCTATGTCTATTAGTCCGAATATGTTTCGGTAAGGGTTTGGGTCCTTAAACCTTCCTATCGTCTCTGAGATTATAACCTAACGCTCTGATAGCATTTCTGTAACACCCCTAGATCTGGGGTCGGAGATCCAGGCTGTCACTCTATCCTTAATTCCCATTTTAATATTCATTATTCTTAATCTTCATTTTAGTATGTTGTGATCCCTCAATTACACTCAACATTTACAGATTATAGGCTCAGAGACGAAATTAAAATATTACTAAGTTATTACAACCATCTTGAAATAGTTATTACAAACCCAAATTGTCATAATCTCAAAAGTTCAACTTAAAAAGGAATTACCATCTAAGGTGGCACTTGCGTCCAAAAAGAGGTTTGGTTTTCAGAAACTTACACAAGTCATGCTTGTAAATAAATCTAACCAACCTAAGCTGTAAACCTATCCAACTTAGTCTGCTCACCTGTGGTAATGCTACTAGGTGCTGCCTTGGTACCTGCCTCGTAAATAGTCTCCTAAACTGCTGACCGGTTAGCACGCTTTTGCGGAGGGTCTGCCTTGTTCTTGCCATGAGTATCTGTTGTTGTGTGGTGGTATATATGAAAGAAAAGCAAGAGTGAGCAATACAGCTCAGCAATATAATAATAGTTTTCAAAGTACTTTTGTTAACATAAACCATATGCCATATTGTATACTGATATTGTACCATCATTAAACATTTTTCATTCTTTATCCAGAAATATAACGAAGAATTTCTGAGGTACTTTGAATAGTTCATCATTCTGTTACCACTATCGGTAATTGAGCATCTAGGCTTTCATTACAGTGTTACAGTACAATTCCAATTGGAAGAATGGGATTATGCTGGAGCCTCTTCCACGATATCTGGTGATCAGCCAATATATCGTGCCTCTGCTTCTCTACTAGTAGAAGGACGACGTTCCCTTATCGGGTCGCATCCTGACCGCATATGGGCCTTAATATTTGGACTACGCCTGAAGGCGATGTCCCCTCTTCCTCCAATCCCTGAAAGAATTCTATGCATCGTAGGAACAGAATTTAATTCAGTTTCCCCCAAGCACAAAGCTTGACAACTGGTTTGATAATCGTTACAACTTTACTTCCATGAGTAATTGAGGAAGTAACTCTGATGTGTGGGTTGACTTTAGTCAACGGATTTTGATTACTAAGAATCGCATCATCAAACATTATTTGGGAGTTGGTCGGAGTTTTTGAGTGTTTAGTCAAACCTGAGCCCCTCCTTACTAGGTAGGATGCATTTCTTATTGGTAGCGAAGGGAGAAAATAATTAATACTAGCTCCCAAAACCTTGGGTTCCCGAGTTTTGATAAGTTTGAGCGAGGTAGCGATACTTTTCGATGAATGAAGCTATAGTCAGTGAAGAAATGGGAACCCGATCCATTTTTAAATACTTTTTCGACGATAAGAAAATATTTAAAATAATTTTTTTAAAGTTTTAAATAATTTGAAATAAATAATATGATTTGTAAATCATCCTGGAATATTTAATAAATATTTAAATAATATTTATTAAATTAATAATCAGCAAAAGATTATTATCCAAGCACACCACTATACACATGCATATATAATTACGACATGGACATCGTATCAAAAATCGCAGAACCATTGAA
This sequence comes from Saposhnikovia divaricata, assembly GCA_036435485.1. Taxonomy (NCBI): domain Eukaryota; kingdom Viridiplantae; phylum Streptophyta; class Magnoliopsida; order Apiales; family Apiaceae; genus Saposhnikovia; species Saposhnikovia divaricata. The sequence goes on from CM071594.1 coordinate 198,187,873, forward strand.
CCAGGCTCTTGATACCAATTGTTGGGACAATCAGATCTTGGCACTGCGATTTTTGATACAATAAATTAATGAGTACAAATAGAAAAGTCACCTTGTTAACGGTTGATTACACGCTCTTCTATTGTATTCCCAAATTTCCTTGAGCGATGTGTGGCCTTCGTCTTCTCAAGTTAACCTCTCTTCTTGCTCCTGGGTGGCTACAAAATTTTTTCGACCAACCCCCAGCAAGAAGAGAATAAGAATATATATAGGCTACAATAGGGATCATGGACAATTAGGTTGGGCCTTCTAATTACATCTTGAGCCTAGCCCAATGTAATTAAATATTAATTCAATCCACTAAAGAATTAATATTTGCACTACCTTTCCTAATACCGTAATTTAATTAATTAATTCGGTTCCAATATTATTTGCTTATTAAATTCCCCATGTTTAAAATATCGCATGTCCATTAATTAAATAAATTACTGATAATTCATTTAATTAATATCTTTTATCCTTGATCATCCACTCAACCTTTATTTAATTATGCCGGAATAAATCCACCTGTAGGGTTTCACATAATTAAATCTTTTTGAGCTTTCAAGGGGACATCATTAACCCGAATATTATCAGGACATGGATTCCTTCAATAAATAATATTCACCATATATATTATTCCATCACCCAAAATATAATGAAATAAATCAAAAGAATTATTTCATATATAAATCAAAGCATGTAAATAATATACACGTGTCAATTACTATATCTGGATTAAGAACCTAAGCATTAATAATAACATAGAATCTTAGTTCACCTTCTTAATCAGTATAAGGGAACAATTCTAAATTTGATCCTGTTCAATATACACAAAGTATACTAGTATTATTTATTAATCAATATAAACTAATCTAAATAATACTACAGCCATTCCAGTGGATTGTCTAACTCCACCTGTGCCGTGAACCTTTTTATTTTATATAAACCGTATTTAATAATCTAATATTCTGTATCCCATTTGATACTAGATTATTCACAATATATAATATTTAGACAACATGTAAACATTTAAATGATTCTCAATAAAATAGGCCAGAAATAAATGTATATACTTCAAATAAATATTTTCAGTATACACCAACAATCTCCCACTTATACTCAAAATATTCTATGAGTATATCAATGTTTATTTAATCCACTATTACAAAAAACTATGTGTCCATCCATCTGACTCCTATCGCTTCCACATGCCTGTCAAAAACTTTGGCTGGCAGGCTCTTTGTGAAAGGATCTGCCCGGTTGTCTTCTGATGATATGTGAGCCACAACTATATCTCCTCGCTTTACGATTCCTCGTATGAGATGATACTTACGTTCAATATGTTTAGTTGCTTTGTGATCTCGCGGTTCCTTCGAATTTGCCACAGCACCAGTGTTATCACAATACACTGTCAAGCTCCTAGGCAAATTAGGTACCACATCCAAGTCCAAAAGGAAGTTCCTGAACCATACAGCCTCCTTTGCAGCCTCAGAGGCCGCCACGTACTCGGCTTCCATGGTAGAGTCTGCAATGCATTTCTGCTTTACACTCCTCCATATAACGGCTCCACCTCCCAAAGTAAAACCATATCCCGAGGTCGATTTCCTCTTATCCCTATCTGATTGGAAATCTGAATCAGTATATCCCAAAGGAAATAGATCTGAGGCCTTGTAAATTAACATATACTCCTTAGTCCTTCTCAGGTACTTGAGTATAGTTTTTACTGCACTCCAATGTTCCTGACCTGGGTTCGACTGATATCTACTAACCATGCCTACAGCAAAGCAGATGTCAGGCCTCGTACATAACATAGCATACATTAAGCTTCCACATGCCGAAGCATAAGGAACTGCTTTCATGCCCTCTATATCCTTAGGTGTTGAAGGACACTGCTCCTTGGATAGAGCCACTCCATGCTTAAAAGGTAGAAAACCTTTCTTAGAGTTCTGCATGTTAAAACGAGCTAATACTTCATCAATTTAGGGCTCTTGAGATAAAGCCAACATCCTTTTCTTGCGATCCCTTATTACTTTGATCCCAAGGATGTATGCCGCTTCACCTAAGTCCTTCATTTCAAATTGTTTGAACAACCATGCCTTTATTGATGACAACATCTTAACATTGTTTCCAATGAGTAAAATGTCATCTACATACAGTACTAGAAAAACCACCGCATTACCCTCACTTCTCTTATACACACATGATTCGCTTGGACTTTGATCAAATCCATATGACTGGACTGCCTGATCAAAACGAATATTCCAGTCCCTAGAAGCTTGTTTTAGCCCATAAATAGACCTCTTAAGCTTACAAACAAGATGCTCTTGGCCTTCCTTAATGAATCCTTTTGGTTGTTGCATATAAATGGTTTCCTCAAGACTTCCATTAAGGAAAGCTGTCTTGACATCCATTTGCCAAATCTCATAATCGAGATGAGCTGCTATAGATAAAAGAATCTGGATCGACTTAAGCATAACAACTGGCGAAAAGTTTTCCTCATAATCGATCCCTTCTTTCTGAGTATACCCTTTCGCAACAAGTCGTGCTTTCCAGGCTTTCACCTTTTTGTCAGATCCTCTTTTCTTCTTGTAGATCCACATACATCCAATGGGTTTTACACCTTTGGGTGGTTCCACGAGCTCCCAAACTTGATTAGAATACATAGATTCCATCTCAGATTCCATTGCCTTTTGCCAAAGATCTGCATCTTTATCTAGAATTGCTTCTTCGTATGTCCTGGGATCCTCATCATGTTCACCAGAGACCAAGTCCGAGGACTCTCCCAAAAACATGAATCTATCAGGTTGTTGAACAACCCTCCCACTACGACGAAGCACCGGTGTGGTATTAGTGACAGGTTGTGCATTTTCTTGTGGTTGATCTACTTGTACTATTGGCACTTGGGGATTATCTGTCCCTCCCACTAGTTCCTCTAAAACGATACTACTCATGGGTTTGTGTTTCATTATATAGTCTTCTTCTAAGAATCTAGCATTGGTGCTAACAATGATATCTCGATCCCTAGGACTATAAAATGAATAACCTTTCGTCCCCATGGGATAGCCTACAAACAGCCTTACTTCTGTACGAGATTCTAACTTAGTCGCGTTCTTGTTCAGCACATGTGCTGGACAACCCCAAATCCGAATATGTCTTAGACTTGGTTTGCTACCAGTCCACAATTCTATTGGAGTCTTGGGAACCGACTTAGAAGGTACCAAGTTTAGAAGGTAAGCCGCTGTTTCTATAGCATATCCCCAGAACGACTTGGGTAAATCTGAATAACTCATCATCGATCTAACACTCTATAAAAGAGTCCGGTTCCTTCTCTCTGCTACACCATTCTGCTGAGGTGTGCCAGGTGCAGACAACTGGGATGCAATCCCATTTTCCGATAAATATTCCCTAAATTCTCCAAGCAAGTATTCGCCACCACGATCTGATCGTAGTGACTTGATACATTTTCCAAGATGTCGCTTCTCCGCACTTGCTTTGTACTCTTTGAATTTTTCAAAGCACTCAGACTTACGGCGCAACAAATAAATGTACCCATATCTAGAATAATCGTCAATGAAAGTGACAAAATACTCATAACCTCCTCTTGCTTGGATACTCATAGGTCCACATAAATCAGTATGAACCAATTCTAACACCTCTTTGGCTCTATTCCCCTTTGCTTTAAAAGGCCTATTAGTCATCTTACCTTCCAAGCAGGATTCGCAAACTGGAAATGGCTCCACTGCCAACGAGCCTAATGGCCCATCTACTACCAGTCTTTGAATCCTCCTCAAGTTAATATGACCTAATCTTAAGTGCCAAAGATATGTTTGGTTCAATTCAGAAGGTTTCTTTCTTTTATTTGAGCTAGAAAGAATGTTATTAGTTTCCTTATGTTGCAGCATTGGTTGGATAGGATTAATAATATATAAATTGTCTTGCAATGTACCAGAACATATAACTCGTTTATTCATCATAATAGAAACATTACGATCCAAACAAACATTATAACCATCCATGGCAAGTTTAGAAACCGAAATTAAATTCCTTCTAAACGAAGGTACATAAAGACAATTGTTCAAAACCAAAATCCTATCATCGCCAAAAGATAATGTAATTATTCCAACTGCAACTACTACTACTTTCGTAGCATCTCCCATGAACACATATATCTCGCCATCTCTAAGCATTCTGGATTGCTGGAACCCCTGCATAGAGTTACAAACATGGTCAGTGGCTCCTGTATCTACACACCAAGTGCTCGTAGATATAGCCGCTATATATGTTTCTGTAACTAGAGAAAGAGACATACCAGTATTGTTTGTCTTCTTAGGAAGAGGACAATCCTGTTTCCAGTGACCTGACTGCTTGCACCTGAAGCACTTGCCCTTAGGCTTTTTCACACCACCTTGAACTCCCACTGCATTAGCAATCTTTCCAGCTTTCTGTGTCTGAGTCTTTTTCTTCTTCTTACCTTTCGGCTTAGATGAAGAAGCTTTCTCGGCCACATTCACTTGAACATTCTGCTTAAAGAGTCCTTCAGCTGCCTGAAGTTCTGTCAGAAGTTCCGCGAGACTATACATCCTTTTGTTCATGGTGTAATTCAAGCGGAACTGCTCAAAACTTTTGGGCAAGCTCATAAGGATGATATCGATCTGGGTTTCCCCATCAATATCAGCACCAAGGATCTCCATCTCATTCTGATGAGACATCATTCTGAGAACATGATCCCTTACAGGTGTTCCTTCAACCATCTGAGTGTTCATTAAAGCCTTCATTGCTACTTGCCTAGCGGCCCTATTCTGTTCTCCAAAAATTTCCTTGAGATTAAAGAGCATATCTGAAGCAGTGGGCATAGCCCGATGCTGATGCTGCAAAACACCCGACATTGCTGCCAGAATGTAACATCGTGACATCTCATCAGCCTTAACCCACCGCTTATAATACTCCTTCTCACTTTCAGGAGCATCTTCAGGAGGCTGATCTGGCTTGGGTTCATAAGTACAAAATTTGTACTCCTCAGCAGTCAACACTATGTCCAAATTACGTTTCCATTCAATATAGTTCGGTCCAGTAAGTTTGTTATCCTTAAGTATGGTGAATAGTGGATTAAAGCCCATAATGATCTAATCCTGAGAATCATACATGTAACACATAATCAGATAGTTGCATAAATCTTAAATCCTATTGGTTTCCTCTAACAATTAATTAAAATTAATGCACTAATATTTAAACACCATAAGTATCTGGTACGCCACGATGGGTGACATATATACCACTTAAATTCGTTTAAATGTTACTTCGGTCCTATTACTAAATAATACGCCACGTTAGGGTGGACTATATATTATTTTTCATAGCTAAGTGTATACCATTATTTAATCTTAAATTACTAAAAAGACCGGATACCACCATTAAATATTTCAAATCAATAATCGATAATAGGATAATTCCAAGATCGGGGGGAGCATTGTCAAGAGGCATCACTTAAGACCCCTTTCTAGACAGAATCATCCTTTCTCTCTATATTGAAAATCTATATTCAATCATTAGCACCCTTCTAATTAATCGAATTCTATGAAACTTGGTACGCCACGATGGGTGGCATGTATACCTTTCAATATTCGTAATTAATTTAGGAAGTTTGTTCTAGTAATATCCATAACACTACCTGACACCATAAATCATACGCCACGATGGGTGGCATGTATATAATTTAAATTCGCCTTGGTGTTAAATTACATACAAACAATAATGGAGACCATGGGATTTAATTCCTAATTAATTCCCTCACCCACTTAGAATTTTTATTTAAAATTGAGGAATTTTATCTAGATGCATCGCCCTATGTTATTTTTTCGAGGTCTACATGTTATAAAAATAACAATACAAAGAACACATAACATAGCAGCATGCATCATAAAATTAAAGCAATAAATAAAATTAATGTCCATGTCGTCCTAATTATGTTAAACATGCAATTAAAATTACACACATAATTAACAACACACATAATAATTATTTAAAGCAATAATTAAAAAATTAAATAGCGGAATTAAAATTAAAAAAACATAATTTAAATCCACTATTATGGCCCCTTGAAAAAAATTAAATTTCCAGCCCTGTGTTCTGCTAAAAAAATCTTTTTTTTTCTGTAAAAAAACTTCTGTTGCGCAGGTTGCAATGGCGTTACTGCCTGTTTTACCCTGTAACGCAGCTGGCAATGGCGTTACTGCCTGTTTTACCCTGTAACGCAGGACAGACCTGCGTTACACACTGTTATATCCTGTAATGCAGGACAGACCTGCGTTACTGACTTTTCCAGAATTTTTTCCGGCGCGGCTGCTCTTCTGATGCCTGTTGCTTCTTCAATTCATCAAACTTGATCGAAAAACTTGCAAAACCAGCAGCCACAATCAACTACGCAGCGGACAATTTTGTTTCTCCGATTTGATTTCCGATCGCACATAATTGTTACAAATTACCCGGATCTTAATAAAATCCAACAAACAATTACAAAAAAATAGATCTAATACAAAACTAATTTTGTAAATCTATTCTAACACGATCAACCCTCGTGTTTTACAACCACGATAAACCACGTGGAAACCAAACAAAATAACCACGATTAAACCACGTGGGATCCAAACACATAATTAAAATTACATGGCCATAATAGTGGATACTAAATAACCTGCAAAAGATTATTATCCAAGCACACCACTATACACATGCATATATAATTACGACATGGACATCGTATCAAAAATCGCAGAACCATTGAACCAGGCTCTTGATACCAATTGTTGGGACAATCAGATCTTGGCACTGCGATTTTTGATACAATAAATTAACGAGTACGAATAGAAAAGTCACCTTGTTAACGGTTGATTCCACGCTCTTCTACTGTATTCCCAAATTCCCTTGAGCGATGTGTGGCCTTCGTCTTCTCAAGTTAACCTCTCTTCTTGCTCCTGGGTGGCTACAAAATTTTTTCGACCAACCCCCAGCAAGAAGAGAATAAGAATATATATAGGCTACAATAGGGATCATGGACAATTAGGTTGGGCCTTCTAATTACATCTTGAGCCTAGCCCAATGTAATTAAATATTAATTCAATCCACTAAAGAATTAATTTTTGCACTACATTTCCTAATACCGTAATTTAATTAATTAATTCGGTTCCAATATTATTTGCTTATTAAATTCCCCATGTTTAAAATATTGCATGTCCATTAATTAAATAAATTACTGATAATTCATTTAATTAATATCTTTTATCCTTGATCATCCACTCAACCTTTATTTAATTATGCCGGAATAAATCCACCTGCAGGGTTTCACATAATTAAATCTTTTTGAGCTTTCAAGGGGACATCATTAACCCGAATATTATCAGGACATGGATTCCTTCAATAAATAATATTCACCATATATATTATTCCATCACCCAAAATATAATGAAATAAATCAAAAGAATTATTTCATATATAAATCAAAGCATGTAAATAATATACACGTGTCAATTACTATATCTGGATTAAGAACCTAAGCATTAATAATAACATAGAATCTTAGTTCACCTTCTTAATCAGTATAAGGGAACAATTCTAAATTTGATCCTGTTCAATATACACAAAGTATACTAGTATTATTTATTAGTCAATATAAACTAATCTAAATAATACTACAGCCATTCCAGTGGATTGTCTAACTCCACCTGTGCCGTGTACCTTATTATATTATATAAACTGTATTTAATAATCTAATATTCTGTATCCCATTTGATACTAGATTATTCACAATATATAATATTTAGACAACATGTAAACATTTAAATGATTCTCAATAAAATAGGCCAGAAATAAATGTATATACTTCAAATAAATATTTTCAGTATACACCAACAAGAACATCTTTTTGCTAGCTCAATTATTGCTCTAAATATAGCTTCTTTCTGCAGTGGTTTCTCATGCGCATTCTTGACTTGAACATTTCTATAAAATCGAAAATTAAGCCTTTTGTCTTCAAATTTTTACAGGGATTTAACAACTGACTAAGTTACCCCCTGTAAAATTTTCATAATCACAGACCATTTTTAAAGGGCTCGTTTGACTTGGTAAAGTCAGTCCATCTTAACGATTCGTTCGTTTTAACCGGTTTCAATAAAACGAGCATATCTCATAAACCGTAAATCGTAATCACATGATCTTGGTGTCAAAACAAACTACAAAACAAGTCCTACTGGTTTATGGCCAAAAACTTACCAAGAAAAACTGCTCAAATGATCTAATGAAATTTCGACATTATAACGACTATAAACCGAACATTTCCAAATTCCATGAACTCCATCTAACCACTTAATTCAACCATACACCATCAAGATCATATAAACATCATCAAGAATCTATAAGACCAGTGGTAACATCCATTTATCACTATCCAAAACTTTACCCATACTTATAAAGCTTAAAACATCACAATCCCCTTAAACATGTACATACTTGCATCAACCTTTCAAATCAACTTATAGCTCATAAAGTTTTAAGGTGGGTGTGAGTGTTTTACCTTCCTTGGAGTCTTAACAACCTTAACCAAGCTTGAATTTCCTTAAAAACACCTTAGATAGCTTTAAAAACCTTTAATCTTCAAAACCTAAACAACCAAGTTTAAAAATTTTCGTAGTCAGCATTACCACTCTTGAAAGAACTGGAAAAACGAGGGTCTTACCTTGATTTTCTGGACGAGGATTCTAAAGAGGAGTTGTAGAGCATCTCAATACCTTTCCAAAAAGTTATAGAACATAAAATTTCTTATGTAATTGATAAAATGATATGTATAATTGATGTATATCAATCGTAATTCAGCACTTATCAATTACCCAAAGTAATCTCCAAAGTAATTTTGCCAAAGAAAGGTAATTGGAAATTTGTCCCAAAAGGGGTATACAATGCTTGGTTTAAATAATCACTACTTGACTTATTTGATTAGCATCCAATGCTCCTTGCCTTGCATGGCTTGCATGGATATTACATGGTAAATTGCAGGTATATTACTCACCTATTAATCAACCAATGCTTACCATTTAATTCCATATGCAAGTTTAGAGATTTTCTTGTAAAAGGGTTTCGTCGCGCAGAAATTTCTTTCCTCGTTCTTGAACATTTGCCTTTGAAATTCTTCTAATAAATTACATAATTCCTTGCCTTGGTATTTAACTTAGTTTAAAGATTTTCTTAACCTCAATATCCCATATTTATACCAATATTTAATAAAAGTGAAAATCTACGTAATCTTACAGTTTCTACATTCCCTTTCTTCTTGGTACAACGATACTTTATCCATAAAAGTATAAATACTTCTTCATTCATATAATATGATCTTAAAACTTTACATAACCTCCACCAATTACCGTTTATGATCATTTTAGAAATATTACAAAAACCTGGGTTCTTACATACAAGGTAACTTAAAGTATTTGTTTGTAGAAATATCTGCTACATCAAAAGTAAGCGTGATATTCTCATTGTCATTAAAAAGAGGAACTTGCATGAAAAGATTGCAATTCCAGTTATGAACACTTTTTCAGCTCTGCCAACAGTAATCATGTTGCAGGAAATAAATAAGTTTGGATGATGAACCAATGATGGAGTATTCACCGCGCCCGCTGTTCCAATCTTGATGATCAGTCGAGATCGTACAGCTCAAATTAGATTTACTACCGGTAGAAGGAAGAACTGACGGCTTTACTTGTCTACCGCCTTACTAGCTCTCCCTGGCCAACGGTTGGGCCAAAGGGGATGGACCGGCGCTACTCGGCCTCTTACACGACTCCTAGTTCAAATAGAATTCATGATTCTGAATGTAACGTTCGTCCCCCTTTCCCCAAGTATAATACTTGTTGATAAGACTCTACAAGGTAGTCGTATCTAGTTGGAAAGGAAAATTCACCAATAACTTCCAAGCTGTGGCTTGGTATCGAATATCAACTTCTTCCAACAATCTTACCCCTCGAAAGATGAGATGGTAAACAACGACTTAATAAGTCAACAGCACCCGAGTTGCGAGGGAAGAGAATACTCTATGACCGGGAAGTCGACAAGATAAATAACATTTTCCAAGTAAGGTTCCCTTATTATTAGAGAGGTAGACTCAAAGAAGAATGATGTCTGAGAACCTTTCTTGATATAAGATTAATAATAATATGACTCTGAGGTATTTTCTGTAATAATCGAAGAAGATAAACCTTATTGAGGTTATTCTAAGTATGAAATAAATATTCAGAGAATATTTATTGAATTAGAAATATTTAAAGAATATTTAAGAATATTAAAGGATATCTTTAATCATGGTATTTCTCAAAATAATCTCTGGTGAAACATCAGGTGAATATTTATTGAATAAATAAATATTTAAATGAATATTCAAAATAATATTTATTAATTAATAGGGCCTGAAAGGAATACTTAAGATAATATTCATAATTAATTAGGAATTTAAATGAATATTCAAAAATTAATATTCATTTATTGAATAATATTCTAAATGAATATCAAGTAATATTCATTTAGTAATCCAAGCCCTAAAGGAATATTCGAGATAATATTCGATAAATAAATCAAGCTTCAGATGAATATTTAAAATAATATTCATCAAGTAATTAATATCTTAAATGAATTTTCAAAAGTAATATTTATTTAATAAAATAATATTCTAAATGAATATCCAAATAATATTCATTTAGTAGTCTCATCTTTAGAAGAATATTCGAAATAATAATCGATAATCAATTCGACTCTGAATGAATATTGAGAAATATTATTCGTCGAATGGTTACGTTCAAATAATTATTTGAAGTAAGGATCGTTAAATAAATAATCTCGAACGAATATTCAAATAATATTCGTCGCCCGAATAAGGGAAAATATTTACTTAAATATTTTCCTTTGAGGTAACCTTGATATATCAAGAAATATTGACTCCCGGTCTATAGTTGATGAATAAGATATATACACCCTTCTCTGAGGGTCTTACAATAACCGGCTTATAATTGATACGTTAGCTGTCTAATTTATAAGCCAATAAACAATCAGGGAACAAGCATAATGATATAACTTGAAAGTAGGCATGCATGCTATGGCATATGTACAACAGAAAACATATATATATATATATATATATATATATATATATATATATATATATATTCAATCACAACAACAGCCTAAAAGAAGGGAATTGAACTTGCCTGGTAGTCGAGTACGGTAAGGGGTAGTGGTAGCGGGTCCCGGGTCAGCTTGGTGATCTATAAATAGCCAAGGCATTCGGGATTAATCACTTAACATCTTAAAAGTTAAGTTATAATTAAATCGAAACACGTTCTCGAGTTATCTCGTTATACCCCTTTTAGTGGATTCCTTTTATCATCGATCCGACCCGACATTCGTTCGTTAATACGACATGTCATTGTACTTACACTTGGGACATACTTAAGTCATACAAGTTCTAAAGTCGATCGTTACAAATCAATATTATGCTCCGAGTTTTATCGCCCGTTTTCTAAGTGTTTTACCGAAGTTATAATCAAGCGGGTTTTTAGGGGTTCGTTTGCGATTAACTTTGATTCGAACATTTTTATAAAATCGGAAAACGATCCGTTTCACATGAGGTTTTCTCTCACACCTTCCTTTTTACTTCTAGTATTTAATTACCAAGATTCGCCACTGACTTACGTATTTCACGAGGGTTCAATTTTAATAACGAACTCGTACTTACGGTTTCGAACGTCTTTTAGTGAATCGGCCATAATTCCTAAACCGTAAGTCCGTGTCACATGATCTTTATATCAAAACGAAGCTTATAACATGATCTATCTTGCCATGGCAGAACATGATACTGGACAGTGATTTATGGATACTGTCAAACACGATTTCTTAAGGTTAACAAAAATCGGGCATTACGACAGCTATAAATCGGACGTTCCATAAATCGTAATCAACAACCCAAGCCACACCGGGCATACCAATCATCTTACATTCATAATACTAATCTCATAAGTCCAGGAACATCATATTATATCATCATATTCATCACATCTCTTAAATCAAACAAACTAACTACATAATCATGTAAACATGCTTATAACAACATTATCACCAAAACTCCATTAAAACTCAAATCAAAGACTAGGATTCTTGAAGTTTATACCTTCCTTGGAGTAGATAAAGACATTGCTAAGCCTTGTATAGTCCATGAACATCCTTAACCAAGCTTAGATCATCCAAAAATCAAGAAAACCAAGAATTTTGTTCTTGATGTTACTATTCATCCTCCACTTTCTTGATTTTTTTGAAAATGGAAACAAAGGAGTTTGGACTTGATATTTCTAGGAGATTAGTTTTATGAAATATAGAACTCACCTTAAAAATTTGAAGATTAAACAATGGTTGGAAGTAGGTTTTTGATTTTGGAATTTAAAAAGGGCCGAATGAAAAAAAATGGAGAGTGTTTTGGTTGTTCTTGCTTGGTTGGCTTGAAATAATGCATAAAGTGATTTGTATTTGGTAATATCTCATCCAAGCTACTTTATTAAAGTGATGATGCATTGGATGATGTATTTTGTAAGGACAAGTGTTGATCATTGATTGATTTCATGCTAACTAGTAGTTAGTTTTTGCTAAGTACTAGTTTCATCTCTAAGTATGCTAGTTGCATGAGTCATCACTTGGTTTGCTAAATATTTTCTAGTGGATTATGCATGACTCTTGCTTCCACTGCTTGTTTCTTTTGTCCGGTTATTGCTCGTTTCGATTGATCGTTCGGACGAATAACTAAGTAGTTTCACCTCTAGGGTTTACCGGGAAATTTCTCGATATTCATAATACCTTCCCCAATCTTAATATAATCCACGTGATGACCATGTAGGATATTTAATCTCGATACGAACTTAATCCGTAATCTAGGATTCGTTCGCTTTATTGATAAATCTCGTTATAACGTTTTAGCGGTTTCTAGAACGCTTGTTTCACTGCCTCAGTGTTTTCCTACCTTCATTCTTAAATCAAATATAATAACATCCCAAAATATCAAATCCTCAAAGTTAATATCTCAATTCTTGGATTATAATAATATTTAATCCACTATCCGGTCAAATATTATACCCAAAAAGAATTTGGAATTTCTGAATTCCGATCGTCTCTACATTCACTTATTTCCTCCGCGCATTACTAATATGACTTCGAAACATCCATATCACGTCCCGTACATAGGGTGGCGTGAAAAGTTTTCCAACTTACAAAATCACTATTCATCCACCAAATTACTATGCACGTACAGAAAACACTATGCACGTACGGCAAATACTATGCACGTACGGGAAATACTATGCACGTATGGGAAACACTATGCATGTACGGGAAACACTATGCACGTTGTTATTCCCAGATTACACACTTGTATAATTGTAGAAGGGGGGGGTTGAATACAATTCTTGATATTTATAAATTTCTGATAAGAACTTCAGAAACTTATGAAGAGATAATTGCAATGTAAGATTTAAACACAAACACATATAAAATCAGGTGGTTAATATGCACCACCTGAAGCTTTTATTTGAAGAAAACTCTGTGATACAAAATGTACACAGCTGCCGTTTTACAACTCTTTGCTTCTAAGGATATTCAAGAAACCCTAAGCAAATATGTCTGTTTTCTTAACCTACAAAGAGTTGCTACACTTGGTTATATATCCCAAGTTTTACAAGTACTACTGGAATAAGATAATACTAATCTAATTCTAGTTGACTTGCTACTACACTCCAAATACACATGTAGCCGAAAGGTTGTCCTTATGTTCAGACATGTCTCCTGCACCTTTCTTGTATTCATAGTGTAAATGGAATGCTTCTTTCTTCTGTGTTTCCAAAGTATGGCTGCCATACTGCTTTTTGTATCTACTATAAACTCATGTGATCTGTCAGTCAAACATGTCCTTATCAACTGCTAATCTCCAGCTAATCATAGAAAACAGTGTCAATGATTATCCGTTGATGATGTATACTGACATCCGTTGATGATGTATAGAGCAGTATCCGTTGATATTGGGACTTGAGCTGTATCCGTTGATAGAGTGGATTTGAGTTGTATCCGTTGATAGAGTTTAGTCTTCATCCGTTGATACACTTTCACTTAGACAGAATTACATAGCATAGCTTATTTACAATTGGCTACCCTATTCTGCCTATCCGTTGATAGTCAACATGACTGTGGATAAAAACACTATCAACTGATAACATAGAGATACTGCAGTGTGCTACAAAACCTCATCCGTTGATGAGCTACCTGTCAACGGATAGAGTTATAAATCCTCATCCGTTGACAGCTACAAAACCTTAAACAATTTGATTGATTGTGAAGTTATCATCAAGTACAACATATTCCTAACAATCTCCCCCAATTTATACTTGATGGCAATAAAGCATAAATTCAGGACCTTGATGATAACAAAACATTCCTAAAGATATATAAAGAACAATACATAAATTGTATTAAGCTACAATAATTAAAAACTGAAAGTTTGAGAAATTTACAGAGAAGTGCTCCTCTAGACTGAGCAGATTAGGACTGTTTCTTTCCTCTTGTTGGCATCACCCTTGATTTTCCTTCCTTGGCAGAGTTGGACTCAATCTGTATTTGGAGTTGCCTATAGAAGGCATCTTCTTCATCTACCTTTGGATTTAGCTTCTGTTGTAGCCATCTCAGGTATTGAGAACTAGCCTTTGGTAGTTGGTCTTCTAACCTGAAGAATCTCCTGTTACCATCTTCATCCCTGAACTCCATCATCCAGAAAGGTTGGAGGTGGATTTTCTGTCCATTGTATGGGATCTTCATTTTCCTTGGTAAACTTGATGGTGAGTTCCAATCCCTCCTTATTTGTTCTATTTTGTCCAGTATCTCCCCTTTTGCTATCTTGGAGAACCCTGTGTATCTCTTGATTGCAGAGAACACTTTGGTTAAGGTATTATAATTTTCTCCAAGAACCCTTTGTAGTGGCCATGTCCTTTCCGTTCCTCCCTTGTATACAAAGACCAATCTTTCAGGCAAATGTCTATATTTGTCAATTCCTCTTACTTCTGACAATTCATCCAGATAAAGATTCATGTCAGAGTATTCTTCAATATCTGCCTGATAGATAAAATCATCCTTGTTTTCCAAGATTGGCTGCCTGACAATTGCAGGTACCCTAGCAACTTGAATTGGTTCCTTTGAAGGTTGCTTCCTTGGTTTCCTTTTCTTCTGTGTAGGCTTCTGTTGAGGCTTCAGCAAGAATGAAGGAACCTCAATGGAGTCAAGATTCATTGGTTCCTCTTTAGGTACTATAGGCTCACCATGGAAATTTACATCTGGGTTGAATACTTTTACATCAATAGGTTGTGATGAACCAACTGTCTCTTTGTTTTCAGTTTCTAGAGAGACAGGCCTCCTTGCATGTGATTTTAATCTCTTGGATTTGGGGACTGATTTCCCTTTCTTTTTGAATTTGGGGACTTCCTCAGGTTCCCTCAATTCATCCTCTACCTCATCCAATAACTCTTGAGCCAGCCTTGCTTGCTTCTCATCTGAGTTTTCATATTGATATTCAGTGCTTGGTTGAGATTTTCTTAGCAGCCTTGAAGTCTCTTCTCTCTTGGCTTCAACAAATCTAGGATGGCTGTTGGATATGTTTAGAACTTTTCCATTCCTTATGATTACAGCCATCCATTCTCTTACACAACTGTTAGTCTTCTCCTTGAATTCCTTGATTGCCTTACCCATCAACTTCTCTTCATCATCCTTGGGAAATGGAAAGTCCAGTTGTAACTTGTTCTTCCCATTTGCTTTTGGTGGTGAGAAGGGTCTTGATTTGATGTAGGGTTCAAATTCCTTAACATGAGAAGGCTCAGCATCATAGAATGTAGGAGCCACAATTGCTGGAGTGAGCACCTTCAGAATTGTTGTAGATATTGTTGGAGCTGAGGTTTGGCTAGAGAACAGAGTTGATGCAATAGATTGATTGATCAATCTTTCTGTCCTCATTATCCTTTCATAGTTTTCTTCTTTCATCTTTTGGAGAGCTTCAATTTTGGCTAGCTTTTCTTCTTCTGTCAAGTTTGAAAGATCAAACTCTTCAGATAGAGGTTTGGATTTGCTGGGGGAACCTGTGACAATGAATTCTTGTGGATTGACCACTATGGTAGGCTGCTGCTCCCCCTCACTTGCTGCTTCCCTTCTTTCAGAAATTAAGATTTGACTTGTAGTTGCCACAGCCTCTTCCACTTTCTCCCCCTTTTTGTTAGCATCAAGGGTTTGACTAGAAGTTGGGGCTGCAACTAACTTTTCTAGCAGTTGGGTTTGCAGTTTCTGATGTTGAAGAAATTGCTCCATCTGGGATTCCATCTTTTCCACTCTTGAATTGAGAAGTTGCACAGATTTAGCCAGGTTGTCTTCTTTGAGAAACCTTTGTTGCAACACCCTCTGAGTGGCTGTAGGAGCTAGTTGCTCTAGCTTGGAATCCACAGAGATCTTCACATCCTTGATTTCTTGTTTGACCTCCTCTAAATTGGATCTCTGAATCACCATTTGCATCTTTTGTAACTTTAGGGAGTCAATTGCCTGTTGAAGAACAACCTTTCTCTGTGGATCTGCTTCT
Organism: Saposhnikovia divaricata; assembly: GCA_036435485.1. NCBI lineage: Eukaryota > Viridiplantae > Streptophyta > Magnoliopsida > Apiales > Apiaceae > Saposhnikovia > Saposhnikovia divaricata. Next base: position 198,204,578 of record CM071594.1, read on the forward strand.
GGGTGCTCAGCCAGGGCAGATTTATATTGCCTTATGATTTCCATATCAAGTTGATGATAGGTGCAGTTTTGAGCAAATGCAAAATCATGAATACTGCTACCACCTTCATCTTCAGAGCTCTGGCTGTCTTCATCTTCAGAATTGTCAAATTCATCACTCTCAGCAGTGGTTGGTAGAGCTGCTATAGATTCCTTAGCTCTAAGTAGAGATTGTGAGGTGTGCACTAGGTGCATTGCCTCCTCTGCTTCCACATTGCCCTGTTGTGCCAGAATTTGATAGGCAGGAACAGGGTGAGTAAAGGTTTCAGCATCCAAAGAAATGGAGTCAATCATGGACTGATATTCTCTTTGAAATTCCATTTCCTTGGATGCATCCTCAACCCCCATTGACTCACTAGCAATGGCTGCTTCTTCCATCCTTATCTCTCCTGTAGTCCCTTCTCTCCCCTCATCTCTCTTTTCTTGCATCAAGGGCTCCCCTTGGCTCACACCTCTCACACCCTCACCTTCACCTACTAAGGTGGAACTCTCAAACTCTCCTTTTGCCTGACCGGAAGAAATGGCCAGCCTCTCATTATTTATCTCTCCTTTTGCCTGCTCACAAGGCAGCCTCCCACTCCCTTCCCTCAAACCTAAAAGTGTTTCAACTACTGAGAACTCCTCTACACTTGACACTGGAATGTCAGATATAGCAGTGGTAGAGTGAGTTATCAACGGATAAGGAATATCCGTTGATGGAGTAGTTATAGCTGTCAACGGATGGCTAGATAGAGGCGCATCCGTTGATGGAGAAACACTTGTCAACGGATGAAGGATATCCGTTGAGGAAGGAATAATTATATCCGTTGAAGAGAAAACCAACACTGAATCTGTGGAGATTGATTTTAAGTTCGAGGCCACAGTCTGTGTTGAGAATTCTGGAAGGGAAGATTGATGGTCCAATAAATCATCTAAAAGATGATGACCACCAATTACAGAGTGGGGCTTCTCCAAGAATCTTAAAGATGGAGAATCAGGAAATGATGTAGATATCATATCCACATCCAGAGAAGGAGTTGGTGATGGTGGATTGTAATGTGTGTCGATTTGAAGATTAAGATCAAGGGGCTGTGACTCCACATTTATTGAAGCCACATCAAACTGAGTTTGAGAAGGTACAGTTTCCTGTACAGTGTGTGCACCCTGTGATTCCCCTGTGGTTTCAGATTTCACTCTTCTTCCATAGGTTTTTGAGATTGGGCTATATGTGTCCCTAACCCTCTTGTGCAGTGTTCCTTGTGGGGAACTTGATTCAGTAGTCACACTCTTTTGGGAGAGTGTAACTAGAATTTGGCCTGTAGTTACATTAGCAGTCTTTTGAGAGACTGAAATGGTGGTTGCACTCATCTCTCCTTCCTTATCCTTAGGGCTTCTTTGATGTTCACCCTGTCCCTCACCACTCACTACCACCTTCACACTCCCCTCAAGAGGTTTGGTAGATTTTACAACAGGTGTCTTTTGAGAGACACTTGAGGTTTGCTTTTTAGAATGTGGTTTTGGAACTCTGGATTTGGTCACTTTGGTAGGAGCCTGTTTGGTCACAACTACAGACTCCATTGTGACACTAGAAGGCAAAGAAATTTGGGGGTTGGAGATAGGGGTTTCAGAGTTAGAGATAGTTACCTGAACAATTGGTAGATATACCAACTGTACTCCTGCATTGAGGTTCATTCGAATCAGGTCACTGAAGACTCTCTTCTCCTGAACAAAACATTGGAACTTGCTATCCGGGTTAGCAATGGATAGCTTATTCTCAGACACATGCAGTGCTAAGAGCATTAAAAATCTAGCAAAGTAGATATTCTTGCTCCTAATTTCCTTTTTACCCAACTTTGCAGCTATCTCATACATAACTAATGTGCCAAAATTATAGAATTTATCATTTAAAAGCATACACATCATTGTTAGCATGGACTGGGTAACAGCATCAAAATTACTAATTTTTCCTGAAAACGTTTTAATGAAGGCATCACAGAAGTAGCTCCATTCTTTAACCATTCCTTTTCTAGCAATTTTCCCTAAGTTTTCAGTACTAAGGGCATAATTAATAGAATTAAGCATGGCAACAATTTCAGCATCAGTAGGTACTTTCAGACAGTTATTCTCGGGCAATTTTAAACAAGCAGTTATTACATCAGAATTAACCACATAGTTTTTACCCTTTAAAGAAAAAGCAATTGTACCGTCTGTGCCATTGTACTCAGCAGATGTCCACATTTCTTCAATTACCTCGTGGATTAAGGGAGTGGTAGCCGTCATAGCATATGACAGTTTGCATTTCTTCACGAAACTCATCAAAGTGTGGTAAGCTTCTGGAGCATTCACTGTGTCAACAAAGGCCGCGAAATTGTTCTTCTCATAGGTAAACCCAGTGGAGGACATCATCTTAACAATAGGCGCCATTGAAGTGATTGAACTTTGGTTAAAGAGAGTTTTAGGGAAGAAGATGCAGTTAACTTTTGATATGCTTGAAAATGAATAAAAGTGAGATGTGAGAGTACAAGTCCGCCTTTTATATTTTTCAAGAATTAAAAATGAAATATTTAAAAGTAATTACTCCATTGGTCAAAAGTAACTGTCAGATAATAAATAAAAAGAGAATAAGTACAGCCATGATTAGATATACACGGTTACCAACGGTTAAAAAAAATGTATATCAACGGATATAGAATGAACGGTTGAGATACAGTTTATCCGTTGATGACGTGGATAGCCTGTTACCCGTTGACATGCAAAAATCTAGTAATGTGTTTATACTATCAACGGATAAAAGGATATCCGTTGATAAGCTAATTTTACCTTAGGCAAAATTTCTGCAGAAAATTTTTTTCTGAAAGTTTTAACTTTCAAGTAAATCAAAACACATTTCCAGCTTCAATTCATTGAAATCAAATATCACTAGAAATTATGACAAGTTAAGCATACCTAGCTCACCTACCAATCTTGTGAATGTGGATTCATCAAGAGGCTTGGTGAAGATATCTGCAAGCTGCATTTCACTTGGCACAAAGTGCATTTCTACTGTACCATTCATCACATGTTCTCTAATGAAGTGGTATTTGATGTCAATGTGCTTGGTTCTCGAATGTTGCACTGGATTCCCTGTGATGGCAATAGCACTTGTGTTGTCACAGAAAATTGGAATCTTCTCAACTTTTAGACCATAGTCAATGAGTTGGTTTCTCATCCATAGAATCTGTGCACAACAACTTCCAGCCGCAATGTACTCAGCTTCAGCTGTAGAAGTGGAGACTGAGTTTTGTTTCTTACTGAACCATGACACAAGCCTGTTTCCTAGAAATTGACAGGAACCTGTAGTACTTTTCCTATCAACTCTGCAACCTGCATAATCTCTAGTGAAGTGGTTCTCCAAAAGAAATTGAGATAAAGTGTCATACCAGGCTCTTGGTGCTTGCTTCAAACCATAAAGTGCTTTCATGAGAAGATATACATATTCTGGAAATTCTGGATCCTCAAAACCAGGAGGTTGATGGACATAGACCTCTTCTTCCAGTTCCCCATTTAGAAAGGCACTTTTGACATCCATCTGATAGACTTTGAAATTGGCATGTGCTGCATAGGCTAGAAAGATTCTTATTGCCTCAAGTCTTGCTACTGGAGCAAAAGTTTCATCAAAATCTATTCCTTCTTCTTGAGAATAGCCCTTTGCCACTAATCTAGCTTTATTCCTCACAATTATGTCATTTTCATCTGTCTTATTCTTGAGAACCCATTTAGTACCTATGACACTTCTATCATCAGGTTTGGGCACAAGTTTCCATACTTTATTTCTTTCAAATTGGTTTAGCTCTTCTTGCATTGCTAACACCCAATCTGGATCTAGAAGGGCATCTTCCACTTTCTTAGGTTCCTCTTGAGACAGGAAGCTACTGTATAGACATTCTGCTTGAGTGGCCCTTCTAGTTTGGACTCTTGAATTTGATTCACCAATGATTAACTCAAATGGATGATTTCTAGTCCATTTTCTTGCAGGTGGAAGATTTGATCTTGATGAGGTTGCTTCATTTCCATTATCATGTTGATTTAGCATTGAATTTTGACCTTGAGAAACTCCCCCTGAGTTTGTTGTCCTTGCTGAGTTATGAAGTTGACTGTCAATGGATGCATCATTTTGCCTGTCGACGGATGCTTGAGAATTTCTGTCAACGGATGCATCTCTAATAGTGTCAACGGATGTTGCAGAATGACTGTCAACGGATGTTCCAGAATGACTATCAACGGATGCTCCAGAATGACTATCAACGGATGCTTCATTTTCAGTGTAAGCATCACTTCTAGTTGGTATAACAGCTCTAGGTGGATCTCTGTGGTCATGATCTTCATTCTCCTCATCATCATCATAGTACATTCTTCCTTCACCTTCATTCTCAAATTCCAACTTTTCATGGTAACCTTCATCATTTAGGCCTAGAATCTTTTGATCATCAAACACAACATGTACAGATTCCATAACAATGTTGGTTCTTAGATTGTAGACCTTGTAGGCTTTCCCTGCTGCATATCCAACGAAAATAGCTTCATCTGCCTTTGCTTCAAATTTGCCTAAATTATCTCCATGATTCCTTAGCACAAAACACTTACATCCAAAGACATGTAGAAAAGCTAAAGTTGGTTTCTTGTTGGTTAATAACTGATAAGGAGTCATTCCTCTAGCTTGATTGACCAAGGAAATATTCTGAGTAAAGCATGCAGTGTTGACAGCTTCAGCCCAGAAATATGTTGGTAATCTTGATTCACTTAACATTGTTCTAGCTGCTTCAATGAGAGTTCTGTTTTTCCTTTCAACAACCCCATTTTGTTGAGGTGTTCTGGCAGCTGAAAACTCATGGACAATTCCATTCTCTTCACAGAAAATCTTCATTGTGGAATTCTTGAATTCAGTACCATTGTCACTCCTGATCCTTTGTACTCTGTCTTCAGAACCATTGTTTAGCATTCTGAGGTGATTGATAATGATTTCACTTGCACAATCCTTGGAGTGCAGGAAGAAAGTCCATGTGAACTTAGAAAAATCATCTACAATCACCAGACAGTATTTCTTCTTTGAAATAGACATGACATTTACTGGACCAAATAAATCCATATGCAGCAATTGAAGAGGCTTAACAATGGATGACTCTGTCTTGCTTTTGAAAGATGATTTCTTTTGTTTCCCTAATTGGCAGGCATCACATAGCCCATCTTTGACAAACTCCAAATGAGGGATTCCTCTAGCAAGATCCTTTCTTACCAAATCATTCATAACTTTAAAATTCAAATGTGACAGCTTCTTATGCCATAGCCAACTCTCATCCTTACTTGCTTTGCTGAAGAGACAAGTAATGGATTCTGAGCATGCTGAATTGAAGTCAGCTATGTAAACATTTCCTTTTCTAAAGCCTGTCAATACCACATTGTTGTCTTCCTTAGCAGAAACAACACAGGCTTCTTTTGTGAACTTTACTTCATAGTCTTTGTCACAAATCTGACTGATACTCAGCAAATTGTGCTTTAAACCTTCAACTAAAGCCACTTCTTCAATGATGACATTGTCTTTTGAAATCAGGCCATATCCCTTAGTATATCCTTTGCTGTCATCTCCAAAGGTAATTCTAGGGCCAGCTCCTTCCTTGAACTCTGTGAGCAGGGTTGAATCTCCTGTCATGTGCCTAGACCATCCACTGTCTAGGTACCATAGATTCCTTCTGTTTCCCTGCACACATTTCAAAAACAAATCAAGTTGATTTTGGTACCCAAGCTTCCTTGGGTCCTTTCTTGTTAGCCTTTGACTTTGCACTCTTAGCATTCTTCATCTTAGGTGTAGATGCTTGAGTAATGGGGTTTGACAAATGCTCATTTGCATGAATATTGGATGCATGCATGTGTGGAAAATTGGCATACATATTATTCATGTTAGGTAGGTTCCACGACATTTGTGGCACATTCATAGATTGAAAGTATGGATTAGACACATATGGCATGTTCACATATGGATTTGAAAAACTAGCATTTTGATACAAACCAGGCATAACAGGCATTGCAGGCATACATGGCATTGGTTGAGGTACATGAACAGGAGCCTTGTTGACAATCTTGCAATTAGAAGATAAATGATTGACACTATTACAATTACTACAAGTTTTCCTAGGAGCAAACTTGTCAGGAGAGTAATTGTTTTTCTTGTTGATGCCTATCTTACCATTTCTGTTCTTTTTCTTTTTGCCCTCAATTTCTACCTTTTCATTGTCTGATTTACCAACAGCCTTTTTGTTGTGTAAATCACCAGTCTTAGCCTTCCCACTGGATTTGGTTTTGCTGCACTCACCACTAACAAAATTCTTGTTTACTGGACCATACTTGATATCCAGTTTCCTAAGTTCCTTCTTACTAACAGACTTTTTGTTAGTCGACGGATACCTCTCATCCGTTGACGGTTCATCTGTCAACGGATGATCACTATCCGTTGATTCACAAATAGTCTCTAGATCCTCAAGGCCAGGTTCTAGCTCCTTTTTCCTTTGAGTCCGGGTATCCTTCACAAATGATTCTATTCCCTGAACTTCTATTATGTTTTGAGAAATATTCCTACAACTTTGAAATTTAGCAATTATCCCTTGTTCTTTTTCAAGCTGGTCTTTTAAAATCAGTTCTCTTTTTAACACAGCTTCAAGTTCACTTTTAGCATTATTGCAATCAACTCTCATTTTCTCAAATTCTAGAAATTGAGATTCTAGAGCAGCATTTCTATCACTTAAAAACAGATTAGACTCTTTAATTCTATTGTTCTCTTTAGTAAGTGATTTAAGAGTAACACTTAAGTGATATAGTTCAGTAGACATTTCATCTATAACACTATTGCATTCCTCTTTAGTGAGCTCAGAGATATTAGTAGAAAATACCTGATTGCTAGCTGAACTTGCTTCCTGCTCTCCAGAATCAGCCATTAAAGCAAGGTTGACTAACTCAGCATCATCATCAGAATGATTGTCATCAACAGCCCAGTCATACTCTTGGGTCAAGAATGCCTTTCCTTTCTGCCTGAGAAGATCAAAATATTTCTTCTTATAGTCAACAACCTCAGTTGGCTTTCCCTTGTTCTCAGATCTAGGTTTCCTGCATTCATTTATCATATGACCAGCAATCCCACAATTGTAGCATTTAATTTTGGATTTATCCACATAGTTGTTTGTGGAAAAATCCTTGTTAAATGGCTTGGCCATCCCAGAGTTTCTCTTGAATTTCAGCTTAGAGAATCTCCTAGATAGAAAAGCTAAGTGCTCATCTATCTCATCCAATTCATCCTGCTGAAGGGCATTCAATTCTTCAGACATCTTTTCCTTGCTCCTGCTTGATTCTGCTCTACCTTTACAAACCTCCCTGTTTGGTGTAGAACTAGCAATTTCTGTCCTTTCCTCCTTTTGCTCCAAATTGGCAACGAGTGCAACTGACCCACTTTTCTTTTGAGACTTCTCAATCTCTTCATCCTGCTCCATTTCCAGCTCATAGGTCTTTAAAGTTCCATAGAGCCTTTCAAGAGTAAATGTCTTGTACTCTTGAGTGTTTCTTAGAGAAACAGTCATTGGCTTCCATTCCTTGGGCAGTGATCTCAGAAATTTGAGATTAGAGTCTTTAACTTGATAGACTCTTCCATACAGTTTCAAACCATTTAGTAGCTTTTGAAATCTACTAAATGTATCATTCAATGTTTCTCCACTCTTAAAGTGAAAATGTTCATACTGTTGGATTAGTAGTTGCATCTTGTTTTCCCTTACCTGTTCTGTTCCTTCACACAGGGTTTGAACAATGTCCCATACTTCATTGGCGGTAGTGCAGTTAATAACATTGTCAACCATGTCTGTTTCTAGACCATTGAAAAGAATATTCATGGCCTTTTTGTCTTTGTGGACTTCTGCAATATCTTCAAGACTCCACTCAGAAACAGGTTTGGGAATGAAAGTGTCAGGCACATCATCAGCCAGGCCAACTCTTGTTGCTGTCTTCATTGGAACGTGAGGACCCTTGTCAATGCAATCCACAAAACCCTCATCAATAGACGAGAGATGTAGACGCATTTTTACTTTCCAGTGAAAGTAATTTTCTCTATCAAGAACTGGAATCTTCACTCCATAATCCTTCTTAGACATGTTGGAAGTGTGTTGATCTTTAAACTTCAAATATGTTAGAAGCTTGCTCTGATACCAATTGTTATTCCCAGATTACACACTTGTATAATTGTAGAAGGGGGGGGTTGAATACAATTCTTGATATTTATAAATTTCTGATAAGAACTTCAGAAACTTATGAAGAGATAATTGCAATGTAAGATTTAAACACAAACACATATAAAATCAGGTGGTTAATATGCACCACCTGAAGCTTTTATTTGAAGAAAACTCTGTGATACAAAATGTACACAGCTGCCGTTTTACAACTCTTTGCTTCTAAGGATATTCAAGAAACCCTAAGCAAATATGTCTGTTTTCTTAACCTACAAAGAGTTGCTACACTTGGTTATATATCCCAAGTTTTACAAGTACTACTTGAATAAGATAATACTAATCTAATTCTAGTTGACTTGCTACTACACTCCAAATACACATGTAGCCGAAAGGTTGTCCTTGTGTTCAGACATGTCTCCTGCACCTTTCTTGTATTCATAGTGTAAATGGAATGCTTCTTTCTTCTGTGTTTCCAAAGTATGGCTGCCATACTGCTTTTTGTATCTACTATAAACTCATGTGATCTGTCAGTCAAACATGTCCTTATCAACTGCTAATCTCCAGCTAATCATAGAAAACAGTGTCAATGATTATCCGTTGATGATGTATACTGACATCCGTTGATGATGTATAGAGCAGTATCCGTTGATATTGGGACTTGAGCTGTATCCGTTGATAGAGTGGATTTGAGTTGTATCCGTTGATAGAGTTTAGTCTTCATCCGTTGATACACTTTCACTTAGACAGAATTACATAGCATAGCTTATTTACAATTGGCTACCCTATTCTGCCTATCCGTTGATAGTCAACATGACTGTGGATAAAAACACTATCAACTGATAACATAGAGATACTGCAGTGTGCTACAAAACCTCATCCGTTGATGAGCTACCTGTCAACGGATAGAGTTATAAATCCTCATCCGTTGACAGCTACAAAACCTTAAACAATTTGATTGATTGTGAAGTTATCATCAAGTACAACATATTCCTAACACACGTACAGGAAACACTATGCACGTATGAGAAACACTATGCACGTACTCATTTCCCTTCAAGGATCCATTAGCTCCTTCCTGGATGGTAGATTATTCTTATCTAGGTCCTCAACCATCGAATTACTCTATTCTGACAATATACCAATGCATCAGGATCATTGTCCAAAGCAATATCCATTCATTACAATCATTGTTCTTTGAAACCACCATTCATTAGAGCTGGTGACCTTGTTGTCGGAATCATTGTTCCTCATTCTATCATTACTTAATAAAAAGTTTTAATTATATCCAAAATTTGGGGTTCTTACAGTCTCCCCTCCTTAAAAGGATTCCGTCCCGGAATCAGGTAGGAAGCAAAGAGTCGTTTGCCTGTCGTTCACTTTTTAGCTTCCCGGTCAATTATTAGTCGTTCTACCCTTCCTCAGCACATCTTCTAGTGCTACAATCCATACTGTATCCTTTTTCCATCAACGTTGCTACTTTTCGTACAACTCACTATCCGGGTTATACTCTTACTCAGTCTTATCCTTATTGATACCTGCAGTAACATTGGTATCACTATCACCCTACGAATTCAGAGGTAACCTCGCTCGTACTGTGCATTTCCTGATCGTTTTAATCTTCGCAATCTCGATCAATATAGAGAAGTGGAAAGATTTATTGAGAGATCACTATGATCAATTGAACATTTGTTATATTGCATAGTTAGTACAGAAGGGGGCCAGCCTTTGGTACTTGACAAGCAATTAAACAAGTTATGGTATTCCACTTAGACTTCTATCACATAGACAGATAGTCACGTAGCAGTACCTCCCCTTCTAAAAGGGTTGTTCTTCTCAATTCATAAAGAAGATGAATAAGAGAGAAGAAGAGAAAAGAGTTTTAAAGGATTATAGAAAGCTTTCATGATTGTAGAATATCATACTCAGAATTTACCTCTGAACTATAGAGGTTTATCAAAGAAGAAATTAATCATAATTATATCCAACACTATTTGATCGTAATCTCACGTCTCAACATATCTTGCTGCTTTGTCCATTATTCTATGGACAAATATTCTTGTTCAATCTTAGCGATACTCACATTCGGGAAATCCTTCAACCTTTCAGGTTAAATCTTAGATTTCTCACTTGACATCATTATTACTGACATCCCATATCATGTTACTAGATTTTTCATAACTATAATATTGACACTATCAGGTTGTCATCCTGAGAATTCATTAGAAAACCCATTCATAACATCCCTTGCTTCTCATTCCATAGTTGCTTTCCCAGCCTTTTCTTTATCAATCACATCCTTCTTATTATCTGATTCTTACTCATTTCTATTATTTACTTTCACCTTCACCTCTTTATTGAGACACCTTTTTGCACTTGGTACCTCCTTATCGGTATTCCCTCACATTTATTCTATAATCATCACGTTATTCCAATTTAAACTTTCCGAAATGAATCTGGCCCGATCCCTTTAACTTAGATTCATATAATCTACTTCTGCCAACCTTTTTTCTCATCACTTGTTCTTTTCTATCCGTGGTTTTCCACAGGTTGTCTTTCGTAAGTCAGACCAGGTCATATATCTACGTGCTCGTACTCCTATCATCTGTTGAACATCTGCATTTTACTGGCGTAGCCTTGCCACATGAAAACCCGTTATGACCGTGCTATAAGTTTTGGGGGTAAGGCTGGCTCGAGAACACTTTTGAACTCTCAAATGGCCCAATAAGTCTCGGGCTCAACTGCCCTTCCCTCCAAGTCTCATTAATTCTTTCTACGAGAATACATTTGGCATCATGAATCATCAACCTCATATTCTCTATCTGGTTTGCGCAGAAATACACTAACACAAACTTGCTTGTCATTCATCAACATGCCATTTAGTTTATCAATAGCAGCACTTTCTTTATCTTTACGTTGTCATCTACTTTCTTAGAAGAATCACCATCGCTTGTTGTTTACGTAGTGCGTTAATAGCTAACCCTACGGGTTTCAAATCCCTTAGAGAGACAAAGTAATCAATATTCCTTATCCATAAGGAACACTTCCTGAACTTGATGTAGATATAACATGAAGTAGATAGAATTGCAGAAGAGTTTCAAGCATCGCAGCTAGGTCGGGTTGATGAAACTATCACTTATGCATCTTCCATAAAAGACTGGAAACTTAACGGTTTACTTCATCAATTTTGTACCATGGTCCTGGTTTGCCTCAAAACGGGACCTTCTAAGGTACGTAATATGCTTAAGACTCCATCAGGAATCGAATCTTTACTTAAACTATTATTACCGTCAATTCTTGCACAGTCATCAGAAGGAAGGTAAATTCCTCCATTCCGATATGACCTTCAAGGTCCTTCCAAGTATCATTCTGTTTCTTCGGTATGAACATTTGTAATTATTCCTTTATACTTAGATTGTCGGCCACCTCATTGGCCTTTCCTGATACTAACAATTTCTTGTAATCCATGTTCTCTGGATACATTCCAACTCAAACTTTTCTACCTCATTCCCATCACTGTTGGGTTAAAGCATTCTCCATTAATCTCTGCTGAAGGAGAAAATATAACTATCAGTCTTTTTTTTTCCATAAGTCATTGCTTCCACCTTCCCGTGAGAACTTTATCAAAGTTACTCTCGATCATACCTAGGATATTTGTTCTCTTAGTTCTTTCTTGTTCTAGGATAATCTCAACCTTCTTGGGTTCCATCCATACCTCATCATGGTTTCATACATGCCTCATCTGGCATTATTGTTATTGTGTCTTACACATTCTCTACCAAACTTCTATTTTGAAACTCGGAATGTTAACTTTTTCCTTGTAAGGTTTCTTAGGTCGTCCTCCTCATTCCTCCTGTATTTTCTAGGTACAGGGTATATCAAAACGTCATTGATCAATACTCTAATAATTCTACCTATGTTCTTTCCAGAACTCTTTTTAATAATCCTTACAGGTCATTGTTGCCTTAGCAAGTCCAACTCATATCATCTGAATTCATAATGTCGTTATTAGGGTTAATGCCATCCCTTGTGCATTCCCCAGGGTTTGTCTTAATTTATGGATATCCTATCCTTAATTCAACTGCCAAGGAATTCTTGCATCCTATAATTGGCAATCAGATCATGTATCCTTAATAAGGGTCTCTTTTCAATCATTCTCATTTGATAATCGATCGGTGGCTTAATGCTAACCTCTTCTTTAAGATAGTTGTCAGCCTATTTGACCTTCCAAAAGACAACGTATGTCTATCTGCTTTCTTACAGAACTTGGTAAAGGTAGCAAGGATGTTTTGGAAGATATTGGTCGAGTTAAACGTGAATCTCTTAGTACTTAACGTTCTTCGCGAAGGTACTTGCCTCAGACAAAATTTCTACAGCATACTGTTCAATTTCTGACCATTTCTATACTCTCTCCACAAACCTTCATTGTTTACTTCCTTGGTCATAATATATTCATGGTATTTATAATACCCTAACATCATACATCTCAAGTCATTATACTTCCATTTTTACTCGTAATCTTGGGCAATCATATACACATGAATCACTTTAGTACGGGTGACCCCATTCCAAAAAGTCTAGTAAATTCCCAATCCAAACATGGGTTGCAAAGGGTTCAGTAGAAGATTCCTACGATCTCATTAATATTTCCTTTATATCAAAAGCCCTTGCAGTCGGCGCTTACTTAGAAGCAACCCTGCTTTGTCCTTTCATTGCTGGTCTAGTCACTTGATAATCCTTTGTGACTTGGCCTCAACTGACCACACTAAAATAAAAATATATGGTTTTAGGGGTTGGCTAATTAGCATTACTTTTCTAGCAATTGCTGGCATAGTGCCTTCTACTTTGATACCTTTCTACCTTTCCAAAACTTTACTCCATATAAGTCTTAATCGACTACTCGGCACCGTCACTGGTCACCTTTCCTCCACTTTTATCTTTTCAACTATTCTTATCAATCCCGCGTGCCACACAATCTTACCATTCCTGGCATAACAGCCTTTTCATTTAAGTCAACCCTGGAATTTCTCAGTCCGGCTGGTTTCTTACTTACATTTCCTGTTTCCGTCCAATCTCACTTCATCATTTTATCTCTACCATCGATTGTAATACTCAGGGTCCGTCTACTAACCCATATATGACGGCAACCTTACCCAATCCACAGGGTTCGCTCCAGTTTCCATTCTCTTCAATGATGTTCTCTGATAATCAGAAAGACAAGATTTGCCAAAATTCGCTGAATTCCTTTTTTTTTTAATCAGGGAAATTTTGGTCAATCTATCCACCTACTGGTAACATTAAGGAGACCAATTTCGAAACCTGAAGAATAGTTCTATGAACCTCCAAGCAGGTAGAACCATAAGCAGTCATAATTAACGAAATAATCATCATCAGGTTGGAAGTTTAACCACTGGAGAGGAACCAATTATATACATCCTTTAGAGGGGAATCAACAGTTTCAAACTGAAACCAGTCACAACTTTCTGATACCTATATGTCCTGATATTCAATATTACCAAATGTTAGTCTACCCAACCACTAGTCTCAGCAGGAACCTTACCGTCGGAGTTGGTTGTTCCAAAAATTTGGCACTACTAAGGCCATCCGAACCTGGTGAACCGTGTTGTCCAAATGCATCCGCCAGTACTTTGTCATGCTGCGCAAGCACACATCCTAATCCTTTATGTGAAGCGTCGTTGGAAGCACAAAGTCTCCTTTTTCCATTAAGCAATGCCAACTCTTGGTCATTACCACTTTCATCTTTTAGCTCCAGGAAGATTTTCTCACATTTTTCCCTTTAACTGCTGATCATATTACTTGATCCATTATAATTCCGTGTCGAAGTAAACTTAAGGTAACTACTATAATCCATTCAAAGAGAAGAAGGAATTTAATATTCCTCTGAATCACATGCATCTAACGTTTCTGGTTCATCATTTAACTGAGTTGAATTAACTCTATACTCAGTCTCTAGCAGTAGTCTCATTACGAGTTCATCTTGACTCACTGGTCTTATCTTCCGGTAGGTTCTGAGATCATTGTCTTGCTTACTACTTCCTTATATAACTTTACCCAATCATGCTGTCACTTCCCAATGTCTTTACTTTCTACTGATTCTTTCATGAACATTTCCCTGAATAAAACCACCTCATTAACCTCACTTTGGTTTCGTAAATTGTAACCTATGACATCTGCCTTCTCGTGGTGAATTATTACTGACAATATTCATACTGATTCATTTATCATATGATATGGCACTTACTGCCTCATTTTCAACTATTCCTAGGGACTCTGCTCCTCGTCCTATATCGCTGTCTTTGATAATCATACATCCCTCTAGCTCTTTCTTTGTTAAGATGAAAATCTCTAAGGATTCTCATCTATTTCCGTATAAGATCTCAAGTAATTCTTCCAATCCTTCTTTCTTGCTGGTACTACATCTGGTAGTCCGGCTATGAATTCAACATGCATCTTCAGATCACTTAATAATATCTCGGTTCTTTATACTCACTTTTCTGAGCACCATATCTTAATCATCACAGTCTTTCTGGCTGCGACCCTCATTACCCAAGGGTAAGCTCCTTATCCTAACAGGATTTTCCTTATCTGCTGGAACCTCTTCCGGGTCTCCAGTAGGGTACTCCATCGAATTACCCGCTGATCTTCAGCATATAAAGCATCATCGCGCTGCTACTCGTATGCCTCAAGGTCTGTCGCCTTACTCGTCGATACGATATCGAGCTAAGTTACTATCATGATACTTACGAGTTCCCATAAGGGTTTTATATGTCATCACTACATTAAGTAGTCCGACTATGAACTTGGCAAGAGTTCTTATTATCTTATTGAATTTATTGTTTTAACATCACCTCATCTCTGGGGTTTATAACGTACGCTCTGATACCACTTCTGTAACACCCCCAGATCCGGGGTCCGGGATCCGGTCGTTACGGTTTCCAATTCTGTCCACAACACTTGAACTTTCCTTAACATAAAATAAATTACATCTCTATGACCCAACACAACAATGTAAAACACACCCGTTATAGTCCCAGAGATGAAATCAGAGTAACAATCAAATTTTTATTAATCACATTATGAGTTCTTACAATCCAAAAGAATTTCAATATAAATACATACTCTTTGCCATCCATTTACATAAGTCATACTAGACCATATTCTTGGTACTGAAAGAATAAATATATCCTACCAATAGCTTCTTCTTCAGCTCTAGTAGTCTCATCGTCCTCGCCCGCGTCGAGTGCGCCTTGTGCGAGTCATCTGGTCTAGCTGTTGTGATATAATAATAAAGCAAGGGTGAGCAATAGCCCACCAACAATAATATATAACTGAACGATAATATATAACAGTTCAAAAGTATCTTTCAAACCATATGCCATGCATTTACGGAAATGATGCCAGTATAATATGAACGATGAAGTTACAAGGTAACTTAAAGTATTTGTTTGTAGAAATATCTGCTACATCAAAAGTAAGCGTGATATTCTCATTGTCATTAAAAAGAGGAACTTGCATGAAAAGATTGCAATTCCAGTTATGAACACTTTTCCAGCTCTGCCAACAATAATCATGTTGCAGGAAATAAATAAGTTTGGATGATGAACCAATGATGGAGTATTCACCGCGCTCGTTGTTCCAATCTTGATGATCAGTCGAGATCGTACAGCTCAAATTAGATTTACTACCGGTAGAAGGAAGAACTGACGGCTTTACTTGTCTACCGCCTTACTAGCTCTCCCCGGCCAACGGTTGGGCCAAAGGGGATGGACCGGCGCTACTCGGCCTCTTACACGACTCCTAGTTCAAATAGAATTCATGATTCTGAATGTAACGTTCGTCCCCCTTTCCCCAAGTATAATACTTGTTGATAAGACTCTACAAGGTAGTCGTATCTAGTTGGAAAGGAAAATTCACCAATAACTTCCAAGCTGTAGCTTGGTATCGAATATCAACTTGTTCCAACAATCTTACCCCTCGAAAGATGAGAAGGTAAACAACGACTTAATAAGTCAACATCACCCGAGTTGCGAGTGAAGAGAATACTCTATGACCGGGAAGTCGACAAGATAAATAACATTTTCCAAGTAAGGTTCCCTTATTATTAGAGAGGTAGACTCAAAGAAGAATGATGTCTGAGAACCTTTCTTGATATAAGATTAATAATAATATGACTCCGAGGTATTTTCTGTAATAATCGAAGAAGATAAACCTTATTGAGGTTATTCTAAGTATGAAATAAATATTTAGAGAATATTTATTGAATTAAAAATATTTAAAGAATATTTAAGAATAATAAAGGATATCTTTAATCAGGGTATTTCTCAAAATAATCCCTGGTGAAACATCAGGAGAATATTTATTGAATAAATAAATATTTAAATGAATATTCAAAATAATATTCATTAATTAATAGGGCCTGAAAGGAATACTTAAGATAATATTCATAATTAATTAGGAATTTAAATGAATATTCAAAAAGTAATATTCATTTAATGAATAATATTCTAAATGAATATCAAGTAATATTCATTTAGTAATCCAAGCCCTAAAGGAATATTCGAGATAATATTCGATAAATAAATCAGGCTTCAGATGAATATTTAAAATAATATTCATCAAGTAATTAATATCTTAAATGAATTTTCAAAAGTAATATTTATTTAATAAAATAATATTCTAAATGAATATCCAAATAATATTCATTTAGTAGTCTCATCTTTAGAAGAATATTCGAAATAATAATCGATAATCAATTCGACTCTGAATGAATATTGAGAAATATTATTTGTCGAATGGTTACGTTCAAATAATTATTTGAAGTAAGGATCGTTAAATAAATAATCTCGAACGAATATTCAAATAATATTCGTCGCCCGAATAAGGGAAAATATTTACTTAAATATTTTCCTTCGAGGTAACCTTGATATATCAAGAAATATTGACTCCCGGTCTATAGTTGATGAATAAGATATATACACCCTTCTCTGAGGGTCTTACAATAACCGGCTTATAATTGATACGTTAGCTGTCTAATTTATAAGCCAATAAACAATCAAGGAACAAGCATAATGATATAACTTGAAAGTAGGCATGCATGCTATGGCATATGTACAACAGAAAACATATATATATATATATATATATATATATATATATATATATATATATATTCAATCACAACAACAGCCTAAAAGAATGGAATTGAACTTGCCTGGTAGTCGAGTACGGTAAGGGGTAGTGGTAGCGGGTCCCGGGTCAGCTTGGTGATCTATAAATAGCCAAGGCATTCGGGATTAATCACTTAACATCTTAAAAGTTAAGTTATACTTAAATCGAAACACGTTCTCGAGTTATCTCGTTATACCCCTTTTAGTGGATTCCTTTTATCATCGATCCGACCCGACATTCGTTCGTTAATACGACATGTCATTGTACTTACACTTGGGACATACTTAAGTCATACAAGTTCTAAAGTCGATCGTTACAAATCAATATTATGCTCCGAGTTTTATCGCCCGTTTTCTAAGTGTTTTACCGAAGTTATAATCAAGCAGGTTTTTAGGGGTTCGTTTGCGATTAACTTTGATTCGAACATTTTTATAAAATCGGAAAACGATCCGTTTCACATGAGGTTTTCTCTCACACCTTCCTTTTTACCTCTAGTATTTAATTACCAAGATTCTCCACTGACTTACGTATTTCACGAGGGTTCAATTTTAATAACGAACTCGTACTTACGGTTTCGAACGTCTTTTAGTGAATCGGCCATAATTCCTAAACCGTAAGTCCGTTTCACATGATCTTTATATCAAAACTAAGCTTATAACATGATCTATCTTGCCATGGCAGAACATGATACTTGACAGTGATTTATGGCTACTGTCAAACACGATTTCTTAAGGTTAACAAAAATCGGGCATTACGACGGCTATAAATCGGACGTTCCATAAATCGTAATCAACAACCCAAGCCACACCGGGCA
The DNA here is from genome assembly GCA_036435485.1 of Saposhnikovia divaricata. Classification (NCBI taxonomy): domain Eukaryota; kingdom Viridiplantae; phylum Streptophyta; class Magnoliopsida; order Apiales; family Apiaceae; genus Saposhnikovia; species Saposhnikovia divaricata. The sequence continues at coordinate 198,222,835 of CM071594.1, forward strand.
TACCAATCATCTTACATTCATAATACTAATCTCATAAGTCCAGGAACATCATATTATATCATCATATTCATCACATCTCTTAAATCAAACAAACTAACTACATAATCATGTAAACATGCTTATAACAACATTATCACCAAAACTTATCCAAAACTCCATTAAAACTCAAATCAAAGACTAGGGTTTTTGAAGTTTATACCTTCCTTGGAGTAGATAAAGACATTGCTAAGCCTTGTATAGTCCATGAACATCCTTAACCAAGCTTAGATCATCCAAAAATCAAGAAAACCAAGAATTTTGTTCTTGATGTTACTATTCATCCTCCACTTTCTTGATTTTTTTGAAAATGGAAACAAAGGAGTTTGGACTTGAAATTTCTAGGAGATTAGTTTTATGAAATATAGAACTCACCTTAAAAATTTGAAGATTAAAATGGTTGGAAGTAGGTTTTTTATTTTGGAATTTAAAAAGGGCCGAATGAAAAAAAATGGAGAGTGTTTTGGTTGTTCTTGCTTGGTTGGCTTGAAATAATGCATAAAGTGATTTGTATTTGGTAATATCTCATCCAAGCTACTTTATTAAAGTGATGATGCATTGGATGATGTATTTTGTAAGGACAAGTGTTGATCATTGATTAATTTCATGCTAACTAGTAGTTAGTTTTTGCTAAGTACTAGTTTCATCTCTAAGTATGCTAGTTGCATGAGTCATCACTTGGTTTGCTAGATATTTTCTAGTGGCTTATGCATGACTCTTGCTTCCACTGCTTGTTTCTTTTGTCCGGTTATTGCTCGTTTCGATTGATCGTTCGGACGAATAACTAAGTAGTTTCACCTCTAGGGTTTACCGGGAAATTTCTCGATATTCATAATACCTTCCCCAATCCTTAATATAATCCTCGTGATGACCATGTAGGATATTTAATCTCGATACGAACTTAATCCGTAATCTAGGATTCGTTCGCTTTATTGATAAATCTCGTTATAACGTTTTAGCGGTTTCTAGAACGCTTGTTTCACTGCCTCAGTGGTTTCCTACCTTCATTCTTAAATCAAATATAATAACATCCCAAAATATCAAATCCTCAAAGTTAATATCTCAATTCTTGGATTATAATAATATTTAATCCACTGTCCGGTCAAATATTATACCGAAAAAGAATTTGGAATTTCTGAATTCCGATCGTCTCTGCATTCACTTATTTCCTCCGCGCATTACTAATATGACTTCGAAATATCCATATCACGTCCCGTACATAGGGTGGCGTGAAAAGTTTTCCAACTTACAAAATCACTATTCATCCACCAAATTACTATGCACGTACAGGAAACACTATGCACGTACGGGAAGCACTATGCACGTACGGGAAATACTATGCACGTATGGGAAACACTATGGACGTACGGGAAACACTATGCACGTACAGGAAACACTATGCACGTATGGGAAACACTATGCACGTACTCATTTCCCTTCAAAGATCCATTAGCTCCTTCCTGGATGGTAGATTATTCTTATCTAGGTCCTCAACCATCGAATTACTCTATTCTGACAATATACCAATGCATCAGGATCATTGTCCAAAGCAATATCCATTCATTACAATCATTGTTCTTTGAAACCACCATTCATTAGAGCTGGTGACCTTGTTGTCGGAATCATTGTTCCTCATTCTATCATTACTTAATAAAAAGTTTTAATTATATCCAAAATTTGGGGTTCTTACAATTAAAACAATTAAAGAGGAGGTAGGAACGGAAAAAACCTGAGTCCAATGCGTGACTGTCTCCTTAAAGCATATTAGCCCTCACCGTATGTGTGAGCGAATCGCCTCCCAGGATAAAATGGATTGCAGTGAGGCTACAGAAGAGCGTCACTCTCAACGAGCTTGAGTGTTGAGACGATCAAGAACTATCACCAGAGGAAGAGAAAAGGCTGTATATGAGATGGGGATATGTGTTTTCGAGTATTTAATCCTAAAGCTCTAGATGAGTATTTATAGGATGAGAAGACTTATACGCTACACAATTGTCTTAATTAATTAGCCGTGTTAATTAATTATGTTAAGGCGGTGGCAAAATATCCGTAGTAAAAACGAAATTGATTTACCGAATCAATAAATTCAAATTATAATTGAATCCATATTCCAACTTCCACTGCCCATGTTCTTTTCCAAATGACCTTTTTTTTGTGAAGCTTATCTAAATGACCTGTGACTGAACTTCAAAACGATATTAACCGGTACCGTGGCTATAGAATGAGTAGAAGTTGGGATTTTATATATTTGTTTGTACAATGTGACACATAACATGTGGATTTCGTAAACACAGGTCTTGTCTGGGACACCTTGTCGCGGAAGTAATGGACATTACACAGTAAGTCGGTTACTTTTTTTTCAAACCCGGTTTACTGCCGAATAACTAATCAAAATGTCTTCAACTGCGTAGTATGCTAGTATGTGCTAATTCATTTAAAGCAATTTATGTTCGTGGGATTTTGCTACTCTAAAACACGTTAATATATTCTTTTACTGAGTCATCCAAAAACTAAGAGGTGTTAGGAATCTGTCCGATTCCCGGCGAATACGGAAGCGATTTGGTAAATATGTGTGCTTAGATCCCATAAATATACGTGATAGTCATGAAGTAACAAACCAATAGTAAAAGAGACAAGAGATTTAACGTGGTTCGGCCCAGCCTACTAGACGGACTATCTAGCAGCTATATAGAGAGAGAAGAGAGAATTATGGTGTATTTGATAATGAAGGAGGTGAGGGGTATTTATAGGAGTATGTAGTAGGTGGTAGGTGGTGGTAGGTGATGGTAGATGAAGTTTGGCAAAGAAATGGTAGGCTGCCTAACAATCTCCCCCTCTTTCCAAACTCACAGCTCTTCACTTACACTCCATACCTGCGCCCTATTGGCACAACTCCAACTTTTCCTCGATCCGTATCATTCCCTACGACAGAACTCCCCCGAGTCCAAGACTCCAAACTATACCCTAGTTTGCACATTCATTCTCGAATGCCTACTTGCTATACGCACAAGTGTACCATTGACCTCTATTTGTCCAACTACATACATGTGAAGCAATCTGTTGTATAGACTCATACTCATTTGATTCACGTCTGCCAATCCCATATGTAGTCCATCACACACGCAACCCCAACTGCATATCAAACAAATCAACCTGTTGCATGGTTCACTGCTCACTTGATTCGTGTTGATCGATGCCCATATGCAGCTGCAACACACCAACTACTCGTTGATGTCGTGGAAGCCCTTCGACCAAGCATCCATCCCAACAGTTTTTGCACCATCGTCTAGACTGGAAGGCAATACAACCGCAACAGTAGCCTTCAAGTCACTCTTCCCTCGTGCACGAGATAACCAGATTTTCAAAGTTCCAATAAGTTCTGGCCACGTACTAATCAGACGATATATTCCCCCACGTAGCTCTCCCTTCATCCGAACCACACGGCCTCTTTTGATATTCATAGCTCCCCCTACTACAGAGCATCTATAGCCTTCTGAAGCTAACCGACCGATAGATATTAGATTCTTCCTCAGCTTAGGCACATATCTTACCCCGTTCAAGCTACAAACTATTCCATCGAACATTTTAATTTTCACAATTCCAATCCCCTTGATCTCACAAGTAGATCCATCAGCCAAAGAAACTGTTTCATTCTTTGTATCTTGGAATTTGTCAAAATGCTCCCTCTCGGAACATACATGATAAGATGACCCTGAGTCTAATATCTATTCTCCTATAGAACTAGTGCCTCGATTGAAGACGGTGCAAACATCTTCACAATCGAGAGTAACCACAACCAATGATGCATCTGGATCCTTCTCATTAAGCGGACAATTCGGCCTAATATGACCCCACTCCTTGCAACCAAAGCACTGCATGCCCTTTTCACTATATCTGGATTTACCCCTGCTATTGGTAGATCCTCTCACAGCACCCCTTCCTCTATTATTTTGACTATGCAAAGCTAAAACTGTCATTCCGTCCTTGTCACCATCCTGGTTCTTCCTTCCAGCATTTGACAAAAGTGCTGACTGAACCTCCTCCATTTTTAACGTGTCCTTTCCGTACAAAATGGTTGTGACTAAATGATCGAATGACTCCGAAAGCGAAGTAAGAAGAATAAGGGCCTTATCTTCTTCCTCCAATTTTACATTAACCTTTTCAAGTTGATCAACAATACCATTAAACACATTCATGTGCTCAATAACATTGCCTTGAGCTGCCATCTTCAGCTTGTATAACTCGCGCTTCAGATTTAACTTTGTAGTCAAGTTCTTCCCGAGATACATTGTCTCCAACTTTGACCATAATTCCTTTGGCGTGCTTTCGTCAACAACATTATTGATAATGTTATCAGCAATGCATAGTCTGATGGTACTCATGAATTGCGACTCAGCATCCTCTCAATCTTCATCGCTCATCTTTGTTGGCTTTCCCTCCTTCCCCTTCAAAGCCCTTGCTAGCTTCTGTTGGGTTAGGATATCTTTTACCCTTCTCTGCCAAAGAGTAAAACTTCCTTTACCATCATATGGGTTCACCTTGAATCTTCCAATACTTGCCATGATCTCTGTATGCACACACAAACCAATCCAAACAACTAAATCAATTTGCCAGGTAAGTGTAAGAAACAATGGGAGCACTTCCGTCAAAACGGTGCCTTATTAGACAACCACTTTTCTTAACGACTTTCCTTCGACACCAATAATTTAGACACAACTAGCTCTGATGCCAATTGTTAGGAATCTGCCCGATTCCCGGCGAATGCAGAAGCGATTTGGTAAATATGTGTGCTTAGATCCCACAAATATACGTGATAGTAGCAACAATACAGTAAAAGAGACAAGAGATTTAACGTGGTTCGGCCCAGCCTACATCCACATGAACAACAATTTCACACTAGATAAAAGAGATTACAATATCCGGGTATCCGGCCCCTGAATTTTATACAAAAATTCAGCCTTACAATACCTATTATGTATATCTCCAACTCACTGAAGTGTTTATCTCAAAACCTCCCCTATCACTGTTTCCCGACAACCTTTCCTTCGCTCCCTCTCTCAACCTGGACAGTGCCACACAACCTGATAGAAAGACCCCTGCAGCGGGACCACCTCCGATGGCTGCAGTCAGACCCAAGTATCCTAAGGAATAGTTTAGGCACGAGGACCTTCTATCCCGACACTTCCTGAAAACGAGCTAAACCGGCTCCCCTACTAGACGGACTATCTAGCAGCTATATAGAGAGAGAAGAGAGAATTATGGTGTATTTGATAATGAAGGAGGTGAGGGGTATTTATATGAGTATGTAATAGGTGGTGGGTGGTGGTAGGTGGTGGTAGGTGATGGTAGATGAAGTTTGGAAAAGAAATGGTAGGCTGCCTAACAAGAGGATACCCCTCCCCCACCCAAAAAAAAGGGAAAAAATCTTGGAAAGGTGTTGAAAGCCTGACTGATGCAGTGAAGAATTTACTATTGATGAGAAGAAAAGTCCACAACGAGGAAGAGAATATTAATGGATTCCCTAAAAAATACTCCCTCCGTTTCATTCATTTCTATACATTTTTTTAAGTGTCTGTCACGTATTTTAAGGTGCATAAGTAGTATAGTTCCATAACTTATTTTGAAATTATTTTTTTTTCTATAAAAATAGGATTGTTCTATTTTTATACAAAAAGAAAAAAGGAAATTGTAGAAATAAGTTATGTAACTATAGTAGTTAGGAGCCTTAAAATGCGTGTCACGTCCCCGTCCCCCAATGTATAGAAATCATTGGGACGAAGGGAGTACCATTTTTTTTGTGAAGTAATAGTTGTCTAAATCCAACAAAAATTAATCAAATATTAGGACATATTCTAGGATACGAACACCCTCCAATCCAATAAAATCCAATAAAAGTGTTATTATAAATACTTCAAGAACTAATGTGCATGATTAAAAATTCAATGAAAATGTCCTAATAATATTGTTCAAGAACTAATGTACACATACCCTAACTCAAAAAATGTCATACTAAAATAATTTAACTAATCTTCTCGACCAAGAACTAAGATCAATTGTACGTATTCAAGAAGCATGTTGGCGAATTAAGATCTATTATTAGTTTTGTATTAGTTTGATTATTCTGCTTGGAAGAACTTAGAGCATCTCGGTTGCCAAGAGATTGTCAATGTTGACGTGATATGTCATTTTTGATTGGTTGTCTATTGGAGTTGGTAAATTGCTCAAAGGTTATCAATCAAAGTTGCCAACTTTTGGCAAATTCCCAAATGATTAAAACGCATATATAATTACAAAAAGTATTTATCTTGAATAGTTATTATAGTTTATGAGTTTTGTAGAATATGAATATAGAACTACATAGGCAATATTTAGAGGTTGCTAATTATTGGAGTGTTTTTAAATAAATGTTACCAAAATTGATATGGAATTGATATGGAAGAATGATAAAATAAAAAATTCATTGATGAAATGATGTGGCAAGATTGGCAATTATTTTGATAATTCGTTATTGAAAATGCTCTTACATTTGGATCACAAAAAGTTAGTAGTGTGACGAAATATGGGAATGAAATTAATAAAAAACTACCAGTTATTTTCCACACGAATCTGACATATGTGCATTCCTTGGAGACGGACTACCTCTAACTTTTAAGGCTGCCAAAAGATTTCATTTTTACAGACATGTATTCCGTACTTCTTGACTTTTATTAATCAAAATAATCACTTTGATCTCAATAAAGGTTGATGTTACTAATAATCACTTTGATCCCAATAAAGGTTGGCAGTTCCTTGAATACTAGTACAAAATAACCAGTCATTATTATAACCTGGTACTGGGGCATATAATAATCAAAGAACTTTAAAGTTAGTTAACATTGGGGTATTTGGGGGATTTTTTTTCTAAAATAAATCACCTTATTTTAAGATAAATTTAGAGATTTCTAACTTTTTCCTGAAAAAAATTAATTTTTTTTTTGCAACTTATAGAATCTCATACATACATTAAATACTTGTATAAAAAAAATATCAATATATGAAATTTTTATCCGAAAATAAGTTCATAAGAGCAACTCCAATAGATATCCTTATTTTGGTTCCATAAAATATAATTAAATAATAATTACCTAAAATATAGGGAATGAAAAAGCTATTTTACTCCAATGGGATCCCTTATATGATTACTAGGGCTGCAAATTTTTGGTTTCGGGTCGGGTCAGCAGACTCGGGTCACAAATTTGACCCGACCCGAAAATTTAATGGGTCCAGGTGCTCAACCCGAACTCGACACGAATGGGTTTCGGGTGGGTTTCAGGTAACCCGACCCGAAAATTTAACTTTTTAAAATTTTAAAAATTATTTATATCAATATATTAGAAATAATATTTATTGAAATAATATATATATATATATATATTAAAAATTATATATATTAAAAATTATATATATATATATATATATATATATATATATATATATATATATGAGAAAAAGGAACATGAGATATATCTCAGATAACTTTCCTTAGATATGAAATAAATTCTTTAACATTTATTGGGCCCGCAAGGTTAATTAGTAAAATTTTAAACAAATCTTGATTTTACAAAATTGCCCATCCCATATTTACATATAAAATACATATATATCAGGGAATTTACCTAAGATGTATCTTAGGTTCCCTACTATATATATATATATATATATATATATATATATATATATATATATATATATATATATATATATATTTCGTGTTACCCGAACCCAACCAGATTTTTTCAGGTAAAGTTAGGGTCACCCCGAAACCGTCCCGAACCCGAAAAATATAAACCTGAAACCGATCATACGTGTCAGGTTCATGTCTCTGATCCAAAATTGCCAACCCTAATGATTACCTATATTTGAAAAATAGTACTTAATATTCATCGTAATCTTGCCTTTGAGCAACATATGGTAGCTTTTGTTGCTTGAATGTGAGCAATGAAGAATAAACAAAAGCCCTGAGCCGAGTCAGCAGCATATAATAGGGAACCATATTCATTCCCCACATATAGGTAAGCTCTTTCTCTCACCTAAAATATTTTGGTAAGGATCTGCGGCGTTGAAGTGGTGATTTTAATGTCAAATCCCTATACTTGGCAGCGTTGAAGCGGTGATTTTAATGTCAAATTCCTATACTTGTCCACCTGGCTGAAATATTGGTAAGGAGCCTGGTGTATTGGAGATGCTCTAAGAGCATCTCCAACCATCATCACCTGTTAGCTAAAATGTCTAGGTGACACTATGATATACATATTAGCTAAAAAATATACCTCTCCAACCACAAGACCTGTTAGTAAAAATTATAGATATCCTTTATTTCATCTTCTATATCTGTTGAGTCTGTAGTCATTATCTAAAATATCTACGTCACTTTTTTACCTTATTTAAATTATATTCATGGTGAAGTAACGATAAAGGTGAACCAAAATAACAATAAAATACTGTTTTTGAATTATAGCTAACCATTATTGCTAACACCATTGAAGCACAATGTGTTACAGGTTCAACAAATTTTAGCTAACACTAATTTTAACTAACCATTATACCTAGTACCGTTGGAGATGCTCTAAGGACTTAAAATAAGTTGAGCCAAATAGGCTCATTGTTAGTAGTATTAGGCTATTAATTGATATTCTTAATTGATATTCATGAAATGATGATAGGGTACATTACAAAAAAGTAGAGCTCTTTTTAATATTAAAAGAGTGTTCTTCATGGGGGCCCATTTTAATGAAAATAATATTTTTATTTTATTTTCTTTAAAATGGCCCCGCCAAAGATACTTTTTTAATACTAAAAGAGTAAGAGACACAGAAAAGAGTATGACGAAAAGAACGGAGGATCCGGACTCATTACAAAACGAGGAAATAATTAGCTTAGTCCACAAATTGCTAGATTTATCAGTTAATTTAACTACGAATCAGTAGAAACGACATCGCTACTCCCTTTACCGAGACAATGATGACTTCGAAATTCGCATAAATTTTTTATAAATTAATATCATTGGAAGTGATAAATTTTATTAATTTATAGAGATTATTAATTAATTGAAATTAAATTTATATTTTTGCTATTATATTTGAACTACAAATTCATATTAAAAATATTAACTTATCTTGATATCGAATATTAATTTAAGAAGATTTTACTGTACCACAGTTGTGTTGTGTTAAAGAAATTCTAACCAGTATTGAAACAGTTTCGATATTGAATATAAAATAACTATAATCATAGATATGGTGCCATATCATAAAAATATGGATCCTAACTTGCTATTAAATAACATATCTATGATATGTTGCCTTCTATACTATTATATAATAATCGAAATATTAAAAGTTTTGATACCTATTTTTGATATTTTGTAAATTTACTTATTTACTCTTAATAATAAAGAAAAATATATATGATATCTATAATATTAAAACACCTAAAATAACTATTATATAATAAACGAAACATTAAAATTTTGGTACCTATTTTTTGGTACTTCGTGAATTTACTTATTTACCCTTCATTATAAATAAAAATATATACAATATCATTACTGTTAAAACATCTAAAATAAATAATAACGTAATATAATTAATAGTAATTAGTCTATTGCCTTTTTCACATTACTTTTAGTTGAAGATATTACCTTTTATAAACACCTAAAAACAGCAAACGTATCATATCTTCCAATCATTAATATTTCCTTTGAAATTAAAACATGGTACCTTTTTTTATTTAAAACTAATCTTACAATCATTAATATATGCCCAAAAATCTTCTATACTATTATATTAAAGTCGAAAGATTGAAAGTTTATCGGTTTAGTTTTCAGTTTGATTATCCTAATTATTAAACTATCTATACTATCATATGAAAACCGAAACATTAAAAGTTTGGTCGGTCGGTCGGTCGGTACGGTACCTGTTGATTTTACTTATTTACCCTTACATAATTACAGATAAAATCTATCCTATTAACTAATCAATTTCCTTTTTGTGACGCCCCCAGATCCGGGGTCGGAGATCTAGGCGCTCACGGTCCATTTTCCATTAGTAACATACCTGCTCTTGCACATAATATATATAACACAGCCATCGATCCCACAATAAACTCACACCACACTCACACACACAGGTTAGAGCCTCAGAAACGTCACACATTGATTAAACAGTAATAAAGTTATCAGAGTTATTACAGACCGAATTAAATAGTATTTATGCTACCAACAACACTTAAACGTACTAACAAAAGCTGCCAACCAATCCGGCTAATGGGGCCTACCGGTGAAATCTCAAGTGGTGGCTCGGGCCTAGTCACCTGCTTTCGAACAGTCTGCCTGGGTCTTGCAATTTCGCTTAGCTGTTGTGTTTGTAAAATTTGAAAACAAGCAAGAGTGAGCAACTATAGCTCAGCAAGAAATATATATAAGATAGGCAATATAACATCTCATATGATTGGCAGTTGATATATTTGTTTGTATCAATCAGTTATAAAATCACTTGTCATAGTTGATAAATCTCGAAGGTGCAACAATATGTGCCCTTGTTTTCAAAATAAACTTGCAGTTCTAGATACTGCATTGAATCAACATTTCTCATCAAAATAGAACACTATCAGCAACTTGGCACAAAAGCCTAAGAAGCAGTGTCAAAGCATTTTTCCAAAATGGAGGAATGGGACTTAAAGAAAACATAAAAACCTGACAAGGATTGACGATGATCAGTCGCCACATCCAAGTCCAATAATCCGCGGGTCTTCTCTACCGGTAGAAGGATAGAAACTACATCCGTAACTATCCCTCGGGTGAAAACTACATCCGTAATCACCCTCGATGAAAACTACATCCGTAATCATCCTTCGGCAACACCTGGGCCGGAATAATAAGTGATGGACCGCCTGGCTCACGACCGCTTACACATCCCGGGAATCGTTCGTCAACGGTTCCCACACCTGCCAGAGTCCCTTTTTCTTTTCTTTTAAAACTTGATTTTGATTGAAAACAAAGTAGTTGAGGTCCGACATCAGTCGACCGATGATTCTTGAAATCATACAAGAAGCAGAATCTGACCGGGGGTTTTTGAAAATGTTTTGAGTTCGAAAGAGTTCGAGTTTGAAAGTATTAAAAAGTATCTTGGATTAACTTTGTCTTTAAATAATGAACAGTAATTAATAAATAATATTTTAAGATTTAATATTAATAATTAATAAAATAATTATTCGATGAAATAAACTCTTAATCCAAGATAGGGTTTCGGGTATTTACGAAGATATAATAATAGTTATTTGAGTATACGATACCACCCGAATGACCCTTCGGGTTTTCGCAATCTAGATACGATATAATAATATACCGCTCCCCGGTAAATAGTATATACGGACCGCTACGACCTCTATTGCTAGAGTCGTCCGAAGAAAACATTTCAATCTAAGTTCAAGGGGTAAAAGCATACATGTACTTGTTCAATCTCAATTGTATCAATACTTCGATAAACATAGCATTTGATATAATTTGGAAACTACAAACACAACAGTGAAAATCCTTGTATAGGGATAAGTTTTGAAAAGTAAACTTGCCTTGGTTTGGTTGGGGTGGTCGAGCGTGCGGATTCGAACGATCTATACATAAACAATAATCGTTCGTTAGTATCTTAACAATATCTCTTTAATTACGGGGTTTTAAGGAGGTACGAAATTAACTTAACGACTTCGTCTTATGACTCCCTAGCCCCACTATAGGTCCATGTCATCACTCGATTACGCTCGTCACTTACTCGACTTAATTTAGTTACCACGTTCGAATCATAACCACTAACCCTAGAACCATGTTCCACTAATCGACTTTTTCCATTGCGCGAATTTTACTCTAGCATTTTTATAAAATCCAAAAATTCATATTTTAATCCAATTCCTTTTGGGTGGTCTTCACCACTGCATTACCTACATTCTCAAATTTTTCCATGATCCCAAATATATTTTAAGGTGTTTAAACAAGGTTCACAAGGGGGTCACTTAATGCAGTCCATAGTCCAGAAACAAAATTCACTCCTCCGGCCATAACTAAAAATCCACACATCACCTAGCTATGAACCTTACATTTCCAGAAACTACATTCAATTATCTTTCCAACAATATAAGGTAGGACATCAGGGGACATCATTTGGGGGTTCAAAATCGTGCTACAACACAGATCAAAGTTCCTGGACAAACTCAGCAAGCTCAAATTACTTAGATCAACCATTTTTCATACTTCCATAACATAATCACCACTTAATACACTTAGATCATGGTTCATAACACTCATGGAGATATATATATTAACCATAGTCATAAAAATCACAATCTCAACATCAAAACTCAAGATCCATGCTATCCAATACATATACATCCAAGATTAGTCCTAAAACTCATGGATCTACTACCATACTATATAAACAATACATAACCAAGGGGGTTTGAGATTTGTATACCTTCTTGAGTAGCTAAAGACCTTGGATAAGCTTTACAACAACTAAGAACACTTGGATGAGCCCTCACAAACCTTAATCCTTCAAGATCTAAAAGATAACAACTTATGTTAACACCCCTCTAAACTTTCAACAATTTTTATCTCAAGAATCAATGGATGGAATGCTATGAAATTGATACCAAACCTCTATTATAATGCAAGGAAGCCCTAGGATTTTTGCTTGAGGTTGTAGATGAAGAAATGTTGGAGAGAAAATCTCTCTCTCTCTCTCTCTCTCTCTCTCTCTCTCTCTCTCTCTCGCCTTGTAGTTCGGCCGAGAGCTCTAAAAAGGGGGGGGGGAGAGTGTTTTCTTGTGTTTTGTTTTTGAAAGGTAATGAAATGATAAGTAGGATATGTATTATTGTGGGTATTAGGTGTAGTTCACATGTTGCCAAGCTAGAGTCTAGGTTGTCTCCCCATGCCCTATTGTCCCCTAGGTACATCACCCATCACACATGTCACTATTCACTTCTACTTTATGCTTTCTAGTTTCTTTTCCTAACTAGCTAGTTACATGGCACTTGCATGTAATTTCTTTCCTTGTAATATTATTCTCCCACCAATGATTGTCATTTAATCCTTACTTCGTATCGTATCTTAATTATTCTCTCGTAATAATATTTCGTCGCGTAGAGATTTCCCTTATAATTCCTTAAGGACTTATTGTGTAAATTCCTCGAATGTTCATAATTCCTCGTCATAACTCTTAATAAATCCTTTAATATTCTAACCATTCTCAAATCCCAAGTTTTATAAATATTACTAACAGCAAGACTCTTGCCTTCACAATCTCTCCGTATATCTTACATAATAAATGCAACAACGTAGTTTCTCAGACAATCAATTCTATTAATCAACAGGGATGACTAGAAAGGTTCCATAATGATAATGTCACAAGATATTAAATAAAAGGAAATATTACCAAAAATTAGGGTTCTTACACTTTTTCACGTTAAACATACTATTTTTTCTATTTTTCAATAACTAAATAATTTCTTTTTTCAGGTAAAATATAATATCTTTTATATTTTATCTAACTAAAATTTCTTCATTACTAATCAATTTCCTTTTTTAGGTTAAATATATTACCTTTTCCATTTTTCAATAATTACATAATTTCTTTTTTAGTTAAAATACAATATCTTTTATATTTTATCTAACTAAAATTTTTTCTTTTTTAAAAACATTACGAACAATTTTGTTTAATAAAATAACATAATTATATTATAATTACTAGGAAAATACTAAATCCAGAGCAATATTTTTATATCCAGAGCAGTTTGTTGTGAAAAGACAAAAATACCCTTGTTTTTGTGAATGCAAGAGGTAGACTTGGTTTAACATAAGAGCATTTTTGTCTTTTCAGAGCAAGCTGCTCTGGATATAAAAAAATTGCTCTGGATTTATCATTTTCCTAATTACTATTAACTAATCAATTACCCTTTTGAGTCAAAACAAGTTACCATTTCTTTTTTCTTTAACTAAAATCTCTCCTTTTCCAATTACATCACGGGCAGTTTTCTTTTTCAGCAAACTATGTTACCATTTATCTCTTCTATAATTAAAATATCTCTTTTTTCAATTATATCACTGGCGGTTCTATTTAATAAAAATAATAATAATGTTATAATACTAATAATTAACTAATTACTTTTTTAGCTAAAACGTACCATTTTTTCTAATTAAATTTTTTTTCTATAAATATCACGGGCAGCATTAATTCTCATTTTCTAAAATCACTACGAGCAATTTCATTTAGTAAAATAACATAATTAAATTATAATTATTATAAACTAATCAATTACCTTTTTCACCTAAAACATGTCACCTTTTTAATTTTCACGTTACCTTTTTTATTTTCTCTAAATAAAATATCTATTTTTCCAATTATATCACGGGCAATTCTGTTTAATAACATAAAATAATAATATTATAATGCTAATAATTAACCAATTACATTTTTCAGCTAAAACATATCATTTTTTCTATATTTCTAACTAAAATTCCTCTTTTTCTAGAAATATCACGTGCAACATTAATTTCTTCTTTTCTAAAAACATTAAAAGCAATTTTATATAGTAAAATAACATAATTAAATTATAATTACTATAAATTAATTAATTACCTTTTCACCTAAAACATGATACCTTTTTAATTTTCTCTAACTAAAATCCCTCTTTTTCCAATTATATCATGTGCATTCTATTCGATAAAATAAAATAATAATTATATAAATACTAATAATTAACCGACTACCTTTTTCAAATGAAACCTATCACCTTTTCTATATTTTCTAATTAAAATCCCCATTTTCTAAAAATATCATATAACATTTATATAATTGTTATCAAACAATCTTATTAACAAATTTAAGCCTCCAAAATTTATGTTTTAAAAAAATTAATTCAAATTAATGAAAAAAATTCTTATAATATTAAAAAAAATCCTTGCATTGCATGGGTTTTAAGCTAGTATCATAAATATAAGATCCATATTAATATTTGGCATTAACTTGCTATAATTAAAAACGTGCCAAATATTAATATGAATCTTATATAAACCTAAATACGGATAAAAAATTTGAAAATAGGAAATTCATTGTTTAAAATGAAGTTAAAAATTTCATACGAACCATTACCAAACCTCATATGCAGCAATTTATATACTAGGGTTTCATGTGTCTGAGGATTACAAATTTTAGGGTTATTTGTGTAAATTATTGATAAAAATTTGATATTTACAAAAATGACCCTGTGGGACCCAGGTAATATTTGGGAGATCCATGAGGTTGTCCTCAGGCCAATTTTTCTCTTTATAATATACTAGCCTATAACCCGTGCAAAGCACGGACTACCATATATTATTATTATGAATTAATACATAAATTATTTAATTTAATATAAATTTTAATTTATTTTAATAAATTTTATTAGTAATTTTAAATTTAAATATGTTCCATACTTAATTTCATCACATAAATAAATATCATTAATTTAACGTTATTTTTAAATTTATTTTAAATATCTTGAATTCAAAAAAAAATTTAAAAATTATTTAGTGTTTTATAACCTAAAATCGTAGAAGAAATAATCGTAGCAAGAAATGTGTGTAGGCGATGATTTTAATCGAAATATAATTGAAAACGTTTATAATTCTATAAAACATATGTTTTTTATTTTTAATAAATATATATAATTTTACAGAATTTGGAATTTTTTACACGTTATTTTAATAAAAAAAAACAAAAAACAAATTAAAATGTATTTAATTTTAATTAAAATTAAAAAATATTTCGATTATATTTCCATTAGAATTATCCACCAACACCCAACTTCTCTTCAGACTCTTTCGAGAACCAATATTTTTTAAAATCACTATAAACAATTTCAATATAAAAATTTATTAATAAGTAAACAAATTAAAAAAAGGAAAAATAAAAGAAAAAAAAATATACTATCTATATGTAGTATACTTTTATAAGGAAAATATGGTTGTTGGTTAGTTAAAACCTTTCTAAAAAACTTATTCGCACTTCTAAAAAAACAAATTAAAATATATACTATAATTTACTTAAAATAAAATAAAACACATAATTTACGTAAATACTCTCAACTGAAATTCAACTACATGGTCTTTCAATTATATTTTTAATATAATTTTTTTAACTTGATATTTTTTGGAAGGTGTTAACAATTTTTTTGGAAGGCGTTAACCAACCAATCCGTACAAAACACGGGCTATTATCTATTATTATTATTAATTAATTAATATATTAATTATTTGATTAATAGAAAATTTTAATTTATTTTAATTAATTATATTAATAATTTTAATTTATATATTTTTCATACTTAATTTCATGACATAAATAAATCTCATTTAACGTTAGTTTTAATTTTATTATTAAATATTTTAAAATTCAATAGATATTTTTAAAATTTATTTATTGTTACCTAGAATAATAGAAGAAAGAATCGTATAAGTTTGTGCGGGGGTGATTCTAATCAAGACATAATTGA
Source organism: Saposhnikovia divaricata (assembly GCA_036435485.1). NCBI lineage: Eukaryota > Viridiplantae > Streptophyta > Magnoliopsida > Apiales > Apiaceae > Saposhnikovia > Saposhnikovia divaricata. The sequence goes on from CM071594.1 coordinate 198,239,428, forward strand.
AAACATTTATAATTTTATAAAATATGTGGTTTTTTATTTTTAAAAAATTACATACTCTCTCTTCCGTTCCATTTATGTTGATGAAACAAATTAAGGGTTAAATATGTTAAGTTTTTCTAAATATATAAACAATTGAGAATAAGTTTGACAGTTTTCACTTGATTGTTAAATATGTGTTAAAATTTTATTGTTTATTATATAATTTTAGATTGTCTTTACTTTGTTGATTTATAATTTTTTGTAAATTTGTTAATAAATATTTGATTTTATTTCAAATATAATTGAAAGAGTATGTAATAATTAAAGAGTTTGTTATTAAGTTAAATATGTAGTTTATTTTTTGCAAAATAAAATTTTATATGCATTTTTACTTATTTTTTATTTTTTGGAAAGTGTTACTATACTTTTTGGGAAGGTGTTAACCGACCAACCGACCAACAATTATACCCCGTTTCGCTTATGATAGTATAGTATAGAAAATTTTAATTTATTTTAATTAATTATATTAATAATTTTAAATTTATTATATTTTTCATACTTAATTTCATGACATAAACAAATATCATTTAACGTTAGTTTTAAATTTATTGTTAAATATTTTAAAATTGAATAGATTTTTTTAAAATTTATTTATTGTTACCTAGAATAATAGAATAAAGAATCGTAGAAATAAGTTTGTGCGGGTGATGATTCTAATCAAGACATAATTGAAAACATTTATAATTCTATAAAATATGTGATTTTTTATTTTTAAAAAATTACATACTCTCTCTTCCGTTCCATTTATGTTGATGAAACAAATTAAGGGTTAAATATGTTAAGTTTTTCTAAATATATAAACAATTGAGAGTAAGTTTGACAGTTTTCACTTGATTGTTGAATATATGTTAAAATTTTATTGTTTATTATATAGTTTTAGATTGTCTTTACCTTGTTGATTTATATTTTTTTGTAAATTTGTTAATAAATATGTAATAATTAAAGACTTTGTTATTAAGTTAAATATGTAGTTTATTTTTTGTAAAATAAAATTTTATATGTATTTTAATTTATTTTTTATTTTTTGGAAAGTGTTACAATATTTTTGGGAGGTGTTAACCGATTAACCGACCAACCTATTATACCCTGTTTCGCTTATAATAGTATACTAGCCTATAACCCGTGCGATGCACGGCTTTCTTAAAATTAAATAATTTTTTATTTATATTTTAATAATTATTTATCTCATATATATTCCTTAATATAATATTGGCATAATATATATTATTTAATAATAATCGTTTAATTATATGATATAAGTATTCGAATTATGACTATCATAATAATATAAATATAAATGGAAGTATCGTTGATATGGGTTAAAAGTAAGCCCTAAAGACACATTTAATGTGGCATTAATTAGACCCGGAATGGTCCAACGTGGGGCCCACCAGATGGGCCCAAACCCTATTTATAACACTAATTTCGTAATTAATATTAAGGGTAATAAACAGCTCAGCAAATAAGAGTCAAACAAGGATATTACTCTTGCCTTACTTAGCCTCCAAGATACATATTTCAACATGGAAACTGATTCCTATAAGGAAGAGATCTAGAACCTTCTTCAAGGAAGACTTATCCACCAAGTCTCTGACTCCTACCATAATTCTAGGGCTTCTCAGCCTATATAAAGGGTCTAACCCCTCATCTCAGAACCACGTTTTTGGGCAGAGCTCAATACGTCACTTACGTCTTGGCTTAATCTTCGAATAAGGACATACAAGCCACTGCGTCCTAGGTGAGCTCTCGCCGCCTTAGCCTCGAGGGCACCATCACCTAGAACTACGTTGGCTTGATTCTCTAGTAATACAGAGATACGTAGGCATCTTGTGAGGACCGATCAGTCTCGAACGCAAGAACAGCCATTAAAGCTCGAAGCTCAACCACCCTTGCATTAATTACAAATCATAACCTAGTTTTTATTCCACAACATTTGGCGCCGTCTGTGGGAAGACAACATCAACCATGATTAGCACACGAAGAACTGCACCAAGCTCTACCGAAGCTTTACCAATCAGCTTCGCTTCGCCTCTTACCTCTGGGACAACCACGTTTGAACAAGGGACGATCCCCCAAACTCAAGTTTCTCAGCCTCCAGGGACGAATCCCCCTGCTGGGAGTACGCTGCCTATGGTTGTCCATCCAGATCAGGGAACCAACTATCTTCAGATGGTGATCTCTCCCCTGGTTGATCCTAATCACCCTCCATCTGGGGTACAGATCCATACTACGGATCTCCTCATGAATACGAACCCAATGTATGGGCTGCCCAACTACCCCCCTGTTCGAGAACCTGGACCGAGTGGTCATGCTTTGCAGATCCGAGATCGCGAGTACCTAGACTACTCCGGCCCCTATACTACTGATTCGACATCTGAGGATGACGATGATGACCGTGACGAAGCCCCAAGGAGGCGACGTGCTAGTAGAGAGCCCCGAAGGAGGGCCCGAAGAATCCATGATGGACCTCCACAAATGACTGAAGAAAGGATTAAGGCTCATGAGGCTGAGATCCAGAGGCTGAAAGATGATGCCGCCAGAGAGCAAGCAAGGCAGAATCAAAGTCTGCATCGACCTCCTCCAATCTCAGGAAGGGTTCCCGTCATAGATCTGGAGAGGTCGTCTACGAGACGAAGAAGGGCCGATACCTCAACTGAAGGAGCAACGAGGGCGGAAACCCCCAGAAACAACCCCAAGGATCTGATGCCGCTAGATCTTGATGATCCAACACCTCCGTTCACTGAGGAGGTGATGAATGCCCGCATCTCAAAGAAATTGAAGATGCCGACGATCAAAGCCTATGATGGAATAGGCGATCCTGAAACTCATGTCAGGACGTTCACAGCTGCACTACTGCTGCAACCTGCTAGTGACGCCTTAAAGTGTAGGGCGTTCCCTCAAACCCTGTCGGGTATGGCTCAAAGGTGGTATAGCAGGCTACCTACAAATTCGATTGGCTCTTTCAAGGAGTTGAAGAATGCCATTGTTAGCCAATTCATTAGTGGAAGAGTTCATGAAAAACGTTCTGCATCCCTCATGTATGTGGTGCAGGGGAAGAACGAGAATCTAAGGGGTTATCTCAAGCGATTCACCAAGGAGACATTGAATATTACAGATCTGGAGAATAAAGTGGCCATGGTAGCCTTGGAACATGGAACCACTGATCCTTTCTTCAAGAGGTCTTTGGCAAAGCATCCTCCTGAGAACATGGCCGAGCTCCAACAAAGGGCCGACAAGTATATCAAGGCAGAGGATAGCATGAAAAAAGAAGCTGCTGGAGGCAATTGTAAGGGCTCCAATGACTTTAAGAAACGGAAGAAAGAACAAGAGTATGATGCTAGGGACAAGTATCCCCGGACTAGCAAGGATTCTGAATCACCACCGAAGAAGAGTTTGGGACCAAGATTCAACGACTATGCAAGACTGAATGCTCCTAGGAGTCAGATCTTGTTAGATATTGAGAAAGACAAAGATTTTCGATGGCCGAAGCCACTTAGGGGTGATCCCGCGAAGAGAAACAAGGATCAGTATTGTAGATTCCACTGCGATGTGGGGCATGATATAGATGATTGTAGGCAGTTGAAGGATGATATTGAATTCTTGATCCGAAAAGGAAAGCTGAACAAATTCACTAAGGGTGATGATCATGGAACTCAAAGGAGGGATTATGATAGAAGAGACAATGATAGAAGGGATGATGATCGAGGTCGGGATCGTAACCCACAGCCCCGAGGGCCAGTTATTAACATGATTTGGGGAGGCCCGACAGCGGCCGGTACCACCCGAAACTCTCGAAAGGCGTATGCCAGAGAAGTGATGCACATCGTGGGAGAAGCCCCGAAGCGTGCCAGGACTGAGATAGCAATTGGTTTCGATGACTCAGACCTCGAAGGGGTGAAGTTTCCCCATGACGACCCGTTGGTCATAACCCCTGTGATTGGGAACTCGGAAGTGAAGCGAGTCTTGATGGACAATGGAGCTTCCGTTGACATTCTGTTTCATGATACATTTGGGAAGATGGGGTACAATGATTTTCAATTGACCCCCAATAACATGCCTATATATGGATTTAATGGAGTAGATTCCAAAGTTGAAGGGACTATTCAGTTGCCTATAACTATTGGACAGGAGCCCAAGGAGGCCATTCAGATGTTGAACTTCTTGATAATCAAGGCGGTTTCAACGTACAACGCTATTCTCGGAAGGACTGAACTTCATGCATTCAAGGCTGTTGCCTCAACGTATCATATGAAGATCAAGTTCCCAACCAGGAATGGCGTTAGAGAACATAAAGGTGATCAAAATATGGCACAAAGCTGTTATGTAGCCTCGTTAAGGCCTAATAGAGTCGGGGTGCAAGTCCTTCCAATTGAAGACATGGATGTCCGCAGAAGAAAGGAACACCAAAAAGGCCATCAGAGGACATCACACAGAAGCCTTGGACAGCCATTGAGGCTAAGGCGTTAACTGACTTCGTGGTTGAATGTACCATTGGTAACCAAGAAGTCGGGGGGCAGGAGGTAGTACCCCAAGCAGGAAGTGAACTTCAGAATAAGAATGATGATACCAGAAGGAATGGTGGACGCTCTATTTTGATGGAGCATCAAAAACAAAATCAAGTGATGCAGGCCTAGTCTTGCAATGCCCCGATGGGCTCAAGTTATCCTAGTAGGACTTAGCTTCATCTAGTAGAAGCAGAAATAAGGTTCATTGAAACCATTGCAGAGCATGTTGCTCCGAGTAGGATAATAGTACTCTATCACCCGATGAGTGCAAGTCAAGGATGAACGAGTACCGAAAATAAAAGAATAACGAATGGAAAACAAACAAATGCATAGGTGAAGATCCTAAAGGGTCAAAGCCATGAAAGGCCGAGGATGTTAAGGACTAGATACTCTTCAATACTTATTAAGGACCTGGATCAAGGATCCAAGGATGAAGGCCAATAGATAACCTTAAGCAAGGATTAAGAAGTTCAAGCAAGCTCTCGTCTCAGAAGTTTAAAAGGCAAGAAGCCAACGGGATTGCATTTATCGAAATCTATATCGAGGAATCAACCCCGAATCCTAGGTTGAAGAACAGAAGCTGTTAGCCATGAAGGCCAAGGTTAGTTATGAATGCCAAACTTGAGGGGGGGTCATGAACCTCCAATTAAGATCCAAAGGTTGAAACTTCATGTTGACTTGAAAACCAATATGTAATTTTGAAAACCTCCTAGAGAAGGTTCAAGACCTCGTGGGGCTAACCAGAAACCCCCTGGCCTTGGACCAGCAGCTCTGATAGATATTTCGGTGATTTAAAACACCATTGAGATTGAAAACCCTTGATCCCAAACTTTGGCGTTCAACCTTTGAACATCGAAGTTCAACACCCAAGACCAAGACAAACATTGAAGCCATGACGGCCAAGCGAGCTGAGAAGTTACTTATATGGGATCATCTTTGAAAGAACCCCTGAAGGGCAAGTTGATAGCATTCTTGCAAGAAAATATCAATGTGTTTGCTTGGACTGTAGCTGATATGCCAGGGATTGATCCCCAACTCATAACTCACAAGTTGAATGTTGATCCGGGGCGGAAGATAATAAAACAGAAAAGAGAAATTTTGCTCCTGAAAGGCAGGAGGCCATTAAACAAGAAGTTGACAAACTCTTAGAGGCTGGGTTTGTTGAAGAGCTTCAGTTTCCCGAATGGTTAGCTAACCCGGTGATGGTCAAGAAAGCGAATGGAAAGTGGAGGATGTGTATAGACTTCACTGATTTGAATGATGCATGTCCAAAGGATTGTTTTCCCCTGCCAATGATAGACATGTTGATAGACGCCACAGCTGGACATGAGATGTTGAGCTTCATGGATGGGTTCAACGGCTACAATCAGATTAAGATGCACGAGGATGACATCCCTAAGGTATCTTTCATAACTGACTTTAGTGTTTTCTGCTATATTGTTATGGCTTTTGGTCTAAAGAATGCAGGAGCTACTTACAAACGATTGGTGAATAAGATATTCGCCCATCTGATTGGAAAAACCATGGAGGTCTATGTTGATGACATGTTAGTCAAGAGCCTACTCAAGGCAGATCACATTAAGCACCTCAGAGAGGCATTCGAAGTGATGAGGCACCACAAGATGATGTTGAATCCATCCAAGTGTGCTTTTGGCATTGGGTCTGGAAAGTTCTTGGGTTTGATGGTTTCGAAAATAGGCATAGAGGCCAATCCCGACAAGATCAAAGCAATCTTAGACATGGAACCACCCCGTTCTGTGAGGGACGTACAGAAGTTAACCGGCAGAGTGGCCGCTCTTGGGAGATTCATCTCTAAGTCTGGTGATAAGTGCTTGCCTTTCTTTCAAGCATTGAAGAAGGTGAAAATTTTTGAATGGACTAATAAAAGCCAAGAGGCCTTTGAACAGTTGAAGAAGTACATGGCCGAAGCCCCGTTGTTGGCCAAGCCAAGTCCCGGAGAGACTCTTTATCTGTATCTAGCAGTGTCTGAACAAGCATTGAGTATCATCCTTATTAAAGAAGAGAACAAGGTTCAGAGGCCCATCTACTATGTAAGCAAGGTGCTCCACGGAGCCGGGTTAAATTACTCATCCATCGAGAAATTTGCTTTGGTATTGATTATAGCTTCAAGGAAACTACGACCGTACTTTCAGTCACATAAAATCGAAGTCCTGACGGACCAGCAATTGAGGAACATATTGCACAGCCCGAAAGCAAGTGGAAGATTGATTAAGTGGGCAATAGAACTTGGAGAGTTTGACATCACGTATAAGCCTCGAACGGCCATCAAGGCTCAGGCATTGGCTGACTTCGTGGGTGAATGTACCATTACAACCAAGAAGTCGGGGGCAGGAGACGGTAACCACCCCTGAAAGTGGAGATAAAGATAAAGAACTTGTACCTGAATCAGAAGGAATATTGGGTGCTCTATTTTGATGGAGCATCAAAAACAAAATCTAGTGGCGCAGGTTTAGTAGCCCCGATGGGTTCATAGTTGAATACGCTTTGAAGTTGGACTTTCCTACTACCAACAATGAAGCTGAATATGAGGCATTGATAGCTGGCTTAGGCTTGGCAAGAATCATGAGGGTCAAAAATCTCAAGGTCTGTGGAGACTCAAGGCTTGTAGTATCACAAGTGAATGGCGAGTTTGAGGCCAAGGATGAAACCATGGCAAAATATCTAAGGATCGTGAAGGGTGTTATGACCCAATTTGAGGAATGCTATGTGGAGCACATCCCAAGAGAGGAAAACGTTAAGGCTGATGCCTTGTCCAAATTCGCTTCCTCTGAAATAGAGAATTATGCAGGGAGTGTTTACTTCCAGGTCTTGAAGGCCCCGTCCATCAACTCTAAGTTGATAGCACCAATTAATCTAGGAAGCTGTTGGATGGATCCCATCAAAGCTCACCTTGAAACTGGATGGCTTCCTGACGATGCCTTGGAGGCACGAAAGTTGTCAGTAAGAGCATTTAGATATGCCCAGATCGAAGGCATTCTCTACAAGAGATCGTTTGTCATCCCATACCTGAAGTGTTTAAGGCCCCATGAGGCAAGAGAAGTGCTGGAAGAAGTTCATGGAGGGATCTGTGGACAACACTTGGGGGGCAGAGCCCAGGCTCACAAGATCACTCGTCTAGGATTCTATTGGCCAGAGATGTTGGCTGATGCAAAAAATTATGTTAAGAGGTGTGAGAGGTGCCAAAAGCACGCTCCGATTGTAAGGCAGCCGCCTGAGATGTTGACCTCGATCAGCTCCCCTATTCCGTTTGCAATGTGGGGAATGGATATACTTGTTCCCTTTCCCGTAGCATCTGCACAAAGAAAGTTTTTGATAGTAGCCATCGACTACTTCACTAGGTGAATTGGGGCTAAACCCCTAGCCAAGATAACCACCAAGCAAGTTGCCAAGTTATTTTTGGAGAACGTGATCTGTAGATATGGAATCCCGCGAATCCTTGTGACGGATAATGGGACGCAATTCAACAATGAAGAATTCAAGAAGTACTGTGAGGAAAATGCTATTGATCTTTGTTTTACTTCAGTAGCACACCCGCAAGCTAATGGACAGGCAGAGATAGCCAATCGGATAATCCTTGATGGACTGGAGAAAAGGGTCGAACGCTCAAGAAACACTTGTGTGGATGAGTTACTGCTTATACTTTGGGCATATCACACCACTTGCAAAGTGACAACTGGAGCGACCCCATTTTTTGTTGGCTTATAGAGCCGAGGCAGTTGTGCCCCTAGAAATCATGCATGCATCACCTCGAGTTGAGGCATATGAGCAAGAGACTAATGAAGAAGGCAGGAGGCTTGCCCTAGACCTAATTGATGAGGTTAGGGATGAAGCAAATGCCCGGAATGGAGAGCATCAGAAGAGATCATCCTTCCACTACAACCTAAGGGTTAAGAAGAGGTTCTTTCGGCAAGGCGAATTGGTTCTAAGGAAGATAGAAGCTTCTGGAGTTGGTCAGAAGGGAAAGCTAGCCCCTAATTGGGAAGGGCCGTATCGAGTCAAGAAGACGCTAGGACGAAGATCCTACAAGTTGGAGACCTTGGATGGGAACGAGGCCATACATCGTTTATAGATGAAAAAAGGTCAGAAATTATCCGCGTTATACAGAAAGAATCGTTATAATTCATACAAGCCGGAGAAGAAACAACTGATATATTTGCTAAAGTCACGAAACAGACGACCTTCGAAAGGATGATTGCGCTTAAGAAGTTAAGTAACGAGTTTAGCCTTAAGCACAAGATTAGCAGTGCTAATCATGAATTAAGGTGTAAAACCGATAGAAGTCACGGGTGACCAAAATACTAAATTAGAGATTGAGATCCGGCTTTTGGATCCCTAGGATCGAGATCCAGCTTCTGGATCCTTGGCCGACCACCTCCCGGCCGACCACGAAGGATTCGGGCCGTTTGGCCGACCACCTCTCGGCCGACCACGAAGGAATCAGGCCAAAATCAGGATCCTTGAAAGTCACGGGTGACCAAAATACTAAATTAGATATCAAGATCGAGCTTCTGGATCCCTAGGATCGAGATCCAGCTTCTGGATCCTTGAAAGTCACGGGTGACCAAAATACTAAATTAGAGATCAAGATCGAGCTTCTGGATCCCTAGGATCGAGATCCAGCTTCTGGATCCTTGGCCGACCACCTCCCGGCCGACCACGAAGAATTCGGGCTGTTTGGCCGACCACCTCCCGGCCGACCATGAAGAAATCGGGCCGTTCGGCCGACCACCTTCCAGCCGGCCATGGTGTGGCCGACCATGGTGGCTTGGAACCCTCTGGCCGATCACCTTGTGGCCGATCACGAGCTACTCCGTGGTCCGGCCGATCGTGGGGTAGTTCGTGGTCCTGAATCTTGATTTTTTCAGCAAACCTCGGATAGTTTCTGATCCTGAATCTCGACTTTTTCAGCGAATCTTGGATGATTCTCCTTGAGATCACGGATGATTTCAGTTCAAGACCAAGATTCTTGATCCTTAAGATAACAAAGTCACGAATGACCAAAATAGTGATTTGAGATCAAGATCAAGTTTCTTGATCCTTGAGATCAAGATCAAGTTTCTTGATCCTTAAGATTACGGATGACTTGAGATCAAGATCAAGTTTCTCGATCCTCAAGACCACGGATGATTTTCAGGTCCGGGTTTACTAGCCGACCACCGTTGGCCGACCAAGCTTCGAGGAGGGCGTCACCGACCAAGACTGATTTTCAGTCCTACACGGACTGTTGACGCTGTTTGGGCCATATCTTGAGCTCCGGGTATCAGATTTGGATGATCTTACAGTCCACGCGAAGATCTTTGAGTTTTCTATAGTCTTGGAGACCACTAGCCGACCACCAATTGGCCGACCAAGCTCCAAGGAGGGCGTCAGCCGACCAAGACTGATTTTCAGTCCTACACGGACTGTTGACGCTGTTTGGGCCATATCTTGAGCTCCGGGTATCAGATTTGGATGATCTTACAGTCCACGCGAAGATCTCTGAGTTTTCTATAGTCTTGGAGAGCACTAGCCGACCACCAATTGGCCGACCAAGCTCCAAGGAGGGCGTCAGCCGACTAAGACTGATTTTCAGTCCTACACGGACTGTTGACGCTGTTTGAGCCATATCTTGAGCTCCGGGTATCAGATTTGGACGATCTTACAGTCCACGCGAAGATCTCTAAGTTTTCTATAGTCTTGGAGAGCACTAGCCGACTACCAATTGGCCGACCAAGCTCCAAGGAGGGCGTCAGCCGACCAAGACTGATTTTCAGTCCTACACGGACTATTGACGCTGTTTGGGCCATATCTTGAGCTCCGGATGTCAGATTTGGATGATCTTATAGTCCACGCGAAGCTAATTGAATTTTCTATAGTCTTGGACCATCCTTTGCCGACCACCTTATTTTTTGAGGGCCTTAGCCAACTGGAAGTGGATGTTGATTGTCCGTCAACCTTGAAAAATCACTTCGATATTCAGAACACCCCTGACTCGCTTCATACCTCATTAAAGTGGTTCAGAACATTGAAACACGTTAGTGATGATTCAAACATGACAATGATGATTCAACGTTTTCAGAAAACGTCAGCCGATCACCATTTAGCGCCATTAGTGCCGATAACACCGTTGGTGGCGATAGCACCGTTAGTGCCGATAGCACCATTAGTGCCGATAGCACCGTTAGTGCCGATAGCACCGATAATGTCGTTAGCACCGTTTAGTGCGGATTAGCACCGATTAGTGTCGTTTAAGCACCGTTTAGTGCTGATTAGCACCGATTAGTGTCGTTTAAACACCGTTTAGTGCCGATTAGCACCGAGTAGTGTCGTTTAGCACCGTGAGTGCCATTTTATCCTTTTAACATTGTTTAACACTGTTTAAACATTGTTTAAGGCTGTTTAGCGCTGTCTAGTGCCGTTTAGCACCGTTTAGTGCCGTTTTATGCCGTTTAACGTCGTTTAAACATTGTTTAAGCATCGTTAAGGCTGATTAGTGCCGATTAGCATCGAATTAACATTGTCGTGAATGCGTCGGTCGCTCCACGCTTTACATAAAGACAATACTCGTGAAACACTAGTGTACAAAGATGAACCCTGACTCAAGTCTCGAAAAAGGCCGTTAAAACTTCAAGGAAAACCTGATCAGTTTTCCTAGAAGTTGGGGGGCAAATGATATGGGCGAAAAGTAAGCCCTAAAGACACATTTAATGTGGCATTAATTAGACCCGGAATAGTCCAAATGTGGGGCCCACCAGATGGGCCCAAACACTATTTATAATATTAATTTCGTAATTAATATTAAGGGTAATAAACAGCTCAGCAAATAAGAGTCAAACAAGGATATTACTCTTGCCTGACTTAGCCTCCAAGATACATATTTCAACATGGAAACTGATTCCTATAAGGAAGAGATCTAGAACCTTCTTCAAGGAAGACTTATCCACCAAGTCTCTGACTCCTACCATAATTCTAGGGCTTCTCAGCCTATATAAAGGGTCTAACCCCTCATCTCAGAACCACGTTTTTGGGCAGAGCTCAATACGTCACTTACGTCTTGGCTTAATCTTCGAATAAGGACATACAAGCCACTGCGTCCTAGGTGAGCTCTCGCCGCCTTAGCCTCGAGGGCACCATCACCTAGAACTACGTTGGCTTGATTCTCTAGTAATACAGAGATACGTAGGCATCTTGTGAGGACCGATCAGTTTCGAACGCAAGAACAGCCATTAAAGCTCGAAGCTCAACCACCCTTGCATTAATTACAAATCATAACCTAGTTTTTATTCCACAACAATCGTATATACTTACATTCAAATTTTTGTTGATATTATCATATTCCAATTATGATTCCATAATAATGCATAATGTAATATTCCGTATTTGTTTAAAATAGAATTTAATATTAATTTATAATTGTGTAAAAATTTTATTGTTTATTTTATAGTTTTAGTTTGTTTTCACTTTGTTGAAATTTTATTGTTTATTTTATAGTTTTAGTTTGTTTTCACTTTGTTGATTTATAATATGTTGTAAATTTGTTAATAAATATGTGATATTAAAATTATTAAAAATGATTTTGAAAATATTTGGTTTTCAATTAATTGAAAGAGTGTAAAAAAGTTGGGTGTAGCTGAAGATTTTAACTCAAATATAACCAAAAGAGTATGTAACTGAATATTAATTGGAGTGTAATTAAAAGAGTTTGTTATAAAGTTAAATATGTGGTATATCATTTGTAAAATTACATTTTATATGTATTTTAATTTATTTTTTCATTTTTGGAAGATGTTAACAAAATTTTTGGAAAGGTGTTAACCGACTGGCCAACCAACCAATTATACCATATTTCGCTTATAATAATATAGTATAGAGTATAGATAGATTTTAAGTTTATTAACTCAAACTTAACTTTACTTAATTAATAATGTGGCAATATTGGATAGACACAATTTTAGTTTCAAAGTCCAAACACATAATCTAGAATCAATTTATGCATTATCAAAGTATATGAAGGACTGGGAACTAGGATAGATTTTTGTGATTTTGATTTTATATAAAAATATACAATTAAAATATATTTATGTATTTTGTCAAGAAAAAAATGTAGTTGCGTATTTTTATTTTTTGAAATATAGTTATGCGTTGAACGAGCTCACACGAAGACGGGTCATTTTTATAGTTATCCAACAAAATAGCCCAAGTCAGGCCTAGCAAAAAAGTGAAAGCCTAGTCAGTAAACTCTAGTTAGAGCATCTCCAAGAGGCTCTCTATTGTAGCTCTTAACTCAAAAAATGAGGAGAGAAAATAAAAATCAAGCTCCAAGAGACTCTTAGAGGCTCTTTAAAAAGTTAAGAGCTTCTTCTCTCTCCTCTATTTTAGGAGCAACTAGTAGCTCTTAACTTAATATTTTATTAGTAAAATAGTGGTTCTTCTCTCTCATCTATTGATTTTTTGTCCAAGTGAAATTGAAATATTAATAAAATATAAAATAAAGAGCCATAATAGAGAGCATTGTTGGAGTTGACACACAAATCAATGTAATAACTTGCTAAGACCTCAATTGTTTATAATATATTTAGGAGTGAGCTAAGAGATTCTTGGAGATGCTATTATCCCCGTAAATAAGTTAGTCAAAAGGCAGAAGTCCTCTGGGCTCTTTCCACATATCGAGACGATTTGCGGGGTGCCTTCCGAGGTTGCACAGAATTGGCCCTTGGAAAATTATTCGGAGAGGATTGAGACTTTTGGAAAATTAGTGACTGTGGAAGCTATAGTCTAATTGGGTACAGCAGTAAAAGTGCACAAAACCGATACTTAATTGTAAGGTTATGAATTTAATTATTATTTTTTTTGAAATCAAATTTAATTATTAAAAAAAAAAAAAGTGGACAAAGCCTGAACTCTAATTCATAGTGAAAGGATACAAATTTAATTAACTTGACAAGCAACACCATTAAAAATATTAATCTTCACATCTCATAGTTCCATTAGATATAAGTTGTTTTCAATAGATCGAGATGAGATACTAAATACATAAACATAGAACCGTAATAATACAAATCTATCCTACACTGTGAGCAGTGGTAGGCAGAATAGGACGCAACGCAGAAGGAGAGCGAACGATCCATGTGATACCATATGGATCCTTTATCTCTGCGCGAGCGAGACGACCAGGCATACCGGGTATTACTAATCCACAGACAGCGCCAAGCTCCAAAGCATCAGTAACAATACTGTCGATCTCTTCAAAGTCTAACCGTATTATAGTCCCAGCACTACTCTTCCTGACCCTACAAAAACAAAAATAGGAAATGACATTCGATTAGAATGTACACGTAAATATCCAGGCAATATCAGAAACAATCGGGTTAGGAGTGTATAAATACAGAGAAGAATGGGGGTTGCGTTCAGAGACGATGATACTACTAGGGCCAAATTTAAGTTCACAAGATTCGAATTTAGTAGTGCCCTTGATCGGATCCGAAGTATTTATTGTTTTGGTCACGGGAGTCAACTCCGTAGCACCAAATACAATTTTGTAGAACTCAATAGCTTCAGGTCCATAAGGCTCCTCTACAAATATATGCTCCTTCAGCTCCCTGAACATCAACTTTTCGCTCTCCTCAACAGCCATGTCGGTTATTGTTTGTAAATTGTATGGATGGATGGTAAATTGGTAGGACTAGGTAATAAACTTTATAATGAAAGAAAGAGAGGGAAAGCAAACAAGAAGTTATTAGGGGGGTTGGGGGGGGGGGGGGGGTTTTTTTTTTTTTTTTTTTTTATAAATGCTAGTGCAAAAAATATAGAGTATAAAGTAGAGATGCACAAAAAGCCGTTCGAGGCGGGTTTTATTCGGGCTTTAAAAAGCCCGGGTGTTTTAACAATAGGGCCTGGTCGGGCTTTTTAAAAAATCGGGTCGGGCCGGGTCGAGTCGGGCTTTCTGTAAAATATGAGGCCCGTTTTAGACCCTCGGGTCGGGCCGGGTTTTTTTTTAATTTGTATATATGTAATTTTTGTCTTTTTTTTTGCAAAGCTAATATATTAATATACAAAAAAATAAAATTTTACTAAAAAAACAACCTCTAAATATTTACGTCTTGAACTTCTATAATCTAGAATACATAAAAAGAGACACCACGAAACCTAATACTAAAAAATTACTAGCATATTACTTGTTTTATCATAAAACATCACTGCAACTCAAGAATTTTTTACTCATAATCTACGTTATGACTTAAGGCAACCGTTAGTTATATAAATCATTTCGCATATGATTATTTCGAGAAGCACATATTCTACGCTCAATTAGTCTTCTTTAAAGAAGAGTTTGTCTTGTATATTGTTGATTCTTCCTAGCTAGCCTCATGATCAATCACATTCCCTCTATTTCTAAGTTTAATATTCTTAAAATTAATCAAAAATATTATATAATTTTAGATTTTATCTATAAAAAATAAAATTTTTATCCGGATATTTAAAAAAGCCCGGGCTTTATCCGGGCTTTTAACCGGGCTTTTCAGGCTTCGGTCCGGGCTTGATGAGAAATAGGAAACCCGTCTTAGGCCCCCGGGGCCGGGCCGAACCGGGCCGGGCTTTTTTCGATCCAGGCTTTTCAGGCTTTTCTTCGAATCGAACCGGGCCGGATTTCGGGTTTCAAGCTTTTTGAACATCCCTAGTATAAAGTACAACATTTTAACCTCAAATAAATTAATACTTAGATTTGAACATGACAAGGACGCAAATTTTTTAATTTAAATGCCATATGACCATACGTTTGATAAATAAAAATTCATTCCTAGATATATTTATTCATTGACATTTATGGAGTGCATTAAGTCCGAATTTTAACGGATTTTTTTGGATTCATAAAATGTTGGTGTACTTAATTTAAAAACTCTTTTAAAATCGTGGTATTCAATATGGATTTCAAAATGTTTTTTAAAATCTAAGGAGTATTCATTTTAGATTTTAGAAAATGTATTAAAATCTGGTGATATTTAATTTGGACTTTGAGAAATACATTAAAATTTGATGACATTAAAGTCTATGATGTTTGTATTTGATAAAATGGTGAATTATGATGAATTTGTTAGTATATTTGTTTCATTTGAAATCTGGCTAAAATCCATAAGATTTTGACGAATAAAGAATTTGTGAGAAACTCCGTTTAAATCAACATAACTCTACGAGATTTTGTATTAACTAGGTCCAGGTCCAATTCATGTAAAATTAAAATCAACAATAATCTTTTAAAATCCATAAGCTTCTATCAATCGATTAAAATCTAAATCGAATATACCCCTATTAATATATTGAAGTAAAAAATTACAATGCAATTTTTAGTATTTAATGATTTAAATTTACTAGCTTAAAACCCGTGCGATGCACATATTTTATTTAATATTATATGATTGTTTTTTAATAATTTGAATGAATTTTTTAAGATACTAATATTTTAAGTTAAATTTTTAAATGACATAATTTCATAACAATTATATAGGGCTGACAAACTTACAAGCTTTTTTTGTTCAACACATATATAACTTCGATTCAACATCATTAATTAGATAATAATCACATAATTGGAAACGAAAAGATATTTGTAACATTTTATAATTTATTACAAACACATTTGTAACATTTTTTACGAAAAATTGAAATTCTTTTATAACGAGTGTTCAACAGATATATAACATGAGTTCAACATCATTTGTTGAACAATAGTTTTACTTGTGTTGAATCCAAATATATAAAATAATTTTAAATGGTACAATTAAGAAAATAATAATATTTATTCAACAAATTTCAAATTATGGCTCAACACACCCCATATTAAACAAAAAGAATTTCGTATTTCTAACCTATTTTGGTATTGGTGAACCCCAGAAGGATTTTGAAGAATTAAATTATGTGTATTCAATAAAATTTAAATTATTATTTGATAAATAATGTTGAACCCAAGTTATAATGCGTTGAAGATTTTTTTTTTTTAAGTTGTATTTAAGAAAAATTTGTATTTTATCCTGATCCTAATTATAAGTAGGGATCTAGAGAGAACCCCTTAAAAGGAGAACTAAAAGAACTAAATTAAAATTTATTTAAATTACCTTGAAATATAGCACATATGGTATGCAAACTGATCGTTGGGAGATGGAGAAAAATGTGGTGAAATTAGATTTTAAAAAAATATCACCGATTGACGGTAAAAATCAAATTAAAAACGGAGGGGATTAGGTTGGATTGTGTGTGAGTGTGTATTTGATTAGTTTTCTTCTAAAAATGAGTTCTATTTTGAGCAACACCATATATATATATATATATATATATATATATATATATATATATATATATAGGCCGTAATATTTATAAAAAATTAAAAAATTTAGTTATAAGATCTAGATCACTATACCAAATATGGCCTATTGCAACGCCAAAAAAGTGTATTATTAGGCCCCAAAAATGTTACAGTAGATGTTTATATAATGCTTTTCCCAAAATTCGGCGTTGGATTTGCCGGCGTTGCCTATGCCCTCTATAGCAACACTTTTCGAACATATTGCAACACTTCTGGATGTATTACAATAAGAGTTTGTTGTTACACATTTACATGTTTTAGTAACATTTTTAAGGTGTTACAACAGACTATTACAACACTTTTTTGCAACATTTATTGACTTAAAATGTTACAAAGTGAGTTTATTGCAACATTTTAGTGCCTCTTGCAACGTTTTTTGGTTTTTTAGCAACATTTATCTGCAACATTTTTATCTCTATTGTAATACTTTTAGATTTTATTGGCAACACTTTTTTGTAACATTTTTTATTAGTCCATATTGCAGTGTCATATTTGAAATTTTAATATACCATGCACAAAAGCATATCAAACCATAAATGACATTTCGAATTCCCCAAATGAAAAAATCGAACAAAACATATGTCAATACAACACAATCATAGTACTACTTAGTCTAAAGTCGAAATACATGTCGACTTACATTACAATTCTACATTAAACTTAGTCTTTCTCAAAATACCAACCTACTACCAAAAGTACACATATAGAAAATATAAGTAGTTAAGTACTCATCATCAATCATCACTTTCGTTGTCCTCGTGATCATTGTCATCCTCGCGATCATCGACCTCCTAATCACTGTAAAGCCTCTGCAAAGACTGAATCCAATATGGACATCTGCAAATCATGTAAAACAAGTTGTTAGTTGACGCAAATCATCATTACAACCAAGTCCAAACTACTGCAACTCAGCCAAAGTTTGTGGAAACTGATATATGTAGCATCCCAAAATCCGGGGTATAGATTTGGGGCCATTAATCACCATCAATTTCTTACAATTCTGATTATAAACATTATATGACAATGGAAAACAATAATAACCCCTTAACCAAGATCGCATACATGTTATGGTATGAAACAAACTATCGAATTATAAATTTACAACCATTCTCAGAATAAAATTGTTATACAATTTTTTTTAACTACATGAGATTTCTGTCTATCTAAATGTCCCACCTTGACCAATTCCCAACCACTATCCGATGAGATTTTATAACCTGATCGTCTCCTCTCGCTGCTAGAAAGCAACACCACTAACCATTACTAGGTCCACTAATCCTCTCTATTAACTGAAGAAAACAAACAAGCAAGAGTGAGCCAACAGTGCTCAGCAAGTGCAATAGTGATGACAATGATAATTCTGATAAACAAAGGGGTTTCATCTCATTCTATAAAAGAATCAGTTATATCAACTTTTAGATTGCCATGAGGGCCCACAATTCGACATTAATAATGTGCATCAGAAACTAGAACCGATAAGATTTCCGATATCAAAATATTATTAAAACAGATTACCAAGGAGTCCAGAACTAAACATCTCAATCTCAGAGTATAGATTAGAATTGGAATTTTTATTTATTTAAAAAAAACATCAAGGTTAGGCTGCTGATCAGTCATGCACTAACCCCGGACAAACGCACACAGCAATGTCCTTAATTGGATCCATGTCACACATTGGCCTTAACTTCTGACCATTAATCTGGTCTCCCCGAAGGGACATCTGTTAACCATAATATGGTCTCCCCGAAGGGACATCTGTTTTAAAAACATTTCCAATTCTAAGTCACACGCATTAGGTGTCGGAACAATCGACAACTTGTCAAACAACCAACTGGAAAACTCACGTTCCAGGACGACAACTCATAATTTGAAGAATCAACAGGAGAGCAATTTATATCATCAAGTATCGATAAGTTCGATAATCAGTGGGGTGGAGAATATAAAGAACAGTAATTTGAATAAGTATCAACAAGATCGATATGAATAATTAAGATAATAACATCATTAATTTGATTAAAGAGAAGATCTACTTGAACAAAGATAAAAGTCATTGACTGCAACATGATTATCAATAATTGAGATTTTAAGTTAGAACCAAGATATGGTCAAGTACTAAGCATTTTATAAAATTTATCTACACATTGCAAAGTTTGGTGTCACCATAACGAATGAAGTAGTTTAAAATAATTATTTGTAAAATTAATTGCAATATAGCAAATTTCAGATCAGTTTGACGAAAACATCCCCTAAAGAGGGTCCATGGGTAATAACATGCTAAAATCAGAAATTTTCAATAACAGATATTTATAAAGATTTTAAAACTTAGATTTTCTCTATTTATAGAATTTCTTAAATATTTTGGACGAAAATAAAAGAAATGGTATTCCAATGAGGAATCCAATAACATACCATAAGTAAGGATTTCGGTGGAAAAAGGTTATTGGGGAAGATTCTTCTTAAAGAAATTTGGTATTCGAACTAAGGATGGGGAGAATAAACGTTTTCACGCTAATTGAAGAAATACATCATTTCCTAAATATACTTGACCACATCATTTTATACGACAAAAGAATTGAATTGCATCACTTGGACAATAAGTGAAGAGCAATAACACTTGCCTCGATTCACGAAGTTCTCGATCCTAACATTGATCCTCGACTCAATTTCACGTCAGTCTTTACTTCTTTGTATGCTGGCCTCTTACTCGGCTCAACTTCCATCTCTACTTCGTAACTCACCACTTCCATATCAATTCACCCGTTGGCTTTGATACTTGTCCTTCTGTTCGTATTTCCATTTTCCCACGCACTGCTCTTGACCAGGTTTCCTATTCGAACCTTTACAAGGTCAAAAACTATTTCAGTATTAACTCAAGCAAAACCTCATTATTTGCTCTATTCTACCCATACGCGTCCTATAATGCTTATACACATCTTATATAATAACATATACAATACATATAGACATATCCAACCATATTCATATAGTAGTCTTAGTACAGTTAACTAAGTCACATAAACACGTCACACAACCACTTCAAAACAACACACCATCTAATCTTCAAAACCACGATATATTCTCGAAATAATCCACATATACTTAATCCCTTAGAAATCATAACACACTTCCAAGCATTGAAATCAAATAAGTTAAATAGACTTTTAAATAGATTTGCAGTGGATTTTTAGAAAATTTCGGCATGAAGTAGTCGTAAATAGGACTATTCCGCTGTTTTCCAATTCAAATTTTTACCAACCAAATCATATGAAAATAGAGCTACCTCAACTTGCAGCAACATAAAAGTAAACAAATAAGAAAAGTACCCGCCCAGACATGCGGCACCTAAACACGTAAGGAAAAGTAACCGCCCAGACATGCGGCACATAGCACATAAGGAAAAGTAACCGCCCCGACATGCGGCACATAAACACATAAAGAAAATAAATTAATAATTTAACCTTGCTATCTAGCATTTGAAAACTGTACAACCAAGGAATGTATTCTTATTATAAGAAAACTTTCGACATCCACTAATAGTTATAATGTGACTCACATAACAAAAACCAACATGCATGACTGACAATCATTTAACCACATATAGACCAACCAAGTAATTGACAAGTATAACATACCACAAATGCTACGACTCAATTATAGCACTTAGCACATAACATTTACCGGTACCATAAACAACTAGCAATTTATCCACCATGACATTTTAACTTTAATCAATAATATCATTTAGCACATAGGTACTTACAAACTAGCTCATTCATATAACTACACATCATAAGTCAATAACAATTTGTACTTAACAATTAACAATTATAGACTCTCCTAATCAAATACGGAAATTATCAAGTACCTTACTACTAAACGACAATCACAATTCGCAACTAACACTCGATAACCCGAACATACAATCGGGCCTATAACTAACCTCTACAATTACACTTAGTAAATATACTTTCCGAATTAAATAACGGAAATTAAAACAATAATCTCGAAATTTAAAACTAATTAAATAACAACAATTATAATTAGCTATACACTTCTAATTTAATACACGAAAACATAACAATATCCATAAATTACCACATTAATCTAATTATGAGATTTAATATACTTAATTCACAATTTAACCCCATAATCATACTTAACAACTATAATTCCTCCGATTTAAATCACGAAAAATTAAATCAATATTATCGCAATTTAAAACTAATTAAATTACCACCATTTACATAATTCTTCTAAAATGGCAATTTAATAATTATCCGGAAAAATTAAAATAAAACAATTAACGAAAGGGGGTATACCTCTCGATTTTTCTCTCCTACCTCCTTGTATCTCTCCGACATCTCTGCATGTAAATCTCTTCTTCTACTTTCCGTAATGCTCCCTCTGAAATATCTTTGCATCTCTCCCAATATCAAGCAATCTCTCCTGCCTTTTCTCTCCCTCTCTCTTTCTCTCTCTCTCCCTCTCTTCTCTCCGGTCAATCCAACACCACCACCACCACACCCACCGTCGGTGGTGGTCCTCCTCTTTTCCCCCCTGCTGGCAACCACCAAAACGCACACACACACGATTATACAACTATATATATATATGTATATCTCTCCTCTTCTTCTTTCTTTCTCTTTTTTTTCTTCTTCTAGTTTCTTGAAGCTTCTGTCGTTGCCCCTGCTGAGTTGCTGTCCCTGATTGATTTTGAATGGGATTGGCCCATTATCTAAATACTACTATTAATAATACTACTTATTTGCTTTAAATCCTAATAAACAACTCTTATAAATCGAAATTAAATAGAACGTTCGAAAAATTACACTTTTCATTTTTAAAATAAAGAATATAAAATTACGAGCACGCCCATATTTTTAAAATATTTTTAGGATAAAAAATGAATTAAATATGAATTTTACAAGTTTTGATGCTTTAAACGCAATAAAACTCGTAAAATCAATTTAAAATACCAAAACCTCCAAATTAATCCACCCAAAAATTTAAAAACTAAATAATATTATAAATATAATAATGCAAAAGATTTCATGATTTTTATCAACTCCGATGATTTTTAAAAACCTCGGAAGATTGATAATACATATTTAAACACATTTAAATCCTCAAAAAATGCAAATAAAAATATTCAGACATACACGTCACACACAAATCATCATATAAACACATAAACACACTTTCACATATTTTTCCACCTTTCCAACAATATTCACATCATAACATTTATAATTTATATTAATTAAATATTTATAAAATACGGAATTTTCTAGGGCGTTATATCCTTCCCCCTTAGTAGGATTTTGTCCTCAGAATCAATCCTAAGGACCCAAATAATAGTTTTGATCTTCTCAACATCTTACTTTCACTTTCCAGGTTGTATCTTTCAACTCTAGGATTTCCTCCATGCCAACTTATACCTTTATAAGCTCATTCCATGAGTCCTCAAATTCCGAAATAACCTTAAACTTTGGTTTCCGAGTCTTATTAACTCTAAACGTTTATCACACGTGAACGAATATCTTTTCCCCGAAAATCAATATGATTTTTTTTATAACAAACTATACCCCACGTCAAAACTTATATCACCACGTCAATCTTTCGTAATAATGCAATCGCGCAATTTGCCTTAATTCACAACAATCCACACTTGGCACCATTCTCCAGCTATTACTCATAATCACACGATTTCAGATAGAACCTCAAAGAGAAATTTCAAAAAAAAAATCCTTCAATCGTTTCTACTCCATTTTCACAGACTATGTCGATCGAGAAGGGAATAATTAAAAAATTTCTATCTGACTTTAGTCCCATTATTCTATCGAGTACCTAATCTGGAAACTTAACATCATACCGTCCATTCTCAGTCGCATCCTTGCAATTGGATACTACAATCAACACATACGTCCTTCGATGCACATCAAGCATAATTCAATCAACAACTCGATTCTCACTCTTATAAAATATTCTGGTTTGCTAAATCTTTGTGAAACATAGCCTCAATTATTTGCAGCTTTTGATAGCTAATATACTTGTCACCTTGACTGTGACTTCACTCAATACAAGAACAAGATTGAAATATCCCATTTATTACCAATTCTCCGGAAGTCACAACTTCACTCGATACTAATCATGAAACAATTCTTCAACAATTTCCAACAAGCTCCCACTTTATCAACATGAATCTTCCACTTAACATGCATCACCACTTATTTACATCTCCTAAAACGAACCTTCCTCAAATAAAATTTTTGAGAAAAAGAATATCAAGAAATCCTCAATCATTCTTACTCCTCTTTCACGTACAATGTTACTTGAGAAGGGAATAATCGGAAACTTCTATCCATCCTTCATCTCATTGTTTTACCATGCAACCATTCCAAACTGATGACCATTTTCCTTAAATCATATATATATATATATATATATATATATATATATATATATATATATATATATATATATATATACCTTATTCGCAGCACACTATTCCGCGTCTCCTGAAATCAACTTTCGAATCACAGCTTTGAATACTTGACGAATTTTCGAATTTTAACTTTACACGCTACATCTTCAACATTTAACACCACTCACATTAACCACAAAACCACGACTTTCGAAATTCACATTAAGATCCTTGTGCCAAATTTTCTTCCTTTTCTTGGAAACTTTTAAAATCGCTCTCGATTGATTTGCATACGCTTCATGAGTCTTCGATCATCCTGATATGTGATCTACGATCATATTAAATTCTTCGTCTGAATGTCGTTTGAAATTTTATTCATTTGAATTTGCTTTGACTTAATTGTCTCCTTTCTGATACCTCCTTCTTATACAAAACAATTCTATTCCCTTGGTATAACAACTTCTTGATTTGCTTAATCATTAAGACCTCAATGTCTGCTTTCGACCTCAAAACACCGCCTTTATCTTTCTTAAAGTCAAAATCTCCCTTTTTCTGGTCCTCACAAATTGCTCGCATTTTGTTGTTAGTAAATAAATCTAATCCTGAGTTATATTTAACTCTTACAATCCACTTCTTACTAACCTCCTTCATAACCATTTTGAATTTCTAGATTCTTAATAGCCATAAAAGCAGTCCTGCCACTCTTTTCATAAATTCCCCAAGATTGATATGATATTATTCTTGACAAAAACTCCCATCTTTCCAAGATCTTAACATATAGCTTTAACTTCTGACTCAGCTTCTTGTTACCACACTACCCTGCTGGTTAAAGCCACAACTTCCCACATTTATCTTAATAAAATCTCTAGGGATTCTACTCCCGAAATCTTATTTTCTGATCATGGGATCTCGTTAATCCCTCCTAATTCTCATTCTATAGGCAACTACGGTGCCCTTACTCTTCTAACTCCAAATCTTCGGGATTCCACATTCTTCCATTAACTAATTTATATCTTCTGTTTAATCACTTTTTGGAACTTTCCGGTTTCTCTGTCTTCCTCCTTACTGTCATTTTATTCCATCTTGGTCAACTTTCCTCCATCCCTGATAATCCTGACTTCCTACACTGGCTTACATAAGTTATTTACTCCCTCTAATCACTTTACCCCTCATTCAGTCCTGGTTCTTCTCGACAATTTTTATAAACCTTTCCGTTCTTCTTTACTCCGCTTTACTCAGGTCAACCTTCATTGATTATAAAATCTTATATCCAACGATGGATTTAAAACATTCAAAATCTTATGATATTTCATTTACTATCTCTGCCCTTCAGTAGGTGTCCAAAACAATCTTTCTTCGGCATTGAACATCTTATACTCAATATCTCCATTACCATTCTTCTTTCACCCTTTAACAATATCTGCAATCATGTACTCTTATTTACTGCTCTTTCCCTTTATTCGATTCTCATTTGTCTCAAATCTTATCCATGGTTTATCGGTCCAATCAATATTCCAACTTGTCATGACATAACAGTCGTAATCACCAAATTCTTAAACTTGCACAACCAATTCTTCATCAGCGCAATTGCAATCTCAACCATTTAAGTCGTCGTCGCGTCTATCTTCGCATCTCTTCATCATTAGAAATTTTGAAATCATCGAATTCCTGACAAAGGAAGTCAACAAAGTGAATGGGCATCAAGCATGAATATATATTGAGTTCATTTGATAAGACTTTTATAGAGGAATTTAACCGAGAGATCAGTATGATCTTTGAACTATTTTCATGTTGCATTTGTCACTGGGTCAACCGCCACAGTATCTAAAGATGGCCAGTCTTTAGTACCTTCATGACAAACACAATCAGTGGCATCCCACTGGACTTATCACAAAGATAAGATGTCCCTGAATACCTATCTGCATAGGTTGTTCATCTCAGCTGGAATAGATAAAATCAAGCATTCATGAAAATGGAAGGGATTCAAGAGTTTCAAAAATCTTCATGTAAAATTGAATCAAGCATCTTCTAGAAAATATAGATATTTCTGAAAGAAATGGAATTGAATTCGAATAAATCTGCCATATAAAGCTCATTATCAATTGATAAATAGAAGACTTTCCAATAGATGCATCAATAATTGATCAAGCAAACATTCAAGAAATTCCTAATTATCCATAACCTCACTCTTGTCGACTAAGCAATAATATACTTAGCTGCCAAAACCGGCCTGACAATAATGAGTTGAATAAATAAGAAGATCTCAATTCATTCTCGATTTTGGACTGTCACTTCGCAACGAAGGCCTCAGCAACGATTCCAACCGGGAATTAATTTACGACAATTCAAAAGAAGAATAGGAAATTTCTTTAAGCAATGAATTTGAACGAATCAACGATTAAGGGTGCACAACCATACTTAACTTCCAATTCTTGTTGATAATCACTTCCCACTTCACATTCTTAACCTTCTCGTACCATCTCCAAAACATTCACACCGAAACTAATATCATAGAAAGTTCTAGATTCTACGCAAAATCTCGGAATAAAGTCCCCCGGACTGATGGCTCCAGCTGCCCACTTAGCTTACACTGCTTCGGGTTCGCTGTTTCGCTCATAGCCCAATCCTTAAACGATTCGAACTCCCACTCGCACGATATGTCGAAAGACTGTATAACGTCGCATCACTTGCCAGAGTATCCTAACGCAATCTTTATCTTAAACCGTTCTACCCGACGCCTATCTTATACACGTACCCTAACCCTCCTATTCTGTTTCAGTGACCATAACCTGTAGCTCTGATACCAACTTGTAGCATCCCAAAATCCGGGGTATAGATTCGGGGCCATTAATCACCATCAATTTCTTACAATTCTGATTATAAACATTATATGACAATGGAAAACAATAATAACCCCTTAACCAAGATCGCATACAGGTTATGGTATGAAACAAACTATCTAATTATAAATTTACAACCATTCTCAGAATAAAATTGTTATACAATTTTTTTTAACTACATGAGATTTCTGTCTATCTAAATGTCCCACCTTGACCAATTCCCAACCACTATATGATGAGATTTTATAACCTGATAGTCTCCTCTCGCTGCTGGAAAGCAACACCACCGACCATTACTTGGTCCACTAATCCTCTCTATTAACTGAAGAAAACAAACAAACAAGCAAGAGTGAGCCAATAGTGCTCAGCAAGTGCAATAGTGATGACAATTTCAATAACAATGGTAATTCTGATAAACAAAGGGGTTTCATCTCATTCTATAAAAGAATCAGTTATATCAACTTTTAGATTGCCATGAGGGCCCACAATTCGACATTAATAAGGTGCATCAGAAACTAGAACCGATAAGAGCTCCGATATCAAAATATTATTAAAACAGATTTCCAAGGAGTCCAGAACTAAACATCTCAATCTCAGAGTATGATTAGAATTGGAATTTTTATTTATTTTAAAAAAAACATCAAGGTTAGGCTACTGATCAGTCACGCACTAACCCCGGACAAACGCACACAGCAATGTCCTTAATTGGATCCATGGCACACATTGGCCTTAACTTCTGACCTTTAATCTGGTCTCCCCGAAGGGACATCTTTTGACCATAATATGGTCTCCCCGAAGGGACATCTGGTTTTAAAACATTTCCAATTCTAAGTCACACGCATTAGGTGTCGGAACAATCGACAACTTGTCAACCAACCAACTGGAAAACTCACGTTCCAGGACGACAACTCATAATTTGAAGAATCAACAGGAGAGCAATTTATATCATCAAGTATCTACAAGTTCGATAATCAGTGGGGTGGAGAATATAAAGAACAGTTATTTGAATAAGTATCAACAAGATCGATATGAATAATTAAGGTAATAACATCATTAATTTGATTAAAGAGAAGATCTACTTGAACAAAGATAAAAGTCATCGACTGCAACATGATTATCAATAATTGAGATTTTAAGTTAGAACCAAGATATGGTCAAGTGCTAAGCATTTAATAAAATTTATCTACACATTGCAAAGTTTGGTGTCACCATAACGAATGAAGCAGTTTAAAATAATTATTTGCAAAATTAATTGCAATATAGCAAATTTCAGATCAGTTTGACGAAAACATCCCCTAAAGAGGGTCCATGGGTAATAACATGCTAAAATCAGAAATTTTCAATAACAGATATTTATAAAGATTTTAAAACTTAGATTTTCTCTATTTAGAGAATTTCTTAAATATTTTGGACGAAAATAAAAGAAATGGTATTCCAATGAGGAATCCAATAACATACCATAAGTAAGGCTTTCGATGGAAAAAGGTTATTGGGGAAGATTCTTCTTAAAGAAATTTGGTATTCGAACTAAGGATGGGGAGAATAAACGTTTTCACGCTAATTGAAGAAATACATCATATCCTAAATATACTTGACCACATCATTTTATACGACAAAAGAATTGAATTGCATCACTTGGACAATAAGTGAAGAGCAATAACACTTGCCTCGATTCACGAAGTTCTCGATCCTAACATTGATCCTCGACTCAATTTCACGTCAGTCTTTACTTCTTTATATGCTGGCCTCTTACTCGGCTCAACTTCCATCTCTACTTCGTAACTCACCACTTCCACATCAATTCACCCGTTGGCTTTGATACTTGTCCTTCTGTTCGTCTTTCCATTTTCCCACGCACTGCTCTTGATCAGGTTTCCTATTCGAACCTTTACAAGGTCAGATACTATTTCAGTATTAACTCAAGCAAAACCTCATTGTTTTCTCTATTCTACCCATACGCGTCCTATAATGCTTATACACATCTTATATAATAACATATACAATACATATAGACATATCCAACCATATTCATATTGTAGTCTTAGTATAGTTAACTAAGTCACATAAACACGTCACACAACCACTTCAAAACAGCACACCATCTAATCTTCAAAACCACGATATATTCTCGAAATAATCCACATATACTTAAGCCCTTAGAAATCATAACACACTTCCAAGCATTGAAATCAAATAAGTTAAATAGACTTTTAAATAGATTTGCAGGGGATTTTTAGAAAATTTCGGCATGAAGTATTCGTAAATAGGACTATACCCCTGTTTTCCAATTCAAATTTTTACCAACCAAATCATATGAAAATAGAGCTGCCTTAACTTGCAGGAACATAAAAGTAAAAAATAAGAAAAGTACCCGCCCAGACATGCGGCACCTAAACACGTAAGGAAAAGTAACCGCCCAGACATGCGGCACATAGCACATAAGGAAAAGTAACCGCCCCGACATGCGGCACATAAACACATAAAGAAAATAAATTAATAATTTAACCTTGCTATCTAGCATTTGAAAACTGTACAACCAAGGAATGTATTCTTATTATAAGAAAACTTTTGACATCCACTAATAGTTATAATGTGACTCACATAACTAAAACCAACATGCATGACTGACAATCATTTAACCACATATAGACCAACCAAGTAATTGACAAGTATGACATACCACAAATGCTACGACTCAACTTATAGCACTTAGCACATTACATTTACCGGCACCATAAACAACTAGAAATTTATCCACCATGACATTTTAACTTTAATCACTAAGATCATTTAGCACATAGGCACTTACAAACTAGCTCATTCATATAACTAGACATCATAAGTCAATAACAATTTGTACTTAACAATTAACAATTATAATTAACAATTATAGACTCTCCGAATCAAATACCGAAATTATCAAGTACCTTACTACTAAACGACAATCACAATTAGCAACTAACACTCGATAACCCGAACATACAATCGGGCCTACAGCTAACCTCTACAATTACACTTAGTAAATATACTTTCCGAATTAAATAACAAAAATTAAAACAATAATCTCGAAATTTAAAACTAATTAAATTACAACAATTATAATTAGCTATACTCTTCTAATTTAATACACGAAAACATAACAATATCCATATATTACCACATTAATCTAATTACGAGATTTAATATACTTAATTCACAATTTAACCCCATAATCATATTTAACAACTATAATTCCTCCGATTTAAATCACAGAAAATTAAATCAATATTATCGCAATTTAAAACTAATTAAATTACCACCATTTACATAATTCTTCAAAAATGGCAATTTAATAATTATCCGGAAAAATTAAAATAAAACAATTAACGAAAGGGGGTATACCTCTCAATTTTTCTCTCCTACCTCCTTGCATCTCTGCGACATCTCTCAATGTAAATCTCTTCTTCAACTTTCCGTAATGCTCCCTCTGAAATATCTCTGCATCTCTCCCAATATCAAGCAATCTCTCCAGCCTTTTCTCTCCCTCTCTCTTTCTCTCTCTCTCCCTCTCTTCTCTCCGGTCAATCCAACACCACCACCACCACACCCACCGTCGGTGGTGGTCCTCCTCTTCTCCCCCCTGCTGGCAACCACCAAAACACACACACACACACAATTATACAACTATATATATATATGTATATCTCTCTTCTTCTTCTTTCTTTCTCTTTTTTCTTCTTCTTCTAGTTTCTTGAAGCTTCTGTCGTTGCCCCTGTTGAGTTGCTGTCCCTGATTGATTTTAAATGGGCTTTGCCCATTATCTAAATACTACTATTAATAATACTACTTATTTGCTTTAAATCCTAATAAACAACTCTTATAAATCGAAATTAAATAGAACGTTCGGAAAATTACACTTTTCATTTTTAAAATAAAGAATATAAAATTACGAGCATGCCCATATTTTTAAAATATTTTTAGGATAAAAAATGAAATCAATATGAATTTTATAAGTTTTGATGCTTTAAACGCAATAAAACTCGTAAAATCAATTTAAAATACAAAAACCTCCAAATTAATCCACCCAAAAATTTTAAAAACTAAATAATATTATAAAGATAATAATGCTAAAGATTTCATGATTTTTATCAACTCCGATGATTTTTAAAAACCACGGAAGATTGATAATACATGATTTAAACACATTTAAATCCTCAAAAAATACAAATAAAAATATTCAGACATACACGTCACACACAAATCATCATATAAACACATAAACACACTTTCACATATTTTTCCACCTTTCCAACAATATTCACATCATAACATTCGTAATTTATATTAATTAAATATTTATAAAATACGGAATTTTCTTGGGCGTTATAATATCAATGCATATTGGATCTAGAATCTGATGAAACTAACGGCACACGAAATTGGATACAGATAGGAACTGAATTCAAACTTACATTCTGTTAGTTGCCAGCACCATACTTCCCTTGATTCTGGTCCTTGCAGTTATCCTTGGCTTTCCTTTTAAGGCCAAGGATAACTGCAAGGACCAGAATCCTTCTTTAAAACCAGCTGAACAGTAAGGTGTGAAGTTCCTAGTTGGCATATCAATTCCATCTCACAGACTCATGACGTCTTTCCTAATACTCTGCCCTAAAATATTACTATGACGCCCAGAAGAAATAACATGGCAATTTCAAAAAGAGGCATACTCATCGAACTACTTTAGTGGACTGAGACTTAATCGTTTCCCAGCAAGTTGATACACGATAAACATCAGTTTATTTGAACTAAACCAAGATAACATCAGTTAAAATACCAAAACATAATAATCCAGCAATAAGGAATTTGAACTAAACCAAGATAAACTTGAGCTTTAGAAGGCTGTAATTTCTGCTTATCTTTCATATAATACTGTATATTATCTTTATTTAAACCAATAGCAACTCCCTGATTAATTCCATACACAATTATCACACCACACACAAAGCTCCATTTCAACTTGATATGGGCTAAAAGTAAACCCTAAAAATACTTTTAATGTGGTATTTAATAAGCCTAGACTGGTCCAAGGTTAAAGCCCTTTAATGAGGCCCAAAACTTTATTTATGATAATAAATTCGTAATTAATAAATCAGCCAGTTTCAATCTTCAAGATTGAGTCTTAAAAGGAAACTAAATCATACTAGGAGTAGCCTCCAAGGCATACACCTTCAATACTTATCTCCTTATCTCTTGGAAGGCTCTAGAATTGGGCCAACTGAATAACTTGCCCAAGTCTCCTATTTCAACTCTAATTCTAAGGTTTTCAGCACCTATATAAGGACCTGTTCCTTCACATCTACTACGTTTTTTGGCTTGATTCTTGATATTTGAAAGATACGTAGGCATCTTGTGAGGACCCGAGTTAAGTCACGAAACACTTGATCAGCCATTAAAGCTCGAAGCTCTCATAAACCTTAGCATTAAATACGGAGTAAATACACCCTATATTTCGTTCCACAACATTTGGCGCCGTTTGTGGGAAGCGATATCAACTATGGTTACCACCCGGAGAACACCAACACTTTCTGAAACCATCACTAACACCACCGCACCCCCGATTAGGGAACAAGTGCCCCCAGGGGCGAATTCTCAACCGCTGGTCACTCGGCCACAAGGAACTGAAGCACAACCTCATGAGTCGTTACCCTCAGTGACGAATCCCACCACCCAAGGGACGAATCCCCTTCAGATGGTGGTCGCCCCTCTCGGAGGGCAGTCCGCTCCACCCACCGCTCAGATCTCTACTACAGTGATCCCCGCAAGCACGAACCCGATATCTGGATTGCCTAATTATCCCCCGTATCAGGCCGGACCAAGTGGTCACGCCCTCCAGATACACGAGCCGTACAATCCACCTTACATAAGGGGTTTAGGACCCAATCAAGGCCAGCAATACTATGACTACTCAGGCCCGTATTCTGATGATTCATCCTCGGAAGAAGATAGGGATGAAGCCCCGAGAAGACGTCGTCCAATTAAAGAACCTGTGGGACGCCGAAGAACCCATGACCGACCTCCCTTAACGGCTGCTGAAAAAATCAAGGCTCACGAGGCCAAGATCCAAAAATTAAAGGAGGACATAGAAAGGGAACAGCGAAGACAGAATCAGAATCGACCCCCACCAGTGACGGGAGAAGACATTCCTTTTGTTGATTTAGAAAGCACCCCAAGGAGAGAGAGAAGGACCGAAGTCCCTAGAGGTAGAAGCACGAGGGTCGAAACCCCCAGAGGCAATCCTGAAGACTTGATGCAACTTGGAGATCCTGATGATCCAACCCCTCCATTCACTGAGGAGGTGATGAATGCGCATATATCACGGAAGTTCAAGATGCCTACCATAAAGGTTTACGATGGAACGGGAGATCCCGCTATTCATGTAAGGACGTTCTCTAACGCATTGCTGTTACAACCCGCCAGTGACGCCTTGAAGTGTAGGGCGTTTCCCCAAACATTAGCGGGCATGGCACAACGTTGGTATAGCCGCCTACCACCAAACTCCATTGCCTCTTTCAAAGAGCTAAGTAATGATTTTGTCAGCCAGTTCATAGGAGGAAGAATTCATGAGAAAGATTCCGCATCCCTCATGACTGTGATACAAGGAAAGAATGAAAATCTCAGAGACTATCTCAAGCGATTCACAAAGGAAACGCTCAACATTACAAACCTGGAAAACAAGGTAGCCATGGTGGCATTGCAGAATGGAACTTCGAATGTTTATTTCAAAATGTCGTTGGCTAAGCATCCCCTTGAAAATATGGTTGAGCTCCAACAAAGGGCGAGCAAGTACATCAAGGAGGAGGATAGTCTGAAGAAAGATCCAGGAACGGGGAACACCAGAAATGGTGACAACTCTAAGAAGCGGAAGTCGGAATAGGAATATAATGCTAAAGATAAGTACCCGCGCACGGGCAGGGATCCTGATTCAGCCCCTAAAAAGGGGAGTCCCGGGCAAAGGTTTACGGAATACGCAAGGCTAAATACTCCAAGAAGTCAAATCCTGATGGTGATAGAAAAAGACAGGGATGTGAGATGGCCGAAGCCACTAAGGACTGATCCTGAGAAAAGAAACAAGAATCAGTACTGTCGGTTCCATAAGGATGTGGGTCACGATACCGACGATTGTAGACAATTGAAGAATGAAATTGAGTTCTTGATCTGCAGGGGAAAGTTGAATAAATTCTGCAAATATGGGGATCGGGGAAACCCAAGGCGGGATTATGATAGGAAAGATGAGGATCGTAATCACAATCAGCAGCCCCGGGGGCCAGTAATCAACATGATCTTCGGTGGCCCGACAGCGGCC
Organism: Saposhnikovia divaricata; assembly: GCA_036435485.1. Classification (NCBI taxonomy): domain Eukaryota; kingdom Viridiplantae; phylum Streptophyta; class Magnoliopsida; order Apiales; family Apiaceae; genus Saposhnikovia; species Saposhnikovia divaricata. The sequence continues at coordinate 198,272,936 of CM071594.1, forward strand.
GGGACAAGTATAAATTCCAGAAAGGCGTATGCGCGAGAAGTGATGCACATTGTAGGGGAAGCACCAAAACGTGCAAAGACAGAAGTCTCGATTGGATTCGATGATTCAGACCTTGAAGGGGTGAAGTTTCCCCATGATGACCCCCTGGTTATCTCACCTGTGATAGGCAATTCCCAAGTAAAGAGGGTCTTGATCGACAATGGAGCATCGGTGTACATCTTGTTTCATGATGCCTTCTTAAAAATGGGATACGCTGAGTCTCAGTTGACGCCGTCAAACATTCCCATATATGGGTTCAACGGAGTAGAGTCGAAGGTCGAGGGAACAATTCAGCTACCCATGACTATAGGGCAAGAGCCACGGGAGACAACTCAGATGTTAAATTTCTTGGTTATCAAAGCTACATCCACATACAATGCTATCCTAGGTAGGACGGGACTACATGCTTTCAAGGCGGTTGCCTCTACCTATCATTTAAAGGTTAAGTTCCCAACCAGAAATGGAGTTGGAGAAGAGAAAGGGGATCAAAAGATGGCAAGGAGTTGTTATGTGGCCGCACTAAGGCCGGATGGAACCGGGGGGCAGGTTCTCCCAATCGAAGATATGGATGTTCGGGAGAATGAAGAGCGTAGAGGAAAACCAGCAGAGGAATTGCTTCCCGTACCTTTGGAGCTGGGAGATTCTGAGAAGGTTACTTACATCGGGGCATCTTTGAAAGACCCCTTGAAGAGCAAATTGATCTCCTTTTTGCAAGACAATAGTGATGTCTTCGCATGGACAGCAGCTGACATGCCAGGGATAGATCCCCAATTGATAACACACAACCTGAATGTGGATCCAAACCGGAAGACAGTGAAACAAAAGAAGAGAAATTTTGCACCTGAGAGGCAAGAAGCCATAAAACAGGAGGTTGACAAACTCCTAGAGCCAGGGTTCATTGAGGAAATCCAGTTCCCGGAATGGTTGGCCAATCCTGTAATGGTCAAGAAGGTTAATGGAAAGTGGAGGATGTGCATAGACTTCACTGATCTGAACGAAGCATGCCCAAGGGACTGTTTTCCCTTGCCAAGGATCGATACGCTGATAGATGCCACGGCTGGGCATGAGATGTTAAGCTTCATTGATGGATTTAGTGGCCATAATCAAATCAAGATGCATAAGGATGATATTCCAAAGGTATCGTTCATCACCGACTTCGGTGTGTATTGTTACTTGGTCATGGCTTTCGGACTGAAAAATGCAGGAGCTACCTATCAGAGGTTGGTAAACAAGATCTTCACTCATCTCATTGGAAAGACTATGGAGGTTTATGTAGATGATATGCTGGTGAAAAGCCTACACATGGTAGATCACATTGAACACCTACGTGAGGCATTTGAAGTGCTGAGGCACCATAAGATGATGTTGAATCCGGCCAAGTGTGCTTTTGGTGTTGGGTCTGGAAAATTTTTGGGTCTTATGGTCTCAAAACGGGGAATTGAGGCCAACCCCGACAAAATCAAGGCTATTTTGGACATGGAACCACCACGTTCTATAAGGGATGTACAGAAGTTAACTGGGAGGATTGCTGCGTTAGGGAGGTTCATCTCCAAATCCGGGGACAAGTGTTTGCCGTTCTTTAAAACTTTAAAGAAGGTAAAAAACTTTGAGTGGACTGAAGAAATCCAAGAGGCCTTTGAGTAGGTGAAGAAGTATATGTCTGAGGCCCCGCTGTTGGCCAAGCCAAGTACGGGAGAAATCCTTTATCTTTACTTGGCAATTTCAGGTCAAGCTGTGAGTGCGGTGCTGGTAAAGGAGGAAAACAAGGTTCAGAAACCCGTATACTATGTGAGTAAAGTTTTACATGGAGCAGAGTTGAACTACTCCGCTATTGAGAAGTTTGCTTTAGCATTGGTAACTGCCTCTAGGAAATTAAGGCCTTATTTTCAGGCACATGAAATTGAGGTCTTTACAGGACAGCCGTTGAGAAATATTTTGCACAGCCCTAAGGCCAGTGGTAGGCTCATCAAGTGGGCAATTGAGTTGGGAGAATTCGATATTAAGTACAAGCCAAGGACGGCCATCAAAGCTCAAGCACTTGCTGACTTCGTGGTTGAATGTACCATTGACAACCAAGAAGTCGGGGGGCAGGAGATACCTCGGGAAGGCAATAGGAAGACAAGGAACCCGTAATAGAGGAGAAGGAATTCTGGATGCTCTATTTTAATGGGGCATCAAAAACGAAAACAAGTGGCGCAGGTCTTGTCTTACAAAGTCCCGATGGATTCATGAGTGAATACGCCCTGAAGTTGGACTTTCCAACAACCAATAATGAGGCAGAATATGAAGCTCTGATAGCTGGACTTGGCTTAGCAGGAGCCCTAAGGGTCAAAAATCTTAAAGTTTGTAGAGATTCAAGGTTGGTTGTGGCTCAAGTCAATGGAGAGTTTGAGGCGAGGGATGAAACCATGGCTAAATACTTAAGGCTTGTGAAGGCAATAATAACTCAATTTGATGAGTGCTACATTGAGCACATTCCGAGGGAGGAAAACACCAAGGCTGATGCCTTATCTAAGTTTGCCTCCTCTGAGATAGAGAATTACTCTGGAAGTGTCTACTTCCAAGTTCTGAGAACCCCTACCATCGATTCAAAGTTAATCGCACCTATTGGAGTGAGGGAATGTTGGATAGATCCCATAAAAGCACACCTCGAGACTGGTTGGCTTCCGACTAATGCCATGGAGGCACGAAAATTATCTGTGAGAGCACTGAGGTATGCTCTGATTGAAGGGATACTCTACAAAAAATCTTTTGTGATTCCGTATCTAAGGTGTTTAAGGCCCGAAGAGGCCAAATCAGCTATTGAGGAGGTCCATGAGGGAATTTGCGGATAACACTTGGGGGCCAGGGCCCTAGCTCACAAGATAGTCAGACTTGGATTCTATTGGCCCGAGATGATGGCTGATGCCAAAGAGTATGTGAAAAAGTGTGATCGGTGCCAGAAACATGCACCAGTGGTTAGACAACCACCAGAGATGTTGACATCCATTAGCTCCCCCATCCCGTTTGCTATGTGGGGGATGGACATTCTTGGGCCCTTTCCTATGGCCACTGCTCAAAGGAAGTTTCTAGTTGTAGCTATTGACTACTTCACAAAGTGGATTGAGGCCAAACCTTTGGCTAAAATCACAACCAAGCAAATTATGCAATTCTTCTGGGAGAATGTCATGTGCAGATACGGAATACCACGAATCCTCGTTACGGACAATGGTTTACAATTTAACAACAAAGAGTTCAAGGACTATTGTGAAGAGAATGGGATTGAGCTTCGATTCACCTCAGTTGCCCAACCTCAAGCTAATGGTTAAGCTGAGGTTGCCAACCGAATCATCCTCGATGGACTGAAGAAAAGAGTGGAACGCTCCAGAAATACTTGGGTGGATGAGTTACTACCCATACTCTGGGCATACCGAACCACATGCAAGGTGACTACTGGAGCAAATCCATTCATGTTAGCCTACGGGGCTGAAGCTGTAGTACCCGTGGAAATCATGCATGTATCTCCACGGGTGGAGGCCTTTGAACCAGACACCAATGAGGAACGGATGAGACTAACCCTCGATCTGATCGACGAAGTAAGGGATGAAGCCCATGCTAGGAATACAGAGCATCAGAAGAAAGCTTCCTTCTACTACAACCTAAGGGTGAAAGAAAGGTTCTTCCATCAAGGAGACTTAGTGCTCAGAAAGATTGAAGCATCCGGGGTTGGACAAAAAGGAAAGCTGGCACCAAATTGGGAACGCCCATATCGGGTCAAAAGCACACTGGGTCGAGGATCATACAAGTTGGAGACTCTGGAAGGAATCGATGTGCCTCGCACTTGGCACGCATCGAATCTCAAGGTCTATTATGTTTGATTATCCTATGAAGGCGTAGCTTATATCTATTAGGAAAGTAGAAATAAGGTCGACGAAACCATTTTGGAGTTTTTTAAACTCTGAGTAGGAAGTAGAGTATTATGTAAGGGCTAGGCCCATTTCAAGTTTTAATGCAATTTGGTTTTCTCCTCCTTTAGTGGTTGTTTTATGTCTGTTATGTGTCAAAAGCATATTTAGAATTGCTAGCTAAAGTAAGCCAAAACACAAAAGGCAAAGCAACTAAATAGAAGGAAAAACCAGAAAATGCATAAATCAAATAAGCAAAGCCCGGAGGCTATAGTTTCAAGGTTGCTAATTTAAAGAAAGCAAAACATCAAAAGACATGCCACGTAGGGCCAAGATAAATAAAATCAAGGTGCCTTACTCTTCCCAATATTCCTAGCAGGAGAATCTCTGTTAGTGCTGGTATGGGTAGTCGAATCCCCAGCAACTGAACCGCCAGATTTAGCACGAAGAGGGGAGCGATCAGGGTTCAAAATCCTATCAGTAGCTTCCTCCCCTTCCTCCTCATCCTCCTCCATGGGGGTGATTCTCTGAGACTCCAGCAACTTGGCCAGCTCCAACGGGGCCTCAGGGCAAGGAATATCACCAATCTGGAACAGCCCGGGGTGCCTCTCAGAAATAACATCTAGTGCCCCCTTCCAGCCACTAAAGTAGTTGGCTGGATAGATAAGATCATCATGCTTAGCCATAAGCCTCTGAAAGTCCTCGGAGTCCATATAATCATCTATGATATCCTCCTTGCCCTGGCGAAGCTCAGCAATGCTGCCATAGGCTTTCTCCAGCTCCTCCTCCTTCGCCTTCAACTTCTCTTCCAAGCCTGTAACTTGGGCCTTTGACTGGTCAAGATCTTTCTTGTGAGTCCCAGCCTGAGTTCGCCAAGACTTGGCATGATGCATGGCTGCCTGGAAATAGGTGTTGCCCTGAAAAACAACAAGTTAAAAATAGGCAAGAAGTAAAAATCTAAGGTAAGGAGATAAAAACAAATACTTACGGTGGCAAGAGCCTGAGCACCCATTAGCTCAACCCCCTCCAAATCGCGGGAAACAACAATATCGCGATAATCAGTAGGGGTGATTGAGTGGTAGGACCAATCCTTGGAGTGTTTGGTGCTTCCTACAACCGAGTCCTGTTTTCTGATGCCCCAAGCAGGTCGGAAAAAAGAACTATTAGCAGAGGAGGCAACCCCACTGACCTCTTCTACATCAACAGCATCATGAGGCCTTAAAAAGGCAGGCTCTGTGGGCTGTCCCCTAGGGTCCTTTGTAGCTCTTCTCCTCTTCATACGGGGAGTTTCCCCAGCCAAATGTTCCTGGAGCTCATTAATGGCCCTCGCAGCTGAAAAATAAAAAGACAAAATTAGTAACAAATGAAATGTAACATGCAAAATGAATGAAAAACTAGGTAAAAGAATGGAGGGATTTACCCTTATCAGTAACAGAAGAAAGACCCACAGACTTGAGGGAAAATTCCTCAAGGAGAGTGAAGAAGTGAGTTTCCCCTTTGTCGGCAGTAAGGGTGTTGAAAGCAGCTCTTTCGGCATCAGTTAGCTCGATGTCATCTGAATTCCCATCAGTTACCTTCCTAAAGGAGCTGCGAAAGAGGGTGCCCCAATCACCCCCTCCCACACAAGGTACATGAACTCCTCTTTCCATTTAGGGTTACTATCAGGAATTGAAGAGGGATCGTTGATATTTGGGATCGTAGCACGAAGGCTGATATATACCCAGCCAGGATAAGTGATTGCACTATTCTTAAATTGAAAAATCTTCCTAAAAAGAGGAACAGATAGTGGAAAGTTGTTTTTCAAACAAAGGACCATGAAGCAAAGAATGGCCCTCCAAGCATTTGGAACTAGCTGACAAGGGTTTATTTGAACATCCGCCAATAAGGTGGGGATGAAATCATGAAAAGGAAAACGAAGCCCAGCCATGATAGCATCCTTGTATATGCACAAGGCATGGGGCTTCCAATGACAAGAACGATCCCCTGGTCCAGCAGGGACTAATTTTAAGGGGGAACGAACATTGAAGAGTTTGTTGAATTTTTTGATTTTCTCAGCATCAAAAAATCTCGAATGATGAATATAAGAATCTAATGCAGATACAGAGGGATATTCATCTCTTCTTTGATTAATCATGTCTATCAAGGAAGTATATTTTGAACATATAGGAGGGAAAGAGGTACCTCGCGATGATGCACTCATCTTGCTCAATCTCCTAGCTTCTCTATCGTCTGCCATTGATATGCTTAGGATGAAAGCTTCAAAGATGATCTTCGAAGAAGAAACCCAGAAACCGCCGTGAGGGGAGGAGCTTTGCCAGAAAAACACACCGGAAATGCCTTAGAACAAGGAGATCTCTCGAGAGAAAATTTTAGTGAGAAAGAAATGAAAGATGTGAAATGAGGAGTGAATTCACCCCACTCTTTTATACTCAACACGACCGGTCATTTAGCCGGTTGGAGTGCTTAGTTAACAGGTTAAAGCCGGTAAAGGCCCATAGGCCCAAATAGAGGCCCAAGATCTAGAAGCTTGCAGAAGCTTATAGAGTACACAAGAGAGATCTAGAAGGATCGAAAAAAAAAACTGTGACATAAAACCAAGTCATAAATAATGCACGAACTCATTCCAGTTCGCAGATTGAGTTCACAAAGCCCACGAGGAGGCCCATTATTGCTCTCTACACGAGCTCAATTCAGTTCGTAGGACGAGTTCGTAAAACTCACGAACAGCCAAGTTAAGGTAGCTTACACGACCTCAAACCACCTCGCAATGAGAGGTCGTGAGATGTGCGACAAGGCCATGGAAGGGGCTATAGACGAACTCGATCCACATCGTAAGATAGAGATCGTAAAGCTCACGACGTGCCTCATTTGGCATCCCTACACGACATCGATCCACGTCGCAGGTTGAGGTCGTGGGCTGCACGAGGAGGCTCATGGAATAACCTTACACAAACTGGCTTCACCTCGTAATATGAGGACAAAATGTTTGCGACCTACTCTGTTTTGAGCCTTTGTCCGATCTCGAACCACCTCGCGCAGTGAGATCGTGAGCCAAGCGACCAGGCCAGTTAAGGCCATACACGACCTCGATCCACTTCGAGGGTCAGGTCATAGAGTGCATGACGTGCCTTGTCTAGTGACCTTACACGACCTCCATCCACGTCGTGGGATGAGGTCGCAAGCTTCACGAACTGCTCTCACTGGTGTCCTTGCACGAACTCAATCCACCTCATGGGATGAGGTCGAAGACCGTACGACCAGGTATTTTTGGGGACCTTGTACGACCTCGATCCTGGTCGAAGGGAGAGGTCGCAGGCTTCATGTCCTGGGCACCTCGTAACGACCTCAATCCAGGTCGAAGGTCTGCAGAAAATTTCTAAAAATTATTAAAGATGATTACGTTTCAGAAATAATAATTTTCAAAAATTCCAGAAACATGGAAAAATAACTTTACGCTCGAAGTACAATCTAATATTTTCAAGCTAGTGCCATTTAAGCACCGTTAGTGCCGTTTAAGCACCGTTTAGAGCCTATTAGCACAGATTAGTGCCGATTAGCACAGTTTAGTGTAAGTTAGCACTGATTAGTGCCGTTTAGCGCCGTTTAGTGCTGATTATTGCCGTTTAGCATCGCTTAACATTGATTAAGCGTCGTTTAAGGCTATTTAGTGCCGTTTAGCATCGATTAACATTCGTCGTAAATGCGTCGGTCGCTCCACGCTTTACAAAAAAGACGATACTCGTGAAACACTAGTGTACCAAGATAAACCCTGACCCAAGCCTCAAACAAGGTCGTAATAACTTCAAGGAAAACCTGATCAGTTTTCCTAGAAGTTGGGGGGCAAATGATATGGGCTAAAAGTAAACCCTAAAAATACATTTAATGTGGTATTTAATAAGCCAAGACTGGTCCAAGGTTAAAGCCCTTTAATGCGGCCCAAAACTTTATTTATGATAATAAATTCGTAATTAATAAATCAGCCAGTTTCAATCTTCAAGATTGAGTCTTAAAAGGAAACTAAATCATACTAGGAGTAGCCTCCAAGGCATACACCTTCAATACTTATCTCCTTATCTCTTGGAAGGCTCTAGAATTGGGCCAACTGAATAACTTGCCCACCAAGTCTCCTATTTCAACTCTAATTCTAAGGTTTTCAACACCTATATAAGGACTTGTTCCTTCACATCTAGAACTACGTTTTTTGGCTTGATTCCTGATATTTGCAAGATACGTAGGCATCTTGTGAGGACCCGAGTTAAGTCACGAAACACTTGATCAGGAATTAAAGCTCGAAGCTCTCATAAACCTTAGCATTAAATACGCAGTAAATACACCCTATATTTCGTTCCACAACACAACTCCTTTCCAAGCTCCATTATGCCAATTATTTAAACAAGCCTGATTGTAAAAAAAGATTTTGTTACTGTAAATAATAAAAAGCTAAAGAAAGCAAATGTACATTGGCAAAGTAGATAGCAAGCCATTCTACAGTGCTGAAAACATCTGCTATTCTCAGAGCCTGTTTTCATTAACCAGCAAAAATTAATCAAAGGTCAAAGAACAAAAATTCAACACCAAAACATAATGCGGTTGCTGAGAATTAGAACAAAAATTCCCGATTCAATCAGTTAAGTTACTCATATAACACCAACACAGAACTAACTCCTAATTAACACAAAATCCTTACTAATTTAACCCTTGATATCAGCTTAAATCGAACAAAAATTATGAACACAACATATTTTATACACATACATATGTATACATGTATAATTCAATATAAACAAAAAAAGATGGATACTTTACCTCAAATTAAAGCTTTAATTGAATTTTTACTTTAATTGAAGTTCCAATCAGTTTTGGGTGCTCTAATCGGTTTTGGGGATTTGAGTGGGGTGTGAGAGATAAGTGGCAGAGATGAGTGGCAGAGATTAGTGTGTGTAAGAGAGGAGAGAGTGAGAGAGAGAGATGGATCGACAGAGAGAGGTGAGGTCGAGGGAGAGAGGTGAGGTCGAGAGAGAGGCGTGAGAGGATGAGTGTTTTGTGTAATAAAAGTTTATTTTGTGAGGAAAAGTGTTTTTTATGTTCTGCTGGTGCCAATTTTATTATATATATACATGTATATTCCAGTACAATCAGAAAAAGATGGGTAATTTACCTCTAATTGAAGCTTTGGTCAACTCTTTGCTCAAATCTTTGCTTAATTAGGTTTGGGATTTTGCTCAATCGATTATATTTGAGATGAGATGTGTATTTGTGAGAGAAAGAGAGGAGAACGGCAGAGAATGGCGAGGTCGGTAGAGTGGTGAGGTCCAGAGAGAGAGTGGTGTCGAGAGAGAGAGAGAGGTGTCGAGAGAGAGAGAGAGAGAGTGGTGTGAGAGAGAGACAGTGGTGGGTTTGTTTTTTGTTTTAATGTTGTGTAAGAAATATTTTGGTACTAACATTTCATTATCTTTTTTATCCCGCCCATTGAAAAAACCAAATTCCCGCCTACAATTTCGGCAAGCTGTTGTAACGCTTTTCCTAAAGTATTGCAATTGTTCTAAAATTTTAAAATGATCCTTTTGCTTGCAACACTTTTCGTATTTCTTGCAACATTTTTAAAAATATTACAGTAGACTACCAAGTTTTGTGTATATTGTAACACTTTTTGTAACACAAATATATATTGGTGTTGCAATAGCCCATATTTGGTGTAGTGAGATAAGATGATCGTTTTTAGCTGAAAAAGGTAATCAGTCAATTACTAATTCTTAAAATATTATTTTATTGAATACAATTGCCAAGGATACTATTGGGGAAAAAAAGAGGTTTTAGTAAAAAAAATATGAAAGGTAACGAGTTTTAGCTGAAAATATAATTGTTTAGCTATTAGTTATTGTAATCTGATTATTTTATTTTATTAAATATAGTTGCACGTGGTATTTTTAGAACGTAAAAGATAATGTGTTTTACCTGATGTGTGCCAAAGATAAGCCCTAAAGACACAATTAATGTTGCATTAAAATAAACCTAGTTTGGTCCAAATAAGAAGCCCGTTAATGTAAGAACCCAGATTTTTGATAGAATTAAAACTTTTTAGTATGTAATAATATGGGAATGAATAGTGGTTATGACTGCGATGTAACGAATGTCTATTAAATGAATGGAATGGATTTGAATTCAATTATTTACATGTCATGCAGAATACTTTTGGTTGACGGCATAGGTAAGAATGATCTATCTCCTAAGGATATAAGTATATTACTTCAAGTAAGATTATTCTTGTGTCATCCAAATCAATATCTATTATAAGTCCAGCGGTTCCGTAAAAAGGTTAAGAAGCACTCGAGAGTGAACCAGGTTCATTTTCCTAATTATAGGAATTAAATAAAAATAAGTGATGAATAGTGATTTTGGTGGAATTTGGAATATTATTATAATAATGATATACCCGGTATTCGGAACGGATTTCTGAGTTCGTATTAGTGATCCAGGAAGAAAATAAGTGTATGTAAAAGCCGTCGGATTCAGAAAAAGAGCACTTTTATTTTCTCCGAGATTTCCCTGGACACTACAAGACTTAAGGAGTTATAAAAGGGAATTAAGGAATTTAAATTCGAGAAGTATTAAGTAAGATGAAGAATAGTATTAGAAATATTAAGAAGGTTTTCGGTAAAACCCTAACTAGAAACGAATGAGTTATTCCCTCGAACGATCAACGAACAAGCAAGGAAATTGAGTAATACCCGGACAAAGGAACGAATAAATAACCAAGAGACAAACAAGTGCAATTGGTGGGAAAAGGAGAAACCCAAGTAACATCCTTATAAGTCAACTACAAGATGAGTGGTGTAATTGCATTCTTGCAAAAATGGAGTTGTTTGTTGTAGTGCCAACACTTGGCCCAATGAGGAAGCAACAAGTGGCACCATTGGATTGCCAACAACACATTAAAAGAGATGCATCCATTATATATGCAAGGGTTATACATGTATTAGCCATAAATCACCAAAACAAAACAAACCACCACCATTTTTCTCCATTTCTTCATAAAAATCTGCCCATTCTTAGCTAATTGGAAGTCCAACTTCCAACCATCACTTGTTCTTCAAATTTTTATGGTAAGTACTACATATCATGGTAATGATCTCCTAGAAATTTCAGCTTCAAATTCATCTTTTATCATTTTCAAATAAATCATCAAAGATGATGATGAATAGTGTTCTTCATAAACTAACTTTTATTTCTTGATTTCTTTTGATTATTCAAGCTATACTAAGGCTAGATAAGGGCTAAACAAGGCTTGATAAGTTCATACATACACCAAGGAAGGTATACCACTCTTGAAAACCAAGCTCTTAGTTTAAGTTTTGGTATTTTAGATGAGTTATATGGATTTAATGCATGTTTAGGACCTTAAGATTATGATTGGGATTTATTAAATGTGAAATTAGTTTAGATGAACGGAAAGACATTGCTTGGTCTTAGTTCATGGTTGAATAACATGTAAATGTTGTTTGGAGTGGAAACTATGATTATTGGATGGTTTGAAATTTGGAAATCATGTAAACATAGCCGTCGTAATGCCCGATTGTCGTTAGCCTTAAGAAACCGTGATTAGCAGTAGCATGAACACACTGTCCAGTCTCGGATTTTGCCATGAAAGGCTAGATTATGTTATAAGCTTCGTTTTGATATAAAGATCACGTGAAACGGACTTACGGTTTAGGATTTATGACTAAATTACTAAAAGTAGTTCGAATCCGTAAACAAAAGTTCGTAACTGAAATTGAACCCTCGTAAGCAATGTAACGTCATGGCGAATCTTGGTAAATAAATACTAGGGGTAAGAAGGAAGGTGTGAAAGAAAACCGTATGTCAAAAAGAGCATTTTTCGATTTATTAAAAATGTTCGAGTCAAGGTTAAACGAGAACGAACCCCTAAAAGACGACTCTTTTATAACTTTGGTAAAACGCTTAGAAAACGGGCGATAAAAACTCGGAGTAAAATATTGGTTCGTAACGATCAACCTTAGAACTCATATGACTTAAGTATGTCCCAAGTATAAGTGCAGTGACATGTCGTATTAACGAACGAATGTCGGGTCGGATCAGTGATAATAAGTAATCCACTAAAAGGGGTATAACGAGATGACTCGAGAACGTGTTTCGATTTAAGTATAACTTAACGTTTAATATGTTAAGTGATTAATTCCGAATGCCTTGGCTATTTATAGATCACCAGGCTGAACCGGGACCCGCTACCACTACCCCTTACCGTACTCGACTACCAGGCAAGTTTCAATTCCCTTCTTTTAGGCTGTTGTTGTGATTGAATAAATATATATATATGATTGCTGATATACATATGCCATTGCATGCATGCCTACTTTCAAGTTGAATTGATATACTTGTTCCCTAAATGTTATTGTTGGCTTATAAGCTAGATAGTTATATATCAGTTATAAGCCGGTTATTGTAAGACCCTCATAGAAGGGCGTATATATCTTATTAATCAAAAATAGACCGGGAGTCAATATTCCTTGATATATCGAGATTACCTCGGAAGAAAATATTTAAGTAAATATTTTCTATTATTTGGGCGACGAATATTATTTGAATATTCGTTCGAGACTAATTATTTTGACGATCCTTACTTCAAATAATTATTTGAACGTAACTATTCAACGAATAATATTTCTCAATATTCATTCAGAGTCGAATTGATTATCGACTATTATTTCGAATATTCTTCTAAAGATGAGACTATTAAATGAATATTATTTTGGATATTCTTTTAGATTATTATTTTATTAAATCAATATTACTTTTGAATATTCATTTAAGATATTAAATACTTGATGAATATTATTTTAATATTCATCTGAAGCTTGATTTAATTATCGAATATTATTTCGAATATTCCTTAAGGCTTGGATTACTAAATGAATATTACTTGATATTCATTTAGGATATTATTCATTAAATGAATATTACTTTTGAATATTCATTTAAATTCCTAATTAATCATGAATATTACCTTAAATATTCTTTTCAGGTCTTATTAATTAATGAATATTGTTTTGAATATTCATTTAAATATTTATTTATTCAATAAATATTCTCCTGATATTTCTTCAGGGATTATTTTGAGAAATACTCTGATTAAAAATATTCTTTCATATTCCCAAATATTCTTTCAATATTTTAACTCAATAAATATTCTCTGAATATTTATTCCATACTTAGAATAATCTCGATAAGGTTAATCTTCTTCGATTATTACAGAAGATATTTCGAAGTCATATTATTATTAATCTTATATCAAGAAAGGTTCCCAGACATCATTCATCTTTGAGTCTATCTTCTTAATAATAAGGGAACCTTACTTGGAAAAATGTTATTTATCTTGTCGACTTCCCGGTCATAAAGTATTCCCTTCACCCGCAACTCGGGTGCTGTTGACTTATTAAGTCGTTGTTTACCTTCTCATCTTTCGAGGGGTAAGATTACTGGAACAAGTTGATATCCGTTACCAAGTAATAGCTTGGGAGTTATTGGTAAATTTTCCTTTCCAACTAGATACGACTACTTTGTGGAGTCTTATCAACAAGTATTATACTTGGGGAAAGGGGGACGAACGTTATATTCAGAATCATGAACTCTATTTGAACTAGGAGTCGTGTAAGAGGCCGAATAGCGCCGGTCCATCCCCTTGGCCCAACCGTTGGCCGGGGAGAGCTAGTAAGGCGGTAGACAAGTAAAGCCGTCAGTTCTTCCTTCTACCGGTAGTAAATCTAAATTGAGCTGTACGATCTCGACTGATCATCAAGATTGGAACAGCGGGCGCGGTGAATACTCCATCATTGGTTCATCATCCAAATTCATTTATTTCCTGCAACATGATTACTGTTGGCAGAGTTGGAAAAGAGTCATAACTGGAATTGCAACCCTTTCTTGCAAGTTCCTCTTCTTAATAACGATAATAATATCTCGCTTACTTTGATGTAGCAGATATTTCTTCAAACAAATACTTTAAGTTACCTTGTAACTTCATCGTTCATATGATACTGGCATCATTTCCGTAAATGCATGGCATATGGTTTAAAAGATAGCTTTGAACTGTTTTAAATTATCGTTCAGTTATATATTTGTTGGTGGGCTTTCGCTCACCCTTGCCTTGTTTATATTATGTCACAACAACAGCTAGGACAGATGGCTCGCGTCAGGCGCACTCGGCGCAAGCAGGTTACCCGACCCACCGGACTACCCGCTGAGATGCTAGCCGCCATTGCTGAGGTAGCATAGTTAGACAGCTTTTGTTTCCTGTTTAACTATATGTATAATTAATGTAATCAACGGCAAAACGTTTAAACCTATGATGTTATCCTTTTGGGATTGTAATAACTTTTATTCGTAACCCTTTAATGTAAGACTTATTTCAATTTCATCTCTGGGACTATAACTGTTGTGTGTGTGAGTGGTAATTATTGTGGGGTCACAGCATGTGATTTATTTATTGTGGACTCAAGTCAAGTATTATGAATGGATGTAAGACCGTAACCACCAGATCCCTGACCCCGGATCTGGGGGTGTTACAGAGATGGTATCAGAGCGAGAGTTATATATCCCAAGAGATGATACGACGTTATATAATAATAAATTCAATAATATAATAAGAACCCTTGCCAGGTTCACCTAAAACCCTTACGGGAACTTTTTAAGTATCATGATAGTAACATAGTTCGTCTTGTGTAGGCGAGCGACTTGTCGGCCCAGGAGGCAGCTGCGAGACAGCATGATGAGGACATGTTCCGGACTAGGGACCCATACTATGAGCACTTGCCTGAGGATGATACTGAGTCTGAGGAGGAGGACGCTGAGGAGGTCCAGGTTGAGGCTGATACTGATGTGATCGAGTCTGAGGAGGAGGACCCTGAGGAGGTCCAGGATGATGCTGACACAGATGTTGTTGAGACTGAGGGGGAGGAGGACCCGGAGGGGGTCCAGACAGGACAGGACGCTGAGTTAGTGGTTGAGGATGATGATTATTGGGTTATGACTGAGTTCAGGACTATGGGAGATGACACTGACATGACCACGGATCAGGTGGTGCCGGTGGATGAGGGTGTTGAGGGAGATATAGATGAGCCAGTAGTTGGTGCTGTAGGGAGTTCTGGACTTTTTGTGCCACTCCTCCCTGTTGAGAGAGCCCCTACCCCACCACCACTACCTGTGAGCCCCTACCCCGACGAGTTTGAGGAGCTTACCCCAGAGCCCCAGCAGACAGAGACTGCCGCTCCAGCTGAGCCATCCACCCCACCTCATGCCCCGATAGGAGGAGTCCCAGTATGTGTTCACAACTTGATTGTGAACGGGCTTTATAGAGAGTTGTCTGTGGCAGATGCCAGGTTGGCAGAGTCTAGGAGTGAGTTAGCAGCAGAGAGAGCCGCCCGGATGAGGGTGCAGGGCAGGAGGACTATCAGTGACAGAGTTGGGTATAGGGCTGTGACCCGCATCGAGCTGAGGGCTCGGGTGAGGGTGCGACAGTTGCCTACTGATGGGCATGGTAGGGTAGACAGAGCAGCGGCTGAGGAGGTTTTCCGCATCGCCATGGGGAGGGTTCGGAGGATGTTTCGTCGTGGCGGCTGATTTCAGATGTGGTGATGCAGTGGTCTAGTTGTCTAGTCATGTACGAACATAGTAGTGCCGGCTTTTGTAGGGATGGTTTTCTTGTACTTGTTTTCCCTTTTTGCAGACTAGACAGATAGACAGCATATTTCACTTTTGACTTGTTGTTGTTATTAGGATGGCTGTACTTTAAACTATCGTTATAACTCGGATGTTGTACCTTTTCGGTACCTGGTATATATTTGTTTCCATTTCAGTCATTACAATTTTGTTGGGAAGTGATCACGAGTTTATTAGCATATGTATTACTTTTCGATTAAGTTTCCATGAGATATAAAACTGTGGGATTTTAAAACCCAATCATGTAAAGAAATGTGCAAGGAAAAATCCTTTAAAACCGGTAAGTGAACCTAACGTATAATTTTCCAAATTTTCAGTAAAATGCCGCCAAGACGGATGGGCACTAGGGCTAACCCCCGCGAATCTACTGACCAAGAGAGTCACAACCAACACGAGGAAAACCGTGGAAGTAGTGAGGAACAAGATCAGGACTATAATGAGCAAGAAGATTCCCAGTATGGAGCAGAGGATGAACCCCTGTACTCTGAAGAATTTGAAAGGGAAATAGAGGGTGGAGAAACTGAAGTAGAACAGGAAGGGGAGAACCAGGGCGGAAACCCCATGGGCCAGTTTATGGATCTACTTAGGCAGAATTTGAACCAATACCCCCAACCACCACCAAGCAACAACACTTCAGTGGCAAATTCCTTTAGGGCCTTTAAGTCCCTTAAGCCCCCAGAGTTCCACGGATCGGCTGATCCCGTTGAGGCGAGGGCCTGGATCAAAGAAATGGAAAAGTCTTTTGAGATTCTGAGTATCAATGAGGCTCAGAAGACTGTTTTTGCTACTTACCTACTAAAGGGAGAGGCCAATTATTGGTGGGAAGCCAAGAAAAACATGGAGACTGATGCTGTCATAGCCTGGGAAAGGTTCAAACAATTATTCCTGGAGAAGTACTTCCCGAAGTTCATGAAAACCCAGATGGAACTTAAGTTCTTGGAACTGAAACAGAACAATATGTCAGTGGCTGACTATGAGGCTAAATTTACTGAGCTATCAAGATTTGTGCCAGAGTTTGTAGACACAGAAGAGAAGAGAGCTAACAGGTTTCAACAAGGGCTGAAACAGTGGATCCAGAATAGGGTGGCTGTTTTAGAGATTACAGATTATGCCACCTTGGTGCAGAAGGCAACCATTGTGGAGGCTGGTAGTGATCAGATGCAGAGAGAGAGAGAGAAAGGGGGGATAAAGAGAAAGCATGTTAGTATGGGCGGAAGATCCGCTGGAGGAAAACCCCCAACCAAGTTTAATCGAAGAGCGGTTTCCCTACCAGGGAGGAGTGTAGGGTTTAAACCATCTGCGAGTGTGAGTGTGAGCCAGGGCGGCCACCAATCAGGAATGTCCCGTTCCAACCCTTCTCGACCTCCATTGCCATTGTGTGCTACTTGTGGGAAGAGGCACTCCGGGGTGTGCAACCTGAAGCAGATAAACTGTTATAAGTGTGGGCGAGCTGGGCATTATGCTACCGCTTGCACCACGGTCATCCCTAACAGCACAACCTGTTTCCAGTGTGGACAGCGAGGGCACATGAGGAAGGATTGCCCAAAGAGCAAACCAGCAGCATCAGGAGCAAGCAAGGTTGCCTCAAATAGGCCACCAACTGCTAGGACTTTCAATATGTCAGTACAAGATGCCGTGAGGGACACAGATGTGATAGCAGGTACTTTTTCTCTTAATTCAGTCAGTGCAAATGTCTTATTTGATTCAGGAGCAACTAAGTCTTTTATATCTAGAGATTTTGCGCATAACTTGAAACTTAAAACCCAGCAACTAAGAGATTCCTTACAAGTAGAAATAGCTAATCAGGAAATCGTACCGGTTAATCAAATTCACCCCGATTGTAAGCTAGAAATAGGAGGACGATCCTTCTATGTCGATTTAATTCCTTTTAAGCTAGGGGAATTCGATGTCATTTTGGGTATGGATTGGTTGTCTCGCAATGATGCGCAGATAGATTGTAAAGGGAAAAAGGTTAAGTTGAAAACCCCAGGGAAGAAAGAAATAGTGTTTAAAGGGATGCGACAGACCCAGAAAATTCTGACCATGGCGCAAACCAAGAGATTGTTACGAAAAGGGAACGAGGCTTATTTAGCCTACGTTATAGATACTCAGAAGGAAGTGCCAAGATTGCAGGACATTCTGGTAGTTAATGAGTTCGAGGACGTGTTCCCACAAGATCTTCCTGGACTACCACCTGATAGGGTAATTGAGTTTGCCATCGAATTAGCCCCGGGGACGGCGCCAGTTTCGAAGGCCCCGTACCGACTAGCCCCAGTAGAAATGAAGGAGCTAGCTAAACAATTACAGGAATTGTTGGATAAGGGCATGATAAGGCCCAGTGTGTCGCCTTGGGGCGCACCAGTGTTGTTTGTTAAGAAAAAGGATGGAAGTATGAGGTTATGCATCGACTACAGAGAATTGAACAAGCTAACCATAAAGAATAAGTATCCATTGCCCAGGATAGACGATTTGTTTGACCAGCTAAGAGGAGCTGAATACTTCTCTAAGATTGATTTGAGAACGGGATATCACCAACTGAAGATCAAACCTGAAGATATCCCGAAGACTGCATTCCGCACCAGATATGGACATTATGAGTTCTTAGTTATGTCGTTTGGATTGACCAACGCCCCAGCAGCCTTCATGGACCTAATGAATAGGGTGTTCAAGGAATATTTGGACAAATTCGTGATAGTTTTCATTGATGATATTCTCATCTACTCGAAGACAGAGGCAGAACACGCTGAACATTTAAGGATAACCTTAGAAATACTCAGGAAGGAGCAGTTATATGCCAAGTTCTCCAAGTGTGAGTTTTGGAAAAATGAGGTACAATTCTTAGGGCACGTGATCAATAGAGAAGGAGTGTTGGTTGACCCCTCCAAGATAGAAGCAGTTTCAAACTGGGAACGGCCAACTACTCCAACCGAGGTGAGGAGTTTCATTGGACTGGCCGGATATTACAGGAGATATGTCCAAGACTTTGCGAAACTCGCAGCTCCATTAACTCGACTTACCCGTAAAACCGAGAAATTTGAATGGACTGAGAAATGCGAGAAGAGTTTCCAGGAGTTAAAGAAGGGGCTGGTGACAGCCCCAGTGCTGGCATTACCTGATGGAAAAGGAGATTTCGTGATTTACAGTGACGCTTCGCATAAAGGACTGGGATGCGTGCTTATGCAGCACGGCAAGGTAATAGCGTATGCGTCTAGGCAATTGAAGGATTATGAAGTCAGATATCCCACGCATGATCTAGAACTAGCAGCCATAGTCTTCGCTTTAAAGATTTGGAGACACTACCTGTATGGGGAAAAATGCGAGATTTACACAGACCATAAGAGCCTCAAATACATTTTCACTCAGAAAGAGCTTAACATGCGCCAGAGGAGGTGGTTAGAGTTAATCAAGGATTACGACTGTGAAATTCGATATCACCCGGGTAAAGCCAATGTGGTGGCTGACGCCCTTAGTCGGAAAGAGAAGCTCAAGATGATAACTTCAGAGAAAGAGCTAGTGAAGGATTTTGAGAAGTTGGAAATCGAGGTTAAGTTACCTGAAGAGGGCCAAGAAAAGTTGATGGAAATTAGAATCCAACCTCCATTGCTAGAAAAGATTAGACTGTGCCAGGAACGGATGATGGAGGAAGAAAAGAACTCCACAGAAGAGCTAATGACCGGGGAGGAAATTAAGTGCGAAAGAGACAAGGAAGGGATCATGAGGTACACGTACAGGATATGGATCCCAAATGTTCAGGAGCTCAAGGATGAGATTTTAAATGAGGCACACAACTCAAGATACTCAGTGCACCCCGGTAGCACTAAAATGTATAGGGATTTGAAGGAGTATTACTGGTGGCCCAATATGAAAAAGGACGTAGCAGAGTGGGTAAGCAGATGCTTGACCTGCCAACGAGTGAAGGCAGAGCACCAGAGACCCAGCGGACTTCTACATCCCTTAGAGATTCCAGAATGGAAATGGGAACATATAGCCATGGATTTCGTAGTAGGTTTACCCAGGACCAAGGCTAATCATGACACCATATGGGTAATTGTAGATCGACTGACGAAATCGGCTCACTTTCTCCCGATCAACGAAAGGTACACGGTCGATAGACTAGTGGACATCTACTTAAAAGAGATAGTGGCGCGACATGGAGTCCCAGTCGAAATAGTATCCGATCGAGATCCTAGATTTAACTCCAGGTTTTGGAGAAGTTTTCAAGAATGTGTAGGGACCCGGCTGAACATGAGCACAGCCTACCACCCCCAGACAGATGGGCAAAGTGAAAGGACCATCCAAACACTAGAGGATATGTTGAGAGTCTGCGCGATAGACTTCAAGGGAGTTGGGATGATCACTTGCCATTGGTTGAGTTCTCCTATAATAACAGTTATCATTCAAGCATTGGGATGCCACCTTATGAGGCCCTTTATGGAAGAAAATGTCGATCTCCCTTGTATTGGGATGAAGTTGGAGAGCGAAAGATGCTCGGGCCCGAAGTGGTCCAACGAACTAAAGATGCAGTAGATCTAATCAGAGGACGGTTGGTAGCAGCCCAGGATCGACAAAAGAAATATGCCGACTTAGCTCGGAAAGGCAAGGAATACGAGGTAGGGGACCTAGTGTTCTTGAAAGTGTCACCTTGGAAAGGTTTAATGAGATTTGGGAAGAAAGGAAAGCTGAGTCCCAGATACATTGGACCATTTGAGATCTTGAGACGAATTGGGGAACTAGCTTATGAACTCGCATTGCCCCCGAATCTACAGCAGGTGCACAATGTGTTCCATGTTTCGATGCTGAGGAAGTATAATCCGGATGCTAAGCATATTGTAGAGTATGAGCAAGTGGACATGCAACCAGACCTGACCTAGGTGGAGCAACCTGTGGAAATCATAGACCGGAAAGAACAAGTGCTCCGAAACAAGGTCATTCAGCTAGTCAGAGTTTTTTGGCAGAACCACAATGTAGAAGAATCCACCTGGGAACTTGAAGGCGCAATGCAAGAAAAGTACCCCCACTTGTTTTCAAACTGATTCCGGGACGGAATCCTTTTAAGGAGGGGAGACTGTAAGAACCCAGATTTTTGATAGAATTAAAACTTTTTAGTATGTAATAATATGGGAATGAATAGTGGTTATGACTGCGATGTAACGAATGTCTATTAAATGAATGGAATGGATTTGAATTCAATTATTTACATGTCATGCAGAATACTTTTGGTTGACGGCATAGGTAAGAATGATCTATCTCCTAAGGATATAAGTATATTACTTCAAGTAAGATTATTCTTGTGTCATCCAAATCAATATCTATTATAAGTCCAGCGGTTCCGTAAAAAGGTTAAGAAGCACTCGAGAGTGAACCAGGTTCATTTTCCTAATTATAGGAATTAAATAAAAATAAGTGATGAATAGTGATTTTGGTGGAATTTGGAATATTATTATAATAATGATATACCCGGTATTCGGAACGGATTTCTGAGTTCGTATTAGTGATCCAGGAAGAAAATAAGTGTATGTAAAAGCCGTCGGATTCAGAAAAAGAGCACTTTTATTTTCTCCGAGATTTCCCTGGACACTACAAGACTTAAGGAGTTATAAAAGGGAATTAAGGAATTTAAATTCGAGAAGTATTAAGTAAGATGAAGAATAGTATTAGAAATATTAAGAAGGTTTTCGGTAAAACCCTAACTAGAAACGAATGAGTTATTCCCTCGAACGATCAACGAACAAGCAAGGAAATTGAGTAATACCCGGACAAAGGAACGAATAAATAACCAAGAGACAAACAAGTGCAATTGGTGGGAAAAGGAGAAACCCAAGTAACATCCTTATAAGTCAACTACAAGATGAGTGGTGTAATTGCATTCTTGCAAAAATGGAGTTGTTTGTTGTAGTGCCAACACTTGGCCCAATGAGGAAGCAACAAGTGGCACCATTGGATTGCCAACAACACATTAAAAGAGATGCATCCATTATATATGCAAGGGTTATACATGTATTAGCCATAAATCACCAAAACAAAACAAACCACCACCATTTTTCTCCATTTCTTCATAAAAATCTGCCCATTCTTAGCTAATTGGAAGTCCAACTTCCAACCATCACTTGTTCTTCAAATTTTTATGGTAAGTACTACATATCATGGTAATGATCTCCTAGAAATTTCAGCTTCAAATTCATCTTTTATCATTTTCAAATAAATCATCAAAGATGATGATGAATAGTGTTCTTCATAAACTAACTTTTATTTCTTGATTTCTTTTGATTATTCAAGCTATACTAAGGCTAGATAAGGGCTAAACAAGGCTTGATAAGTTCATACATACACCAAGGAAGGTATACCACTCTTGAAAACCAAGCTCTTAGTTTAAGTTTTGGTATTTTAGATGAGTTATATGGATTTAATGCATGTTTAGGACCTTAAGATTATGATTGGGATTTATTAAATGTGAAATTAGTTTAGATGAACGGAAAGACATTGCTTGGTCTTAGTTCATGGTTGAATAACATGTAAATGTTGTTTGGAGTGGAAACTATGATTATTGGATGGTTTGAAATTTGGAAATCATGTAAACATAGCCGTCGTAATGCCCGATTGTCGTTAGCCTTAAGAAACCATGATTAGCAGTAGCATGAACACACTGTCCAGTCTCGGATTTTGCCATGAAAGGCTAGATTATGTTATAAGCTTCGTTTTGATATAAAGATCACGTGAAACGGACTTACGGTTTAGGATTTATGACTAAATTACTAAAAGTAGTTCGAATCCGTAAACAAAAGTTCGTAACTGAAATTGAACCCTCGTAAGCAATGTAACGTCATGGCGAATCTTGGTAAATAAATACTAGGGGTAAGAAGGAAGGTGTGAAAGAAAACCGTATGTCAAAAAGAGCATTTTTCGATTTATTAAAAATGTTCGAGTCAAGGTTAAACGAGAACGAACCCCTAAAAGACGACTCTTTTATAACTTTGGTAAAACGCTTAGAAAACGGGCGATAAAAACTCGGAGTAAAATATTGGTTCGTAACGATCAACCTTAGAACTCATATGACTTAAGTATGTCCCAAGTATAAGTGCAGTGACATGTCGTATTAACGAACGAATGTCGGGTCGGATCAGTGATAATAAGTAATCCACTAAAAGGGGTATAACGAGATGACTCGAGAACGTGTTTCGATTTAAGTATAACTTAACGTTTAATATGTTAAGTGATTAATTCCGAATGCCTTGGCTATTTATAGATCACCAGGCTGAACCGGGACCCGCTACCACTACCCCTTACCGTACTCGACTACCAGGCAAGTTTCAATTCCCTTCTTTTAGGCTGTTGTTGTGATTGAATAAATATATATATATGATTGCTGATATACATATGCCATTGCATGCATGCCTACTTTCAAGTTGAATTGATATACTTGTTCCCTAAATGTTATTGTTGGCTTATAAGCTAGATAGTTATATATCAGTTATAAGCCGGTTATTGTAAGACCCTCATAGAAGGGCGTATATATCTTATTAATCAAAAATAGACCGGGAGTCAATATTCCTTGATATATCGAGATTACCTCGGAAGAAAATATTTAAGTAAATATTTTCTATTATTTGGGCGACGAATATTATTTGAATATTCGTTCGAGACTAATTATTTTGACGATCCTTACTTCAAATAATTATTTGAACGTAACTATTCAACGAATAATATTTCTCAATATTCATTCAGAGTCGAATTGATTATCGACTATTATTTCGAATATTCTTCTAAAGATGAGACTATTAAATGAATATTATTTTGGATATTCTTTTAGATTATTATTTTATTAAATCAATATTACTTTTGAATATTCATTTAAGATATTAAATACTTGATGAATATTATTTTAATATTCATCTGAAGCTTGATTTAATTATCGAATATTATTTCGAATATTCCTTAAGGCTTGGATTACTAAATGAATATTACTTGATATTCATTTAGGATATTATTCATTAAATGAATATTACTTTTGAATATTCATTTAAATTCCTAATTAATCATGAATATTACCTTAAATATTCTTTTCAGGTCTTATTAATTAATGAATATTGTTTTGAATATTCATTTAAATATTTATTTATTCAATAAATATTCTCCTGATATTTCTTCAGGGATTATTTTGAGAAATACTCTGATTAAAAATATTCTTTCATATTCCCAAATATTCTTTCAATATTTTAACTCAATAAATATTCTCTGAATATTTATTCCATACTTAGAATAATCTCGATAAGGTTAATCTTCTTCGATTATTACAGAAGATATTTCGAAGTCATATTATTATTAATCTTATATCAAGAAAGGTTCCCAGACATCATTCATCTTTGAGTCTATCTTCTTAATAATAAGGGAACCTTACTTGGAAAAATGTTATTTATCTTGTCGACTTCCCGGTCATAAAGTATTCCCTTCACCCGCAACTCGGGTGCTGTTGACTTATTAAGTCGTTGTTTACCTTCTCATCTTTCGAGGGGTAAGATTACTGGAACAAGTTGATATCCGTTACCAAGTAATAGCTTGGGAGTTATTGGTAAATTTTCCTTTCCAACTAGATACGACTACTTTGTGGAGTCTTATCAACAAGTATTATACTTGGGGAAAGGGGGACGAACGTTATATTCAGAATCATGAACTCTATTTGAACTAGGAGTCGTGTAAGAGGCCGAATAGCGCCGGTCCATCCCCTTGGCCCAACCGTTGGCCGGGGAGAGCTAGTAAGGCGGTAGACAAGTAAAGCCGTCAGTTCTTCCTTCTACCGGTAGTAAATCTAAATTGAGCTGTACGATCTCGACTGATCATCAAGATTGGAACAGCGGGCGCGGTGAATACTCCATCATTGGTTCATCATCCAAATTAATTTATTTCCTACAACATGATTACTGTTGGCAGAGTTGGAAAAGAGTCATAACTGGAATTGCAACCCTTTCTTGCAAGTTCCTCTTCTTAATAACGATAATAATATCTCGCTTACTTTGATGTAGCAGATATTTCTTCAAACAAATACTTTAAGTTACCTTGTAACTTCATCGTTCATATGATACTGGCATCATTTCCGTAAATGCATGGCATATGGTTTAAAAGATAGCTTTGAACTGTTTTAAATTATCGTTCAGTTATATATTTGTTGGTGGGCTTTCGCTCACCCTTGCCTTGTTTATATTATGTCACAACAACAGCTAGGACAGATGGCTCGCGTCAGGCGCACTCGGCGCAAGCAGGTTACCCGACCCACCGGACTACCCGCTGAGATGCTAGCCGCCATTGCTGAGGTAGCATAGTTAGACAGCTTTTGTTTCCTGTTTAACTATATGTATAATTAATGTAATCAACGGCAAATCGTTTAAACCTATGATGTTATCCTTTTGGGATTGTAATAACTTTTATTCGTAACCCTTTAATGTAAGACTTATTTCAATTTCATCTCTGGGACTATAACTGTTGTGTGTGTGAGTGGTAATTATTGTGGGGTCACAGCATGTGATTTATTTATTGTGGACTCAAGTAAAGTATTATGAATGGATGTAAGACCGTAACCACCAGATCCCTGACCCCGGATCTGGGGGTGTTACAGTTAATGAGACCCAAAACCCTAATTCAATATTAAATTCGTAATTAATATTGAGGGTGATTGACAGCTTGCAAATAAGAGTCAAATAAGGATACAATATCTTTGTGAGTAGCCTCCAAGTCACCAAATTCAACATGGAAATAGACTCCTACAAGAAAGGAGTCTAGAACCTTCCTTGAGGCGGTGGCTTGTCCATCAAGTCTCCAAGCCCTACTCAAATTCTATGGCTCTTGATGCCTATATAAAGGCATGACCCCTCATTCTCATAACTACGTCTTGGCTTGATTCTCAACTCTGAGATACGTAGGCATCCTGTGAGGACCCAAATTAGGTCACGAAACACAAGCGCAACCATTAAAGCTCGAAGCTCACCATCCCTTGTATTTAATACATACAAACTGTTACCCAGTAAATAACAATTGTAGAAGGGTGTTGAATACATTTGTATAAGATTTTCGACTTTAGCAGAAATGATAACACAAGTATGAATAAATAACAACTTTATTAATTCTGATATAAAACTGTTACAAACTCTCTTAAGAAATTCTGATGTTCTTGAGAGCTACTAGGTTACAAGATATCTCGTGTAAGCGATTACTATAATGTAAAACCTAAAATTTGTTTATATACATCACACAACTGCCCTATCAATTACAAGATATGTCAAATCAATTAACAACTATTTATAATACGTATCCTAACTGATAGCTATGATCCTATAAAATAGGAGTCGATAAATCAATCTTCCTTGATCTCTGGACTAATGTAAATCTTCATGTAATCATGATCAGCTTCCAATACTTATAACAACTCTAATACTGACGTTGTACTACTGATGACGTCAGCATCAGTATCTGATCAGCAGTCCAGATCCTGATATCACTTGAATCAATATCTAACAATCTCCCCCAATTTGTACTTTGTGAAATAAAGCACAAATTCCTTGATTCAGTGATGTCAAAAACTCAAAACAAAATGTTCTAAAAATCTTTAGGAACAGTTTCATAAATTCTCTGGTAGAAAAGATTCATCTTCAAGAAATTTGATAACAACTCTTCTTCCTTGCTTTCAAGAATCTGAATCAGTTTCTTCTTCAGATTTGTTAGTTCTTCATCTTCCTCATTAATCTGATAAATAGCTGCCCTGAGATTCTTTATTGAGCTTCCCGGTAAATCTAAGTCTCCCAACAGTATGTATGCAAACTCTTTCCCATCAGGATTAAGAGACAATTGTTCCATACCAAAGTATTCTTCTTTAACAGCAGTGCCTCTCTGCATTTCAATTTCTTTGCCTCTTGAATTTAAGTACATGGGAGTATAGTTACCATCATACCTTATTCCTCCATCCAGAAATCTCTGTCTAATAGTTCTCAGAATCATGAAAGACCAATTATTGTAAACTTCTCTTTCTTTAACATTGATGCTCTTACCTTTAGCAGATAAAGAACATATATCATTTCCTTTATAGATTTGAATAACAACTTATCAATAGTTATCTTCTTGACAGTCTTGTCTTTCATGAAGTACAACAATTTCTCCACCTTCTTAACACCAGCATGACAATCAGCAATAATAGCAACAGCTTCAAGTTTCCACAGATGATCATCAGTTAATTCTTCACCAATACTGTCAACTAGAGCATGTTGATCTGTCTGTGCAGTAGAAATGGTTTGAGCTTGATTATGACCAATACCTCCTCTTGTTTTAGGTTCTTAACCCTTCAAACTAGACTGAATGTCTACCCAAAGTGATTTGGCTTTTGAAGATAATTGTGAAGTATCAGACCCAATAAGCTCAACTTCAGTAACCAGAGGAAGTTCAGTTATAGGAGCACCTTGTTGAAAAATAATTGGTCCTTTATAATCCCAATCATCAATACTCTTCCATTTCTTTCCTTTCTTCTTCTTGTCTGGTGTATAATTCTGTTGATGTTCTGGAACAAGTCTATTCGATCATACCACAACAAATCACTTGATTGAACTACATTTTTCAAGTAATCTCTGGTTTCTTTAATCTCAGTATCCCTTGCTTTTTCTCTGATCTCCTTTTCTTTTTCAAATCTTCTGAATCTTTCTCGATCAATTCTTAATGTCTCTTCATCAACTTCCAGATTGTGAGATTCAACCACAATAATAAGAATAATGACTTCAAGTTCTTTCAAGATTTCAGCTTCTTCAGGATCAGGAATAGCATTAGGAATTGAATCTATGTCAGGAACAGCAATTTGAACTGTTTCAACAGCAACAATTTGTGCTTCTACAGTCACTTTACTCTTCCTTGTTGTCAATGGATTTTCCTCTTCAATTTCTTCACTTATATCATGTCTGATAGCTGGGACCATTTCAATAGATACTGGAATTTTCTTCTTTGTAACTTTCTGAGAATCTCCATAGACTTCTTCAATTTGAATTCCACTAGACCTTGTCTGTCTGGATGTACTTTGAACAGGTTTCCTTCCTCTTCCCCTACCTCTACCTCCTCCGCCTCTTCCTCTTCCTGCAATAGGAGTCTTTTTGCTAAAACTATCCACAAGCTTTTTCTGTTTAATTAGAATTTCTTCTTTTGACAGAGTAGGAAAGTCTTCTTCAGCTAGCACAGAAAGAGCTGACTTTGCATTTGCTAGTTCAACTATTTTATCTTTATGAAACAAATGAAGAACCTCACCAGTGTCAGTATCAAGTTCATGAAAGAAAGGTTTAGCAGCTTCTTTATTTTCATCATCAATGTACACATCATCCTCAGGAATTGTTGACAATTGACCTTGACCAGGTGTCAGAAACTGTTCTTCTGTCATGACTTGAGATTGTACCAATGTCCTTACTGTCTTCTTTCCAGATCTAAAAAAATGACTTAACTGCCTTATTTGAGTATTATATTGACTTTTCCTTGTTACTAGTGTAGCATCAGAGGTTTTAGCTCCATGAGTCTGAGCACCACCATCATTTCCAGAAGTATCATCATCCTTTCTTACAACTAGATCAGGTGTACGTTTTGTTTTGACTACCTTCTCCCCCTTTTTGACATCAGGATCAGTCAATAAAGATAGAATAAGTTGGAGAGAAGCTTCAATGTCGTCAACTTTACTTTCAAGAGAATCAAGTCTCTTATTAGTTTTCTCAACCTCTTTTGTCAGAATCTTGACCTGAGAACCAGTAGCAGTCAATTCGAACTTGTTCAGTAACTCAGCTCGAGTATGGGCATGAAAATCCTTGACAGAATCAATTTCAGTTTGAAGACCTTTAGAAAGAATAGTAGACATCTTCACAACATGTTGTAGAGGAGCATTATCAATCAGAGTTTTAGAAACAAAGTAAGCATGACCTTGAGCACTTTCAAAAGAAATAGTGTCTCTAGGATTAGCCAAGCTGCTATCCCATTCAGAACTTCTGACACGGTCAGCGTTATCTCCAGTTCCAGTATCACGAATGATCTAAGGATATATCAAGCTTCCTTTATGTTTAATTGTACCCTCTATAACTTTGCTAACAGGTTCCATAAACTTGCTGGAAGATCCATGAGTGGCACCAAGACTAGCATGAATAGCTTCTTTGAGCTGTGCTGTCTCTGAATCATCCTCATCATCACCTGAGCATCACTGTCATTAGCATCAGAAGCATCATCATTCTGATTTTCAATAGAATTCAGAATACCTTTTAATTTCAAATCAGTAGAAGAAGCTGAACTAGTCTGAGGACCTGCATTTTGAACAGAAAAAGTTCCCAAATCTCTCTGTTCTTTTAAAGTGATCTCATCACTACTCACTGCATCACCTAAGTTACTTTCAATAGTAACTACTACCTCACTAAAATTATGTAAATTCTCACTCATTTCTACCTCACCTTTTGCCAGTACAGGAGTCTGCCTCTCAACACTCTTCTTTTTCTCTAATTGTTTACTCTCTTTCTCACTTGAAAGGTTCTGGCTCAACAAATTCAAAGAAATAAGAGATGGCTGAGAAGAGTTGACTGTAGTCATACAAATAGAGGTATCCCTTGTATCAGGTCTATCTATAATCATGCTATCAGTAGTGAAAGAAGTAGAGATAGAAGTGTAACCTGATGAAGTAGAAATAGATTCCATTGGCCTTGATGAAATTGGCTCAATGAGCAGTGGAATACTCAGATCTGAAATACTTTCATCAGGAATGACATCTGCAGTAGTAGGTTGACTTGCATCAGTATTTGCTACCAATGGTTCTTATGTAGTCTGAGGTTGTGAAGCTGCTTCAACGCTTTGAGTCAAAGGTTCTTGTGTGCTTCCCTCAAATGCAGTGTCCTTAAGTAGATCATCACATTCAGCAATATGCAAATCATGAGCTGCTTTATCTGCTAGACTTTGAGCTAAGTCAATTTCAGGAATCCCTTGAGCAATCTCAAGAAACTCCTGTGCTGATGTGATCTTTCCTGCATCTTCACTTTGAGAAGATGGTTCTTGTGGGGCAGGAATATTCTTGTCTGCACCTTCCCTTTGAGAAAGTGATTATTGTGGGGACCATTCCTTCATAAATGTTTGAACCCACACTTTGAGTGGGTGGTTCTTGTGTGACTTGATCTTCAGTAGCTGTTGAACTAGTGTAGAGTTCAGGTTCTTGTGGGCTAGATCCTTTCAGAGGTGAAGTAATCCTCTGCTTTTTTTGTCTTTGAAAGACCCTTGCTCCAGCTTGTCTCTTCACTTGAAGTGGTGTTGGTTGGAGACCAAGCTGAGCAGCAATAGCATTTACTTTCTCCATAGACATTTCAACAATTCTTCTTTTTGAAGAAACAGGTACTGGAGAATCAGAAATCTCAATAGTCTTCACAGGTGAATTATCAGTAGTAGAGATATCAGGATTGACAGATGTAGTCTCTGTATCATCAGTAAGATTCTGTATCCCCATAGGAATATAAAAACTGCTCTTGTTGATTATCTTTCTTTTCTTCTTTGACTGTTCAGGACTAGTCAAAGCTTCAGTAGCAGTAGTAACAACTTCCTTTTTCTTCATGATTTTTTAGATAGGTAGATCATTATTACCATCAGAATCAGAATCAGAATCCACAGTTGCAAGAATTTTCTCTTTTCTCCAGTTTGTTTATATATTCCTGTTTCAATCAGTGACTCAGAAACCTTAGGCACACCTTTTTCCACAACCAGGACCCCTTGTTCACCCCCTTGTAACTTCATTTGAGTGAGGGTTGAAATGGAGAAATCCTTTGATCCTGATTGTCTTTCAGACACATCAGATCTAGTTGATTTCTTTGATTTTACAACTGACGCCTTTTGGGAGACACCAGAAGTGGTTGATTGTTTTGGTAATTGTTTAGGTTGTGTGCTTGTGTCAGGAACAAAATGTGTAGTGTCCTGTTCTATAGCACTTGTTGCTGGGCCATAATGAGTAGGCATTTTCTTTGTCAAAAGAAGCCTGACCTCATCAGGAATGAAGGCATTGCCTTCAAAACCATTTGCCTTATCAGAATTGTTCAAGGACTTTATGATGTTTTCTAAAATTCAACATATAGGCAGTATTATATCATTTTCAAATTCAACATTTGGACATAAGTGAGAGAATAGTAATTGAAGAAATCTAATAAAATAGACATAACCACATTTTTCTGTTTTTCTAGCACTTAATGCTTTTAAGATAAAAGATCCATAATCAAATACAGTTTCATAGATTAGAGAGTACCCAATGTAAACTGAAGTAGAAGGCAGTGCATCAAAGTTGGAAACTTTGTTCAGGAAGCATCTACTGATTGTGTCAAAGAAGAAATTCCATTCTTTCTTAAGCTTGGTTCTGTACAGGTGTCCAAACTTCTTTAGATCTCCATTGCATCCCAGACTTTTGACAAACTCAAGAAGAGTAGAATCAGAAATTGTTGTTGGAGATTTACCATTGAGAGATGGTAATTGAAGAGCTTTGATAACTACTTCTGGAGTTACTTCATGTGTAACACCATTGTATTCAAAAGTCATAGAAGGCCTTCCTGATGATGCACCTTCAAAAAAGACCACAGTGTTCCAAACCTGCATAACACACTTGAAAGATACTTTGGCAGGTTAAGTTAGAGCATAGTTTATTGGGCTTGTGGCCAAAAAGTCCTGAATGATATGAAAATCATTAGGTAAATCATGATGTTCGAGAACAGCAACAAAGTTGTTAGGGGCAAAAGTAATGCCATTGATAACAACTTTACTGTTTATGAATGGTGAAGAATCCATTTGTAATTGAGAACGAGAGATATGAGAGATTTTCAAATTAGGGTTCGAAGGCGCACAGAGATAGAGAGATGATGAATTATTGATGTAATGAGAATAATTAGTAATTGATAAACATTTGTGTTTTGTTTTAAAAAAACAATTACCCTCAAGTACCGGTGTCAGTAACTGATTTGTGCAGATAATTGATGGAGAACGAACGTGGGTAAGTGATGATAACTGCACGCCATTATATGTGTATCTATATGCATATATCAATATGTGAGACACACGCGCGCAAAACGTTGTTTGTAAAATATTTAACATATTTTTGTGATATTGATTAAGGAGAATAACAATGAAATATTTAATTTTAAAAATTAAATAAATTAATTATCACAATGTTAAAATATCTGTTTCCTTAAACAAAGAATACGAACCGTTTCATGTTCTCTTGAATCTCTCACCTCACCTCTATATAACACGCTTAAGACAAAGCCATTCTCATCTTACTTTCAAAAATCACTTGTATCTTCTTGACAAAGCTCCAAAACCCTACATCAAACACTTAAACAAGTATGTCAAACATTAGCATCAAAGAGAAATATCTCCATCTCGTAGAGAAACGAGATATTCTTAGTTATTTAAGAAAAGAGTTTGAAGCTTTTGATTGGGAAAGACAGCTTGAGACTTTGTGGTTGCAGATGGATGCATGTCTCGAGGAGATCGAGAAAGAAAAACCTACAAAAGTGATCGACATTGATGCTGCTCTCCAGGCAACATTCGAATGGCTTTCCTCTAAGGCATCCTCATCCAAAACCTCCAACCATTGTTAATGAATATGTCAGCAAAAATAACCTTATCCCTATTAACTTCCACCCAAACAAAGTGGCAAAGATGGGATCTGGGATAGCTGCTAGCAATGGAGTGGTTTGGACTTCCCCTTTTCTTTTCCTATTTGATAGATTAGTAGATAGAGAAAACAGAAAGATTTGATGTATGCATGTAATCTTTTTATTATCATCAATGAAAAAACCTGTTTCTCTAATTTTGTTCATTTTTTGTGCACTTATTATGTTATGAACTGTTCTGTCAAGTATAATATCCGAGAAGAAAATATAAAAAAACTAATTGAAGCAATCACATTCTTCAGAAGTTCAGTAACAATAAAAAGAAATCAGGAAAATAGAACAAAAAGAACACTTAGATCCTGAACATTATATTGATAAACGAAACATCGCATCAGGATTCAGCATTTGACCATTTGTCAGGATTGACTTTTCATCAGGATTCGATAATCATCAGGATCTGATGATCATCAGTATTTGATCTCTCCTTGCTCTCAGAAACTCTCATAGTTCACAATTCCTAGTTCATTCACCAATTTTGTAAAAGTAGCTTCAGGAAGTGGCTTGGTGAATATATCAGCTAGCTGTTGATCATTAGGAACAAAATATAGCTCTATTGTCCCTTCTAGTACTTGTTCCCTTATGAAATAATATCTGATAATGATATGCTTAGTAAGGGAGTGTTGAACTGGATTTCCTGTCATAGCAATAGCACTTTGGTTATCACAATAAATAGGTATTTTTGAAAATGACAAACCATAGTCCATTAGCTGATTTCTCATCCACATGATCTGAGCACAACATCTTCCAGCAGCAATGTACTCAGCTTCTACAGTTGATGTTGAGATAGACTTCTGCTTTTTACTGAGCCAAGAAACTAGTCTACCTCCCAAAAATTGACAACTGCCTGAAGTACTTTTCCTGTCTATTTTGCATCCTGCAAAATCAGCATCTAAGTAACCACATAAACTAAAGTCAGACTCTCTAGCATACCAAAGGCCAAGATTTGGTGTGCCTTTCAAGTATCTGAAAATTCTTTTAACTGCAATGAGATGTGGTTCCCTGGGTTTTGCCTGAAATCTTGCACATAGACAGGTTGCATACATGATATCTGGTCTACTTGTAGTTAGATATAAGAGTGAGCCAATCATACCTTTGTTAGTTAGTTACATCTACTTCAGTACCTTGATCAAGATCAAGTTTTGTAGCTGTAGCTATAGGAGTTAAAGCAGTAGCACTGTCTTGCATGTTAAACTTCTTTAACAAATTCTTTGTGTACTTTGACTGATTGACAAAAATCCCATCATCAGTCTGTTTAACTTGCAGACCTAAGAAATAGCTCATTTCTCCCATCATGCTCATTTGATATCTAGACTTCATTAGCTTTGAAAACTTCTCACAAAGCTTTGAATTAGTTGACCCAAATATGATATCATCAACATAAATTTGAACTAATAGCAAATCCTTACCATGATTCAAATAAAACAAGGTTTTATCAATTGTACTCTTTTGAATCCACTTTCCAGTGGGAATTGAGCCAGAGTTTCATACCAGGCTCTTGGAGCTTGCTTTAGTCCATAAAGTGCTTTATCCAGTCTGTAGACATTATCTGGATATTTAGGATCAATGAAACCAGGAGGTTGCTCAACATATACCTCCTCTTCCAATTCTCTTTTGAGAAAAACACTTTTTACATCCATCTGGAAAACCTTGAACTTCTTGTGGGCTGCATATGCCAGAAAAATCCTGATGGCTTCTAACCTTGCAACTGGAGCAAAAGTCTCATCATAGTCTATTCCTTCCTGGTTGAGAATACCCCTTTGCAACTAGCTTTGCTTTATTCCTCACAATTGTGCCCTCTGAATCTGTCTTTTTTCTGAACACCCACTTTGTACCCACAGTTGACCTATCCTGTGGTCTTGTTACAAGTTTCCAGACTTCATTTCTTTCAAATTCATTTAGTTCTTCTTGCATTGCTGTAACCCAATCAGCATCCTTGAGTGCATCTTCAACTTTCTTAGGCTCTAGAAAGTTATGATAAAGACATTCATTTTGAGTTGCACTTCTGGTTTTAACACATGCATCAGGATTCCCAATAATTAAATCAGGAGTATGATTTTTGGTCCATTTCCTTACTGATGGTAAATTATTTCTTGAATTGGATGTTCCCCCTGGATTGGTGTTATCTTCAAAAGAACTTGAATCATTAGAAGCTCCCCCTGAGATATTGCTATCTCCTCCTGAAGTACTGTCAGGATTATCACTTGAATCTGTTTCTGATGAACTTCCTCCAGATGCTTAAGTTGAATTACTATTGATGGTGTCTTAATGTTGCTCCCCCTAAACATTTGCATTATTGGCCTCACCATCAGTAATTGGTGCATCATCGGGAATGGGTGGATCGTCAGGATCTGATAGGATATCAGTATCTGACAAAGATTCATCAGAATTCTTGGTAGCTTCATTTGCAAAAATCAAACTTTCATGTGAGTCTTCAGCAATTCCTGTTATCTTCTTATCATCAAAAGATAAATTGATAGACTCCATGACTGTCTTTGTTCTTAGATTGTAAACTTTAAAGGCTCTTATAGTTGGATAGCCAATAAAGATGCCCTCATCAGCTTTAGTCTCAAATTTTCCTAGCTATTCAGGATGAGGTCTCAGAACAAAGCACTTGCAGCCAAACACAAGCAGATGCTTCAGACTCGGCTTCTTTTCTTTAATCATTTGATAAGGAGTCATACCATGTCTGTTGATTAAAGTAATGTTCTTAGTAAAGCATGCTGTGTTGACTGCTTCTGCCCAGAAATATGTATGTAATTTATCTTCCTCCAACATAGTTCTGCCAGCTTCAATGAGAGTTCGGTTCTTTCTTTCAACTACTCCATTTTGCTGGGGTGTGCCAGGAGCAGAGAATTGTTGAACTATTCCTTTGTATTTGCAGAACTCTTCCATTACTGAATTTTTGAATTCAGTTCCATTATCACTTCTTAGAATCTTGACTTTATGCTTTGTGCCAGTTTCAATGAGTCTCACATGGTCCAAAAGTATCTCAGCAGTTTCATCTTTTTTGTGCAGAAAATATACCCAGGTAAATCTAGTATATTCATCAACAATGACTAGAGTATACCTTTTCTTACTGATGGACATTATGTTGACTGGTCCAAACAAGTCAAGGTGAAGCATGTGATATGGTTCATCAATTGAGGATTCAATTTTACTCTTGAATGATGTCCTTCTCTGTTTATCCTTCTGAAAAGCATCATAGAGTCCATCAGGAGTATACAATACTTTTGGTAATCCTCTCACCAAATCTTTCTTAACCAAGTCATTGATGTTGTTGAAGTTGAGATGAGAAAGCTTCTTGTGCCAATTCCAACTTTCATCTACTGAGGCTTTACTGATGAGACATGTGGAGGGATCATTAGTGTTGGTGTAGATGTTGGCTTCATAAATGTTACCATGTCTTTGACCAGTCAAAGCAACTTTTCCTGATGCCTTACTGACTACTTCAAAATGTGAATCATAGAAGTTGACATGATAACCTCTGTCTGTGATTTGACTAACACTAAGCAGATTGTGTTTGAGTCATTTCACCAGAGCTACTTTTTCAATGATGACATTTCCAATGATAATATTGCCATATCCCAAAGTTTGTCCAATGTTGCCATCTCCATAAGACACAGTTGGGCCAGCTTTCTCCTCAAATTCTAATAGCAGGGATTTGTTTCTAGTCATGTGTATAGATCATCCACTATCCATGACTAACACATTTTTCTTTTTACCCTGCAATCAGAAACACAGAAAACTCAGTTAGAATTTTTAAGAACCGACACTTGTTGGGTTCTATTTGCATGCAATTTAACATTTTTAGCAGCAGAAGTCTTTTTGACAAAGGCAGTCCTGTCAGGAATGATTTCATTAGAATTTGCCTTGTCAGTATCAGAGTTAGTAAATGCATGCTTTTTACTGACATTCTTAACTTTACCAGAAATTATACTTTTATTGAATTTAGGCAGAGGCTCATAATAATTGTATTACAAATTATGTTATTCTTCACATGTATAAATAGAATGCCCTTTACTACCACAATGGAAACAGGGATTCTGTGGTTTATAAAATACTGATTTATTCCTAATGTCAGACTTAGGAATAACAGTTGCCTTCTTTTTATTCTTCCTGCAGTCAATAGCAAGATGATTAGAATTACCATAGTTAAAGCAAGTTTTCTAGGTGCATTTGGAATATAATTATAATTATTCTCTTTGTTTATTCCAACCTTACCATTTCTATTTCTCTTAGCAGTAGTTGTTTTCTTTTTATCTGTGACTTCACAAATTCTGTCTCTCAGTTGTTTCTTAGACAAAAGACCTATATTATTAGAATTTGTCAACTTAACAGTTTTAGACACACTCTCTGTATTTTGTTTAGTAGATGTTGATCCCTTTTCAGTGACTGAATTGGAATATTTACTACACACAAAATTGACAGGTTTAATCTTAGACTTTGTGTTGTCTATTGCATGTCTGTAGGTCTTTGGTTTTATTGACTCACTAAAAACAACTTTTTTTTAATTCTTTTTCTGATCTGTTTTTGGTTTATAACCTAGACACTCTTTCCAATTTTTGTCAGTGATTATTCCATGTGTCTTTGTACCAGAGTGAGTCCAAGTTCTGAGTTTCTCATTAGCATCTTCAAGTTCTTTTTCAAGAGTAGTACATCTAAATTCCATTTCTAACTTCATGTGCCTAGCCTTATCACATTCATTTTTTACTTCTTGCATAAAGAGTAACTCAGCTTCTAGATGATCATTTCTCTTAGACAATTCTGACATCTCAGATATGATTCTAGCATTTTTAAGAGATTGAAATCTAAAGCTAATATACAGAGACTTTAGAAATGATCTTAACTCAGAAACATTATTAGTATCAAAATCAAAAATAGTTTTAGGTACCTTATTATCAGGAACAGCAATCTCATCAACATTTGACATCAATGCATAGTTCACCTTTTCCTCTTCAGATTCTGAGGTAGAGTCCATCCAATCCTTGCTTGATGAGATAAGAGCTTTGGTCTTGGCCTTTTTGCATTCAGTTGCAAAGTGACCCATTCCATCACAGTTGTAGCATTTGACCTTTGACTTGTCAAACTTACTGCCTTTGCCTTCATTCTTCTTGTACCTGTTCTTGTCAGCATTGAAAGGTTTCTTCTGAAAGTTGCATTGTCTTCTAGCCTTTCTGAACTTCATCTTCTTGAAGCCTTTGACTATCATAGCAACCATTTCCATTATGTCAGAATTAGTAGAATCATCATCAGTATCATTATCAGTAATGGCATCAGGATCTGATGAAGAGTCATTAGTATTTGACTCAACAATTCTACTTCTTCTTCTTGAAACCTCCACACCT
This sequence comes from Saposhnikovia divaricata, assembly GCA_036435485.1. Lineage (NCBI taxonomy): Eukaryota > Viridiplantae > Streptophyta > Magnoliopsida > Apiales > Apiaceae > Saposhnikovia > Saposhnikovia divaricata. The sequence continues at coordinate 198,310,622 of CM071594.1, forward strand.
TTTCCTTTAATTTTGACTCAGCATTTAAAGCAACAGCCTTTGCTTTGTTGCTCTTCTTGTTCTTCCTCTGTTGAACCTCAAGATCATGAGTTCTAAGCATTCCATACACCTCATCAAGAGACATAGCATTGAGATCATACTTGTGTCTAATGATAGATGTTTGAGTATCCCATTCATCAAGTAAAGCTCTCAGAAACTTGGTGTTCGAATCCTCTGGATCATACTCTTTGCCTACTAGGGATAGATTATTCAGTAGTGTCAGAAATCTATCGTGCAAATCAGTAAGGCTCTCATCAGATTTATCATCAAACTGTTCATATTCTTGAATCAACAGAGCCCTTCTGTTCCTTTTGATAGATTCAGTGCCCTGGCAGTGAGTTTCCAGAGTTTCCAAAATCTCCTTAGCAGTTTTACATGCTAACACTCTGTTTGACATGACAGCATCAAGGCTATTATGAAGTATATTCTTTACCTTAGTGTCTCTGAGTACTTCAGCCTTTTCCTCAGGAGTCCATTCAGCCTTAGTCTTCTGGACATAGTGTTCAGGAACAGTATCTGTTCTAGGAACAAGTCTCTTAGGAATATAGGGACCGTCATATATCCTATCTAGATAGTTAGGATCAGTGGCTTCCAGATACATCAACATCTTTACCCTCCATGTACGGTATTCAGCCTTTTTGAGGACAGGGATTTTAATGCTTTCATACTTGCTCGTCGACATCTTAAGATCATTTCTGATTTGTTATTAATCAGTTTGCTCTGATACTAATTGTTACCCAGTAAATAACAATTGTAAAAGGGGGGTTGAATATAATTGTATAAGATTTTCGACTTTAGCAGAAATGATAACACAAGTATGAATAAATAACAGCTTAATTAATTCTGATATAAAACTGTTACAAACTCTCTCAAGAAATTTTGATGTTCTTGAGAGCTGCTAGGTTACAAGATATCTCGTGTAAGCGATTACTATAATGTAAAACCTAAACTGTGTTTATATACATCACACAACTGCCCTATCAATTACAAGATATGTCAAATAAATTAACAACTATTTATAATACATATCCTAACTGATAGCTATGATCCTATAAAATAGGAGTCGATAAATCAATCTTCCTTGATCCCTTGACTAATATAAATCTTCATGTAATCCTGATCAGCTTCCAATACTGAAAACAACTCTAATACTGACGTTGTACTACTGATGACGTCAGCATCAGTATCTGATCAGCAGTCCAGATCCTGATATCACTTGAATCAATATCTAACACAAAACCTAGCCACAATTTACAAACCCTCATTTTTATTCCACAACATTTGGCGCCGTCTGTGGGAAGAAAACATTAACCATGGTTCAAACACGAAGAATAATAACATCCTCAACCAAGGCTACCGCCATTACATCTACTCCATCGGTTGTCACTGAATAAGGGTACGTACCCCCATCAATAGGGGCAACCACTCAACCTCAAGTTTCTCATCTTATAGGGACGACTCCCCATTGATAAGTGGATTTTATACCCACTTGGAACTCTTCGTATCGGCTTAAATTGATTAACTTGGCCTCAAGTATGTCGTGTTTTTGATTCGTTTTTAGTAAGAATGGTGCAGGGTTACTATTTTGAAGTGGGGAGATACATTTGCATGTTTCATGGTGAATTCACGCTAAAGAACTGAAGAACATGAAGTGGCAAAAGAATCGGAAGAGAAAACGGAGGAGAAATGAGCAAATTGTGGAAAATTCGGTTTTCCGGGAAGGTTTCGCAGTCTGCACTATTTTGGTCATATCTGGAGTTCTAGAAGTCCGAATTTAGCGATTATAGTCCACGCGAAGCTTGCGGAATTTTCTTTAAGTCTAAAGCAAAATCACAATTTTGACAGAAAGTGAGCGCGCCACTGGGCGTGAGGAAGGCGCAGCTGCGCTGGAGAAGATGCTGAGGCACGCCGCTGCGCGGTAGGAAAACGCAGCTGCGCGGTTGTATGATGGAAAAATTCGTAATTCGACTTAAAATCATATTTTTGGTATTTTCTTAGAGGACAAGACATGGGGGCTATATAAACACATGTAGACAATAGAGAGAGGACATTTTTATCAGAGAAGCAAGGGAGAAAAGCAGAGAAGGAATCACCAACGCTCGTGATAAGCAACGGAGATCTAGATCTACTTCATCTTTTGTTTTCTTCTATTAGGATACTTTGGATCTTCAGATTTTTGATTTGTTTCTAAACCTTATTACTCTAGCATAATTATTTTTATTCAGACTTTGTTTACTACCATGTTTTCATCAGATCCCATGGTGACGAGCGGTTCGATTATGAACTAATCATTATCATAGGATTCTAACGAATTTATTTATGTAGTTTAGTAGTTTGATTGCTTTAAAGATTTATGTGTGATGAATTATTGATTTGCTAGTATGGTTATACTTAATGCTTTTGGATGCGTAGCTAACATCTAAATTGTATTGTTAATCTCTATTGAAGCGACAGTGGATATTGAGATTTAGAACTTGCCATGCTAGCATAGGTTTATGTATGTTTTGACATCATGATTTGTAGCGTAATTTTAACCATCTTATGCTGTCCTATGTGATCACAATGGATAACTTGTGCTTCAACCGTTATATTTTCAAATCTTATAGATGTCAGCAGCAGTGCGGAATTTAGTTTATCGTCTGGTGGATCTGATCCCAAATAGACTATTGAGTGAACTTAGAAGAGTCTTGTGGACACGCTACCTGTGTGGTTAAGCATCTAGCTAGCGTCCCCCCCGAATGATCGGTGCGGCGGTTAGGCATCCTTAGACGAAAGAGTGGCTATAGCACCTGCTCATTCCCTAACTTCCTTTCTTCTCTCAGGGCGTTCTCCAAATTAATGCCGGATAAAAAAGATTTCGGTTATAGTTTTCCATGCGACGGCCCGGGACGGGGCGGGTACTTGTGATATTTCGGCTTGGGACGCATTTTGTTGTTTGCGAGGTCTCGATCATTTACACAATCAAATCTATCTAAGATAGTTGAACAAAAGATAGGTGTTGTCCCGTCAAGCGTTGTTCAATCCAGTTTTTCTTAGGAATGCTAGAAAAAATATTACGGCATACCCAGTAAAGAACAAGTGTAGAAGGGGGGTTGAATACAATTGTATAAGATTTTCGACTTAAACAGAAATGATAACACAAGTATGAATAAATAACAGCTTTATTAACTCTGATATAAAACTGTTACAAACTCTCTCACGAAATTCTTATGTTCTTGAGAGCTGCTAGGTTACAAGATAACTCGTGTAAGCGATTACATAAATGTAAAACCTAAACTGTGTTTATATACTATACACAGCTGCCCTATCAATTACAAGATATATCAAATCAATTACAGACGTCTCTTAGTACATATCTTGAATGATAGCTACGTTCCTATAAATCAGGAACCGACATATCAATCTCCCTTGATTCCTAGACTAATGTATATCCTCGTGTAATCCTGATCAGCCTCCAATCCTGATGATAGCCTAATACTGACAGTGCATTATTGATGACGTCAGCATCAGTATCTGATCAGTAGTCCAGATCCTGATCATCACTTGAATCAATATCTAACAATCTCCCCCAATTTGTACTTTGTGAAATAAAGCACAAATTCCTTGATTCAGTGGTGTCAAAAACTCAAAACAAAATACCTCCTAGAAATCGTCAGGAACAGTTTCAGAAAGTCTTTGATAGAAAAGATTCGTCTTCAAGAAGTTAATCAATAACTCTTCTTCCTTGCTCTCAAGAATTAAAATTAATTTCTTCTTCAGATTGTTGAGTTCTTCATCTTTCTCATTAATCTGATAAATAGATGTCCTGAGATTTTTAATTGAGCTTCTAGGTCTAAGTCACCTAGCAGTATATAAGCAAACTCCTCCCCATCTGGATTAAGAGATAATTGTTTCAAACCTAGATACTCTTCTTTTATAGCAGTACCTTTCACCATTTCAACTTCTTCACCTCTTGTATTTAAATACATGGGAGTATATTTGCCATCATACCTTGTTCCTCCATCCAGAAATCTTCGTCTGATAGTTGTGTGAATCATGGAAGACCAATTGTTGTAGACTTCTCTTTCTTTGGCACTCACACTTTTATTCTTGAGCAAATAAAGAACATATTTCAATTCTTTTGCAGATTTGAATAGCAGCTCATGAATAGCCATCTTCTTGACAGTCTTGTCTTTCATGAAGTACAACAATGTCTCTATCTTCTTAGCACCAGCATGACAGTCAGCAATGATAGCAACAGCTTCAAGTTTCCAAAGATGAGCAACAGTTAACTCATCACCAATTTTGTCAACTAGAATATGTTGATCAGTTTGTGTTGTAAAAACAACCTCTGCATCATGAAATCCAATACCTCCTCCTGTTCCAGGTTCCAAACCCTTCAAACCAGATTGCATACTTGTCCACAGTGGTGGAGATTCAGCAAACTCAACAGATTCAACTTCAGCAATCAATGAAGGTTCATCAGACTCAATTAGTGAAGGTCCAGTAATCAGTCCAATAGATTTGAAAACAACCGGTTCATTATAGTTGCACACTCTATTCTTCCATTTCTTGCTTTTCTTTTCTATTACTGGTGTATAATTTTGTTGATGTTCTAGAACAGGTCTATTTCTGTCATACCATATCAACTTATCAGATTCATAAACTCTTTTCATGTAATCTCTGGTTGCCTTCCTTTCATTATCTCTTGCTTTTACCCTAATTTCTCTTTCTTTTTCAAATCTTCTGAATCTTTCTTGATCAATCTTCAAGTTCATATCATCAACTTCTAGATTATGAAATTCAACCACAACAGTAAGAATCATGACCTCAAGTTCTTTCAAGATTTCAGCTTCATCAGAATCAGGAATAGCAGGTTGAGTAGTTCTAGCAGCAATATTCTATGCTCTCAAAGTAACTTTACCTCTTCTAGCTAATTGTGGTCTTTCATCAGCAACTTCTTCTGGTACATTGAATTTGTTATCTGGAATCATTTCACGAAGTAGTGGAGTTTTCTTCCTTTTAATTTTCTGAGGATCTTCAGTTATCTCCTCAATTGTGATTCCACTAGACCATGTCTGTCTTGAACTTGTTTGAACAGGCTTTCTTCCTCTGCCTCTGCTTCTACCTCCTTTGCCTCTCCCTCTACTTACAACAGGAGCTTCTTTCTGTTTAGCAATTCCCTCAAGAATCTTTTTTTGTTCTTTTAAGATCTCTTGAGTACTCATGTCAGAATTCTCTGCAGAGATCAAAGCCAGTTCCTCCCTAGCATGATGCTGTTGAACTTTAATATCATTGTGATATACAATTTCACTCTCACCTGACTTGGAAGTAATCTTCTTAAAGATATTTGGAGCATCTTCTATCTCAGTAATAAAAAAATCCTCATCTTCTTCAGGAATTGTTGGAAGTGTTTGATTTTGACCAAGTGCTAGAAACACTACGCCATAAACAGCCTGCTATAACCCAAAAATTCTGTTACAGTAGGGTGGTAAAATGTTACAATAGACCCATTTTTGGGCTAGGGTAACATAAATTACATGTTACATATTTCGATGTTACCCTAGGGTACCTAAGGTAACATATTTCACCCCTAGGGTAACATGCCTTATCGGTTACCTTAAGGGTCAACTGTAACATAAAAATGACATATTGCAACATAAAATTCGGTTACCTTAGGGTGCTTCAATTTTTTTAAAAAAGTGGGGCCACCAGGGCCCACCAGTGGGCCCCACTACTGGGCCCCACCTGTGGACCCCACCTGTGCCCCCTATTTTTTAACCAGGCTAATGTAACACTTTAACAGTCTAATGTAACACTTTAACAGGCTAATGTAACACTTTCACAGGCTAATGTAACACTTTGACAGGCTAATGTAACACTTTGACAAAAAAACAATTGAACAGCACCTCTTTGAAAGTATACAATCCCAAAATACCATTCAACCACAATGAACCACAAAGAGATCAATCTCAACATCCAAACAAACTTATAAATTCTGATTCAACATCCAAACAAAACAAACTAATTTAACATCCGAATTAGAAGATAAAAGCTAGTTAACATCCATAAGTACTTTTACATCCCAATTCTAAGTTAAATAATGTGCTAGAAGCTTAAACTTAGAAAGCAGTGATACTAGAAGCTACTGCCTCCAGTGATAGGTGTACCATCATTAGCTTCACTTGTAGCAATTGCACACAACTGCTCGACATCAACTGTGATGTCCGGGTTGGCCTCTCCAAGTTTTTTAAGTGCAAATGCCAAGTTCCGTTGCATCTTCTGTTCAAATTCAGACTCGACTTTCTTCATTTTCTCCTCCACCTCAGAAGCGAGGCTTTCCTTAATCCTTGCGATCAGCTCTTTCACATATGTTTCTGTTGGTGGATTAGAACAACTGCTCATTCCTGACTTAAAGCATCTTCCTTTTAGCCAATTAGGACCATGTTTTGCACCAAGCTCATCAGAAGCGGCATCTCCGGTGGTGAGTTTTTTGGTAATATTGTCCTACAAAAGAAAACATAAAAGTCAACTGGTTAAAACATGCATAAGATTACTTGATTTAATTATAATATTCTCCTGGTTAAACATGCCAAGTCTCCTGGTTAAACATGCCAAGTCTCTGTAGTAGAAATCAAAATTCTAGTTGAAACAAACAAAGACCGAATCAGGTGTGTTCGGAAATTCATAGTTAATTTATTTTAGTCTATAGAGTACCTGATTTTCTGTCTGTAGGAAGGCTACTATAAGAGACTTGTGTGGTGAGAACTGGTAACAGGGTAGGAAACTATCAAATATAGAAACGGTTCCAGATTACACATTATGAACAGCATTTTCCCACTGATTTCACAATGATAGTATCAGGAAAGAGTTAAAGTATACCAGAAGTATTATGGGTCTGGCAAAGAGCTTCTAACAGATGTACCAATATCGCAATGTATTGCATTGCAAACAAAACGTCACAACCTCCAAGTAGAATCCATTCAACAATTAGACAGGCGTATGCTAGGGGCATGAGTTTGAAATTAAGTTCATGTTTTTCTTAGTTAGGTCATAATTCTAAAATCAAGTCTGCCTATATCGGAACACACCTGGTTAAACATGCATAAAAGAAAACTTTTGTATATATAGATGGGCTAACAGACAACATTTAAAGCCCTAAGCCACACACGGTAATATCCACTTTTCTTACAGAACACAGATAATGTCAACCATATGTAATGTTACCATTAAATACTTACAATTTTTTTTGTGATTATTTCAGGATTGGTCTTGTAGATACGTCCTTCAACTCGCTTCCGAGTTTCAACAAAAACCTCTGCATCACATGGTTCAAGCTCATCTGCCACAGTTTTTTTTTCTAGTAAAAAAAATGAACACGAATAAATGAGCAACATTGTGGTATTACTTTGGACATAAACAATGAACAAGTTAAATCGAACAAGAAAATCCAGTAAACAAATAAAAACCTCTGCATCACATGGTTCAAGCTCATCTGCCACTGCTTTTTTTTTTTCTAGTAAAAAAAATGAACACGAAACAATAATCAACATTGTGGTATTACTTTAGACAGAAACAATGAACAAGTTAAATCGAACAAAAAAATAATGTTAACAAAAAATTTAAATAAAATAATCACATACCATCTTATACCGATGTTGTGCAAAACTTTTTGGACCAAGAGTGTGAGTGTCAACATATTTTTTACGGCTTGCTGCATTTTTCTTCGCTCTCTCCTATAGAAAATAATGAAAAATGATGTAATTATGTTTTCGAGAGAGCCTAAATGCTTAAAATCGGTATATATACCTGAACACTCTCATCATTCCAATATTCCAAAAGCAGTTTGAAAGTCTCGAGTGCAATGACATCTGGTCTATTAGCCAACCTCATTTCATCATTTTCATACGCTGTAAAATGATTTTCCTTGATTCGACTCTTGTACACCTTCCAACATGAATGAATTGTCTCGAGCGCCCAATTTTCCAACTCATCAGGAATTATATATCGTTCCTTACAAAAATCAATAAGAATAAATAAATAAAACCCTCAAACCTAATCAGTTTTTAACAAATTATCATCACCTAATTAAATAACAAGTAACGATAAAAATCGATATGTGGTCATAAATTACCTTGACATGATTCCACATAGTCTGCCTCAAGTTTTTCGAAACATGGCGCCAACTAACATAACTTAGCGACACACGACGCTTAGCAAGTGTTCCAAGGTAGGAACTTAATTCTGATAGTACTTTGTCATTTTCTGCAATAGGCTGGAAATCGTCATTCATCCCGATGACAACTCTCTTGTCAAAGCTTCTCATGTGAACAGCATCCATCATGGTTTTTCCTCTCAATTTTTTAGGAACTGGATCTGCAAGATTTTGTGAATGTAAAATAGATATGCTTCTGCTTAAATGAAGATATAAATAAATATGCAACGAATAATATATATTAGGCTAACCTTCCATATCGGCTTCCTCAATATCAGGCAAGATATTTTCCTCGACAACCTTCTTACTTGCACTTGCTCCTGTTTTTTCTTGTCCCCGAGCTTTCTCCTTTTCAGATTGTTCTCTTTGGCGTTTCCGCATAGCCCTCCAAGCATCCATTGAACCTTGTCCATCATCTGGATGTGGAGATATCTCAGATTCCACAAATTGACATGTCTCATCCTTCTCCCTTGCTTCTTCATTTGCAGGCTTGGGTGTTGATTTGGTTTGGGAACGTGTTGTTGGTGCCCGTCCCCGAGCAAGCTTTTTCTTGTATGTCTTCTTTCTACCCTGCAAAATACAACCACTTAGGTACAAAATAATATGATTCTAGTTATAATGCATGAATAAATACAAACATCTAGCTACGACACACCTTTGGTGGAGTCACTGATGCATCATCGTCACTATTTGCATCATGTCCTGCATCCTGTCCCGGATCATAATCGGCACTAACATCTTGGGCCACATCATTTCCATTGCCCTTCGGTCCATTATTGTTTTCTTTCGCTGACAGTGAAGGTAACAACTGGTAAAGAACTGGATTATTATGTTGGATTCTTACCATCCTTTGTTTTTCATAATCTGTTATAGGTGGAGGGGGTGGGAGGCTGGTCCTCTTGCTCTGCATATAAAGATTGGAAACAATTATATAAGGTAAAATTTTTCTGGAATAATAAAATTGAACAAGAAAGGTAAAATTGAAAACATCTAACCTGAACCTCATTTTCTCCCATTGTTTCATTTTCCCGTGGACTGGAACAATACAATTTTCTTTTGGCAGTCATAGGTCTCTGCATCACAGGTGTATCAATGGATTTTCCTAATTTATTCAGTCGTGGTGACTTTCGAGTACCATCTTGTGGCCACTTCTCTGAACCCATCTGCTTCTCTGTGTGCTTCCTCTGTTGTTGTAGTTGATGAGCCGTTGTGAATTGGCGCTTAGGGGGTTTTTTAGCTACAAAAGTGCAAGGGTAGTTACACAATAGTTAAGTGAAATAAATTAGACAATATGCAAGAAGTTACCAGTACCAAGAAGTTAACCATATAAACATTGTACCTGTAAGTCGATTTATAGGTCTTGGCCTCATAACCACATGCGGCTGCATTTTTTTGATTGGATGCACACTCATGTCAATGACATTATCAATGTATAAATCAATATGGTCATTGCTTTTAGTTTGGTCAACTACTTAATTAAGTTCCAAGTCACTCGTCAGCAACTTCCAATCACCAGAATTCTCTGCCATTACATAAATTCCTCCAATTTCTGAATATTTAAGGTCATCGTGGACATGCTCCATGAGTACGGTATATGAAAATATTTCAGTATCGACACCATGTACAACAATCTCTGTCCCACCAGTATATCGTGTGCCCTGGAATTCACCTTGATGGTGGAATCTGAGATGAATAAATTTTTCCATATATCCTGAAAAATAATTAAGAATGGAAATTACATTAGAGTAAGAACAGAGTGCACATAGCTAATAAGAAAAACAATAAGTAAATGTCAAGTTAACATAGCAAGTAATCGGTTACCACATGGTGTTACATAAATAATTGAACATAAATAAGTAAATGTTAGGAATGCTAGATAATTAACTTAATTAATTAAAGGTTCAGTGATTACAAAAGACAATTGAACATTAACATATTGCATAAAAACATCTAGATTTAGAAAATTATGCAGGTTTTTCGACTACGTCGATCTCGATAAGAACATGTCTAGTTGGAACATCATCCCTAGCCCATGTATCTTCATTGTCTTGAACTTCAATTTCTGATCCAAGTGGTGCATCATGTAAAAGTGCTTCATCTTGACCTTCATCTTCATCTTCCACATCACACCAGTCCCTTGGCAGTTTCTTGATGACATTATACTTCATCTTTTCAACTGGATCTTCTACATAGAATACCTGTTGTACTTGTGAAGCCAATACGTATGGATCAGATTTATGGCATAATCGATTAAAATTCACTCGTGTTATCCCATATAAATCCTTTTCTTCTTGGTACCAACAACACTTAAACAACACTACAACTAATTTTCCCCAATAATCAAGTTCTATTATCTCTTCAATTGCTCCATAGTAATTGACATCACCGACCTTTGATTTATCATCTTTTGAGCTTGCAAAACTGGTCGTCAAAGACGTCAAAAAAACACCACTATTTTGTGTTGTGCATCTAGCATCCCGGTTCTTCGTGTGGTATCTGTACCCATTGATTACATATCCATTATACCTCTTAGCTGATCGATTAGGGCCCTTTGCAAACACTTCTAATTCCGGTGAAATATTTTCTCTTTTGCCAACCTCTTCCTGCATCCAGTTCCAGAAGTCATCGCTTTGTTGTTTGGCCCTTTAAATTTTTTCAACTTTGTTTGACCATCAATCAAAGCTTTATGCTTCCTACAGAAAGTAGCTAGTTTAAAATTCTAGAAAAAAATGACTAATTATATAAAGAAACTAAGTTAGGAATTAGGAATTGAAACTTACGCAATTAACTCCTCTACTTCTTTGTTTCCAGAGTTGAATAGAATATAACGATGCATGTCCATCCACTGAGGTACTTCTAAATGTATAGCTTTTCCATTTTTATTTTTTCTTGTACCAATATGGTATTGCAACTTTTCTGGACAACCTTGAAGTTTTCCAGGCTTGGTAATATCACCTGATCCGGCATTGTCACCCAAGAATCTTGAACAAAATGTCAAGCATTCTTCTGCAAGGTAACCCTCGGCGATAGAACCCTCAGGTTTACTTCTGTTTCGCACATATTTTTTTAACTTGCATAAATAACGTTCAATAGGCCACATGGAACGAAGGTGTGCTGGTCCACCATAAGCTTGTTCACTGCATAAGTGAACCAACAAGTGGAACATTATATCAAAGAAAGCCTGTATAAATATTGTCTCAAATTGACAAAGTACTTCCACGATTTCTTGTTGTAGCCTGTTCACCTCACTTAAGTCGATCACTTTGCTCGAAACACTTCTCAGAAAGGCCCTTAATCTGATTAAAGGGGTGGCAACTGCAGGCTTCAGTGATTTTTTAACAGCAAATTGCAATAAATGGTGCAACAAAAAATGTGCATCATGACTCTTATAGCCTGAGACTTTCCTCTCCTTAGTATTAACAAACCGAGCAATGTTAGATGCACTACCATATGGCAATTTGGCATTTTTCAGTACCGAGCAAAATCGATCTTTCTCATCATTCGTCATGTCAAATATGGCAGCTCTGATTTCAAGGTATTTCCCATCACTTGATAAAACAGGATGAAGTTCCTTCCTGATGCCAAGTTCTTGCAAATCTTTGCGAGCATTGACATGGTCTTTTGACTTTCCAGGAATATTCAGTAAAGTTCCAAGTATGCTCTCACAGATGTTATTCTCGATATGCATAGCATCGAGGTTATGCCGATGTAAGTTCTGACTCCAATACGACAAAGTGAAAAATATCGACTTCTTCTTGAAAGGGGAATCAACCTTTTTAACTTTTTTTTGGCCTGGCACCTTCTTTTTCTTTCCAAACTCATTTTGAAAATTCGACAATAATATTTCTACGTCTGTTCCAGTTAAAATTTCAGGAGGCTTCCCCATCTCAATTTGACCATTGAACCTATTCTTATCGAACCTCCACTTGTGTCCTGGATCAAGAAATTTCATATGGCACATGTAGCACACTTTTTTACTATGTTTTAGGTATTGTGAAGAAGTCTCGTAATTGCATACGGGACAACCTAAATACCCCTTCGTGCTCCAACCGGATAACATTGCATATCCCGGAAAATCGCTGATTGTCCATAAAAGACTTGCACGTAAGTTGAATGTCTGATCAGCAGAAGCATCGTATGTTTCTACACCCTCATCCCATAACTCTTTCAACTCGGCTATTAGAGGTTGCATGTACACATCAATGCTATTCTTAGGGGATTCAGGACCGGAGATAAGCGTTGACAGAATTAGGTTTTCTGGCTTCATACACAACCAAGGAGGCAGGTTGTAATTTAAAAAAACTATTGGCCAAGTACTATGATTTATGTTCATCGAACGGAAAGGATTGAATCCATCCGATGCTAGACCTAGTCTGATGTTCCTATTTTCTGACGAGAAAAGGGGATAAAGTGCATCCATCTTCTTCCAAGCCTCCGCATCAGCAGGATGCCTAAGTTTCCCATCCTTTTTACGTCCAAGTGCATGCCACGACATCAGTTTTGAATAGTCTTTGTGCATAAACAATCTCTGCAGCCTTGGCCTTAATGGAAAATATCGCATCACATTTGTCGGGACTTTGCGAGGCACCTTCTCCGTTTCATTGTCATCTGGGCTTGTCGTTCCAACCATAACCCACCTTGAAGTTTCACAGGTTCTACATTCTTGTTCGTTTTCATTTTCACCCCAATAAAGCATACAACTATTTGGACACGCGTGTATCTTTTTATAATCGAGACCTAAATCTCTAATTATATTCTTAGCAGCGTTGAAAGACAGGGGAATGTCTGCCTATGGAAAAGCTTCTTTGATCAATTGTAGTATTTCCCCAAACCCTGACTCTGTAATTCCATGAACACACTTCAAGGAATAAAGTCGGACAATGAAACTTAGCTTAGAAAATTTTGTACAGCCTTGATATAAAGGAAGTTTTCCCTCTTCCAGATGTCTATTAAATTTCTTAGCATCATCGTTTGGTCCATTAGTACAATGCAACATCTCTCCTAGATTATCTCCAAAATCAATATCGTTCCCCATATTTACATCCTCGTCATTACGTGCACGATCAGGGACAAGATGTTTTGAAACTTCTACAATCCAGTTTGCATACAGGGAAAAAGGACCGCTGCATATAAGATGATCGTAGACAACATCTTGTACATGCCACTTGATGTTCTTACAGTTCTTGCAAGGGCATAGCATTTCGTCACCTACAGCCACTTGGGGGAATGCATTTTCTATAAACGCTTTTATCCCTATCATATACTCTTGTCTATACTTTGGAAGGTTTATCCAAATATTAGGCATGTCGTCCATCACTACAGTTATGACAACTCAAAATGTCATAAAATATAAGTACACTCTAGGCTTACAAAAGATTAGGCAATTAAAACTTATAAAAGCTAAACATAAATCTAACAATTAGCTAACAAATCTGAATACAACAACATTGGTTTTACATTACTAAAACTATATTAATGATAAACTATATTAACAAATCAGCTTTCTCGTATTGAAATCTACCAATATAACAAACATTTACGATACGAAAAAGTTAATAATACAACAAAATAATCATCATAACTCAGTGTTTAAGTTCACACTCACCGATTCAATTGCAAAAATGAACAAACTAGAAACCCTAAGTGTACTTGCAGAAAACAGACAGATGAAGCCAAATCAACACCAAATCAACATCAAAATGAAAAACATAAATTAAAAACATAAACATAAAGCACAAAAAAAAAATACCTAATTGGAGGAAGCCCTAATTGCTGGGTGGAGAAGAAGGTACGCTGAGATTTCGCGTCTTGTAATCTGAGGAAACCCTAACTAATTGCAATCGTCGTTTGCAGAGAGGGGTTGGGTGGAGAGGGGGAGAAAGAGAGTGAATCTGAGAAAGTGAAGTAGTGAATTGGGGGAAAGTAAACTAATATCCCACCTAGCCAAAAAAATCCCCCCAAAAAGTCCCGCTCAGCCTACAAAAAATTTCCCCGAGTACAGTACACTGATTTGTTTTGTTTTTTTGATAAATAATATTTTACTATTAAAATACTTATAATTTAATATAAAATTTTTATTAAATAAACTTGAAGTAATTATTAAAAAAATAAAAATTTTGATATAGTTTTATAAAATTTGTTTTATTCGATTTTTTTTAAAAATTGGAGGGTAAATATTAACAATTTAAAAAAACGCTGTACAACAAAATTCTAAAAAAAATTACAATTTTTGAAAAAAATTATTTTATGATTTTAAAAAATAAATAATTTTCTAATTCATTTTATAAAAAATTAACAAATTTTAAAAACTAAATTTATTTAAAAATTTTAAAAAAAAATCAAAAAAATTAAATTAAATAAAAGGAGTTGGCAAGGACAACTCTAATGTAACACGTACATATTTATGTTACATGCTTCAACAGTTTCTAGCTAATCTAACATCATATTTTTGGCGAAGGTAACATAAAAAACACAATGTTACCTCAGGATGTAAGTAGTATAGCTAAGGTAACATATTGGGCTAACATTTCTTCCGTAGGGGTTACGATAGGCCATATATGGTGTAGTGAAATTGTTCTTCAGTCAAGACTTGAGATTGTACCATTGTCCTCACTGTCCTTCTTCCAGATTTAGAAACATGAGTTGACTGCCTGGTTTGTGTTTCATATTGACTTGTCCTTTTCACCAACGCAGCATCAGAGGTTTCTGTTCCATGTATCTGAGCATCACCACCATCATTTCCAGAAGTATCATCATCCTTTCTTACAACTGGATCAGGTGTACATTTGTTTTGACTACCTTCTCCCCCTTTTTGACATCAGGATCAGTCAACAAAGATAAAATCAGGTGGAGAGAGGCTTCAATATTTGTCATCCTAGCTTCAAAAGCATCCATTCGAGAATCCATCTTCTTCTCAAGTGTCTAAATGTCCTTGCTAATATTCCTAGCTTGAGCACTAGTAGCAGTCTTGTATAAATTAGAATGAACATCAGCTCGAATCGTAGCATTATCAATTTTGAGAGAGTCAATCTCATCCTTCAAACCTTTAGCGATAGTAGTCGTCTTCAAATGATCTTTGAAATCAGAACTAGAGAGCTTAGAAGCTATATGTTGAGAATGAAAGAGAGCATTGTTAAAACTTATGACTACAATTGGCTTATTCCATTCAGTATCCCATTCGTATCTTCTCAGAGCTTGAATGTGTTCAGGAATAGTATAGCTGTATTCACCCCTGGTCTCAGAATGAACTAAGCTATGTTTATGTGCAACCGTACCTTCTGTAGTTTTACTAACAGATTCCATGAACTTGCTTGATGATCCACCAGCAGAGCCTTGACTCGCTTTTAGGACTGCTCGAAGCTAAGCATTTTCAGCATCATCATCTTCATCATCTGAGCTATAAATAGCATCAGGAATGTGATCATCCAAGTTGTCATCAGGTTTCAGTACACCTTTCAGCTTTAAATTACTAGCAGATGGAGCTGGTGTATCTTGAGAACCTGCATTTAGAATCGAAACAGTTCCTAAATCTCTCTTTTCTTTTAAAGTGATCTAATCACTTCTCACTGTTTCACCTAAGTTACTGTCAATAGTAACTGCTACCTCACTAGAAGTAATTAACTTCTCACTCTTATCTACCTCTCCTTTTGCCAGTTCAGGAGACTGCCTCTCATCAATCTTTATTTTCTCTGATTGTTCACTCTCAATCTCACAAGAAAGGTTCTGGCACAACAAATGCAAAGAAATAAGAGGTGGCCGAGAATAGTGGACTGAAGTCATACAAATAGAGGTATCCCTTATCTCAGCAGTAGTAAAAGAAGTAGAGAGAGAAGTGTTACCTGATGAAGTAGTAAAAGATTCCATTGGTCTTGATGAGAGTGGTTGTACCAGAATAGGTTGAGTATCATCAGGAATGGTATCAACAGTCTCATCATGAGCTATGTTTTCATCAGGAAGAGGGCTTGCATAAGTATTTGCTATTAATGGTTCTTGTGGAGCCAGGGGTTCAGAAGTTTCTTCAACACTTTGAGCTGAAGGTTCTTGTGTGCTTCCCTCAAAAATAGTTTCTATATGTACAGCATCCAGTTCAGGAATCTCTAAAGCAATGTTTAGAATTTGCCTGCATCTTCACTTTGAGAAGATGGTTCTTGTGGGGCAGGAATGTTCTTGTCTGCACCTTCCCTTTGAAAAGGTGGTTCTTGTGGGACTGGATCTGCAATAGCTGCTGAACGCCTTTGAAGTTCAGGTTCTTGTGGGCTTGATCCTTTCAAAGGTGAAGTGATCCTCTATTTCTTCTGTCTATGAAAAACCTTTGCTTTAGCTTGTCTCTTTATCTGGAAAGGTGTTGGTTTATGACCAAGCTGAGCAGCAATAGCATTTACTTCATCCACAGACATCTCAATTATTCTTCTCTTTGGAGATGTAGGTGCTGGAGAATCAGAAATCTCAATAGTCTTCACAGGTGATGTATCAGGAGTAGAGATATCAGGAATGACAGATGTGTTACTGGCTCTTGTTGACTATCTTTCTTCTTTTCTTTGGCTTTACTGGTTTAGCCAATTCATCAGTGGCAGGAGCAGCAACTTCCTTTTTCTTCATAATTATTGAGATGGTCTTATCATCATCACTATCAGAATCAGAATCCTGTTGAGAAAACTTTCTCTTCTCACCTGTTTCTTTATACACTCCAGTTTCAACCAAGGACTTAGCAACCTTGGGAGCATACTTCTCCAATACCAGGACCCCTTGTGCACCCCCTTGTGACTTCTGTTTAGTGAGGGTTGAAGTGAAAAAATCCTTTGATCCTGATTGTCTGCCAAACACATTAGATCTAGCTGACTTCTTAGGTGGTTGACTGTTTAGATAAGTGTATGTGTGATGTGCTTGTTTCAGGAACAGAATGTGTTTGGTCCTGTCCCATAGCACTTGTGGCTGGGCCATAAAGTACAGGCAATCTCGTTTTCAAGAGAAACCAGACCCCATCAGGAATGTAAGGATTTCCCTCAAAACCATTTGCCTTATCCGATTTAACCAAGGATTTGATATTGTTTTCAGAAATTTAAAGATAGGCAAAACTGTATCATTTTCAAATTCAACAAAGGGACATAAATGAGAGAAAATTAATTGAAAAAATCTAATAAAACAGACATAACCACATTTATCTGCTTTCCTAGCACTTAATGCCCATAATCAAACACATTATCATGGATTAGAGAGTACCCAATGTGAACTGAAGAAGTTGGTAGTGCATCAAAGTTAGAGACTTTGTTCAAGAAGCACCTACTGATGGTATCAAAGAAGAAATTCCATTCCTTCTTAAGCTTGGTTCTGAATAACTCTCCAAACTTTCTTGGTTGTCCATTATAGCCCGACTCGTAGCAAACGCCAACAAAGAAGCATCAGTAATTGTTGCTGGAGTCGTACCATTGAGAGAAGGTAATTGTAGAGCTTCAACAACCACTTCTGGAGTGACATTATGTGTAACTCCATTGTATGTAAGGACAAGTCAGGCCTTCTTGAGGGTTCACATACACCAAAGAGAGCTGTATTCCAAACCTGCATTACACATTTGAAAGAAACTTTGGCGGGTGCCGTGAAAGCATACTTAATTGGACTAGACACTAAGAAATCCTGAATGATGTGAAATTCATTCGACAGTTCCTGATGGTCAAGAACAGCAACATAGTTGTTAGGAGCAAAAGTGATTCCATTGATAACAACCTTATTGTTTGCAAACGATGAATTCTCCATTTTTGTTGTGACGAAGAGAGATTGAAATTTTGAACAATTAGGGTTTATGTTCGCATAGTGATACAGAGAAAAGGCAATACTGATAGTTTTGAGAGTAATGAATCAATTTAGAAAACTAAATTGATTTTAGACAAACTAATGATTTCTCAAAGACAGGTGTCAGTAATCGATTTGTGCAAAATAAGTAATGGACCAAATTACGTGAGAGAGTGGTGATAAATGCACGCGACACGACTTACGATGTGTATCTATATGTATCAATGAATAAAACACACGTGCTCGTATTATTCAAGAAATACACTTGTGATAATGATTAAGAATATGGCAATAAAATATTTAATTTAAAAAATCAAATATCACTATCTCAAAATACCTGGTACCGTTAAAACCAGAATACGAAGTGTTTCTTGACTTCGTTACTCTCCCATCTCTATTTAATACCTAGAGACTTGTCCACTATCCCTTTAACTAGGGGTGAGCAAAAAAACAGAAAAACCGAAAACCGAAACCGAAACCGATGAAAACCGAACCGAAAAAATCAAAACCGAAACCGAAACCGAAACCGCGGTTGAGGTTTTTGATTTTTAAAAACCGAGACTTTCGGTTCCGGTTCCGGTTTTAGGTGGAACCGAACCGCAAATAACCGAACCGATCCGATTATTAAAATAAATAAATAAATAAATATTATTTATAATTTATATAATTTTTTAGAAATATTAAATACATACATATATGTTCAATATGTGTTTATGCATGCATATATTTATTGTATGAAATCTTGATTACTTTAGTTACAGAAGTGTAGAAATGTTGTCCTTTTTGCGCTGTGTGCTTTGTTGTGATGATGAAATAAACACTGGATACTCTAATGCTAAGATTTACTATGATGAAAGTCCAGCTCAGTCTCGTGATTATCATAACACTTATTCAAGAACCATTTCGTCTGATTCATTTCTCAGTACTCAAACTGCTACCACAACAAGACCTCAAGACTTTTGCACAGTTTACAGGTTTCCCCAAAAATCAAACATCCCCTCTGTTTACAACCAACCAAAACAAACCCTGCGAAAGATTAAAAAGCGCTAGATAAACCCACTGCAACACATACTAAAGTCGTTCCAAAATCAAGTGCGGTTTAATTTAATGCGGTTTATTTAATTTATAATAATTTTTTCATTTTCATTTAATGAGGTTTTCTAACCGAAACCGAACCGATAAAAACCGAACCGAGCTTTTTGAACCCGAACCCAAAACCGAAACGGAACCGGCGGTTAAGGTTTTTGATTTTAAAAACCGAGGGTATGCGGTTCCGGATGCGGTTTTACCATAAAACCGCACCGAACCCGCATCCGCTCTCCCCTACCTTTAACCCTTCATTCTCTCCTCAAAATCAAAAACCCTTCACTCAGCACACCTTAAAACAATGTCAAAACTTACCATCAAGGAAAAGAATCTCCATCTCGTTGAGAAGAGAGATATCTTCAGTTATACTCATGAAGAGTTTGATGCCATTGACTGGAAAAGGCAACTTGAAACTTTGTGGCTGTAGATGGATGCTTGTCTTGAAGAAATCGAGAGAGAAAGACCTGCAAGAGTGATCGACATCGATGTTGCTCTTCAGATGGTGCCATTCTGTATGGAGCTTTGGAGACGGGTTCTGTTCCTGGTGCTAAATCAATCGGGAACTCAATCTGACGATCTGGAGGTAATCCGGGTAATTCATCGGGAAAAACATCTGAAAATTCATTGACTACTGGAATGTCTTCTAATTTCACTCCTTCTTGACTATTGTCTATCACGTAAGCAAGATAAGCCTCACATCCTTTTCTTAATAGTCTCTTGGTTTGCATCCTAGTCAGAAATGTATTAGTTTGCCTACGTCCCTTAAAGATAACCTTATCGCCTTTGGGGGATTTCAGCGTAACTCTCTTATTCTTACAATCGATGTGCGCATTATATTCGATAAGCCAATCCATTCCTAAAATTATGTCAAAATCTCCTAATTGAAAAGGTATCACGGTGACGGGAAAAAGATGTCCTGAAATCTCTACTGCACATGGTGAACATACTTTATCTACTTGTATATGATCCTAATTGGCTAGTACAATATTCAAAGCTTCTTTTAACATACGAGTATCACACTACAACTTACTCACAAAATCTTTAGAAACAAACGATCTAGTAGCACCTGAATCAATTAACACTTTTGCACTAGTGGCATTCACAAAAAACGTACCTGCTACCACATCCGAACTTTGCACTGCGTCATTCATATTCATGTTGAAGGTCCGAGCGTGAATCGAATATGTTGGAGCTTGATAACCTAGAGCTTGAAACGCTAGAATTTTCTGAACTAGAGGTGGATTTAAAATCTGAGTTGGAATCTGAGAGGTTGCCATTGGGTTCACTGGGGTAGGGGTAACAGTCAATCTCATCAAGTTGTTATTTGGAATAGGCGCTTTACACTCTCTAGCCATGTGTCCCACTTTACCACATTTATAACAAGTCACATTTGATTTTGAATTACGGCAAACGTTAGCATAATGTCCCTTCGAGTTACACTTGAAACAAACAATATCAGCTTTAGCACATACCCCAGTATGTCTTTTAAAACATATCTTGCACTCTGGAATAAATGGTCTGGGAAATCTTGGTTGATTAGGGTTCTGAGGAAGGGCTTCTGGGTTCCTGTTTCTGGACACATTTCTTTTAAAGTTCCTTCCCTGATTCTGAAATCCGGGCTTTCTTTCCATTCTAGTTGTTGACTTTCCTTGATCTTGGTTCATTTCTATGACCTCAGCTTTCCTTTTCAAGTTACCACTTTCCTTCTGATTCTGCTCACTCTCACCTTATATTATCATCACCTTTTGAACCACTTCTGCATATGTGTTTATCTCAAAAGCCGCAACACTGCTCCTTAATCGTGGCTTCAATCCCTGTTGAAACCTCTTTGCTCTCTTCTCATCTGTATCCACGTAATCTCCTACAAACCTTGCCAATTCTGTAAATTTCTTCTCATACTCACCAATACTCATATTTTTCTTGCTTTAGATTAAAGAAATTTAGGTCCATCTGGGTCTGCATGTACATAGGAAAATACTTTTCTAGAAAAATCCTTTTAAATCTATCCCAAGGAATCACTTCTATTGTTTCTAGGGCCTTAGCCGTCTCCCACCAATAATTAGATTCACCTTTGAGAAAATAGCTAGGAAACTCTACCTTCTGTTCATCACTAACCTTCACCAATGCGAAGGCCTTCTCCATTTCCTTAAGCCATATCTGGACTTCAACTGGATCTCTTGTTCCTTGAAAATCTGTGGGTTTCACAGCCTGAAAAGATTTAAAAGTTACCGTAGGTTGGGCTGGTGGTTGCTGTCCTTGTTGCTTTTGTAACTGTTGATGTTGTTGTTGGAGTAACTGCTGTTGGTGTGCCAAAGTAGCCATCTGTTGTTGCAAAAGTCCAAGAAGTTGGGTCATATTCATATCTCCTTGATTGGCTCTAGTATTATTTCTTCTCGGAGGCATCTTTCTGAATAGTGAACAATCATTATATATCCACAAACATACATCTATCCACATCATGACATAATATAGACTAACAGTTCTAATATAGCATAAGTACGATATCGAAAATTTGAAAGCAATCTAATCGCGACAATATGATAAGGGTAATGACAACTTAGATAAACGATAGCAGTATCGATGACATCCACCGATATCCAAATACCCAAAGGTTCAAAATACCATCCACCCATAAAGTACATCATACCGAGAAATACCGAAAATAAAATAAAGTCTAGTACTTAACAAAAGAAATCTGATAATGATGGCTATACTATATGCCATATCTAAACAATCGCCATAATACTACTCAGTCCACATATGATTAACCACGCGCTAGAGCTCATCCACAACCATCTGAACCATCATATAACTCTCCCTATCACGATGAGGTACAATAGTGCGAAGCCGCTCATTAGCCATATGAATAAGTGCTCGAAGCCTAGAGGCAAGAGATGAGTCATGATCCGGAAGTAGACCCTCGTTATCGTCATACAGCTAATCAATCCTCCTCTGAAGCTGCGTATTCTCACCGTAAAGGCGGTCACACTCCCTAAGCAACTCCTGATAAACTGGCAGGGGTACAGTAGCTGGAAGTGCCGAAGAAGATGAAGATGAGGGTCCAGGAAGCTGCTGCTGTCAACAATATAATATATATATACACATAGCGTCAGGTATAACTTAGAAACATACTACTTAAACACTCTCGCTAATATGGTTCAACCATTCCTATTCTTTTGTAAGTACCATACTATTTATATTTTAAGTGAATATCTACTTCGATCCTAATTGATTATTAATATGTGATCTATCTCATTACCTAAACCTATATCGTTAAGTGACTCAAACCTGTGGCTTTGATACCAAACCTGTGACAGCCCCAAATCCCTTGAATATATTTAACTTGATAATTATAAAAGCATGCATTGTAATTAATAGACATTATCAAAACCCACGCTTAGATTGCCAACAGGTAAGAGTTTGAACAATATAAAACTACAAGTTATTAACAATATTATTACAAACCAAAATAAATCTAACTCCAAAAGTTATTACAAACCAAGTTCTAAAGTTCCACTATTACACATGCCACTAAGACCGACACTCCCTCCTACCTGAGCAAAACGCCTTCTATAGGCAGCTGCAGATCCACCACAGTTCTTACGTGCTATTTCAATAGTCCTTACCATCTTCGATCTTAACTGTAAGGTTAGGTAAAACAAAATAATTGAGCCAAAAGCCCAGCAAGTGTGTAATCCAACAATATAAAACTGGCAGAATAAATCAAATATAAAGCAAGATATATCAATCTGCAAATGAGAGTTTTCAACTGAATCAACATAAAAATGTAATGAATAGGAATTGGAATATCTGATAAGACGCTACGAGCTAAGCTGGGTGATCAGCCCACGTCAGAGCTCCGAAGCCGTATATCCAATACGTGTTCTCAAATGTAAGGGGATCCCAGGCACACATTGGCCTATAATGATAATATAATAATTTGGACCGGCGTCTCGGTCAAAATAAAATTCCATCCAATTCCATTGAAATCAAATAAAGTTATGTCAAGTTCAATTCGTCTCAATGAAGCAAGAAATATCAATATTGTATCAATTTTCTTTTCAACAAGAATATGATTTTTTGGTTTCAAATAATTATCGGTACAAGGTGAAGAAAAGTTAATTGTTATGATTCTTGAAAGTTGGGATTCTGTTTAGTATCACAAGGTTAAAGCAATAAAGGTTGATTGAATAAAACAATATAATCAGGGTGCAAAGAGATTATCTAAAAGGAAAGTATAGGTATGGTTGGTTTAATAATTGAAGGAAGATAAGGAAT
The DNA here is from genome assembly GCA_036435485.1 of Saposhnikovia divaricata. Lineage (NCBI taxonomy): Eukaryota > Viridiplantae > Streptophyta > Magnoliopsida > Apiales > Apiaceae > Saposhnikovia > Saposhnikovia divaricata. Next base: position 198,334,005 of record CM071594.1, read on the forward strand.
GGTTCTTAGTTATATGGTCATAGCAATTACAATAAAAGAATGTAGTTATGAACCTATTTAAGTAAATGAATTTCAAGTTTTAGTATCGTCATTTAAATTATAATGCATGCTTTACCTTTATCAAGTTAAAATATTTAAGGGATTTGGGGCTGTCACATTTTAAACGTCGTTTACGGATGATTAGTGCCGTTTAGCATCGTTTAAACATCGTTGTGAATGCGTCGGTCGCTCCACTATTTACATAAAGACGGTATTCGTGAAACACTAGTGTACAAAGATGAAACCCTTGTCTCGAAAAAGGCAATTATAACTTCAACGAAAACCTGATCAGTTTTCGTAGAAGTTGGGGGCAAATGATGTGGGCCAAAAATTAGCCCTAAAGACACAATTAATGTTGCATTAAATTAGACCTAGCTTGGTCCAAATAAGAAGCCCGTTAATGACGCCCAAAACCCTAATTCAATATTAAATTCGTAATTAATATTGAGGGTGATTGATAGCTTGCAAATAAGAGTCAAATAAGGATACAATATCTTTATGAGTAGCCTCCACGGCACCAAATTCAACATGGAAACAGACTCCTACAAGGCAGGAGTCTAGAACCTTCCTCGAGGCGGTGGCTTGTCCATTAAGTCTTCAAGCCCTACTCAAGTTCTAAGGCTCCTGATGCCTATATAAGGGCCTGACCCCTCATTCTCAGAACTACGTCTTGGCCTTATTCTCAACTCTGAGATACGTAGGCATCTTGTGAGGACCCGAATTAGGTTAAGAAACACAAGCGCAACCATTAAAGCTCGAAGCTCACCATCCCTTGTATTTAATACATACAAACCCTAGCCGCAATTTATAAACCCTCGTTTTTATTCCACAACATTACCAAAATAAAAAATTAGTTAGTTATTAAAAATATATAAAAGGTAACATGTTTTTACCAATAAAATATATTTAAGTAAGGATAATTAAGTAAGAAAGGAATTTTGAAAATGAGATATTTTAGTTAAAAAATATAAAAAAGATATTACGTTTTAGTTGAAAATGGTAAACAATTATTTATTAGTAATATAATATTATTATTTTATTTCATTGGATAGAACGGCCCATGATAGTTTTGGAAATGAAAGTTTCGAGTTAAAAAAGTTAGAAAAGATTATGGATTTTAGCTGAAAAAGGTAACTGGTTAGTTATTAGAACTAAAATATCATTTTTTTTTTATTTTATAAAGTGGAGTAAAATGTTTTTATAAATAATAAATATTTAAGTATGGGTAATTAAGTAAAAAAAGCAAGTTTGAAAAGGAAATATTTTAGTTAAAAAATAGAGAAAAAAGATTATTAAATGCTCATTTTTACTAAGTTAAGTGAATTTGTCATCTTGTAATCCTATAAATTGTATATGCTTATTAGTGAATGGATTATTAAAAATTTTAGAGGACAAGTTTCTTCTCTTCACGCATTTTTACCCATCAAATTGGTATCGGAGCTAATCATAAACAGTCCAAAAAAAACTTGGGCAAAAATAGTTCTCAAAACAGCCAAACAGTCCTTAAAAATAAGGGAAATTTTCAAAAATATTCATATTTTCAATCTTTTTCAAAAATACGATCAAAGTTACATATGTGGGTATGTAGCAGCTTGCAAGTGATTGCATTTCTAGTTGCAATAGTTGTAGTTGAAGTTTCAAATGAGGTTGCATCGTATTTTTAAATTTTTTTGCAAAAATACCCATATTTTCAATCTTTTTTTAAAAATACGACCAAATAGTTACATATGTGGTTACGCAGCAGGTTTCATTTCAGTTTGCAATAGTTGAAGTTGAGGTTACGAATGAGGTGCACTATATTTTTGAAAAAAAATTTATGTAACTTGGTATTTTCGAAAAAGGCCTTAAGAACCTAGAAATCATCCAAAAACTAGTCCAAATATTTTATAAGATGTTCGCTCTAAAATGGCGATTAACACCAACAGAATACAACCCCAGCTTTCTCATCTAAATGGAAAGAATTAGAGTGAAAGGAATATCATGATGAAAGCATTATTTGGTTTAGGATCTCTGGAAATCAATGAAAATAGCTACGAAGAACTAGCAGATCAAACTACACTCAGTTAATAACAACTGATAGTAAAGGAACATCGTAAAAACAAAGAAACATAACATGTAAAATATCGGACATATTTCAACCAAAACATCTAACACATCAAACATATCGTCATATCTTAAGAAAATGAGTTTCAATGTCTTACCAATGAAATTTCGATGAACAACATATCTCCACCATAAGAAAAACATATTTGTAAGAAGCAAATAGCATAAGATTATAATATATATATATATATATATATATGCAAAATGAAACGATATACGTTAGTACTAAGATGTATATATGATACTTATACAGATTAACATCATAAAACATTCATAACCAAACAAATGCATATAATACAAAAAAAAAACCAATTAACATCACTCTCGTCTCATGTCACAAAAATTGTGAGTTTATTCTTAATAAATCCTTTCAGTCATTATATCAAACACATTGTGAACAAAATTAAGAGAAAAACATCTTTTTCAATAACCACAATTTCTAAATTATTACCAATTCATACCAGTGTCAATCTCAAGCAAAAAAAACAACACAACACTACAAGAAAATAGTTAATAGACATAACCCCTTTAACATCGGTTGCGTTTTTGACCGATGTTAAAGGTCTTTTTTACATCGGTTTTACTATAACTGATGTTAAAGTAGGTTTTAGACATCAGTTGCACTTTAAACCGATGTCTTAACTACTTTTTAGAAAAATAAAAAAACACGCGGTTCCTTTTTTCCCTCTAATAATGTAAATTTTCAGCCCACTTTCCCCTTAGAAACATTTCCCCCCCTTCAGACATTTCATTTCTCTCCTCACACTGAAACCACACTCCCGCTGCTCATACTCAAATCTCACTCAAATCTCACTGAAACTCAAACTCACTATCACTAATTTCACTCACAATTAAACCCCCAAATTTGAAGAACCCTATATTAAAACTCTAGATTACAAACCCCAAATTAAAACCCTTGATTTCAAAACCCCAATTTCGAATCCCAATTATGGCGAACCCTACCTTTCGATTTCAGTTAATTGGTGCTCTTGGAGGCTATTAATTAGGTCGAATCTTAATTAGTAAGTATTTTCGATTTCGATTAGTAACTATTTTTCGATTCGATTTTTGTTTGAAAATTCAAATTTTGGTTTTAATTTAAGTTTTTCTAGCAGATTGGTTGATTCTTAAGATTGGGTCATCTCCAAAGTAAGTGATTATTCAGATCTAATGTTATAGATGTATGCATGTCTATTTTTCTTGTAATTTTTGTTTGTATATCTTTGTAAATTTAATGTATTCGCTGCTTATTGTTGTTTGTTTATCTTTGTATATCTTATTGTTATAGATTGTTGTTTTGTTCTTGTAAGTCTCCAATTCTTTTATTGTATTTCTCACTTTGCATGTGAATCTTTGTGAACTTATTAATAGTTTTTGTTGTTTGATAATTTGCTTAGTGTTTTTGAATATATATTATTAGTGCACCTGCTTATACTTGAATATAGGTAGTTTTTTGTGGTCTGGTTATCCGCATATATATTAACATTGCTTACCAATTCCGATTAGTGGTTGTGGTGTGTCTATCTAGTCTTTCTCATTTCTGTATTTGTTTTATAAATGATAATTGTGAATGTTTGGGATTTTGCATACTTTTTTGATAACTGACAATTAAATGAAATTTATATGGAGTTTGTTTTAAGTGACATTGTTTTATTAGCTAGTCTCCTTTTCTGGTTCTGCTTTTGAACACATATAAAGAGGTGCTCTGTTTGTACCTCCATTTTTCAAGCTTAATTAACCTCATTTTACTTGTTTGATGCACCTTGTGAATAATTCCGTGTATGTTCACTTAGGCTTTAGGGTTTTGTGAAAGACACGGTTCCTAATTAAAAGGAACATAATTACATAATTTATATAAGATCTATAACTAGTGAATAATATCAATTAAATAAATATAAATACAATAAAAGTTTCTTTGTCATAATATGCAATGAACTATAGTTATACAACAGTTGTAATATCAAAGTATACAAAATAATCCTTAATTAGAATAATTTAACGTACTATTTCAGTTTAAGTGGATATATTACTAAGTTGTCTATTTATATAAATTCCTGAAGAACATAATATACGACAGAAATGAACATAATGTGAGAGATATTTAGGGAACTCGTGTGTGCACTTATAAAATTTTCTTCCATTTGATATCAAAAATTGTAGGTGAGCTATAGCTGTTACAAAATATGGATAAGTCGTGGATTTCAGCGGATAGAGACACATTAGAATATGAAGTTGGTGTTTAGAAGTTCTTGATGTATGCCGAACAAAATTGCGAAGATCCTAAGAAAATACATTATCCTTGTGCACGATGCGTTAATTTCTAAAAATTTTCAGTAAAAATATTTAGAGGACATTTGTATGAAAAAGGTTTTAGTTTGGGGTACACCAATTGGATTTGGCATGGGGAGAAGACTACTAGAGGGGATAGTAAATTACCGACTTCCTTTTTCGCTGCTTCCATTTCTTTTGCTTCCGCCTCTTCTTCGGGAGAGCATGTTCCTGATGCTGAATCGGAAATGCCTAATGTTTGTGAAGCGGCCTATGAGGATTTAGAAAAAGAAACATACGACTTCAACGTGGAGGATGCTGAACAACCTCTATATGAGGGTAGTGATTCCACTAAACTAGATTCAATGCTAAAACTGCATAACTGGAAAGCGAGATTTGGTATTAGCGATAGTGCTTTTACCGAATTACTCAGTTCTGCTGGGTCCTTACTTCCTAAAGATAATGTCTTCCCGGTTAATTCTTATGAAGCAAAGAAAACCCTATCTAACTTGGGCCTCGAATATATAAAAATCCATGCTTGCCCCCAACGAATGCATTCTGTATTGGGGTGTAATTGTCGATGCTACCGAGTGCCCCAAGTGTCATGTATCTCAATGGAAGAAAGGGAAGGATGGTAAGCCGAGGATTAACATTCTGGCCAAAGTTATGTGGTATTTCCCAATCATTCCTAGATTTAAACGACTGTTTAAATCTGCCTCTACCGCGAAACTGATGACTTGGCATGCGGAGCAAAGAGTTGAAGATGGACTAATGCGCCATCCAGTCGACTCCCCTTCATGGCGGAATGTTGATTACATTTGGCCAGACTTTGGGAGTGAGCCAAGAAATATACGCTTAGCTTTGGTGGCGGATGGTATAAACCCGCATAACAATGGCATAAACAATAGGTATTCTTGCTAATAGTACTAACTACCTATAATCTTCCTCCATGGTTATGCATGAAGAAGAAGTTTATGATGTTAACAATTTTAGTCTCTGGTCCACATGAATCGGGTAACAACATTGACGTGTTCTTACAACCGTTGATTGAAGATTTGAAAAAACTTTGGCAAGAAGGTGAACCAAATGTTTACGATGCCTACACTAAGTCTTTTTTTACTCTAAGGGAAATATTGATGTGGACCATAAATGACTTTCCAGCATACGGAAATCTATCAGGTTGTGTAAATCAAGGTTTTATGGCTTGTCCTTTATGTGGTGAGGATACGGTGGCTAAATATTTACCTCATAGCAGAAAAATGTGCTTTCAAGGTCATCGTCGTTATTTGCCTCGACATCACCCTTATAGAAAGAAAAAGGCAGCTTTTAATGGTGAACAAGAGTTCGGAGAGAAACAAGAACCCCTTTCTGGAGAAGAGGTGTTAAGGCGGCAGGAGCGAATTGTTTTTTCTTTTGGAAATGAAGCAAAGAAGTCAAAGAAGGTGGACTGTCCTTGGAAGAAAAAGTCAATATTTTTTGAGTTAGAATATTGGAAATATCATCATGTTCGTCATTGTCTCGATGTGATGCATGTTGAGAAAAACTTGTGCGATAATCTGATCGAGACTTTACTAAATATAAAATATAAGTCCAAAGATAGTGAGGCTTCTCGTAATGATATGATTGCAATGGGTGTTAGGACAGATTTCGCTCCACAAAAAGTAGGAAAAAGAACTTACTTGCCCCCTGCAGCTTGCACTCTTTCAAAGGCAGAAAAAAGAAAAATGCTGTCATCACTCGCGTCGATGAAAAGGACCTATAGCGTCGGTTAAATAGGTCTAAGGCGTCGATTCTTTGGCGTAGTATATGCAGGGGACGCTATAGGTTTAGGCCTATAGCGTCGGTTAAAATGGCGACGCTGAATGTCAGCTATAGCGTCGGTTGTTCAAATGACCGACGCTAAAAGTCTGCTTTAGGCGTTGGTTGTTCAAATAATCGACGCTAAAAGTCTACTTTAGGCGTCGGTTGTTCAAATGACCGAAGCTAAAAGTCTGCTTTAGGCGTCGGTAGTTCAAACTACCGACGCTAAAAGTCTACTTTAGGCGTCGGTTGCTTAAATAACCGACGCTAAAAGTCTGCTATAGGCGTCGGTCATTTAATCAACCGACGCTAAAAGTCAATTTTTTTTAAAAAAAATTGCAATTTCAATAATTTAAATATCCCATTCAGAAATATAGCCGTTTACCATAAATTCCCGACTAAATAGTTTACAGCACCAATTTAAAACATTTAGAAAGTTAAATTCAAGAGCTTGATATGTTTACATTCAAAAACTAATAATAATAAAAAAATAATCAAATTTTCAAGGACTAACGTAAATATTAGACTAGCTCTAAACTGACAAACTCCACTACAGTGCTTGGCTGCTCCTGTTTCCTCCTACAAACCTCTAGTGCTCCTTCAAATCTTCACAAATCATATGTCATGCACTAGTCTCCTACCCCAGGGTCATGGCTGGTGGTTCTGTGGAGTGAAAAAATTCAAGTACATATGAGGCTGTTGACTTTGAAGCTACAAAAATCTGATAAACAAAATTTATTGATTAACCAATGTGGCAATGTTCAATGGATTACAGAATGCCTTCTGAAATCTGAATCATGAATATCAATTTCATCGCATCCATTTCACTCACCTAGATTGTTTCACAGATTGCAGCATGGTCAGAACCAACATACACTATACAGAAATTCTTCCCTTTAGAGAAAATAGTTTCTGCCTGTTCACCGACATCTTCAGTTGCATTCTTTATATTCTCCTCCGTGATCTTCTTTTTTGCTTTTATAACTTGATTCTGAATAAAGCGCAATAGCTTCATCATTTTGCTGAGAAGATGCAAGGATAAAGGCGTATACAGATAAGGTAAGAACATTTAACAGGAAAGTAAGTACCCGTAGTTCTGGCCTTCAGATCAGTTTTCTTCACAATTAAAATCTTGGCAGACTGCACAAGCCCATTCAGGGATGTCACTTTCTGGAAAAAGGAAACAAGTTTAGGGTGAAAATACATAATTATTTACTTGGCTGTAATAAACTAGTTCTAGTTTTCTAGCTGGCATCTACTAATTGTTCAGTTATTTTCCTTTGTAAGATGTGTTCCTGGTTTACTATTCCTCGAAGATAAGTTTATTAATATTTGGAATATTAATGGCACCATTCTCTCAGCTTCTCTTGTATTCGATATATGAGTCCATAGATATTTTTAAAAATTATTAATTGCTTATAAAGGAAGAGGAGTAGAACCTAATTCGTCCAAAAACTTGAATTGAGGCCAATTCAACTTGTCGTAAATTATTTCCAACACCTTTTAGTAGTACCCTGATTCTCTTCCTTGTGACAATATGTTTGCCATGACCTGCAAGCTTCACACAAAGGTTTCCTTGTAATAGTTAATTAGAAGGAATGGTGAATTAGTAACAAAACATCAACATATCAACATATATAATAATTTAAAAACCCTAAAGACATTACTGCTATAGACGATGACATTAACTAATTACCATCATATGGTCGAGTAAAATTAATGTAGCTCTATGAATTTTTGAATATATGATGATGCAACTCATTTCGAGAGGGCACCTGCAACCTACACATGGTTGATATTACTAAAAAGATGTACGGAAACATAACTCTAACATCTAACACTAATTCCAACTATATTTAAAAAGACACTCTCAAAAGGTAAGAACATTTAACAGGAAAGTAAGTACCCGTAGTTCTGGCCTTCAGATCAGTTTTCTTCACAATTAAAATCTTGGCAGACTCCACAAGCCCATTCAGGGATGTCACTTTCTGGAAAAAGGAAACAAGTTTAGGGTGAAAATACTTAATTATTTACTTGGCTGTAATAAACTAGTTCTAGTTTTCTAGCTAGCATCTACTAATTGTTCAGTTATTTTCCTTTATAAGATGTGTTCCTAGTTTATTATTCCTCGAAGATAAGTTTATTAATATTTGGAATATTAATGGCACCATTCTCTCAGCTTCTCTTGTATTCGATATATGAGTCTATAGATATTTTTAATTATTGATAACAACTCCAATGAATAAGCAACTAATGCTGGTTGTATTAAGCTCGAGGTATAAGTGAAACAAACGACCCAGGCATGGTCATAGAAAAGTGTCAGAGTGTCACATGAGTGAACATAATGGACTTTTTTCTAAAAAAATTTGAACTCAAATATTACAAATCACATACATAAAGAAACGTAGTAATATTCCAAACTTACAATATTTCTTGTAGTATCAATCTTGCTGAGACACAATTCTAAAAACATCCATTATGAGTTAGATAATCAGTAATTTGACTTTCTTGATCGCAGATATTTCAAGATGATTATACATCTATAAGTGTATATAGCTTTTTATGGAAAAATACAGTCCCAAACTCGTTTAACCAGATATGTTGGATTATTACTAAACAAAAACAAATCCAATAAGGCAAGCATATCTTTTTTTTCACTATAAATGTGATGCTAGTATCAAACACTAAATATGAGTCAGCTTGTTTATAAGCCAAAAGTGCGGTCTAATCCCCAATCTGGTTATGTGTTTAAACCATTGCAAGCACAACAAATGAGAATAGCGTAGCAAACATGGGAATCAAAATGGAAATGTATGAACATCCATAATTACTTTAGGAGCCCTCTAGAAAGAAAAGGGGTCCTAGAATCTATGTTTTGAACATTTGCAAGTCATTGTATTTGTAAAAATTTTAAGAGGAGAATAACAAGACAATAAAAGAAAAGAGCAGATCCCGCACTTCATACAATTCAAAAGACGCACACCTAGATATTAGAATATGCATGTTCAACGTACTGTACAGATTTTACAAGTTATAATTATTCTAAATTGATAAAAGCAGCTGCAGACTTGTTGTGCTTGAAATAATTTCAGATAAAGATTTTTGAAATAATATAGATCAGGCTCCATGATTCAGACAGATTACCATTTACCTTTTTGTGGGGACCCTAAACAGAGGGGAATTAAAGTGGATGCTCCCCAATTCTGATTTAGTAAAGAGCTCTCTTTTTTCCTTTCCCGGGTTAGAATAATCTGCTTGCGCTTGTTCCTCTCTACCAATTGTAAGCCTGGAATTAAATAAAATAAGAGGGGAAAACACACCCAAAAAAAATTCAAAAATTTATTGATTACCAGTTGCAGTCCGATGAAAAGATTCTGCAAAGACGTAGTTGTGGATATACTGTCTAGTGAAGGCGGAGAGGAGGGAGATCAAAAGCTGGAAAAAAATTAAAATATGAATAGCCACGTATGTGAGATATCATATTGTCTATTTCTAAACCTTCTATTATGCATGTTACTTTTTTGTATATGCATTACATAGCTATAGTGCTACATGCTCCCCCATCTGCCAATTTTTGTACTTTTCCTGACTCCTACGATCATTAATGATCAGGGGCCTCAGTCGTAAACATATACAACAAACCCACAAACTGAAAGCATCCGAGCAACTCTTAAGATATGAATCAGAAAACAGAATTTTAATTCATGTGGACCTACCTTAAGAATGCGGGATCCCCATATTGATCTATATGAATGCATCAATGATATGCACTGAGCATTAGGGAACCTGCACAGCCCTCCATGCCAACCACAGGCTCTAGATGTAAAATAATATCATATATTAAAATACATACACAACCCAGTTATAATGTCTCCAATCACAACACATCCAATTACGTAACATGGCATAAAGTTTCACGCTTACATCAGTGAACCCCTCAGCTAGGGGAGAATGCCGAGAATGCCGAGAATGTTGTACATCTTGATCCAATTTCTAATACCATATAAATTCAGATGAGGGGACACACCAATTCATGACAGACTGCAGAGATTTTATCTAAATGGACAGAGGACTATGTGGATGACATAAAATATACAAAAAAGGTGCCTACTATAGAATACACCATCTTTAAAATTATTTTCGGATTTGGTTATTCCAAACTGAGATGCATTCTTATAAGCTTACCTGTGATTCAGACATCTCACCAATAGGCCAAACACCATGGTTCATTTTACGACCAAACATGACAATTGGCAATGCCAGGGCACGACAGAATAGTATGACAAGAGCTCACTTTTTGGGTGTTGGACATTTACACAAACATATGCCAAGATCATAAGATGCAACTAATTTTCGATCAGACACAGTACAACAAAGGCGGGCAGTGCAGGCCGAGCTAAAAAAATTAATACAGAACCCTAAATGCCAATTAGGGGGAAAAATATTTCACCCAATACATTATGTTGCCATTCATTTTTTTGGGTTTTCACATAGAACTAAGTTACCGAGAGAATAGGCTTGGAACTGCAATTCTATTCCAGGCTCGAATCTAATAACCTAATCGAGTCAATGTAATATGAAAAATGCAAAATAATAGGTAAAATAATCAGTCTCACCATTTAGGATCATTTGGCACACAAATTAAACATCAAACCATGCCATCCGTAGAATCAAGAATCACTATTACATCATGACCAAGTAAAAGAACAAAGTAGATGGATAGAGCAGAGCATTCTAACCTGACGAAGGCTTCAAATCGGCAATAATGAGAATCCAAACAATAATCAGCGGCGGTTGAGGGTAGAGCTGAAAGGAGATGTATTTGATTGTGTGCGAGAAAGATAAAAAGACGAATTAGTATACATAAATTGAAACAGAGACTGCAATCGGAGATAAATAAATTGTAAAGAAGCAAATTATACCTGATATGCTTGTTCAAGGGTGAGAAGATTCCTAGCCCATACATTGCGGATATGACTCAAAGCATACTGAACCCTCTAGATCTCCCTTTTGCACCTAACAAGCTTACTCACTAACAAGCTTCAACTCAGCATCTAATCTTTCTGCCTCAAAACGAATGAATTAGTTGAAGCCCTGAAATCCAAAAAAAACCCTAATTACTTGAAGTTTAAGTGAAAAAATCGAATGAATTGAACTCAAAATGAATGAATTAAAGAAGAATGAAAGTGAGATAGAGTTTCTTGAGAGAGTTGAGGGTGAGAGAGAGATAGCGAGAGCGAGAGCAAGATAGAGAGAATTAGGGATCGAATTGTTAGACCCAGTTAAAGTAAAATCCAATCCACCCCAAATTAAATTTTTATAATTAAAAATGTGAAGAAATTTTTTATAAAAAATTATTATTTAATATTTTTATAATTAAAAAAATGTGAAGAAATTTTTTATAAAAAGATTAGTATTTATTCAATTTTTGCATAATTGAATCAATTAATCATGCTAATTTTCGGATGAGAGTATAGTTATATGATATAAAATATGATATTATTTATATTCTATATTCTAAAAATCAACAATTAATTGGGATTAACTGCTAGACGGTGATAATCGACTCGATTTTCTTGAAATTGGGTTAAAATTTGTTTTCAATAAATCATAATTTTAAAAATTTACAAATATCCATCAGAAAATGATAAATTCCTATTTTTATTTAATTTTTTGATTTTATTTTACAAACTAGTTAAAAATGGGAAAAAAATAAAAAAATTAGAATTTTTTTTGAAAATAAGGTAACATTCATCACACAAATAGTCAGTATGACTACTTTGGTGTGTATGAATTTAGTTTCAAAAATTGTCATTTTTCCTATTTTTATATAATTTTTTGATTTTATTTTACAAACAAGTTAAAAATGGGAAAAAAATAAAAAAAAATGGAATTTTTTTGAAAATAAGGTAACATTCATCACACAAATAGTGAGTATGACTACTTTGGTGTGTAGGAATTTAGTTTCAGAAATTGGCATTTCTTCCTATTTTTGTTTAATTTTTTTATTTATGTTACAAACTAGTTAAAAATGGGGAAAAATTAAAAAAATGGACAATTAGTGAAAATAAGGTAACATTCATCACACAAATAGTGAGTATTACTACTTTGGTGTGTATAAATTTATTTTCAAAAAGGGTGACGCTATAAGCTATATTTATAGCGTCGTCCGCTAAAATGCCGACGCTATAGTTATGTTCTATAGCGTCGCCCCTCAAACGGGCGACGCTATAGGTATACCTATAGCGTCGCCTTTTACTGGGCGACGATATAGGCTATAACAATAGCGTCACCTTTTAATGGGCGACGTTATAGGTTATACCTATAGCGTCGGTTGATTCAAACAACCGACGTCATAGCTTCTGGCAGAAGTCAATAAGCGTCGGTTAATGCAAACAACCGACGCAATAGGTAAAGTGGCGACGCTATAGGTCAATAACCGACGCTATAGGTGGCAACGCAATAGGTCCAGTTTGTACTAGTGGACATTCATCGAACATAAAAAATTGTGTATCTTTGCCAGATTTGAAGTTGTTTGGGCTCAAGTCCCATGACTGTCACATACTTCTTCAACAGCTACTTCTAGTTTCAATTCGATCTATTCTTCCAAGACATGTGAGGGTTAGCATAATCAGATTGTGTTTCTTTTTCAACTCTTTGTGCAACAAAGTCGTCGATGTATCAAAGTTGGATAAAATGCAAGCAGATGTGGTGTTGACCTTATGTGAGCTGGAAAAGATATTTCCTCCATCGTTTTTCGATGTAATGATACATCTCACGGTCCACTTGGTTAGAGAATTGCGTTTGTGTGGACCTGTTTTTTTATAGATGGATGTATCCATTTGAATGCTTCAATAAAGTGTTGAAAAGTTATGTACGGAACCGCTGTTATCCGGAAGGTTGTATAGCTGAGAGTTATTTAGGAGAAGAATCTGTGGAATTTTGTACGGAGTTTATTCAGAAAAGTTGTACAACTGCCGGCCTTCCAAAGGAGAAGGACAGGCTCTCTGGTCCTTTATTTGCTACAATAATGAAGACGGTGGAAGAAAAAGAATGTGATGAGGCACATCTACATGTTCTACAAAACAACGCTGAAGTGTATCCGTATATTATGTAAGTTAGTTTTTTTCCTATTTACTATTTTTAGTAAGATTTTCTTTTAATCAATAATTTATTTATATATTAATTTTGGAAGGATGCATAAGGAATATCTTGAAGGAATGTATCGAGGGAAAAAAAAGTTGGCACAGTGGCTGACTGGAGAACACAATCGGCTATTTGCTGATTGGTTTCGAAGAAAAGTTAGTAAAATGATCGAGGATAAAGAAGAGGTTTCAGAAACAATAAGATGGTTGGCAGGCAAATCGTCGTTTTCTATTTTGACTTATGAAGGTTTTCTAGTCGACGGCGTTCGCTACTTGACAAAGCATAGAGATGATATAAGGGTTGTCCAAAATAGTGGCGTCTCTTTACATGCAAGGACAGTCCAAGTCTCTAGTTCGAAGGATTTAAATCCCGTGGAAACTGAAATGACATTTTATGGCATAATTGAAGAAATATGGGAGTTGGATTACTATGCGTTCAAAGCCCCATTGTTCTTGTATAAATGGGCTGACAGTGATAGAGGTGTAAAGGTCGATGATATTGGCTTCACACTTGTTGACCTTAGTCGACAAGGCCACAAGAATGATAAATACGTCTCCGTTGAACAAGTCAACCAATTTTTCTATATTGAAGATCCGGTTGATCCTACCTAGTCAGTCGTACTAACTTCAACATGTCGAGACTATCACGAGATTTACAACGACGATGATTTAGGAGACACTATAATGGAAAATCCTCCATTCTGCTCTAAAATTCCAACAGTCGATTTTTCTCCTGATGGAGATGATGATCCTAGTCTTGGAAATCAAATATCGAATGTTGAGGGAATTTGGATTAAAAAGTTATTCGTTCTATGTAAATTATATTTTATGATTCCCTACTCTTTGTCTATGTAACATTATATTCATTCTATGTAATTTAAATTTGAATTTTGGTATTATTTGAGTTAGCTTCAAGGACATTTTCTTTAATATTAAGGATGCATGATTCTAGGTTTTAATTTCATTTTTAATGAAATATTTTACTGTGAATTATGATCTGCAATAGTATACGGTGAATTTTAATTATGCATTTATATTTTAATTTACTGTGAATTTTGATCTACACCATTATACTACAGATTTAATGTATGTTTTAATTATGCACTTATATTTTAATTTACTATTTTTTTATCTGCAATTATTTACTGTGATTTTTTTACTTAAGCACTTATATTTCAGGAATTTGCAGAAAGTAAAAGGAGTTACAAGGAATGGCAAAGAAGCAGAAGAAATGCGAAAAAAAATCGGGAAAGGAAGTTAAGAGGCATGTAGATGGTGCAGACCCTCCAATCATAAACAGTGAAGAAAAGTAGCAGGTGAAGGATAATGGAAAACATGAGGAGGTGAAAGCATTGAAATGTCAAGGAGAAAACTCTAAAAACTCTACAAAAGCTGCCTCCCCCACCCCCGTAGACTCAAACACGGGCAAAGTTACTACTACCGAATCTGCAAAAAAGAGATCAATGCGAGGTGTTTCTGCAATGCACAAAGTTGCCATGCAGAAAGCACAAGAGAAGAAGTTTAAAATCAGGTACAATCGTAGTGGTGTTCCTATTTGAGATACTAAACGCACGTTGCAGTCCTATGTAGGCATGCTAGCCAGGACAATGGCACCAATCGATATACCATCATGGCCAAAAGTGGATGATGATTTAAAAGCAAAAAAATGGAGTGATGTTCAGGTGGAATCAAAATTTGTTTTTTTTTGAATTATAGCATATTACCATTAATTAAAAATGTTAGAAATGGTAGAATAATTGATTTTCCTCTATTTTTCCTTCAGGGTATGTTCAAAGTGGAACCGGAAAGTGAGCATTTTATTTTGATGTCTTCTGGTGCAAAGTGTAGACAATTCAAGTCCAAGTTAACAAGTGATTATGTGATGCCTTTTATTGGTCAAAAGAAAAAGCTTGTGAAGCCCCCGAGGAAGTATGCTTTTGTTGGTAAGGAGGCATGGAAAAGATTTGTTGCAATCAGGAGCACCGATGATTGGAAGGTATGCGTTATAGGACATAAATATATGAAGTATGATGCAGGAACCTGAATAATTCTATATATACATACTGATTCAAAGAATTAATTTTATGCAGACACTTAATAAAGAGCAAAGTGAGAGAGTGAGTCAGCGAAAATATCCCCATAGGATGTCAAGGAAAGGATATGTTGGTGTGCTAGAGGAAGAAGTATGCATTTATGAATAATATTTTTTCAACCATTTTGATTTGTTAAGTGTCTGGTGACAATTTTTTTTGTTTAGTTCTTTTTGGTAGGAGGCGGCGGGACGGATGGATCCCGAGGAAGATCCTAATCGGGCAATTTTATGGAAAATTGGTCGTATGAAAGATAATGAAAATGCTGATGAAGAACTGGCTGAGATATATGGTAGAATTGTAAGATTTTTTTTTCCTTTTTTAATTTATTATTTCACGTCGAATTTAAGAGCAGTTCATAATTTGAGTCATGCGTTAACAGGATGATTTACTCGAAAAGAAGCCGTTGGGTGATTTTGTTCCTAGCGGAATGAGTGATGCGCTGAGTACAGCATTGTAAACACATGAGCATTCAGGTAGGGTAAGGGGAGTTGGAAGCTTCATAAGTCCATCAAAATACTTCAACATGCCAAAAGAGAAAGGGAACCAAAGTTCCAAAGCTGAAAAAGAGACGAAGGATGAGCTTGAAAAAACAAAGGCTGAGCTTGAAAGAACAAAGAACGAATTTTCAGCGCAGATTAATGAGCCGAAGGCCATGATGGCCAGTCTTCAATCAGAAAATTTATCTGACAAAGCAAGTTGTCGAGTAGAACAACTTGATGAATTGATGGCCAACAATGAGGATGATGATATTTTTATTGCACCTGATCCCGTACGCCCCCCTTCTCCACCTGGAAACAAGGTAAAACAATTACGCACACACACAGATATATAAATACAATTCAAGGTTTATATGGTTTGTGATGACGGATACTTACAATTTAGCGCATATATATATACCCCCTTCTCCACCTGGAAACAAGGTAAAACAATTACGCTCACACATAGATATATAAATACAATTCAAGGTTTATATGGTTTGTGATGACGGATACTTACAATTTAACGCATATATATATATATATATATATATATATATATATATATATATATATATATACATATATATGGTCCAAGAAAATTTGAGCTGGCAGTTGATAACATAGAAAATAAGGCAGCTTTTGGTAGGGTTGTACCTGAAGGTGATGCGGGTAAGTCGGTACATGGAATGCCTCTGCAACCGGGACATGTTCGTGTCTCGGTGGATGGAGTCATCAAGGGAGATGCCTTGGTTCCGGTGCCCGTATTTGGTGAAATCGAGACCGTCCGCCAAGCTGTTGGGTCTTATTTAGCGTGGCCTCGGTACATGATCTTCTTCTCCCCCACAATAGCTAAGGCATGTAGAGTTAATTAAGGATATTTTACAATTGACTTGAATAATATGTAGATGAACTTGCATAATAAGAAATGTATTTAAATATCATTTTATTGTTTATTTGCAGAAAAGGAAAAATGAAGTTCAGTCAACAAAGAATCCAAAAAATGAATTAGACAGGCTGCATGACATGTTTGCAAATGTCAATCCCGATAAAAAGTTCCTCATCGGTTTAAGTTGTTGTACAAACATGCTGTTATCTTTATGAAAGAAAGAGGAGATTTAGATGAAAAGGTGTTTGGAATGGGTAAAACTATATAGGTGTTGCATGAGAATGTAATTGATTTGTTGAAGTTTGGAATGATTGGCGGGGCCGTTATATCAACTTACATGGCGTAATGCTTTTTCCCCTTTTCTTCAAAATTTTGTCTTAATTTTTTCTGATTTTAATACGAATATTTACGGCAAAATGTTTATATTTAATCTATAGGTATTTGTCTACTGTGGTTGGTGAGAGGAATTTGGATATGTTTGCGTTTGCTGATCCTGGAGCCACCTTCAAACTGAATGATGATTTTGAAGCCTACATTGTTAAAAGGCTGATGGCTGCACCTTCTCGGATATTATTCTTGCCTCATAATGAATAGTAAGCCTATCTAGCTAGTATTTATACTTTATAGTATTTAGCTAGAAAAAAAAGTCTATTGTTAGTTTATAGTATTTACAGTTAATACTAATATTTGTGGTAGTTGTAACTTTATATAATTAATTTAAAATCTAACAACTGATTTTTTTATCATAAAAACAGCTATCATTGGATTTTAGTATTGATTTGGGAATCAGAAATTTTCATACTCAATCCATTGCATTCCGACAAGTTTGACGTGTTAGAAGCAGCGTTAGTACGGTAATACTTTTTTACCCTCTGATTTTGACTTATATATATATATATATATATATATATATATATATATATATATATATATATATATATATATATATATATATATATATATATATATAAGTCGTGGATTTCTCGGGTTTAATACTATTTTTAATTAATACTCTTCTATAGAGCTGTCCGATCTTACAATGCTCAAACCGGACGTGTAAACAAAACTCCTAAAGTTAAAAATCTTCTGGTTATTATTCTGCATGCACTTTAACTTAGGTTATTTAGTTTATTTCAATAATTTGGTTACACAGATCGATAATTTTGTTATTATTGGATTAGGGATCCCCTAAACAACCCGGTGGGACTGAATGTGGGTAAGTAGTCATACGCTACATGAAGGACATAATTAAAGACACGGAAATGGAATTTATAACCAAGGTGTGTGCTTTAATTTGTGTGTTTTAACGGAATATAAGTTTCTTGGTTTTGGTCAACGCGCATTTATAATCTGTTTAATATTCACAGTAGGCTTCGAAGAATCGGAAGAGTATTTACACAGAGGAGGATCTTGACGTCGTTCGTTGTGAGGTACTTGATCATATCCAGGGATTTGTGTAATCATCGACGGCCAACTGAATGGCTTTCAATCCTTAGTTAGCTGCTACTATTTTGCTAACTTTTCTGTTAAGTTGTCTAGTACTGTTAAGCTATTTATGTAGTTGATTGTGGATAGAGTTTGGTACGTAACTTTGGGTGAATATATTGATGGTTTTGGTTATCGGTGTAGTATATTGTTAATGAATTATGTGAATGTTTTGTATTGCTTTTGGGGTGAATGTGAAATTGCTAACTTTGGTGAATGCTTTGTATACGGAACAAGCTTGCTGCCATTCTAATTATGAACACGCAATGCTGATTTTCATAATTTTTTGGCACATAATTATGCAAATATAACACATCACATTATTATTGAAAAAACGATGTTAAAACGAAGAACAGACATCACTTTTGAAAGTAAAATTAATGTTCCTGCAAAAAACAGACATCAATTTCAGTCTTTAACACATCACCTAAAAACCGTTGTCTTATTTTCCAAATTTATGGAGCTATTTGACATCGGTTAAGAACCGATGTGGTATAGAATTTACAACATCAGTTTTCTATTTAAAACTGATGTGGTATACCATTTACAACATCGGTTGTCTATCTAAAACCGATGTTGTACAGCAGTTTAGACATCGGTTCTTTTCTATAAACTGATGTTGTTGACCACTATTTTACATCGGTTAGGAATTGATGTAATAAGCCATTTTTAACATCGGCCCATAACCGATGTAAAACACATGGACTTTTAACTACACCCACCTAGACATCAGTTTTTGAAACTTTTTACATCAGCCCAGAACTGATGTCTATTGACTTATTTCCAGTAGTGCAATCACAACATAATCGTTTATTCACGAAATAATCTATGTTGAAAACCCTGAATTGAGATGTCGAAGCAACCAAATCATTCCAATTAATGTTCGATCTACAAATTCAAACCTGCAATGAAAAGAAGAACAAATTAGAGGTTTTAATTCAAAGCATCATATCAGTAAAAATACTGAAACTGAATACATAAAAGAGAGTAAAGACTTTGAAATCAAAATAAAGTTCGATATATGAAAGATATATATATATATATATATATATATATATATATATATATATATATATATCTTAGGTAACTTTCTTGAGATATGAATAAAATCCTTTAAAATTTATTGGGCATGCAGGGTTAATTAATAAAATTTTAAAAAAATCTTGATTTTACAAAATTGCCCACCCCATATTTACATATAAAATACATATATCTCAGGGAATTTACCTAAGATGTATCTTAGGTTCCCTACTCTCATATATATATATATATATATATATATAGGGTCTTGTTCTAATAGAAACTAACTTAGAATAGAAACTAGAAACTAAACCTAAATTAAATATTTCAAGCTAATCTAATGACCAAATTAGGGGTACTCCAATACAAAAAACGTTTAAAATTATTGTCTCTATTCAACAAAAATATAAAAAAATAAAAAAAATTTAAAAAAAAGTTACTGTTCACGTGATGACGTGGCACGTGAACAGTAATTTTTTTAAAATTTTTTTTTTATTTTTTTTTATATTTTTGTTGAATAGAGCCAAGAATTTTAAACGTTTTTTTGTGAAGGTGCCCCTAGCGGGGCCATTAAAATAAATGAAATATAATTTATTTAGTGTAGGTTTCTAGTTTCTATTCTAAGGTTGGTTTCTATTTGAACGCTAGCCTATATATATATATATGATCCTGTTCTACTCGAAACTAAATTAGAATAGAAACTAGAAACCAAACCCCAATCTAATCTGATAACCAAACTAGGGGTACCCCAATACAAAAAACGTATAATAATCTACCCTCTACTTAGTAAAAAAAAAGTAAAAAGTTACTGTTCACTGCTGACATGGCAGTGATGTCAGCAGTGAATAGTGATTTTTTTTGCTAAACATTGCTGAGTTAATTTATGACATTTTTTGTGAAGGTACCCCTGGCGGGGCCCTTAGAATAGATGAAATATAATTGATTTAGTGTTAGTTTCTAGTTTCCATTCTAAGATTGATTTATATTTGAACGCTAGCTTATATATATATATATATATATATATATATATATACATATATATAGAGAGAGAGAGAGAGAGAGAGAGAGAGAATATGTATATAAATCGAAGTGTAATAATTTGAATTTGAATTGGATCATCTACCTGGGAAACGAAAATAGCTTCTCAAAGAAGCTTTACTTCAGGTATAGAAAAGGAACGGCTATAATGAAATGATGGTATAAGTCAAATGTAGTCAAGTGGCATAATAATGTAAATACGTCAAATACAAATGGGTTGCTTGGTTATTCGATGCCTAAAAATTCAACAGGCTTTATAATTCTAAATAGATATGGAATCCAATATCGTAAATGATTACGTAGACTTGTAACCTCTTAAAATATAATAATACCTATTGGGTGTGTGAAGGGATACTCTTCAAACTTGGTATAATGTTGTAAATAATCAAGTAATATTTTGTAATCTCTAAAAAACTAAGTAGACTTTCAGACTCTCATTTGCAGAAATATATATTGTAAACTACTCTAATTAGTTCGATGTTAAGAACAATGAAGTAGAGTTGAGTAGTCTTGTGAAAGAATATTTAATGTGTAAATGGATACACTTCTAGATTAGTTATTATTGTAAACAATTTGGTGAATTTTGAACCTCTTCAAATGATACAGTAGTACATACGTGTGTGTCAAGGATATTTTTCAGACTTCATCTATATACACTAGTACAAAAATGACATTTTAGGCCATATATGTCGGTTAAATGGTAATGTATGGAAGGGGATGTATAAAGTAATAGGTCTTTTACGTCGGGTAAAAGAGCGACGTATAATGCATCATATATATCGGTTATTAAGACGACGTAAAAAAATACAAAAACCGATATACATGAGTGCCTATAGCCGACGTAAAAGGCGTATCACCGACGTATATTATTTGTCCTTTTACATTGGTTCATTAGTTAGCCGACGTATATACCTATGTTTGTAACTCGCCTTTGGGAAACCGTCGTATATAATTTTAAAAAGAAAAAGAAAAATAATTATTTTCCTTTACAACCAAAAGAACCCTACTATATACACACCAAAAACCTGCTACATACAAACCAAAAATCTGTTGTAATTAAAATTTGCTCAACCAAACACTTGCGTGAACCAAAATTTATCTGAACACAACATTTATGAAATAAAATAATTATCATTACAGATTGAAAATACATGCGGAATGATCTTACATTTCGATTTTATGTCATGCATCATGTTTAAATAATACTGTTATGATACAAGATCGGATGACGTAAAAAATATTTGTAAAAGGTAAAATATAATGTATGACGGTTTTAGAATAACCTGTTGTTGTGACCAAAATCTTGCATGGGTTAGATTTAGGCCCACTAGAGGATTAGGGTCCAGATCCATGTACACTGCAGCACGGGAACGCATGACTAAGGGTCTCAAGGTATCCCCTTGGGGATAACCTATAACTATTATCAGTCATCCAGTAGAGCTTCCAGAGTAGCTTCCGTGATAGGGGTTACCGGAGGGGGTACCGGAGCCAGGCTACCGGGCGGTACCCCCAGCTTCCGCCGGAAGCCTAATCAGGCTGCCAAATCAGATAAGGCACGCCTCCTACTTTTTAGGAACACGTTTATATCATCTAAAAACACTCTCAAACAGATAAACATTCAGTTATTTGAGGATATATGTCATATATACTTGATAAATGATACAAAATCATGATAAATCACTACTAGAAATATGTCAATATACATCGGTTTTTAGCCGTTGTAAAAAAAAATCTGGGCGATGTCTATGCGTGTGTAGAGAAAGGTCCAAACTTTAGACATCGGTTTTTAGCCGATGTCTATTATCGGTTTAGACATCGAGTTCAATAACAAAACCGATGTTATATGTCCTGACAGACATCGTTTTTACTAATAACAAGTGATGTGAATTATTGTTAAAGACATCAGTTTTATATAATAACACCGATGTATGTTCTAACAGTAGACATCAGTTCTTTTAAAAAATTTGATGCAATAGACCTGTTTGTTCATCGATTCTTTTAGAAAAAGTGATGTGAATTATAGTTAAACACATCAGTTTTGTTTTAATAACTGATGTATCTTGTTGAGATTTTAGCATGTACTGATCGTTTTATATGCAACCCAAAATTGAAATTAAACCAAAACAGATTTAATACAAAAATCAAGAACTTGCCATTTACCAAACATCCAAATGTTTACAACAGCATAACCAAAGTACATGACCAACTATCAACTACCTTAGCTACTAGAACCAACTACATGTACTTCGATAAACAGACCAATAATCAGGACTTAGGTTCATACATGCAGATGATTATGCAAGAATTTTACCTAAAGTTATCTAGCCTAGTATAAAAAGGAATTTAGCTTTCGTCGCATTCTGCTTTAACCGGTCTGAAGCTGGTTTCTAGCCCTTCTTCTGATGATAAAAACAATATTTTGTACATGTGGTGGTTTTGCCGGAACCTGAAGTAAATTAATCAAATAAGATCTCAGTACAAGCAAATAAACAAAACCAAGGTGATAGCCGATAATACATAAATTAATCAAATAACATCCAAATTAGATAATACAAAACTTAGTAAGATATGATCTGACCGACTGATAGCCCATAGGTAGACTACAGTCGTTCCATATATACAATACTGATTTATACTATGCTTCCAGAATAAAATACGATACCAAAACTGCAGCAATCACAGTTAATAGAGGTTTATCCAGAAAAATATTGTTACCGGGTTTAGCTGAAAGAAGACTGCACATCTGACAACATTATATGGCTTAGAACCTTCCAAGTATTGCTTACATCACACATGCATCCAGCCAATGATCCTTCAAGTACTTTTACAGCTTCTAAATACAGGGGTTCCGCTTTATCGAATACCTTTTGAACTCTGTACAGCTCAGCCTGCAAGACTTGCATCATATTTTCATTAACAGAGAAGCTGTGAATTTTATGTAACAGGACATACCAAAATCATACCAAAATCACTTTCCAATCTGCTTCAGCTGCTTCCTCTTGGGTGCCTGCACCATCAAAATAGAGTGTAATACATATATAGTGTGGAGATCACATTTTCTCTTATTGATGTTCTTAAAAAGAAAACGGTAGGATAGATTCTGTGCTATAAGACTAATTGTCAGATTATATAAATTATCCAATTATCAGAGTTAACCATATACAAATTAGTTACATGGAGAGCTACGTAGTGGAAATACAAAATTATATTCTTCCGAATCGTGAATTGTAATTTACCTGTAGTAAAATTAGTCTCTATAAGATACAATGTTGATGAAACAAACTAGTCGTCCTGTATTTGTAGTACATGTAGATGTAGTAGAAAATGGTGTAAACTGTAATATCAATTATGGTGTCAATGTCTACACGACTAAAGCCTGAAACATATTGAAATTGTATATATTCTTTTTTTTATTTAATACAATTTCTTTAAATTTTATAGTCACAAAACATGAAGACCAGCCAAAACTCAGAACTGTACTAGAAAACATGACCCTATCAGCTTGCTATTTTTATTCTGTACATTGTAAAAGTAGGATGTCATTTTACCCTTGAGACATTTGAAGCGAGTTTTGCATTGAGGACAGAGTTGATTGCCTTCACGACGCTCATACTCATAACAAGTCTGGAAAATTGGGAAGGCACATTCATTACAAGCCACAAACAACTCTCCAGCTGTCAAGCCCACGCCATCACCACAAATATGACATATCCTTAGCCTGCCAACTTTCTCCTGCAACATCTTCTTCTGCATTTCAAACAAATTAGACTCGCTAAAGCAAACAATATTCACTAAAACTGTGTCCGATGATGATGTAAGAAACTTACCGCTGCTTCAGACTCATTGTGACAAATGACAACAAGCTCATTACGGTTGTGAGAGCCAGCTACTAAGCCCACGCTTGCTTCCATTTCCAACAAGAACTATTCTGAGCACATAAACATTACTTTCGAGAAAATCGAAGATTGAAATCTCACGAAAGGAAAATACAAGATAAAAAATAACAAAAACAACCCTACAGCTGTATCTTGGCGGAAATGGAGTTGTCAGTTGTTTGTCTTTTGCTTTTCTCTACAAAACTCCCACCTCAAATATTCTGCATGTTAATTTGAAACAAACACTGGAATGAAAAGAAATAAAACGGTTGTAACAGCAAGAAGATAATTCTTTATCTTGTAATTCAGATTTGCTTATCTTATAATCTTTAGCCTCAAAGATAATTTAGATTTTAAAATTTTAATCTGTGTCAAAACGAAGAATGCAAATAAACACATAAGCATTAAATTTCACCTATACTCAGAACCATCGGCCAAGTAAGCTCCATAACTTCCCACAAAAGCTGCAACAAGGACTTGGTGTTGTTCTGAAACATTTCCATCATTCGTAACAGCCAAAGAACTTTTAGTGGCTCTGTCATAGTATGTTCCGAGCCTCATCACCTGCTATTTCAACACTTCTTTTTAAGTAAAGCTTCACCTTCTTCCCTAGACATGCCATTAGCCTCAAAACCCTGAGGGGTGGCCTGCCTCACCAACAAATCACTTGTTATATATAGAATATAACCGGAAACAAGATCCTCACCTCCACCAATATACATCAACGAAATCAACAAATCCCCAAAAAAGTCCCAATTAGAAAAAAAAAACCCCAAAAACTAAGGTTTGTAAACCCCCAAAATTAATAAAAAAAAATCCCCAAAAACTAGGGTTTAAGCTTCTTCTTTTATTTAGATTTGAGCTTCTTCTCTTAATTAGATGCGTGTTTAATTAGGGTTAATTAGAGAAAAGTGAGGGATGCGGGTGAGAGAGAAGGTCGAGAGAGATGAGTGAGAGAGAGAGAGATATGAGGGTCGAGAGATGAGAGAGAGAGAGAGAGAGAGAGAGAGATGACTGAGAGAGATGAGTGTTTTGGGGAAATGTTTGTAAGGCGGTCAAAATAATTTAGGGTAAATGTTTCTAAGGCGGGGGAACAAAATTTTTAAGGGGGGAATGTTTTATCAGAATGGGGGGAAATGATAGCGCGTGTTTTTCATTTTTTAAAAATTCATTAAGACATCGGTTATTTTAGCAACCGATGTCCAGGAATCTGTTTAACATCGCTTATAAAATAACTGATGTTGAAAATGTTTTTAACAACAATGGCTTTTTAAACCGATGTAAAAGGTGCGATGTCTAATCCATATTTTCTAGTAGTGTGAGAAACTCCCCGTGAGTGTATGGCCCTCGAGATTGATGGAGTTCTTGCAGATTCATCAACAGATGCTTCTCTTTGATTTCCAACTGATGGTGTAAGTTGCTCTTCAACAGGTGGTTCATTCCGCACTTCAACTGATGATCCTTGTCTGTTTCTCACACCATTTGATCTCCATTCTTCATCAACATCTTCACTTTCTTCACCACTTCTCTCATTCTCAAATGAGAGAGACTCATGAAAACCTTCATCTACTAGACCAGATATTTTCTTGTCATCAAAGACAACATGTATGGACTCCATTACAATGTTTAGTCTTAGGTTGTAGACTCTATAGGATTTTCCAGCTGAGTATCCAACAAAGATAACTTTATCTACCTTTGAATCAAATTTTCCAAGATGCTCACCATGATTTTTCAGTACAAAGCATTTGCATCCAAAGACATGCAGAAAGTTGATTGTTGGTTTCTTGCCTTTGGAAAGTTGATAAGGTGTCATGCCTTTTGCTTGATTGACCAAAGAAATATTCTAAGTGTAGCATGCAGTGTTTATAGCTTCTGCCCAGAAGTATATTGGTAGCTTAGGTTCTTAAAGCATTGTCCTTGCAGCTTCAATTAGAGTTTTGTTCTTTCTTTCCACTACACCATTTTGTTGAGGAGCTCTTGGTGCAGAGAATTCTTGGATAATTCCTTCTTCTTCACAAAACTCTCTTATTACAGAATTCTTGAACTCAGTCCCATTGTCACTTCTGATTCTCCTTACTTTGAGTAAAGGATTGTTGTTGACTATCTTGATGTGATTTATAATGACTTCACCTGATTGTTGTTGACTATCAACCAGTACTACTTCTTCAATGACAACATTCCCTTGTGAAATCAAGCCATATCCTCTAGTATATCCTTTGCTGTTGTCTCCAAAGGTAATGCTAGGGCCAGCTCTCTCCTCAAACTTAGTGAGCAGGGTAGAATCTCAAGTCATGTGCCTAGAACAACCACTATCCAGGTACCAAAGATTCTTTCTGTGTCCCTGCACACATCAAAATCAAATCAAGTTGATTTTGGTACCCAAGTTTTCTTGGGTCCTGCCTTGTTAGCATTTTTCTTATTTTTCAAGCCCTTACTACCCAGGGGTTCTGATTGAGTTAAATCAACCTTAACTCTTGGTGTAGGTTTCTGGAAAATAGGTTGTTTTACATGCTCACATGCATTAAAACTAGATGTATAATATGGCATAGTCTGTGCAAACATGTTATTCATCATCCATGGCAACTGAGGCATATTAAAAGCATTGTAATATGGATTATACATGAATGGCATGTTAGCATAATGACTAGATGCATGAGCAGGCTGGACAAACATGTTTGGCATAACATTCATAGCAGGCATAGGTACTGACTTAGGCATACTAGGCACAGAAGCATTCTTAACAGATTTACAGTCGACAAATAAATGATTAACACTACCACAGTTCACACATTCCTTTCGAGGAGCATATTTATCATGTGTGTAATTACTATGTTTATTAATTCCTACCTAGCTATTTCTATTCTTCTTATTAGTCTTAGCCTTAGGTTCAGTCTTTTCTAACTTATCCTTCAATTTCTTGATTGACAAGTTGCCTATGTTTCCTTGTTCAACTGACTTGGTTTTGCTACACTCTCCATTAACAAAGTTCTTATTGACAGGCCCGTACTTTTTATTTAATTTAGTTAAAGTTGCTTTACTAACAGGCTTAAGTCTCAAAGAACATTCTTTTTCGACTAAATCACTGTCTGAAGCAACTTCCCTATCAACATCTAACATAACTTCTTCTAATTTGTGAAAAGAATCAACTCCTTGTATACTATAAATTTCTTCAGTTTTAGCCTTTGATCCCTTCCACTTAGCAAGTAAGTCTTGTTGCTCTTTTAACTGTTTTATTAAACACTCTTCTCTTTTCAGAGCCTCAAGTAACTCATTCTTAGCATCCTGGAAATCTCTTTTCATTGTTTCAAAATCAATTAGTTGAGTTTCTAACAGAGTATTCCTATCACCTATCTTAGCATTAAGATCTTTAATCTTTTCGTTCTCCTTGTTAAGAGATTTTAATGTGACATGCATGTTATACAATTCATTAGACATTTCATTAACAACATTATCACATTCATCTTTGGAAAGTTCAGTTAGGTTTGTAGAGTATACTTGGTTGCTTGCTGAACTAGCCTCTTCATCAGTTTCGTTTGCCATGAGTGCAAGATTGACAAACTCCTCTTCTGCATCAGAGTCACCTCCAGTAGCCCAGTCACTATCTTTTGACACGAATGCTCTCCCTTGTTGCTTGAGAAGATAAAATAATTCTTCTTGTAATCAACAGCTTCAAACTACTTCTTTTCTTTCTCAGCTTGGGATTTCCTGCATTCATTGGCAAAGTGACCAGCAATTCCATAGCTATAGCATTTGATCTTTGATCTTTCAATCACATCCTTGTTCGGTTGATAACTTTTCTTGAATTGTCCGGTACCTGCTGGATTCTTCCTGAATCTTAGCTTCAAAAATCTCTTTGACAGAAATGCCAAATACTCATCTAGATCTTCAGCTTCATCCTCACTTAATGCATCAGGTTCTTCAATCATCTTGCTTTTACCTTTGCTAGTTTCAGCTTCACCTTCACAAGTTTTTGAACTTAGTGTGGCTTCTACACTCTTCATTCTTCCACCACCTTGGATTGTTGGAATATTGGCCACCAAGGCAACAGATCCAAATTTCTTCTGGATTTTCGCCACTTCCTCATCTTGCTGCATTTCAAGCTCATAGGTCTTCAGGATGCCATACAGTCTCTCAAGTGTAAAATCTTTGTAGTCCTGAGAGTTCCTCAATGAGACTGTCACTAGCTTCCATTCCTTAGGAAGAGATCTCAGAAACTTTAAGTTGGAGTCCTTGGTTTCATATTTTCTCCCATACAACTTTAGACCATTCAGTAAGTTTTGAAATCTACTGAATATGTCTGTTAGATTTTCACCAGAGGAGTAGTGAAAATGCTCATATTGTTGTATTAGGAGCTGCATTTTATTTTTCTGACTTGCTCAGTTCCTTCACAGATTGTTTGAATAGTGTCCCACACTTGCTTGACAGTAGTGCAGTTTATAACACAATCAAACATATCTTGGTCGATGCCATTGAATAGGATGTTCATAGCCTTCTTATCTTTGTGAATCTCCTCCAAGTCTTCATCTTTGTACTCAGCTTGATTCTTTGGAATAGGCCTTCCAGCAGCTACAGTGGAAGCATCTTGACCAATCCCAGAGTTGGCCTTCATTGGAACAAGAGGTCCTTCCTCTATGCAATCTACATAGCCTTCATCAATGGCTGAGAGATGAAGGTGCATCTTTACTTTCCAGTGAAAGTAATTATCTTTGTCAAGCATTGGAATCTTCACACCTGTATCCTTCCTTCCCATGGTTTTGATCTTTAAACTTCTTGTATGTTAGAAGTTTGCTCTGATACCAATTGTTAGGTCCCGAAGTATCGTAGAAGGGGGTTGAATACGATACTATAAAAAAAATAATTCTGAAAATATATCTTTATTGATAATAAACTCGAGGGGGTGTTCCAACTTCTAATCCAATGGATTAGCTTCAAAATCTGAACACTCCTAAGGATAGTTTAGGCACGAGGACCTTCTACCCGACACTTCCTGAAAGCGGGCTAAGCCGGCTTTCCTACTAGATGGACTATCTAGCAGCTTACACAGAGAAGATATAAGAGAGAGAAGAGAGAGTTGGGTGTTGAGGCGTGTTTTGAAATGAAATACAATAGGCCTATTTATAGATTTTCTAAAAAATCACTATGCTGCATAGTACCCCAAAATTACGTACGGGATGACGATTCAGTAGCCGCCTTTCTTGTTTTTCAATCTTCAAACCTTCTAATTTACAAAATTCAACAAAAGCTTTATGACAAAAACTTTGAATTTTATATTTGTGTGGGCCCCACCTGATTGAATAGTACTTTGGGTACTATTCATGAATAGTAATTTGGTTACTATTCATGTGAATAGTACTATTCATGTGAATAGTGATTTCGGTTACTATTCATATTAATAGTGATTTCGGTTACTATTAATATGAATAGTGATTTTGGATACTATTCATTTTCCTCTTAATTTGACATCCTTAAATATGCAGCTTCCAAAATGGAGGATATCAATACTGCTCTAAACTCAATCATACCTCTTAACAGTTTTTCTGAGTTAGATACTTCGATTCCTTTGTGAAGTGTTGACGCCTAGTGCAACTGGTCTGGTTCACAGAAGACTAACATTCACTCATGGTCTTCGTATCATGTCTTTAAGAACACTGCTAAGAATTGTGCAACCATAAAAACTATATCTCTCGAATCTTTTAGCCCTTCAACTAAATCATCTGTACATCTTATTTTATCACTGAGGCTTGATCATGTTAATGAACTTCTTTCCGCAACTTGATCCTTGTTGATGCCTGTTCTTCAAATTTCACGATCTCTGTATAGAGTTAATATTATTTATCTTTTATCCTAGTTGAGTTATATATGTCCTCTATTACATATTACATTACATTATGCTTTACATAAAAGTTATCGGATTATGAAAAATAGCACTTTTATTTTCCCCGAGATTTCCCTGGACACTGAAAGACTTAAGGAATTATTGAAAAGATTTAAGGAATATGGATTCAAGAATTATTAAAGAGAATTGAGAATGATAGTGTAAATATTAAGAAGGTTTCCGGTAAAACCTAATTGGAAATCTTCGAGATATTCCTCCGAACGATCAATGAATTGAGCAATAACCGGATAAAGAAACAAGCAGGAGATCAAGATACATGCATGTGCTAGTGGATAACATCAAGTAATTAAGTAGTTACATGAGTAACTAATATACTTAGAGATCAACCAAGTACTTAGCATCACTTTCTCATCCTAGCCCTAAAACAACAACACTTGTCCATCCAAATACATCATGCATGACCTACTAGCTTTAATAAAGCTACTTTATGAGATAATATCTCAATAATGCAAGATGAGAACAAAAGATTAGCCAAGCAAAACACAAAACAACATCACCACCTCCTTGTTCTTCCATTCGGCCCATCCTTAATTTCAAAAATCAAAGTCCAAGCTCCCACCATCATTTGATCTCCAAATTTTTATGGTAAGTCTTACATTTCACAGAAATAATCTCCTAGAAATCCTAGCTTCAAACTCCATTGTTCCCATTTTCAAATAAATCCTCAAAGTGGAGGGTGAATAGTAACTCTCATGAACTAATGTTGTTTTTCTTGACTCTTTTGTTGATCTAAGCTATCCTAAGGTGTTCTAAAGACTAGATCAAAGCTTTTTGGGCTCATATACACACCAAGGAAGGTATAACACTCTTGAAACCCTAGGCCTTACTTTAAGTATATGCATGTTCTTGATGGATTTAAGCTTAGTTATGATGTTAGTAAAATTATAATCTTGTTAGCATGATCTTGTGAATGTTTTAGAGATATGATGATCATGTGATAAGTGACATGTTTTAGGCTTAATAAGTTGATTATCATGTATGAAAGATGTATGGTATGCCCGGTGTGGCTTGGGTTTGATATTATGAATTTTGGGACGTTCGATTTATAGCCGTTATAATGCTGAAATTTCGTTAACCCTTGAAATTCATGCATAACAGTTGAGATAAATCACTGATCTAGATAAGTATATGACTAACCCTTGTAGATCTCGAGTCATAGATTGTTTTGGCGAAATAATTGAAAGAAACGGACTTACGGTTTAGGAATTATGGCCGATTTACTAAAAGTGGTTCGAAACCGTAAGTGCGAGTTCGTAACTGCAATTGAACCCCCTTAACATGAATAATTTGGTTGCGAATATTGGTAATTAAATATTAGAGATGATAAGGAAGGTGCGGGAGAAAACCTCATGTCAAACAGATCGTTTTTCAATTTTATAAAAATGTTCGAATCGAGGTTAAGTGCGAATGAACCCCTTAAAAGGACACTTGGTTATAACTTAGAAAACGGACAATAAAACTCGAGGTATAATCTTGGTTAGTAAATGACCGACCTTAGAACTTATACGACTTAAGTATATACCAAGTTTAAGCATAATGACATGCCTTAATAACGAGCAAGTGTCGGATCATAACGGTGATAAAAAGAGTACACTAGAGGGTGTATAACGAGATAACTTGAAAGCGTGTTTTAATCTGAGTAAAGTATATACTTATCCTTTCAAAAACGTTAAGTGATTAATCTTGAACATTTTGGTTTTTTATAGATCACAGGAGTGACCCAAGACACATTACCCTCACCAGAGTACCAGGCAAGTTTCTAATACTTTGGAACTGTTGTTGTGATAACATACATATGATTGGTTGTTGTTATACATATGCCATTGCATGCATGCCTACTTTCAAATTTACATTGTAATACTTGTTCTCTGATTAAAGTTGACTTATAAGTTAGATACAAGATATATTAATTATAAGCCGGATATTGCTAAGACCCTTAATGAAGGGCATATGATCTCATTCTTTTAATAAAGACCGGGAGTCTGTATTTTGTAATATAGAGATAGTCATGGAAACCCGGAGGGATTCCAGTGACAGATTATTTGAGGGATGTTATTTATGAACATTACTTATATTTCCATAAGTATTAAGTACTTGGAAATTATTCGAGGAATGTTATTTGAATACTCATTCGAGATTATTTATTTAATGAATATTATTTTGAATATTCATTTGAGGCTATTGATTTAGATGAATATTATTTTGGAATATTCATTCGAGTTTATTTATTTAATGATATTATTTCAAATTTTCAATTGAGTTTAGTTGTTTATTTTATATTATTTTCGAATACTCATTTGAGATTATTTACTTAATTAGTATTATCTTGGATATTCATTTAAGGTTTTAATTATTTACTTGGATATTCAAATACTATGTAAATTATCTCTGAGTCGTATTATTATTAATTTATCAAGGAAGGCTCTCAAAACTCCATTCTTCATTCGAATCTACCTTCTAAAATATAAGGGAAACTTGCTTGAAAGATGTTATTTCTTTGACTGCCCGGTCATATACTTGTTAAACTACCTTTTCACTCACATCTTGATTGTAACACCCCCAGATCCGGGGTCAGGGATCGGGTCGTTACGGTCTCATAACTCATACATAATACTTGACTTGAGTCCAAAATCAATAAGTAGCATGCTGTGACCCCACAGTAATATCCACTCTCACACACACACACACAGTTATAGTCCCAAAGATGAAATTGAAATAAGTCTTACATAAAGGGGTTTACGAATAAAAGTTATTACAAATAAAAGTTATCATAAGTTTAAAAGTTTTACCGTTGATTACATTAATTATACATATAGTTAAACAGGAAACAAAAGCTGTCTAACTATGCTACCTCAACAATGGCGGCTAGCATCTCAGCAGGGAGTCCGGTGGGTCGGGTAACCCGCTTGCGCCGAGTGCGCCTGACGCGAGCCATCTGTCCTAGCTGTTGTTGTGACATAATAAATAAGCAAGGGTGAGCAATAGCCCACCAACAACAATAACAGAATAGTGATGATATATATATATATATATATACAGTAGTTCAAACATCTTTGTAACCATATGCCATAATAATGCCAGTATGAGGTAAATGACGAAGTTCAAAACTTATATATTCCAATTATGAATACTTTTCCAATACTGCCAACAATAATAATGTTGCAGAGAATAAATGAATCTGAATGATGAACTAACACTGGAGGATTCACCGCGCCCACTGTTCCAATCCTTACGATGATCAGTCGTAGATTGTACAGCTCAATTTAGATTTACTACCGATAGAAGGAAGAGCTGACGGATTTACTTGTCTACCGCCCTTTTAGATCTCCCCGGCCAACGGTTGGGCCAATTAGGATGGACCGGCGCTACTCGGCCTCTTACACTACTCCAAGTTCGAAAAGAAGATCATGATTCTGAACGCAAAGTTCGTCCCCCTTTCACCAAGTATAATACTTGTTGATAAGACTCCACAAAGTAGTCATATCTAGTTGGAAAGGAAAATTCAACATTTTATCTCCCAAGCTGTTGCTTGTTAGAGGATACCATCTTGTTCCGATAATCTTACCCCTCGAATGATGAGAGGGTACACAGATGCAATAGATAGCATTTCTAGTTGCGAGTGAAAAGAATACTTTTCGAAAGATTTATGACCGGGAAGTCATCAAGATAAATAACATTTTTCAAGTAAGGTCCTCTTATTATTTGGAAGATAGATTCGAAGGAAGAACGACATTTTGTGAACCTTTCCTGATATAATATTAATAATAATCCGACTTCGAAGAAATTTTATAATTATCGAAGGTCAACGATAATATATGAAGTCATTTAAGAGTATTAGATAGATATTCGGAGAATATTTATTGTATCAGAAATAATTACAGAAGGCTTATGACTACGAGCGAATATTTAAATTGAAGTATTTCTTAGAATACTTCTCGAATAAATATGGAGGAAATATTCATTGAATAATTAAATATTTAAATGAATATTCAAAATAATATTCGGTCAAGTAATAATAATTGAAAGGAATCTTGAAATAATATTTGATAAATAAATAGATCATCAGATGAATATTTAAAATAATATTCGTCAAGTAATTAGGAACTTAAATGAATATTCACAGAGTAATATTCAATTAATGAATAATATTCTAAATGAATATCAAAATAATATTCATTGAGTAACCCACGCTTTAAAAGAATATTCGAAATAATATTCGATAGATGAATCGACTTTGAATGAATATTGAAAAATAATATTCATTGAATAGATAACGTTCAAATAATTATTTGAAGTAATAATCGTTAATTAAATAATCTCGGACGAATATTCAAATAATATTCGTCAACCAAATAATGAAAAATATTCACTTAAATATTTTCCTCGAATGTAATTATGATATATCAAGAAGTACTGACTCCCGGTCTATACTCAACGAATACGATATATATGCCCTTCTCTAAGGGACTTATCAATAACCGGCTTATAACTGATTATTCGATATCTAGCTTATAAGCCAACAATAATTCAAGGAACAGGTATCACAATATATCTTGAAAGTAGGCATGCATGCTATGGCATATGAAACACAAAATCGAATCACATATATATATTCACAACAACAGCCTTTAAAAGGATTTAGAACTTGCCTGGTAATTGAGTGCGAGTAGGGATAGTGGTAGGGTGTCCCGAGTCAGCTCGGCGATCTATAAATAGTCAAGAGATTCGAGATTAATCACTTAACACTTTTAAAAAGGTTAAGTATCAACTTAAGTCGAAACATGTTTTCGAATTATATTGTTATACCCCTTTTTAGTGTAACTCTTTTTATTACCGATACGATCCGACATTTATTCATCATTAATACATGTCATCATACTCACACTTAGTGTATACTTAAGTCGTATAAGTTCTAAATTCGATCGATTACGAACCAAGATTATATCTCGAGTTTTATCGCTCGTTTTCTAAGTTATAACTAAAGTTATACTTGTAAGGGGTTCATTCGCGTTTAACCTTGATTCAAACATTTTTATAAAATCGAAAAATGATCCGATTCACATGAGGTTTTCTCTCACACCTTCCTTTTTTCCTCTATTATTTAATTACCAAGATTTTCCACTGACTTATATATTTTACGAGGGTTCAATTTCAGTTACGAATTCTCGTTTACGGTTTCGAACTTCTTTTAGTATACCGGCCATAACTCCTAAACCGTAAGTCCGTTTCACTCGTTCTTTATATCAAAACGAAGCTTGGAACATTATCTATCTTATCATGGCAGATTTCGAAGCTAGGCAGTGAGTTACATCTAGTGTCCAATTCGTTTTACTTAAGGTTAACGAAATTTCGGCAATACGACGGCTATAAATCGAATATTTACCAATTCCAAACCTTCCCATAAACATAGTATCCACTCCAAACAACATATACATGATTTATAACCATGAACTGAGGCCAAGAAATGCCTTTCCGTTCATCTAACTATTTTTAACATTTATCCAAAACCCAATCATAATCATGCTTATAGTCATGCTTATAACCTATTAACAACACAACTAACTTATATCACTCAAGAACAAGCATAAAACTCAAAGTAGATCTAGGGTTTCAAGGGCTTTATACCTTCTTGAGAATGTGTACTAGCCTTCCAAAGCCTTGTATGGTCCTTAGGAGTGCTTAAGCTTGCTAGAACAATCAAAAGATTCAAAGAAAACAAGGTTAGTACATGAAGAACACTATTCATCATCATCTTTCTTGATTTTTTTGAAAATGGAAACCATGGAATTTGGACTTGAAATTTCTAGGAGATTAGTTTTGTGAAATATAGGACTCACCTTAAAAATTACAAGATCAAATGATGGTTGGAAGTTGATTTTTGATCTTTGAATTGGCCAAAAGGCCGAATGGATGAAGCTAGAGAGAGTGTGGTGTTTTGCCTTGTTTCTTGGTGCAATAATTCATAAAGTGAGATGAGTTTAGATAATATCTCATCTTTTTTTGCTTTATTAAAGTAATGATGTAAGGAATGATGTATTTTGTGAGGACAAGTGTTGAGATTTTGATGGTTTTCATGTAACTAGTGGTTTGATTTTGCTAAGTGCTAGTTATTCTCCAAGCATGCTAGTTACTTATGTAACTAAGTAGTTACTAGATATTTATCACTTGCACATGCATGTATCTTGCTTTCTCTGCTTGATTCTGTGTCCGGTTATTGCTCGTTTCGATTGATCGTTCGTAGGAATATTTCACGGATTTCTAATTAGGGTTTACCGGGAATCTTCTTAATATTAATACTACCATTCTCCATCTTTCTTTCAAACTTTCCAATTTATATTCCTTAAATCCCTTCGTTAAATCCTTAAGGCTATCAGTGTCCAGGGAACTCTCGGAGAAAATAAAAGTGCGGTTTTTCAGAATCCGACAGCTTTTACATACATTTATTTTCCCCCTGGATCACTAATACGAACTCGAAAATCCGTTCCGAATACTTCTATATAGTGTCGTCTCATAATATTCTTACTTCCACCATAAACACTATTCATTCTTTATTCTTTACTTATTCTCTTAGGGTTGTACAATTGTCCTTGTTGTCTTTCGATCGTTCCTTAACCTTTTTACGGAACCACTGGATTAATCGTTATCGATCTGGATGACATGAGAATATTTTCCTGCTTGGAATTGCAATATCTTATTCCCCTAGGAGATAGATTATTCTTACCTAAGTGGTCAACCATTAGCATTCTTCAAGACATATAAGTTTTTAAATCGAATTCCATTCATTCATTTAGAAGATCAACTATTACATCGTAGCCGTAACCACTATTCATTCTTACATCATTAAATAATAAAAAGTTTTAATTCTACCCAAAATCTGGGTTCTTACAGTCTCCCCTCCTTAAAAGGATTCCGTCCCGGAATCAGTTTGAAAACAAATGGGGGTACTTCTCTTGCATTGTGCTTTTAAGCTTCCAGGTTGATTCTTCTACATTGTGGTTCTGCCACAAAACTCTGACTAGCTGAATGACCTTGTTTCGGAGCACTTGTTCTTTTCGGTCTATGATTTCCACAGGTTTCTCTACATAGGTCAAGTCTGGTTGCATGTCCACTTGCTCATACTCTACAATGTGCTTGGCATCCGGATTATACTTCCTCAGCACCGAAACATGGAACACATTGTACACCTGCTGTAGATTCGGGGGCAATGCTAGTTCATAAGCTAGTTCTCCAATCCATCTTAAGATCTCAAATGGTCCAATGTATCTGGGACTCAGCTTTCCTTTCTTTCCAAATCTCATTAAACCTTTCCAAGGTGACACCTTCAAGAACACTAGGTCTCCTACTTCGTATTCTTTGCCTTTCCGAGCTAAGTCGGAATATTTCTTTTATTGATCCTGGGCTGCTACCAGCCGTCCTCTGATTAGATCTACTGCATCTTTAGTTCGTTGGACTACTTGGGCCCGAGCATCTTTCGCTCCCCGACTTCATCCCAATACAAGGGAGATCGACATTTCCTTCCATAAAGGGCCTCATAAGGTGGCATTCCTATACTTGAATGGAAACTGTTATTGTAGGAAAACTCAATCAATGGCAAGTGATCATCCCAATTTCCTTTGAAGTCTATAGCGCAGACTCTCAACATATCCTCTAGCGTTTGGATGGTCCTTTCACTTTGCCCATCTGTCTGGGGGTGGTAGGCTGTGCTCATGTTCAGCCGGGTCCCTACACATTCTTGAAAACTTCTCCAAAACCTGGAGTTAAATCTAGGATCTTGATCGGATACTATTGCGACTGACTATCTCTTTTAAGTAGATATCCATTAGTCTATCGACCGTGTACCTTTCATTGATCGATAGAAAGTGAGCTGACTTCGTCAGTCGATCTACAATTACCCATATGGCGTCATGATTAGCCTTGGTCCTTGGTAAACCTACTACAAAATCCACGGCTATGTGTTCCCATTTCCATTCTGGAATCTCTAAGGGGTGTAGAAGTCCGCTGGGCTTCTGGTGCTCCACTTTCACTCGCTGGCAGGTCAAGCATCTGCTTACTCACTCTGCTACTTCCTTTTTCATATTGGGCCACCAGTAATATTCCTTCAAATCCCTATACATCTTGGTGCTAGCGGGTTGCACCGAGTATCTTGAGTTGTGTACCTCATATAAAATCTCATCCTTGAGTTCCTGAACATTTGGGATCCATATCCTGTATGTGTACCTCATGATCCCTTCCTTGTCTCTTTCACACTTAATTTCTTCCCCTGTCATTATCTCTTCCGTGGAGTTCTCTTCTTCCTCCATTATCCGTTCTTGACACAGTCTAATCTTTTCTAACAATGGAGGTTGGATTCTAATTTCCATCAACTTTTCTTGGCCCTCTTCGGGTAACTTAATCTCAATTTCCAACTTCTCAAAATCTTTCACTAACTCTTCCTCTGAAGTTATCATCTTGAGCTTCTCTTTCCTACTAAGGGCATCAGCCACCACATTGGCTTTGCCCGGGTGATAACAAATCTCACAATCATAATCCTTGATTAACTCTAGCCATCTCCTCTGGCGCATGTTAAGCTCTTTCTGAGTGAAAATGTACTTGAGGCTCTTATGGTCAGTGTAAATCTCGCACTTTTCCCCATACAAGTAGTGTCTCCAAATCTTTAAAGCGAAGACTATGGCTGCTAGTTCTAGATCATGCGTGGGATACCTGACCTCATAATCCTTTAATTGCTTAGACGCATATGTTATTACCTTGCCGTGCTGCATAAGCATGCATCATAATCCTTTATGCGAAGCATCACTGTAAATCACGAAATCTCCTTTTCCATCAGGTAATGCCAACACTGGGGCTGTCACCAACCTCTTCTTTAGTTCTTGGAAACTCTTCTCGCATGTTTCAGTCCATTCAAATTTCTCAGTTTTACGGGTAAGTCGAGTTAACGGAGCTGCGATCTTCGCAAAATCTTGGACAAATCTTCTGTAATATCCGGCTAGTCCGATGAAACTCCTTACCTCGGTTGGAGCAGTTGGCCGTTCCCAATTTGAAACTTCTTCTATCTTGGAGGGGTCAACCAACACTCCTTCTCTATTGATCACGTGCCCTAAGAATTGCACTTCATTTTTCCAAAACTCACACTTGGAGAACTTGGCATATAACTGCTCTTTCTTGAGTATTTCTAAAGTTATCCTCAAATGTTCAGTGTGTTCTGCCTCTGTCTTTGAGTAGATGAGAATATCATCAATGAAGACTATCACGAATTTGTCCAAATATTCTTTGAACACTCTATTCATTAAGTCCATGAAAGCTGCTGGGGCATTGGTCAATCCAAATGACATTACCAAGAACTCATAATGTCAATATCTGGTACGGAATGCAGTCTTCGGGATATCTTCAGGTTTAATCTTCAGTTGGTGATATCCCGTTCTCAGGTCAATCTTAGAGAAGTATTCAGCGCCTCTTAGCTGGTCAAACAAATCATCTATCCTGGGTAGTGGATACTTATTCTTTATGGTTAGCTTGTTCAACTCTCTGTAGTCGATGCATAACCTCATACTCCCGTCCTTTTTCTTAACGAACAACACTGGTGCGCCCCAAGGCGACACACTGGGCCTTATCATACCCTTATCCAACAATTCCTGTAACTGCTTAGCTAGCTCTTTCATTTCTACTAGGGCTAATCGGTACGGGGCCTTCGAAACCGGCGCCGTCCCCGGGGCTAACTTGATGGCAAACTCAATTACCCTATCAGGTGGTAGTCCAGGAAGATCTTGTGGGAACACGTCCTCGAACTCATTAACTACCGGAATGTCTTGCAATCTTTGCGCTTCCTTCTGAGTGTCTATAACGTAAGCTAAATAAGCCTCGTTCCCTTGTCGTAGCAATCTCTTGGTTTGCGCCATGGTCAGAATTTTCTGGGTCTGTCGCATCCCCTTAAACATTATTTCTTTCTTCCCTAGGGTTTTCAACTTAACCTTTTTCCCTTTACAATCTATCTACGCATTATTGCGAGACAACGAATCCATTCCCAAAATGACATCAAATTCCCCTAGCTTAAAAGGAATTAAATCAACATAGAAGGATCGTCCTCCTATTTCTAGTTTACAATCGGGGTGAATTTGATTAACCGGTACGACTTCCTGATCAGCTATCTCTACTTGTAAGGAATCTCTTAGTTGCTGGGTTTTAAGCTTCAATTTATGCACAAAATATCTAGATATAAAAGACTTAGTTGCTCCCGAATCAAATAAGACATTTGCACTGACTGAATTGAGAGAAAATGTACCTGCTATCACATCCGTGTCCCTCACCGCATCTTGTACTGACATATTAAAAGTCCTAGCAGTTGGTGGCCTATTTGAGGCAGCCCTGCTTGCCCCTGATGCTGCTGGTTTGTTCATTGGGCAGTCCTTCCTCATGTGCCCTAGCTGTCCGCACTGGAAACAAGTGGTGCTTTTAGGGATGATCGTGGTGAAAGAGGTAGCAAAGTACCCATCACGCCCACACTTATAGCAGTTTATCTGCTTCAGGTTGCACACACCGGAATGCCTCTTCCCATAGGTAGCACATAATGGTAAGGGGGTCTAGACTGATGGGAATGGGACATTCCTAATTGCTGGCCGCCTTGGCTCATCGTTGCACTCCCAGATGGCTTAAACCCTTCTCTTCTCCCAGGTAGGGAAATAGTTCC
Organism: Saposhnikovia divaricata; assembly: GCA_036435485.1. Classification (NCBI taxonomy): domain Eukaryota; kingdom Viridiplantae; phylum Streptophyta; class Magnoliopsida; order Apiales; family Apiaceae; genus Saposhnikovia; species Saposhnikovia divaricata. The sequence continues at coordinate 198,374,813 of CM071594.1, forward strand.
TCTGTTAAACTTGGTTGGGGGTTTTCTTCCAGTGGACCCTCCGCCCATGCTGGCATACTTTCTCTTTATTCCGCCTTTTTCTCTTTCTCTCTGCATATGATCACTTCCAGCTTCCACAATGGTTGCCTTCTACACCAAGGTGGCATAATCCGTAATTTCTAAAACCGCCACTCTATTTTGGATCCACTGTTTTAACCCTTGTTGAAGCCTGTTAGCTCTCTTTTCTTCGGTATCCACAAATTCCGGCACAAATCTCGACAGCTCAGTAAATTTGGCCTCAAAGTCAACCACTGACATATTGTTCTGTTTCAGTTCCAAAAACTTAAGTTCCATCTGAGTTTTCATGAACTTCGGGAAGTACATCTCCAGAAATAATTGTTTAAACCTTTCCCAGGTTACGATAGCATCAGTCTCCTTGTTCTTTTTGGCCTCCCACAAATAATTGGCCTCTCCCTTTAGTAGGTAAGTAGCAAAAACAGTCTTCTGAGCCTCATTGATACTCAGAATCTCGAAAGATTTTTCCATTTCCTTGATCCAGGCCCTCGCCTCAACGGGGTTAGCCAATCCGTGGAACTCTGGGGGCTTAAGGGACTTAAAGGCCCTGAAGCAATTTACCACTGAAGTGTTGTTTCCTGGTGGTGGTTGGGGGTATTGGTTAAAATTCTGCCTAAGCAGATCCATAAACTGGTCCATGGAGTCTCTGCCCTGGTTCTCCCCTTCCTGCTCCACTTCAGTTTCTCCACCCTCTATTTCCCCCTCAAAGTCTTCAGAGTACATGGGTTCATCCTCTGCTCCATACTGGGAATCTTCTTGCTCATTATAGTCCTGATCTTGTTGTTCATTATATTCATGGTTTTCCTCATGTTGGTTGTGACTCTCTTGGTCAGTAGACTCACGGGGGTTAGCCCTAGTGCCCATTCGTCTTGGAGGCATTTTACTGAAAATTTGGACAATTTTACATTAGGTACACTTACCTGTTTTAAAGGATTTTTCCTTGCATAGTTCGTTACATGATTGGATTTAGGATCCCACAGTTTTATATCTCATGGCAACTTAATCGAAAGCAGTACATATGCTAATAAACTCGTGATCGCATCCCAACAAAATTGAAATAACTGAAAGGGAAACAAATATATACCAGGTACCAAAAAGGTACAACATCTGAGTTACAACGATAGTTTAAAGTACAACCATCCTAACAACAACAACAAGTCAAAAGTGAAATATGCTGTCTATCTGTCTAGTCTGCAAAAAGGGAAAATGAGTACAATGAAACCATCCCTACAAAATCCGGCACTACTACGTCCGTACATGACTAAACAACTAGACTACTGCATCACTACATCTGAAATCAGCCGCCACGACGAAACATCATCCGAACCCTCCTCATGGTGATGCGGAAAATCTCCTCGGTGTCTGCTCTGTCCACCATACCATGCCTGTTGAGTATTGAATACAGTAAAAGAATACAGAGGGGGGGGGGGTGAATGGATTCTTGAGTTTTTCTTCGGTTTTGAATCTTTGCAGCAAGATAAGTGAGTAGTGTGTGAGATATGAAGATGCGGATAATTAAACACAAACACAACACAATATCACTTTAATCTAATATTTTATTAGATTAAGATGTTGCTACAATCTGTGAATACAAATGATAGTATTCTCAGCTTCGTTTTTCTCAGAGAGATATTTTCTGGATATATTTTAGAAACTTCAAAACCTTAACAGCTAAGGAAGTGAGGCTGTATCCTTATAGACATGGATACACCCCCTTGCTACAAATGAGGTAGATAAAACAAAAGCACTTTCCAGTCTGTCTATCTCATTTTAGTAAGAGTCCAAACGGCTACAGATTTGACTTTGAAAAGCCTGTTTAGATCCACTTCTTCAGCTCCTTGTCCCTTGTCTTATCTCTCCAAGCTTCTTTGTAGGCTTTCCAGCATGCTTTATAGGACAGAGTCAAATAAAGTGTGCTGGCTTGTTGCAGGTTTCTGACTTGTACAAATCTTCAGTATTTTGTCCTCAAGAATGTATTCGAGAAGTGACTAAGTAAGTGATTCGAGAACTGGAGTTGACTTGATCGATAACTCTGAGTTCTCGAATAGTGTTATCTTGACATATCGAATCACTTCTCGAATAGCTCTTTTCTCTGGGACTCCTTGAGATATCGAATAGAGCATTTTGACATATCGAATCCCTGAGATATCGAATAGCATATTGAGAGATATCGAATAGTGTCTTCTGAGATATCGAACTTCAGACTTCTCGAATGCTAGACTTCTCGAATAGACAAATGTACTTCTCGAATTGGTACTTAGGCAAATTCTTCATTTCTTCAAATCCCAACTGTGATTATTTGGCAGTCTTCATTCCCTTGCTTGAGGCATGAACCTTAGAACTTCTTTCAAGCTTTATTCTTGACTTAGTAGGTACAGTTACACAGATAGAATTTGATGCCTATTACAAGTACAGAACAAATAGAAACTCTACAACTAGAGGTTCCCTCAGTTAAGAGGTCATGTAGGTAATGCATAGCATTACACATACTTAGGCTTGTTATTAGATGTATTCAGGCATGCCTCTGTGACTAACAATCTCCCCCAAATTGTGAGTAAGACCCTTAGTCACAATTTCATGTCTGATAACAAGCCTATCATACATAAAGATAAAACTTGACAGTACAGGTATGAATTTCCATTAGCAATTTGGATAGAACTACAGAGTGAGTAATCTTACAGCCTATGATGAAGAACTAGCCATTGTCTTTTGATTCCCTTTCCATAGCTTTGGCTTGAAATTCATCATATTCTTTCTCTCTTCTTTCTTTCTCCTTCCTTGTATTCTCATCCATCGCTTTTATTATTTCTGCCATAGCATCCAATTCTTCAAGCAAAATTGAGTCTTTGAAATCTTCAAGTACTGGTTCCAGAATATTTGCAGGATAGTGGTTGAGTAGATTCATTCTGATGTTGACTTGATTTCCATTCCTCCTCCTATACTTTACCATGTAGGGGTTGAACTGAACTCTACACAAACCCTTTTTCCTCAGCTTTTCTGCTTCACTTTCCAGTCTCTCAATTTCTTTCTCCCTTGCCAGCCATTTCTCAAAACACTCTTTTCTGACTTTTTCTTCATGATCTCTCTTCATTTTCACAAAATCAATTAGCTCCAGTTTCCATACTCTCTCCACTTTATCTTCTGAGCTCAACAGTGCAATGATTCTCTCTATGTCATATAGCTTGCCCCAGTGTTGACATCCTCCTTGTTTGAATTTCTCCTCCCTTCCATCCGAATATTTAATCTCAAGGCAATTATCAACAATGGCAACATGATAGATTCTTTGAGCTTGCAAAAATTGCAGTTGGTCTACATCATAATCTTCATCTAGTGGTTGGAGTTTTAGGCCTGGATAGATTGTCAGGGTTTTTGATATGGTTGGCTTTGATTTCCTTGCAGCTTGCTTGAACTTGATTCTTTTTACATGATTACTTGGCAGCAGTATGTGACCTTTGTTTGTAGACCATTGTAGTATTCCATTAGCAGTTTGCTTTTTGAAACATACAGATGGTTTCTTGACTTGAATCTTCTTCTCTTCTTGAGGTGGCAAGACAGTTGCAGAAGCCATAGATGCAAATTTTGAAAGGTCACTACTGGCAGCATTCACCCTAGACTTAGAGTCTTGTGTTGTGGTGAGGTTACTGTCAGCAATGCCTGAGGCTTGCTGTCTTCCACTTTTCCTCTCAGAGCCTTTACCTTGATCATCATCATTCTTCCTCTTCTCATCATCCTTCTTCTTCTTCTTGTCTTCATCACCCTTATTACTCCTGTGATGTCTTCTCCTTCCATCACTTTTATCTTCATCCTTGTCTTGATCTTTGCTTGGGTTGAACTTAGCAGTCTCAGATACAATGCCAGTTGCAATATATGACCTGAGATAAGATATAGCTTCTAATTCTTCTGCTGTTCTTGATCCCTTCTTCTTGATCAGTTTCTCAATGATGGCTATGATGAGATTTTTATTTTGAGGAGTTAGATGCTTAGGAATGACCAGCTGCTTGATATCTTCAATTCTTGTTCCAGCCTGGTAGATAATAGTTCTAGGATCTGTGAAAACTTCAGGTAGCCTTGAAGGTTGACCATTCCTCAATTCATCATGAAGACTCTTGTTGTTCTCATTTCCCTTCTCAATTAGTCCAAGGAGCACATTCACTTCTGAGTGCTTTAGACTCTGTAGAGTATTGATGGTTAAATGCCATATCCTGTTCTTTCCTACCATCAATATCTCCTTGAGCCATAGATCATTAAGCCTCCTTGGTACTACAGTGAGACAGTCAATCTGACTCTTCAAACTCTCACGATATAGCAGAGCATCACCAGCCTGTTCTCTAGAGACTTTCAGAAGCTCCAAGAATGCATCATCATGATAGACATTTGAGTTTGCAATTTCTTGTAGCTTGGCCTCAGTGACCACTTTCACTTCTACTGGCTTGGCACTCTTAGATATTGAGATTTGAGGCTTGTCAGATGGCATACTCCCTGCAACCACTGTGGTTGTAATAGACTGCCTTTGACCATCAGGAGTAGTGATGTGCACAGTTGGTAGAGTGACAACTGGCAGAGAAGTGGGAGGTAGATGAGTAGTAGATTTCAAAGTTCTCTGATGGCCACCCTCAGTGATCTTGATGCCCTTTTCTAGTGATCTCTCCCCCTTTGGATTTGAGTTCTTTGATATCCTCTTCTCCCCCTTAGGCTTGTTGACAGACACAGGGACTGTAGGATGCACCTTTGGAGTTGAAGATTCATCAGGTAGAGGAAGACCCATGTGCTTCATCATTGCAGACAACATTGATTGTTGATGCAGAAGAACATCAGCTGTGGTGGTGGCTTGAGTGTTCAACTGCTCAGTCAGAGTTGTCACAGTGTCTGTAAGATGAGCATTGGACTTGTGGAGAGAGACTACCTCCTTTTCAAGAGTATCCACTTTAGTGAAGAGTTCATTGGCCTTAAAACCAGATAGGGATTGATCCTTCAGTCTCTGCACTTCGAACCTTGACATCTCATGCACAGGAACCTCAGTGACCAGCTTGTCTCCATATTGATTTGCAAAGAGGGTCCTGAGCATGGCATTGGCATCAGTTGTCTGATCTGATAAGGATTGAAATTTGTGCCCCAGACCTGTGACAGCATCCTTAAGAATAGCTAAACCATTGTCCATCCTGGTGCAAGTAGCATTGCAGGTTCGAATGTCCTTGAGCACAGTCTCCAATTGAGGGAATTTAGCATCAAAAGTCCTCTTGATCTCATGCACCTCCTTGGTTGTAGCTGAACACACTTCATTAATTTCTGTCTTTAAGCCTTTACCAAGATAGTGTGCAGCCTTGAGAATGCCTTTATAGCTGTCATTCACTGCTTCAAACACATCAGTAGGGTTGAGAGATTTGGCATTGGACCCTAGTGAAGTGATGTACTCTTCTCTGAGATACTGGAGACCTTCTGAGAGAGGGATTGAATTGGTTCCTTGCAGCCAAGCATCGATATTCCCATCTCTCTCAGTTTCATCTATGATTTTCTCCTTCTGTAGCTCTACATCCTCTTTGTGACATAGGAGAATAGCTTCATAGTCTGGATTGGGCATGTTTGCAGTGAGAAGGTGCTGAGCAATTTTTGTGAACTCAGGGATCTGATCCACAACTAAGCTCTGAAGTGCTTCAACCGTCAATTGTGGTGGAACAGACCCTGATCCTGAAGCACTGTCATGTTGCACAGGCTTCAGCCATTGAGACAAAAAGTTAGAGCTAGAGCTAGGCTTGCTAGGCTCCTCAGTTACAGATGCAACTTCTGCAACCGGATGAACAGACTCTACTACTGTTGTCTCCACAGAAGTGGGATGAGTTACAACAGTAGTTGACACAGGCACAGAGTCTCTAGTAAGAACTAGTGAATCCTCTGTGTTTGTGATGGTGTCATTAGGATATGCCCCAGCATGCATTCCCTGACCATCCAAATGTGGTACCTGGGTGGTGAGCAAGGTGTCATGCACCAAGTCACTTGAATTCATTGGCTCATCAAAGGAAAAGAATTCTTGATGATCAATGCCTTGCTCCTCAATTGCTTGAGTTGCAGGCTTCAAAGAAATATGAGTGGTAGATCCTGAAAGAGAAGTGTGTTGTAGACAAGATTTTGGCAACTCCCCCTGAGAAATAGAGGGAGTTTCAGTTATGATGTGCTCTCCACTCAGTGTTGTGCCAGCCTTATCACTCCCTTGTGCTGACTCTTTACAGATAGGTGCATTGGGGAGGATGCTTGATTCTATAGATGCATCCTGTTGAGAGAATACATCTAGTGAGCTGTGTGCCCCTGATTTTACAACTTCAGCCATTTGAGTGACTGAAGAGGTGGTTTTAGACTTCTTCTTCTTCTTTAGGCTTATGATAGGTAACTCAGGTTTCTCACTTTCTAACCCTAGTTCTACAGCCAAGGCTGCTTCAGTTAAGATTTCTAAAGGTTCAGAAGCAACCTGTTTTCTCTTCTTTTTACTAACATCACCCTTTTGAGAGGATGATGCAGTTGGCTCTTTGCTGGATAGAGTGTTTGGCTGAGGGGGTTGGTTAGCAGGCCTTGGGTTAGCATTTTGTTCTCCTTGCTTAGGCTGTGCTAACTGTGATTTAGAATCAAATATTGGCATGTTGTGGGGGTAAGACCTAAACAAACCCTCCATGTGGGGAGTTATGCTAAGTCTTACATCCACATCATTCCTAGTCTCCAAATTACCAAAAATGAGTTTGGTCATGGACCTAGGATAGCCTATTTTACTCTTATCTACTCCAGGCAATTCAATCAAAGAAGCATTTTTAAAGTTAAGCACTGATTGAATAAAGCGAGGAAAGAAAATTTCATTACCTCTCTTGGCTGTGGTCTGACCAAGTCTCCCATAGAGTTCCTGTAGGATGAGAAGTCCAACATCTATCTTTCTCCCATGAGCCAAGGCATAGGCAATCTGCTGCACGGGTGTACTGATCTGATCAAAGCTTGATTTCCGTGCAGTGAATACATGAAGGAGTGTAGCAAATACAAAGCTCCATTCTTTCCTTAAGAACTTCCTATTCAACTTTCCCAGCTTGATAGTATCAGAGTAGTTGATGAAGTCAAAGAATTCTTCCAACTCATCATTGGAGGCCAGAGCATCATACGTCTCTTGCTGCATATCCAAGGCTTGATTCATGTCTGCAGTGGTGATAGTGATATCCTCTCCTTGAATCTTGCAGTGAACAATATAAGAAGTGATAGCGTTCTCAAGAGCGATGACCTCCACAGTAGCAGTCCTCCAGAATTGTTCCAATAGATCTATGTACAGAGTTGGGTTGGCTGAGAGCGCACTCTTAATGTATGATTCAGACAACCACCGAACAAAGCACTTGAAATTGGCATTCGGTGCTTCCACATCACTGGTGATTGCGATGAAATTAGTTTGGAATGATATGGTGAGTTTAGGGTTTGCCATTTGGGTAGAGAAGAAAAGAGAATTAGGATTGAAGAAGAAATTTGCAGTTAGGGTTTTTCAGAGGTTTCAGGAGTTGAGGTGCTTGAGAAATCGAACGAAAAGAATTGAATAGTTGTGAAGTTGTATGTATATATATATGAATGTCTTGAGTTGTCGATAGATAAGTGTTCTGTAGCGACAAGTCATTCGAGAAGTATGAAACAACTATTCGAGAAGTCAAGAAAGGCTTATTCGATATCTCAGACAGTTTGTAACTCACAGCTGGCAGTTATTTGACTCAGAAAATAATTCTAAGCTAAATAAAATATGTTTTTATGAGCGAAATGAAATTTTGAATATAAATCCAAAAAGCGATTAAGTGTCAGCGAAAAATCAGCCTTTTCAAATGATTCGATAACTCAAATGCAGTATTCGAGAACTCTATCATTAGAGAACTAAAATACTCTATTCGAGAACTCAAAGTGTGCTATTCGATTTCTCTAAGAGACACTATTCGAGAACTCAAGAGGGTTCTAGATAGGCCTATTCGAGAACTCGAGCCACGACATAACAATGAACCATTCGAGAAGTCTGACTTATCGAACTATACTTTTCACTCATAAAATTCAATTTTCACTATCTTTTAAAATTTACCAGAAATATTCACTGAAGAATATTCTACTAAATTAAATAGTGATTTTCTCAAAATTTCACAGAAATTTCAAGCTAAAGATGTATGATTTTCAACATGTGCAGCATTGGAATATTTATAGATCATACTCCAGCCAATACTTACTTTAAAAATATTGAGCATTTGATAAGGTAAGTATTTACTGCTGCAACAATCTAGTTGATATATTCACTTAGCCAGAATTCGAAGAATTCAGCATTCCAATCTCACTGACCAGCCTAATGAAGGTGGCTTCATCTAATGGCTTAGTGAATATGTCAGCTAGTTGTTTTTCTGTGGGAACATAATGTAACTCAATGGTTCCATTAGTTGCATGCTCCCTTATGAAATGATATCTGATGTCAATGTGCTTTGTTCTAGAATGATTGACAGGATTGGCAACTATAGAGATTGCACTTGTGTTGTCACACATGATAGGAATTCTTTCCAACACAAGTCCATAATCTCTAAGTTGATTTCTAATCCAAAGCACTTGAGCACAGCAACTTCCAGCAGCTATGTATTCAGCTTCAGCTGTGGAAGTTGACACAGATTGTTGTTTCTTGCTGTACCAAGAGACTAACCTTTGGCCAAGAAACTGGCAGCTACCTGATGTGCTTTTCCTATCCACTCTGCATCCAGCATAATCAGCATCAGAATAACCAACCAGATTGAACCCTGTGTCCTTAGGATACCATAACCCCAAGTTTGGTGTGCCTTTCAGATATTTGAAGATCCTTTTTATTGCTATCATGTGTGATTCCTTTGGGTTTGATTGAAACCTTGCACATAAGCATGTAGCAAACATGATATCTGGCCTACTAGCAGTGAGGTAGAGTAGAGAACCGACCATGCCTCTGTAGATTGAGATATCTACCTTTTTGCCCTTAGCATCATCATCTAACTTGGTGGCAGTGGCCATGGGTGTCTTCGCAGGTGAACATTCTTCCAAATCAAATTTCTTCAGTAAATCTTTAATGTATTTGGTTTGACTTATAAAAATGCCATCCTTCCTTTGACTCACTTGCAGTCCAAGAAAGAATGTTAGTTCTCCCATCATACTCATCTCATATCTGCTTTGCATGAGCTTAGAGAATTTTTCACACAGCTTCTCATTTGTAGAGCCAAATATGATATCATCCACATAGATTTGAACTAGGATAATATCATCACCATGTTTCTTGTAGAACAGTGTCTTGTCCAGTGTGCCTCTAGTGAATTGATTCTCCAGTAGAAATTGTGATAGTGTGTCATACCATGCCCTAGGAGCTTGCTTGAGTCCATACAATGCTTTAAGTAATCTGTAGACAAAGTGGGGAAACTGTGGATCCTCAAAGCCAGGTGGTTGTTGCACATATACTTCTTCTTCCAACTCCCCATTCAGGAATGCACTCTTGACATCCATTTGATAGACCTTGAAATTAGAATGTGCAGCAAATGCCAAGAAAATTCTGATGGCTTCTAGTCTAGCAACAGGGGCAAAGGTCTCATCATAGTCAATACCTTCCTGTTGAGAGTATCCTTTTGCAACCAACCTTGCTTTGTTTCTTATGACTACACCATTTTCATCCATCTTATTCCTTAGAACCCATTTAGTTCCAACAACGGTTCTATCCTTTGGTGCAGGCACTAGTTCCCATACTTTGCTTCTTTCAAATTGATTTAGCTCCTCTTGCATAGCAATTATCCAGTCAGGATCCAACAATGCATCATCAAGTTTCTTAGGCTCAACTTGGGATAGAAAGCAGCCATAGAGACATTCATTTATAGTTGCTCTCCTTGTCCTTACTCCTGCATTTGGATTTCCAATTATCTGATCTGCAGTGTGTGATCTATCCCATTTCCTTGTATGTTCAGATTGATTTCTCATCCTTGATGTTGCTTCATCATTTAGATCATGATCATCTGCATTTCCTCCCCCTGTGAAGTTGTCACTCCTCACAGGTGTATCTTGGATGCTTGTTTCTTCATTGTTGGTTGACACAGGTTCTTCATTCACTTGAGTTTGTTGGATTATGAGTTCAGATTCACTTTCAATCTCCTCATCAGAATCATCTAGATTGTCAAACCTCAAGGGATCTTTATCTTCATCATTGGCTTCTTCTAATCCAGGTAGTTTGCTGTCATCAAATGTTACATCTGTGCTCTCCATTACTTTCTTTTGACAAATGACATAAACTTTGTATGCAATTCTTTCCATAGAATAGCCAAGAAAGATTCCTTCAAATGCCTTTGCATCAAACTTTCCAACATATTCTGAATTATCTTTTAGCACAAAGCACTTGCTTCCAAAAGTATGAACATACTTTAGAGTAGGCTTCTTTCCAGTCATCAAGTTGTAAGGTGTCTTTCCAGTGTTTTTGTTGATGAGGGTTCTGTTTTGGATGTAGCATGCAGTGCTCACAGCCTCAGCCCAAAAACATGTAGGCATCTTTGCATCAAGTAGCATTGTTCTAGCAGCCTCTATCAGAGTCCTATTCTTTCTCTCAACAACTCCATTTTGTTGTGGAGTCCTTGGAGCTGAGAATTGTTGAGAAATACCATTTTCTTTGCAGAATGCTCCAAGCATGGCATTTCTGAATTCTGTCCCATTATCACTTCTTAATGCAATCACACTTGCATTTATGGCCTTTGCTTCTTTGTCAACTTTCTTTATGTGCTCAATGATTACTTGTGGAGCCTCATCCTTTGATGCCAGAAATTCTACCCATGTATACCTTGTAAAATCATCAACCATCACTAGAGCATACTTCTTCCTTCCTAGTGACATAATATTGACAGGCCCAAACAAATCCATATGAATCAGTTGCAGGGGCTTGGTTATAGATGTCACTGTTTTTGACTTGTGGCTTGATCTTTTCATTTTTCCCTTTTGACACGCCTCACACACTCCTTCTTGACAGAATTCAAGTGTGGGCATGCCTCTCACTAACTCTCTTTTGACTAGGGAATTAATGGCTTTGAAGTTCAGGTGTGATAGCTTCTTGTGCCACAGCCAACTATCTTCATTTGATGCTTTTGAGTAGAAGCAACAAATTGTGTCCTTGCTTGCAGAGTCCAAATTGGCTACAAACAGGCTTCCCTTCCTTACTCCAGACAGAGCAAAATCACCAGTCTTCTTGTGGGTGATCAAACATTCATCTTTGTCAAAGTTCACTTTGAAGCCTCTGTCAGTGAATTGACCAACACTCAGTAGATTATGCTTGAGCCCCTTGACCAGTGCTACATTCTCAATGATGACATTTCCAATTTCCAACTTGCCATATCCCAGTGTGTTGCCGATGCTGTCATCTCCAAAAGCAACCATTGGGCCAGCCTTTTCCTCATACTGTGATAGCAGGGCCATATCACCAGTCATATGATTTGAGCATCCACTGTCCAAAATCCACATGACTTTCTTTTTACTTTCTTTGCCCTGCAAACACAAAAGTATTACTTCTCCTTTGGTACCCAAACGAGTTTGGGTCCATGTGACTTAGTGACAGTTTTATCAAAATCAGCATGCTTATCAGTTTTCTTGATGTTGGTCTTCTTGTCACTGTTGGGAGTCTTAGAATCAGGGTTCTTAGACTTAGGTGACAGAGGTACCTTCCTAACTTTAGGAGGACTTGAAGACTTTGTCCTTGTGTAGTGTGTGTGAACATTATGATTGATACAGCCTTCCATGAATTGTCTTCTCAAATTAAAACAACTAGTCATCACATTCATGTTACATGGCATACAATCAAGTTTATCACAGAAAGGAGAGTCTCTATGTCTTAAAGGCACAGAGCAATCATAGAATGGTTTAGCAACACTACCAGATGGTTTCTTGCAAGCATGAGTCAAATGATTAGAGCTAAAACAGTTTTGACAAACTTTCCTAGGGGCATTTGGCACATAAGCATAGTTGTTATCTTTGTTAATCCCTAATTTGCCATTCCTGTTTGGTCTCTTATTAGTCACTTTCTTCTTAGTCTCATAATTTCCAGCTGAAACAAACTTTACAGGTTTCTCAAGTCTAGGTCTACCTCCTACTGGCTCCTTGGCTTTGGTTTTGACATTCTTACTCTCAGAGGATGCTTGTTGTTCATTTGATTGTGCCTCATCTTCATCCTCCAACATTTGCTTGATGAGTAAGGCATCCTCATCAATCTCAAGTGTTGGTGTTTTAAATATTGGATTCTCAGTCTTTTTCAAAACCTGAGGCACCTCCTCTTGAACAACAATGTCATCTTCAATGACTGCATAGCCTTTCCTCTGTTTAAGAGTGTCATAATCAAGTCCAATGGCAGCCTTAGGTCTAGCTAGATTTTTCTCATGATAAGACTGCAATAGACTAGAGGAATTTTAAATGTTTTCAACTTAAATTCATTTTCAGCTAATTCGTCCCTAAGAGCTTTCTCAACTTGACTAGCACATAGAACTTTGTTCTTTAGATACTCAATCTCTTGTTTAAGATTTTCTATTTGCACAGTAGTTAGCTCTAGTTCCTCATTTCTCTTATTTAACAGTTCATTCCTGGTAGACAGTTTAGCAATCTCTTCATTAGCAGCAGTCATACTAGTATGAATGTTAAACATCTCAACGGATAGTTGTTCAACCAAAGATTTATATTCAGAAACAGACATGTCTATGGTAGTGAGAGATGGTACCTGTGAGTCTGATGCAGATGGTTCTTCCTTGGAATTGGCCATCAAGGCATAGTTGCAGAATTCTTGTTCTTCCCCATCACTGTCAGAATCATCCCAACACTTCCCTTCAGCTATGTAAGCTTTACCTGGTGTCTGCTTCTTTAGAAGGGCCTCATACTTAGCTTCAAGCTCAAGAAACTCCTTATCCTTCTTTTTAGGCTTCTTGCATTCACTGGCAAAATGCCCTAGGTCATTGCATCTATAACATCTTACAGATGACCTATCCACATAGCTGGTTTTGAATCTGTTCTTGTTTGTTTTCATAGGTGCCTTGCCCTTGTTGAATGAATGATTTTGAGGTCTAGGCTTGAAGGGCTGATTCCTCTTGAATCTGATGTTTGGAAATTTTCTGGCCATAAAAGCATATGATGTATTTTCCATGCCATCCAGCTCTTCAAGAGTGTAGAACTCATCTTCTTCCTTGTCATCAGAAGGTTCAGTCACTACTTCCTCAGTTTCTTCGTCATCTACTATCTCTTCTATTCTCAGCTGACTTGCAGATGCTTCCAGGTCTTGAATAGATTTGTTGACAATCAAGGCACAGGATGTGTTTATCATTCTGCCTTGGTTAGCTTGGATAGCCCTCTTTTGAAGCAACTCAAGCTCGTGTGTCTTTAAAACCCCATAGAGCACATCATACGTGACTTTGTTCAAATCTCTTTCTCTTAGAGATATGACCCTTTGCTCTAGATGGTTTGGTGACGATAGTAGAAACTTCATATTTAATTCCTTAGTGCTGTAAACCTTCCCATTCATTTGGAGCTCAGTCACCAGCTTGTGAAATCTTTCAAACACATCAGTGATACTTTCCTTGGGCTGTGCCATGAACGCCTCATACTGTGTGACCAGTATCTGTTTCTTATTTTCTCTTACCTCCTCTGTCCCTTCACATAACACCTCGATGTGATTCCACATGTCCTTGGCTGATCTGCATGATGCTACGTTGGCAAACATCGACATATCCAAGGAGTCTATGATTAACAACATGAGGTGGCTGTCTAGGGCAATCTTTTCCTTCTCTGAGTCTGTCCATTTGGATGGCTCTTTTGGAACGTATGATCTAGGAATGACTACTGCGCCCACTGTGGATTCAGCAACTTCTTGTTGTGGTATGAATGGACCATTCTTGAGAATGTCAGGGTAGAGAGGATTGGCAGCTTTGATGAACAACAACATTTTTATTTTCCAGAGGTTGTAATTTTCTTTGTCGAATTTAGGGACCTTTACCGTACCTGTAGTCTTTGGTGTATTCGAACTCATGATCGTTTTCTGTTTAGATTAAACAGCCTGCTCTGATACCACTTGTTGAGTATTGAATACAGTAAAAGAATACAGAGGGGGGGGGGTGAATGGATTCTTGAGTTTTTCTTCGGTTTTGAATCTTTGCAGCAAGATAAGTGAGTAGTGTGTGAGATATGAAGATGCGGATAATTAAACACAAACACAACACAATATCACTTTAATCTAATATTTTATTAGATTAAGATGTTGCTACAATCTGTGAATACAAATGATAGTATTCTCAGCTTCGTTTTTCTCAGAGAGATATTTTCTGGATATATTTTAGAAACTTCAAAACCTTAACAGCTAAGGAAGTGAGGCTGTATCCTTATAGACATGGATACACCCCCTTGCTACAAATGAGGTAGATAAAACAAAAGCACTTTCCAGTCTGTCTATCTCATTTTAGTAAGAGTCCAAACGGCTACAGATTTGACTTTGAAAAGCCTGTTTAGATCCACTTCTTCAGCTCCTTGTCCCTTGTCTTATCTCTCCAAGCTTCTTTGTAGGCTTTCCAGCATGCTTTATAGGACAGAGTCAAATAAAGTGTGCTGGCTTGTTGCAGGTTTCTGACTTGTACAAATCTTCAGTATTTTGTCCTCAAGAATGTATTCGAGAAGTGACTAAGTAAGTGATTCGAGAACTGGAGTTGACTTGATCGATAACTCTGAGTTCTCGAATAGTGTTATCTTGACATATCGAATCACTTCTCGAATAGCTCTTTTCTCTGGGACTCCTTGAGATATCGAATAGAGCATTTTGACATATCGAATCCCTGAGATATCGAATAGCATATTGAGAGATATCGAATAGTGTCTTCTGAGATATCGAACTTCAGACTTCTCGAATGCTAGACTTCTCGAATAGACAAATGTACTTCTCGAATTGGTACTTAGGCAAATTCTTCATTTCTTCAAATCCCAACTGTGATTATTTGGCAGTCTTCATTCCCTTGCTTGAGGCATGAACCTTAGAACTTCTTTCAAGCTTTATTCTTGACTTAGTAGGTACAGTTACACAGATAGAATTTGATGCCTATTACAAGTACAGAACAAATAGAAACTCTACAACTAGAGGTTCCCTCAGTTAAGAGGTCATGTAGGTAATGCATAGCATTACACATACTTAGGCTTGTTATTAGATGTATTCAGGCATGCCTCTGTGACTAACAATGCCCATCAGTAGGTAACTGTCGCACCCTCACTCGAGCCCTCAGCTCGATGCGGGTCACAGCCGTATACCCAACTCGATCACTGATGGTCCTCCGGCCCTGTAACCTCATCCGGGTGGCTCTCTCCTCTGCTAGCTCCCTCCTAGACTCTGCCAATCTGGCATCCGCCACTTACAACTTTCTATAAAGCCCGTTCACAATCAAGTTGTGAACGCATACTGGGACTTCCCCCATCGGAACATGGGGTGGGGTGGATGGCTCAGCTGGAGCTGCAGTCTCTGTCTGCTGGGGCTCTGGGGTAGGCTCCTCAAACTCATCGGAAAATGGGCTCACAGGTAGTGGTGGTGGGGTAGGGGCTCTCTCAACAGAGAGGGGTGGCACTCGTAGTCCGGAACTCCCTACAGCATCATCCACTGGCTCATCCTCATCTACCGCCTGTCTAACAACAGCAGCCATGACCTGCTCAGTGGTCATATCAGTGTCCTCCTCCATGGTCCTAATCTCAGATACAACCCAAAAATCCTCATCCTCAGCAACTAACTCAGCGTCCTGCCCTGTCTGGACCCCCTCCGGGTCCTCCTCCCCCTCAATCTCAACAACATCAGTATCAGCATCAAACTGGACCTCCTCAGGGTCCTCCTCCTCACACTCAATAACATCAGTATCAGCATCAACATGGACCTCCTCAGGGTCCTCCTCCTCAGGCTCAGTATCCACATCAAGCAAGTGCTCATAATACGGGTCCCTAGTCCGGAACATGTCCTCATCATGTTGTCTCGCAGCTGCCTCCTGGGCAGACATGTCGCTCGCCTACACAAGACGAACTATGTTACTATCATGATACTTAAAATGTTCCGGTAAGGGTTTTAGGTGAACCTGGCAAGGGTTCTTATTATATTAATGAATTTATTATTATATAACGTCGTATCATCTCTTGGGATATATAACTCTCGCTCTGATACCATCTCTGTAACACCCCCAGATCCGGGGTCAGGGATCGGGTCGTTACGGTCTCATAACTCATACATAATACTTGACTTGAGTCCAAAATCAGTAAGTAGCATGCTGTGACCCCACAGTAATATCCACTCACACACACACAGTTATAGTCCCAGAGATGAAATTGAAATAAGCCTTACATAAAGGGGTTTACGAATAAAAGTTATTACAAGCCAAAAGGATAACATCATAAGTTTAAAAGTTTTTCCGTTGATTACATTAATTATACAGATAGTTAAACAGGAAACAAAAGCTGTCTAACTATGCTACCTCAGCAATGGCGGCTAGCATCTCAGCAGGGAGTCCGATGGGTCGGGTAACCCACTTGCACCGAGTGCGCCTGACGCGAGCCATCTGTCCTACCTGTTGTTGTGTCATAATAAATAAGCAAGGGTGATCAATAGCCCACCAACAACAATAACAGAACAGTGATGACATATATATATATATATATATATATATATATATATATATATATATATATATATATATATATATATATATATATATATATATATATATATATGGAAACTGGTCAACAGCCACAGTTGGATATTTTAATATATCCAACCAACCCATCTTATACCATTAAAACGTCCAGTCAACGGTCAGGATGAACAGTAGTTACGCTATATTATATAGCGTACTACGCTCTATTATATAGCGTAACAAATATTCCCATTTTACCCTTATTCTGTTCCGCTCTATTATATATCTTAGCCGAGAACTACACCAATTTCAGCTCAAACAGCCCTTCATGTTTTGAAATATCATTTCAAGAGTGTTCTTGAGTTTATACCCAATCTTAAATCATTTGGAGATATATTTTACACCATTACAAACTTAATCTACACCAATCTATACCTATTTCTACTTTACCTATCTTAGTTTATTTGTCAAATCTTACCCAAATTTGAAGATTTTGAAGATTTTGAAGATTGAGCTTGGAGTACCATTCCCAAATTAAGATTTTTGAAGATTGAGCTTGGAATTCAAGGTTAGCTCTCTATTTAACCCATGGCTTCTTTCATTTTTTCGAAATTAAAATCTCCTAATAAGACACCTAGTAAGATTGAGATTGAGGTAGAAAATGAAGATGTTAACGAACGTCCACACACACCTAAAATAATAGATCTTGATGATGATAATAATGAAGATGTTAAGAATGATGATGGTGATGGTGATGTTGTCTATGATGATGTTGATGATGGTGATGATGTTGAAGATGTTGAGAATGGTGTTTCTTTGGATGATTTGAATGATGTTTGCCCATGTGTTGGTCAATTATTCGATAGTTTAGATGAAGCGGAGAGGTTTTATAGAGATTATGGTAGGCGTATTGGTTTTGAAGTAATAATTAGAACTACACATAAACGTTCAAAAAACAACAAGATTTGTTCGCGTTTGTATATATGTCGAAAGGGTGGGAGATTAGCCTCAAAATCTTTGGATGATGAAGATGAAGTTCCCAAAAAAAAGAGAAAAAGAGATTCTCTTGGTAGAACGAAATGTAAGGCGCGAATGTATGTTGTTTATAGAGAGAAATCAAATAAGTGGGAGGTAACATTGGTTCATTTGGTACACAATCATGAGATGGTTTCACCTAGTAAGGTACATTTCATGCAAAGGCCAAGAAACATAACACCCATCATGCGAGAATTGATTATAATTTTGAGTAAGTCGGGTATTGGGCCTCAACAATCTTTGAATGTAATGGGTGAGCTTACGGGAAGCTTAGAGAATATTGGATTTACTAGTCAAGACATTAGGAATGTTTTGCGTGATATTAGACATCATGTATTTGATTCGAGTGATGCCAAAGAAGGTTTGACATTACTCCAAGAATTAAAATGTAATAGTTTTGGGGATTTTTTCTATCGAGTAGATGTTGATGAGGATAATCGGGTGCGTTCCATGTTGTGGGTTGATCCAAGATCATTAAATGCATATAAAAATTTTGGAGACGTGGTAGTATTTGACTCCACATACCGCACAAATAGGTATAGTATGCCATTTGTACCTATTACGGGGGTGAACCACCACTACCAATCCATATTGTTTGGTTTTGCACTAATAAGGGATGAGAAAGAAAGTTCTTATATATGGGTTTTGAAGAATTGGTTGGAAGCTATAGGAAACAACCCTCCAATCTCCATCATCACCGATCAAGACATTGCACTTGGAAATGCAATTGCCGAAGTTTTACCAAACACGAACCATCTTTATTGTACTTGGCATATAAGTACCAAATTCGGGGAGAAGTTATCCGGTTTGTACGCATATGAACCACATTTCAAAGAAGATTTCAACTTATGTTTGTACAAGTCAATGACGGTTGAACAATTTGAAGATAGGTGGAATGATTTGGTTGAAAAATATAACTTGGTTGATCATGGTTGGTTGCAAGAAATGTATTCCGTTCGACATAAGTGGGTTCGTGTGTACACTAAACTTCATTTCACTACCGGGATAACCACTACCTCGAGAAGTGAGTCAATGAATGCATTTTTTGACGAGTATGTAAATGCTAGAACCGGTTTGAAAGAGTTTATAGAGAATTCACAAAAAGCATTGGAGAAACAATATCTTCGTGAGAAAGAAGCGGACTATGAAACAAAGGAAAAGGAAAGGTCAAGAATAACATCCTCCTCATTGGAGAATCATGCGGCATCTTTTTATACAAAGGAAATGTTTAGACGTTTTCAACACGAACTTAAACAAAGTGGAGCCTATGTTGTGAATGAGAGAGATTCCATGAGTACGATGCTATTTAAGGTATACGAAACATATAAGACCACGGTGGCGGAGGAAAATAGAAAAGTGTATCAAATAACCGTGACCAATGATATGATAAATTGTATTTGTCGGAAATTTGAAAGTTCGGGAATGATTTGTCGTCATGTTATTCGATACTTGAATATGATGCAATGGACGGAGATCCCTAACTACTTAATTAACTTGAGATGGACAATTGGAGCAAATAAAATTGCCGGGTCTATATCGTATAAACGTCCTATCATTGGCAATATTCTTCAATCACAACCCGCCCGATATACAACTTTGTGCAAAGCCTTTCAAGATTTAGCGGCTCGTGGAAGTTTTTCGATTCCAAGATTTAAATATGTCATGGGATTGATTGAAAAAGAGGTGGAAGTTGTGGAAAATTTTCCTATAGAGAAGCCTTCTACGAAAAAAACTCCATCATGTGAGGATGAACGTGAAGGTGAAGATTTTGAAAATTTGGAAGACCCTATAATTTCCACCACTAAAGGTCGCAAGAGGGAAAGAGTGAAGAGTGGCATTGAGTCCAACTCAAAAAAACCAAGGAAATGTAATTGTTGCAAAGAACTTGATGCTAAACATGATTCACGAAATTGTCCAAAAAAATTAGGAGAGTCGATTCCCGAAAATTCCAACTCAAAAAAACCAAGGAAATGTAATTCATGATTTTACTTTTGATTTTGTTGATTTGGTTAGCAATTTTCAATTTGTTGCTTTTGATTTTACTTTTGAGTGAATTTGGTATTGATTTTGTTGATTTGGTTAGCAATTTTCAATTTGGAATTTGGTGCTTTTGATTTTAGTAGAAATTTGGTGCTTGAATTTGGTATAGGAAAAAAGAAAAAAACAGAGGAAAAAAAAAATTCTGTAATTACGCTCTATAATAGAGCGTAAGTGTTGAAAACAGGGGAAACGCGCTAAAAATTCCTGTACTTACGCTCTATAATATAGCGTAAGTACAGAAATTTTTAAACGCGTTTCCCCTGTTTTTTAACCCTTACGCTATATTATAGAGCGTAAGTACAGAAATTTTTTGCCCTGCTTCCCCCTGTTTTTGCAACACCCCCTGTATAAAAACAATCTCTAAAAACAATCTCAAACACAATCTCTAAAAACAATCTATAAAAATTTCAACATTTGAAACACAATCTCTAAAAACAATCTATAAAAATTTCAACAATTCAAAATCAATTCAACAATCTATAAAAATCTCTAACTTACAATTCAAAATAAAACAAACTAGTAACTTACAATATCAAAAACGAACTAGTAACTTACAATCTTTAAAATTTCCAAAAACAAACTAGTAACCTACAATCCCGCTAGTCTACAATCGTGGGAATACAAAGACAAATGCCGAGCTTCGTCTTTATGGAGCTCCCAACCAATACGCCGTCGGAATGTGTTAATCACATCATCATTCCATTGGACACCACACCAAGCTTGGGTATTGCAAGTCAATATGCAATCTATATACTTCATAACAAAAACTCCGCAATCCATACCATTGGTTTGCCTAGGTCGTTCATAGACATTTTCAACATCAGGGAATACGACATGTTCAAATTTTGTAGGATCCAACCGATTCAACATGAGAGGGACCAATTTTTCCTATCAAGCAAACATGAATTGTCTTAATAATGTATCAAACAAACATGGACTACTAGAAATTAAAAAAAGGAAGATAAAATATACCACAATGTAGAACTCCGTCTTGTATAGCTCTTTTAATTTCATGTGCTTAGTATCGTCCCTTAGAGGATCAAACAAAGATACTCTAAAATTGGTCATTGACCACAAGAATAGGATCCAATGACCGCTCGTTGCAACCGGCATGATAATATAGTCGAAATTGGTTACCATTTCCCCCCCCCTTCTTTTATGCCATATGCTCTAAAGTCCGTATCAATGGCCGCCCATTCACTAGCTTTCCTTTTTGCGGGATTCTTCTTCATAGGTTTGCAATGATGAGCCCCCATTACTTGGAAGAACCACGGAGACATGAAGTAATATTTGACGGCACCAACTTGATGACCAAAGAGGGTTCTTTCCCTTTTTTCAAGCAATACAGTATAATAATCGACTATAGTATCCTCCACTTCATTCTCCGGTTTCAAAGAAATAATCGCTTTTGCACTATAATTACGCGGAAGGTTAATAGGCTTACCACATTCCCACCAATTTGCATTCAACCAATCCACTTTATGTATCTTGATCGGCTTTATAAGGGATCCTTTATCAAATTGAGCACTAGGACCAACCATGTCCCTTGGAGCCTCTTCCACTTCGAAGTGTGCACTAGGATCATCGTCGAATTGAGTAGGATTAAGAATTGGAGCACTATGACCAACAATAAAAGTTTCCTGAGTATTAGGATCATCGTCGAGGTGTGCACTAGGATCAACGTCGAATTGAGTAGGATGGTCATAGCGTTCATACCCCTCAAAATAATTTTCCTTCAAGGGACTAATTTCTTGGGTCTTTCTTGCCTTTCTTTTAGGCAAACAACTCTTGAAATCGGGCCTTTCATAAGTCGGGCCATATGTCTCGAGCATTAATTCATCAAATTTATTCACGAAGTTTGGCAATATTTCCTCGTGAAAAATCCCAGGCATATCATAAGAGCAAAGCCTACTCAGATCTCGCGCGGTACATATGATCTACAATACATATGAAGCAAGGACAAAGTATAAATATAAATACAAGAATATTCAACGAAATTATCTCAAATAACATACTCCATGTTATAAAAAATACGTACCAAGTCCATTGCCTTGGGATTGTCGAACTTGTCTTTCGGTTGTTGGAATATTTTCGGATCCTTGGTTGGTTTTGAAGGCGGCAAAATCTTTAATTTGGTAACATTATAGTACCAATCCATATACTCCTCTAGAGATATGGCATTCAAAGGTGGTCCCAAAATACCAATACCATTATTCACAAATTCATTCCAAACAACTACATATCGTGCAAAATTGAGATAATGTTGATATACAAAAGAATGTTCAGATCTCGCCCTCAACGTTGACATATCATCCGGTGGCGGCGGTGGAATGCTTAATGGAAAACCAAACTGTCTTCCCACCCTTTCCGGAAGTTGATGTTCAACATCTTCAAAAAACACAAGGGGCACATGAGCTAAACCGGCTATAAGGGCCCACTGAAATTGAAGATCAAAAGGCCGAAAGAAGCGAGCATATGGCCTCCACTTAACCCATTGTGCATCAAAGTTATCGAACATCCCGCGATATGCATCAATATTGTGATGGACATTGAAGTACTTAGATTTTCCTGGGCCAACGGGAGCAACTGCCCATGCCAAAGCCCTAGGCCATATATACTCGGTTTGAGATGCTAGCTTAGGTTGTCCCGGGCGCAACCTCTCACGTGCCCAAAGCATCAATATTGTCAAGCATCCCGAAATAGACTTGCAATCCTTTTGACTTGCCTCAAATAAATTCCTATATAGATAGGCAAGTGCTCCTGCACCCCAAGCATACCCAAAAATTCTAGAAGTATCAAGCAACAAGGGAATTAATCTTGGATGAGCAACATTGTTTATTTTGTGGGGAACAATATCGCCCCACACAAATAAAACACATAACCCCGTGTATATATTTCTAGAAGCTCCCGATCCTCCTTGTTCGGGCATTTGCGATATCTCTCCCTCAGAAAATTTAATTTCACACCACCTCTCTCCAAAGCATTGTCCCTTTCCTCAAATGAGAGTGTCGGATCCGGCCAAACCTGTAACCAAAGATTTTTTACGTTAATTGCGTCACTCAAAGTTACCGCCTCTCCAACAACCGGAAGCCCCGTCAACATGTACACATCTTCAAGTGTCACCGTCATCTCCCCGAAAGTAAAGTGGAATGTGTTGGTTTCCGACCTCCAACGCTCCACTAATGACGTAATTAAAGCCACATCATTTTGCATAACGGCTCTTGGGTTGGTAAACATTCCGAAACCCCAATGTTGTAAAAGATGAATTTGATAAGGCTCTAATTCCCATTGATTAAGAAACGAGGTACTTTGACGGATTGTAAGTTTATCTCGATGATCACCAACCCATATTCTACTACTTATATGGTTTTCTTGGTTGGTAAGGAGAGAAGGATCAACCGGACCGCAAAAATCTTCCATCTAAAATCAAATACATATAAAAAACTTTAATGCATCCACAATTCAAACTTAATCCACAATTCAAACTTTAATCCAATAAATTTTAATCCTAATAATTAGAAAATTATCCACAAATTCGAACCCTAATCGAAAATTATCCACAAATTCGAACCCTAATTCGAAAATTATCCACAAATTCGAACCCTAATTCGAAATTATACACAAATTTGAACCCTAATTCGAAAAATTATCAACAAATTCGAACCCTAATTCGAAAATTATCCACAAATTCGAACCTTAATTCGAAAATTATCCACAAATTCGAACCCTAATTCGAAATTATACACAAATTTGAACCCTAATTCGAAAAATTATCAACAAATTCGAACCCTAATCGAAAATTATCCACAAATTCGAACCCTAATTCGAAAATTATCCACAAATTCGAACCCTAATTCGAAATTATACACAAATTTGAACCCTAATTCGAAAAATTATCAACAAATTCGAACCCTAATTCGAAAATTATCCACAAATTCGAACCTTAATTCGACCCTATTCGAAAATTATATACATACATGCATACATGTACACAAATCTACAATTAGATGATTTTGGTGATATATACATACATACATACATGTACACAAATCTACACACATCTTAATAATTAGATGACATCTACATACAAGAAATAGACACGAAGTTACTCACTTTATATGCAGAAATGATGAAATTGATGATGATTTACTTCCGATTCCGGTGGATTTCCGATGTCCGGTGGTCTGTGGATGATTTGCTAAATGTTTTGTATATGAACCACAATACGCTATATGATATTCTGTGTGAAATAAACCCGGTTTCGATAAAAAAAACCGTGTACGCTATATAATATAGCGTACTACGCTATATAATATAGCGTAAGTTTAAACCGACACGTGCAGGGCACGTGACAGATTTAGGGATAAAAAGGTAAAAAGGCTTACGCTATATAATATAGCGTACTACGCTATATAATATAGCGTACACTTTTAAATCACAACCGCCCATATCTTTAGTGGACGGTTATAGATGGGTTGGATCAATATTCAAAAATATCCAATTGTGGCTGTAGAAGAGGACCCTATATATATATATATATATATATATATATATATATATATATATATATATATATATATATATATATATATATATATGTACAGTAGTTCAAACATCTTTGTAACCATATGCCATAATAATGCCAATATAAGGTAAATGACGAAGTTCAAAACTTATATATTCCAATTATGAATACTTTTCCAATACTGCCAACAATAATAATGTTCCAGAGAATAAATGGATCTGAATGATGAACTAATACTGGAGTATTCACCGCGCCCACTATTCCAATCCTTACGATGATCAGTCGTAGATTGTACAGCTCAATTTAGATTTACTACCGGTAGAAGGAAGAGCTGACGGATTTACTTGTCTACCGCCCTGTTAGATCTCCCCGGCCAACGGTTTGCCCAATTGGGATGGATCGGCGCTACTCGGTCTCTTACACGACTCCAAGTTCGAAAAGAAGATCATGATTCTGAATGAAAAGTTCGTCCCCCTTTCACCAAGTATAATACTTGTTGATAAGACTCCACAAATTAGTCATCTCTAGTTGGAAAGGAAAATTCAACATTTTATCTCCCAAGCTGTTGCTTGTTAGAGGATACTATCTTGTTCCGATAATCTTACCCCTCGAATGATGTGAGGGTACACAGATGCAATAGATAGCATTTCTAGTTGCGAGTGAAAAGAATACTTTTCGAAAGATTTATGACCGGGAAGTCATCAAGATAAATAACATTTTTCAAGTAAGGTCCTCTTATTATTTGGAAGATAGATTCGAAGGAAGAACGACATTTTGAGAACCTTTCTTGATATAATATTAATAATAATCCGACTTCGAAGAAATTTTATAATTATCGAAGGTCAACGATAATATATGAAGTCATTTCAGAGTATTAGATAGATATTCGGAGAATATTTATTGTATTAGAAATAACTACAGAAGGCTTATGACTACGAGCGAATATTTAAATCGAAGTATTTCTTAGAATACTTCTCGAATAAATATGGAGGAAATATTCATTGAATAATTAAATATTTAAATGAATATTCAAAATAATATTCGTTCAAGTAATAATACTTGAAAGGAATCTTGAAATAATATTTGATAAATAAATAGATCATCAGATGAATATTTAAAATAATATTCGTCAAGTAATTAGGAACTCAAATGAATATTCACAGAGTAATATTCATTTAATGAATAATATTCTAAATGAATATCAAATTAATATTCATTGAGTAACCCAAGCTTTAAAAGAATATTCGAAATAATATTCGATAGATGAATCGACTTTGAATGAATATTGAAAAATAATATTCATTGAATAGATAACGTTCAAATAATTATTTGAAGTAATAATCGTTAATTAAATAATCTCGGACGAATATTCAAATAATATTTGTCAACCAAATAATGAAAATTATTCACTTAAATATTTTCCTCGAATGTAATTACGATATATCAAGAAGTACTGACTCCCGGTCTATACTCAACGAATACGATATATATGCTCTTCTCTAAGGGACTTATCAATAACCGGCTTATAACTGATTATTCAATATCTAGCTTTTAAGACAACAATAATTCAAGGAACAGGTATCACAATATATCTTGAAAGTAGGCATGCATGCTATGTCATATGAAACACAAAATCGAATCACATATATATATATTCACAACAACAGCCTTTAAAAGGATTTAGAACTTGCCTGGTAATCGAGTGCGAGTAGGGGTAGTGGTAGGGTGTCCCGAGTCAGCTCGGCGATCTATAAATAGTCAAGAGATTCGATATTAATCACTTAACACATTTAAAAAGGTTAAGTATCAACTTAAGTCGAAACATGTTTTCGAATTATCTTGTTATACCCCTTTTTAGTGTAACTCTTTTTATTACCGATACGATCCGACATTTATTCGTCATTAAGACATGTCATCATACTCACACTTAGTGTATACTTAAGTTGTATAAGTTCTAAATTTGATAGATTACGAACCAAGATTATATCTCGAGTTTTATCGCTCGTTTTCTGAGTTATAACCAAAGTTATACTTTTAAGGGGTTCGTTCGCGTTTAACCTTGAATCAAACATTTTTATAAAATCGAAAAACACTCCGATACACATGAGGTTTTCTCTCACACCTTCCTTTTTACCTCTATTATTTAATTACCAAGATTCGCCACTGACTTACGTATTTTACGAGGGTTCAATTTCAGTTACGAATTCTCGTTTACGGTTTCGAACTTCTTTTAGTATACCGGCCATAACTCCTAAACCGTAAGTCCGTTTCATAAGTTCTTTATATCAAAATGAAGCTTGGAACATTATATATCTTATCATGGCAGATTTTAAAGCTAGGCAGTGAGTTACATCTACTGTCCAATTCGTTTTTCTTAAGGTTAACGAAATTTTGGCATTACGACGGCTATAAATCGAATATTTACCAATTCCAAACCTTCCCATAAACATAGTATCCACTCCAAAAAACATATACATGATTTATAACCATGAACTGAGGCCAAGCAATGCCTTTCCGTTCATCTAACTATTTTGAACATTTATCCAAAACCCAATCATAATCATGCTTATAACCTATTAATACCACAACTAACTTATATCACTCAAGAACATGCATAAAACTCAAAGTAGATCTAGGGTTTCAAGGGATTTATACCTTCTTGAGAATGCGTACTAGCCTCCCAAAGCCTTGTATGGTCCTTAAGAGTGCTTAAGCTTGCTAGAACAATCAAAAGATTCAAAGAAAACAAGGTTAATACTTGAAGAACACTATTCATCATCATCTTTCTTGATTTTTTTGAAAATGGAAACCATGGAATTTGGACTTGAAATTTCTAGGAGATTAGTTTTGTGAAATATAGGACTCAGCTTAAAAATTACAAGATCAAATAATGGTTGGAAGTTGATTTTTGATCTTTGAATTAGCCAAAAGGCCGAATGGATGAAGCTAGAGAGAGTGTGGTGTTTTGCTTTGTTTCTTGGTGCAATAATTCATAAAGTGAGATGAGTTTAGATAATATCTCATCTTGTTTTGCTTTATTAAAGTGATGATGTAAGGAATGATGTATTTTGTGAGGACAAGTGTTGAGATTTTGATGGTTTTCATGTAACTAGTGGTTTGATTTTGCTAAGTGCTAGTTAATCTCCAAACATGCTAGTTACTTATGTAACTAAGTAGTTACTAGATATTTATCACTTGCACATGCATGTATCTTGCTTCCTCTGCTTGATTCTATGTCCGGTTATTGATCGTTTCGATTGATCGTTCGTAGGAATATTTCACGGATTTCTAATTAGGGTTTACCGGGAATCTTCTTAATATTAATACTATCATTCTCCATCTTTCTTTCTAACTTTCCAATTTATAGTCCTTAAATCCCTTCGTTAAATCCTTAAGGCTATCAGTGTCCAGGGAACTCTCGGAGAAAATAAAAGTGCGGTTTTTCAGAATCCGACAGCTTTTACATACACTTATTTTCCCCCTGGATCACTAATACGAACTCGGAAATCCGTTCCAAATACTTCTATATAGTGTCGTCTCATAATATTCTTACTTCCACCAAAAACACTATTCATTCTTTATTCTTTACTTATTCTCTTAGGGTTGTACAATTGTCCTTGTTCTCTTTCGATCGTTCCTTAACCTTTTTACGGAACCACTGGATTAATCATTATCGATCTGGATGACATGAGAATATTCTCCTGCTTTGAATTGCCATATCTTATTCCCCTAGGAGATAGATTATTCTTACCTAAGTGGTCAACCATTAGCATTCTTCAAGACATATAAGTATTTAAATCGAATTCCATTCATTCATTTAGAAGATCAACTATTACATAGTAGCCGTAACCACTATTCATTCTTACATCATTAAATAATAAAAAGTTTTAATTCTACCCAAAATCTGTGATATTTTTATGAAAATAATTTTCTAAAATCAATATATATATATATATATATAATATATAGATATTTGAAAATATTCTAATATTTTGATTCTTTGTATGTGAATTTAAATATCACAATAATATCTCAAAAATATTTTCAAAATAAATTCAAAAATATTTACTCGAATAGTTTTATCTAATTGATAAAATAATAAGAATCTCAATAAAACCCGATCGATAAAGTTTTATATGTTATCATTATCGATGAATCTGAGTTTTAGAGTCCCTTAGAATTCGATCAAGAAGATCTCTTTTTCATGAGATAACTATGATAAAAAATTTCAGAAATATATAAATATAGATAATACTTATATAGATGTATAAACCATTATTTTAGAAATTCCAACATTCCTAAATCCAAACGGAGTTTAGCGAATCTTTCGGAATTTAATGGTTTTGTAAAAATGTCAGCGAGATTGTACTCAGTTTCGATATGAGTCATTTTTATATCGCCTTTATTGACATGATCACGCTAGAAATGATGTCTCGCATCTATATCCTTAGATCTTGAATGTAACATGGAGTTTTTGCTAAGATCAATAGCACTCGTGTTATCGCATAAGATGGATATTACATCAAATTTAATATTATAGTCGGCTAGTGTTTGCTTCGTCCACAATATTTGAGCACAACACTTTGCAGCCGCTATATATTCAGCTTCTGTTGTGGAGATAGATACCGAATTTTGTTTCTTGGAAAACCAAGAGACCAAGCATCCTCCCAGAAACTAACACGTACCACTTGTACTTTTTCTGTCGACTAAATGCCCAGCATAGTCCGAATCAGAAAAACATACTAATTCAAATAGTACTCCCTTAGGATACCAAAGACCTACATCAGTAGTTCCTTTAAGATATCTCAAAATCCTTTTTACCGCGGATAAATGAGATTCTTTAGGTGCTACTTGAAATCTGGCACACTTACAAACACTATATTGTATATCGGGACGACTTATAGTTATATAAAGCAAGCTACCGATCATACCTCTATATTTCTTAGTGTCTACGGGAATCCCGTTGGGATCTTCTGTTAATTTCTCATAAGTAGACATAGGAGTAGATATGGGTTTGGCATTATCCATTTCAAATTTCTTTAACATCTCTTTACAATACTTGGATTGAGAGATATGGATGCCTTCGTCAGATTGCCTAATTTGCAATCCTAGAAAGCAATTTAATTCTCCTATCATACTCATTTCGAAATCTTTGCTCATATTATCAAAGAATTATTTACATAGTGCATCATTGGTTGAACCAAAAATGATGTTATCCACGTATATTTGTACAAGTAAGATATCATCTTTTTCTTATCTCGAAAATAAGGTTTTATCGGCAGTTCCCATTTTGAAATTATTCTCTAATAGGAACTTGCTTAACCTTTCGTACCAAGCTCTTGGAGCTTGTTTCAAACCATATAGAGCTTTGTATAATTTATATACATACTCAGGATGTGTGGCATCTTCGAAACCAGGAGGTTGTTTTACATAAACTTCTTCTTCTAATATCCCGTTTAAGAAGGCTGATTTGACATCCATTTGATATACTTTGAAATCTTTATGACACGCGTAAGCTAACAACATTCAAATCGATTCAATTCGAGCTACGGGTGCATAAGTTTCATCGAAGTCTATACCTTCCATTTGGGTATAGCCTTGAGCGACTAATCTCGCTTTATTTCGAACAACTATTCCATTTTCATCTAACTTGTTTCTAAAAACCCACTTAGTTCCAATTATGGAAGTATCTTCGGGTTTTGGAACAAGTTTCAAAACTTTGCTACGAGTGAATTGTAATAAGTCATCTTGCATGGTCGAGATCCAATCCTCGTCTAACAAAGCTTCTTTCGCAGTCTTAGGTTCTATTTGAGATAGAAAACTAAGATGATTCACAACATTTTGTACTTGTGACCGCGTTTGAACTCCTTTGTTTATGTCACCAAGAACATTATCCAAGGGATGACTTTTAATTATAGGAATTGCTTTTTGGAGTTCAACTTCAGTTTCGACCAATTCTAATGGGTTTCTTGGAACAGGGGTCCCGAGATCCATATTTTCAAATTGTCGAATCATATTTTCTCCATCATCTTGTTCGATATCGTCTTTTTCAACAAGATCTTTGTATTTTAGTGGTGGTTTACTTTCATCAAATACTACATTCACTGATTCTTCCACTACAAGAGTTTTGAGATTGAATACTCGATAGGTTTTACTGTTTGTAGAGTATCTAAGAAATATACCTTCACTTGACTTAGGGTCAAATTTAGTAAGGTAATCTTTCGAGTTTAATATGAAGTACTTACTTCCAAATACTCGAAAATAGCTTAGTTTCGGTGTTTTACCAAAGTAGAGCCCGTAACGAGTTTTTTGCTTTAAAGGCCTTAACAAAACCCGAATAAGAATATGGCATGCGGTAGACATAGCTTCGACCCAAAAATATTTAGGTCGACGATATTCATTAAGCATTGTGCTAGCCATTTCTTGTAAAGTTCTATTTTTCCTTTTAACAACTCCGTTTGATTGCGGAGTATACGGAGCGGAAAAATTGTGTTATACCATTTTCATCACAAAAATTGGTAAAACTGGAATTCTCAAATTCTTTACCATGATCAGTCCGAATATAAACTATGATATTGTTTTGTTGATTTTGAATCTTTTTACATAGGGAAGAGAAAAATTCAAAAGCATCACTTTTATTTTTGAGAAATTCCGTCCACGTGTATCGTGAATAATCATCAACGATTACTAACGTGTATGAGCATCCTCCGAGGCTTTGTATAGGAACCGGACCAATAATATCCATATGTAAAAGCTCGAGAGGTCTAGAGGTAGATATCATAAACTTTGCTTTGTAAGAGGCTCGAATTTGTTTTCCAATTTCGCAAGCCTCGTAAGTATGATCTTTTTGATAATTCAACTTTGGTATACCTCGAACATGATCTTTTGTTGATATATTCTTAATCAAGTTCATATTAGCATGTCATAATCTTCGATGCCAAAGCCAAGGGTCATCATTTGTAGTGATTAGGCATACATTCACATGTTTGCTCATGTCACATGTGTAGACATTTTTGTTTCGGGGACAAATGAGAAGTAATTTCCAATTTTTATCTAAAATACAACAATGAGTAGTGTAGAAAATTACCTTGTAATCATTGTCGCAAAGTTGACTAATCGAGAGTAGATTGTACCTTAGTCCCGAGACTAGTTGTACGTTTGAGATCTTGAAATGACTATTCTCGATGTCCCCTATTCCGATAATGATTCCTTTACTACTATCTCCGAATGTAACAATTCCCGCGGTGACCTTTTTAATGTTGCTCAAAAATGACTTATTACTGGTCATGTGTCTTGAGCATCCACTATCAAGGTACCACATGTCTTGTTTCGTGGCATGGCAAGACAAACCTACAAAATAAATCAATTAAATTTATAGGTACCCTTTCGTCTTGAGGGTCCTATGGTTAGTACATCATAATCAACATTAGAATGATAGAATCTAGGCATATCATTGTTAGGCATGTATAGATTTCTAGGAGCATGATGTGTAGGTCTAGCATGATGTGTAGTTCTAGCATGATCATAAAATCTAGAGTTAACACGATGCATATCGTATCTATCATTTGTAAAGTAGGGAGCATTTTTAGGATAGAAGTTCCGATTAGGGACATATTGATTTCTAGATGTAACAACCCTAGATCCACATGTGCTGACGTGGTGTTGCGTTAGATAATTTTTTATTTTAATAAATGATGACGTGGCAGAAGTGGGACCCACATGTGCTGACGTGGCAATTGTGGGGCCCGCAAATTCTGACGTGGCAGAAGTGGGACCCACCTGTGCTGACGTGGCATTTGATGACGTGGCATAAGTGTTGCATTAGATAACAGTAGTGTTGCATTTGCTGTTTGAAGTGTTGCATTAGATACATTTTTTTTATTTAAATCCTGACGTGGCAGGTGCGGGACCCACCACTGCTGACGTGGCAGTGCGGGACCCATAATGGTGACGTGGCAGGAGGCCCACCAATGCTGCCGTTGTAAGTGTGGGGCCGACAATTGCTTACGTGGCAGAAGTGGGGCCCTCCTGTGCTGACGTGGCATTTGATGACGTGGCATAAGTGTTGCATTAGATAACAGTAGTGTTGCATTTGCTGTTTGAAGTGTTGCATTAGATATATTTTTTTTATTTAAATTCTGACGTGGTAGGTGCGGGACCCACCACTACTGACGTGGCAGTGTGGGGCCCACAATGGTGACGTGGCCAGAGGCCCACCAATGCTGATGTGGCAGTTGTGGGGCCCACAATTGCTGAAGTGGAAGGAGTGGGACCCACCTCTGCTGACGTGTCATAAGATGACGTGGCATAAGTGTTGCATTAGATAACAGTAGTGTTGCATTTGTTGTATGAAGTGTTGCATTAGATATTTTTTTAACTAGTCTTGTCCCGAATGATGAATCTATTTTTTTAAATTATTTTTCGACGTTCCAATCGCACGGATGTCAAGATATAACGATTTTAGTGGTACGGTAATTTTTCAAAAAATTCCTATATGTATTTTGTTTGGTTTTATAACGGTCAAACCGGTCAAAGTGGACTTCCTTTTAACTAGTCTTGTCTCGAATGATGAATATATTTTTTTTAATTATTTTTTCGACGTTCCAATCATACGGATGTCAAGATATAACGATTTTAGTGATACCGTAATTTTTCAAAAAATTCCTATACGTATTTGGTTTGGTTTTATAACGGTCAAACGAGTCAAAGTGGACTTCCTTTTAACTAGTCTTGTCCCGAATGATGAATCTATTTTTTTAAATTATTTTTTCGACGTTCCAATCGCACATATGTCAAGATATAACGATTTTAGTGATACGTTAATTTTTCAAAAAAATTCCTATATGTATTTGGTTTGGTTTTATAACGGTCAAACCGGTCAAAGTGGACTTCCTTTAAACTAGTCTTGTCCCGAATAATGAATCTATTTTTTTAAATTATTTTTTCGACGTTCCAATCACACGGATGTCAAGATATAACGATTTTTGTGATACGGTAATTTTTCAAAAAAATTTCTATATGTATTTGGTTTGGTTTTATAACGGTCAAACCGGTCAAAGTGGACTTCCTTTTAACTAGTCTTGTCCCGAATGATAAATCTATTTTTTTTAAATTATTTTTACGACGTTCCAATCGCACGGATGTCAAGATATAACGATTTTAGTGATACGGTAATTTTTCAAAAAAATTCTTATATGTATTTGGTTTAGTTTTATAACAGTCAAACCGGTCAAAGTGGACTTCCTTTTAACTAGTCTTGTCCCGAATGATGAATCTATTTTTTTAAATTATTTTTTCGACATTCCAATCACACGGATGTCAAGATATAACGATTTTAGTGATATGGTAATTTTTCAAAAAAATTCCTATATGTATTTGGTTTGGTTTTATAACGGTCAGACCGGTCAAAGTGGACTTCCTTTTAATTAGTCTTGTCCCGAATGATGAATCAATTTTTTTAAATTATTTTTTTGACGTTCCAATCGCACGGATGTCAAGATATAACGATTTTGGTGATACGGTAATTTTTTAAAAAAATTCCTATATATATTTTGTTTGGTTTTATAACGGTCAAACCGGTCAAAGTGGAATTTTCTTTTAACTAGTCTTGTCCCGAATTATGAATCTATTTTTTAAATTATTTTTCGATGTTCCAATCGTACGGATGTTACAAAATTATTATTTTAATAATAATTATTATTATTTTAAAAATATTAATTTTTTTATCTAGCAAATAAAAAATTAAAATCATTTCATTAAAAAAAATTAAAATTTTTTAAGAATTAAGACAACAGTACTATGTTAGGAAAGACACGTGGTTTGCACGGGGTTAAAAAAGGGCGGACAATTTCCCCCCAAAACTAAATTGCTATACTTTCCCCCAAATTGCATGTACTTTCCCCAAATCTAAATCTAGGTATTCTCTCAAACACCGAAACTCTCGACTCTCTCACACACTGCAACTCTCGATCACTGCATACACCGACGGTTTAAACATACTCTTCTTTACACATAATCTTTACCGAATTCATTATTTTTACACATCTTCTCTGTACTCACAGATTCATTCTTTTTCATTTTGCAGTTGAAATTAGGGCTTTTTCAATTGGGGCTTTCAGTTAACATATTCCTGACACTTCTTCTCTGTACTCACGATTTCCCTCTAGGTTAAAATCTCTAATTATCTTGGATTTGGTTATAATTATTGCATGTGATTAAATCTAGGGTTTTTTTTGAATCAATACAGGGTTTTATGTCCTTTTTTTGTGTTTTATGTGCTTGATTATCTTGGATTTGGTCATAATTATTGGATTTGGATTTGGTTTTTTTTTTAATCAATCTAGGGTTTTATGTACTTGTATTTTGTTTTATGTGCTTGATATTTGTTGAGTGTTAGAGTGAGTGAGAGACAATAAGAAGGTTGAGAGAGACAGAGAGATGGAGCGAGAGAGAGGGAGAATATTGAAAGAGAGAGAGAGAGAGACAGAACAGAGAGAGTACTGTAATGTATGTGTGTTTTCATTGTTTCATCCATATTTTGTCAATGTACTAGCAACTATATTGACAAGTTTTAGCTAAACTTGATATTATGTTAAATTCAGAACAAGTGACGAATTTTAATCGGATTGTAAAACTGTACATAAAGTTTGTGACTAAAGTAAACTCATAGTTTGTGAAACTGTGAAATTTATGATGGCTAATCTACCATAATAGTTTTAATCATAACTCAAAGCTACATTCTGTTATATATTTTTCCTAATTCTCTAAGTGTGCATCTGTTCTTCACATTACACTCTAGCGTTAAACTACTTATATTACAATTACAATGTTCAGTTACAAAAGCCTTTTTCATATGGTAGATTATAATATATTTAAACCTTACAGGCTAGGCCTTGGTGATTTGTCGAAACTATTAGCCACGTATACAAGTTTAGATTTACTAGGCAGTGGATATATTGTTGTAATGGATGATGAGAGTGATATTTGGATAGGACTTCCCAGATATAGTGCAGAATATGGGGAAGGGGTAAAATATTTTTTGAAAAATGCATTCCCCGTTTCTTGTCTAGGCGATGAAATGAAGTGCCCTTGTAAAAACAATATGGATCGTAATTGGCATACCAAAGATGTCATCAATAATCATCTGGTTTGCAATGGTCCATCGCCGTTACGTGTCAATTGGATTTATGATGTTTCACGAACGAAATTAGGAAATAGTAATGGCTTCATGGATTATGAAACGGGGGTGGATTTTGGGAATAATTTAGACTTTATGTTTAACTGTATGGGTAAGAAGTTTGAAGGTAGACCAAATGCAAAGGCTGAAAAGTTTTATCGACATGTTAATGAGGGAAAGAAACCGTTATATCCTGGTTGTACTAACTTTTCTCGACTAAGTTTCTTAATCACACTTTATCATTTAAAGTGTGCTCATGGAATTAGTGAGTCTGCATTTGAACAATTGCTGAAACTAATGAAAGAAGCATTTCCTAATGCCCACCTGCCTATGTTATTCAATGCCGCGAAAAATATTATTAAGGATTTAGGACTCGATTATCAAAGAATACATGCATGCCCAAATAGTTGCATGTTGTATTGGGGGGGAAATGAAGATAAAGATGTTTGTCAGA
This sequence comes from Saposhnikovia divaricata, assembly GCA_036435485.1. Lineage (NCBI taxonomy): Eukaryota > Viridiplantae > Streptophyta > Magnoliopsida > Apiales > Apiaceae > Saposhnikovia > Saposhnikovia divaricata. The sequence continues at coordinate 198,410,743 of CM071594.1, forward strand.
CTTGTGGTGTTTCAAGGTGGGTTGTAGAAGAGAAAAAAGGGATTGCTACTGATGATGATGCGGAGAAGGTGTTTCACAGGGTGCCAGCAAATGTGATGAGATATTTTCCGCTAAAATCAAGGCTGCAAAGGATGTTTATGTGCAAAGATTTTTCGAAACTTATGACATGGCATACAGTAGGACGAAAAGATGATGGGAAACTAAGACATCCGGCAGATGCTAAGGCATGGAAGACAATGGATGCTCAATATCCTGATTTTCCATCAGAGATTCGAAATGTGAGTTTAGGTGTAGCATCTGACGGATTTAACCCTTATCGTTCAATGAGTTCAACTCATAGCACATGGCCAATATTGTTGGTGAATTATAACCTTCCACCTTGGCTCTGCATGAAACAAGAAAATTTGATTCTTTCAACATTAATATAGGGTCCAGATTCACCGAACAATAATATTGACGTGTATATGCAGCCTTTGATCGCGGAGTTGAAAGAATTATGGGACGTGGGAGTCGAAACTTACGATGCCCTAATTGACCAGAATTTTAATTTACGTGAACGCGTGTTGTGGACCATAAGTGATTTTCCGGGCTATGGTATGTTGTCAGGTTGGAGCACGAAGGGGAAACTAGCGTGTCCCGTATACCATTACGAGACATCTTCGGATTATTTAAAACATAGCAAAAAGATGTGCTACATGCATCATCGAAAATTTCTTGATCCTACACACGAATAGAGGCTGGATAAGAGACGATTTAATGGCGATGTTGAAATGGGGCAGATTCCAGAAGTTTTTTCAGGAACTGATATTGAAGAGTTATTGTTGGGGTTTGAAAACAAATTTGGGAAGGTCAGGAAATAGGTTACAAGTCATTGTCCTTTCAAAAAGAAGTGGATTTTATTTGTCTTGCCATATTGGAGTAAAAATCCACTTCGACATAACCTTGATGCCATGCACATAGAAAAGAACGTATGTGACAAAATATTAGGTACTTTACTTAATATTGGTGGCAAGTCGAAGGATCACTTAAATGCTCGTTTTGATTTACAAGAATTGGGTATAAGAAAGCCCCTTCATCCTGTTAAATCCGCGGATGGAAAGCATTATGAGATTAGAGCAGCAATATTTGACATGACAATTAAGGAGAAAGATTATTGATTTGGATGAAATTAAGAGGCTGCAACAAGAAATTATCGACATACTTTGTCGATTTGAGACGATTTTCCCACAAGCTTTATTTGATATAATGGTCCACTTGCTTGTTCATTTATGCCGAGAAGTCGAACTTGGTGGACCACAACACCTTAGGTGCATGTTTCCTATTGAGCGGTACCTTGGAAAGCTGAAATCTTACGTTCGAAATAGAAATAAACCTGAAGGTTCGATTGCAGAAGGTTACTTGGCAGAAGAATGTGTTACTTTCTGTTCAAGATTTTTGAGCAGTGAAGAAGTAACAAAAGGCACCAAGTATTGTACTGATTTTGCAAGATGTCCAACAAATGTCGGGCATCATGTTGGAACAAGAAAGAATAAAGATGGAAAAACCTTTAAATTAAATGATGCAGATTGGAGGGCCTGTCATCGCTACATTTTGTTCAACTCTGGCAATAGTGAAATAGAGAATCTGATTGAGTATGTTCTTAAGTCCTTTTTTCATTTTATTCAATTCTATGATATCAATGTCTACATTTATTAGTCTGTCTAAACTGAATATTTTTCTAGGGAGCATCGAGCTGTAGTAGATGGTCATGCAAATTCAAAGAGATACAAAAAGGAACGAACACATACCAACGACTTTTGGAAATGGCTAAAAGAAGAGGTTCTGATGAAGGACATGGTTTCAAGAGATTTAGAGGTGCTTGCATTGGGTCCTAATCGGATGGCCAGGAGGTTTAGTGGCTATGTAGTAAATGGTTATAGATTCCATACCAAGTCTAGGGATTCTCGATGTACCACACAAAATAGTGGGGTTTTTTTGACTGCCAAAACCACTAGTTTTGCTAGTTCGAAAGACCAAAATCCAATAGTTGGGAATGTCAACTATTATGGATCAATCGAAGAAATTTTTGAACTAGATTATTGGGGAGTTTTTAATGTGGTCCTCTTTAAGTTTTGTTGGTACCAAGAAGAGAAAGACGCATACGGGCTTACTAAAGTAAACTTTAACAAGTTATGCTTTAAAAATGATCCTTATGTCTTGTCTTCTCAAGTGCAACAAGTTTTTTACGTGGAAGATCCGACTGAAAAGATGGTACATTATGTTCTTAAAAAATTACCGAGGGACTGGTGTGATGCTGAGAACGAGAATGCAACAGAAGAAGATATTAGAAATCCTGATGTACAAGATATTAATATTGTTCGTGGCATAGACATTGAAGTTGCTGATGGGGATTGTTTTAGAGATGATATCGCCCTAGCACAAGTTCCCGTATCTCCTTAGGAACTGTTGCTCCTCATAGAGAATTACATTGCTTTATTTCTGTCATGTCTACTGTCTTAGATTTAAAGTGTATTTGTCGCTCTTTGTTTTTGATGTAATTTACTCTCTTCATTAATGTACTTGACACTGTTTCTTTATAATGAAATTTGCACTCTCTGTTGTCATTAATTTACTTGTTTACTTGTTTTCCTTAATTTAACTCTTACCTGTGATGTGCATTCATTAGATTTAATGATTTATAACTCTTCATTAATTTACTTGTTTTCCTTTTTCATTATTTATATATATATATATATATATATATATACCTGGTTCTAATGGGACATTTACTGTGAACAGGATGGATGAAAAATGCATCAATGTCAGGTTGTACCATCAAGGAGAGTTTAAGAAGACAGTCTATGCTGGTGGAAAATCTCTGGTGGTAACCCGCGTACAAGTGGACCGTTTCTCTTACACTGTGCTTATGGAATTTGTAAAAGATTACCTCGATTACACTGAAATTGGAGGAATCTATATCAGCAAAGGAAGGGGAGGTGGTTGGGAACTCATGACAAAAGACGCGGAAGTGGTTGGACTTACTAAGTACTGCGTTGAGGGAGAAGAAATAAATTTTTACATAGACAATATTGTTGACAAAGAAATTGAGCCAATTATTCAGATGCAACCTCACGTAATCGTCAGGCCAAGGAAAAACTTAATCCAAGGTATAATCTGCATGTAATATTAAATTCTTGCATAAATATGTGTGTAATGAATTTTGATGTTCACACAAAATGTATACATTGTTGTTACAGCTTCTGTTAAGAAACCACCAGTGAAGCGTAGGTTTGTTACTACACATCAACTCCAGCAACAACAGCAGAAAAGGAGTAAGACCTCACCTGAGGTTGGTAAGAGGAAGGAATTTTCAGCACAGCCTGTTTTGATGTCTGGTCAAGAAGATGTACATGTGAATGAAAATGCAATTGTAAGAAGGAAATTAGATTTAGATAAAGATTCAAGTGACAGTGAAAAGATGAAAGAGAATGATGTTCCAGTGAAGGTATGATTTGACTAATCTGATTTGATTTTTATGTACATGTTGGAAAATAGGGTCTTATATAAATTACCAATATATTTCACACCCCTGAAATCTAACTCACCTGGAATTTTAGTATATACCATATTAGATAGTTATTCTAATTATTGTTTATGCAATGATTTCTTGTAGTTGCCTCCACCACCGCTGACACAGTATGAAATGAATAGAGTTCGCAGAATGCAAGAAAATGCTGAAAAATGTAAAGAACTCGGGGTACCGTCATTAGTTTCTAGTCTCAGAGATGATGTAGTGTTTGCACTGAATCACGCAAGCGTACGTGGTCACAAGTAATATATGAATAAGTCAAGTTCGTTCCCACAGAGATCTAGTTATGGTTTTAATTTAGTAGATGTACCTATGCAACAATGTATGATTATTATGCACTGCTAAGACAAATAACAATTTTGGGTTTAATAAACTAAATTAACTAAGAAGTAAATTAACAACTAAGAATTAACTAACTAACGAGAATTGGAATCGAATTACTTCTACAAGAGTAACATGGAATCCTAACTTCATTAAATACTTCGCTTAGATCTGACGCCTTTAATCACTATATTCAATAGTTATGATATCTGATCGGATAACACAAAACAAGTACACGCTACCTGTCAGCATACGTATACCAAACTAAACATACATCCACAAAGAGATAGAAGATGAATAGACACCAATTATGCTTAGACCCTATATGTCTATAGAATTTGAAAACATAACGGTTGAAGAACAGGTTATCCATAAAGATCACACAGGGCAATATAAATATTTTCATCTCATACTACGAATCATGTTGATAAACAATCATGAACCTATGCTAGCATGGCAAGTTCTAAATCTCAAGATCCACTTTCACTTCACAACAAATTAACAGATTAGATGTTAGCTACGCATCTAACAATTAAGCACAACCATACGAGGATATTAGATATACATCACACACAGATCTTTAAAGCAATCAAGATACTAAAGCTCCATAAATAAATCCGTTAGAATCCCATGACAACGATTAGTTCATAAACGAACCTCTCGTCATCATGGGATCTGATGAAACCATGATAAAAACAAAGTATGAAAAGATACAAATAAAACTAAGTAATTGATATGTAATGGTGTGTGTTTTTTCTGTCCCCCAAGATGTGTATTTATAGCCTCAATTTGCCTCTCCATCAAGCAATTGCCGTTTTAGAGTTGGAATAGGAGTATGGCAATTTCCGTTCTTGAATGAGAATAGAATTGCAAATTCCATGTGTAGATCTGATTCTGGAATGTTCTAGCCGCCTAGAGCAATTACCATACTTATTAGAAGTAGGAATTATAGCAATTTCCTTGTCAAAGTTGAATTTCTGCAGTTTGGCACATAATACGTTTTTTAAACTGATTCGGTTTTGAAGGAAAATTCGTAGCTGACTTTTCTTCAATATTTCTGGGCCGTTCCAGTCGTAATTGGACCTCTGAACCACTTTAAAATGATAGAGAATCTCGTTATCTTCGCGTGAACAGTAAGATCGTCCAAAACGGACTTGTAGAACTCAAGATATGGCCAAAACAGTAATTTTCAGGATTTTTCGCGCGCAACCTGCGCCCAGCAGTCTGTTTGTCGCACTGCCTGCGCCCACCACGCGCAGCTTGCGCATAGACGACCTGTCAAAAGTTGTTGAAAATCTCCCAGGTTTCGTGTGAGCTGTAAGATCGCTGAATTCAGACTTCTAGAACTCCAGATATGGCCAAAACAGTGTAGACTGCGCAACCTACCCAGAAAATCCGAATTTTACACAATTTAACCTCCAACTCTTGCAAAACTCAACGAAAACACATTAAACACACCACATACTTGAGTCCAAGTAATCAATTTAAGCCGATACGAAGCATTCCTAGTGGATATAAAATCCACTTATCATGTAGCCGAGAACAGTAAAGGGAAAGGCAAAAAAGGGAAAGAACCCGAGGACTGCGACTCACAGTATAATCCAGAAAGTGATGATCAAAGTGATGGTTCGTCGGAGGTAGGTCTTTCGATTTAAATTTTTATTCCAGAATTTGTAATGTTCATTAAGAGTGTGGAATTAATAATCTGAATATCTTACAAATTGTAGAGAATTAAAATTGTTGAAACAAAGAAAACTCAACTTGGACCAAGAACTCGATCACGAGCTAATGCAACCCTCGGAATTGAGAAGGGGTTGAGGAAAGCTGGCAATGTGAAGGTGTCGAAGAAAGCTGGCACTGAGAAGGAAGTTACAAGTTCATATCGTCCAACACAAGTGAAACCAACATGCAGCAAAGTGTTTAGACAGTCAAGTAATGATGAAGCAGCTCCTGGTGCTGGTACGGTTGCTGCTTACCTAGCATTACGAGAACATCAAAAGCAAAATGAAGCAGCTAGAACAGAAGAGAATGTTGCTGAATTGAACATGGAGGAGATTATGGATGTGGAAGTTGAAGAAGGTAACATAGTATTAACTTGGTAGCATTTTGGTAGTATATATGGTAATATATATTATTAACAGTTTTCTTTACATTTTGTGCACATTGTTAATAAAGTACGAGCTCCTAGAAAACCTAGAGGACCGACAAGAATGAGTAAGGTTCATGAAAGGAACCCTGAAAATAAAAAATTCATTTCGTTGAATCAAAAAGGTCAAGCAATTTCAGAAAGTAAAGGAGATATTGCGGAATTAAGTAATTTTTTGGGGGCATTAGCAAGGGATAATGTGTCACTTACTTACATTAATTGGCACGTTGTTCCCGACCAATTGAAGCAAAATTTGTGGGACTATACTCTGGTAAATTCTTACCTAATCCATAGATTAAATCATTTTCAAAAATTATGTAGTGAATTGTGGGACTGTACTTGCATCATTTTCTTTATGTTTTTTATTTTATAGGGTAGGTATGTTATTCCTGAAGATGGACAAAAATGGGTGTATAATACAATGAATGCTGCTTGGAAGGTGCACAAGTCTCGTATGAAGGAAAAGTTTTATAGTCGATATGAAACTGATCAGGAAAGGCTGGAACACAGAACCGAGCAGATTCCACTAGAGGATTTTAAAATGCTCTTGAAGTACTGGGGGGATGAATCAGTTAAGGTAGAGCTTTAACAATTAGTGCAAGTAATCAGTTATTAAATTATTTTGTGCAAAAATTATACCAACAGTTGTATACCATCCTGACCAAAAAAAAAATTCAAGTATCATGATATGTTTTTATTTTACAGAAACTTGCTGCGGATAATGCTAAGCATCGTAAAGAATTAGTTGAGACACACACTTTGGGTCGTAAACCTGTGTCCCTAGTTATTGAAGACATGGTATGTGTTTTTCTTTGTCCAAGTTTAATTCTTTCATATAGGCCCTAGATTTGTTTGATATTTCATATTTTTATGTGATAACTCATTTTATGTTTGCTATGTTTAAGTATGGATTTCATACACAATTCGGAAAAGTGGAAAATGACTAGGGAGATAAAATTGTGGCTATTTGGGTACCTAATTTTGTAACTGTCTCTGTATATAATAATAATTATTTTTAATAATAATGCCAGGACACTGTGATTTGTAGAATTGGAACTTAGATTTGGAAATTATTGTCCATCCCTTGAAACACGCTACTAATTTAAAGAAATGCCCAAAATATTATTTTCACTAGTCAGATTTAAAAGTTAAATGTTAAGTAATAAGGAGAAAGATATATTACTTAGTTGATTCAATAGTTTGTGTATTCATAGAAATTTATTTTTAGATAGTCTGATACGTATTCATATTTCTTAGTTTGAACGTTTGGAAATTTTTAACATATTGGTATTTTTGATTAATGACATGTTTGATGTGTTATCCCATACATGAAAGAAGAAGACTGACCCCAAGCATACAGCCCCATGTGATGCTCAAATCTATTCGGACTCTCGTAAGCGACAAGAGGGTCGAACCTACAAGTCAAATACTGTACAAATAAAGGAAAAAATTGTAAGTGTATTTTGTTGTATAGATGTAGTCTATAATAATGCTTTATTTCAAATATTGAATTAACCATTTCTTGTATACCAAAATCAAGCAGTTAATGGAGGATGGAAATGAGGCTGAAGCAAATGCAGTCGCTTCTAATGGCAAGACCCATGCACGAAACTGGCTGGTGGGAAGGCCAGGGAAAAAGACTAGTACCACATCGACTCCCGTTGCTCCTACAGTTGCTCCTACAGAAGACTATGTTCAGGAGTTGATAAAGATAAAGCACGATCTTGAAGGTGAATTAGAAGCCAGGGTGAACAAAAAAGTGCAAGAGAACATGACATGGATGCTGAAAAAATTGGGTGAAGCTAATCTAGATTTGAAATTGGATATTGGAGAGTTTTGTGCCACGATTTCCAGTGATCGAGACGACAGTGGTACTCCAATGACTCACGCTGGCACAACTTAGGGATTTTATTATGTAGCGCTCACTTATGGTATAACTTAGTTATTCCGTACTTTTGACGTTTGAATTGGCGTACTTTGAATTTAGAATTAGTGCATGCGCTAGCTTGTTAATGTTAGTAAGAATATGTAAACTGTTAAGTACTTTAGCTGGAAATGACTGTTAAGTACATTTGTTGGCTGCATCATTATTGTTGGTTTTTGGAAATTTAGTTGTGTTGGATTTTGGACAGGTTGGTATTATGTATGAACAAGGTTGCCATTTCAAATTTTTTATTAAAACCTGTTGCATTTGACTCTATTTGGTGTTGCAGTAGCATAGTTTTAATGTTGCAATAAAAAAATGCTGTTGCATTAAAAATAAATGGTGTTGCATAAAAAAAACTAGCGTTACATTAAATAGTGGTCCCCACTGCTGATGTGGCATGTGGGCACATTGCTGATGTGGCACCATGTGGGCCCACTGCTTACGTGGAACCATGTGGGCCCCACAACTGACGTAGCACCATGTGGGACCCACTACTGACATGGCTCCTTGTGGGCCCCACTGCTGACGTGGCATCTAGATGGACATCACTGCTGACGTGGCACCTGTTGATGTGGCACCTCGTGGGATCCAATGCTGATGTGGCATGTGGGCCCCACTGCTGACGTGGCACCAGGTGAGCCCCACTGCTGAAATGGATGAATATCTTATGCAACACCATTTGGTGTTGCCTTTACTTGCTTTTGGTGTTGCATAAGACCTCTTATGCAATACTTTCGTAGTGTTGCAATAGCTTGGGAAAAGCGTTGCATTAGGGGTCTTACGCAACGCCGGTATTGGTAACGCCCCTCTGGTGTTGCGTAAGACATTACGCAACGCTTTTCAGGTCTTTTGCAACTTTATTTGGGGGTTGCGTATGTGCGTTTATGGCGTAGTGTCATCAACGATTACTAACGTGTATGAGCATCCTCCGAGGCTTTGTATAGGAACCGGACCAATAAGATCCATATGTAAAAGCTCGAGAGGTCTAGAGGTAGATATCATAAACTTTGCTTTGTAAGAGGCTCGAATTTTTTTTCCAATTTCGCAAGCCTCGCAAGTATGATCTTTTTGATAATTCAACTTTGGTATACCTCGAACATGATCTTTTGTTGATATATTCTTAATCAACTTCATATTAGCATGTCATAATCTTCGATGCCAAAGCCAAGGGTCATCGTTTGTAGTGATTAGGCATACATTCACATGTTTGCTCATGTCACATGTGTAGACATTTTTGTTTCGGGGACAAATGAGAAGTAATTTCCAATTTTTATCTAAAATACAACAATGAGTAGTGTAGAAAATTACCTTGTAATCATTGTCGCAAAGTTGACTAATCGAGAGTAGATTGTACCTTAGTCCCGAGACTAGTTGTACGTTTGAGATCTTGAAATGACTACTATCTCCGATGTCTCCTATTCCGATAATGATTCCTTTACTACTATCTCCGAATGTAACAATTCCCGCGATGACCTTTTTAATGTTGCTCAAAAATGACTTATTACAGGTCATGTGTCTTGAGCATCCACTATCAAGGTACCACATGTCTTGTTTCGTGGCAAGACAAACCTACAAATTAAATCAATTAAATTTATAGGTACCCTTTCGTCTTGAGGGTCCTGTGGTTTGTACATCATAATCAACATTAGAATGATAGAATCTAGGCATAGAATAATCATTGTTAGGCATGTATAGATTTCTAGGAGCATGATGTGTAGGTATAGCATGATGTGTAGTTCTAGCATGATCATAAAATCTAGAGTTAACACGATGCAAATCGTATATATCATTTGTAAAGTAGGGAGCATTTTAAGGATAGAAGTTCCGATTAGGGACATATTGATTTCTAGATGTAACAGCCCCAGATCCGGGGACCTGGTCATTACGGTCTCAATTCCATCAACAATACTTGAACTTGAATCAAAAAAAATTCCATCAACAATACTTGAACTTGAATCAAAATAAATAAACAGCATGCTATGACCCCGCAATAATATCACATCACACACAACCAGTTATAGTCCCAGAGATGAAATTGAAATAAGTCTCTAATTATCGGACTACAAATATAAGTTATTACAACCCAAAAGGATTATAACATAGGTTTAAAAGTTTCTTTCCGTTGATTAACATTAATTATACATATAATTAAGGCTGAAAACAAAAGCTACCAGTCTAGTCTACTGGTCGCTACTACCTCAGCAATGGTAGCAACAATATCAACGGGTAGTCCTACGGCTGGAGTCATCTGCTTGCGCCGAGTGCGCCTTACGCGGGCCATTAAGCCTAGCTGTTGTTGTGATATAATAAATAAAGCAAAGGTGAGCAATAGCCCACCAACAATAATTTATACTGAACAATAATATATATAACAGTTCAAAAATATTTTTGAAACCATATGCCATGCATTAACGAACACAGTGCAAGTATAATATAAAAGATGAAGTTACCAGGTAACTCAGAATATATACTCCGTAGATATATCTGTTTTGCAAAGATATGAGCAAGATATCGACATGTATCGTAAAAGAGGAAATTGCAGAAAAATATTGCAATTCCAGTTTTGAACACTTTTCAACCCTGTCAACACTAATAATGTTGCAGAAAATTTCCAACTTTGAAAGATGAACTAATACCGGAGCATTGACGCGCAGAAGCCATAACGTTTACATGTAATATCTGGGAATTTCGTACTCTGTAATTATATTATATTATTATAAAAATATTTTAATTGACAAGTTGTTATGTGATTATATGGTTGTTGACGTGTTTTGTGAACATAATTGTTAGGTGTGTTAAGGTGAATTTATTGATTTTATGAATACTTTTAAAGATATTAAGTATAATTTTTATTCGCGTGAATATTTGTTTAAAATGTTTGGAGCTAGTGAAAATAAAATATGTACTTTAATTGGTGAGTCATTATATGATTAAATAATTTCTAGATGTATTGATATAAATTTATATTAAATTTTACATACTTTTAAAAATGTGTAGAAATATGATTTTTAATTCGCTTAAACATTTTTGTAAAATTATTGGAGTTAGTAAAAATCATGAAATTTCTTGTTTTATTGTCTTTATGTATTTAGAAACTTTTTTTAAAAATAAAGGTTTGATTTAATTTCGAATTAAAGTATTTTATAATGATTTTTCTATTTATTATACTTGTAAAATCCAAATCTTTTTATAAAACAATTTTAAAAATATTTTAAAAATATATTGATAAAGAGAAAATTTTGTTTTAAATATTTATGTCCATCTTTTATTTTTAAAACCAAAGTATCTTGTAATTAGGATCCCCCGAAGGCGATAAAGTTATTTTTAAGGGTCGTAGACAATCTAGTACATTTCTTACTATGATGCAAACCAAGACATTGTTAAGAAAAGGATGTGAGGCTTATCTTGCTTATGTGATAAACAAGAGTCATGAGGGAGTGAAATTAGAAGACATCCCAGTAGTCAACGAATTCCCATATGTTTTTCCCGAGGAATTACCCGGATTACCTCCAGATCGCCTGATCGAGTTCGCGATTGATTTAGCACCAGGGACAGAACCTATTTCCAAGGCTCCATACAGAATGGCACCATCTGAAATGAAGGAACTCGCTAGTCAACTTCAGGATTTATTGAACAAAGGAGTTATAAGACCAAGTGTATCACCCTGGGGAGCGCCAGTATTGTTTGTAAAGAAGAAAGACAGAAGTATGAGACTTTGTATTGATTATCGGGAGTTAAACAAACTGACCATCAAGAATAGATACCCGTTGCCGCGAATCGATGATTTGTTTGATCAGTTGAAAGGAGCTACCTGTTTCTCGAAAATAGATCTAAGGTCAGGATATCATCAGTTAAAAATCAAGCCAGAGGATATACCGAAGACTGCATTTCGAACAAGGTATGGTCACTATGAATTTTTGGTTATGGCTTTCGGATTAACGAATGCGCCAGCAGCATTTATGGATTTAATGAATCGAGTGTTTAAGAAGTATTTGGATAAGTTTGTGATAGTGTTCATAGACGATATTTTGATTTATTCAAAGACTGAAGAAGAACATGCAGAACATTTAAGGATAGTGTTGGAGATATTGAGAAATGAGAAGTTATATGCTAAGTTTTTCAAATGTGAATTTTGGTTGAAGGAAGTCCAATTTTTGGGACATATTGTAAGTAAAGAAGGAATTCGAGTTGACCCAGCAAAGATTGAAGCAGTTGTGAATTTGGAAAGACCAAGGACACCGACGGAAGTAAGAAGTTTTATGGGATTAGCAGGATATTATTGCAGATTTGTTAAGGATTTTTCTAAGATTGCGGTACCATTGACCAAGTTGACATGGAAAAATGAAAAGTTTGAATGGAATGAAAAGTGTGAAAAGAATTTCAAAGAACTAAAGCAAAGATTGGTAACTGCTCCAGTGTTAGCATTACCAGATGATAAAGGAGAGTTTGTAATCTACAATGATGCTTCTCATAAAGGCTTGGGATGTCTATTGATGCAGCATGGAAAGGTGATTGCGTACGCTTCAAGGCAACTAAAACCTCATGAACAGAGATACCCTACCCATGACCTTGAGTTAGCAGCGATTGTGTTTGCATTGAAACTATGGAGACATTATTTGTACGGTGAGAAGTGTGAGATATTTACGGATCACAAGAGCCTAAAATATATTTTTACCCAGAAGGAACTCAACATGAGACAAAGAAGATGGTTGGAACTAATAAAGGATTATGATTGTACCATTAGCTATCACCCAGGGAAGGCAAATGTCGTAGCTGATGCGCTGAGCAGGAAGGGAAGATTAAATATGCTGACAATGACTCACGAATTGTTTAGAGAATTCGAAAAGCTAGAGATTGAGGTGTGTACGACGGAGATGCCAACAGAGCAAGTCTATACCATGACATTTCAACCAGCGTTACTGGACAAAATTCGGAAATGCCAAGAAGAAGTGATTAACCACAGACTGAATGAATTAACTAGAGAAGAAATTTGTACACAAAAAGATAACCGAGGTTTTTTAAGATTTTCCTCAAGAATATGGATCCCTGATGTGAAAGAGTTAAAAGAAGAATTGTTATATGATGCTCATAATTCTAAGTTTTCACTACATCCTGGAAGCACGAAAATGTATCAAGATTTGAAGAAGAACTTTTGGTGGCCAGACATGAAGAGGGAAATTGCTGAGTGGGTAAGTCGTTGTTATACCTGCCAAAGAGTGAAAGCGGAACATCGAAGTCCAAGTGGATTAATTCAACCATTGGAAATACCTGAATGGAAGTGGGAGCATATTGCGATGGACTTTTTAGTAGGTCTGCCAAGATCGAAGGCTAATCATGATGATTTGGGTTATAGTGGATCGATTGACGAAATCAGCTCATTTCTTACCGATTAATGAAAGATTCTCGCTAGACAAGTTGGTGCATTTATACTTAAAGGAAATTGTGACTCGACATGGAGTTCCAGTATCTATAGTATCTGACAGAGACCCCCGTTTTAATTCAAGATTTTGGAAGCAATTTCAAGAACATCTCAGAACACAACTTAGAATGAGTACGGCTAATCACCCCCAAACAGACGGTCAGAGCGAAAGAACAATTCAGACAATTGAAGACATGCTTAGAGTTTGCGCAATAGATTTCTAGGGCAATTGGGACGAACATCTATCTTTGGTGGAATTTTCTTACAACAACAGCTATCATGCTAGTATCGGAATGCCTCCATATGAAGCTCTCTATGGAAGGAAGTGTAGGTCTCTTGTGTGTTGGGAAGAAGTTGGTGAACGAAAGATATTAGGACCAGAACTGATTCAGCAGACGAAAGAGACCGTGGAACTAATTCAAAAAAGGTTACGAGCTGCACAAGACAGACAAAGAAAATATGCGGACCCAGCAAGAAAGAAAGTAGATTTTGAAGTCGGAGATTCAGTATTGCTAAAAGTTTCACCATGGAAAGGATTAACCAGATTCGGGAAGAAAGGAAAGTTAAGTCCAAGATTTGTAGGACCTTTCGAGATTTTGCGACGCGTGGGCAAAGTAGCATACGAACTGGCTTTACCACCTGAGATGCAGCATATACATAATGTTTTTCATGTATCGATGCTTAAGAAGTTTCATCCTGACACTAAGTGTGTAATAGAATATGAACCAGTAGAAATTCAGCCAGATTGGTATTATATAGAGCGACCGATCCGAATAGAAGATCGTAGAGAGAAAGTGCTTAGAAATAAATCAGTTGCTTTAGTAAAAGCTTTGTGGAGGAACCCAAAGGTTGAAGAGTCATCCTGGGAATTAGAAAGTGATATGTTAGAACAGTACCCTCATTTGTTTACATAGCTGATTCTGGGGACAGAATCCTTTTAAGGGGGGAAGGATGTAATATCTGGGAATTTCGTACTCTGTAATTATATTATATTATTATAAAAATATTTTTTTTGACAAGTTGTTATGTGATTATATGGTTGTTGACGTGTTTTGTGAACATAATTGTTAGGTGTGTTAAGGTGAATTTATTGATTTTATGAATACTTTTAAAGATATTAAGTATAATTTTTATTCGCGTGAATATTTGTTTAAAATGTTTGGAGCTAGTGAAAATAAAATATGTGCTTTAATTAGTGAGTCATTATATGATTAAATAATTTCTAGATGTATTGATATAAATTTATATTAAATTTTACATACTTTTAAAAATGTGTAGAAATATGATTTTTAATTCGCTTAAACATTTTTGTAAAATTATTGGAGTTAGTAAAAATCATGAAAGTTCTTGTTTTATTGTCTTTATGTATTTAGAAACTTTTTTTAAAAATAAAGGTTTGATTTAATTTCGAATTAAAGTATTTTATAATGATTTTTCTATTTATTATACTTGTAAAATCCAAATCTTTTTATAAAACAATTTTAAAAATATTTTAAAAATATCTTGATAAAGAGAAAATTTTGTTTTAAATATTTATGTCCATCTTTTATTTTTAAAACCAAAGTATCTTGTAATTAGGATTTTGTAAGTCTTTTATTTATTAAAATTATATCATTAAAAATTGAATTAGTGGGTGTGTGTTACATAAAACCAAACCCTTCCCCATTCTTTTTTTTATTTCGGCAACCCCCCCCCCCCCCCCGGTGTGTTTTCACCCGTCACCTTTTCTCTCAAAATTCTCTCTAACCCTCCATTGAAGATTCAAGCTTTTCAAGGTATTTCCTCCATTAAAATTCAAGTTTTTGGTAAGAAAAACAATCTACTCTTAATTCTCTACAACCCTATACCCATGAATCATATTTTTTTTCTTCAATTTTCGAACTAGGGTTTACATGCAAGCTTTGTTTTGGGTTTTTCGAGTGATTTACATGTGTTATATGGATGCATGTTGGTGATTATAGGTTATTACATTGAGTTTCATGATGGGTATGAAATTTTATGAGTTTATAAGGTGTGATTAGTTGAGTATTGTTAATTGATGATTGTTAGTAGGTGTAATTTAAAAAGGGTTTGAGATTTTGATGATTATATGTTATGAAATTTGATGGGTAATAGTTATAATTTGATTTTGTGTATGATAACATTAGTGGGTATTTGAAATTAGAGGGTTAGTTGATTTAAATTGCATGTAAGTGATTGTTATGTGATTAATTGACTTGAAGTGTGTAGGTATTGTTGAGTTGTGGGTGATGATGTTATTGATGAGGGAAGCCGAGAGAGAGAGAGGGGGGGGAGAGACCGAGAGAGATAGAGAGAGACCGAGGGAGAGAGGCCGAGAGGGAGAGGGAGAGTTGTCAAGAAGAAGAGAGATTGAGGTAAAAATTAAATGGTTTTTAGGAGTTAAATTGCTTAAAGATTTGAATGTTAATTGATTTAAAGTGTTACCTGAATTTAACTAAGTGTATAAAACAATGTATAAGCAAATTATCATAGGGATAGTAACTTGATTTCAAATTGCTTGGTTGTTGTTTATAAGTACTACAAGAAAATGGTGTTATGATTGGGAGTTAAAATCTTAACCATATGTGTACTACTTGAATTAATTGTTACTTGAAATCATTCTTAGTAGAAAGGTATAGCTAATAGTACAATCATGATAACATGGACATGGGGTGATGAAATTGCTTACTTGTAATTTATTTGTTGATTATTGATTAAGGTAGTAGAGTGTAAATATAATGGTGATTGTTTGGACCGGTTGTATTCCGGTATGGTATGACGATAATACAAAGGAGATGCTGCCGAAATTTTTAAGAAATTATAAAGACGACTTTCAAAACCTTATGGCACATCTCTAATGTTAATCGTGATATCATTAGAGTACTATACTATACTACATTATATGTTATATGGCTTTATGTGCTATGTGACTTATGTGATTACGTGTATATAAAGACATATGTATATAAGTATAACAGTATCGTTGGGGCGATAGTATTATAAGTTGTCTTGTGGTATGTAAACAATGAGGGGGAAAATAAGGTATTGATTATGTTGTTATAGGTCCGAGTAGGAGACCAGGCAAGGAACCGATTGAAGAAGAAGCTAATTAAGTGCAATCTCGAGTATTAAGGCAAGTGTACTACCCTACCTTTATTGTTACCATATGATAAATGCTATGAGATATTGAATCGTTGTTTTGTTTCGAACTGATATCACGCTCTTTTGACCTTATTACCTTTGCGTACCTGGTGATTGATTATATAACCCTTGAACCTAATTTGACTTGTTAAACAGTACCCAAAACCTTGAAACTAAATTGCTTAACTGAATTCATACTTATACCTTTTCACTTCAACTACAATGACCATATTACTTAGAACCAATTCATACTTTCTTGAATTCTTGAACCGATCATATAAATGTCTTCTTGTACAATAAACTTTTTTTGTACCTTGAGACATTTATTGATTCTTGATTTATCTTTCTTGACTTGACCAAATTATACTAAACAGAATCCCAACTCCCAAGAATTTAAATTGATTAACTTTCTTCACTTTGCCTTGACATTTATTTGAAATCTTAAATTCCTATTCTTGTTGATCAGAAATTGTTATGATATTGATATTATTGCTTCATTGAGACGAATTGAACTTGACAGAAATTTTCATTTGACTCTAATGGAATTGGATGGAATTTTATTTTGACCGAGGCGCCGGTCCAAATTATTATGTTATCATTATAGGCCAATGTGTGCCTGGGATCCCCTTATATTTGAGAACACGTATTGGATATACGGGTTCGGAGCTCTGACGTGGGCTGATCACCCAGCTTTGCTCGTAGTGTCTTATCAGATATTCCAATTCATATTCATCTTATTTGTTGTTGATTCAGTTGATAACTTTCAGTTGGAGATTATTATATCTTGCTTTACATTTGATTTATTCTACCAGTTTTTACATTGTTGGATTATACACTTGCTGGGCATTTGGCTCAATTATTTTGTTTTCCTTCCTAACCTTACAGTGAAACTTGAAGATGGTAAGGACACTTGAGACCGCTCGTAAGAATTGTGGTGGATCAGGACTAGCCTATAGAAGGCGTTTTATTCAGGTAGAAGGGAGTGGCGACCTAATGGCTTCAGTATTAGTATAACTTAAAAATTTGATCTGTAAGAACTTTTGGGATTTAGAATTAATATGGTTTGTAATATTAATAATGTTGATAACTTGTAGTTATATTGTTCAAACTCTTACCTGTTGGCGGTCTTGGTGTAGGATTTGGTAAGACTTAATTAATTAATATGCATGCTTTACCGTTATCTAGTTAATTCTAGTTAAGGATTTGGGGTCGTCACATTTACGATGATCAGTCGTATGTTATGCATCTTATGATTATTCTATACATATAGAAGGAAGAACAGACAGATTTACTTGTCCACCGCCCCCTGGAACTCCCCGGCCAACGGATGGGCCATTGATGGACCGGCGCCACTCGGCCACTTACATGGCTCCTAGTTCGAGTAACATCCATGACTCTGAAATGTAAAGTTCGTCCCCCTTTCCCCAAGTATAATACTTGTTGATAGGACTCCACAAAGTAGTTGTATCTAATTGGAAAGGAAAATTCACCAATATTTCTCAAGTTGTTGCTTGTTAATGGATATCGACTTGTTCCGTCAATCTTACCCCTCGAACGATGAGGAGGTAACATAAGACTCAATTTGATGAATAGCAACCAAGTTGCGAATGAAAAGAATAGTTTCAAAAGATTTATGACCGGGCAGTCAAACAAAATAAATAACAGCTCTCAAGTAAGGTTCCCTTATATTTTGAAAGATAGCTTTAAATGAAAAAAATGGAGTTGGGAACCTCTCCTTGATTAAAATAATCATAATAAGGCTCAGAAATATTTTACATAATATTTGGAGGTTGAAGATAACATTTGAATAAAATGAATCATTTTTAAAACTAGTTAAAAGAATTAAATAAATATTCAAAGAATATTTATTAAACCATAAATATTTCCAGAATATTCTTAGTATAAAATATTGCTCATAATTAACCCTTGGATAAATATATAAAATATTCACGAAATAAATAATTCCTCGAATAAATATTCAAAATAATATCTGATAATTTAATCAACCTTAAATGAATAATGATATTCATATGCCCTTCACTAAGGGTCTTAGCAATATCCGGCTTATAACTAATATATCTCGTATCTAGCTTATAAGCCAACATCAAATCTCGAAACAAGTATCACAATATAATCTGAAAGCAGGCACGCATGCTATCGCATATGTATAACAACAATCAAATCATATATCATTATTACAACAACAGTTCCAAAGTGTTGAAAACTGGCCTGGTACTCCTGTCGAGGTGGTGTGTCTTGGGGTAGTCCGGTGATCTATAAATAGTCAAAATATCCGAGATTAATCACTTCATACCTTGAAAGGCTAAGTACATACTTAACTTAGGTTAAAACACGTTTTCAAGTTATCTCGTTATACACCCTCTAGTGTAACTCTTATCAACACCGTTATGATTCGACACTCGTTCGTTATTAAGGCATGTCATTACACTTACACTTGGTAGGTACTTTAAGTCATATAAGTTCTAAGGTCGGTCATTTACTAACAAAGATTATACTTCGAGATTTATCGTCCGTTTTCTAAGTGGTTTTTCAAAGATATAACCAAGTATACCTCAAAGGGGTTCATTCACACTTAACCTTGATTCGAACATTTTTATAAAATTGAAAAATGATCCGTTTGACATGAGGTTTTCTCTCACACCTTCCTTATGATCTCTAATATTTAATTACCAAGATTTGTCACTGAATTATTCATGTTAAGGGGGCTCAATTTCAGTTACGAACTCGCACTTATGGTTTCGAACCACTTTTACTAAATCGACCATAACTCATAAACCGTAAGTCCGTTTGCTTCGATTCTGCTTCAGTTCTAAAAATTTGAGCTCCATTTGAGTCTTTATAAACCTCAGGAAGTACTTTTCCTAAAACAATTGCTTGAACCTTTCCCAGACTATTATAGCATCCCTCTCCATGTTTTTCTTGGCCTCCCACCAGTAATTGGCCTCTCCTTTGAGAAGGTAAGTGGTGAAAATAGTCTTTTGCGCCTCCTCAATGCTTAGTATCTCAAAGGACTTTTCCATTTCCTTTATCCAGGCTCTTGCCTCGACTGGGTTAACTGATCCTTGGAATTCTGGAGTTAAGGGATTTAAAGGCCTTGAAAGAGTTTGCTACGGTACTGTTGTTTCCCTGCGGTGGTTGGGGATAACGGTTCAAATTTTGCCTAAGCAGATCCATAAACTGACCCATGGGGTCTCTATCCTGGTTCCCTCCTTCTTGCTCAACTTCAATTTCTTCCCCTTCTACTTCTTCTTCGAATTCTCCAGTGAAAAAGGTTTCGTCTGCTGTCCCATACCGGGAATCCTCTTGCTCATTATAATGATCATCTTGCGCTTCATCATATTCGGGATTGTCCCTATGTTGATTGTGACTTTCTTGATCGGTAGACTCACGGGGGTTAGCCCTAGTTCCCATTCTTCATGGAGGCATCTTATTGAAAATTTGGACAATTACACATTTGGCTAATTCATTTGTTTTAAAGATTCCTCCTTGTAAAATCGTTACATATTTGGATTTAGGATCCCACAGTTCTATATTTCATGGTAGCTTAATCGAAAATAGTATGTGCAGAAAATAATCTAATAAACTTGTGATCGCGTCACAACAGAACTGAACTGACTGAAAGGAAACAAATATCTACATGGTACTGAAAGATACATCATTCGAGTCACATCGATAGTTTAGAAGTACAACCATCCTAACAATATCTAGTCAAAAGTGAAATACATGGTCTATCCGTCTAGTCAGTAAAAGGTATACTAAATACAATGAAACTATCCCACAAAAGTCGGCACTACTATGTCCGTACATGACTAGAAGACTAGACTACTACATCACTGTCTCTGAACTCAGCCACCAGTGGAGCCCAAAGCCCTAACCCTCATCATAGCAATGCGAAAGATCTCCTCAGCATCAATCCTGGATACCATGCCATGTCATCGGTAGGTAAAGTCCGGACCCTAATCTGGGCCCTCAGCTCAATACGGGTCACTGCCATATGCATCTCTCGAGCTCTAGTACGCCTCCCGTTGCCCTGGCATCCCAACCTAGCAACTCTCTCAGCTGCGAGCTCTGCCCTGGACTCTGCTAACCTGGCCTCAGCCACTGCTAAATCTGTAGAAAGTCTGCTCACAACCCAGTTATGGACACACACTAGTATCCCCACTATCGGAATATGGGGTGGGGTAGCTGGCTTTGCTTGAGGTGCAGCCTCTGCCTGCTGAGGCTCGGGGGTAAGCTCCTCAAACTCCTCAGAAAAGGGCTCACAAGCAAGGGTGGTAGGGTAGGGGCCCTCTCAGTAGGGAGTGGTGGCACACGAAGTCCTGAACTCCCAATAGCATCATCAACTGGCTCATCAATATCTCCCTCAGTATCCTTATCCACTGCCTGCTCTAAAACCGCATCCATAACCTGCTCAGTAGTCATGTCGGTGTCCTCCTCCATAACCTTAACATCAGATATCACCTGGATCTCCTCCGGATCCTCATCATCAGACTCCTCACTAATCACCTCGGTATTCTCAGCTATCTGGACCCCCTCCAGGTCCTCCTCCTCAGAGACCTCTGTATCCTCGGCTACCTGGACCTCCTCCGGGTCCTCCTCCTCAGAATCCTCATCTCCCAAACGCTCATAGTATGGGTCTGTAGTCCGGAGCAAGTCCTTATCATACTGTCGCTCAAAAGCCTCAGGGTCAGAGATGTCGCTCGCCTACACAATACGAACTATGTTGCTATCATGATTCTTAAAAAGTTCACGTAAGGGTTTTAGGTGAACTTGGCAAGAGTTCTTATTATCTTAGTGAATTTATTATAATAACGTTGCATCATCTCTTGGATATAGAACTCTCACTCTGATACCATTTCTGTAACAACCCCAGATCTGAGGTCGGGGACCTGGTCGTTACGGTCTCAATTCCATCAATAATACTTGAACTTGAATCAAAATAAATAAACAGCATGCTATGACCCCGCAATAATATCACATCACACACAACCAGTTATAGTCCCAGAGATGAAATTGAAATAAGTCTCTAATTATCGGATCCACAAATATAAGTTATTACAACCCAAAAGGATTACAACATAAGTTTAAAAATTTCTTTCTGTTGATTAACATTAATTATACATATAATTAAGGCTGAAAACAAAAGCTACCAGTCTAGTCTACTGGTCGCTACTACCTCAGAAATGGTAGCAACAATATTAACGGGTAGTCCTACGGCTGGAGTCATCTGCTTGCGCCGAGTGCGCCTTACGCGGGCCATTAAGCCTAGCTGTTGTTGTGATATAATAAATAAAGCAAGGGTGAGCAATAGCCCACCAACAATAATTTATACTGAACAATAATATATATAACAGTTCAAAAGTATTTTTGAAACCATATGCCATGCATTAATGAACACAGTGCCAGTATAATATAAAAGATGAAGTTACCAGGTAACTCAGAATATATACTCCGTAGACATATCTGTTTTGCAAAGATATGAGCAAGATATCGACATGTATCATAAAAGAGAAAATTGCAGGAAAATATTGCAATTCCAGTTTTGCACACTTTTCAACCCTGCCAACACTGATAATGTTGCAGAAAATTTCCAACTTTGAAAGATGAACTAATACCGGAGCATTGACGCACAGAAGCCATAACGTTTACGATGATCAGTCGTATGTTATGCATCTCAAGATTATTCTTTACATGTAGAAAGAAGAACAGACAGATTTACTTGTCTACCGCCCCCTAGAACTCCTTGGCCAACGGTTGGGCCATTGATGGACCGGCGCCACTCGGCCACTTACACGGCTCCTAGTTCGAGTAACATCCATGACTCTGAAATGTAAAGTTCGTCCCTCTTTCCCCAAGTATAATACTTGTTGATAGGACTCCACAAAGTAGTCATATCTAATTGGAAAGGAAAATTCACCAATATTTCCCAAGCTGTTGCTTGTTAATGGATATCGACTTGTTCCATCAATCTTACCCGTCGAACGATGAGGAGGTAACATAAGACTCAATTTGATGAATAGCAACCAAGTTGCGAATGAAAAGAATAGTTTCAAAAGATTTATGACCGGGCAGTCAAACAAAATAAATAACAGCTCTCAAGTAAGGTTCCCTTATATTTTGAAAGATAGCTTTAAATGAAAAAAAATGGAGTTTGGAACCTCTCCTTGATTAAAATAATCATAATAAGGCTCAGAAATATTTTACATAATATTTGGAGTTTGAAGATAACATTTGAATAAAATGAATCATTTTTAAAACTAGTTAAAAGAATTAAATAAATATTCAAAGAATATTTATTAAACCATAAATATTTCCAAAATATTCTTAGTATAAAATATTGCTCATAATTAACCCTTGGATAAATATATAAAATATTCACGAAATAAATAATTCCTCGAATAAATATTCAAAATAATATCCGATAATTTAATCAACCTTAAATGAATATTCAAGATAATATTCATTAAAGAAATAAAGCTCAAATGAATATTCAAAATAATATTCATTATATAATGAAACTCAAATGAATATTCAAATAATATTCATCAAATAAATAATGAAAAAATATTTACTTAGATATTTTCCTTAGAAAATAATCACAGTGTATTAATAAATACTGACTCCCGGTCTATATTCGAAGAATGAGATTCATATGCCATTCACTAAGGTCTTAGAAATATCCGGCTTATAACTAATATATCTCGTATCTAGCTTATAAGCCAACATCAATTCTCGAAACAAGTATCACAATATAATCTGAAAGCAGGCATGCATGCTATGGCATATGTATAACAACAATCAAATCATATATATATTATCACAACAATAGTTCCAAAGTGTTGGAAACTTGCCTGGTACTCATGTCGAGGTGGTGTGTCTCGGGGTAGTCCGGTGATCTATAAATAGTCAAAATATCTGATATTAATCACTTCATACTTTGAAAGGCTAAGTACATACTTAACTTAGGTTAAAAACACGTTTTCAAGTTATCTCGTTATACACCCTCTAATTTAACTCTTATCAACACCGTTATGATTCGACACTTGTTCGTTATTAATGCATGTCATTACACTTACACTTGGTAGGTACTTTAAGTCGTATAAGTTCTAAGGTCGGTCGTTTACTAACAAAGATTATACTTCGAGATTTATTGTTCGTTTTCTAAGTGGTTTTTCAAAGTTATAACCAAGTATACCTCAAAGGGGTTCATTCGCACTTAACCTTGATTCGAACATTTTTATAAAATTGAAAAACGATCCGTTTGACATGAGGTTTTCTCTCACACCTTCTTTATGATCTCTAATATTTAATTACCAAGATTCGCCACTAAATTATTCATGTTAAGGGGGCTCAATTTCAGTTATGAACTCGCACTTACGGTTTCGAACCACTTTTACAAAATCGACCATAACTCCTAAACCGTAAGTCCGTTTGTTTCGATTCTTACGCCAAAACGATCTATGAGACGAGATCTTCAAGGGTAGGTCATATAATCATTAAGTTCAAAAAATTATGGCTACTGTTATGCACGAATTTTAAAGGTTAACGAAATTCTGGCATTACGACGGCTATAAATCGAACGTTTCCAAATTTGTTACATCACAACCAAGCCACACCGGGCATACCATCAATCTTATACACATGATATTCCTCTTAACAAGTACAAGAACATCTCACTACACCATCATATTCAACATATTACATAGATTAACTAAAACACTACATAATCATGCTTATAATACACCATATTCATAACTAATCTCAAAACCACCAAGAACACACATAAAACTTAAGATTCAACCAAGGGTTTCAAGTGGTATACCTTCCTTGGAGTGTGTACTAGCCTTAATAAACCTTGTATAGTCCTTGTATATGCTTAAGCTACCTTAGATCATCCAAAGAAACCAAGAATCAAAGATTAATTTCTTTAAAGTACTATTCATCATCATCTTCTTGATTTTATAACTCAAGAATGGAATGGAATTTGAAGCTAAGATTCATAGGATATCTTAGTTATGAATTATGGAACATACCTAATTAATCTTGAGATTTAACAATGGTGGCAAGTTGGATTTTGGTTCTTGAATTCTTGAAGAAGCCGAATGGAGATAAAGAGAGAGAGATGGAGTTTTGCTTGCTTTTATCTTGCTTGGCTTGTGATACAATGAATTAATTATTGATGATGTTAAGATAATATCTTGGCAAAAAGTAGATTTAATAAAGTGATTTGCTCATCCATGATGCCATTCAAGGGACAAGTGTTGTGCTTTAGTGGCTTGATGATGTAATTAGGCTAAGTACTTAGTTTGTTTTCTAAATATGCTAGTTACCCTTGTAACTACTTGGTTAATTGATATTATCCTCTTGCACATGCATGTATCTTGGCTTTCTGCTTGCTCTGTTGTCCGGTTATTACTCATTTTCATTGATCGATCGGAGGAATATCTCAAGTATTTCTTGTTAGGGTTTTACCAGAAACCTTCTTAATATTTATACTACCATTCTCAATCCTCCTTTATAGTCCTTGAATTTAAATTCGTTAAATCTCTTTAATAAATCCTTAAATCTTTCAGTGTCCAGGGAAATCTCGGAGAAAATAAAAGTTCTATTTTTCTGAATATGATATCGTTTACATACACTTATTTTGTCCTTTGATCATCAATACGAACTCAGAAATCCGTTTGGAATACTTTTATATAGAGCCGTCTGATAATATTCCAATTTCCACCAAAAACAATATTCATTGCTTATTTCCTCTTTAATTCTTATAATTAGAAAAATGTTCTTGCGCTTTCCCGAGCGTTCCTTAACCCTTTTACGGAACCATTGGACTTGTAACAGATATCGATTTGGATGACATGAGAATAACCTTCCTCTTTGGAATTTACCATATCTTACTTTCCAGGAGATAGATTATTATAATCTAAGTTGTTAACCAATTGCATTGTTCATGGCATATAAACATTTGAATCCAAATTCATTAAATATTCATTCACTAGAACCACTGTTACACTTATACTCTATTACATAATAAAAGTTTTAATTACTACCAAAATCTGGGTTCTTACACTAAATGCATACCTATTTGCATTGTTATGATACATTGTGTTTCTATTTTGAAACACCATAGGTTGTTGAAACCTTTGTTGCCTTTGACCATTATAATCAACTCTGTTAAATGGTACTTGTCTTTCAACCTTCTTGTATGGTTTTGATCCTTTACGAACCCATACATGATTTCCCTTAATTTCACGACTCTTGTATTTGTAATCAAAGACAGAATGTCCATCTTTGTTACAATATGTGCATTTTAAAGATTATGGTTGAGGAGGAGCTTTTGTAGGTTGCCCTCTTGGTTGAACCTCTTCTCTAAGAGGAGCGTTCCTATCATATCCTAACCCTTCATGGTTATATGATACTTTTGAGTGTACCATTTTGTTTAACATCTCATTGCCTTTAGTAAATCTTTGAACAACTGTTTCAAGATTTGCTTTTTCTCTTTCTAAGGCATCAATCTTGTTGTTAAAGAATCTTGCTTGATTCATAACTTGAGATATGAGCTTGAAATTTTCTTCTTTCACTCTTTTAATTTCTTTTCTTTTAATCAAAGATTTGCGTGATAGCTCATTCTCTTTTTCAAGATTGTTTTCATGAGATTGAGATGTTACACTGTTTCGAACCATTGATTCGTTTTGAATCTTTAATTTCAAAAGATCAACATTAAGTTTACTAATGTTGTCATTGAGTTGTAACTTCTCATTTTCCAACTCTTCAACTTGAAGTACTAAACCCACATTTTATACTTCAAGACTGAGAGCATTGTCCTTGAATTGATTGACTTCACCTTTCAAGAGATGATTTTGGTCACTCAAGAACATAATTTCGCTTTCATTTTGGATCTTTAAATCCATCATCCGAGTGAACTCTTTACTTTGCGTATGATGCATTTCTTCAAGTTTCATTTTCTAGGACCATAATAGATGAAGCCTTTTATCAACATCTTTATATTTGTTGTTGATACCTACTACAAGCTCAATCAAATCATACTTACTCATATCAACTAAATTCAAGTTAGATTCGTCTATTTGAAATTTATTTGAAATATAGTTGAGATTAGCGCTTGCCTCTTTATTTGAAGTGGAGACTTGTGTTGATGTAGCTTCGTCTCCGATAGCCATTAAGCATAGATTGACAACTTTTTCACTAGCTTCCGGAGCTTCTTCATCTTCACTTAAATCCCAACCGTTTTCTGCCACCAGAATTCGTCCTTTTGAAAGATTAGGACATTCTCTTTTAAAATGACCCGGTTGCTTACACTCAAAGCACACTTCTTGAGTTTCCTCCGGATTTTGTTCCTTGTGCTTTGGAGGAGTGTATGTAGGATGATTGTTGACATTGGCATTATTATAGGCATTAGTATTTTGAGTGCCTTTGCCTTTGTTATAGCTCATTGTCGGAAAATTACTCTTGTA
The DNA here is from genome assembly GCA_036435485.1 of Saposhnikovia divaricata. Lineage (NCBI taxonomy): Eukaryota > Viridiplantae > Streptophyta > Magnoliopsida > Apiales > Apiaceae > Saposhnikovia > Saposhnikovia divaricata. The sequence goes on from CM071594.1 coordinate 198,437,758, forward strand.
CTTAGGAGTATAATTTTGAGAGTTATTTGGCCTTCCGTTAGAGTTGAAAACTCTTTGTTGGTTATTTGATTTTAGGAAGTCTTTTCTGTATCTTGAGCTTTGCTTTGAAGCACACGACGAAGTTGTCTCGTTAGTAAAGCAATTTCTCTTTCATCGAGATCTTGGAGTTCTTCATTCAACTCCTCGTCATTTTCATTTTCATCGATTAATATAGCTTTTATTGCCATATTTTTCTTTTTGTCTTCCACTTTGGGAATGACCATATCCGGTATATTATCCTCTTCGTATGCACGAAGGTTTCCGAATAAACTATCAATGTCATAATCATTTAGATTATGCATTTCCTTAGTAGTTGTAACTTTAACCTTCCAACTAGGAGGTAAAGATTTAAGAACTTGCCGGTTCTTTTCACGGGAATACTTCTTTCCGAGATGAGATAATTCATCGATAATACGAGTAAATCTTGTTTCTATATCGATGATATTTTCTCCTTCTTGGAGTTTAAAGTTCTCGTATTCATGGATTAAAGTCTCCATTCGAGAATCTTTTATATCAATGGTTCCTTGTAGGTAACCACTCATTTGTTCCACATTTCTTGTACCGACTTGCAATTATTTACTCTTTTATACTCTTTTTCAGCAAGTGTACTTGTGAGAACCATTTCCGCCTTTGCGGCAGTATTCATCATATTTTCTTCGGCGAGAGTGTATTCACTAACCTTCTTTTCAACAATGACACCGTCGATAGTTTCGGTAGGAATAACAACTCCGTCTTCTATGGCCATCCAAACTTTGACTCCTTGAGATCTAGCATAGATGCGAAACCTCGTTTTCCATGTTGCAAAGTTTGTGCCATCAAATAGAGGAGGGCGAGATCTAGATAGGTCTTCACCACAACCGATGGTATTTAGATACGCCATGTAGGATCACTTTTTGTTGTGCCTGTAGATATGCAAATCACTCAACAAACACGTTAAAAAGCACTGCTCAAATACCAATTGTTAGGTCCCGTATAAGGGTTATATTAAGCTAAAGGGGGGGTTGAATAGTTTAATTACCAATTTAAAAATTATTATGGCGTTTTAAAAATTTATCCCTTTTAAAATTTTTACTAAGTCGTTATCAGTTTACAAGTGCGGAAATAAAAGACAATGGAAGAAAATACCACAAAGAAGATTTTATCCTGGTTCGCGATGGCACAACCCCTAATGGATTCGCTCACCCCTACTCCAGTCCCCGACCGCCTCTCCAGACTCGAGATTTTCCCTTAAAAATACACTCGCTCCTTTAGTAGGCGGAGAAGCCTGTACAAGCCTACAAATATTTATCTTGGAGCGTAACTACCTGTTACCACCTCAAAATAAGTGCAACAAATACAAGACTCGTCTTGGTGCGTAACTACCCGTTACTACCTCAAAGACATTGTAAACCTACACAACTTATCTTAGACAATAACTTCCCGCTATTTCTTCAAAGTTGATGTAGAACCTTTGGTGTAGACTAATGATTCTTGGCTTTTGTCGGCTTGGATCTTAGATGAAAGGTCTTGGGTCTTTCCTCTTCTTAACGGTGCGAAGACTACTAACTCCCCATTAGTACATCTAGGACTTGGGTCTTAGAACGAGAATCACCTCATTACAAAAGTTAGACAACAATATCTATGAAGCAATATGTGGTTAAGCAAGATATATATTAAAGTCGTGCAAAACTAGCGGGTTACTGCGCTAGCCACGAAGGACGATATTATGCGTTAAAATATTATTCAACTCACAAGTGTGACGATGAGAAAGAAAAACTCAACTCGCAAGTGTGAGGATCGTGAAAGAATGCTATTACACGTTAGCTATATCCGTAGTGCAAAAAATAGTAAATAACAACAAGGGTTAAGTCACACGAGTGGAATTGATGCACAAGCGGTATTAGAACGAAACGTTAATACTCAATTAATAATATTAAGTTATATCTTGTGATTTTAACTTCTTTCACGAAGTTTATGTGATACGAAGTATTCCTTTAAAGAATGTCCCACGGAGCACTGTAGATGCTAGTTGGGAATCCGTAAAAATACTTAATCGTACCAACTTTGACATATGTCAAATATGCAAGTCTTTTTAAGCTACTAGGCTTAAGACTTTTAAGATGTATACTTGCTTTGTTTAAAGTCAATGTCAAAGTATAATCTTCTTTTAACTTCTTGCACGAAAAAAGTTTATGGTCACGAAAAATAAAAACTAAGTGCGATAAAACAAGTGGCTAAATTTGTGCTTTAAGAAGCTTAGGTTGAACGAAGTATTCCTTTAAAGAATATCCCACGGAGCACTATAGATGCTAGTTAGGAACCCGTAAGAATACTTAATCGTTTCAACTTTTGACCTATGTCAAAAATAATCTTTCTCTTTTATAAAGAGACCTTTGGAATCTTTAAAATAGATCCAAGAATAGAGATTAAGATGAGGTATAGAAATTTAGAAAAAAAAAAAGATGAGGTATAGAAGTGAAGCACAAATCTCAAATATAAACACAAGACGAAGCTAAAAATTACCAATTTAAGAAGACGCCGGAAAAAGTTCGTCGGAGGTTCGACCGGATTTTGGACGGTGGTCGAACTTTGGGCAGCCCTTCGGGAGGCCGGAAAGTGGTGGTAGATGAGCTAGCTTGGGTGAACAAAGCTTGGTTGGGTGGAACTAATCTTGGTGTATCAAAAACCTTGTATATATGGATATATATTTAGGAGAGAGAAGTTTTTGAGATGAAGTAGATGAAGAGAGTGTTTGAATATTGAGAGAGAGAGAGTCTACTTCAAAAATCCCATCAATTCTATGGCTCTTAGCTTATGTTTGAAATGGTGTGTGGAGGGGGGTATTTATAGATAAGGTTGGGTGGAAGGGATGGTGGAGATTTAAAGTAAAATGAGTGGTTGAGATTGAAAAGGTGTGGATTGATGAGGTGGAAAGTGGTTTGTGTTAGTTGGGAGTGGTTTTGTGTTTTTTCAAGTGGGTTTGGTATTAGAATACCAGCTGTGTTTGAGCTCTATTATATTGTATCGGACTTGTGCCAACTAACGAATTAATACGTAACACTTGCCCGCAAGGGTTGTCTCAGTTGTTTAAAGAGAGGCCATCTCACCTCTTGGTCACAGGTTCGAGTCCCATGGGAGGCGGATTTGTGATTATGCCATCTTGGGGCAGAGCCTGTCACACTTGTGCGGTTTGCCTTGGATCACGTGGTTTGCAGGCTATTGCGTGACCCCATTGGTTTACCCAGAGCGCACCCGAAGGGTAGCGGCTGCGGGTTCCCATGTTAAAAAAAAATACGTAACACGTATCGTTAAATATCCGATAAATACGAAAATACCCAATAAATAAATCTAAAATTATGGAGAACTTAGGAATATTATAAAATGAAATTTTGGAAAGTTTAGTCAATTTTGGTCAAGGTTGACGTGGTCAAACATGGTCAACTGTTGACTAATTGTCTCGATTTTCGTGCTCGGACGAAAATTCTTGAAAAATTACGAAACTTTAACCTTGCATATAAAATAGTATATAAATGATCTATCTCAAGTTTCAAGTCATTCTAGCAAGTGGAAGTATTTTATTTGGATTTAAAATGATTAAATCAGCTTTCAGTTCCGAATAAAATACGATTGGTCTTTTCTTGAAATTGATAAATCTTTTGACCAATATTTTGACTAGAATAAATACTTAGAGTATATTTCCTAATATATAGAATATTTTGAGAGTGTAGGAAATATTTTTGAATAAATAAAGTAATTTTCTCCGAAATATAATATAATTGAGAAGCGGGAGAAAATTTACTTTAAATATTTCTAGCAAGAGAGGAAAATATTTCTGAGAATAAAAAGTCTTTTCTAGGATGAGAAAAATACTTTGAGTGCGTGGGCATAATATTTTTCGAATAAAAACATATTGTTTTTTAGTTTAGCACGAGTTCTCTAAAGAAAAATTAATCTCGAATATCTTTGTTCGAGCTTGTCGCCTTATTAATATCGCAACGGAGATCTAAAAAATATCAAATCTCGATATTTCTTTTTCGATCTTATTGCCTTGGTGTAGAGATATATTCCGTAAAATATTTTTTGATTTTTCAGCAAATTGGAATATCTTTTATATCTAAAATAGGATGATAAATCTTTGATAGAATTGGCCATTTAACTTTTGACCGAATCAATTAAATAAATGATCTAGTGGAGAGGATTCTACGTGTATTTAAATTTTATATTAAATCGTACAAATACCAAAATAAATATTATATCGAAGATATCCTTTCAACATATTGTCCAAAGATCTCTAATTTCACTAATTTGTTGTTCCATTCATCTTTTTGTACCATGACCCGGCCATAGAAAAATGTTAACATGTGTATACTATTTGACAAGTAAATATATTAGTTCTGAGATCATCTCCAATGGTATTAGCTAAAAATAATTGGCTAGATCAGATAAAATATTGATCATATAAAATTTGTTGAACCTGTAAGATGTTGTGCTCCAATGATATATTGACTATAATGTTTGGTTATATTGTAAATATAGCATCTTATTATTATTTCAGTTTGTTATAAATAGAATATATTTTTATAAGGTAATAGTTCATAAAAAATCTTACTTAAAGGCCTTTACAGATTATCTAAATTTTTTTGTGAATTTCTTTTTACATAATCTCTATAAATTTTATTTATGGTATTATTTATTTGATTTTAACTAAAGAATCTTCTCCATTGGAGATGCTCTTAGCGGGACAATATCTATTTTTCTACAATGTATCGACTAGTAATCTTAATCACAAAGATCAATATGATCATACTGTATCGCCCTCCTGGCACCAGTTGGAAGTAAGCGCATTTCAGGCAATGGCAGCTTATGCGTCTGTTTTCACATTTGGTGATGAAGAAGATTTTGGAAGTGATTAAAACTGGGTGAACATACTAAGTACAAAAGTCCGCGTACATATACTGAAACGATTTGCTAAGACAAATTAAGGTATATATCCAAATCATTTCTTTAATTCATTCATTCATTTTTACATAGTCACAGTCCTTGGGGTCTATTTCTTTAGTGTTTTATAATCAAATGGAAGCTAGAAGTAGAGGCTATCATTGTAGATGACAAAGAAATTGTATGTGCCCTTTTTTTTTTTTGTCATTATTATGAAATTAAGCCACTAATTACGACATAAAGAAAATCATTTTGTGTAATTTTACTAAGGAAATAAAATATATATATGTCGGTTAACTACTAAACAAACATAAAAAATAGTTATGAAAGAGAAATATACATTGGTTATATACGTCGTTCTTAGCTAAGTGCAACGTAAAATAACTGATGTAAAAAGTCATTTTTTACTATTGATACCTTATTCTTGAGTTATTCCAGCTCAACTCGTAGATATTCTAATTTTCCATCATGGTCGATCGAGCTCGACCTTATTGTGCCGCTGAAACACTTTCTTGAGCCAATCTCAAATATGTAATACAGTATTACAGTGTGTATTTTACATGTTTATTAGTCGAACTTAATATATCAAGTTTTTTTTACTTCCAATATTTAATTGAAAATTTTGTCAAACTCCAAGTTATCGAATTCTTACCAAGGCGAGTTTTGAGCCTTAGAATTCGTTTTTGTTATGCCCTAATTTGGCATAAGTCCTAAGCAGGCCTAAATGAGATAGAATAATGTTGCATCACACATAATGGGCCTAGGAAAGAAGAACGGGTCATTAAAGTTCATCATCGTAGAAGAATTCATGATATTGTTCGATAGGACGGCATCGCCAGCGATCCCTAAGGGATGGGGTCGCAGTTCACGAGGTCTAGCGAGGCCTAGAGGTCCAGCGTGGCCTAGAGTATATTTATTATGAAGGCATACGGTTAGACCCAGCGAGGTCGCGTGAGTACGATTATCTCCATACATCATGGATCGCCTCGTATGATTAGCCCAGTGAGGTCGCATACGAGGTCATCTAGCCAGTTTCGCCAGTAGCAATGTTTAATTAGAGCATCATGCTAGCAATGGGTAACCTTTTATGGGCCATGGGTCATGAGCAAAAATAAATGGGTAAAATATATTAGCCCAAGGAGGCGTCTAGTGGATTTGGGTAAAGTTGAGCCCATAGAAACCCTAGCCCGTCTAGATAACTTCTTCTCCAAGAGAACTACATATGGCTTAATCCCTATAAATAGGGTACGTAGGGATCTTGTAAAGTGAGAGAAACAGTTCACCACTGAATATCAATAGACAAGATCAGCCACAAACAGTTACCAATCACCTCCGTGTTCTTCGTGTTCTTAGCAAAATATTTGTATTTTGCTCCGTGATTCCAGCAACCTCCAAAATATTGTTATACAATATTCTCCCTATAACATTTGGCGCTAGAAGGAGGGGCTAGTCGTTGAATTGGGAGAACAATGACTAAATCGAACAAGAAGAAAAACGGAGTGGGGGAGACCCCGGGGTCGCACAAGAAAAACAAAGACGACCCTCAGAGGAAGGATTCACCAGAGAGCGAAACGTATGGAGATGGGACCGAGGCTGAGTTCGAGAAGGAAAAAACACCACCCCTTGTCCAGAAGGTGACATTAGAGAGCGAAGTCATGTCTTTTCTAAAGGGGATCGGAGACACAGTGGCATCCGTGCAGGAAAGGATGGCTAAGATGGAGAAGCGGCATGGCTCTAGGGATGTGAAGAGGAATGCAAGAATGAGACCCCAGACCCATGAGGGGGAGGGAAGTAAAGGCCCCACCAAGAAGTTAATAGAAGACTTCGACGATGTAGTAACAGACCAAACGAACCCTTATTGGGACGAAGAGGAAGCTACTAGGGAAGAAAAAGGAGGCTTGCATGGTAAGCCCGCCTCATCTGAAGGACGATCCAGTAAGTGTCTTTGACCGTCTTGGAAAGAAGCTGAATGAGCATGACCTTCGCCTCAAGTTAGAAAGGGTTAACGATGTTAAGGGGGAGGATCTAAAAATAAAAGAAAGGGTTCTTATCGACCAGTGTCTCCACTTCGAGATCGTGAGCGGTCATATCGTCGCGATGACAGACCCCCCTCTCACAGAGAGCGTGAGCAGTCCCATCGTCGCGATGACAGACCCCCATCTCCTCGAGACCATGAGCGATCCCGACATCGCGAGGAGGATCTTAAAAAGAAGGATCGCAAAAACGATCAGGAGGAGTCTAGTGCCCCTAAAAAGACTCAATCTCATCATGGAAGTACTGGAGAGAAGGGAAAGGAAGACAAGGAGGCCAAAATTGGGGACTACAAGTTGGAAGAGCTAAAAAAGGCCTTGGATGCGATAAATAATGAGAAAGGGATTTTTAGCACTAATGGGCTCATCTTCGCCCTTCACCCATGAAATTCGAACTGCTCCACTTCCTGCAGTGTTTCGAGGCCATCATTCTGATATGACCTATAATGGCAATACTGATCCAGCAGAGTTTGTGATTCGATTCAATAATGATATGGATGTTTATCAGGTCTCGCAACTAGCGAGGTGTAGACTTTTTGCGGCCACGCTGAGGGGAAGTGCTCAGCAGTGGTTTTCAAAGCTCGGGGCCCTAGTAACTATTGATTCTTGGGATCAGTTTGTAGACATCTTTATCAAGCAGTTCCAATCCTCGATGCTTTATGCACCCCTTGTGTCCACTTTGGCTAATATTAAGCAAAGAGAAGGAGAGAGCCTGCAAAAGTATTTTAAAAGATTCAATGCCGAAGTCCATAAAGTGCGAGGAGCAAATGACGAGGCTGTGAAGAATTTTCTCATTGCTGGGTTACGAGAAGGAACCAAGCTTTGGAAGAAATTGCAAGCATCCACACCCAGTACACTCGCTGAATTATACAAAGAGGCAGAACCTTTTCAGCGGGTTGAGAAATCAATGGAAGAGTTGAGAAAGAGCAAAGGAGAAAGTAGTGGAAGCAAGAGTAAGGGAGTAAAGAGGAAAGATTCTCGGAGTCCCAGGCGAAGACAAGATCGTAGTCCAAGCCCAAAAAGAAGGGACCGCGATCCCCCGAGGTGTTCCCCACCCCAGGCTCGCCCAGCTAGAGATGAAGACAAATTCACTCCCCTGGTCGCCTCCGTTGATCATATTTATGCAGTCAATGCTGATAAGGGGGTGTTCACAAAACCTCTTGCCATGGGTGCACAAGGAACCTGGAATAGAAAGAAATATTGCGATTTTCATGAATAGACGGGGCATGATACTGCAGATTGCTGGCACCTTAAAGATCAAATTGATCGTTTAATTCGAGAAGGAAAGTTAACAGAGTGGGCAGTCCGGGAATTAAAGAAACATCAAGGGAACTCTGGCAAACCAGGATTGGGATACACCAATGTCCCTCCTGTCGGACAGAATGTGTCGCCTCGCAAGGAGAGGGAAGAACGAGGCGGTAGCATCCATGTGATCATAGGAGGACCTCATATTGGAGGAGACAGTAACAAGGCCAGAGAGAGGTATGCTCGCGAGGCTAGAGAGCGACCCCTTACTAATGTCCATCACCTAAAAGAGAGGCCCCCAAAGCTCTTTAAAGGGGAGGATACAAATATTATGTTCACAGAAGAAGATGCGAAGTGAGTCCACCATCCTCATTCTGATGCTTTGGTAGTTCGAGTTCGCATTGGATCTCAGAATGTATATAGAGTCTTAGTGGACAACGGAAGCGCTGTGAATGTGTTAATGTATGATGTCTATAAGAAGATGGGATATGTGGACAAGGACCTTATTCCTACAGTGGGGCATCTTTATGGATTCACCGGAGCTTCGGTTAGTGTGAAAGGCCTCATCAAGCTTCCTATTACTTTAGGGGACGAGCCCTGCATCACCACCCAAGTTGCAGATTTCATGGTCGTAGATCAACCATTGGCTTATAATGCTATAGTAGGAAGACTAATTTTGAAGGAAACGAGGGTGGTCACTTTTATTTACCACCTCTCGATGAAGTTCCCCACCCCGCAGGGCGTGGGTTGCATTAGAGGAATTCAGCATGAATCTCGGGAGTGCTACAACAGGGCCCTTAAGTCAGCAGAAAAGGGAAGCAGCTCTGTGATAGATACAATGGAGTGCGAGGAGGAAGAAAGAGCTCGCAAAGATGTCTCGCGACCCCCGGTTGGGTGTAATATAATATCTATCGAAGAGCTGCCGGAGGATTACTTCGACAATTTAGGTATACAAGTAGAGCCAGTGCCAGGGGCTATTATGAGGTAGGCTTCGCATCCAGTATTGGTTCTTCAAGAAGGAATTGTTGAAGAGGCTAGTGATGACGAGGAAAGTCCAGAGCAAGCCGTTGTGCGAGCCCGTAAGGGGAAATGGGTTCGCAAGGAGAGATCAACATTGGAGGATTTACCTAATGGAATTACTCGAGAAACAACAGTCGTAACTGAACATGGCCATGTCGGTGTAACTCCTGTGACAGGAGGAACAAGGCAAGAGGAAGCAGAGTCTAGCAGGGCTCGCGAGGTTGAAATTTATTTAGATCCTCGCATCACCGAGCATGAGGAGCGAGCCGGAGCTTCTGAAGACACAGTTTCTATTCTTGTTGATGCCAAGGATTCTACTAAAGTGCTAAGGGTCGGGTCGCAGCTAAACCCTGACCTTAGGGGGAGGCTCGTGGAATTTCTTAAAGCTAATTTGGATGTATTTGCATGGTCTCATGAGGATATGATTGGCATAGACCCTAAGGTGATGTGCCACAGGCTTAATATAGACCCCAGTAAAAAAGGGGTGAGGAAGAAGAGGGGACCAATAAGTGGAGAGCGAGCCGAGGCTCTCAAAGAAGAAGTAGACAGGCTCCTTGAGGTCGGGCTCGTTAGGGAATCATTCTACCCTGATTGGCTCGCGAACCCTGTCCTAGTGAAGAAACCGAATGGCAAGTGGAGAACCTGTGTAGATTTCACTGATCTCAACAAGCACTACCCCAAGGACAGTTTCCCACTCCCAAGGATTGATCAGCTGGTAGATGTGACAGCGGGGCATGCGCTCCTAAGCTTCATGGATGCTTATTCTGGGTATAATCAAATACCTATGTACGGACCCGATCAGGAGCACACCTCGTTCATCACGGATAGAGGCCTCTACTGTTACATTGGGATGCCCTTCGGTCTCCTTAATGCCGGGGCCACCTATCAAAGGCTCGTCAACATGATGTTTGAGAGGCAAATTGGGAAGACAATGGAGGTCTATGTTGATGACATGCTCGTGAAGTCTAAGGAGGTCAGGGATCATATATCCCACCTCGCAGAAATGTTTGACATACTAAGGAAGTACAGGATGAAGCTTAACCCCCAGAAGTGTGTTTTCGGGGTGGAATCAGGAAAATTCTTGGGGTTCATTGTAAACCACAGAGGAATTGAGGCCAATCCAGCCACGATAAAGGCCCTAATGGAAATGAGATCACCTAGAAATGTCAAAGAGGTTCAAAGTCTAACTGGAAGGATAGCAGCCCTCAATCCATTTGTTTCTAAATCATCAGACAAGTGTCATGAGTTCTTCAAAGCAATTAAGAAGGTGGGCAAAAATTTTGAATGGACCCCTGAATGCGAGAAGGCTTTCCAAAAAATAAAGAAACACTTAGGCTCGTCGCCTCTGCTTTCTAAGCCTAAGGAAGGAGAAGTCCTCATCGTTTACCTGGCTGTCTCAGAGCATGTGGTCAGTGCTGTCCTCGTTCGAGAGGAGGAGAAAGCTCAATACCCTGTCTATTATGTAAATAAGAGGCTGTTAGACGCGGAGACTCGTTACACCAACATGGAAAAGCTAGCTTACGCTTTGATATTGGCTTCGAGGAAGTTGAGGCCCTATTTTCAGGCACACAGCATTCAGGTTCGTACTGCCTACCCTTTGAGGCAAGTGATGCATAAGCCCGAGGCCTCGGGAAGACTATTAAAGTGGACGATAGAGCTGAGTCAGTTCGATATTGAGTAGAAGCCTCGAGGTGCAATAAAGGGGCAAGCCTTAGCAGATTTTATATTGGAATTCCCTTCCCAATCTGAGGAAGATGCCTGGGCATTAATAGCGATCCCAGAGGTAACAGACCCCGAGGTCAAAAATGAGAATTCAACTTCGTGGTGGGAACTATATGTTGATGGGGCGTCTAATAAAGAAGGAGCTGGGGCCGGGATCGAGCTTGTCACCCCTGAGGGTCGCAAGTTAAGCAGTGCCGTTCACTTCGCATTTGAAGCTTCCAACAATGCAGCAGAATATGAGGCCCTGATCATTGGTCTCAAACTAGCATTGGAAATGAAGGTGGAGAACCTTACAGCCTACAGTGATTCTATGTTGGTGGCATATCAACTTTATTGTGGCTGGCAAGCTAGGGGTGAACAGATCGAGCTATATCTGCGATGTGCACAGAGGCTGATCAAGAAGTTTAACGAAGTCAAAGTGGTTCACATAAGAAGGGAGAAGAATCAGGGAGCCGATGCCCTTGCCAAATTAGGCTCGCGTCGCGAGGCCACTCTACTTGGGATCATTCCGTTGGAAATTCAAAGTAAACCCAGTGTTCCGGAGGAATTTGTTCTGGAACTAGCAAGCCAGGGGTCGACATGGATGACCCCTATATGGGAGTATGTCAAGAAGGCAGTTCTACCTTAAGAAAATAAAGAAGCGAGGAAAGTCAAATATCAGGCAGCTCGCTATGTGATTTATGATGGGGTGCTATATCGAAGAGGGTTCAATACACCACTGTTGAGGTGTGTAGATGGAGAAGAGTGCAATTACATCCTAAGGGAGGTCCATAAAGGAATATGTGGCAATCACTCGGGGGTTAGTTCTCTAGCTCAAAAAATCTTACGACAAGGGTATTTCTGGCCTACATTGAAAAGAGATGCTTTTGAATTCGCTAGAAGGTGTGATAAATGTCAGATAAACGCCAATTTCAGTAATGCTCCAGTAGCGAACCTCACCTCGATAATGAGCCCCTGGCCCTTCGCTATGTGGGGGATCGATTTTATTGGTGAACTCCCCAAAGCCAAAGGAGGAGTCAAATATGCAGTCGTGGCCGTGGACTACTTCACCAAGTGGGCCGAAGCTGAGCCCCTCGCTACCATCACGGCCAAAAAATTGAAGGACTTTGTGTACAGGGCTATTGTGTGTCGCTATGGAATCCCATATTAGCTCATATCCTATAATGGGAAACAATTTGACAGTAAGGAAATGAAAGAGTTTTGTGAAAATTTAGGTATAAACAAAAGTTTCTCTACAGTGAGCCATCCACAAACGTATGGTCAAACCGAGGCCATTAACAAAACAATTAAACATACCGTGAAGGCTAAATTGGAGGAGAGCAAGGGCAGTTGGCCTGAGGAGTTACCAAGGGTCTTGTGGTCATACAACACGACGCCAAGGTCTACCACCGGAGAGACCCCATTTTCTTTGACTTATGGATGCGAGGCCATGATGCCTGTTGAGGTGGGCTCGGGCTCGTTCAGGCGAGAGCATTACAACTCTGAAGCAAATGAGGTCAATCATAGGCTATATTTAGACATGATTCAGGAATCAAGGGAGGAAGCTCAATTAAGGCTCGCAGCTTATCAAAGAATAGCTGCAAGGTATTATAATGGGAAGGTTCGTGTTCCGCATCTTCGCGTGGGGGACTTGGTGCTTAGGAGAATGATGCCTAACACCAAGGTCTCAACTCATGGAGTCTTTGGAGCCAATTGGGAGGGGCCCTATAAAATATATGCCATTATCAATGAGGGGACTTATTATCTAACAGATATGGATGATAAGGTCGTACCTCGAGCTTGGAATGCAGAACATTTAAAGAAATACTATCAGTAGAGGCCTCGCCCCTGGTAGTCTCTATTGTTAGTCACAGAGGCATGCCTGAATACATCTAATAACAAGCCTAAGTATGTGTAATGCTATGCATTACCTACATGACCTCTTAACTGAGGGAACCTCTAGTTGTAGAGTTTCTATTTGTTCTGTACTTGTAATAGGCATCAAATTCTAGTTGTGTTACTGTAATTATAACGTCAAGAATAATGCTTGAAAGAAGTTCCAAGGTTCATGCCTCAAGGAAGGAGATAAAGACTGCCAAATAATCACAGTTGGGATTTGAAGAAATGAAGAATTTGCCTAAGTACCAATTCGAGAAGTACATTTGTCTATTCGAGAAGTCTAGCATTCGAGAAGTCAGAGATTCGATATCTCAGAAGACAATATTCGATATCTCTGTATACACTGTTCGATATCTCATTCGATATCTCAGATATTCGATATGTCTATTACTCTATTCGAGAACTCGTGGAGTCAACAAGTCAAAGCATCATTCGAGTTCTCTGAGAGTCAACAAGTCAATGATCTATTCGATATCTCAAGGACTAAAGAAGCTATTCGACATCTCAGGGATTCAATATGTCAAAATGCTCTATTTGATATCTCAAGGAGTCCCAGAGAAAAGAACTATTCGAGAAGTGATTCGATATGTCAATATAACACTATTCGAGAACTCAGAGTTATCGATTAAGTCAATTCGAGTTCTCGAATTAATCAATTAGCCACTTCTCGAATACATTCTTGGAGACAAAATACTGAAGAATTGTACAAGTCAGAAACCTGCAACAAGCCAAGACGTTTTATTTGACTATGTACTATAAAGCAGATTGGAAAGCCTACAAAGAAGCTTGGAGAGATAAGACAAAGGGACAAGGAGCTAAAGAAGTGGATCTGAACAGGCTTTGCAAAGTCAAATCTGTAGCCGTTTGGACTCTTACTCAAATGAGATAGATATGCTGAAAAGTAGTTTGTTTTACCTACCTTATTTGTAGTAAGTAGGTGTATCCATGTCTATAAGGATACAGCCTCACTTCCTTAGCTAAGGGTGATAAGTTTTTCAAGATACATCACAAGAAATATCTCTCTAAGAAAAACGAAGTTGAGAATACTACCATTTGTATTCACAGATTGTAGCAAAATCTTTATCTAATAAAATATTAGATTAAAGTGATATTGTGTTGTGTTTGTCTTTGTTATCTGTACTTACATATCTCACACATTCAACACATATCTTGCTGCAAAGATTCAAGAACAAAGAAAAGTTCAAGAATCCATTCACCCTGAAAGGCAGAGTGTATAAACTTGTAACACTATAACTAATGTAACTCAAACTAAAGGAAAAGATACTTAACCAGAAGACAATCAAGAACAGGAAGTCACAAGAAATCAACACTAAATGAAGACAAGGTAATTGATACAATTAAACATGCTAACTATGATCAAGCCAAGAAGAAATCATTGAGAGAAGTTCAAGTTAAAGTTGTTCATGCCTCAGTGATTTGATAAATCAAGAATCAAGATCATAACTATCAGTATCAACAAGACCAATTGATTTCAAGTGAAGAAGAAGGAAAGCAAATATTGGAAAGCCAAGTTATTCAGTGAATATGGTAATTTATTCAAGAAGCAGAAACACTATCAAGACTAGTCACTTATGAACCAGACCAGTGCATCAAGTGTCAGGACATTGATAGCAAGTTTATGTCAGTAATAAAGAACCATGTTCAAGAGCTTGTTGAAGAATAAAGAAGACATGAAGATATCACAAGTTCAAGATGTGCATTGAAGTTTCAAGTTGAAGACCAGAATATTTTCTAAGTACTAAATGTTCTGGATGGCTAAGTAGAAATTCTCAAGTAGAAGTTCTACTTAGGAATTTCGAGATAGCCAAGTAGAAGTTCCACTTAGGAATTTCGAGATAGCCAAGTAGAAATTCTCAAGTAGAAGTTCTACTTAGGTGCAGCTTCAACATGACACATGGCATCTTCTGATTGGCAGATTTCCAAGCTTTCAAGATAAGGCAAGAATTATGTGGACATCATTGGGCCACGTACATCTTAGTCTTTGAAGACTACAGGACATAGATTACATGTAGTATAAATAGAAGTACTTGTGTAATGTTTTAGTTAGTGAGCAATTCTAGAGAAAAACACAAGAGAAAAAGAGAGAGTGCATTCACAGAGCTTAGTATCATTCACTTCTCTCTCAACTTCTGTTATACTTTGTAATGAATGTTGTAGCAACCCTTTCAAGTTATATATAAAGAAATATATTCCTTGAATCTGTGTGTTCATTTATTGCATCGTTTTTATTGCCTCTCATATTCGAAAAGTTGTATTCACCCCCCCCTCTACAACACATTTGGACCTAACAATTGGTATCAGAGCTATATGTTTAACATACAAAACATAGATCCTTGTGTTGAGTAGAAGAATCGTGAGTTTTCATTTTTCAGATCTACTTTTCATTTTCTCGAAAAGTGTGTTTTAATTCGTTGGTAGTGAAAACTCATCTGAAAAATTATTTAAATACTCCAGGTGTGATTATTTAGCTTGGGTGTATTTTAATTAATTTTTGTGAATTTATCTGGGTTAGTTCATATTTGGTGTTCTTGAGTGTTCATCATCTGTTCTTATCAAAGAATACAACCCAACAACTTTTTGATCTCCTTTTCAACAGTAAAAGAATAAAAAGGTGGTTTTTGGACTTGTTGATTTATTTTATTCGGCCGAAAGTAAAAGACATACTCAGTACCTAGCATGTGGGTTAGGTGGGTTTGGTGAGTAAAGCATTCAAAGTCAAAAAGTGTTAAAGTGATAATATTGTTTATTCAATATTTAAAGAAATCTGCAGAAAAATTATTCTAAGGCAAAAATTTCTACATAGAAGTTCTACTTGAGAATTTCTACATAGAATTTCGACTTGGACAATTTCTACTTGGTGATTTCGACTTGAGCAAAATTTCTACTTAGAGAAATTTCGACTTAGGCAAAAGTTCTACATAAATATTCTACATAGCCTAGTCTTGGGTACTTAGAAATTTTTAGTGACCAGAATTGAGATGGCTCCTAAAAATGCATTCAAGATCCCAATGTTCAACAAAGATCACTATGAAGAATGGGTTTTCAGAATGAGACTATATCTAGAGACTATTAACCCTGAATATCTGGAAGTCCTTGACAAGGGTAAATTTGTCCCAATGGCAGTTATTCCTTCACATACGGAAGGAGGAGTGGTTATACCACCCCGGTCTGAGCCCAAAAAGGCAGCGGACTTTTCGGATGCTGATAAAGAGCAAATAGCTTTGGATACTGCTGTACGACAAACCTTGATGGAATCTCTTGATCATGAAATGTTCAACATAGTCAAAGGTCTGACTACAGCGAAGAAGATTTGGGACAAGATAGAAGTTGTCATGGAAGGATCTGCAGAGGTCAGAAGCAACAAAACACTCATACTCAAGATGGAGTATGACACCTTTAGAATAAGGAAAGGAGAAGGCATAACAGATGTCTACCTACGATTCAGTCAGTTGGTATTGGATTTGAGTCTGAGAGGTGTGACTCTCCCCATGGTTGAAACAAATACGAGATATCTGAGGAACCAGCCAAAAAGCATTGAGCATAGGGTCTACGCAATCAGAGAAACCAGAGATTTGCATACAACTTCTCTGGAAGAGTATTATGGAATATTAAAGACCTATGAGCTGGAAACGCTTCAAGATCAAGCATGGGACAATGATTCAAAGTCAAAAGAAAGTGCATCAGGATTAGTTGCTGATGAGGAAGAGTCTAAGAAGGCAATGGTTGCAGCAAAGCCTAAATCATCACTTGCACCACATCAAGTTGATAATGATGACGAGTGCGCATCTGACAGTGATGATGACTACTACACCCAAGAAGAGCTGGACAACATGGACGATAGTGTCGTGGCATACATGGCAAGGAAGTTCAGCAACATGAGATTTAGAAAAAGCAACCGACCGCAGAGAAAATCTTCATCTTATTATCGGGCTGCTAAGGGTGGTGGTAGTTCGTCAGGCTACAAAGGAAAAGGCAAGAATACCAGCTACAAATCTCCTTTGGATTTCAAAATGAAGTTCAAATGCTATAATTGTGGTGAAGCTGGACACTTTGCCTCGGACTGCAAAAAGCCTAAACAGACTTATCCAAAAGAAACATTTGAAGCTCTCAAAAGCAACTATGAAGCACTGTTGAAGGAAAGACATGGAAAACGAGCTTTATTGGTGACAGAAGGAAGAGCTTGGGATGATTCAGATGAGGAAGATGTTACTCAAGTAGCAAACTTTGCGCTCATGGCTGAGACATCAGAGGAACCAGAGGTACCAGTTCTGACTCTTAAAGTAGAAATGTCTATTGATGATTATAAAGAACAGAACGGGGCTCTTAGTGAAGAGATCTATATGTTGTGCAAAAGCCTAGACTCTTCTCAAAAGGAACAGAAAACACTTGTTGCCAAATGCAGAATGCTGGAGGCAAAAGTGGAAGAGCTAGAGGCTGCTTGCACTGTAGACACTTCTCTAAGAGACTTTATTAAATCTCTGGAACACAAGCTCGTCCTTAAGGAAGAAGTAGAAGCATGTCTTAGGAACAATCTAGCTGAGTTAGAAACAAAATGCGAAGCTTACAAACTAGCTGCTAGTAAAGTGTATGTAGATAATGACACATTTAAGAAGATAACTGGAGTAGGTATAGGGCTTGATTATTCTGACCTTCCCAAGAAAGAAGGAAAGAGACCTATTGACCCTAGTTCCAGTGACCTTAAACAGGAAACACCTAGAATTCTTAAATCGGCTGTCAAACCTATTTACAAGCATCTTGTTCCTAGAATAGAAGAAGAAGAGACTGAATTGATAGCTAGATATGAGATTGAGATGGAAGATCGCCAGAGAGAACAACCTGTAACTCCTATTAAACAAGTGAAAATCAATTTCCCTAGAGATGAATCTAGACTGGGATTAGGAGCTAAGGCTGTTAAACAACAAGGAAAGAAAGAAAAAGGCATAAAAGAGGTTAAGGCTGAACGAATAAAGAAAGCATGTTATCATTGTAAATCTACTGAACATCTTTCTTATGCATGCAAAGCTAACATGAATGTTCCTGCTGCACATGCCATGCCTACCACACATACAATGAATAATCTGCATCAGAATCATGCACAGTGTGGTCAACCTAACTGTATGCCATGCACTTTTAATATCATGCAAACTTTTGTGCATTTAATGAATGCATCTAGCCAGTCATGCTCAAATACTGTTGCTAGTTCAAATATCAAGAAAAAGTATGGTAGAGCCAAGACTGTCAGTCCTCCTAAAGTTAGGAGTGACAAACCTTCTCCTAAGACTGACAAATCTGTCAAGTCTGAGAAAGGAAAGGAGATAGTCGAAAGCTCTAGTAATGTGAAGAAAAGTGCATCTCCTGTTGTTAAATCTGTTGATTCTCGATCTTATCGAAAAGCCGGGCCCAATCAAAGTTGGGTTCCGAAGAATGTCTAATCAATCTGTCATTGCAGGGCATTAAGCAGAATAGAAATAAAGTTATATGGGTGCTAGACAGTGGAGCATCGAGGCATATGACTGGAAACAAGTCCCTGCTTACAGAGTTGGTTATGAAGGCTGGCCCTTATGTTACCTTTGGAGATGACAGCATAGGTGTGACTAAGGGATATGGCAAACTGAAAACTGGCAATGTCATCATTGAAGATATTTCCTATGTTGAGGGACTAAAGCACAATCTGTTGAGTATAAGTCAATTCTGTGACAAAGGTTACGAAATTGTCTTCAACAAGAAAGGTGTCTCAATCACTCACATCAAGGAAGGCTCACTAGCTTTAAGAGGAGTTCGAAAGGCAGATCTTTTTGTTGCAGATATGGATTCAGCAAATCAGGATGAGGTCACCTGTTTCTACAGCAAAGCCTCGGATGATGAAAGCTGGTTATGGCACAAAAAGCTATCTCACTTAAACTTCAAAACGATGAATGCTCTCGCAAGGCGAGAATTGGTGAGAGATCTACCTCAAATGGAGTTCGCTCCGAAAGGACTCTGTGAAGCTTGTGAAATGGGAAAGTCGAAGCGAGCATCGCATAAAAGCAAAGAAATTTCTAGTATTACTGAGCCTCTACAACTTCTTCATATGGATTTGTTTGGCCCAGTGAATGTCCTATCTTTGTCTAGGAAAAGATATGCTTTGGTAATCGTGGATGACTTCTCCAAGTATACATGGGTATTGTTCGCAATGACAAAAGACGAAGTACCTTTCTTAATCATTGATCACATCACTCAAATTGAGAATGTTTCAACACTTACTGTGAAGACGATTAGATCAGACAATGGCACTGAATTCAAAAACGCAGTGCTAAATGACTTCTGTGTATCTAAGGGAATACGTCGTCAGTATTCAGCCCCGAGAACTCCACAGCAAAATGGAGTAGTTGAAAGGAAGAATAGAACTCTGGTTGAAGCAGCAAGAACTTTGTTGTATGATTCAAAACTTCCTTTGTATTTCTGGGCCGAAGCAGTGAGTACCGCTTGTTACACTCAAAATAGAACCTTGATCATAAAAGATAAAGAAAAGACACCATGTGAGCTAATGAACAACAGAAGACCAACAATCAAATACTTTCATGTCTTCGGAGCAAAATGCTATGTGCTTATAGATGATGAAAATCTAGGCAAGTTTGCAGCAAAAGCTCGTGAAGGAATCTTTGTTGGTTACTCTACAGACGTGGTGGCAGCTTATAGAGTGTTCTTAGTGAATGATCGAAAAGTGACTGAAAGTTACAACGTCAGATTCGACGATACCAAACTCTCATCAATTTCAAGAGATTCTAGTGAACCTGAGTCCCTAAAATTTCAGAATCTGGACTTAGAAGATCTTGAAGATGAACCTGAGTTGGTTGTTCCATTAAATGTTCCAAGCGTACATGAAGAACCTGAGTCTAGTGAACAAGCTAATTCTACAAGATCAGGAGAGACTTCTTCAGTACCAACCGGCAACAACTCAGGGGGAGTAAATAGCAGCTCAAGAACTACTGTTCAAGGCTCGAGTCGAGTTGACTCTAGTTCTGTAGGAGCTGGCACTAACTCAGGGGGAGTTAGTGAAAATAATCAAAGTAGTCAGCACCCCATCTCAGAAAGTCAAGCTGAATCATCTAGACAATTTCCAGGTGAACGAGTATGGAATAGAGACCATCCGTTTGAGTTAATTATTGGTGATCCAGATGCTGGTGTGACTACTAGAAGAACTGCAAGAGCTGACATGGCTAATATCTCCTTATATTCTGGGTTCTTATCCAAGCTTGAACCTAAAGAAATAGAAGAAGCTCTTGGCGATGCTGATTGGGTGATTGCAATGCAAGAGGAACTCAATCAGTTTGAAAGGCAGAAAGTTTGGAAACTGGTACCCCGACCAAAGAACAAATCCGTAATTGGAGCTAGGTGGGTATTCAGAAATAAACTGGATGAAAACGGACTTGTAACACGAAACAAGGCTCGTTTGGTTGCAAAAGGTTATTCTCAGCGAGAAGGGATTGATTATGATGAAACCTATGCACCAGTTGCAAGACTTGAGGCAGTCAGGATGTTCTTGGCATTTGCAGCACATAAGAACTTCAAGGTATTCCAGATGGACGTGAAAAGTGCCTTCCTGAACGGAGAGTTAGAAGAAGAAGTGTATCTGGAACAGCCGCCCGGCTTCGTTGATCCAGAACATGCAGATTTTGTGTATCTACTCTTCAAATCTGTCTATGGCCTCAGGCAATCCCCAAGGCGATGGTATGAAACCCTATCTCTATTCTTAATTGAAAATGGTTTTGTTAGGGGAGTAATTGATAAAACATTGTTCTATAAAGTTGTGAGAAATGACTTAATACTTGTTCAAGTATATGTGGACGATATTATTTTTGGGTCATCAAATGAGCGCTTGTGCGAGAAATTTGCCAAGCTAATGCAGGAAAAATATGAGATGAGCATGATGGGAGAGCTGTCCTTCTTCCTTGGATTACAGATCAGTCAGAGAAAAGATGGTATCTTTATCTGTCAATCCAAGTACGTCAGAGATTTACTCAAGAAGTATAATCTAGAAGATGCATCAGCAGCTAAGACTCCTATGGCAACAGCCACGAAGCTTGATGAAGACAAATCAGGTAAATCAGTTGACATCACAAGCTATCGAGGTATGATTGGCTCACTCCTCTATTTAACTGCAAGTAGACCAGATATAATGTTCGCAACTTGTTTATGTGCAAGGTTCCAAGCGGATCCTAGAGAATCACATCTCGTAGCCGTCAAAAGAATTTTTAGGTATCTCAAGGGCACACCAAATCTAGGGATTTGGTACCCAAGAGATACAGGTTTTAATCTTATTGGCTATTCGGATTCAGACTATGCAGGTTGCAGGATTGATAGGAAAAGCACATCTGGTGCTTGCCAATTTCTTGGCAGAAGATTGGTGTCCTGGCAAAGTAAAAAACAACATACAGTATCTACTTCTACTGCTGAAGCTGAGTACATTGCTGCTGGAAGCTGTGTAGCTCAAATACTGTGGATGAGGAACCAATTGAAGGATTATGGCATGGAGCACAAGAAAATTCCAATCATGTGTGACAACACAAGTGCCATTGCCATAACCAACAATCCTGTAGATCACTCAAGAACCAAGCATATTGACATCAGGTATCATTTCATAAGAGAACATGTCGAGGAGGGGACTGTGGAGCTACATTTTGTGCCCACAATGCAACAAATTGCAGATATATTCACCAAACCTCTTGATGAAGTAACATTCAATAGGTTGGTTGGTGAATTGGGAATGCTTAACACAAGTTAGTAAAGCCTTCTATCTGTAAAATCCATGTTTATGTTTGTATGTGCAAGCTAATCAATCATTATGTGCTTAGACTTTAATATGCCTAATTAATGATTGTTATAGGTTGCATATAGTGTGATTTTGCATGAATTCATTGTGTTTTAAGTGTCTTTTATAGCACAAATCTGTGAATTTATGCTTGTTAGATTGCATGATCATAGGGGGAGTTAAATTCATAATAGTCTAAATATTGCATGATTTTTAGATGAATTTACCTGTGTTTTTCATGTAATTAGAGGCCTTAGAATTATCAAGGAATGTTTTAATTATGTCATATATTAAAATCCTTGAATTGATATTTATATTAATTTGGCAAAATTAATTGTTGAGTTTTTCAAAGAAAAATTGTCAAATTATTCTAAATATCTTCAAAATTTCGAGTTAGTCTCTATCTCGAAACTCATGTAGAAATTCGACTTGAATTTCGACTTGAGCTTCCAGGGTGAAGTTTTGAAAATTCTAAGTCTGGGAAGAATTTCGAGTTAGTACCTATCTCGAAATTCATCTCGAAATTCGACTTAGAGTTCGAGTTCGAGTTACCAGTGTGCCTAGTTCTATCTTCAAAATATTCGAGATAAAGTCTATCTCGAATTTTATCTCTAAGGTTGAGATGAGGTTTCCATTAAGGGAATATTTTGAAAAGAACTGAGAATTAACTTCGAGTTAGTCTATCTCGAACTTTATCTCGAAGTTCGACTTGATGTTCGAGATAGAGTTCTTAGTCTATCTCGAAACTCAACTCGAATTTCGACTTGGTGTTCGAGATAGAGTTCTCAGTTAAGCTAAAGGGAATTTTTCGAGTTACACTCCTAACTCGAAACATATCTTGAATTACCCTGGACTTTTTGATTCAAGGAAGTATTTTGGAAAGAATTTGAGATTAACTTCGAGTTAATTTCTATCTCGAGCTTTATCTCGAAGTTCGACTTGATGTTCGAGATAGAGTACTTAGTCTATCTCGAAACTCAACTCGAATTTCGACTTGATGTTCGAGATAGACTCTAACTTGAAAAGTATCTTGAATTTTCTGTTTTTCCAAGTTTACTACAAATCAATAATGTTCAAGATAGTATTTCCCTATAGTTTCTGCTGTAATTTTGGTTAGTGCTTCTTTGTGCATAATTGTTCGAGTTAACTTCTATCTCGAACTTTATCTCGAAGTTCGACTTGATGTTCGAGATAGAAAAGTTCGAGATAGAAAAGTTCGAGATAGAGTTCGACTTTGATGTCCCCTGTATGGACTTAGTACTTTTCACATTTTTTTAACAGGGACATTTTTGTCATTCCACATTAATGTCTATATATACTTCTCTAACTCGATCTATTCTTTCACTTTTACCTAATTGAGTTTTACAGCCGCCCCATATACATACAGGCGATTTTGACTTACAACCACTGATTCGTGATCTTTGTGACTAATCTCATACGGACAACGAATTACTGCCCGATTTTTGACTGCCATTATCTGAGTGACCAGTAATATCTGAGTTTGTGTGTTTGTGAATTTGTTCTTCTTTCTCGACATATATATACATACGTATATACACACACCGTTTAACAGTCATATACACACGATTTCACTGGTGTGTACACACATAACTTCACTGATTTCACTAGTATCAGATTCTGTTAATTGGTTGTTGATTTTCGCCTCTCACAGTGATAATTATCTATAACCCGTAGTTTAATCTTTCAAAAGTGACTTTTGGTCTTTTTGTTAAATTAAAAGGGATATAACTGATAATTCCTAAATTAATTGTTTTTCAAAATAAAAATAAAAATTCACATCTTTTAAAAGAAAAACATTTAATCAAAATGGCTCACCAATTTTCACTTGCTAAAAACAATTTTTACAATATTTCTACGGAAATTGGTGATCAACTCCCGCGGTTTAAGTTTTGGATACGATTTCTCAATTTGTATTCCAAAGCTAGCCAAGCTTTTACTGCTAAACCTACACTAGTACATGATGCTTTACAGCAATTATGGACTAGTGCGGTTACTTTTGGGAGTAAATCAACCCCCTACGGTTTCAGGTTTACCTTAGCGGGTCAGGAATATGAGGTGACAGAACAAATTGTCAACAGAGTTCTAGGATTCCCCATTAAAGATACCTATGATCCAGAACCTACTGCTGCAGAACGCCTCAGATTCTTTGAAGAAATTGGATGTTATCCTACAAAAGGCCCAATCACGGGAAATATCCAAAAGCAATTCTTCCATGCGGAATGGAATTACTTTTTCGAGGCCATCACAAGATGTTTTCGGGCACGCGAAAAAGACTTTCATCAAATTCCGATTCCCATGCAAACCTTTGCAGTAGCCCTAGCAAGAGAACTGGATATAAACTATGGACGTATAGTTCTCTCTGAGATAGTGGCCTCAATGGGATCCCTTGCAAGCAGAGACCTCTCTTCCACTGATGTCGTCTGCTGGTTTCCTCGGTTTCTTCAAATGCTAATCAATGACTTAATACCGAAGGATGCTCTTGCTATTCGACAGGGATTTGCCAGAAGCCCCACATCTGAATCACTAGGGATGGGCACTAAGTCACTTGCAACTATTGCAAATCAGGATAAACATCAAGGTAAGCCAATGTCTACTCCTGAAAATATACAAATGTGGCTTAGATATGATGCAGGAGTTACCAATTTGGAGGCATCATCACAAGTCTCATCACATGCTCAAAATCCATCTGTTCATGCTGAGGCATTTGATGAGATTCCGGATGAGGAAAGCGATGATGCACAAGGTAAGCAATCAGGTAATCTCTCTATGCATACTATTCATTCCTCCTCCTACGTTTCTGATTCCGCGACCCATGAGACTGCTAACCCGCAGGATCTATCCCAGGGTAAGAGCCATATTTCTGACTCTGAGTCTGATACACATTCCTATTCTTTATCACCCCTGTTAACGGAAGTCAGAAAACCAGCACGTATAATTATACAAGACGATGAGGAGAATGAACCCGAAGAGCAACAACTTTTTCGCAAGAAAGCCAAACTTTTCCACGCTGCTACTTCACAACCACAGTCAAACCCTAGCGTGTCACACGCAACCACTCCACCTCACGCGAGTGGTTCACCCCTTGAACATTCTGCACATAGGGACTTTGATTTTGGTCAAGATGATGTGCCTCTTGATGATACTGTTGCTTCAAGAGGACATGAAGTATTAAGAACTTCAGCCGTACCTTCACCGGTACGTACTGATGCTGCAAAGAGGATCGGTTCTGATGTCGTACAAGGACACTTTGCAGCCTCTCAGACTGAGATTCCAACTCAGGAACAAACAGAATTTGATCCCATAACTGTCAACAACATTTCTTATCAAGCTTCTGCAGGTACTGCTTCATTTTTAGGATCAGTCATTGAAGACATACACGAGCGTGAGACAGGGAGTGTGTGTGAGAGGTTAGGGAGAGAGGGACCTTCATTTTTAAGGCCCGAAACCGAGCGCCAAATACCAACAGAACGCGTATTAGAGCGAGGTCACCTAAACCAAACACCGTCCCTTAATACAGAAAATTTTGATACTCGTATGACTTCAATGGAGAATAAAATGGAGCAGTTCGGGCAGTCGATGGGGCAGTTGGGGATTAATGTTGGAAACAATCAACGGGCTCTAGACGACTACGCAGCAAGAATGGCAAGTCAAGCTACAGCTTTTGATGATTTGACAAATAAGGTCAATGACTTGGGCCATGCTGGTGGTGTCTTGGGGAGCACTCTCAATGAGAGGATGGGGGCATTGGAGTCTACAATGCATACAATGATTGTGGAGATCAGTAGAATGATGTTCGCAGTCAGGAGTTTTGTGCCCCCGGAGTGCTTCGAGTCGGAACAACCTCCCCCCGATGCTGGAGCAGGTGGTGCAGGTGGTGCTAGTGGAGCGGGAGCCTCTGGTTCTGGTTTTGGAGGTTCCTATGCAGCTGGTGGATCTGAAGACCATGGTGGAGCTCAGGATAACTCACCTAAGGGGGAGAGTGGAAAGGAGACGAGACAGCAGGCAGTTCACATCGAAGAAATTGAAGAACCCGCTGATCTTGTTAAGGAACCAGAAATTGAGCCTGCTGTTGCTGAAGAGGCTCTGAGGAGGAGAAAGGGTAAGGCAATAATGGTTGAAGAAGATGAACCAGTTATTGACCTGAGTCATCAGGACAAAGTACAGGAGGTACTAGACTCAGATTCTGATATGGAAGACGTACCTTTCGCACATGCTGTAAAGCGATCTTTGAAGGAACAAGGTGGAGGTGCTGGTATGTCTTTCGGAATGCCTGAAGAAGATCCTATTGATGAAGAAACCCTGCAGTCTCAACAGTTAGCCTTGGAACAAGCTCAGTTCCATAAAATGAAGATGATGCAAGAACATGCTGCGTTCCTAGAACAGAAGGTGGAGCTACAAGGGAAGCAGTATGAGTATGAGCTTGCAAGGCTAGCCAATCCTCAAGTTGATCTGGACAAAAGAAGGATAGGGCAGAAATGGGATGAAGCAAGGAAGATAATGATGGGACCATGTGCAAAAGGAGTTCATAACAAGAATGCAGATGATCTGTTCTACAACTTGAATTTGCAGAATCCAATGACTGGGGACTATATAAATGCTTTGAAGAGATTAATTTCTAAAGTCAGGGTTGGATACAATGCAAATCTTAAGGAGTGGCAGGTTATCTTGTCTTTGGTAGAAGGAGTCCCAACATCTTTCCTATTTGTGGATGACCAATTCATAATGAGAAGATCTGCGTCAGAGTTGTTTTTGCTAGCGACTAAAATTCAGTACTCTCAATCTGAGGAGCTAAGCATTCTGTACAGGGATCAGTTAATGCAGCTAGCAGAGGACAAGGGTCCAGAATTCTCAGCTTATCCAAATTTTGTCCGGATGGTGGTTCAAGGAAAAATGAAGAGGGTGAGCATGGAGGAAAAGGACTTAATGGAACTTTCAGTGGAATCTCTTAAAGCAGTATGTAGACAAATGATGGGTAAGGGATTCGCCTCTGAGCTTAAAGATAAATCCGTGAGGATCATTGAAAGAGTCATATTCTTGAAGAGCAATGAGGTGTGGAAGTGTGATGTCATTGCTCCAAACCCTCTCGACAACGTGAAGATTGAGCCGGAGCTGATAGAACAGAAATGGAATATTCTTCAAGCAATGAAGAATGTAGATGAAGCTTTGACTCTTCCTTCTGGAGAACTGGAACAAGGAGAAATAAGGGAGGCAGTTGGCGTTCCAGGGAAAGATAGTGTATACTGGATACACTCTTATGCTGATGATACAGCTGATGCCTTAGCATACATAGATGCAGACCAGAAACAAACACTCTTGCATATGAGTAGACAATGGCTGCTACAGACTCAAGATGCTGCATTTCTAGAGAAAGTGTTATATGTGTTCAAATGGGGCGAAGTGGAAGACAAGTTTGTTGAAGAAAAGCAGAGACTCGTGAGTTACCTGTCTGAAGTAGTGGTGGAAAAGAAGCAAATGGAGCGAGATGCGGCTAGTGTCCACAATACTAACCGTGTTAAGGGCTACCCCAAGATGATCTATTGTCAGTTTAAAGCTGATAAAACTCATTGGAAATCTCAGCTCATCATGAAGAACTTTGAGGATATTCCAAAGATCAGGACTACTCAGGAGGTGGACAAACTCAGAAGGCTTTTCAAACATCCTTATCCAGAGCCCAAGAACCCTCTAGAAATGGAAGCTGTAAGTCTGTTGAATACTAGGTGGAAGCAGCTTAAAGATCCAGTATACAAGAAAGAAAAGCAGCAGAAGGAGAAGCTCAAAAGGCAGAAAGAAGAGAGAGACCAAGCTGCTGAAGCTAGAAAGAGGAAACGGAATTAGGGTTAAAGGTCAGAGTGGTGTGAACTTGAAGTTGGAAAAACTTCATGTCTTTCGGTTGCTTTAACTCACTTGAGGAAAATTCACCTAAGAGTGAATCCAATAAGGTGATATAAGTTTGACTAGAAGGTATGAAATAATCCAGGTGATAGGAATCATTCAAATGATCTTTAATTCGAGGTTCGAATTCTGTTTCTAGTTTTTATGTTCATTGTATTGTTTTCAAGTTCTTTTCAATTGTATATTATTCAAGACTGTAATGTTAATTATCTTTTCTCGTCTCATTGTTTAGTTGAGTTATCCTTCATTAATTTGAATGTCATTGTTAGACAATCAAATTGGGGGAGATTGAAAGGCAGAGTGTATAAACTTGTAACACTATAACTAATGTAACTCAAACTAAAGGAAAAGATACTTAACCAGAAGACAATCAAGAACAGGAAGTCACAAGAAATCAACACTAAATGAAGACAAGGTAATTGATACAATTAAACATGCTAACTATGATCAAGCCAAGAAGAAATCATTGAGAGAAGTTCAAGTTAAAGTTGTTCATGCCTCAGTGATTTGATAAATCAAGAATCAAGATCATAACTATCAGTATCAACAAGACCAATTGATTTCAAGTGAAGAAGAAGGAAAGCAAATATTGGAAAGCCAAGTTATTCAGTGAATATGGTAATTTATTCAAGAAGCAGAAACACTATCAAGACTAGTCACTTATGAACCAGACCAGTGCATCAAGTGTCAGGACATTGATAGCAAGTTTATGTCAGTAATAAAGAACCATGTTCAAGAGCTTGTTGAAGAATAAAGAAGACATGAAGATATCACAAGTTCAAGATGTGCATTGAAGTTTCAAGTTGAAGACCAGAATATTTTCTAAGTACTAAATGTTCTGGATGGCTAAGTAGAAATTCTCAAGTAGAAGTTCTACTTAGGAATTTCGAGATAGCCAAGTAGAAGTTCCACTTAGGAATTTCGAGATAGCCAAGTAGAAATTCTCAAGTAGAAGTTCTACTTAGGTGCAGCTTCAACATGACACATGGCATCTTCTGATTGGCAGATTTCCAAGCTTTCAAGATAAGGCAAGAATTATGTGGACATCATTGGGCCACGTACATCTTAGTCTTTGAAGACTACAGGACATAGATTACATGTAGTATAAATAGAAGTACTTGTGTAATGTTTTAGTTAGTGAGCAATTCTAGAGAAAAACACAAGAGAAAAAGAGAGAGTGCATTCACAGAGCTTAGTATCATTCACTTCTCTCTCAACTTCTGTTATACTTTGTAATGAATGTTGTAGCAACCCTTTCAAGTTATATATAAAGAAATATATTCCTTGAATCTGTGTGTTCATTTATTGCATCGTTTTTATTGCCTCTCATATTCGAAAAGTTGTATTCACCCCCCCCTCTACAACACATTTGGACCTAACACACCCCCCCTCTGTATTCTTTTACTGTATTCAATACTCAACAAGTGGTATCAGAGCAGGCTGTTTAATCTAAACAGAAAATGATCATGAGTTCGAATACACCAAAGACTACAGGTACGGTGAAGGTCCCTAAGTTCGACAAAGAGAATTACAACCTCTGGAAAATAAAAATGTTGTTGTTCATCAAAGCTGCCAATCCTCTCTACCCTGACATCCTCAAGAATGGTCCATTTGTACCACAACAAGAAATTGCTGAATCTACAGTGGGCACAATAGTCATTCCTAGATCATATGTTGCAAAAGAACCATCCAAATGGACTGACTCAGAGAAGGAAAAGGTTGCCCTAGACAGTCATCTCATGTTGCTGATCATAGACTCCATGGATATGTCGATGTTTGCTAATATAGCATCATGCACATCAGCCAAGGACATGTGGAACCACATCGAGGTGTTATGTGAAGGGACAGAGGAAGTAAGAGAAAATAGGAAACAGATACTGGTCACACAGTATGAAGCTTTCATGGCACAGTCCAAAGAAAGTATTACTGATATGTTTGAGAGATTTCACAAGCTGGTGACTGAGCTTCAAATGAATGGGAAGGTTTACAGCACTAAGGAATTAAACATGAAGTTTCTACTATCTGCACCAAACCATCTAGAGCAAAGGGTCATATTTCTAAGAGAAAGAGATTTGAACAAAGTCACATATGATGTACTCTATGGGGTTTTAAAAACTCATGAGCTTGAGTTGCTTCAGAAGAGGGCTATCCAAGCCAACCAAGGCAGAATGATAAATACATCCTGTGCCTTGATTGTCAACAAATCCGTTCAAGACCTGGAGGCATCTACAAGTCAACTGAGAATAGAAGAGATAGTAGATGATGAAGAGACTGAAGAAGAAGTGACTGAACCTGTTGATGAAAAGGAAGAAGATGAGTTCTATACTCTTGAAGAGTTGGATACCATGGAAAACACTTCATATGCTTTTATGGCTAGAAAATTCCCAAACATCAGATTTAAGAGGAATCAGCCCTTCAATTCTAGATCTCAAAATCATTCATTCAACAAGAGCAAGGCACCTGTGAAAGCAAACAAAAACAAATTCAAAACCAGCTATGTGGATAGGTCATCTGTGAGATGTTATAGATGCAATGACCTAGGGCATTTTGCCAGTGAATGCAAGAAGCCTAAGAAGAAGTATAAGGAGTTTCATGAGCTTGAAGCTAAGTATGAGGCTCTGCTAAAGAAGCATGCACCAGGTAAGCCCTACATAGCTGAAGGGAAGTGTTGGGATGATTCTGATAGTGATGGAGAAGAACAAGAATTCTGCAACTATGCCTTGATGGCCAACTCCAAGGAAGAACCATCTGAATCAGACTCTCAGGTACCATCCCTCACTACTATAGACATGTCTGTTTCTG
The DNA here is from genome assembly GCA_036435485.1 of Saposhnikovia divaricata. NCBI lineage: Eukaryota > Viridiplantae > Streptophyta > Magnoliopsida > Apiales > Apiaceae > Saposhnikovia > Saposhnikovia divaricata. Next base: position 198,468,136 of record CM071594.1, read on the forward strand.
AATACAAATCTATGGTTGAACAACTATTTGTTGAGATGTTTAATATTCATACTAGTATGACTGCTGCTAATGAAGAGATTGCTAAACTGTCTACTAGGAATGAATTGTTAAACAAAAGAAATGAGGAACTAGAACTAACTGCTATGCAAATAGAAAACCTTAAACAAGAAATCGAATATCTAAAGAATAAGGTTCTATGTGCTAGTCAAGTTGAGAAAGATCTTAGGGATGAACTAGCTGAAAATGAATTTAAATTGAAAACATTCAAGAATTCCTCTAGTCTATTGCAGTCCTACCATGAGAAAAATCTAGCAAGACCTAAGGCTGCTATTGGACTTGATTATGACACTCTCAAGCAGAGGAAAGGCTATGCAGTCATTGAAGATGACATTGTTGTTCAAGAGGAAGTGCCTCAGGTTTTGAAAAAGGCTGAGACCCCAATATTTAAAACACCAACACTTGAGATTGATGAGGATGCCTTACTCATTAAGCAAATGTTGGATGATGAAGATAAGGCACAATCAAATGAACAACAAGCATCCTCTAAGAGTGAGAATGTCAAAACCAAAGCCAATGAGTCAGTAGGAGGTAAACCTAGACTTGAGAAATTTGTGAAGTTTGTTTCAGCTGGGAATAATGAGTTTGAGAAGAAAGTGGCTAAAAAGAAACAAAACAGGAATGGAAAAATAGGGATTAACAAGGACAACAACTATGCTTATGTGCCCAATGCCCCTAGGAAAGTTTGTCAAAATTTTTTTAGCACTAATCATTTAACTCATGCATGTAAGAAACCATCTGGTAGTGTTGCTAAACCGTTCTATGATTGCTCTGTGCCTTTAAGACATAGAGACTCTCCTTTCTGTGATAAATTTGATTGTATGCCATGTAACATGAATGTAATGACTAGTTGCTTTAATTTGAGAAGACAATTCATGGAAGGATGCATCAGTCACAATGTTCACACACACTACACAAGAACAAAGTCTTCAAGTCCTCCTAAAGTTAGGAAGGTGCCTCTGTCACCTAAGTCTAAGAACCCTGATTCTAAGACTTCTAACAGTGACAAGAAGACTAACATCAAGAAAATTGATAAGCATGCTGTTTATGATAAGACTGTCGCTAAGCCACATGGACCCAAACTTGTTTGGGTACCAAAGGAGAAGTAATACCTTTGTGTTTGCAGGGCAAAGAAAGTGAAAGAAAGGTCATGTGGATTTTGGACAGTGGATGCTCAAACCATATGACTGGTGATATGGCCCTGCTATCACAGTATGAGGAGAAGGCTGGCCCAATGGTTGCTTTTGGAGATGACAGCATTGACAACACACTGGGATATGGCAAGTTGGAAATTGGAAATGTCATCATTGAAAATGTAGCACTGGTCAAGGGACTCAAGCACAATCTACTGAGTGTTGGTCAATTTACTGATAGAGGCTTCAAAGTGAATTTTGACAAAGATGAATGTTTGATCACCCACAAAAAGACTGGTGACTTTGCTCTATCTGGAGTAAGGAAAGGAAGCCTGTTTGTAGCCAATTTGAACTCAGCAAACAAGGACAAAATCTGTTGCTTTTATTCAAAAGCATCAAATGAAGATAGTTGGCTGTGGCATAAGAAGCTATCACACTTGAACTTCAAAGACATTAATTCTCTAGTCAAAAGAGAGTTAGTAAGAGGCATGCCCACACTTGAATTCTGTCAAGAAGGAGTGTGTGAGGCTTGTCAAAAGGGAAAAATGAAAAGATCAAGCCACAAGTCAAAGACAGTGACATCAATAACCAAGCCCCTACAACTGATTCATATGGACTTGTTTGGGCCTGCCAATATTATGTCACTAGGAAGGAAAAAGTATGCTCTGGTGATGGTTGATGATTTCACAAGGTATACATGGGTAGAATTTCTGGCATCAAAAGATGAGGCTCCCCAAGTAATCATTGAGCATATAAAGAAAATTGACAAGGAAGCAAAGGCCAACAATGCAAGTGTGATTGCATTAAGGAGTGATAATGGAACAGAGTTCAGAAATGCCATGCTTGAAGCATTCTGCAAAGAAAATGGTATTTCTCAACAATTCTCAGCTCCAAGGACTCCACAACAAAATGGAGTTGTTGAAAGAAAGAATAGAACTCTGATTGAGGCTGCTAGAACAATGTTACTTGATGCATAGATGCCTACATGTTTTTGGGCTGAGGCTATGAGCACTGCATGCTATATCCAAAACAGAACCCTCATCAACAAAAACACTGGAAAGACACCTTACAACTTGATGACTGGAAAGAAGCCCACCCTAAAGTATGTTCATACTTTTGGAAGCAAATGCTTTGTGTTAAAAGACAACTCAGAATATGTTGGAAAGTTTGATGCAAAAGCATTTGAAGGAATTTTTCTTGGCTACTCTATGGAAAGAATTGCATACAAAGTTTATGTCATCACTCAAAAGAAAGTTATGGAAAGCACAGATGTGACATTTGATGACAGCAAACTACCTGGATTAGAAGAAGCCAATGATGAAGATAAAGATCCTTTGAAGTTTGACAATCTAGATAATTCTGATGAGGAGATTGAAACTAAATTTGAGCCCACAATTCAACAAACTCAAGTGAATGAAGAACCTGTGTCAACTAACAATGAAGAAACAAGCATCCAAGACACACCTGTGATTAGTGGAAACTTCACAGGGGGAGGAAATGTAAATGATCATGATCTGGATGATGAAGCAACATCAAGGCTGAGAAATCAATCTGAACATACAAGGAAATGGGATAGATCACATACTGCAGATCAGATAATTGGAGATCCAAATACAGGAGTGAGGACATGGAGAGCAACTCTAAATGAAAGTCTCTATGGTTGCTTTCTATCCCAAGTTGAGCCTAAGAAACTTGAAGATGCATTGTTGGATCCTGATTGGATAATTGCTATGCAAGAGGAGCTAAACCAATTTGAAAGAAGCAAAGTATGGGAACTTGTACCTGCACCAAAGGATAGAACCATTGTTGGAACAAAATGGGTTCTAAGGAATAAGATGGATGAAAATGGTGTAGTCATAAGAAACAAAGCAAGGTTGGTTGCAAAAGGATACTCCCAACAGGAGGGCATTGACTATGATGAGACTTTTGCCCCTGTTGCCAGACTAGAGGCCATCAGAATTTTCTTGGCATTTGCTGCACATTCTAATTTCAAGGTCTATCAAATGGATGTCAAGAGTGCATTTCTGAATGGGGAGTTGGAAGAAGAAGTATATGTGGAACAGCCACCTGGCTTTGAGGATCCACGATTCCCTCACTTTGTCTACAGATTGCTTAAAGCATTGTATGGACTTAAGCAAGCTCCTAGGGCATGGTATGACACATTGTCACAATTTCTGCTTGAGAATCAATTCACTAGAGGCACACTAGACAAGACACTGTTTTACAAGAAACATGGTGATGATATTATCTTAGTTCAAATCTATGTGGATGATATCATATTTGGCTCTACAAATGAGAAGCTGTGTGAGAAATTCTCTAAGCTCATGCAGAGCAGATATGAGATGAGTATGATGGGAGAATTAACATTCTTTCTTGGGCTGCAAGTGAGTCAAAGGAAGGATGGCATTTTTATAAGTCAAACCAAATACATCAAGGATCTATTGAAGAAATTTGACTTAGAAGAATGCTCACCTGCAAAGACACCCATGGCCACTGCCACCAAGTTAGATGAAGATGGTAAGGGCAAGAAGGTAGATATCTCAATCTACAGAGGCATGGTTGGTTCTCTACTCTACCTCACTGCTAGTAGGCCAGACATCATGTTTGCAACATGCTTGTGTGCAAGGTTTCAATCAAATCCAAAGGAATCACATATGATAGCAATAAAAAGGATTTTCAGATATCTGAAGGGCACACCAAACTTGGGGTTATAGTATCCTAAGGACACAGGGTTCAATCTGGTTGGTTATTCTGATGCTGATTATGCTGGATGCAGAGTGGATAGGAAAAGCACCTCAGGTAGCTGCCAGTTTCTTGGACAAAGGTTAGTCTCTTGGTACAGCAAGAAACAACAATCTATGTCAACTTCCACAGCTGAAGCTGAGTACATAGCTGCTGGAAGTTGCTGTGCTCAAGTGCTTTGGATCAGAAACCAACTTAGAGATTATGGACTTGTGTTGGAAAGAATTCCAATCATGTGTGACAACATAAGTGCAATCTCTATAGTTTCCAATCCTGTCAATCATTCTAGGACAAAGCACATTGACATCAGATATCACTTCATAAGGGAGCATGCAACTAATTGAACCATTGAGTTACATTATGTTCCCACAGAGAAACAACTAGCTGACATATTCACTAAGCCATTAGATGAAGCCACCTTCACAAGGTTGGTTAGTGAGATTGGAATGCTGAATTCTTCAAATTCTGGCTGAGTGAATATATCAACTAGATTGTTGCAACAGTAAATACTTACTTTATCGAATGCTCAATATTTTTAAAGTAAGTATTGGCTGGATTATGATTTATAAATATTCCAAAATGCTGCACATGTTGAAAATCATACATCTTTAGCTTGAAATTTCTGTGAAATTTTGAGAGAATCACTATTTAATTTAGTAGAATATTCTTCAGTGAATATTTCTGGTAAATTTTAAAAGATAGTGAAAATTGAATTTTATGAGTGAAAAGTATAGTTCGATAAGTCAGACTTCTCGAATGGTTCATTGTTTTGTCATGGCTCGAGTTCTCGAATAGGCCTATCAAGAACCCTCCTGAGTTCTCGAATAGTGTCTTTTTGAGAAATCGAATAGCACACTTTGAGTTCTCGAATAGAGTATTTTAGTTCTCTAATGATGGAGTTCTCGAATACTGTATTTGAGTTATCGAATCATTTGAAGAGGCTGATTTTTCGCTGACACTTAATCGCTTTTTGGATTTATATTCAAAATTTCATTTCACTCATAAAAACATATTTTATTTAGCTTAGAATTATTTTCTGAGTTAAATAACTGCCAGCAGTGAGTTATAAACTGCTTGAGATATCGAATAAGCCTTTCTTGACTTATCGAATTGTTGTTTTATACTTCTCGAATGACTGACTTGTCGATACAAAACTTATATCTAATCGACAACTCAAGTCACTCACATATATACAATTCCATAACTGTTCAAATCATTTCATTCGATTTCTCATGCAGCTAAAGTTCCAAAACCTCTGTAAACCCTAACGTCAAAAGCTAAATTTCTTCTTCAACCTTCATTCTCTTCTCATCTCTCTGTGTAACAATGGCAAATACCCAACTCACAATTCCTACCCACACCAATTTCATAGCAATAACCAACGATGTTGAAGCACCCAATGCAAACTTTAAGTGCTTCGTTCGATGGATGGCTGAATCATACATCAAGGATGCACTCTCAGCCAACCCAACTCTGTATCTAGAATTACTAGAACAGTTTTGGAGAACTGCTACTGTGGAGGTCGTGGCCCTAGAGAATGCAATAACTTCATACGTAATCTATTGCAAGATTCAGGACAAGGAAATCACCATCACTACTGAAAATATGAATCAAGCACTGGGGTTATAACAAAGAGTGTATGACAGTCAAGCAACTGATCAGGAATTGGAAGATTTCTTTGATTTTATCAACTACTCAGATAGAATCAAGCTTGGAAATTTGAATAGGAAGTACTTGAGGAAGGAATGGAGCTATGTCTTTGCCACTCTTCTTCAAGTCTTCACAGCAAGGAAGTCCAGCTTTGATCAAATCAGCACACCTGTTCAACAAATAGGATATGCTCTGGCATATGGGAGAAAGATTGATGTTGGTTTGATCATAATGCAAGAATTGTATGGGAGACTTGGTAAGAACTCAGCCAAGAGAGGTAATGAAATTTTCTTCCCTCGCTTTATTCAATCTGTACTTAATTTCATAGATGTTAAATTGATTGAATTGCCTGGGTTAGACAAAAATAGAATAGGCTATCCGAAATCCATGACCAAACTCATTTTTGGTAGCTTGGAGACTAGGAATGATGTGGATGTAAGGCTCAAAATAACTCCCCTTATGGAGAGTTTATTTAGGTCTTACCCCCATAACATGCCAATATGTGCCTCAAAATCTGAGTTAGCTAGGCCCAAGCATGTAGAACAAAATGCTAACCCAGGGCCTGCTAACCAACCCTCTCAGCCAAACACTTTACCAAACACAGAGACAACTGCATCATCCTCTCAAAAGGGTGATGTTAGTAAAAAGAAGAGAAAACAGGTTACTTCTGAACCTCTAAAAATCTTAACTGAAGCAGCCTTGGCTGTAGAATTAGGCATAGCAAGTGAGGAACCTGAGTCACCCTTACCAAGGCCAAAGAAGAAGAAGAAGTCTAAAACCACCTCTTCAGTCACCCAAATGGCTGAAGTTGTAAAATCAGAGGCAAACAGCTCACTAGGTGTACCCTCTCAACAGGGTGCATCTATAGAATCAAGCATTCTCCCCAATGCACCTACTTGTACAGAGTCAGCACATGGGAGTGATAAGGCTGGCACAACACTGAGTGGAGAGCACATCACAATTGAAACTCCCTCTATCTCTCAGGGGGAGTTGCCAAAATCTAATCTACAACACACTTCTCTTCCAGAATCTACCACTCATATTTCTTTGGAGCCTACAACTCAAGCAATTGAGGGGCAAGGCATTGATCATCAAGAATTCTTTTCTCTTGATGAGCCAATGGATTCAAGTGACTTGGTGCATGACACCTTGCTCACCACCCAGGTACCACATTTAGATGGTCAGGGAATGCATGCTGGGGCATCTCCTAATGACACCATCACAAACACAGAGGATTCACTAGTTTTAACTAGAGACTCTGTGCCTGTGTCAACTACTGTTGTAACTCATCCCACTTCTGTGGAGACAACAGTAGCAGAGTCTTTTCATCCGGTTACAGAAGTTGCATCTGTAACTGAGGAGTCTAGCTTGCCTAGCTCTAGCTCTCACTTTTTGTCCCAATGGCTGAAGCCTGTGCAACATGACAGTGCTTCAGGATCAGGATCTATTCCACCACAAATGTCCATTGAAGCTCTCCAAAGCTATGTTGTGGATCAGATTCCTGAGTTTGTCAAAATAGCCCAGAACCTTGTCACCTCCAACATCTCAAACCCAGATTATGAAGCCATCCTACTATGCCATAGGGATGATGTGGAGATGTAGAAGGCCAAGATTATTGATGATGCTGAGAGAGATGGCAATGTAGATGCCTGCATGCAAGGAAAGTATGATGTAACTCTCAGTGAAGCACTTCAATATCTTAGAGAGGAATACATCACTTCACTGGGTTCAAATGCAAAATCCCTGTCCCCTAGTGAAGTGTATGAAGCTGTCAATGACTCCTACAAGGGTTTTCTCAAGGCTGCACACTATCTTGGCAAGGGAGTCAAAACTGAAGTCAACAAGGTGAGTGACAAGACAGCCACTTCAGTAGAAGAGATAAAGAGGGCCTTTGATGCCAAATTTCCTCAACTAGACAGTGTGGTCAAAGATATCAGACACTGCAACACCACCTGCACCAAGATGGATAATAGTCTAGCTCTCCTTAAAGATACAGTCACAGGTCTAGGAAGCAAATTTCAAATTTTATCTGATCAGACTACAGATGCCAATGCCATGCTTAGGACACTCTTTGCAAATCAATATGGAGACAAGCTGGTAACTGAGGTTCCTGTGCATGAGCTGTCTAGATTTGAAGTGTAGAGACTTAAAGAACAATCCCTATCTGGCTTCAAATCTAATGCATTATTCAGTAAGGTAGATGCACTTGAAAAGGAGGTAGCTACTCTCACTCAGTCCAATGCTCATCTTACAGACAAGGTACAAACTCTAACTGAGTAGTTGAACACTCAAGCCACCACCACAGCTGATGTTCTTCTGCATCAACAATCCATGTTGTCTGCAATGATGAAGCACATGGGTCTCCCTCTACATGAAGAATCTTCAACCCCGAAGGTCAATAATACAGCCTCTGTGCCTGACAACAAGCCTAAGGGGGAGAAGAGGACATCAAGGAACTCAAATACAAAGGGGGAGAAACCACCAGTAAAGGGCATCAAAATCACTGAAGGTGCTCATCAAAGAACTTCAAAATCTCTAATTCATGTGCCTGGCAAAGGAAAAGACAAAATTGATGAGCCTCCTACTTCTCTGCCAGTTGTCACTCTACCAACTGTGCACATCACTACTTCAAGTGGTCAAAAGCAAACTATCACAACCACAGTGGTTGCAGGGAGTATGCCATCGATAAACCTTCACTCTCCATATCTAAAAGTGCCAAGCCTATAGAGTGAAGGTGGTCACTGAGGCCAAGCTACAAGAAATTGCAAACTCAAATGTTTATCATGATGATGCATTCTTGGAGTTTCTGAAAGCCTCAAGAGAACAGGCTGGTGACACTCAATTGTATCTAAGGAGCTTGAAGGATCAGATCGATTACTTCACTGTGGTACCTAGAAAAGTTGATAGCTCATGGTTCAAGGAAGTAATGATGGTAGCAAAATCCAGAATCGGGCATCTAACCTACAAAACTCTACATGCCTTGAAACATTCAGAGATAGATGCACTGATAGAGCTCATAGAGAAGAGGAATGTAAATGAAAACAATAAGAGTCTGTATGATGACTTGAGGAATGGCCAACCTTCAAGGCTGCCAGAAGTGATTAAGAAGCCATGGACCATCATCTATCAGTCTGGCACCAGAATTGAAGAGATTAAACAATTGGTCATTCCCAATGATCTCACCTCTCGAAATCACAGACTCATTATTGCCATCATTGATCTACTGCAAAAGAAGAAGGGGACAAGTACTGCTGAAGAGATAGAGACACTTCATATTCTCAGATCATACATTGCAACTGGTGTAATTCCAGAAATGGCCAAGCCAAGGAGGAATAAGGATGATGAAGATGAAGACAAGAGTGATGGGAGGAGAAGTCATCACAGGAGTGATAAGGGGAATGAGGATAAGAAGAAGAAGAAAGACAACAAGGATAAGAAGAATGATGACCAAGGCAAAGTCTATGAGAGGAAGAATAGAAAACAGCAAGCCTTAGGCATTGCTAGCAGTAATCTCACCACAACACAAGACTCTAAGTCTAGGGTGAATGCTATTAGTAATGACCTACCAAAATCTAATCCCATGGCTTCTGCAACTGTTTTACCACCTCAAGAAGAGAAGAAGATTCAAGTCAAGAAACCATCTGTACATTTCAAAAAGCATACTGCTAATGGAATACTACAATGGTCCACAAACAAAGGTCACATGCTACTGCCAGGCAACCATGTCAAAAGGATCAAATTCAAACAAGCTGCAAGGAAACCAAAGCTATCCAAGTCAAGGACTCTGACAATCTATCCAGGCTTAAAACTCCAACCACTAGATGAAGATTTTGATGAAGACAAACTGCAATTCTTACAAGCTCAAAGAATCTATCATGTTGCCATTGTTGATGAAGTATACTGATGGAAGGGAGGAGAAATTCAAACAAGGAGGATGTCAACACTGGGGCAAACTACATGACATAGAAAGAATCATTGCATTGTTGAGCTCAGAAGATAAAGTGGAAAGAGTATGGAAGCTGGAGCTAATTGATTTTGTGAAGATGAAGAGAGATCATAAGGAGAAAATCAGAAAAGAGTGTCTTGAGAAATGGCTAGCAAGGGAGAAAGAAATTGAGAGACTGGAGATTGAAGCAGAAAAGCTAAGGGTAAAGGGATTGTGTAGAGTTCAGTTTAACCCCTATGTGGTGAAGTATAGGAGGAGAAATTGGAATCAGATCCACATCAGAATGAATCTACTCAACCACTATCCTACAAGCATTCTGAATTCAGTACTTGAAGATTTCAAAGACTCAATTTTGCTTGAAGAATTGGATGCTAAGGCAGAAATAATAAAAGCTATGGATGATAATACAAGGAAGGAGAAAGAAAGAAGACAGAAAGCATATGATGATTTGCAAGCCAAAGCTATGGAAAGGGGAACAAATGACAATGGCTAGTACTTCATCATAGGCTGTAAGATTACTCACCCTATAGTTCTATCCACATTGCTAATCAAAATTCATACATGTACTGTCAAGTTTTATCTTTATGTATGTTAAGCTTGTTATCAGACATGAAATTGTGACTAAGGGTCTTACTCACAATTTGGGGGAGATTGTTAGTCACAGAGGCATGCCTGAATACATCTAATAACAAGCCTAAGTATGTGTAATGCTATGCATTACCTACATGACCTCTTAACTGAGGGAACCTCTAGTTGTAGAGTTTCTATTTGTTCTGTACTTGTAATAGGCATCAAATTCTAGTTGTGTTACTGTAATTATAAAGTCAAGAATAATGCTTGAAAGAAGTTCCAAGGTTCATGCCTCAAGCAAGGAGATAAAGACTGCCAAATAATCACAGTTGGGATTTGAAGAAATGAAGAATTTGCCTAAGTACCAATTCGAGAAGTACATTTGTCTATTCGAGAAGTCTAGCATTCGAAAAGTCAGAGATTCGATATCTCAGAAGACACTATTCGATATCTCTGAATACACTGTTCGATATCTCAGAGATTCGATATGTCTATTACTCTATTCGAGAACTCATGGAGTCAACAAGTCAAAGCATCATTCGAGTTCTCTGAGAGTCAACAAGTCAATGATCTATTCGATATCTCAAGGACTAAAGAAGCTATTCGACATCACAGGGATTCAATATGTCAAAATGCTCTATTCGATATCTCAATATAACACTATTCGAGAACTCAGAGTTATGTCAATATAACACTATTCGAGAACTCAGAGTTATCGATTAAGTCAATTCGAGTTCTCGAATTAATCACTTAGCCACTTCTCGAATACATTCTTGGAGACAAAATACTGAAGAATTGTACAAGTCAGAAACCTGCAACAAGCCAAGACGCTTTATTTGACTATGTACTATAAAGCAGATTGGAAAGCCTACAAAGAAGCTTGGAGAGATAAGACAAAGGGACAAGGAGCTAAAGAAGTGGATCTGAACAGGCTTTGCAAAGTCAAATCTGTAGCCGTTTGGACTCTTACTCAAATGAGATAGACATGCTGAAAAGTAGTTTGTTTTACCTACCTTATTTGTAGTAAGTAGGTGTATCCATGTCTATAAGGATACAGCCTCACTTCCTTAGCTAAGGGTGATAAGTTTTTCAAGATACATCACAAGAAATATCTCTCTAAGAAAAAAGAAGCTGAGAATACTACCATTTGTATTCACAGATTGTAGCAAAATCTTTATCTAATAAAATATTAGATTAAAGTGATATTGTGTTGTGTTTGTCTTTGTTATCTGTACTTACATATCTCACACATTCAACACATATCTTGCTGCAAAGATTCAAGAACAAAGAAAAGTTCAAGAATCCATTCACCCCCCCCTCTGTATTCTTTTACTGTATTCAATACTCAACATCTATCTATCATTACTTAGCATGAATAAATTCATACAAAGTACTGGGAGGTAGTGATCATGTAGACACCTCCTCTTTATGATGTAATGAAAGTTGGGCATCGTCCCTAGTATTTATATATGAAGTTTGTTCTACAAAAACATTGTGCAATTTTTATTTTTTCTGTTAGCATTTTAAAGTTTCAGGACTAAGCCAGCATAGTGGATGCGAAGCCGAATCCCCCTCAGGTCAAGGAAGATGTGAGCGTACACTTACTGCGACCTGAGGGATTGTTCTCGAAGATTAGTTATTGAAAAGCATATCTACTCAAAGAAGCTCAAAATAAAAAAAAAGGTCAAGGAGTGAACTCAGCCTCGGGATCGTGTCTGCGACCTCGTGAGGAATGCACCGCACATCATGATTCCCAAGGGGATGAGGCACACTTTGAAGTTGATAAAGCAAATATAAAAGTTAGAAGAAGAAGGAAAGTTACGATTTCAATTGCAAAGGATGCTTCGCCGCTGCGAGGCTAGTCTACTTGGAAATGTTTCGAATATACAAAGGATGAAAGCAATATTAACTACAGACAGTTAAGGGTATACACAATGTATTTTACGAAGAGATGAAGACATGCAAGATGTTATAACAGTTATCAAAATTTCAACAGTTAATGGGTCGCTGTGCGAGCCCAAATAATTTATCAGGACAGTTATGAAAAAATATTACATGTTGCGAGACATTCAAGGGGTGCCCGCATCCCCAGTTCGGTACTTAGAAACAAAAGAAAAGAGTTCATTATTTAGCGGCTTCGGTTGCGTTGGTCTGGGTGGCTTCGCTAGCGAGCCTGGCTGCCTCCTTCGCATCTTCTTCTTCGATCTCTTTGCGAAGAGATTCTGCAAATTCATCATTACCAGGCCCGAGCCTTTCCCAGTCAAATTCAGGAATTTTTCTGATGAAGCCTTTCATGAATTCGACCTGGGCAGCCTCCACCACAGTGTCGTGATCAAGTTTGGCAGCCTCGAGCTCCTTCTTCAGCTTACCCAGCTCTTCCACATGCTCCTTCTTAAGAGTTTTCTCGTGCTCCTCTGCCTCCTTCAGAGATTTGTTGAGAGTATTCCTTTCGTTGGTGATCTTCTTAAGTTCGGATCGCAAGGTGGCAGTCTCTGTTTCAAGGGCTCGCCTATGAGTCTCCATCAGTGACCTCTTATCTTCTTCCTTTTGGAACTTAAGGACTGTAACCTCCTTCTCCAATTTGGTTTTGATAAATGCAAGGGTCTTCAATTCCTTGAGATGCGAAGTTTGACGAATGAACGCCTCAGCTAAGCACTTGGAAAGAGATTCGGCATTGTCAACCTGCTCGGCACCCACCCAGCTCGTACATTCCTCTTCAGTAGCATGATTATATCCATGCTTCGCAAAAAAATGATGAACAGGAGTAGCAGTTGCTGGGGGCTTGGGAACAGGAAGCACAGGTTCGTCCATTCTAGTTCTCTTGGAAGCATGTTCTTCAGGGGTACCCTGGACTCGCTGGATAGTTTCGGTGTTTGTTGTCGATGGTGGAGGAGGTGGTAGTCCGGTAGTCTTCGGCTTTTGGGGGACTATTGCAGTTTTCCTGACAGGGGCGGCCCCGCTCTTTTGGAGAAAGGGAGGCCTTCGACCACTTTTGCCCGACATACCTGAGAAGTGGAAGTAGAATACAATTAGAAGCATAATAATACAAGTTATATAAATGCGAGAACAGTAAAGATTAAAGCAGTGTTAAAATTAACGAGGGCGGAGTAATGGTCATGTTGTGACGAGGAGAATACCCTCGCTAGTGGTAACTACAACTCGAGAGGACGAGGCCTCCTCATGAGCCTTTTTTTTCAATGAAGCCTTCCTCGCATTTGAAGGCCTCGTTTTTGAAGGAAAACCAACTCCCTCTTTCAAGAAACCGCACTCGACCAGATTCTCAAGAGAAAGTAGGGTTCAAATGTTGCGGGCCTCTCGTGGAGTTTTCAGCACATCGTCAGCACGTTTCTTCTCTTCGCCCTTCAGGACGGTTCGCACTTGACCAACTGCGATCTCAGGAAGGATGAATTAGCGTACGGGTTGAATAAAAGGAGGGTGAAGTTAATAGGATAGTACCATACCTGGGAGGTAGTTAAAGGAAGTCTTAACTCTGGGCACCTCGTGGACATAGAAGTAAGGACCTTTCCACGAGCCTGCGTTACTTGGAGCACTATGATAAAGTTCTTTTTTGTTGAACTCTGGCCAGATTGAGAAATAGACGTAGCCAAAGTCTGAGGCCCCGCATCGCTTCAGCTGCAGAAAATAACCCATGGTCCTCGCATCCAACTCAGGATATTCAAGTTTATGATAAAGAACGTAGAGGGCAATCATGGCTCTGTAGCCGTTGGGGTTTATTTGGATCGGGGCCAGATGGTACGTTTCACAGACATCCCTAATAAAAGGGTGAAGGGGAGAGGAGACGCCTATCTTCATCATTGACGAGGTCAGAACCATTCGAGGCACTCTGCCACCATTTTCTTGATGATCAAAGCGGTAACATCGCATTGAAGATTTGGGGAGGATAATTTTGCCTTCTGGCCTGAAAATGTCAACCGCCTTAGCTAGAGACTCTATATCTAGGGTCGTTGATAGATCCCTGCAGGCTAGGACGCGAGGCTGGCGGGGTTTCACTTTCGAACCTGGTTCAATATCTTCAGGACGAGGTCCGCCAACATATATAGTTCCTTCTAGTTCAGGCTGGGGAGTTGGTGCGTAAGGTTGGGGAGAAACTTCTGGTACATAATTATAATCAGTGAAATTGACGACCTTGGCTATTTCATCGAGGCCGCCATCATCAGAGGAAGGCTCTTCATAATCGGAATCATCAGAATTGGCCTTGTTGTCATCTCCACCCTCGTGCTCATAATAGGCAGCGCCTAGCGAGTTTGTAGAGGAGTCGCTAGCAATCGTTTTGGGGGTCGTAGGGAGAAGGTTCTTGTTAAGGGGAGAGAGGAGTTTGGGGATACTGGAGAAGAGTTGATTTCCCTTCTCCAAAAGTTCATTCACTTCGTCTTGAATAGAAGAAGGAATTTGTGGAGTAGGTTGATTCTGCGAACTTGAGGGGACTCCGGCAGATGCATTCTACGAGGCGGATGGATGTTTGGTTTTCCAGGAGCATAAATCAGTTTCCCGAGTGTATTCGTCATTGGACCATTGGTGGTCCAAATACAATTTGAACGAACTGTCACTCGCACTTGTAGCTTTAGCAATGTTAGCGGCCGTCTGTTCGCTTATTGTGATGTGGGGAAGGGGTGAAGGAGTCCTTGAGCTATCGTCGGTAGACATCTGTAAAAGTGAATTATTAGTGTGTGCACTTACAGAATATCAAGGGGATTCAGAAATATAGAAGGTTCTAAGTGTTCTCACATCGCACACGGTGAAAGGGTTGACTTATATTCTAAAGAGGAAAGGATTGTTTTGTATCTAAATGAGGGATCGCATTTTCTATCCTGGCGGGGCTAGGCTCACAGTTTTAAATTACAAAGGAGGGGTCGCATACATTAGGGCTCGCATCGCATACATGTACAAGTGATAAAAGAGGGAATTATAAACTATGCATGCATTTAAATGAATTAAAAATGAAGAACAAGGGAAGAAATCTTACTGTTGATTGAAGAAAGTGTGAAGATCTTAGAAAAGTTCGAGGTCGTTCTTGTATGAAAGCGATCCGGTTCTCTGTTTGATCTGAGAGAAAATTGGCAGCAATTCGTTGCGTTGTTTATAAGGAAAGTGACAAATGATTGGGAAATCTGAGTTTATATAGTAAGCAGGAGAGAGAAGGATCTGTTACACGTGTCATCATCCTGGCAACCCAGAGCGGATCTCGAGACATGACAGCTGTTAGAAACCGTTCAAATTCTTTGGGCCTGCGAAGAGAGGGCGAAAATGATGAATAAATGGACCTTGGCCTCGCACCAGAATTACTTGGAAAGGAGTCTTCTGAGTCCACATCGCATTTCCAATGGCAATATGGACTCGGGGGGTAGTTGTTATGCCCTAATTTGGCATAAGTCCTAAGCAGGCCTAAATGGGCTAAAATAATGTTGCATCACACATAATGGGCCTAGGAAAGAAGAACGGGTCATTAAAGTTCATCATCGTAGAAGAATTCATGATATTGTTCGATAGGGCGGCATCGCCAGCGATCCCTAAGGGATGGGGTCGCAGTTCACGAGGTCTAGCGAGGCCTAGAGGTCCAGCGTGGCCTAGAGTATATTTATTATGAAGGCTTACGGTCAGACCCAGCGAGGTCGCGTGAATACGATTATCTCCATACATCATGGATCGCCTCGTATGATTATCCCAGTGAGGTCGCATGCGAGGTCATCTAGCTAGTTTCGTCAGTAGCAATGTTTAATTAGAGCATCATGCTAGCCATGGGTAACCTTTTATGGGCCATCGGTCATGAGTAAGATAAATGGGTAAAATATATTAGCCCAAGGAGGCGTCTAGTGGATTTGGGTCAAGTTGAGCCCATAGAAACCCTAGCCCGTCTAGATAACTTCTTCTCCAAGAGAACTACGTATGGCTTGATCCCTATAAATAGGGTACGTAGGCATCTTGTAAAGTTAGAGAAACAGTTCACCACTGAATATCAATAGACAAGATCAGCCACAAATAGTTACCAATCACCTCCGTGTTCTTCGTGTTCTTAGCAAAATATCTATATTTTGCTCCATGATTCCAGCAACCTCCAAAATATTGTTATACAATATTCTCCCTATAACAATTTTCGTCCCCTTTCTGAGCCATAGAGAGGTTGAAATTTGAGCGCGACAAACGGCTGTCACACTTCTCGGCTAGCTGTAAATAACATCCATCAAGCGGTAACTTTATTGACGTACGAACTGTCAAGGTTCAAATAAACATGTAATGAACTTTTCAGTTCTAACGTGAACTAAAGGAATCCAAAGTTACCAGAGAAAGATCAAAGTAAGAAATGTGACACGGAATAAAGCAACAAGGATGTGTGAATGACTGAACGAGTCCTCCGGTAAAACCGGGAATCTTATGTCCCGTCAGTTCTGCAGTAGTAGTGCAGTACTCGTTATGAATTTATAATTATTATAAGTTCTTTTGTAGATATTGGATGAATGGATGTAGCCAAATTATGTATAGTCCAATTCAACATGCATCGTTTACTCTGGGCCTTTTAAGATTACAGATGTACGATAAACGTGTTTCAGCAGCAACAATAAATTGAGATCAAAAGTTTAGATCCATGTTCTTCTCTGTCTGTTAGCTATCACAATTATCTGATTCCACCAAACATGCCTTGTTCTTGTTATTGAAAAGTAAGAAAAGAGGTCTATCAGAATTAGGAAAACAAACTACTGGAAAATAGCTCTGCATGCTACGTAGACTACGTGATTATATAATGGGTTGTTTGGAAACTTAGAATTTTATTTGGAATTCAAAATTCTGCATTTGATCAAATTATATACTCATTCTAAGTATATAACCAACAATTTTATATTCGATTTTTTTTTTCCGATTTCCCGTTCTAACTTCTGAGTATTCCTCTATTTTCCAATTACTTACCGTTCGGGAAACGAGTTGAACCGACTTTTACCGCCTTACTCGGAAGCCATGCAGATGAAACATACATATTTTTGGTGAAAAGAGTTATCCCAAGATTTTTCTTCTGTCGCAAAGAGGGGCACCAACAAAGGTAGGGGAAATTCCAACAAGTAGAAAAGACTAAAGAAAGCTTAGAAAATTTGGCAGAATTGTCACAAGATATATAAAATAGATTATTTACCAAAAATACTAAATTTAAAGTTTCTATTTGCAAAAATACCATCTTCGTTGCAATTTTACCAACCTAAGTTTCAAAATTACAAAAATACCAACCCTAACCCTCCCCTTTCTGCCGAATCATTCCTTCCGCCTGTGTACTTTTTTTTTTATTTTAAGGTGGGGTGCTATTTTAGTTGGTTTTGGGTTGCAACAATATTCAACCACATTTAACACCTTTTTTTTTGTGGGGTGCTATTTTGGATTATTTTGGATTGCAACCATATTCAACCACATTCAACACTTTTTTTTTGTGGGGTGCTATTTTGGTTGATTTTGGGTTGCAACCCTATTCAACACTTTTTTTTGTGGGGTGCTATTTTGGTTGATTTTGGGTTGCAACCATATTCAACCACATTCAACACTTTTTTTTTTTAAGATAGGGTGCTATTTTGATGGATTTTGGGTTGCAACTTAATGTGCTGGGGCGGGGCAGGGTCTGCGTTATATACTGGTTATGTTTGGTTTTGTTTACATGTATAATGTGTGATTGGGAAACTTTTTTTCAGAATAAATCAACTTATTTTAAGACAAAGTTAGAGAATACTAATTTTTTTCAGAAAAAAGTTAACTTTTTTTTACAATTTATAAAATCTCAAACATACATTAAATAGTTGTATAAAAGAAAATTATCAAAATATAAAATTTTTATTCAAAAATAAGGTTCATAAACACTTAAAAAAAGTTGCGACAAACAGCACCTTGGTTTCATCATTGACTGAACACCAGGTTCATATATCGTGTTTATATGTTATTTTATAAAATATTGATATTGATGTCATCAATTTTATCTTAAATTTGTTACTCTACCACTCATTTGACTTTGTATCATATTTTCATCTCAAATTGTGATTTAACTTTTCATGTTTTATTAAATTTAAAAATTGAATTTTATATTACATAAATGTATTTTATGGTACTAATTAGTAAAATAATTATAATTATAATGTAATGCAAGTATTTTGTGGTAGTAATTAGTAAAAAAAATTATAATTATAATGTAATGCAAGTATTTTGTGGTAGTAATTAGTAAAAAAAATTATAATTATCATATAATGTATATAATTCTCATTACAACATTGATAAAATTTGTGGAACGAGGGAATATAATTTGATTTTGTGTTAATCAAGTCGGTCTTTTCCATTTTGTGATAAATTTTATATATTTGGACGAACTTGTTATGCATGTCTTAATATCTCATTTTATTTACGTTTGCCAGTATGTGTTCCACCAATTCTGTATTGTGACAATATAGGAGATACTCATTTATCTCTGCATTCGGTTATGCATTCTCTTATCTCTATTGACATTCATTTTGTGCGTGATATTGTGATCAACGATCTCATTTTGGTTTCGCGTTTTGTGTATGATATTGTGGTCAAGGGTCTGATTTTGATTTCTCGTATATATCAGTACAAAGGACTAACTTGCTGACTTACTCACCAAAGCCTTGCAGAACTCGATTTCAATATTTGAGGTCCAAAATAGCAATTGCTAATGGCACGGCAATTTTGAGACGACATATTACATAGACCAAGTTTAAAAAGTCTCATGGTGTTACAGACTTCTCCACGGCTCCTGCTACTGCAAAACTCTGTTGTTTTGATCATTTAGCTTTGATGTAAAACAGAATTGATCATATTTATATTATTTATTATGTTGTACTTATCATGATCTAATGTAAATTAATCTATTTTTTTTAGATAATCAAAGCAGTTGTATTAATTTTGAAAACCGTACAATGCTCGGAGACCTCAGCTTTTGAGGTTACATGAAAGCAGGAAACATTAGCAACAATCAAAATGAAGCCACAATCTAACAGCAACTTAACCTAGCCATACTTAAGTACTAGGATAAAACTAGTAGCAACATCAGCTACTATTCGTGGCCTCCTGGATCATCACCAGCAATGTCTAACTTTACAACTATGTAGACTAGGATATCGAGAGGTTATATTATGAATAATATAACTTTTCTGATGAATAATAAAAATGAAACTTCTAAGCCATCAAATATATCTTCTTCTTTAATACTAACAAATGAAAAGCATGTAGAGAATGTTAAAAATTAAATTCGCTTAATTATAAATTAAGAATTTTGGTGTGCTCCTTTAATAATAGCTGTTAGCAAAGTTAAATATTATGCAGAAGATGTAAATATTAGATATGAATCTTCAAAAGTATAAAACGTTTGTGTAAAAGGGTTTTTTTTTTTTTTTTTTTAAAAAGGGTTTATTCTCTGTGTCCCACGCTCATCAAAATTCATAGTAAAAAAAATTATAAATTTGATTTTAAAAATTGAATATATTAAAAAGAACAAAATTGTAACAAGCACAAATTAGGATAGTAAGTACTCAAAAGAGCAAATTGGTGTTGCAAACATCAATCAGTTAAAAAAAAAAAAAAAGAAATCTCAAAATGGATCACTTGCACAACAAATTTTTTACACAATCTTGTATGAAGATAATGTTTTAAGAAATAGAAATAGATATCGGTGTTGTTTTTTAGTTACTACCTTGTCGTCAAGTAATATGTACAATTTTTTTTTGAATAAAATTTAATTAATGATAAATGATATATATGTACAAATCTTTAATATGTTCTAATTTTTGATATCTTGTTATGCACTCTGAAATATGAATTAAGAAAAGAAGATACACTCAAAACTGAAAAAAAAAAAAAAAAAATATCGTGAGACTTGCGATAAAAAAAATATAGATTCAAAGATCATTAATATTAATTTTATTGAAGAATATATATACAAGAGCTGACTTGAAGACAAGTTTTGATGACTTGAAAAGCAAGTTTAGCAAATATCAATATGTAATTTTATTTGATGAGAAAATTAAGGAGAATGTAAGGTAATTAACTTTTTTTTTTCTAATTTTTAGTTAGATAATTTAAAGATTATTTCTTTTTTTAATAATTATTATGTTGAATAAGGTAATGTTGACTTAGAATGTTTAAGAGTATAAGAGGCAATTGAGATATTTTTGAACTTTTGATATTATTTAATTCAAAAATTCATGAAAATTAGAAAAATAGATATTATTGATATTTCATATGAGTTTAGATTATTAAATAGTAATTTAATATTCATAGATTTTTATATTATTCAGTTTTAGTTATTAGTATCTTTTATAAGTAATTAAAATTATTTTTGTAATTTATTATTATGAAAATATAGAACTTGTTCCTAATTTTTTATAATTTATATTTAGGTGTGAGTTAAATTAATTTCTTTATTCTTTCCTAAAATACTAATCATGAATACTTAATTTAAATACTTGTTACATACGCTTTTTCGTCTAATTAAATTTCCTTTTATTTAGCATTTTTCTATTGAATTAGGTCTTTGTTTTAGTTGGTTTTTATTTCTTGGATTAGTTTTCTTTATAATTAGATAATAATTTATAATATATATTAGTATCTATCATTTATTTTCTTTAAATAATTAAAATATTAAAAAAAATAACGATTTCTTATAATTTTATGCTAAAATTAATTAAATTTGTATTGAAATTAATTTTAATTTGATGAATTTTAATATTTTATAGGACATATAAAGAATTTCTTAATTTGAAAGAATTGAAGAAAAAAAAATTAAATTAGGTTTAAAATAAATGGAAGTTAATTATTTTTATTGAATAAGTAGACTTATGTGTTGTACAATTGAGTATTTACTCTCAAAATTTTAAAATAAAATATAAATGTTTAAAACTTTATGCCTTCACCTTTGTTTATTTGGATATTGGTTAAATTAATTCTTTTATTTCTTGTTAACATTTTATTTGTAAATACTATGTTTAATGCCTTATATTTTATCATTTAATAAAATTGGTCACTATTTTAGTATCAGTGTTCTTCTTGTAGTAAGTTTCTTTATATATAATAGATAATTTATCTACTAATATTTATAATTTATTTTCTATAAAAATTTAATTTTTTGAATTTATATAGGGCTTAATGATCCTATAGTTAACTATAGGTAATTATATTACCTATAGTTAACACATATTATAATACAACTGGAAGGCTATTTTTGTAAATACATTGTAAATACATGGGGTGGATTTCATTATTACAAAAATGCGATCAATCTTTTATACTCAAAATGCATATAACTATAGATAATTACCTATAGTTAACTATAGAAACATTTTTCTCATTTATATATATGTTATGCAATTTTCTTCTCATACTAATAATGAATTTAATTTTCAAATTTTATTAGAATAAATAAGTACTATTTACATTTGAAAAAAATAGTGAAAAATATAATCACTGAGAGATAAAATAATAAAATAAATGTTTATTATACTGTATATACTTACTTTACTTAGTTTAATGTATCATTATTATTTAATTGTAATTATCCAAAATTTCAGTTAAAAAGAAAGTTACGAATTTTAATATTTAAATTTTTTTTCTAGTTAGAGAACTTTTTTTTTAGCATGTACCGACCAAATTAGACGTTGTAATATTAATACGATCAAATTATCTGTTTAATACGATCAAATTATGGCTACGTAATAGGTCAAAATAGAAGAGAGACCTTAGAACATCTCCAACCTAAAGACCCCTTACCAAACCCTTTATTTTGGGGAGAGAAAAAGAAACCCCTATAATGCCACATCATCATTGTTTCCTTATAATATTAACATAATTACATAAAACTCTCCAATACTCCCATCTCTTTTCTATATTATCTAAAATATTAAATAAATAATATTTTTTTAATTATAGATAAGAAATATAGGTAATAGCGTTGGAGTAAAACAACCATTTGATTCCCTATCTTTTAGATAACTAATATTTTATTATATTTTTGGGAAGTAAAATAGGAGTTTCCCTTGGATATGCTCTTAGAGCATCCTCACTGGAATCCCATTTATTGATTTGATTCCCGTGCAAGTGACTTGGATTCTTTTTTTGAGTTAGATTAGATGAAATGAAACGGGAGGGACCATCACACCATGCGGGATCGTCCCGCTCCAGCTTTTATTTACTATTTTATTAACTTGTACTCACCAATTCCATTTCACTTCAATATTCTTCTTTGTTTTAATTCTATAAACTAATATTTTAGTAATTCAAATGATACAAATGAGACTACATCATTGTAGAAATAACCAACTTACCCATTTACCACTTTTTGTTTATATGGAAGATAAATGAGATCCAAAAATGTAAAAATTGGGCTTCCCCACTGCTGATGCTCTTACCTGCTGCATAATAGGGAGCTGGTATATAAAATCCAATTCCATCCAACCACTTGCTAAAAGCTACAGTATTAATTTGTAAGTTGGTCTATATGGCTGCCTACTCAGCTTGTCCAATATTAACCAATCACTTTTTTGAGTTTGTTCATGCTAAACACCACAAGCAAAACCCTAGCTAACACTCGTTTGGTTCTAAAGCGTTTAAAAGTGATGTGTTTTTTTACTCAAGCCTAAGTTGTACAACCGGACCACTTTTCCTTATAATTAGCTGGTCCATTCGATCACATCAACTCAATATGTCAGCTTTAAAGAAATAAATCTCAACCATTCATCTTGGTATAGATTCATTTTTTTCGTCTATATATGTTGCACTTGCTTCTTTGGGTTGCACAGTGGTATTTACAACCACATTCCTAAAATCTGAGGAATTTACAGCCATGTGCATTTTCCGGTTCTTAGTTGAAGAGCTTCGTAAGTTGAGAT
Organism: Saposhnikovia divaricata; assembly: GCA_036435485.1. Lineage (NCBI taxonomy): Eukaryota > Viridiplantae > Streptophyta > Magnoliopsida > Apiales > Apiaceae > Saposhnikovia > Saposhnikovia divaricata. The sequence continues at coordinate 198,491,115 of CM071594.1, forward strand.
TTAGGAAAGCTTGTTCAAATATCATAGGTGAAGTCCGGTAGCTTTTAGTTTTCATTTCCGACCACATTTCTTCTCTTGCTGTTTGTACGGAGCAAATTCAGGTGAATTTCGGAATACATCTCAGCAGCTTTACTGGTGCTTTCCGACCTGCCTTTTACTCTAGTTTCTCCAGGTACGAGTCATGCATTTTCATCTCATTTTTTTGGGAGATTTTGCATCTGAATTTTTGGAATTTCTGCAGTGTTTTCCGGCAGGTCTGTGGAACAACTTCTGGCGAGTTTCAGAGCATTTTTCAAACCTCCTTTTTACGGAATTCTCATCTTGCTTTCACAGTAGCTTTCCAAGGTATGTTTTGAGCTCATCTTCCTGTATTTTTATTGCATTTTTTATGCCTTAAAAGTCAGAAAACTCGGTGCTGATTTCCTGGTCATCTTAACATCATTCCGTTCAAACGGCTATAATTTTGCATAGAAAATTCCTTTAAACGAACCGTTTTTTGCATAAGATTCTAGAGCTGAAGATCTTTCTAGCGCTATATGATATGATTCCCGGAAAAATCTGTATGAATCCAGTTTATTCCTCCAAAACAGACCTTCCGTTTTCCTTTCCGAACAGGTTATCAAGCATGTAGACCTTCAAAAATTTGGCCTCGCTTGTAGTTGTATTTGATTTGTTCTAATAAATAATAGACCCATAACACCCTTTTTGAAGACCATGAGAATTTTCAATAACAAAAACATATTCTTAGCTTTCGATTTACACTGCACCTGCTATGTTGTGGCGCTTGTTGTACTCGTATTGTTCGATCAGCTTTTATTATGAATTAGGATCGCATGTCCTGTGTACCTCGTTTTTACACATAACGCACTATAATATCTTCTCACCCGTATGTCCATGTATGTATGTATGGCTGTATATACAACGAACACAATACGTACTAGTAGTTTTTAAGTTAGGCATTACCCATGCATATATATTCACTAATCTTGAAGTGGATCCGACTACTTTGCATGAATGTCCTGCTTGTACATTCGCCTTCCACTTCACTTGTTAGTTCATGTAAAGCATTAGGTGAGCATCACCTTTTCTTATTTACTACGCATTCGTACGTGAGCTAGTTGACGTAGAAGACAAGACTTGGATTTTTTATTTTTATTTTTATATTAGCTCATCATGCATGCATGCATGATATATGGATTGCCATAATTAGTAAGATTATTATCTTATTTTTAGTTGAATTATCAAGCATCTTTCAAGTATTCGTAATTTGTCTTATATCGTTCTTAATTAATTTTTATTAAATGTAGATGAATACCGACTTTTTTTATGATGTTCGATGGAGACATCATACACCAGTTTACCAGCAGGGTAATATACCGATGTGTTGGGCACCCGTTACCACAGACGCTGTTGCATCCCTTGCAATAATTCAGAATTTACGCATGCATTCTCATCCGGTTGTTCCTCCTTTGGCAGCTCAAGAACTAATTGATTGGGTACCTTTTAAGATACCTGGATACGAAGCTCAACAGAATAAAGACGGTGGATTTCTTGGTAATGTTGCTCATGGCTTTGAATACATTAAACGATATGGAGTGCATGTAGAAAGTGTATATCCGTTTAGAATGAATTCGGGTATGCAAATGCAATTGGATGAAAAATCTTTAGAGGAAGACTATAATGACATGATAAAAAATGGTCGTTATCCATCATACAAAGGTCGTCATATGGAGCGAATAACTATTGAAAGTTACCAAACCCTTCATCTAGAGAATTATTCGGATCCGACCATGTATGTTGGTGAGCTCTTGAAACAACTAAGGCACCAACCTATAGCAGGAGGAATTGCTGTAAACATTGAGCATTTTGCTCAATATCGAGGGAAAGTAAGTATATATGTTTATGAGTATTGTTTCACAAATATTTTTAATATGGTTTTATTTATTACAAAATTGTTTAAATTTGTACAAATTTAAATCTTATTAAATTTTAGGATATATACGTTAGACCTCCTCAACTTAAGATCAATGAAAATCATGCTATTATGATAACGGGATTTGGGCATGAATGTGGCGGAAGAGCAAGGCCATTCATTGAAATTAAAAATTCACATGGACCACAATGGGGAGATGGCACTGGATACGGAAAAATCTTAACCGATGAGGTCTTTGTTGCTTGGTATCCCCAAAATGCAAGCATTATAAACAATGATCCCGAATCAGATCAATCAACCTACGAAACCAACAACTCTAGTGATTTTCCATATATGTAGTATTAAGCTCTCCAAACTTATGTACAAGAATTCAAATGTCATCACATGGAAATTTTTCAAGAAAATCAAAGTTGGTGAATTGTTTAGCATCAGTACATGAGCATCAATATAAGTCTGAATGTTTTACAGGATTAAGTGTGGAATTATTGTCATAACATTTTGTGGAATAAATATGATAGTCATGCAAAAATACTTATGTAGACAAATTATAATTTAGATTTCATTTTAGGTTGAATGCTCTACGCGTTGAAATTTTTTTACAGTTACATAAATAGTATGTTATAAATTTAATAAAATTTTGTTCATAAATATAATTGACATTTAATTTAATTTTATCAATGATTTGAATATTAAAAATTATGAAAAGGGTCGATGTACTCTGAATTTTTTTACTTAATAATCTAAACTTTAAATCACTCATTCCTTCTATTCGGGATTTTACACTCTAATATTCATTATATGTTTCTACTATATTTGATGATGAAAAGATCTTCAATATATAATGTTCATTCTTTTTATATTGGCTTAAATTCATCTCTATTAATTTTAAGTTTTAATATTTTTTATGTATGATGCCTTGATTTCATGTATGCATGTTTGCCTCATATCATAAATGATGATATGGTCAAAATTGTAGGTGAGTTGAATGTCAAATTATTATTCACAATTAGAAAGCGAAAATGAATCATTACATAATAATTGAATTATATTAACGTTCTTATTAAGGCATAAGATATTAAGAATAAACTTTGTTGCTACACTTTTCATATTGGCACTATTACTAATTTAAATTTAGAAAACGTGCTTGCCTAGCACTTTTTGAAATACATGCTATACAAGTTATTATTTAGAAATTAGTTTATAATCAGTACGATGCATGAATTTTTTTTAATATATAATAAATTTAATTTAATGTAATAATTATATTTTTATATAATCATTAGTTTCAATATTTTATCTTAATTTTAATTTAAATAATTTAATATAAATTTATATAATAATATGAGTGGTTTAAAATTTATTATAAAATTTTAAAATAAACTAGCTTATAACCCTTGCGATGCACGGATTTTTTTTGATATGTAATAAATTTTACTTTATATTATAATGATATTTTTATACAATCATTATTTACAATTTTATTTTAATTTTAATTTATATGATTTAATATAAATTTAATTAATGATATACATAGTTTAAAACTTATATTATAAAATTTTAAAATAAATATGTCGTTATGGGGTTCAACCTTGATATTTTAATAAATTAATTTAATTATATAATATATTTAATCATTAGAACTAACAGTTCTGGTTTTTTACTAAAAATGTAATGGTTATTAATTGTAATATACAGATTTCTATTATATTTTGTTAGTGTTAAAAGATATGGTGTGATATCCTTTGGGTCATATTAAATATTGCAAGATTAGGTTTTAAATTAAAAGTTAACGTGTTTTAATTAGGAAAAAAATATTATTGATTGGAAGATATGATAGGTGTATAAAAAGTAATATCATCAATAAAAAATAAACATTTTTTAATTAAAAAAGGAAATTAGTTAATTATCATTAAGTATATTATTTTATTATTTACTTTAATAATTAATATGATCATGCTGAAATCGAACCGACAAACTTTCAATACCCGTGCGATGAACATGTTTTTTTTTATTATGTTTTCAATTTTATTTAATATTACAATTATATTTTTATATAATCATTATTTTAATAAATTTTTGAATTTTAATTTAATATAATTTATATACTCATTTTTGTGGATTATGCTAATGTTTCCTTGTTATAAACAATGTATACAAATTTTTAATATATTTTATTAATAATTGAAAAATATAGTGTAATATTTTTTGGTATAAATTAATGATTTTAAATCATAAAGGTAACGTATTTTAATTCGAAAGGAAATATTAATGATTAGAAGATATGATACAATTGATGTTTTTAGGTTTTTATAAAAGATAATATCTTCAACTAGAAGTAAATGTGAAAAAGGTAATCGATTAATTACCATTAATTTTTATTTAATATTAAAATTATGTTTTTACATAATCATTGTTTTTAATATTTATTTAATATAATTTAATAAACTCATGTTTACGGATTATACTAATATTTCCTAATTATAAACAACATATACGGATTTTTAATATATTTTATTAATAATTGAAAAATGTGGTGTGTTATTTTTGGGTATACATTTTAGTAAATTAATTTAACCATATATATATTTTTTTTGAATGCATGAAAGATTCATATATTAAGAGCATCTCCAATGGTATTAGCTAAATATGGTTGGCTAAATCAGATAAAATATTGATTATGTAAAATTTGCTGAACCTGTAAGAAGTTGTGCTCCAATGGTATATTGGCTATAATGTTGTATATATTGTAAATATAGTATGTTATTATTATTTCTTATTAATAGAATCTATTTTTTTAAGGTAATAGATCATGTAAAATCTTCCTTACATGTGCCAAATATAGCCAACGAAAAGTGATTATGTAAATTGAAAAGTGATTATGTAATTTTTTTTGCTAACAGTAATGTGCCATTGGAGTGATGTTTTTTTTACATAATTTTTATAAATTTTATTTTTGGTAATATATTTGTGATTTTAGCTAAGGGATCCGTTGTAGATGCTCTTAATAATAAAGTAGAAACAGCGAATGCACTGCAACTACAACACCAACCAGCCACTTTCACCAACGTTCATTTTCAAAGAAAATAGCAGGAGTAAACTAGACAAATAGAACCCAAAAGCATGAATCAGACAACATAGTAGGACCAACTAGCAGGACTTAACTGAACTTAGATACTATATATATAATACGCAAGAAGACGAATCTATTACTATCAAAAGCAAAGCTCCCTTATAGCATTTCCTGAGCCAACATCTCCTCATCCATTAAAGCCTCCATAACAACCTCTGCACCCGCTTCCCCACCTTGAACTATCTCATCAGCTTGAGCATACTCTTGATCAACATCAGCCAACAAATCCATTTCATGAACTGCCATATACTCATCCCCTATTGGCCCCAAACCCATATCATTACACCACAATTCAAAAACACGTCCAATCGGACCAGCCAAGATAACCATTCGATTAAAGTTTTTCGTACCATAACGTGCCAAATAAGCAGCAAGGTTATTTGCATTAACATCTATGATCCTCTCAGTAATACGAAAATTAAGATCAACCTTCCTTTGTTGAAGTTGTTGAATGACATACTTGTGAGGAGGCACAACACCATTTGTATCTGCTAGCCTCCATTCCCGTACAGAATTCTCATGGTCTGATTCAATTAGCACATCAAATCTGTGATCATCAATCAATCCCCAAAGTCCCAGCCACCATACAGAGAATTCTTCCTCTGTGATTTCGAATGACCACCCCGATCCCTGAGACATTACCATTGGGAAGAGGTATCTCACATATGAACATTTATCTTAACACGACCCTGAGGAGGGAGACGCCATAGCACATTGACTGGTTCCATTATAAAAAACCTTAATAACTTTTCAAAGAGAGAGAGGTAAGGATACTCTCTAGAATAAAAATAGTTCACTAAATAAATACTGCTTGGTATATTAGTAGAGAGTTCTAGAAAAGCACAACTTTCCAGGCAGCTGTACTAGTTCTTACGATTATTAGAATTCCAAAATAATATTTCCCGCTTCCCAGAATCCACCCTTTCAAATAACAAAAAACACTATTAGCCCAAAAGCACGAGCTTTGTGTGTCTAGGAGTACATGCTTCTCTTTAAAAAGCCCACTCAAGTTGGGCTTAAACATCATCCACTACACACTTCTCTTCTCCACAACCTTTTACTTGCTAGATTAATTAATCCAACCTCCCACCATAGAATTTCTACTAAGACCTTTCTTAGCAAGATCATCTGCTCCTACATTCAGACTTCTATCAATATACAGGAAAGAAATCTTGAGAGTTTGAACAAGCTCTCTAATTTGATTAATCTCCATACTTAAGTCCGTGATCCCCCCCTGACTTGATCTTATTAAAGGCCTTAACTAGAACTTCACAGTCAGAGTGAACTCTACATGTCAATTGTGCTTTATTACTATTATATAACACCTTAATGACATGGATGATTGCTTCCATTTCTGCTTGCAATGGGCTGCAAGCCTTAGAGTGCCCAGAGAAAAAATATATAATGTTCTGATCCTTGTCTTTAAGCACACCTCCTATTCCTGCTTTGCAATTATCCAGTGTATTTCTAACGAAGGCTTCATCAGTAAAAGAAAAAATCTGACAGTCGTCAGAAAAAATTACCTTAAAACACCTTTTAAAATGACATTCTATTGGAGTAACATGATAGAGGAGCCATCTATTATCCATCACCTCATTTACCAATCCAGCAACTGAGCACCATTTAAAAGTTATAATTTTCACTAATGTAATCAATTCATTTATCTCCGTTCTAGCTCCCTCAAAGATCAATCGATTTCTGCTTAACCAGATCGACCATAAACATGCTGTAACACAAGAAGACCAACCCAAACGAACACTCGATTTATCAAAATGATTCTGTAGCTCCCAAATGCTTGATATTTGACGACCTCTAGCATTTAATGCTATCCCCCACCTATTAAACATTTCATCCCACAATTTTCTGATAATAGGACAGTACCAAAATATATGGTCTTGTGTTTCCTCATCCACTAGACACCATGAGCACAAGGAACTCACTGCTACATGACCAAGTCTATTTCTAAGCAAGGATTTTGATGGGAGTATCACATTATGATATTTCCAGAGAAAAATTAGCACCTTTGGAGGTGCCTTAATTTTTCACATAAAAACCCAATTTAGTCGATTAATACACCCATTACCTTCCCAAAAAACCCTCCCTTCCTTACAATAATATGTCTCTTTGGATTTAGACAATAATAGTATATCTTCTCCGTCAGAAAGTATAAGATCATCAATAATCTCATTTAACTTCAACTCTTCCTCCAATTCCCATTGTCTCAAAGACCTGTTCCAAAAATTTTCAGGACTTTGTCTCACACTGCACCAATAAGAAATAAAATCCTTAACTGAAAAGAGTTTTAGCTTAGAGATGCTATACAGTCTGGGGAAAGCTGTCATCTGATTAGGTCCTTCCCTCCAATAGCCTTCCCAAAAAAGTGCAGATCTTCCATTTTTAATCTTCCAACGAAAATTTGATTTTGACAACATAGAGTTAAATCCATTGCTACTGTTTATACTTATCAATCCCTTGATTATTTCTGAGCAATCCTTATGCCTGAGAGTGATATCCAAATCATCCCCAGAAGTGAGTATTTGCTTCTGATAATCTTTTTCCAGTCCCTATCCCTTTCCAACCACCACTTAGACAATCACTTTGCTATCATTGAAAGATTCTTTTGTCTAATGGGTATCACCCCAGACCCCCCTGATCTCTAGGCTGACACACTTTTTCCATTCAAGTAAATGAAGTTTCTTCACTACAGATCCATCTGATTTGAATTCCCTCCATGAGAAACACCTTCTAATGGCCTCAATCTTCTTACATACTGTAATTGGTAGAACAAACACATTAAACCAGTATGTAGGAAGACTGTCTAAAGTAGCTTTTAGCAAGACAAGTCTGCCAGCCATATCCAAAGTATCACATTTTCAGGAGGCTAACTTGCCCTTGATTATCCCTATAAGAGGGTCCCAAAATTTTATCTTCCTAGGAGAACATCCAATCGTAGCCCCCAGAAAGGTCATAGGCCCTACAGTGCACTTGAGTAATTCTGCACTTCTAAGAACACTACCTTTATCCTTATCAAAAGCATATAGCTTACTTTTGTTGAAATTTATTCTCAGACCAGATAATAGTTCAAAGCTTTGCAAAATTCTCCTTAAAGCTTTGACAGAATCTAGATTATTTTCAAAAAAAAAAAATGACTGTATCATCTGTAAATTGCAGATGTAAAATGCATGTAGAGTTATTCCCTAAAGAGATACCTTTAAACAACCCCATCCTAGTAGCTTCATGAATCATTCTGCTTAAGGCCTCCACAGCTAGATTGAAGAGCAATGACAATAGGGGGTCACCCTGCCTAACCCCTCTACTTGGTGCAAATTCTTTGCTAGGAAAGCCATTGACCAGTACAGATGTTCTCATGGATCTAAAATAGTTCAGAATCCACTTACACCATTTATCCCCAAAGCCCAAGTAGTTCATCAAATCCATTAAGAAGGACCAATCTACAGAGTCAAACGCTTTCTCAAAGTCTATTTTAAAGATCAAACCTGAAGAATTTCCATTTTATAAACTGTGGCAAACTTTATTTAAAATAAAGATGCTATCAACTGCTTGCCTTTTCTTCAAAAAGCCATACTGGTTTTCACCCACAATTTTCTTGATGTGAATGATAAGTCTATTTGCCAAGATTTTGGTGAAGAGTTTCATGGTGGAGTGTTGTGCTAAAAAATGATTAAATTTGAATCGCAAGCGCACAATTCGTTTCGTTGTAATATTTGATGATTCGTTCCACAGGGACTAATATTTCGCAATCCTTAATTTTTAATTTAATCAAATTAGAACAAGTTGGAATTTTGAGAATTTGATTTTTAATACTATTTAATTACTAAAAAGAAATTCATTTTTTTATTAATTAATTAAAACTAATTTAATCTAAATTATTAAAAATTGGATTTTTTTTCTAAAACAAAATTATATTATTTTTTTTTTCTTATTTAAACTTGATTTTATTTACAGAAAATTCTAACAAAATTTTGGCATAATTTATTTGTAAAATCAACTAACCAAAAACAATATAACCCAAGAGATTCCAAGACTTAGTAAACAATAACAACAATTTGCAAATTTAAAATGCAGAAACGAACTCGCAGGAAATCACACGCATCTAATTGACTTAGCAGACTCAGCAGAACAATGAACCACGAAATGAAATCTAAGACAGACTGCAGGAAAAGGGAACAGCCAAAGCAAAAAAAAACATTCCAAACTCAACACCTGTTGACATCAATTGAGCACAGGACTCGGACAATCATATAAAACTCGCAGCAATTTGAAACCAGAAAACCGGAAACAGAACAGCAACTATTCATGAATTTGAATTCAAACAATCACAAAGAAGACATTGAACTTAGTATATACAAACAAGTAATGATTGAACAGGCTGTGGATTCAAACAAGAAATTCAAGGCACACACAGAAATTAGACCTCGACAAACAATTAGACAAACCACAACAACTACGAAATTCACACAGAACTTGACAAACCACAAACCACAAACCACAAGAAATTATAAGAAACAAAAAATTCGAACTCGTCAAACCACAGATCTCGCAACAATTAGACCTCGTATACACAGTAACAAATACGAAATCAAAAGCATTTTGACTCGGTAACAGCCACAACAACTCGCAAAAACACAGAACCCGGGAATAATTACGATCAACCCTCAACAACGTAAATCAACAACCTGTTTCAGAACCCAAATCATCAATGAACAAACAGCCAATTAACCGAATTTACGAGACAGACAATAACGACAACCACGAAAAACAGAAGAGCTCAAAGCTCGGTAACACAGCGTGACAGAAACTCGACGACAACTAAAACGAAGCAAAATCGCAGAGAAACCAACAGCAAATCACAACAGACTCGGCCAGGATTTTAACAATATTGTAGCAAACACAGAAACACGAAATTCGAATCGAAGTTTAGTGAATTCAAAATTATACTAAGGCAAGGGGTGAGGCGATTGGGTCATGCTTTAATCGAGCTGGAAAAAAAACAATAGAAAAAGAAAAGATAGATGAAAGGGGGGTTGGTTCTGGGAAGAAAGAGAAGGGGAGAGTTCTGAGAATTTGAAAAAGAATGAAAAGGGGAGTTTTGTTTACAGTGAATATCACGAGAAAAAAATGGAAAGAAAATAAAGGAGAGCTGGGTTTTAGAGCAAAAACAGGGGAATTAAAAAGAAACCAATGCTTCGAATAAACACAAGAAAAAGAAAATAAAAGCTAAAATTATATAACTAATATTTTTGTGATTTTTTTATTTATTTTTTTTTAAAATAAACTAGGAAAATTTAGAAATTATTTACGAAATTAAAAACAATTATTCTAAGGAAATTGGAATGAGAATTAAATGGCCCACAATAAAATTGAGATTTAAAGGGGCAAAATTACGAATTAAAACTACGAACAAGAAAATAAAGTTTCGTTATTTTCAACCCCAAGTGGTTAGCAACGGGATTTACGAAAATAACGAAACAAGGCAACAAAAATGAAAGAGCAAGACAAAAAGTAAAGAAAATAAAAATTGCATTAATTATAATAGGAGTGTTTACAAGATTTGAAACTAAGAAAAATACAAGAAATTAAAACTACCCTAAAATCTAAGTTACTAAATACAAGGGGGGTGAGGGGGTATTTATAGGATAGGAATTAGGGTTAAGGGGGGTGTTGGGTAAATCCCCACCATACATTTGGGTTGTGTGGTGGTGAAATCCTAGCCATCTATTTGATTCCTTCCCCATTAAGCTTTGAAGAGTTGATCTTGGCCATACACTTTTCTAATGTGTTTGGATGATCTCCACCTTCCACTTGTCTTGAAATATTCCTTTTGCTCCAAGCTCTTAATTCTTTTCCTTTTTTCATTTGTGGTCCTTTTTCTTCCTCTTTTTCCCTTCCATGCACTTTATTTATTTATTTTTGTCATTTCTTTATTTATTTACGATTTACCTGAAATGCAACAAAATAAATTATTAAAACACGAGTTCAAGCAAATAATAGGTAAATAAAATATGCAAAAATATGCACTTATCATGGAGTTTATCAAACTAATTGGTCTGAAGTCCGTTACCAGCAAAAGAGATTCAATCTTAGGAATTAGTGAAATGAAGGAGGAATTCATCCCAATAGGAAAATGTCCTGTCTCCGTAAATGATAGGAAATCTTGCCACAATCTGTCTCTCACCTGTTTCCAAAGAAATTTTAAGCATCCCATGTTCATACCATCAGGACCAGGTGCTTTTTCGTCAGAAAATTCCCTTAAAGCTTGATCTAGCTCCGAACCATCAAAATCTCTCTCAATCCATTCACTATCTTCCTTACTCGGTTTATTACCTCTTAGGTTACCCATTTTCAGAGTAACTGGTTGACTCTTTGCACTAAAGAGCGAAGAAAAGTGTTTTAAGAATGCATCTTTAATCCTTTTAGGACACGAGACCAATTCACCTTGCCAAAGGATTTTCCTAACTGAATTTCTGTTGTGCCTTTTTTTTAACAGCCTTATGGAAAAACTTTGAGTTTTTGTCACCAAATGAAATCCAATTTACCCTGGCTTTTTGTCTGAGCATTTGAGTCTTCAGATCATACAAATGAATCAATTCTTCTTTAATAATCACCTCTTCATTACTTGAGCAACCTTTATCATCCAAAACATTGAGAGAATCTTCAAGATTTTTTATTCTAGCCTCGATATTGTTTTCCGGGTTACCAGCCCACTCTTTGATAAGAGATTTAAACCGTCTCACCAAACTTTGAGAGTTAAGATTCACTATATTAGGCTCTAATTTCAGGTAACCTTCAAGAATAGATTTAAGTGATTCTTCTTTCAACCAGTAATTAAAGACCTTAAAAGGTTTAGGTCCCCAATTCAAAAATTCAATCTTTAATAACAATGGCCTATGATCTGAATTTGATCTGCAAAGTGCCTTTAGAATCCACTGTCCTAAGTCCATCCAATTAGCATTCACCATAGCTCTATCAAGTTTGCTCTTTCTACCTTGTGGACCAAACCGAGTTTACAGTGAATTCACAATCTCCCAATCTAGTAAATTTGTATCATGTACAAACTCATTAAAGCCCACCATATCCCTTCTTCTATAACTATACCCAACTCTTTCTGCTTCATCCCTTATGCAATTAAAATCTCCCACCACATATAACTTTTCATTACCTATTTTCCCAAGGGTTCTTTTCAAATTATCCCATAGTGCTTCTTTTCCTCTAACTCCTGAGGGCCATAGATGTTTATAATATGAAAGAAGCTCAAATCAAATTTGTTTTGGAAAAAACACCATATCCAATTTCGACTATCACTGGATGAGATCAGTTTAAAATCATTTATGTTCCAAGAGCAAAATAACCCTCCTGATAACCCTACAGGTTTAACCTCTAACCAACCAAGATTGCTCACATCCCAAATGGAATTTACCATGGCAGATGTCCATTCTCCACACTTAGTTTCTTGAAGGAATAATAAGTTTACCTTATTGGCAAAAACCAATCTATTAACCATTTTCCTCGTCACTATAATACAAGCTCCCCTTATATTCCATGAAGGTAGTGATAAATTCTCCATTGAAACTGATAACAAATTTGAACGAAGCACTTGTTAAATCAAACTGCATTCCTGTCAATCGCATCTGCTAATGCTTTTACACCACTATCTCTCCCTGCAGGAATTTCAAAACCAAGTGCTATTGCAGTATCCAAAATCTCTGCAGCTTCAGTTGAACTGTCAATTCTTGGCATTGTCATAAAACCACCAGCAGATTTATTGTTTCTTCCCATTGGTCCTTTGTGCTTAAAGGAACCTCTACCCCTTTTCTTGCCCAATCTTAAATCAAAGGGATTACTAATTGACCTAGGTTTAACTCTAGGCCTTCCTCTTTTTCCTCCCATTTTCATTTGTTTGAGATTGTTACAAATCGTACTATGAGAGATCACAAGTGGAGGATTTACAACCATACCCTCCCCAGATGAAAAATCACCTTCCTTATTCTCAACATTTTCTATACTTGTCTCTGATAAACTAGAGCGTACCCTCAAATCATCACCCCTGAAGAGTTCATTTCCATTACCATTGATTGAGTCTCTTTCTACAATTTGATTGTCTACCAATACTATCGTTTCTGGAACCACCATGTCTGATAAACTACTATCTTCAGAAGATGAAATTCCTCGCTTCACTACTAATTTTTCTTAAGGACCACTCCTTGCTCTAAGATCTCCTAGTGGATCTACTCTAGAAGAGCCTGCCTATTTGCCTGAAGAAACATTGCATGAAGAAATGTCAAATCCCCAACTCTACCCTCCTTATTGACAACCATCATATCTCTTCCCATATCACTTACAACTTGAGAACTCACAGCCATGATTGTTTTCTCCACATATTGTTCCTTAAAGACTATTTTATATTTCACACCCTTAACCAGAACCAATATCTCTTCTTTAATCAGATCATTTTTTATATTATGAATCTTAACTAACGAATTGTGCACAAGCCTTTTTTTTCATTATTTTGGAAGCTCCATGATATCAATTCCCCCAATGATATTGGAAAGGCTTTCAAGTTATCCTCAACCCATGCATTCATTGGGAGGCCTACACATTCTACCAATGCAATCCTTGGCATAATATAATCCTCCATCACAAAATTCTTTATCTTAAAAAATCTTGCTTTCAACACACTTTTCATAATTTCTACTTCCCCTTCATACTGATCCAGAGCAAAAAGAAACTTTTTCTTATTTATCATAAGCACTTTAACCTCTTTGACCTCTTCACTTATTAGCCAATCTAGTAATTCATTAGGACATTGCTCCTCTTCTGAAATACCCACCAAACTATTCTCGAACACCTCTTCAATATTTGGATCAGTATCAGCCTCAATAAATTCAAAACTTGCATTATACACATTTTTATACTTATCCCTTTGTAAATCCTGTGGAAACATTTTAGTTCCTTTATCCTTATCTTCCACTCTGCTAGAGTGGCCTTTGGACATAGGGATAGGAATTTTTGGTTTTGGATGATCTATTTTTGAGGTTTCCAGATTATCAACTGGATTTATCGACAATCTTAACCTTCTGCCCAACCCTTTTCTCTGTTTGATATTGTTGATCAACTCCCCAGCCTCCAACTCATTCTTCACTTTAATAAAACTTATTATATTGTTACATTTGTCCCTCTTTCTAGGAAGAATCACATCCCTAACATCACTACAAGACTTAAATAAATCCCAAAAATTCTTTGCTGTCATATCTTCTGGGATCTTATACATAAAGATAGTACATCCTGATTCCTTTCTATCCTTCCCCCTGGACTTAGCACGAACATTGTTCCATTCATTTACTATCCTCCCATTATTCACTTTATTGTGAGTAGAACCTTTTACCACTTCTACATACGAAGCCTTCTCTTGAAGGAATAATGCTCTAGAATCATTCTTAACCATGAAAGGAACACCCTTACCTCTGTTATTGACGGAATCCGATCTATTTCTCAGACTTTTCCAATGGATATGAGTTAGAGCATCTGTTATCGCTTGAGCTTCCCCTCCACGTACTCTATTCAATACCTTCACATCTATTATTTCCCTGCATTCTTCAATGAAGTTCTTTATCAAATTGTCCTCTTCCCTCACTCTCCCTGAACCTGAGTATGCCTTGGTCGAACCTCCAATAAAGCCGTTATCAGTAGCCCTTCCATTTGAAATTTGAATATTTCCTTGAATGCTCCCCTTGGACCCTTCCATGATTTTTTTAAATATTTAATGATATACTAATATACTCAAATTGTTCCTAGAGAATTGAACCCTTGATCTCTAACTTAGAAAAAAGATTCCTTACCACTATACTGGACATCAATTAACCGTTAAAAAAATCTAACGGTTCTGATTTTTACCTAAAAATCTAACGGTCATTATTCATAGTATATGTGACACCCCTAGATCCGGGGTCAGGGATCCAGGTCATCACGGTCCAATTTCCATTTAAACTTATTATATTCTTGATACTTAATTAATTTAATGACATTATATACACACACTATTGACCCCACACTCATAACAACATACACCAGTCATATGATCAGAGAACAGCATCCATCATTAAATACAGTTAATGTAAAGTTATTATTACAAACCAAAAATATTTAAGTAGCATTGTTGAAAATACTTCTGTAGGAAGCATATCAACAACCAAAATTTATTACAACAGACTTTTGATTAACTTACACACGTCTACTCATACCCTGGATATATATATATATATATATATATATATATATATATATATATATATATATAGGCTACCTCAGGAATAGGCGACAAATCCCTATCATATATCCCCGCCCTTACCCGCTTCCGGGGTGTAGTGCGACGTATCGGTGGCATCTGCTATAGCTGTGATATAAACATAGGCAAGAGTGAGCTAAAATAGCTCAGCAAGATAAAGTTTTAAATCCTATCTGAAGTAAAAAATTTATAAAAGCTTTGGAAGTGTTGGTTGTTCATTTAACAGAGTTGTTTCAATAAAGAATAAATGATGAAGTTACAAAGTAAAGTAGGGAAAACATTTTTCAGAAATATCTATATTTTGTTTGCGCAGCAATACACCAACATAGGCTTGCTTGTTATTCATTATAAAGATATAATATCAGTTTCTCTTCTAATTCCTTGATTCCATTCATTGTTTCATACCATCTCATTCTTTTCCAACATACTAATGCAATGAAATTTTCAGCCATTATTTAAGAGTTTAGGGGATCTTCATCATTGCCAGATACGACAGGACGATGATTAGTCGCCCTATACGTACCTGTTCCTGTTTACTACTAGTAGAAGAAATGACCCTCTCCGGTAATC
Source organism: Saposhnikovia divaricata (assembly GCA_036435485.1). NCBI lineage: Eukaryota > Viridiplantae > Streptophyta > Magnoliopsida > Apiales > Apiaceae > Saposhnikovia > Saposhnikovia divaricata. Next base: position 198,507,051 of record CM071594.1, read on the forward strand.
ATCCCTGGAGGAAAGTTCTCCACAATCCCCCCCCTCGGCAACACATGGGCCGGAATAGAATATTTCCAAGCTGGAATGCATTGAACTCAGCCCAAAGATAGAATCCCCATTATCGAAGTTCTTATTCCATTTATTCCGAAAATTTCCTTTTCATAATTTCCATTTACCAAATTACCCTTTTTATCCATAAAGTACCTTGCATTATTTGTATTCATGAATAATTTTAGAAATCAGAAACATATCCATTGCAAGGCAATAATATGAAATCATGTATATATATATATATATATACAGTTTCAACAAAACCATTTTCCTGAAATTTTATAATTTAACAAAGTAAAGATAAAAGAACTCTTGCCTGGAAGGTAACGTGTCTCCGATCAGTCCGGTGATCTATAAACAATCCCAAAATTATTCAAGGTTAATCACTTAACATTTTTGAAAAGCTAAGTATATACTTTACTTAGGTTAAACTCATTTTCAAATTAACTCATTGGACATCCCCCTAATCCTAACTCTTTATTATCATCATTATAATTCAACACTGGCTCAATATCAAGGCATTGCATGGTACTTACTTAAGTCATATAAGTTCTAGTGTCAATCGTTTAATATAAAATATTACACCTCGCGAGTTATTGACCGTTTTCTAAGTGATTTCCCAATGTTATTACTAAGTACGCTCTTAAAGGATCCGTTCGCACTTAACTTAGATTCGAACATTTTTATAAAATTGAAAAGCGATCCAATTGACATGGGGTTTACTCTCACACCTTCCTTATGGTATCTAGTATTTAACTACCATGTTTCGCAACCAAATTATACATATTAAGGGGGTTCAATTCCGGTTAGGAACTCGTACTTACAGTTTTGAACCACTTTTAGTAATTCGGTCATAAGTCCTAAACCGTAAGTCTGTTTGTTTCGATTCTTTTGCCAAAACGATCTATGACTCGAGAACTACAAGGATAGCTCAGGTTCTTTTTAAGGTCAGAGGTTATTTATCTCGGGTATACTCTGTTTTAAAGGTTAATGAAATTTCGGCATTACGACGGCTGTAAATCGGATATTCCCAAAATTTATAACCTCCAAATATCATAGTTTCCATTCCAACAACTCATGCATGTTATTTAACATTTAACCAAGGCTAAAAGCTGCCTTTACCTCCACCAAAACCATTTTAACAATTACCAAAGCCCAATCATAATCATAATGCTCAAAACATGCATCAAATCTTTATAACTCATCTAAATCATCAAACTCAAAGTAAGAGCTAGGGTTTCAAGAGTGTTATACCTTACTTGATGTATGTATGTACTTATCAAGCCTTGTTTAGCCCTTATCTAGCCTTAGTATAGCTTGGATGATCAAAGAAAATCAAGAAATAAAAGTTAGTTCATAAGGAACACTATTCATCATCATCTTTAACTTGGATTTTGATCATGATAAACTTAATGAATGATGATGAGATTCAAGACATACCTTCTACTCTTATCCCTCTTTGATTTAAGCTCTAGATTGTAGAAAGTTGTTGGTGCAAACTCCTTCTTCCCCGTCCTTTTCTTCTTTGGCCGAGAGCTCTTAAAAGGGTGGTGGTGTTTTGTGTTTTTTTATTCTTTCTTTCTTGCTTTGTTTTGTTTTAATATCTAATACTTGTAATTATCTACCTTGCTTTTGTGTTGGCTAACTAGCATTGGTCCAAGTGTCATTACCATGTTAAGCAAGTCCAATTTTGGTTAAGTGCTAAAAGATCATTCTAGTTTTAGTTGACTTACACTTAAGTCACTTAATTCCTCCTTTTTCCATTAATTTGATTCTCTTTGTAAATCGTTAATAAAATCAATGCGACTTAGAAATCCGTTCCATAATCATTCATTATGACCACTGTTACACTGATACTCCATTACATAATAAAAAATTTTAATTCTTCCAAAAATCTAGGTTCTTACAGTATACGGATTTCTATTATATTTTGTTAGTGATCAGAAGATATGGTGCGAGTATATATTTGTTATTGCAAAATTATGTTTCAAATCAAAAGTTGACGTGTTTTAATTTGAAAAGAAATATTATTGATTGGAAGATGTGATACTTTAGGTGTTTATAAAAAGTAATATCATCAATTAACAGTAAACATTTTTTAATTAAAAAAGGCAATCAGCTAATTATCATTCATTATAATATTTTATTATTTATTTTAATAATTTGGATGACCGTGACGAAATATAGTGTGATAATTTCGGGTATATATTAATGATTGTAAAATTAGTTTTAAATCAAAAAGTTAACGTGTTTTAATTTGAAAAGAAATATTAATGATTAGAAGATATGATACGATTGATATAAAAGGTAATATATTCAACTAAAAGTAAATGAGAAAAAGGCAATCGACTAATTACCATTAGGAGAATGATGTGCATAAGGATGAACACAGGTAGTACCCTGAGATTAGATCATTTTCTCGAAAGAATGACATTTTTACCACAAGTTTTTTTAATTTTTTTACCAAAATAACGAATTGCAAGTTGGGTGGCTAAAACTACCAGCCAATTACGCATTTTCAAAATGAGTAATACAAAAAAACAAAAACTTACTTCTATTAAGCATGTTTAACATGCGTTATATATATATATATATATATATATATATATTGCTCCATACAGAACATCCTTATATAACAAACAATAAAGAATACCTTAGATATAATAGATCCAATGGCCCCGCCAAGGGCACCCAATACAAAAAGTTATTATTTTTTTACTCTCTATCCATCCAGCAAAAAACAAAAAAAAAAATTTAAAAATTTTTTTTTACTGTTCATGCTGACGTCATGTTGACATCATCAGTGACGTCATAATGAACAGTAAATTTTTTTAAATTTTTTTATTATTTTTTTCTGCTGGATGGATAGAGGGTAAAAAAATAACAATTTTTTGTATTGGGTGCCATGACGGAACTCTTATATTAGATTAGATTTGAGGTGTTCTTTATTGTTTGTTATATAAGATGTTTGTTATGCAATGCAACTCATATATATATATATATATATATATATATATATATAAAGGAAACACCCTGTTATGGATGTATTAAATGCGTAATACAAAAAACTATCCATTCGATACCCGAGTGACAAATGCGTAATAATTTAATACCCATATATACAATATTTGGGGTTAAAATAGTTTCCATTCGGGTTCAACGGGTTCCAATATTTGGGATTTAGAAATATTCAATTTTTTTTATTTAAAATTTTTAAATTTATTTGTATTCCCTTAGAGGTTCAACGATTAACCTTTGGGTTTCAACTTTTTTGGGTTTTAGAATTATTCAGAATGACGAATAAATCGTATACGGACTTAGGGTTTAGGGTTGTAACCCTAAACCATAATTTATACTAATTTTTAAAAAATCGGGGCTGCCCTCCTTAAAAATCAGGCCGCCGGACTCATTAAAAAATTCAATTTTTTAATTAAAATTTTAAATTTATTTGTACTCCCTAGGGGTTCAACGGTTAACCTTTGGGGTTCAACTTTTTCATTTTGGGTTATAGAAATATTCAGAAAGACGAATAAACCTATACGAATTTAGGGTTTAGGTTTGCTAAATTATCCTGATTTTTAAAAAATTGGGGCGCCGAACTCATTGAAAAAACACAATTTGAATTGATAATTTTATTATAAGTTTTTAATAGTGTTTACAAATATATATTTAGAAAAAAAATTAATTAATTAAGCATTACCCTACTCTGAAATGCGTAATATGTATTACCCCTACAACAAATGCGTATTAACCTATAATACCCTCCTATCAAATGCGTAATAAGTTATTATTTAAAAAAAATGGTATTACATATTCCCTAGATGCATAATACCATTTACTCATTTCTCATATGCGTAATGCACTGGTAGTTTTGGCCAACTTCCCCCAATCTGATATTCTAGTCACTGCGATCTTAAAAAAAATGTTATTTATGGCTTGTATCCCATTTTCTCATATAAAACATAAGGGTATTATTGTAACTACACAGGTCACGATTGAATTTACAAAAACTTCCTTAAAAGATTATATGTAAAATCCTTATATCCTCAGGGTAGATGACCTCAGGCCCATTATTCTCTTACTATTAATTATATTATGTTATTATTTATTTTAAGTGTTTTAATAGCATAAATATCGTATATGTTTTTCTTTATAATGAATGGTAAATAAGTAAATTCACGGCATACCAAAAAATAGGTACCAAAACTTTTAATGTTTTGGCTTTTATATAATAGTAAATGTTTCGAATTTTATATAGTAGTATAGATTTGTCATTGACAGAATTCGAAAGTAAATTAATTTAATCATACAATATATCTAATCATTGGATTTAAAGGTTCTGATTTTTTACTAAAAAATTATTGTTCGTTGTATACGAATTTCTATTATATTTTGTTAGTGATTAGATGATATGGTGTGATATTTTTGGGTATATAATAAATATTGCAAGAATATATTTGAAATTAAAATTTAATGTGTTTTAATTATAATAGAAATATTATTGATTGGAAGAGACGATATATTATTTATTTATAAAAGGTAATATCATCAATTAAAAGTAAACGTTTTATAACTATAAAAGGCAATCGACTAATTATCATAATTAAATTATTTTATTATTTATTTTAATAATTAGGATGATCGTGACGAAAACCGAACTGATAAACTTTAATTACTCGTGCAATGCACGAGTTTCTATAAATTTCATTGAGTATTAAAATTATGTTTTTTTATAAACATTATTTTTATTAATTTTTTAAATTTTATTTTAATATAAATTAATATACTCACGTTTATAAATTATACTAATGTTTCCTTATTATGAACAATGTATACGGATTTTTAATATATTTTATTAATAATGAAAAAATATTGTATGATATTTTCGGGTATATTTTAATGATTGTAATATTAGTATTAAATCAAAAAGGTAACATGTTTCAATTAGAAAGGAAATATTAATAATTGGAAGATAGGTACTATTGATGTTTTTAGATGTTTATAAAACGTATTATCTTGACTAAAGGTAGATGTGAAAAAAGCAATCGACTATTTAATATTAATAATATTATATCAATATTTATTTTAATAATTAAACAAATATATATGCTCTTAAAAATATTATTTAGTTGTCATGTGAATAACATCACAGCTTTTTTATACAAAATAATTTTAGTCATAACTTCATTATTATCCATCAAATAGAAGATATTTCATTGTACTTTTTAAGAAATATTAGATTAAAATTGCATTTTTTAATATTATAGGATTTTTTCAATAATTTGAATGAATTTTATACGATGTGAATTTTGTGAGTTAAATAAGGAAAATTTTATTTATAAGATATAGATAAAATGATACGTTTTAGCTGAAAAAGGTAATTTGTCAATTATTAATTATTATGGTATTATTTTATTGTATACTATCGGAAAAGAAGAGGTTTTAATTAAAGAAATTATAAAATATAACGTGTTTTAGCTGAAAATGAAAGTTGTTAGTTTTAAGTAATCATAATAATATTTTTTTATTTTATTAAATATAATTGTACCTAGCATTTTTAGAATATAGAAGATAATATGTTTTACCTAAAATTTAAATTAATTAGTTATTTAAAAAATAAAAAAGGTAACATGTTTTACCAATAATAGAAAGTTTGAAAATTAGATATTTTAGTTAGAAAATATATAAAAGATATTACGTTAGTTGAAAATGGTAATCAATTAGTCATTAGTAATTATAATTTTATTAGTTTATTTAATTAAATAGAATGGACCGTGATATTTTTGAAAAGGAGATGTTCTAGTTTAGAAAAGATAATGTGTTTTAGTTGACAAATATAATTATTTTTGAAAAAGGTAATCCTTTATTATAATACCTGAGTCTAGCAATGTATAGTTAGTCAATCGAAATTAGGAATTATTTTAGAACCAATCAAAGTAATTCCTAAATTTTAGACCAATCATGTTATATTAAAAGTTTAAATAGCTTGGATAAAATCCATAACTACAAATACTAGATTTTTTTAAAGACTCAAAAATATATTTATTCACAATTTTTTAATAGAAAAATTGGTAAATTCACATAAACGAATACTACATACATTTTTAATTACTTTAATTACCAAATATACGCTAGAAGAGTATTATTATTGGTTGGTGAATAAATTACCAATCAAAAAATTAAAATTATTCTAGAGGCAATCAGAATTTACTTCTAAACTTTAAATCAATCAATCATGTACAAATTTTTTATTATTTACCATAATTATTCTAATTTACAAATTGCGATTAAATTAAATTTAAATAAAATAATATCTTGATTTAATAACTTCGTATATCACATGGTTTTTAATTTTAAAAAATCTCTACTAATCGTAAATATTATTTTCTATAAATCCACATAACAATATATTACATATGTTTATACATCTTTTAGCTATGAATGGTTTTTGAACATCCTTTATTATAATGAAGGATAACCGAATCTACCATATATTAGTTAACCAATTACAAAATTGTGAATTATTTTAACATCAATCAAAATCTACTAAATTTTAGACCTATTAAACTTAATGTAACATGTTTTCTATTGGATCTTGATTCGACGTTTCAGCCAAGATTAAACTCAACTCATGTTACACTCAATAACAGTTGATTTTTATTTTTTCATATCAATTAACTAAACATAATAACTACTAATTTTTATTTTAACGATTAACTAATTAACAATTTATATAAAATTAAATTATTACAAACTAAAAAATATAATCATATATCAGTTTAAACATTAAGGGAAATTTAAGCGGCTTATTCCCTATTTCCCATCAGACCTAGCCAACTTTGATAAACTAAGTGTATGCATCAATTCTCCTCATGCCTAAATCATATCAATTTCGGTTAAGGTACTACTTTATATCTTTTTATTATATGACATACTATACTTGGATAGATTATCTTTTTATTTCGATTATATATATGTATTGTATGTTTCATGTTTTAATTGTCCAATAAAATCAACAAAAAAATAGAAAATGATTTAGATTATTATCATCACCAGTCCAGATTATCCTAGAGTTAATTTCCATTAGAATATTCAGTGGCAAACTCCAATAATTCTACGACTTTCTGAATTCTAGGCATCAATCCTTACCATTTTACACTGATTTGTTTACATTATTAGGCGTGCCTATAAAAAAATGTTTTTTACAGTGTTGGGTTGTCAATGTTATTCAGGGATTACTTAACAATTTTATTATAAATACAATAATTATTTAATTTAAAAGTGATACACAAATATATGAGTTTATAAATCTATAATAGATATTTTGATATCTCAAACTCCCAATTCAAAAGCATAAGGTATAAGGTACAATCAAAATCATGAATTAAAAATGTTAACAATATAAAACTATTTAGCACATTATTCTAAATACATATTCAAAATTTAAGTTAAGTAAAGTATTAAATAATTTGGTAAAAAAAAAAAAAGCTAGCATCAACCAATTAAAACATTAGAATGAATTTTAAACCAATCATCTGTCACGATATACTATTATAAATTTCAAATTCAATTTCATAATTAATCATTCATTAATCAACCATTCTTTTAATATAAAGTCAATCAAAATCATATTATCGTACATTATAAATGGATTTTCATAATATATATTGTACAGTTGTAATCGATTTTAATAAATTATAATCTAACTCAACTAGAAATCTGAAAAAAATCAGATTTCAAATAATTTGGATAAAATCCATATCTTCAAATTTTTGATTTTTTTAAAAGTTCAAAAAAATATTTATTAATAATTTATTAATAAAATTAATTAATAAATGTATAAGCCAACACTACAAGATCGAATTAATTAGAACGATCATATTTTTGGAAAAAAGGTATTTTAGTTAAAAAAGTTAGAAAAGGTTATAGCTGAAAAAAGTAATTGATTAGTTATTATTTAGGAGAAAATGTGATATTCTAGTCAGAAAATATATACCTTTTAGCTGGAAAAGGTAATCAGTAAGTTATTTGTGATTATAATATTATTAGTTTATTTCATTTATTAAAACAACCATACTGAAAAAATCGGATTTGAAATCAGATTTTAAATAACTTGGATAAAATCCATACCTTCAAAAATTTGATTTTTTTTTAAAGTTCAAAAATATATTTATTCATAATTTGTTAATAAAATTAAATAATAAATGCATATAAGTCAACACTACAAAATCGGATTTGAATCAAATTTTAAATTATTAGGAATAATTCATGAGTTGTGATGTTCAGAATAGAATTTGCATATACTTCTTGTATATCCTGATCTTATAAAGGATTTAGCACTTTGTATAGGATATATGTGTTAGACAGTAAACTGTAGAGTTAAGTCGGGAACAGTGTGTCAAGAACTACATTTCAGGAACTGTGAGCAGATCCTGATACGACAAGACAGATACTGATGGATGTCGAGTCCTGATGCAAGGTGAAATCCTGATATCAGTGATACTACTGATGATGTCATTATGGATGCTACAGAAACTGGAAAGTGCTATAAACCAGGATCGTTGTTTTGAAGAACAAGCAAGAAGGTATCATAAAGGAAAGAGTTTACTTTTGATGGAAACTATAAACTGGACGGCAGAACATTGTCATGTATAGATCATAACTTTCTATTATTAGTTGATAGGTAGCATTATAAATACTCTCTCTATCATTGTAAAAAAGTGTTCGTGAGTTCGTGAATGAGAGCTTAGTATAAGGTTTGTATTCGAGAGTTCGAAACAAACAGAGAGAGATTTGTATTGAGAGCAGCTGCTAAAGGTATTGTACACCTTTGGTAGAGTTTGTAATTGATATCATTAATAGAAACAGGTTGATTCATTCGTTTGTTCTTGTTTATCTAATTAAGCAAAAATCAGACACGATTACATAACTTGTATTCAACCCCCCTTCTACAAGTTATTCGAGTTAACATAAATAGCTTGAATAAAATCCATACCTTCAAAGACTCGATTTTTTTTAAGACTCAAAAATATATTTATTCTTAATTTTTTAATAAAAAATTGGTAAATTCACTTAAACGAATACTAAATACATTTTTAATTAATTTAATTATCAAATATACGCTAGAAGAGTATTATTATTGGTTGGTGAATAAATTACCAATCAAAAAATTAAAATTATTTTAGAGGCAATCAGAATTTACTTCTAAACTTTAAATCAATCAATCAAGTACAAATTTTTTATTATTTACCACACTTATTCCAATTTACTAATCGCGATTAAATTAAATTTAAATATAATAATATCTTGATTTAATAACTTCGTATATCACATGGTTTTTATTTTTTAAATTTAATTAAATTTAAATATAATAATATCTCTCTCTCTCTCACTCTCTCTTCCTCTGCTGCCTCCAGCAGCCCACACAATAGCCTCGTACACACACAGCCCTGCACACCCACGTAGCCACCTCCCCTCTTCCGTGTTATTCCCCCCCTCGACCTCCCTCCTCCTTACAACACACGAACACGTAATTATATACACAAAAACCGCGTATACACAACACATACACACGTATATATATACATACACGCATAACACACACACAACACCTCTCCCCTCTTCTCTTTTCTTCAATAAAAATCCCCAAATTCAATTAATCCCCAATTCTTCAAACCCTAATTTCTTCCCCTTTCTCTTTTCTCTCCCCAACTCTTTTTGTCTCGGCTGTGATTATTTTGGTGAATTTGGTTGGTCCAATTACTTTTTAAAACTATTACTTATATCCTGGCCTAATAAAACACTACTCATTATAACCCACTTCTAATTAAAACACGTAAAATAACACTAGGGCAAAATAACAATTTTTGAACTAAAAGAATTTTGATTAGTAAAATTTTAAAACTTAGAATAATTATATACTAGAATATTTTTAAAGATTTATGGATAAAGAATTAGAATCAAATCTAATTTTTCCAAATTTATATGCATTTTACAAATCATTAAATCTTTTAATGATTTGGAAATAAAATCCATTTAAAATAAATAAATAAATCTTTTCAGAAAATTTCAAATATCTCCACACTTAAATAAATATTTTATTTTTTAAAATTATAAAAAAATTGAAATTACACACCTAGAGGGGAGGGGTGAATAGGTGTTATGGCTAACAATGTAATAATTTAAATTTAAAAATCTGCCTGAAAAAGTATTCAGGCAGCTAACTGGATGCAACAAATTAACAAACATGCAGCTAGCTAAGATATGTAGTGCAGTAAAGTAAAGTGCAGAAAATAAAGAACACACAGCAATTTTAGCAAGGTTCGACCCCTATAGACTAATGGTCTACGTCCTGGTCCTCTACCAACTCGGTAAAGGAATATATTATTGATCACAAATGATAATAATTATACGATACAATAATATATCTCCCTGATTTTCCGAGTCACTGATTGCAGCTAGCTGAAACACCTTGTTCCCTGAACACAGCTCTCTAAGTATTATACTAAGCCAAGTATAAACTCCTCTAGTCTAATGTTCTTTGAACCCTTGTTCCACAAACTCGACAATCCAGCAACTACCAACGTTACAAGTTGAACAATACAAGATAAAAAGAATTACAAATCAAACTATGAACTCTAATAAGAATCTAAATCGTATTAGTATATAGAGCTCAAGTGTATAAAGATATATTAAATCAGCTTAGTAAAATACTTGTGTTTTTTGAATGATGTTCAACAAATTTGAAAATAAAAACTCACAAGTCTTTTATAGTGAACGAACAATCTGAATTAAACACACAACAACACAACGGTCTTGACTACCAAGTCTCACGAGTTTGTTGAAAGGTTAATTCAAATGCAACGTTCAAAGAAGAAAAACAGATGTAGAAAAACAAACGTTAATAAATCAACGTTTTACCAGTTTGAAAAAGTCAAGAGAAAAGGTTTGTTTAGATAAAGAATCGTTCAGAAACAAACTCCCATTAAAATAGGACTTTGAAAGATAAATATATATAAAAACGTTTAAAAACATTTTTGAGCCCATATATATTAATACGATCTGTTTTTCTAATTAGAGTTCTCACAGAAGTTTAATCCTATCAAACTCCATGAAACTCGGACTCCAAGTGATTCTGGACTCTATCTGCCAGCTTGCTAAGTTAAAGTAAATCCTGTACTACCAGCTAGCTGAGAACCCCTGTTTTGCTATAAGATAATATAAAAGATAACCCTGCAAAACAACATTAGTCCAGTACACATATCCAGCTTGCTCACTATGTATGATCATCAAAATTATAAGAGTTACAATTTCCCCCTTTTTGATGATTATACACCAATTTTAGGAGAAATACAAAACTCCCCCTAAATCTAACAATCCAATAATCAGTAAGCAAAATACATTGTAACATGCACCTAAGATTATCAAACTTAACACTTATTCCATAAAACATATTGCCAAGTTTAAAGTAAACATAAACAAAGTACTAAAACATGAACCAAGTTCAACAGGAAGCATAAACCAGCACATAGTTCAAAAAAAACAACAAACCCAAATCCTAAAATTTTTCTCCCCCTTAATCATTAAAAAGAAGAAATTTAAGACTCGTTATTATCGTCATCCTCCTTAGCATCCTCAAACTTTGTAACAACATGGAAATCGTCAGAAGCATCCACATCTGGATCAATAGTAGTGTCCTTGGTCCCATCCCCAGCAGCCACCTTAGCAAGGTCATAAAGATCTCGAGCATCAGAAATAGTTGCAGAATGAACACCAGCACGAGCTGAAGCAGGGGTACGTGGACCAGCAAAAACATCACGCAGAAAAACCAATTCTTCAGCCATTCCATCTAACCTAGCATTTATCTTCTTAACAGCATCCCTGATTTCCTTAATAGTCTCAGAATGATCAATCTCAGCAACCACATTAGCAAATAAAGGAGTATGAGTAGGAGGTGGAGGAGGTTCCACACGAACAACCGAACCATCAGATTCAACCCTCAAGTGAGACTGTTGTAAACTCTTTAGATCCAAAAATTCCTTAGCAACATCACAATCCTCTTCCTTGAGATCAACTCCATACCATTCAAATACTTTAGTTAACAAACACCCATATGGTAAACTAGGCGAAGTATGATTATCATACACATCCATCATATTTTTCATAATTAATCCATCCAAATTAAAAGGCTTCTCAGACAACAACATCGAAACCACTGTGACATCCTGACCAGTAAAATTTGAGCGACTACCCGTACGAGGATTCACATTACCAATACAAATCTTAAACAGCACATGAGCGATAGGAGAAACAATAGCAGTAGTTGGAGGAGCATAAACAAGTAACCCATCTATACCACGAAGTACTTTCAATTGATCAAGTTCAGAAAAATTCTCTAACTCAGTGGGTCCTTTCTTAGTAGTAATAGAAACATTGGAAGGATTCTCAATTCCAAGAATTGAACTTAAAATAGGTATAGTTAAAGAAATCTTTTGACCACGAACATAGGACACAAAGAGACCAGGTTTGACAATATCGAGATTAGCATAAAACTCATAAGCATATGAGGGATAGCAATTACGTGGCAAATCCTTTAAAAACGATTCAAACCCTAGCTTAGCAAAATACCCAAGAGCACCACATTTGACATAAGAGTTACCTGTCAATGGACGACCAAAAACAATACGATGATTGCCTAAATCAAGTTATTTGAACCGAGTCTCAAGATCCTCAGACGCGAACATAATCCCATACTTGCTACGCTTCATAGACAAACCATCACGTGTCCCTTATCATTGAACTTCAAACATATCATCACCACTTTCCACATGAACCGAAGAAAGATCAATATCATCATCTTCATCATGCAACCTATTATTCTTCCCTTTCTTCGATTTTGAACCAGCAATTGGAGTCTTCTTGGATCCTCGAGTATTCCTCATGATTCGAATCAGCAAAAGAAAGAAACCGAGAGAGAAAGTATATCGATTGAAGACCGATGAACAAACCCTAATTGGAATATTTATTTGAGGATAGAGATGACTAAAGAGTCGGAGTGAAAAAGTCTCTATAAAACCTCTTTTTACGAATAAGGGAAGAGATAGTTTTTTTTAGGATAAAATCTAATTAACCAACCCCATATTAAACTATACATGATATATCAAAAAAATGAATCACGTTTGCACATCACAAATTTCCATAATATAGAACATAAATTCAAAATTTTAAAAAAATCCGAATAAATGTCCTCCTAGAAACTGTAAACAATCAACATAAAAAACATTCACTTAGACCACAATTAAATATATCTAAATATCACAAATTATCATAAAATATATATCCAAATTAACAAGAAAAATGTACCAGGCATCCATAGCAGCTCGCTGACTAGACATTACACATGCCTAATTCTCGACGAAGAACAGTAAAACGCTCCTCGGCTAGCGGCTTAGTGAAGATGTCAGCTAGCTGATATTCTGTACTAACAAAGATCAGCTCAATTTTTCCCTTTGCAACATTGTCCCTCAAGAAATGATGTCGAACATCGATATGTTTTGTTCTTGAATGATTCACTGGATTCTTTGATATGTTTATAGTGCTTGTATTGTCACAATAAATAAGAACTTTTCCACACTTAATCCCATAATCTCGAAGTGTTTGAATCATCCATAGTATTTGAGAGCAACAACTTCCAGCTGCTAAATACTCTCTTTCAGCTGTAGATAACGCAACAGATGTTTGCTTCTTGCTTTGCCAAGTAACCAAACTCTGTCCTAAAAATGCACAAACACCACTTGTACTCTTTTGATCAGTTTGACAGCCTGCATAATATGCATCACTATACCCAACAAGATCAAATGCATTTGTGATGGGATAAAACAAGCCAAGAGTAATAGTTCCACTAAAATATTTAAAAATTCTTTTAATAGCATTCAAGTGAGACTCTTTAGGATTAGCTTGAAATCTAGCACAAATATATACACTATACATAATGTCTGGTCTAGAGGCTATAAGATATAATAAACTACCAATCATACCTCTATACTTTCGAACATCTACATCTTTACCTTGGTCATCTACTGTTAGCTTGCTGGAAGAACTCATAGGTGTTGATTTTGCCTTGATATTCTCAAAACCAAACTTCTTAAGCAGATTCTTGATGTATTTGGACTGAGGCACAAAAATTCCATCTGGAGTTTGCTTGGTTTGGAGCCCCGGCCCAAGAAGTAGTTGAGCTCCCTCATCATACTCATGTCAAACTCACTATGCATACACTTAGAAAACCACTTGCACATATCATCATTAGTAGATCCAAAGATAATATCATCCACATATATTTGCACAACTAAAATATCAGTACCATTAAACTTAGTAAATAATGTGGGATCGATTTTACCTCGAATGAATCCATTCTTGAGTAAAAACTTACTTAGCCTTTCGTACCATGATCTAGGAGCTTGCCGAAGTCTATATAATGTTTTCTTCAACTTGAAAACATGATTAGGAAATTGCTCACTCTCAAAACCAGGAGGTTGCTTGACATATACTTATTCCTTCAAGTAGCCATTAAGAAATGCACTTTTTACGTCCATTTGATGTAGCTTGATCTTCATGAAGCATGCAAATGAAAGTAACATCCTTATTGACTCTAGCCTTGCAACCGGGGCATAAGTTTCATCAAAATTGATTCCTTTTTGTTGATTATATCCTTGTGCAACAAGTCTTGCTTTGTTCCTTGTAACCGTACCAAATTCATCAACCTTGTTTCTAAACACCCATTTAGTACCAATGATTGAAGCATCCTTAGGTGGCTCTACAAGTTCCCAAACTTCACATCTTTCAAATTGATTAAGTTCTTCATGCATTGCCATGATCCAATTCTCATCTTGTAGTGCTTCATTAAAATTCTTTGGTTCCTCTTGAGCTAGAAAAGTAGCAAAAGCACAAAAATTTGCTTGACCTTTCCTTGTCTTGATTCCTTCTGATTTGTCACCAATGATCAACTCTGGAGGATGGTTCTTTACTGTCCTTATTGACTTTGGCAGAGAATGTTGAGATATAACTTCCTCATGTACTCTAATTCTCTTAGATGGTGGGGAAACTTCATCTCCATCATATAGTGGCATCTTTTCTTGTGATCTCTGACCTCTAGGACCTTCCAAAGTAAGCCTTGATAACTGATCAATTGTTGCATCTACTGGAGAAGAGGTTTCAGCTGATTTATCAGTAGCTGAAGTTAATTTAGGTTCCTTGTCAGCTTGTTGAGTTGCTTGCTGAGTTGTTGTACTTGTCTTCAGCAGCTCGCTGGCAATACCTGTTTCTGTAAATTCTTCCTCATCTCTTGACAGATCAACATTAGATTCTTGAAATGAAACATCAATTGACTCTTCAACAATACATTTAGATATATTATAAACTCTGTAATCATGACTTGTTAAAGAATAACCCAAAAATATTGCTTCATAAGATTTAGCATCAAAATTACCATCTCTATCAATAGTTTTGAGTACAAAGCACCTGGATCCAAAGACCTTGAAGTAGCCTATATTTGGATTCTTGTTCCTCAGCAGTTCATATGGAGTTTTATTTAGAATAGGTCTGATCAGTACTCTATTAAGAACATAGCTAGGTGTATTGACTACTTCTGCCCAGAAACTCCTTGGCAACTTGCTTTCTTGCAACAGTGTTCTAGCTGTTTCTTGTAACGACCTGTTCTTCCTTTCCACAACTCCATTTTGCTGTGGGGTTCTAGGAGCAGAGAATTCATGAGTAATGCCTCTATCTTCACAATATGAGATAAAGTCCTTTTGGAATTCACCACCTCGATCATTCCTTATACCTACAAGTCTTGTCTTAAGCTTGTTCTCAAGCAACTTAAATAGCTTCTCAAATTCACTCCAATGCTCTTATATGCGTCTGAACCAAATAAATCTAAATGAAGAAGCTCTAAAGGTTTAGAAGTTGATACCACAGTCTTTGACTTATGTGGAGTCCTGATTTGTTTGCATAATTGACAAGCCGAACAGGTTTCCTTCTTGACATACTTCAATTTGGGCAATCCTCTAACTAGCTTCTTTGGAGACAGCTTGCTGAGTAAATCCATGTGAGCATGTCCAAGCCTTCTATGCCAAATATCTGGATTTATATCAACTGCAGCTAAACAACAAGATGATTCCTGCATCTCAAAGTCCAAAATATAGATATTCCTTCCCTTCTAGCAACTAGGGGGACTTTGTTAGTGCCAACAATAATAGTACACTTCTCTTTATCAAAATTAATAGAATGTCCATCATCATATAACTGACTAATACTAAGCAAATTATATTTAAGACCATGAACATATTGTACTTTATCAATAGAGATGTTACTATTACCAATTGTTCCTTTGTAAAGAATTTGAAGTGTTTTACTATCACCAATTGTGACACTTCCACCCTTTTTCTTCTTGAGAGTAAAGAACTTTGATTTATCACCACACATATGTCTTGTGCATCCACTATCCAAAATCCATTGATTTGATTTCACCTTGACAACAAGACACACCTACAAAATAAATGAAAAACAACTCAACATTTTGGTACCATATTTGTTTGGGTCCAGCATGGTTAGTTGATAGAACATATAGAACATGTAACACCCCCAGATCTGGGGTCGGGGATCAGGTTGTTACGGTCTCATATTTCATACATAATACTCGACTTGAGTCCAAATCAATAAGTATCATGCTGTGACCCCACAATAATATCCACTCACACACACACAGTTATAGTCCCAGAGATGAAATTGAAATAAGTCTTACATAAAGGGTTTACGAATAAAAGTTATTAAAAGCCAAAAGGATAACATCATAAGTTTAAAAGTTTTGCCGTTGATTAACATTAATTTTACATATAGTTAAGCTGGAAGCAAAAGATGTCTATCTATGCTACCTCAGCAATGGCAGCTAGCATATCAGCGGGGAGTCCTGTGGGTCGGGTAACCTGCTTGCGCCGAGTGCGCCTGACGCGAGCCATCTGTCCTAGCTGTTGTTGTCACATAATAAATAAGCAAGGGTGAGCAATAGCCCACCAACAACAATATAACTGAATAGTGATGATATAGATATATATAGCAGTTCAAACATCTTTGAAACCATATGCCATGCATTAGCGAAGATAATACCAGTATAAGGTAAATGATGAAGTTACAATGTAACTCAAAACATATATATTCCAATTATTAATACTTCTCCGATACTGCCAACAATGATAATGTTGCAAAAAATAAATGAATCTGAATGATGAACTAATGCTGGAGTATTCACCGCGCCCGCTGTTCCAATCCTTACGATGATCAGTCGCAGATTGTATAACTCAATTTAGATTTACTACCGGTAGAAGGAAGAGCTGACGGATTTACTTGTCTACCGCCCTGTTAGATCTCCCCGGCCAACGGTTGGGCCAATGGGATGGACCGGCGCTACTCGGCCTCTTACACGACTCCAAGTTCGAAAAGAAGTTCATGATTCTGAACGTAAAGTTCGTCCCCCTTTCCCCAAGTATAATACTTGTTGATAAGACTCCACAAAGTAGTCGTATCTAGTTGGAAAGGAAAATTCAACATCATATCTCCCAAGCTGCTGCTTGTTAGAGGATACCATCTTGTTCCAATAATCTTACCCCTCGAATGATGATAGGGTACACAGATGCAATAGATAGCAATTCAAGTTGCGAGTGAAAAGAATACTTTTCGAAAGATTTATGACCGGGAAGTCAACAAGATAAATAACATTTCTCAAGTAAGGTTCCCTTATTATTTGGAAGATAGATTCGAAGGAAGAACGAAATTTTGAGAACATTTCTTGATATAATATTAATAATAATCCGACTCTGAAGGAATTTTTATAATAATCGAAGGTCGACGATAATATTTGAAGTCATTTCAGAGTATTGGATAAATATTCAGAGAATATTTATTGCATCAGAAATAGTTACAGAAGACTTACAACTACGAACGAATATTTAAATCGAAATATTTCTCAGAATCCTTCTCGAATGAATAAGGAGAAAATATTTATTAAATAATTAAACATTTAAATGAATATTCAAAATAATATTCCTTTAATTAATAAGACTTGAAAGGAATATTAAAAATAATATTCAATAAATAAATAGAACATCAGATAAATATTTAAAATAATGTTCATTAAGTAAATGGGAACTTAAATGAATATTCAAAAAGTAATATTCATTTAATGAATAATATTCTAAATGAATATCGAAATAATATTCATTTAGTAATCCAAGCTTTAAAGGAATATTCGAAATAATATTCGATAAATGAGTCGACTTTGAATGAATATTGAAAAATAATATTTATTGAATAAATAACGTTCAAATAAATATTTGAAGTAATGATCGTTAATTAAATAATCTCGGACGAATATTCAAAGTGATATTCGTCAACCAAATAATGGAAATTGTTTACTTAAATATTTCCCTCGAAAGTAATTACGATGTATCAAGAAGTACTGACTCCCGGTCTATATTCAACGACTACAATATATATGCCCTTCTCTAAGGGACTTATCAACAACCAGCTTATAACTGATTATTCAATATCTAGCTAAGACGCCAACAATAATTCAAGGAATAAGTATCACAATATATCGCGAAAGTAGGCATGCATGCAATGACATATGCAACACAAAATCGAATCATATATATATATATTCACAACAACAGCCTTTAAAAAGGATTTAAAACTTGCCTGGTAATCGAGTATGAGTAGGGGTAGTGGTAGTGTGTCCCGGGTCAGCTCAGCGATCTATAAATAGTCAGAATATTCGAGATTAATCACTTAACACTTTTTAAAAGGCTAAGTATCAACTTAAGTCGAAACATGTTTTCGAATTATCTCGTTATACACCTTTTAGTGTAACTCTTTTTATCACTGATACGATCCGACATTTGTTCGTTATTAAGACATGTCATCATACTCACATTTAGTATATACTTAAGTCGTATAAGTTCTAAAGTCGGTCGATTACGAACCAAGATTATACCTCGAGTTTTATCGTTCGTTTTCTAAGTTATAACCAAAGTTATACTTTTAAGGGGTTCGTTCGCGTTTAACTTTGATTCAAACATTTTTATAAAATCGAAAAACGATCCGTTTCACATGAGGCTTTCTCTCACACCTTCCTTTTTACCTTAAGTATTTAATTACCACAATTTGCCAATGACTTACATATTTACGAGGGTTCAATTTCAGTTACGAACTCTCGTTTACGGTTTCGAACTACTTTTAGTAAATCGGCCATAAATCCTAAACCGTAAGTCCATTTCACACGATCTTTATATCAAAACGAAGACTGGAACATTATCTATCTTATCATGGCAAAATACGAAACTGGACAGTGAGTTCAAGCTACTGTGATACACGGTTTTTAATGATTAACGAAAATTCGGCATTACGACGGCTTTTACGCGATTTCCAAAGTTTTCACATCACCGTGAATCAATCAAGCACTACACCCCATCAATTCTAACACATGATAACATCATGACTAGTCTAACAACATCTCATCACAACAATCTCATGGATCATAATCCAAACAACAACCATAACCAACTAATAACATAGATCTAAGCATAACATAGCATACTAACACTTAACTACCCATAAAACTCATAAAACTCAAAATGATACTAAGGGTTTTTGAGCTTGTTACTTTCCTTAGAGAGTGATGTATCCTTACTAAGCCTTGATCTGTCCTTGAGTGACCTTAAGCTAGCTAGATCAATCAAAAGAAACATGAAAATCAAAGGTTAGTTCATAAGAAACACTATTCACCCTCATCTTTCTTGATTTCTTTGAAAATGGAAACCAAGGAATTTGGACTTGAAATTTCTAGGAAATTAGTTTCTTGAATTATAGAACTCACCTTAAAAATTAGAAGATCAAACAAGGTTTGGAAGCTTGATTTTTGTTTTGGAATTTATGGTGAGGCCGAATGGGGTGAAAATGGAGGGGGGGAGAGTTTGCTTTGTTTGCCTTGGTTTAATCTCATCTAAATGAATTATTGTGATGAGATTTAGATAATATCTCATCCTTGGTTACTTTAATAAAGTGATGATGCATGCAATGATGTATTTGGCATGGACATGTGTTGTGTTATGGATGGTTTACAAGCTAACTAAGTGATTTGTTTTCTAAGTACTAGTTTCTTGCTAAGTATCCTAGTTACTTGAGTCACCACTTGGTTACTTAGATATTTTCTAATACCACATGCATGTGTCTTGATCTCTTCTTGCTCTTTTGTCCAGTTATTGCTCATTTCGATTGATCGTTCGTAAGAATATCTCACGGATTTCTAATTATGGTTTTACCGGAAGTCTTTTTAATATTAATACTATCATTCTCCATCTTTCTTACTAACTTTCGAATTTAAATTCCTTAAATCCCTTCATTAAATCCTTAAGTCTATCAGTGTCCAGGGAATTCTCGGAGAAAATAAATTGCGGTTTTTCAGAATCCGACAGCTTTTACATACACTTATTTTCCCCGTGGATCACTAATACGAACTCGGAAATCCGTTCCTAATACTTCTATATAGTGTCGTCTCATAATATTCTCATTTCCACCAAAAACACTATTCATTCTTTATCCTTCCTTTATTCCCTATATTTATGACAATGTCCTTGTTCTCTCTCGGGCGTTCCTTAACCCTTTCACGGAACCACTGGACTAATCGTTATCGATCTAGATGACATGAGAATATTCTTCTGCTTGGAATTGCCATATCTTATTCCCCTAGGAGATAGATTATTCTTATCTAAGTGGTCAACCATTAGCATTCTTCAAGACATATAAATATTTAAATCAAATTCCATTCATTCATTCAGAAGATCAACTATTACATCGTAGCCGTAACCACTATTCATTCTTACATCATTATATAATAAAAAGTTTTAATTCTATCCAAAATCTGGGTTCTTACAGAACATTTAAATCAGATTTCTTGATCCACATTTGGACCACTTTAGAAGCTTGATTTCTGTTTCTTGTAGTTCTGTCAGCTTGCTGCCTCTGAGTTGTCTGTCTGTTCCAGCTTGCTGGATTAGCATTCTGTATTGAGCAGTTGTTTGCCAAATGACCTTTCTTCCCACATTTGTAACAGATTCTCCATGGCATGGCATAGTCATAAGGAATACCATGTTTTCCATTATACTTTAAACCAGATGTTGAAGCCATTCCAACTCCTTCTTTTTCTAATGGAACCTTTGTATACTTCATCATTGATTTAAATGTATCTTCTCCTTGAACAAACTTTCTCATTCCTTTCTGAAGATTCTTGATCTCAGCTTCCAACTCTTTGATCCTTTCAGCCTGTCGAGACATTTCCAATGAACATGAACCTTTGGATTGAAAGCCTCCAAACATGCATTTTGAGCATCAATCTCTGTCTTCAGCTCGCTGAGTTCCTTCATTAGTGCATCATTTCTCTTGAGAAGCACTTTGTTGATTCCTTCAAACTGAGATACTTTTGCCTTAAGATCAGCAAGAATTTGAGCATGATTACTAGCAGGTGTCTTCTCAGCCATTAGATCAGCAATGATTTTTCTATGTTGAGCATTCTTCTTTTCAAGTTCATTGTTCTCATTCATTAACTCCATGAACTCCACAAAAGATATATTACTATGATCCTGTAAGGTTAGTTCATCTAGTACAGAAGTATGAGAAGGTATATCAGAACTAAAAGAATTTACCTCACTGTTATTGTCATCTGAATCTGAGATATCGCTTTCCACAAGGCCATCTTGATTAATTCCTTGAGCATCATTTTCATCATCAAGACCAACAAGAGCTAGATTCACCATCTCATCACATGATTCATCATCAGAAGATGAATCCTCATCATCACTCCATGTCAAAAGTGCCTTAGCTTTCTTTCTGTCCCTTGAGGTAGCTTGTTGCTTCTGCTTATTCTTCATCTTGTAGCAGTCCCTTTTGTAATGCCCTTTCTTGACACATTCAAAACAAGCTTCCTCTTTGACATCTTTCCTTGTTCCAGAAGCCTTGCTTTTCTCTTTCTTTAGCTTGTTCCTCTTGTCCAGGAACTTCTTGATTTTTCTAGACAAAAGTGCCAATTCTTCATCAGAATCAGATTCTGCCTCAGAGTCCAGCTTGCTGCTACTGGGGTGTAAAGCTAGATTCTTCATCTTTTCAACAGGAGCCTTGACTTATTCCACCTTGCTATCATTGATCTTGCTTTCAAATTGTTCTAACTCAGCAAACACAGCCAAATGATCCATAGTATCAATGGTAGGAGATGATTCCAAAGCAGTGACTTTAGCTTCGAAAGTGAATAGACCTGCACTCAGAACTTTCATGTTGATTTCATCTTGAGGAATAGTCTTTCCAAGTCTCTTGAGAGTGTTGATAGTGACCTGGAACCTTGTTGACTCTCCTTGATAGTTTCACCATCCTTGAGTTTGAAATTTCTGAAATCATTCATCAGCTTGCTGAGTTTCACTTTTCTCAAAGATTTTGAACCTTCATGATAAGTTTCCAAAGCATCCCACATTTCCTTTGCTGACTTTAATGAGGAAACTTTGTCAAACTCAGCTTGATCCAAAGCATTCATTAGAGAATTTCTTGCTTCACCATTATAACCAAATTTGACAACCTCATCGGGAGTAAGATCATCAACATCTTTTGGTTTGCCATCTTTATCCAGAAATTCAAAATTCCCTTTCTACACAACTCTCAAGACCAGTGGCTTCTTGGACAGGTATGTTTCCATTCCGCCTTTCCACCAGTTGTAGTTTTCTGAGCCAGTGAGAAGAGGAGCCCTATAATCAGATTTTGCTTCAAGATAATGTTCAGCCATTTTGATCGATACTTTCTTGTTACAAAAGTTTTAGTATACCAATGCTCTGATACCAAATGAAATTACACACCTAGAGGGGAGGGGTGAATAGGTGTTATGGCTAACAATGTAATAATTTAAATTTAAAAATCTGCCTGAAAAAGTATTCTGGCAGCTAACTGGATGCAACAAATTAACAAACAGGCAGCTAGCTAAGATATGTAGTGCAGTAAAGTAAAGTGCAGAAAATAAAGAACACACAACAATTTTAGCCAGGTTCGACCCCTATAGCCTAATGGTCTACGTCCTGGTCCTCTACCAACTCGGTAAAGGAATATATTATTGATCACAAATGATTATAATTATACGATATAATAATATATCTTCCTGATTCTGCCAGTCAATGATTGTAGCTTGCTGAAACACTTTGTTCCCTAAACACAGCTCTCTAAGTATTATACTAAGCCAAGTATAAACTCCTCTAGCTTAATGTTCCTTGAACCATTGTTCCACAAGCTCGACAATCCAGCAACTACCAACGTTACAAGTTGAACAATACAAGATAAAAAGAATTAGAAATCAAACTATGAACTCTAATAAGAATCTAAATCGTATTAGTATATAGAGCTCAAGTGTATAAAGATATATCAAATCAGCTTAGTAAAATACTTGTGTTTTTCGAATGATGTTCAACAACTTTGAAAAGAAAAACTCACAAGTCTTTTATAGTGAACGAACAATCTGAATTAAACACACAACAACATAACGGTCTTGACTACCAAGTCTCACGAGTTTGTTGAAAGGTTAATTCAAATCCAACGTTCAAAGAAGAAAAACAGATGAAGAAAAACAAACGTTAATAAATCAACGTTTTACCAGTTTGAAAAAGTCCAGAGAAAAGGTTTGTTTAGATAAAGAATCGTTTAGAAACAAACCCCCATTAAAATAGGACTTTGAAAGATAAATATATATAAAAACGTTTAAAAACATTTTTGAACCCATATATATTAATACGATCTATTTTTCTAATTAGAGTTCTCACAGAAATTTAATCCTATCAAACTCCATGAAACTCGGACTCCAAGTGACTCTGGACTCTATCTGCCAGCTTGCTAAGTTAAAGTAAATCCTGTACAGCCAGCTAGTTAAGAACCCCTATTTTGCTATAAGATAATATAAAAGATAACCCTGCAAAACAACATTAGTCCAGTACACATATCCAGCTTGCTCACTATGTATGATCATCAAAATCATGAGAGTTACAAAAATCTCAATCTCCCCCAATTTTGTAAATTCTTGAATAAACAAATAAATATTTTCAAGAATCTTAAAATCTCAAAATTATTCAGTAATTTAAAAACAAACATTTTTACTGAATAATTTCACAACTTAAAAAGATAAAATATTTTGAAATTGCATCCACTGGAAAAAAATTATAAAATTTTATTCCTCCTCATTGAAAAATATATTTAAAATAAATAGGAAAATAATTTCTAAAAATTTGGGTTGTTACAGTTTACCCCCTTTAAAAGGATTCCATCCTCGGAATCTACTAAGAAAAATCCCTAGGGTTCCTTTTGCCAACTTTCCAGTTCCGATAACTTCCATAACAATACTATTATAAATTTCAAATTAAATTTCATAATTAATCATTCATTAATCAACCATTCTTTTAATATAAAGTCAATCATAATCATATTATCGTACATTATAAATGGATTTTCATAATATATATTGTACAATTGTAATCAATTTTAAGTAATTGTAATCTAACTCAACAAGAAATCTGAGAAAATCAGATTTGAAATAATTTGGATAAAATCCATATCTTCAAATTTTTGATTTTTTTAAAAGTTCAAAAAAATATTTATTAATAATTTATTAATAAAATTAATTAATAAATTCATATAATCCAACACTACGAGACCGGATTAATTAGAACTATCATATTTTTGAAAAAAAGATATTTTAGTTAAAAAAGTCAGAAAAGGTAATAGCTGAAAAATGTAATTGGTTAGTTATTCTTTAGGAGAAAATGTGATATTTTAGTTAGAAAATATATACCTTTTAGCTGGAAAACGTAATCAGTAAGTTATTTGTGATTATAATATTATTAGTTTATTTCATTTATTAAAACAACCATACTGAAAAAATCGGATTTGAAATCAGATTTTAAATAACTTGGATAAAATCCATACCTTCAAAATTTTGATTTTTTTAAAAGTTCAAAAATATATTTATTCATAATTTGTTAATAAAATTAATTAATAAATGTATATAAGTCAACATTACAAAACCGGATTTGAATCAAATTTTAAATAGCTTGAATAAAATCCATACCTTCAAATACTCGATTTTTTTTAAGACTCAAAAATATATTTATTCACAATTTTTTATAAAAAAATTGGTAAATTTACATAAACGAATACTACGTACATTTTTAATTACTTTAATTATCAAATATAAGCTAGAAGAGTATTATTATTGGTTGGTGAATAAATTACCAATCAAAAAATTAAAATTATTTTAGAGGCAATGAGAATTTACTTCTAAACTTTAAATCAATCAATCATGTACAAATTTTTTATTATTTACCACACTTGTTCTAATTTACTAATCGCGATTAATTTAATTTAAATATAATAATATCTTGATTTAATAACTTCGTATATCACATGGTTTTTAATTTTAAAAAATCTCTACTAATCGTAAATATTATTTTCTATAAATCCACATAACAATATATTGCATATGTTTATACATCTTTTAGCTATGAATGTTTTTGAACATCATTTATTATAATAAAGGATACCCGAATCTACCATATATTAGTTAACCGGTCACAAAATTGTGAATTATTTTAACATCAATCAAAATCTACTAAATTTTAGACCTATTAAACTAAATATAACATGTTTCTCTATTGGATCTTGATTCACGTTTCAGCCAAGATTAAACTCAACTCAAATTACACTCAATAACAGTTGATTTTTATTTTTTCATATCAATTAACTGAACATAATAACTACTAGTTTTTATTTTAATGATTAACTAATAAACAATTTATATAAAATAAAATTCTTACAAACTAAAAAATATAATCATATATCAATTTAAACATTAAGGGAAGCCGCTTATTCCCTATTCCCCATCAAACCTAGCCAACTTTGATAAACTAAGTGTATGCATCAATTCTCCTCATGCCTAAATCATATCAATTTTGGTTAAGGTACGACTTTATATCTTTTTATTATATGACATACTATACTTAAATAGATTATCTTTTTATTTCGATTATATATATGTATCGTATGTATCGTGTTTTAATTGTCCAATAAAATCAACAAAAAAACAGAAAACGATTTAGGTTATCATCATCCTCAATCCAGATTATCACAGAGTTAATTCCCATTAGAATATTCAGTGGCGAACTCCTATAATTCTACGAATTACTAAATTCTAGGCATTAATCCTTACCACATTGCACTGATTTGTTTACATTATTAGGCGTGCCTATAGAAAAATATTTTTTACAGTGTTGGGTTGTCGATGTTATTCAGTGATTACTTAACAATTTTATTCTAAAGACGATAATTATTTAATTTAAAAATAATACACTAATATATAAATCTATAAATCTATAATAGATATTTTGATATCTCAAACTCCTAATTCAAAAGCATAAGGTACAATCAAAATCATGAATTAAAAATTGTTAACAATATAAAACTATTTAGCACATTATTCTAAATACATATTCAAAATTTAAGTTAAGTAAAGTATTAAATAATTTGGTAAAAAAAAAAAAAACTAGCATCAACCAATTGAAACATAAGAATAAATTTAAACCAATCATCTTTCACATTTTAATTACGAATTTTTTTAACTATGCAATAATTAATGGAAAAACAATTTGATCTTCCAATATATTTGAATTATTCAAAATATTCAATATATATACTCTTAAATAGTACTATACATTATTTGGTGTATAAATTATCAATCAAAAAATAAAATTTTTACACAGTTAATGAAAATATTGTTATTGAATATTTACATAATAAACTGGTCAATTTAGCACACATTTTCTTATAAATCACTATTTATTTATAGATAATTAATTCATCTATAAAAGGACATACGTTACCCACAAAAAAAATCAAACCTGCAAAAATCATCAATAAAAGGGCATACAACATCTACAAAAATAACTAAAATTGAACAAATACATAGTAAAATAGATCACTATTTTCTTTATCAAATCATTGAACAGGTCTTCAATTATGGTACATTCATCATCTATATCTCTAAATTATGGAGCCTTTTCGGCGAGATAATCTAACAATTTGTTATAAACGTGAGGATTATGTATATCTAATTTGTCAGAACGTATTAAAACAACCGACGAAAACTGTGATTCTACACTATCCAAATCAATGAACTAATATAACAAAATCTAATATATGGTTATACAAAATCCACGAATATGATATTAGGCTCTTAACAAAGAAAGATATTTATTGAAAGCCAAAGTAAAATAAAGGAAAAGAAAATGAGGCTTATCATTCAAAAGGATATAGTACAAAATCTAATATTTCGATTGATAAAATCCACCAACGGGCAACGAGGTACTAGACTCTCAATAAAGAGATTTATTTATTGAAAAATAAAGAAAAATAAATTAAAATTTATGAAAAAAATATAAAAAACCAAAAAGCTGATATTAACTCCTAAACTTTAGTTTAGCATATTTTGGGAGAGGTGAAGAGAGAGAGAGAGAGAGAAAGAGAGCGCGAGCGAGCAACATCAACTACGGTCTTTGTTATAAAAAATTATTAATATTGATAAATAAAAAGGTTGATACACATAAATTATTTATTATTTTTAATAAAAGGGTGCCTTTTTTGAATTTTGTATTCTGGAATTAAAGTAATCGTATCAATTCCCATATCTTAACCTAAGAGCATATATTGAATTTTCTTGGTTGGTTGATTATAATTTGTTTTTTAACATCAACAAAGCATAAAATATTGGTAAGAAAACTCAATAACTTGGTAGAAAGATTCTACACAAAGAGAGATATTTGTTAACAAAAAACAATATTAAGAAAAAATAAAAAAGAGAGTTTCATTTTGTTTTGGAGACTTTACATCGTGCAAGCTACCCTTAGTTTAGTTTTGTAACATCTCAGTATTATTCAACAACACATAATTATATATTTACATAACATGGATACAGAGTGATATTTGTTCGCACTAAATCAGGCAAGCGTACGCGGTCAAAAGTAATATCACAGTAAGTAGAGTTCGTCCCCACGAAGGCCTGGTGTAATTCAGATTATGCACTTATGCAACAATGTATGAATATTATTCACTGCTAAGACAAATATCAAAAGTGTGTTTTGATTAACTAATTTAACTAACAAGCTATTTAACAATACTAAGAATTAATTAACTAATGAGATTAAAACCGAATTACTTATGAGATATAAAACATGGGATCCTAACTTCATTAAATACTTCGTTTAGAGTGGATGCCTTTAATCAATGTATGTGATGGTTATGACAACTAATCGGACAACACGAAATTAGTACACGCTACCTTTCGGCTACGCATACCAAACCACTGAAACATCCACAAAATAGATAGAAGTTGGGCAGGCACCAATTATGTTTAGACCCTATATGTCTATAAAATTTGAAAACATAATGGTTTAAGTACAAGTTATCCATTGAGATCACATAGGGCAACGTAAGAGGTTAAAATTACACTACAAATCATGCATGTCAAAACATCAATAAACCTATGCTAGCATGGCAAGTTCTAAATCTCTATATCCACTTTTGCATTCAATAGAGATTAACAAAACAACTTAGATGTTAGCTACGCATCCAAGAAGAATTAGCACAACCATACGAGGAAATCAATAAGACATCACACACAAATCTTAAAAGCAATCAAACTACTAAATTCCGTAAATAAATCCGTTAGAATCCCATGACAACGATTAGTTCATAATCGAACGGCTCGTCATCATGGGATCTAGTGATAACATGATATTAAAACAAGATCTGAATAAAAACAAGAGTACTAAAGAAATAAAGTTTAGAAAACAAATCCAAAACGAGCATCCAAAAGTATCGCCCAATTAGAAGAATACAAAAGATGTAGATCTAGATCTCCGTTAGCTGTCACGTTCTTCGGTAAATCCTTCTCCAAGTCTTGTATATCCGTCTATCTTTTTTCTCTCAGTCGTGTCTCTCCCTTTTCTCCTGGCAACATGTGTTTTTATAGCCCCTCATGCCTTTGCCGTCAAGAAATTTCCAAAACTGACTTAAAACAGGATTTCTGGCAGCCCGTGCAAGCGCCACCACGCTCTAAGGAACGCCCCCGCGCTCTCAGCTCTTCCAACACGCGCTCTCGCGCCTTACCAAACGCGCCCGTGCTCTCTGCTTCTGGAAAAATTTCAGACTTTGCTTCTTTTCACTCCAATTCTCTTGCAAGTTCCCGTCCTTCAGTTCCTGAGTTCAAAACCACCAAATAATCATGGAAAAGTAACTTCCTGCCTTTAGCTTGTAGTCCTGCATAAACTCACTATAAACACATCAAAAACACCACACACTTGAGGTCAAGTAATCAATTTAAGCCGATACGAAGCATTCTAAGTGGATATGAAATCCAATTATCACACCCCAAACTTAAACCGATTCTTGTCCTCAAGCATAAACAGACTCGACACGTACAAATGCAATGCATGAATGTAACTAAATGAATATGCAAAGATCCCCTCAGATTAACCCTAACCAATTCAGCAAGCAAATATCTCAGAGAATGCAATAACTCCAAACAGAGCTTGACTAAATCCCCGTATACTAACATTACATGAACAGAAACGTGGGTGTGTGCTACGCTCATCCGATATACTCCCAACACTAGATCAAAATCATAGCCTATTCTTCACCAGAACAATCACAGGTTTATAAATAGAATGAACGCTAAACACTTCATAACTCAGAGACACCTCCACCATCATTCGAGTTAAACAAGGATTCATGCTAAATTACTAAACAAACAACGACACATAACACAACACACATGCTTATTTGATCGTGCAATGGATGAGGCCTCTAAAGACTTATGCAATAATACCCATGTAGCGAGCGTTAGGTTAGTGGATCCCAGACCGGAAAAGCCTTAGGTCACTAGGCTCAAAGTCCCCTAGAACTTCATTGCTCGAGTATTAAAGAGCTCACCCGTGGTCAATTCTACACACTCACATAACTCCTTTTTTCTTCTTTTTTTTTGGGTTTTTTTTCACACACTAATAATTTGGAATGAGTGCGTTTCGCTCCATCTCATCCAACCCTAGACTAATCATAAAATATGAACGGCTACTAGCCTTTTGACGCCTAACCTTTATTAACACTAGCATGAAATCCCTGGTTTCTCACAAACTTATACTTTAGTGCTCCTACGCCATCAAGGGAATAAAGAACATTCTAAATATAATCAGGTGATTAAATCTCAAACAACCAAACAAGTATGACCTGATCTAGTCCAAAAGCAAACGATGAGACTATGTAAATATTTTTTTCTGAAACATGCAAGTCAATTCATAAGAACTTAAGTCAACCCTCTATTTATCATTACCGCACTCAAATCAACATCGACCTACCAAACGGAAATAGCCAAGTCCTACGGGATCATGAACTATGCTATGCAAAAGCAACTAAATGGACTCACATGGAATACATAAACAAATATGCAAATAAATATGCTATATATGAAAAAGTTATGCAATAATATGAATGAAACTACTACTACACATGCAATATGATTTCTACATGAACAAAGACTCTACTAACTACTATCCCCAAATCACCCCCAAACTTGAAATATTCAATGTCCCCATTGAAGGCAATAAACAGGATAGTAGAGAACTTACCTAACTGTCGGCAGGGCCACCCTCCTCGGGTGGTGAATCAGGTGATGGATAAGTGTTGTGAGCTCCAAAAATAGGCCAATTAACCTCAACACCAGTTGCTCGAAAAGCACTACCTAAAGCTTGAGTCATGTCCTCCGCAAATCGATGATTGATGTCAAGCATGGCATCAATACGCCTAGTTAAACGTCTGTACTGCTCGTTACCAAGACCAGACCTATTAGCACCTCGACGTGAATAAGATGGACCCGCTCTAGCTGCTCTAGCCACATGTGGCTGAGAACTGCCTCCCTCTACATTATCAACAATATAGCCCAAACCTTTGTCATGGGGAACGCCGCCTGATTATTCCTCCATCCTAGCAATCGTAGAACTTTCAATAGCAGAGCTCGGAATCTGCAGCTACTCATCATCAGCCCACCTAATACCCACAGACTCGCACAACTTATTGACAATCGATGCATGTGGAATCGCCCCTGTCATCCCACCTCGAAAGAATTGAAGCAGATTCTGATTTATGACATATCCAAGATCAATGTACTCCTCATTCAGAATCCCCCAAAGTAATATAGCTCGATCAACAGTGACCTCATGTGAGTGCGAGGAAGGCATGATATTAGCACACACAAATAGATTCCATGCCCTCGCATACCTGTTCATGGAAGAAGCAGGGAAAGTAACTTGCTCATTGGTTCCTGGCTTACATTTCCAAACCGTACCAGGAACAGAAATTTTCGATAAGATGTAATCCAAATCCACATCAGCCCGAGTCTTAAAAGCCCAATCCTCGGCTCCCGCGGGCTTCGCGGGCTACCTCAAAATCTCACGAATAGCAGAAGCCCGGTAATCTACAGTACATCCTCGAACCAAGAGAACACATTCTTATCAGCTTTTGCATTGGCATAGAATTCCCGCACAATGCTTAGTGGAACCGCTGATGGCGCCTCACAAAAATTCTCCCAGCCCTTATCGTGAATCATCTCAAGTAGGTCTCCATCCTGAGCAGTAGGCAAGAATCCCCTCTCCTTTGCCACAGCCTTAGTCATTAATCGATTAAATTCATTTTGTGCTTCCGCGAAACTGAATTTATTCCCACCAAAACCCATACTAGAGTCCTCATCAGAAGAAGGATGAGTGCTACTACTACCAAGAATTATTTGTCTCTTGGGTGCATAATCAATCTCTAATCAAGAACAATAAAACAATTCCACAATCCCAAAACCAATTCCACACTAATATCCAAATGCAATGAACACAATTCGAAGTAATTAAAATCAAGAGAAAGAATTGGACCCAACGAATCCGAGATGTGAATTGAGAGAGCCCGTGCTGCTCTCCTCAGTTTTTTTTAAATAATAACAATAATACAGAAAATGCGTGGGTTGCCTCCCACGAAGCGCTTGTTTTACGTCAATAGCTGGACGTTACTACCGAGAATTATGTAGTAGCCAAAACGGTGGTAACCGCCTCACGGTTCACCGTACCCCCAAAATAATGGTTGAGTCTCTGCCCGTTCACCTTGAAAGACTAGTTGGTGCTAAACTAATCATATTTTAAGGGGAAGCACAAATTTTTGATAAATATATCAAAAATACAAAAGCTTACATTAAAAAGGGAGAAATAAGGGGAAGAGGAAATTAGAACTTTTTGGTAATATACCAAACAAAAAGGGGAAGAAAAATTAGACCCCTGATTAAAATTTTCAAAATTTCTACTAGATATGAAATGAATTATGCTTAACAATATATATTTTCAATTCATCTCATAAGTTGTTTTTCAGGAATCAATTAGTGGAGATCATTTGCTTCAAATAGAGTTTAAAATATTTTCAAAAATTCATGCATACACTAAGGGGAAGCACACACGGGTAAAAATTTTATATTTTATGTTTTGTTTGGCAAATACCAAAAAGGGGAAGATTGAAAGGATATCTTCGATATATTATTTATTTTTGTATTTGTATGATTTAACATAAAATTTAATTACACTTAGTTATCCTCTCCACCTAGGTCATTAATTTAATTGATTCCGTCAAAAGTCAAAAGTAAATTCTAGCAATATCTATATTTTTACTTATAAGAGATATTCCATTATCGCAAAAAATTATATTATAATTTTATGGAATATATCTCTACCAAGGCAATAAAGATCGAAAAATAAATATCAAGGTGTGATATTTTTTAGATCTTATTTGCAACATTGATAAGGGGACAAGCTCAAACAAATAATATTCAAGGTTTAATATTCTTTAGAGAACTCGTGCTACATTTAAAAACGATCAGTTTTTATTCAAAAATACTTTACCTTCGCACTCAAAATGTTTTTATCCTCAAGAATATTAATATTCAGTGGTAGAATATTAATACTCATTCGTATCCCGTGTCAGAAATATTTAAAGTAATTTTTCTCCCACGTCTCAAATTTATTCTATTTTCGGAGAAAATTATTTTAGATACTCAAAAATATTTCCTACACCCTCAATATATTTTATATATTAGGAAATATATTCTAAGTATTTATTCTAGTCAAAACAATGGTCAAAAGATGTATCTATTTCAAACAAACATCAATCGTATTTTATTCGGAACCGAAACCTGATTTAATCGTATTAAATCAAAATAAAATATTTCCACTAGCTAGAATGACTTGAAACTTGAGATGGGTCACTTAAATGCTATTTTCTGTGCATGGTAAAAGTTTCGTAATTTTCTGAGAACTTTGATCCGGGCACGAAAATCGAGATAGTTGGTCCAAGTTTGACCACGTTTGACCAAGTCAACTTTGACCAAAATTGACCAAACTTTCCAGAATATTATTTTATAATATTTCCAAATGCTCCATAATTTTAGAATTATTTATTGGGTAGTTTCGTATTTTTCGGGTATTTAATTAACGATCATGTTACGTTTTTAATCGTTAATTGATACGAGTCCGATACAATATTAAAACACAGCTGGTTTCTAATACCAAAACCACCTCAAAGAAACACAAAACTACTCCCAACTAACACAAACCACTTTCCACCTCATTAATCCAAGTGCTTTCAATCTTAACCACTCATTTTTCCTTCAATCTCAACCACTCCTTCAATTCCACCCAACTCCTCCTATAAATAACCCCTTCCCCCAACCATTTTTCACAAGCTAAAGAGGCAAAAAATTGTTGGGATTTTAGAAGTAAAAGCTCTCTCCATCTATCCAAACACTTACTTCTCAAAAACCTTCTCTCTCTTCAATATATCTTCATATATTCAAGGTTTTTGATTATACAAGCTTAGTTCCTTCAATCAAGCTCTTTCCCACCAAGAAAGCTCCTCTACCACTACTATCCGGCCTCCCGAAGGGCTGCCCAAGTTCGTCCAATGAGCAAAATCCGGCCGAACCTCCGGTAAATTTTTCCGGCGAACTTTTCCGACGAACTTTCCGATCGTCTTCAAAAGTGGTAATATTTTAGCTTCTTATTCGAGTCTTAACCGACCATATATTATCTTGAATATAAGATCTCCTAACCTTCATCTTTTTATCTCTATATGCTCTTATATCAAAAGTGTTTATTAATACTTTAACGCACTAATTTTGGCCATTTATTGTTGTAATATATATATATATATATATAACTGTGCTAAGCCTTGATTTAATTCCCATCTATCACCTCTACTGTTCCATGGGAAGAAAATCTTTAAAGCTTATATTATATTTATTTTCCGCACCTTTTTATTCTCGTCCTCACACTTGTGAGTGATTTTATTTTCCGCACCTTTTTATTCTCGTCCTCACACTTGTGAGTGATTTTATTTTCCACACCTTTTTATTCTCGTCCTCACACTTGTGAGTGATTTTACTTTCTGCACTATTTTAATGCATAATAGCGATCCTCGTTTTATCCTATAGATAAGCGAGCTACTTTTCTGTACGTGTGCGTTTATTTGTGTGTGGTATTTAATTGGCCAAATCATATTATAGTGCAAAATGTTAAAGTTATATTGTTAAACTCTTGTTCAAATATATATATACGATTAGTCCAAAATAAGACTACATCAAACGAGAAGTTATTTATCAAACATCCTTAAAGCTACAAAAGCTTAAACAAGAATTTGATATATACATTACTTCGAAAATATATATATTTTCAACAACAAAGTAATTTTAAGTATACTTCGACATTTAAGAAAGTTGAACAAAAGTATACGATTATAAGCTTACGAGCTTAAAGGACTTAATCAACATCTACAAACTCCCAGATATATTAAATCTCATTAAACGGAGTATTGTATTAAAAGTGTTCTTCGATTTACAAGTCATATCGAATATAAGAATATTCACAAAAGTTATAAGCAAATAAAGCTTATAGAACTTAAAATACTTACTATTCGTACAAGAATATTAAAGTCAGTCTCGGACATACAAGTCCAAACTCTTTTTATACTAAGGTTTTGTTTCATAGATATTGTATTCTAACTTTTGCAGTGAGGTGAAGCTAAAGTGAGGTGATTCTCGTTCTACTACCCAAGTCCTAGGTGCTAACGGGTAGTTAGTGGCCTTTGCATCGTGAAGAAGAGGAAAGACCCAAGACCTTTTATCTAAGACCCAAGACCAGAAAAAGCTAAGGATTCATAGTCTACACAAGGGTTCTACATCAACTTTGAAGAAGTAGCGGGGAGTTGCTGTCTAAGATAAGTTGTGTAGGTTTACAACGACTTTGAGGGAGTAACGGGGGGTTACGCTCCAAGATAAGTCTTGTATATATTTTTCATTTATTGTGAGGTGGTGTCGGGTAGATACGCACCAAGACCAATTTGTAAGGTTGTAAAGGCTTCTCCGCCTACTAAAGGAGCGAGTTTATTTTTAAAGAAATCTCGAGTCCAGAGAGGAGCTCGGGGATTGGAGTAGGGGTGAGCGAATCCATTAGGATAAAATCTCCTGTGTGGTATTTTCTTCCCTCATCTTTTATTTCTACACTTATAAACTCCATAACGACTCGGTAAAAGTTTTAAAAAGGGAAAATTATTTAAAATGCGATAATAATTTTTAAATTGGATATTAAGCTATTCAACTCCCCCTTCTAGCTTAAATTAGCCCTTTTACGGGACCTAACAATCTTGTTGTTCTCGTAAGCCTGTAGACGGAACTCATCTAGCTCATTAATTTGAAGCATTCTTTTCATACCAGCAGCCGACATGTCAAGATTTAGCTTCTTCAAAGCCCAACACACTTTATGTTCTAACTCAGCAGGCAGATGACAAGCCTTACCATACACAAGCTGAAAAGGAGACATGCCCAAAGGTGTCTTGTACGCTGTTCTGTAGGTCGAAACAGCTTCGTCTAGCTTCAATGACCAGTCCTTCCTTGAAGGTTTTACCACCTTCTCCAAGATTCGCTTGATTTCACGATTAGAAACTTCTGCCTGCCCATTAGTCTGGGGATGATAAGCTGTTGCAACACGATGATTCACATGACACCTTGCCATTAATGCAGTGAACTTGCGATTACAGAAGTGCGTTCCCTCGTCACTGATTATTACTCATGGAGTACCGAAACGTGTGAATATGTTCTTATGAAGAAAATTCAGCAGCACCTTTGAATCGTTGGTCGGTAAAGCCTTCACCTCGACCCATTTAGACACATAATCCACTACTAACAGAATGTACTAATTGTTGCAAGATGAAACGAATGGTTCCATGAAATCTTTTCCCCAAACATCGAATATCTCAACTTCAAGAAGCATGTTGAGAGGCATCTCATTCCTCCCGGAGATATTACCAACCCGTTGACGTCGATCACATCTTAACAAAAACTGGTGAGCATCTTTAAACAAGGTTGGCCAAAAAAATCCCGCCTGAAGAATACGGGCAGCGGTCTTCTCTCCACCATAATGGCCACTATACGTAGTGGAGTGGTAATCTCGCAAACACCCTCAATCTCACTATAAGGAATGCACCTCCTGATTATCTGATCTGCTCCCTGTCTAAACAAGAATGGCTCATCCCAACGGTACCACTTCACATCATGTAAAAACTTCTTCCTTTGAGCATTAGAGAATTCTGAGGGAATAACATTACTCACAAGATAGTTCACAATATCTGCAAACCATGGTTCTTGTTCTTGCACCCCAAAAAGCTGCTTGTAAGAACCCAGATTTTTGGAAGAATTAAAACTTTTTTATTATTTAATGGTGTATAAGTGTATCAGTGGTTCTTATGACTGAATATTTAATGGATATGGATTCCAATGTTTATATGTTATGAATAGTGCAATGGGTTGACAACTTAGATAAGAATAATCTATCGCCTAGAAAGTAAGATATGGTATACCAAAGAGGAAAGTTATTCTCATGTCATCCAAATCGATATCTGATATAAGTTAAGTAACTCCGTAAAAGGGATTAAGAATGTTCGAGAGGGAGCAAGAACACTTTCTAAGTACAGGGAATAAAGAGAGAATAAACGATAAATAGTGTTTTTGGTGGATTTTGGAATATTGTTAGACGACCCTATATAGAAGTATTCGGAGTGGAATTCTAAGTTCTATTGATGATCTATGGACAAAATAAGTGTATGTAAATGATATCAGATTCTAAAAAATAGTACTTTTATTTTTCCTGAGATTTCCCTAGATACTGAAGGATTTAAGGATTTAATTAAAAGATTTAAGGGATTTAAATGCAAGGATTATAAAGGAGGATTGAAGATGGTAGTAAAAATACCAAGAAGGTTTCCGGTAAAACCCTAACAATAAATACTTGAGATATTCCTCCGAACGATTAATGAAATTGAGCAATAACCGGATAAAGAAACAAGCAAAGAACCAAGAGATAAGCATGTGCAAGTGGATGGCATCAAGGAACCAAGTTAGTTACAAAAGAAACTAGCAACATTAGCAACTAACTAGATAGTTAGCTTGCATGACCTCATGTCACCACTAAAACACAACACATGGTTAGTTGATGATGCATTAGGATGACATAATCACTTTATTAAAGCTACTTTATGAGATATTATCTCAATAATACATTTTAGACAAGGATTAGATCAAAGAACAAGCAAGCAAACTCCATTTCCTCTCCAAAAGAGCCATTCGGCTATTACCATAATTCAAGGAGCAAAATCACACTTTCAACCATCCAAGAATTCCAAGATTAATTAGGTGAGTACTACATTTCATAACTTAGATATCCTATGAGTCTTAGATTCAAACTCCAAGTCTTTCCTAGTTAATAAAATCATCAAAGTTGATGATGAATAGTAACTTTCAAGAACTAACTTTGATTTTCTTGATTTCTTTGGATGATCTAAGCTACATAAAGGTTATACAAGAGCTATACAAGGCTTAATAAGTTAATACACACTCCAAGGAAGGTATATCTCTTAAGAAACCACAGATCTTATTTTGAGTTTTTATGATTATTGGATGAGTTTTGAAGAAGACACTACGTCAAATTTTGGCTTCGTCCACATAAAATATGTGTGGCTATGAACTTTACGTCACTCTTTAATTTTTCAGCCAAGTGTGACATAAGGTCGGATCATCGTACGCCCCCTACGGACACACCCCTGTTGTGTGGCTGTAACTCAAAACAGAGTGACTAAAGCATACCACCACTTGGGTCTGACAACCCCCATTTTAAGCTCAAAAGTGTGACTAAATACCAGGTTGCAGCCACAGGATGCGTAGTGGCTAAAGAGAATTAATAACGTGGCTAAATACCAACATTCATCAAAGGCTTAGTTTTGGTCGCACTATTTATTGATAAATCGTGGCAAAAAGCTTTGGTATGGCCACATTATATAATTTTTGTGTGGTTGTTTCTATGTTATATACACTATTAAATAACTGATTTTAGTCATTAATAATTGTAGAAACTATAGTTCTGGCTAAAACCTATTTTATAGAATTTTTGTAATATATAGTATGGCTAAAGGATAGTAATAGTCACACATACTTAACTAAATTATACATGGTTTTATTTGTATTATAAATGATCCATAATAAGTAATAATACCAAAATGCCAAAATTGAAACGCAATGATATTCTAAAATTCAAACACTTAGCCATACATAATCCATCACCAAACACTTAGCAACATAATTAATGTAATAGCTAAGACCAATCCATACATAATCAATCACCAAACTAAAACCACAATTTTAATTAGAACAAAATTATGATCCGCATGTATAAAACAGGAACTCTAAGGCTATATTTGTTTACAAAATAATCTGACAGAAGTTTATAGCTTCTTTATGAACTATCTGCATGTCTTCCAAATAACTTAACTGTTAGATATTGATAAAGGCAACCCAGATTTTGTAAAAATGAGTATTTAAAGAAACTTTATGGTCCAATTTCCTTGATATGGGTTCAAAGAAACAAGTGGATGCACTCTTCGTGACATTCCCATTCATGCAAAAGGTGCCATACTGAAAATTATAAAAAACAACATTAGTTCCAAACAAAAAACATGTCTACATTTGCAAACCATACAAGTTGTGAAGAACGTGAGCTACTTGGCCACGAAATTTACAGGAAATAACAATTTAGTACTAATTATAATACACTAATACTCACTTTCCATTCTATTCATGGAATATTTGTGCAGCTGATTTAGTAAACATTTCTTGCTTTGGCTTCATAATGATTTCAGGTCCTTGCATATGACTCTTGACCTCCATGTCCTGTTTGGGCTTAAAAAGAATCCCTGTATCTTCATTTTTCACAGTATCAACAAATTCCGCTTCAAGTGGAGGAGACACAACCTCACATTTTGTCACTATTAGTTACCTGGATATGAGAGGAATTTGAGTGAGAGTTGATTTTGTTGTTGGATCAAATCCCTCCATTTTTGCAATTAATGTACTATTTTGATTACTGCTTACAATGTCAATTAAGAGAAGAGACTTACAACAGAGGTCTGGAAAGCAACAAGAGAGAGCAAGTCATCAGATGTTCTCTTGTTAAATGGAAGCGAAGCAGATGAACGCAGCCCCGCTAATTCTGAGAATCCTTTGTTCACCTGTACATTGATCAATAACTTGCATTATTAATTTGTTATGTATATATGAAATGTGTAGTCATAAATTTATATATTTTACTAGATACCAGCTCACTAGCAGTTTTTCTGGTCCTGTCTAGCTATTTTTGAAATAGTACTAAGTGCTCTGTAATAACATACTAAAGTTAAATAGTAATGATCACTATAAGTTTTTAAGGATGATTAATAGAAATGGAATGTAAGAGACCTGGAGAGATGAACTGCCCATGGAAAGAGCAGCAGAGGCCATGGCTGTTGTAACATTAGTAAAACAAACCTCAATGATATAGAACTCCTTCAGAAAAGTAAAATCAATACGAGTATTCATTCTTCTCTTTCTCCATCCAAAAAGTTTGAGCAACTATTTGAAGTTACAACTGAGCAACTGTTATAAAAATATTAATCCTACACATTAGACTGGCACTCTAAACCAAGTACATGTCCAAGTGGACATAAGTCAACCTACAAACACTGACCTGTAGACCCAATTCACAAGCCTTTTTTGCAATGAGGGCTGCTCCAAGCATTACACTGGGATTTGATGTATTTGTGCAACTTGTGATAGCGGCAATCACAACACTACCATGCCTAAGTTCAGCTGGCTGTCCATGGAACGAGAATTTAGCAACTTTTTCTTGTGCCTCCTTTGGTACACCAAAACCCTGCATTGTAAAGACAGCTTAACGAAAGTTTAAACTAAAGTTACATAGACAACTAAATAAGCTGATACTACAAGGTAAAACATTTCTAGTTAAATCCACCAGCAATTATTAGAACATGATCTAGTTTTGGGAGTAATGACGTAGTTAGAGATATATTGATGTCCAGTTTAATATAGGCTGATTTTCCAAGGAGAGTTACATGGAAGTATGGACTAGAAGCTTACTCGAGAGTTTATCAAACAGATATTTGATAAGGTTGGTATAGATAAAATCGAGATAGTGGAATGCCTTGCAGTAAAAAAAATATAGTTGATATTAATTGTTTAGATACCTTAAATCCAACTTTGTTATCGAGGCAAGAATGCCAACCAGACTTCATATCCTTTAAAGGAATCAGATCATGAGGCCTGTCAAGGTTTGCAATCAGCATCTTGCATACTCAAAAGATATAGACGCTAATAAATGAGAGCAATTAGTATAGAACATACTTCTTTGGACCAGAAACACAAGGTTCAACTTCTTCGAGATCTAGACTAAAGTAAGATGAGTACGCTCTTTCCATTTGAGGCTACATTGGAGAGAGGACATGTATTATATAGCATTACACCAGCTGAAGTAAGATTCATTGCAGCTTTAGTATAATACAAAAACTTACCTCATTATAGTCCACAAACATTTTATTAGCACGCAGGTATGCTTCTATCATTGCCACCTAATTTAAATATTGAAGTATAACAGAGCAAATGATGGTATATAAGCAACTCCATCTATGTGCAGAGAGAGAGAGATAGAGAGAGAGAGAGATAGAGAGAGAAGGAAAGAGAGGGAGATAGGGGGGGAGAGATAGAGAGAGAGAGGGGGGGGGGAGGGAGGGGGAGGGAGAGGGAGAGGGGAGAGAGAGAGAGACACCAAGCGAAGGTGCTTTACAAAACTCGTATTCATTCTTCTCTTTCTCCTTCGTTTTCATCATCTCTGGCGTGGCGTCGATGCGGTGGTGAATTCCTTCTTCATTCTGTTATGAAGTATGATCAGTGTACTGGACTCTTTTTTTCCCCTTTTGTAAAACAATGTTCACCAAATCAATTTGAGACTTTTGAGCAAAATAAACAAGAAAGCCCCAATTAATCACCTGCAAAATCAAAACAAAAAAGCATTAGATGAGGAAAAATATAAAAGATTATTAGCATGTGAAAAGAAGAGAAGAGAGAATTGAGTGAGGGTTCTTCGATTTGGATTTGAGAATCGAGAGTGAGTGGGTGAATGGATGTGGGTGAAAGAGTAAAGTAAAGTGGGTGAAATATTTTTGTTGAAGGGGGAAAGATTTCGTTTTGGGGGCAAAAATGCCGCCACTTTTTCATATATATTTTTTAAATTTACATTTTAAAATTATAGTTTTATAAAATTATTTTTAATAAAATAATTTTTTCAATAATTTAATCATAAGAATGTTAATATTTATTTACTTTTGTGATGTGTAAAAATATTTAAAAAATTAAAAAATATCGTATACGACTTTTTAACAAAAAAAAATTATGTACAATTTGGATACGATCCAAATTCACTGAATGATTTCTTCGACGATTGAACTGTACAGATGTTAATAAACACTCATTTTAGTGTTTGGAAAAATATTCAAAAAATAAAAAGGTCGGGTTGTACGAGATTTTAACAAAAACTTAGTGAAATTGCTACTTCCTATAATGGGACACGATCCAGATTCACTGAATAATTTTTTTTGAATGATTTTTTCGACGATCAAACCGTACAGATGTTAATAAACATGCATTTTAGTGTTGGGAAAAGATAATCGAAAAATGAAAAGGTCAGGTTGTACGAGATTTTAACAAAAACGTAGTGAAAGTGCTACATCCTATAACGGGACACGATCCAGATTCACTGAATAATTTTTTGGACGATCGAACCGTATAGATGTTAATAAACACTCATTTTAGTGTTGGGAAAAAATAATCGAAAAATGAAAAGGTCGGGTTGTACGAGATTTTAACAAAAACGTAGTGAAAGTGCTACTTCCTATAACGGGACACGATCCAGATTCACTGAATAATTTTTTTGAATGATTTCTTCGACAATAGAACCGTACGGATGTTAATAAATACTCATTTTAGTGTTGGGAAAAAATATTCAAAAAATAAAATGGTGGTGTCGTACGAGATTTTAACAAAAACGTAGTAAAAGTGCTACTTCCGATAACGGGACACGATCCAGATTCACTGAATAATATTTTTGAATGATTTCTTCGATGATCAAACCGTACGGATGTTAATAAACACTCATTTTAGTGTGGGGAAAAAATATTCAAAAAATAAAAAGGTCGGGTTGTACGAGATTTTAACAAAAACGTAGTGAAAGTGCTACTTCCTATAACGGGACACGATCCAAATTCACTGAATAATTTTTTTGAATGATTTCTTCGACGATCGAACCATAGGGATGTTAATAAACACTCATTTTACTGTTGGGAAAAAATATTCAAAAAATAAAAAGGTCGGGTCGTACGAGATTTTAACAAAAACGTAGTAAAAGTGCTACTTCCTCACGATCCAGATTCATTGAATAATTTTTTTGAATTATTTCTTCGACGATCGAACCGTACGGATGTTAATAAACACTCATTTTAGTGTTGGAAAAAAATATTCAAAAAATAAAAAGGCCGGGTCGTACCAGATTTTAACAAAAACGTAGTAAAAGTGCTACTTCCTATAACGGGACACGATCCAGATTCACTAAATAATTTTTTTAATGATTTCTTAGATGATCGAACCGTACGGATGTTAATAAACACTCATTTTAGTGTTGGAAAAAAATATTCAAAAAATAAAAAAGTCGGGTTGTACGAGATTTTAACAAAAACGTAGTGAAAGTGCTACTTCCTATAACGGGACACGATCCAGATTCAGTGAATAATTTTTTTGAATGATTTTTTCGACGATCGAACCGTACAGATGTTAATAAACACTCATTGTAGTGTTGGGAAAAAATAATCAAAAAATGAAAAGGTCGGGTTGTACGAGATTTTAACAAAAACGTAGTGAAAGTGCTACTTCCTATAACGGGACACGATCCAGATTCACTGAATAATTTTTTGAATGATTTCTTCGATGATAGAACCGTACAGATGTTAATAAACACTCATTTTTGTGTTGAAAAAAATATTCGAAAAATAAAAAGGCCTAGTTGTACGAGATTTTAACAAAAACGTAGTATAAGTGTTGCTTCTTATAACGGGGCACGATCCAGCTTCATCGGAGCTGTTAGTTAAAACTCATAAAATCTTTTATAATATTATCTTTGTATATTTATTTAGTTTTAAATTGTGGAGTGAATTATTTTCTTTATTTATGGATTTTAAAATGATTTTATGGATTATAATGCATTTTAGGGATCTATACATGCAAAATTCATAGTTAATTCGTTTTTATCCTTAAAATATTCTAAAAATACGTATGTGTTCCTAATTTCATTCTCTTTATTTTAAAAATATTAAGTTTTATTTTTATGTATTTTCTATTTAAATTTGTAATTTGTAATTTGTTGCATCGAATTTTAGAAAAGATTGCCATTAAACTAATATTTCGGGGCCAAATTATTGGCTACTAGTATTATCAAAATTAGGATGAAAAAGTAAAGGCGGCAGTTTTCCCCCGCAATCCAAAAATTATTACAGTACAAGCCTTTTCCGGCTTTCCCCCTTAAACAAAAATCACACTTTCCCCCTTTAACTCTTCTCTCTCTCTCTCTTCTCTCTACTCTCTCCTCTCTCTCTCTCTCTCTCAACTTGAAAGAAAACCACAGAACACACCCACACCACACAAAACCCAAACACACTCCACACCAAACACAGATCACTCACTACTCTCATTTTATCGATTCAAATCGAGGTACAAACCCTAGCTTTTTCAATTTTTTCATAATCTCGATCGTCAATTAATATCAAAATAT
The DNA here is from genome assembly GCA_036435485.1 of Saposhnikovia divaricata. Taxonomy (NCBI): domain Eukaryota; kingdom Viridiplantae; phylum Streptophyta; class Magnoliopsida; order Apiales; family Apiaceae; genus Saposhnikovia; species Saposhnikovia divaricata. The sequence goes on from CM071594.1 coordinate 198,551,537, forward strand.
AAACCCTAGCTTTTTCTTTTTGTTCACACCTAAAGGATCGATTTGCTTTGATGAAGTCTTGATTTGCTCCCTTCTTTACTCAATTTATTCATCAATTAGTAAGTACATACTATCCTATGCAACCAAGAGCTAAAAGTTTTTTCATGGATTTGCTAGATTTGTTGAAACTTTAAATTTTTAATTAGGTTAAGTTTAATTGGGTTTGTTAATTTATATGTCTACTTTAGCTACTTTAGTTGGGTTTGTTTGAATTCTTTTATGGATAATGTATATGTAGTCGGTAGTACTGTAAATTAGTGTTTGGTTCTTATGAAGACAAGAGGACCTGTATCTTTGTTTATGGGAGGATGGGGTAATTAGTGTTTGGTTTTTATGAAGACAAGAGGACCTGTATCTTTGTTTATGGGAGGATGTGTTTACTTTTGCAGATATGCTTTTGTGAGACAAGATGACCTCTTTTGTGAGAATTCTTATTGCAAGCCGCTTCAGTGGAGATTCAAGCTTTTGGTCTGCAATTGCATAATGGGTATGCATACACATACAGAATATTGTTGGTTATGGCATTTTGCATAAAACCATTGAAATTGCTACTATCTATCCCCTGCACGAGCTTTTATGACCACTAAACTACTAAAAATGTGGATTCAGTATATTTAGTTTTTTCTTTTATTTGTTTGGACTTTGGAGATTGGCTAAATTGCCTTTCACTGTTGAAGCCCGTCCTTTTGCAGAGGTTGCTTCTAAACATATTAAGCCACAACATATCTGTGCATAGATTATTATTTTCATATTGATTAAGAGTGACCATATTTTGAACTGATGTATTATTTTACAGGAAGAAGAAATTCGTGACCAGAGCTTTCAGTTAGTTTCTTGCTTTTATGGGCATAGCTGAAACTCATCACAGGTGCTTTTTCAATCACTGTACTCTTCCTGTCGTACAATTTATCTCTTGGTAGTTTTTAGACTAAATGAACTACACTTTTAATACTAGTCTTTAGACTGAATAGTTTTTATGCTAAGACATATTTTGATACTGGACTGACGCGCTTGACATTCGATTGCACATTTTATGTGTTAGGATTACTTTCAATTTGGAAACCTTAATATGGCAGACCAATGAGCTCAGACGCCACAAACCTACACCTGTAGATGAAGCAAGAGCTGGTAAATTTTCAACATCCCAAAAACTTTATAAACTTTAACTTTATGTACACTGACCTTATAACTCAATTTTAGGCTTAAACATCGTCGAGCAGTCTCTCTGGAAAGCTGTGCCTTAGTATTTATGGCGTGTCAGCAATGCTCTTAAAAAGGTTTGTGATTACCCTTAGATATGCTGATCCTTTAGCATTGGTATAGGCTTATACATCATTCTGTACCAGGATGAACTCAATGTCAGTTAATTTATCTTTGAACTCAATGTCAATTAATTTATCTTTCTCCTAGCATACTGGAAAGCCACTTCCACTAACATGCACACCAATAACATTTGGATCGTGGATGGTTGGTGATAGAGATGGAAATCCAAGTGTGACAGCAAGGGTAATGGATTTAACAGCCACTTCTACTTAACAACTAGTAACAGAATTTGATTCCTAGCCATATTAGTATGTGAATAACTTTCAAGTTTCAACTAGCATCTGACTTCAATTATTGAATTTAATATAGACTATCTTATTGTAAATATATCTCATTGTTTCAGGTAACAAAAGACGTGTCCTTTTTATCCAGGTGGATGGCTACTGATCTCTACATTCGTGAAGTTGATCATCTCAGATTTGAACTTTCAGTGAACCAGTGCAGTGATAGGCTGTCAAAGATGGCACATGGCGTAGATCATGTGGGGCTCAAAATTTCACCAGCAATTGATCACCTTGATGCTAAAGACTCAGATCCACGTAGTCTTGTCTTAACAATTATTGAGAATCTTAATAAGTTCCATCTAGACTCCGTATCCAAACTTGCTTACCTCCATATAACTCAGCCTAGTTATTGAGAAGCTTAAAGAATCTTGTATGTGGGTGAGTGATATGTATTATGTATTAACCACCTGGGTTATTCAAACTGAATAGTTTCATATAGTGCACCAAGAAGTGATTCTTGTATCCAAAATCAGTTTTTCTTATTCGTGGTTAAATGTTTGATCTTTTTCCTGTTGCAAAATCTGGGGAGTTTCAGTTGTATATCTTTTCAAGACGTAAAATTGCAGTTTTTTAATTCCCTAAACTAAATTTTCTTTTGAATTTGTATAATGGCAGGTAAGAAAAGAGGTGAGTAGATTGTCAGTAAGGTTGTTCTACTAGAAGCCATCTAAGCTCGAGTAAAATTGGATTTACAAAAACTGTTAACTAATCACTTAGGTAACATTAACTTGTAGAATTGTAGAAATGTACAAGAAGAATTACCAATATCGACAAACTTTTGTTTCAAAGGTGTCAAAAACAAGTACAAGGGCCGTAAAGTTTGTAGATTTTTACTAAAACCATAGTTCAAAATATAATTTTGTGTGTCCTAAAACCAGTCTCCTTAAAGTTACGCTCCGGAAACAATCTCAGTAGATGGTATGTGACATCATCAATTACTTACAAGCTAGTGCAGGGTCATGTATAGTGAAGTATTAGTTATGAAAAGAGGAATATGATAATATCCTTTCCTATTTTACACTACGTCAAATTTTGGCTTCCGCCACATAAAATATGTGTGGCTACGAACTTTACGTCACTGTTTAATTCATGAGTTTTTATCTCTATTTCAGGAGGATACTCTGTTTCAAGAGGGTACTCCTGAAAACAGAGTACTTTTTAGTCACACAATAATACAGTCACTAGTTTTTAACTTCCTTACACGAACAAAGCTCTGACATATATGCAGAAAACTCTACTTTTTAGTCACATATAAAAGGTAGTGACCATAGGTGTAATAACCCAAATTTCTGTACTTGAGAAAAATTTTCATTTTAGGGATGAATAGTGATTTGGATGGATGAATAATGAAATTATGGATGAATGTTGATTTTTGAGAATTAAGAAATTTTTCATGTCACCCTATGTACGATATAGGAAATGGATATTTCGAAGTTATATTAGTAATCTACGAGGTAAATAAGTATATGTAAACGCGATCGGAATTAAGAAAATCCAAAGTTTATTTTTATGGAATATTTGACCGGGCAGGGAAGAGCATTTCAATGCGACCAAGACAAGAGATTTATTTAAATTGAGGATTTGAGGATTTCATGTTTTATTATTTTATTGAAGGTGATTTAAGGATTTAGAACGAAAACCCCTAAGTTAGTATAACGAACGTTCTAGGAATCGCTAGAACTTTATAACGGGATTAAGCGATTAAGTGAACGAATTATGGAATTTGGATTGAGTTCATAATGAGATTAAATATCCTACATGATCATCAAGAGGATTATATCAAGTGGATTAGAAGATTTAGTTCAAGGATTAAAACAAAACATTTTAAGAATCAAAGTGATTTAAATCACTTTAAATCAATTCCAAAAATCAAACAAATGATCAAAGCTTATCCAAGACTCTTGGCTCTTACCCCAATGTGATCAAACTCAGCCTATAATCTGATCTTATCAAGATATTAGATCAAAAGTAGTTGAATTAGTCAAAAGAAAGAAAGAAAAGCAAAAGAAAAGGACTAAGTGAGGTGTGTGATCAAGAGCAAGCCAACAAGGCTCCTTGTCACACATTTTATACACACCACAAGCATTTAAAACTTGAATTAAGAGAGTATAGCAGCTGGTATATATCACCACATATCACAAAAACACTTCTCTACCAACTAGTCAAGAGAAAAAGGAGAGAAAATCCAAGAACATCACCAAAACAAAAACATGTCCAGGTTCTGTCCATCAGAAAGACGGGCCTCAAAACCATAGCTACCAAGCTTCAAATTTGATGATCTATAGCTCAAAAGAAAGCCCTTCAATAGTAGAAGGTGTGGTAAAAATTTGAGAACCAATCTCCAATTTTTCGATTTTATATGAATTTTACAAGATGAGCATGAATAGTAACTTACATTGATTTTCTTGATTTGTTCTTAAGGTTTAAGCATTATAAGGACTATCTAGAGCTTGTTAAGTGATTATAAACACTTGATAGTGTTGTTAGAGCATCCAAGGAGGTAAAACCCTAACCCACCCTTTGAGTTCATATGAGTTTTGATGATTGTTTTGATGTTATATGCATAAGAGATCATGTTTAATTGTTTTAGTGATTATGTAACTTTGTAAAATATGAAAAATGGTGGGTGTTGGATTGTAGCCACACCACTGAATTTAGAGAGTTAAAAAGGTTGTGTGTTGAGGTTATGGATGTATGGTATACCCGGTGTGGATGAGTCCTCTGACCAGAGCCAAATCTTGAGTTGGTTATCTTCTAGACATTCTCTAGATTGTGCACGCGAAAACGGTGCGTCATTTGAGTTAACGGTTATCGAGTTATGAAGGTTTTAGTAAAAGTGGTGCAAATAGTAGAAATCCGTAGTTGACCCAACTTCGAAAATACATTTCACCTATCTAGGCGCGTGTTTTAGAATCAATATTTTTATGATAAATATTACAAATACCAAAGATGATTTTAGAAGTGGTTTCGTATTTAATTACATTTCTAGTGATTTATTAAAAGTGTTGGAGTGCGGGTCAAGGAATAGTAATTTTCAGGAAAGTCAACTCTAGGGGTGCTACTTTGACCATCCGTTTTGGCTAAGTTAAAAGAGGAATTTCGAGTCGGCTAAAACATGAATCTTGTTAAGAATTATCAAGGCAACATATTGGTGTAAAGAACGAGGTTATAAATGGTTAAGTATAACTTGAATTTGAGGAACGGTTTCGTACTAAACTTATGACTATGGTGTTTGTCAATTAACAGGGAATTAGTACGAGTCTAGAGGGACCCCTTAGTACCTTATTTGTGATTTGCTTACAATGTCTAAGAGTTAAGTTATAAGTGGATCGTATAGAGGATTAATCGCATATCTTCTTGACTTGTTTAGATTGTCGAACACCGTCAGGAGCCCCTGCTACATCCAGAGTATCAGGCAAGTACACTAACTCTTACTCTATCGTTCGGAGTAGAGATATTTTGTAATGAAAGTTGTTCGTAATAGTAGTTAAATGCGAGTAAACATAATGAGGAGATAATGGAAGTATGGTTAGAAGTAACCTACGTTCCTGTTGGTGTATACTGAAAATATTTATTTGAAGTATTTACATTTATTTCTGGCCGGTTTAATTGAGAATCATTTAAATGTTTACATGTTGTCTAAATATTATATATTGTGAATAATCTAGTATCAAATGGGATACAGAATATTAGATTATTAAATACGGTTTATATAATATAATAAGGTTCACAGCACAGGTGGAGTTAGACAATCCACTGGAATGGCTGTAGTATTATTTAGATTAGTTTATATTGACTAATAAATAATACTAGTATACTTTGTGTATATTGAACAGGATCAAATTTAGAATTGTTCCCTTATACTGATTAAGGAGGTGAACTAAGATTCTATGTTATTATTAATGCTTAGGTTCTTAATCCGGAAATAATAATTGACACGTATATATTATTTACATGCTTTGATTTATATATGAAATAATTCTTTTGATTTATTTCATTATATTTTGGGTGATGAAATAATATATATGGTGGGATATTATTTATTGACGGAATCCATGTCCTGATAATATTCGGGTTAATGATGTCCCCTTGAAAGCTCAAAAAGATTTAATTATGTGAAACCCTGCAGGTGGATATATTCCGGCATAATTAAATAAAGGTTGAGTGGATAATCAAGGATAAAAGATATTAATTAAATGAATTATCAGTAATTTATTTAATTAATGGACATGTGATATTTTAAACATGGGGAATTTAATAAGCAAATAATATTGGAACCGAATTAATTAATTAAATTACGGTATTAGGAAAGGTAGTGCAAATATTAATTCTTTAGTGGATTGAATTAATATTTAATTACATTGGGCTAGGCTCAAGATGTAATTAGAAGGCCCAACCTAATTATCCATGATCCCTATTGTAGCCTATATATATTCCTATTCTCTTCTTGCTGGGTGCTGGTCGGAAAAATTTTGTAGCCACCCAGGAGCAAGAAGAGAGGTTAACTTGAGAAGACGAAGGCCACACTTCGCTCAAGGGAATTTGGGAATACAATAGAAGAGCGTGGAATCAACCGTTAACAAGGTGACTTTTCTATTCGTACTCGTTAATTTATTGTATCAAAATTCGCAGTGCCAAGATCTGATTGTCCCAACAATTGGTATCAAGAGCCTGGTTCATTGGTTCTATGAATTTTGATACGATGTCCATGTCGTAATTATATATGCATGTGTATAGTGGTGTGCTTGGATAATAATCTTTTGCAGGTTGTTTAGTATCCACTATTATGGCCATGTAATTTTAATTATGTGTTTGGATCCCACGTGGTTTAATCGTGGTTATTTTGTTTGGTTTCCACGTGGTTTATCGTGGTTGTAAAACACGAGGGTTGATCGTGTTAGAATATATTTACAAAATTAGTTTTGTATTAGATCTGTTTTGTATGTAATTGTTTGATGGATTATGTAAAAATCCGGGTATTTTGTAACAATTATGTGCGATCGGAAATCAAATCGGAGAAACAAAATTGTCCGCTGCGTAATTGATATTGGTTGCTGGTTTTACAAGTTTTTCGATCAAGTTTGAAGAATTGAGATTCAGAACAGGCAACAGAGGAGAGGCGGTGCGCGGCAGAATTCCTGGTCTGAAGCCTGTAACGCATGTGCAGGCTGCGTTACAGGTCTGTAACAGCCTGTAACGCATGACGCACATGCGTGACAGCTCTGTAACAGGCTGTAACGCATGACGCACATGCGTGACAGCGGTTCCAGGGCTGTAACGCAGGAACGAACTGCGCAACAGCATTTTTTTGGCAGAAAATTGTTTTTTTTTCAGCAGAATAAAGCGCTGGAATTTTTTTTTCAAGGGGCCATAATAGTGGAAAATTTTATTTTAATTTTTTCCACTGATTTTTGATTATTGATTTAATTAATTATGTTATGTGTGTTGTTAATTATGTGTGTAATTATTTTTTTAATTGCATGTTTAACATAATTGGGACGACATGGACATAGTATTTATTTATTATGCTTTAATCATGAATAACATGCTGTTATGTTATGTGTTTTGTGTATTTTGATACATGTGGACTGCGATTAAATAACATAAGGCGATGCATGCTAGATAAAATTCCTCAATTTTAAATAAAAATTCTAAGTGGGTGAGGGAATTAATTAGGAATTAAATCCCACGGTCTCCATTATTGTTTGTATGTAATTTAACACTAAGACGAATATAAATTGTATATAGTCCACCCTAACGTGGCATATGATTTATGGTGTCAGATAGTGTTATGGATATTACTAGAACAAACTTCCTAAATTAATTACGAATATTGAAAGGTATACATGCCACCCATCGTGGCGTACCAAGTTTCATAGAATTCAATTAATTAGAATGGTACCACTGATTGAATATAGATTTCAATATAGAGAGAAAGGATGATTCTGTCTAGAAAGGGGTCTTAAGTGATGCCTCTTGACAATGCTCCCCCCGATCTGGGAATTATCCTATTATCGATTATTGATTTGAAATATTTAATGGTGGTATCCAGTCTTTTTATTAATTTAAGATTTAATAATGGTATACACTTAGCTATGAAAAATAATATATAGTCCACCCTAACGTGGCGTATTATTTAGTAATAGGACCGAAGTAATATTTAAACGAATTTAAGTGGTATATATGTCATCCATCGTGGCGTACCAGATACTTATGGTGTTTAAATATTAGTGCATTAATTTTAATTAATTGTTAGAGGAAACCAATAGGATTTAAGATTTATGCAACTATCTGATTATGTGTTACATGTATGATTCTCAGGATTAGATCACTATGGGTTTTAATCCACTATTCACCATACTTAAGGATAACAAACTTACTGGACCGAACTATATTGAATGGAAACGTAATTTGGACATAGTGTTGACTGCTGAGGAGTACAAATTTTGTACTTATGAACCCAAGCCAGACCAGCCTGCTGAAGATGCTCCTGAAAGTGAGAAGGAGTATTATAAGCGGTGGATTAAGGCTGATGAGATGTCGCGATGTTACATTCTGGCAGCAATGTCGGGTGTTTTGCAGCATCAGCATCAGGCTATGCCCACTGCTTCAGATATGCTCTTTAATCTCAAGGAACTTTTTGGAGAACAGAATAGGGCTGCTAGGCAAGTAGCAATGAAGGCTTTAATGAACACTCAGATGGTTGAAGGAACACCTGTAAGGGATCATGTTCTCAGAATGATGTCTCATCTGAATGAGATGGAGATCCTTGGTGCTGATATTGATGGGGAAACCCAGATCGATATCATCCTTATGAGCTTGCCCAAAAGTTTTGAGCAGTTACGCTTGAATTACACCATGAACAAAAGGATGTATAGTCTCGCGGAACTTCTGACAGAACTTCAAGCAGCTGAAGGACTCTTTAAGCAGAATGTTCAAGTGAATGTGGCCGAGAAAGCTTCTTCATCTAAACTGAAAGGTAAGAAGAAGAAAAAGACTCAGACACAGAAAGCTGGAAAGATTGCTAATGCAGTGGGAGTTCAAGGTGGTGTGAAAAAGCCTAAGGGCAAGTGCTTCAGGTGCAAGCAGTCAGGTCACTGGAAACAGGATTGTCCTCTTCCTAAGAAGACAAACAATACTGGTATGTCTCTTTCTCTAGTTACAGAAACATATATAGCGGCTATATCTACGAGCACTTGGTGTGTAGATACAGGAGCCACTGACCATGTTTGTAACTCTATGCAGGGGTTCCAACAATCCAGAATGCTTAGAGATGGCGAGATATATGTGTTCATGGGAGATGCTACGAAAGTAGCAGTAGTTGCAGTTGGAATAATTACATTGTCTTTTGGCGATGATAGGATTTTGGTTTTGAACAATTGTCTTTATGTACCTTCGTTTAGAAGGAATTTAATTTCGGTTTCTAAACTTGCCATGGATGATTATAATGTTTGTTTGGATCGTAATGTTTCTATTATGATGAATAAACGAGTTATATGTTCTGGTACATTGCAAGACAATTTATATATTATAAATCCTATCCAACCAATGCTGCAACATAAGGAAACTAATAACATTCTTTCTAGCTCAAATAAAAGAAAGAAACCTTCTGAATTGAACCAAACATATCTTTGGCACTTAAGATTAGGTCATATTAACTTGAGGAGGATTCAAAGACTGGTAGTAGATGGGCCATTAGGCTCGTTGGCAGTGGAGCCATTTCCAGTTTGTGAATCCTGCTTGGAAGGTAAGATGACTAATAGGCCTTTTAAAGCAAAGGGGAATAGAGCTAAAGAAGTGTTAGAATTGGTTCATACTGATTTATGTGGACCTATGAGTATCCAAGCAAGAGGAGGTTATGAGTATTTTGTCACTTTCATTGACGATTATTCTAGATATGGGTACATTTATTTGTTGCACCGTAAGTCTGAGTGCTTCGAAAAATTCAAAGAGTACAAAGCAAGTGCGGAGAAGCGACATCTTGGAAAATGTATCAAGTCACTACGATCAGATCGTGGTGGCAAATACTTGCTTGGAGAATTTAGGGAATATTTATCAGAAAATGGGATTGCATCCCAGTTGTCTGCACCTGGCACACCTCAGCAGAATGGTGTAGCAGAGAGAAGGAATCGGACTCTTTTAGAGAGTGTTAGATCGATGATGAGTTATTCAGATTTACCCAAGTCGTTCTGGGGATATGCTATAGAAACAGCGGCTTACCTTCTAAACTTGGTACCTTCTAAGTCGGTTCCCAAAACTCCAATAGAATTGTGGACTGGTAGCAAACCAAGTCTAAGACATATTCGGATTTGGGGTTGTCCAGCACATGTGCTGAACAAGAACGCGACCAAGTTAGAATCTCGTACAGAAGTAAGGCTGTTTGTAGGCTATCCCATGGGAACGAAAGGTTATTCATTTTATAGTCCTAAGGATCGAGATATCATTGTTATTACCAATGCTAGATTCTTAGAAGAAGACTATATAATGAAATACAAACCCATGAGTAGTATCGTTTTAGAGGAACTAGTGGGAGGGACAGATAATCCCCAAGTACCAATAGTACAAGTAGATCAACCACAAGAAAATGCACAACCTGTCACTAATACCACACCGGTGCTTCGTCGTAGTGGGAGGGTTGTTCAACAACCTGATAGATTCATGTTTTTGGGAGAGTCCTCGGACTTGGTCTCTGGTGAACATGATGAGGATCCCAGGACATACGAACAAGCAATTCTAGATAAAGATGCAGATCTTTGGCAAAAGGCAATGGAATCTGAGATGGAATCTATGTATTCTAATCAAGTTTGGGAGCTCGTGGAACCACCCAAAGGTGTAAAACCCATTGGATGTATGTGGATCTACAAGAAGAAAAGAGGATCTGACAAAAAGGTGAAAGCCTGGAAAGCACGACTTGTTGCGAAAGGGTATACTCAGAAAGAAGGGATCGATTATGAGGAAACTTTTTCGCCAGTTGTTATGCTTAAGTCGATCCGGATTATTTTATCTATAGCAGCTCATCTCGATTATGAGATTTGGCAAATGGATGTCAAGACAGCTTTCCTTAATGGAAGTCTTGAGGAAACCATCTATATGCAACAACCAAAAGGATTCATTAAGGAAGGCCAAGAGCATCTTGTTTGTAAGCTTAAGAGGTCTATTTATGGACTAAAACAAGCTTCTAGGGACTGGAATATTCGTTTTGATCAGGCAGTCCAGTCATATGGATTTGATCAAAGTCCAAGCGAATCATGTGTGTATAAGAGAAGTGAGGGTAATGCAGTGGTTTTTCTAGTACTGTATGTAGATGACATTTTACTCATTGGAAACAATGTTAAGATGTTATCATCAATAAAGGCATGGTTGTTCAAACAATTTGAAATGAAGGACTTAGGTGAAGCGGCATACATCCTTGGGATCAAAGTAATAAGGGATCGCAAGAAAAGGATGTTGGCTTTATCTCAAGAGCCCTACATTGATGAAGTATTAGCTCGTTTTAATATGCAGAACTCTAAGAAAGGTTTTCTACCTTTTAAGCATGGAGTGGCTCTATCCAAGGAGCAGTGTCCTTCGACACCTAAGGATATAGAGAGCATGAAAGCAGTTCCTTATGCTTCGGCATGTGGAAGCTTAATGTATGCTATGTTATGTACGAGGCCTGACATCTGCTTTGCTGTAGGCATGGTTAGTAGATATCAGTCGAACCCAGGTCAGGAACATTGGAGTGCAGTAAAAACTATACTCAAGTACCTGAGAAGGACTAAGGAGTATATGTTAATTTACAAGGCCTCAGATCTATTTCCTTTGGGATATACTGATTCAGATTTCCAATCAGATAGGGATAAGAGGAAATCGACCTCGGGATATGTTTTTACTTTGGGAGGTGGAGCTGTTATATGGAGGAGTGTAAAGCAAAAATGCATTGCAGACTCTACCATGGAAGCCGAGTACGTGGCGGCCTCTGAGGCTGCAAAGGAGGCTGTATGGTTCAGGAACTTCCTTTTGGACTTGGATGTGGTACCTAATTTGCCTAGGAGCTTGACAGTGTATTGTGTATTGTGATAACACTGGTGCTGTGGCAAATTCGAAGGAACCGCGAGATCACAAAGCAGCTAAACATATTGAACGTAAGTATCATCTCATACGAGGAATCGTAAAGCGAGGAGATATAGTTGTGGCTCACATATCATCAGAAGACAACCGGGCAGATCCTTTCACAAAGAGTTTGCCAGCCAAGGTTTTTGACACGCATGTGGAAGCGATAGAAGTCAGATGGATGGACACATAGTTTTTTGTAATAGTGGATTAAATAAACACTGATATACTCATAGAATATTTTGAGTATAAGTGGGAGATTGTTGGTGTATACTGAAAATATTTATTTGAAGTATTTACATTTATTTCTGGCCGGTTTAATTGAGAATCATTTAAATGTTTACATGTTGTCTAAATATTATATATTGTGAATAATCTAGTATCAAATGGGATACAGAATATTAGATTATTAAATACGGTTTATATAATATAATAAGGTTCACAGCACAGGTGGAGTTAGACAATCCACTGGAATGGCTGTAGTATTATTTAGATTAGTTTATATTGACTAATAAATAATACTAGTATACTTTGTGTATATTGAACAGGATCAAATTTAGAATTGTTCCCTTATACTGATTAAGGAGGTGAACTAAGATTCTATGTTATTATTAATGCTTAGGTTCTTAATCCGGAAATAATAATTGACACGTATATATTATTTACATGCTTTGATTTATATATGAAATAATTCTTTTGATTTATTTCATTATATTTTGGGTGATGAAATAATATATATGGTGGGATATTATTTATTGACGGAATCCATGTCCTGATAATATTCGGGTTAATGATGTCCCCTTGAAAGCTCAAAAAGATTTAATTATGTGAAACCCTGCAGGTGGATTTATTCCGGCATAATTAAATAAAGGTTGAGTGGATAATCAAGGATAAAAGATATTAATTAAATGAATTATCAGTAATTTATTTAATTAATGGACATGTGATATTTTAAACATGGGGAATTTAATAAGCAAATAATATTGGAACCGAATTAATTAATTAAATTACGGTATTAGGAAAGGTAGTGCAAATATTAATTCTTTAGTGGATTGAATTAATATTTAATTACATTGGGCTAGGCTCAAGATGTAATTAGAAGGCCCAACCTAATTATCCATGATCCCTATTGTAGCCTATATATATTCCTATTCTCTTCTTGCTGGGTGCTGGTCGGAAAAATTTTGTAGCCACCCAGGAGCAAGAAGAGAGGTTAACTTGAGAAGACGAAGGCCACACTTCGCTCAAGGGAATTTGGGAATACAATAGAAGAGCGTGGAATCAACCGTTAACAAGGTGACTTTTCTATTCGTACTCGTTAATTTATTGTATCAAAATTCGCAGTGCCAAGATCTGATTGTCCCAACAATTGGTATCAAGAGCCTGGTTCATTGGTTCTATGAATTTTGATACGATGTCCATGTCGTAATTATATATGCATGTGTATAGTGGTGTGCTTGGATAATAATCTTTTGCAGGTTGTTTAGTATCCACTATTATGGCCATGTAATTTTAATTATGTGTTTGGATCCCACGTGGTTTAATCGTGGTTATTTTGTTTGGTTTCCACGTGGTTTATCGTGGTTGTAAAACACGAGGGTTGATCGTGTTAGAATAGATTTACAAAATTAGTTTTGTATTAGATCTGTTTTGTATGTAATTGTTTGATGGATTATGTAAAAATCCGGGTATTTTGTAACAATTATGTGCGATCGGAAATCAAATCGGAGAAACAAAATTGTCCGCTGCGTAATTGATATTGGTTGCTGGTTTTACAAGTTTTTCGATCAAGTTTGAAGAATTGAGATTCAGAACAGGCAACAGAGGAGAGGCGGCGCGCGGCAGAATTCCTGGTCTGAAGCCTGTAACGCATGTGCAGGCTGCGTTACAGGTCTGTAACAGCCTGTAACGCATGACGCACATGCGTGACAGCTCTGTAACAGGCTGTAACGCATGACGCACATGCGTGACAGCGGTTCCAGGGCTGTAACGCAGGAACGAACTGCGCAACAGCATTTTTTTGGCAGAAAATTGTTTTTTTTTCAGCAGAATAAAGCGCTGGAATTTTTTTTTCAAGGGGCCATAATAGTGTACTCATCCTCTACCAGTAGCACTTAGGGTGAGGAGGCGTACTCATCTGCTACCGGTAGCAAACAACAGCTATAACAGGACTGATCATCCTTTACGGATAGATGACGAGGGAAATCTCTTGAATAGGGTCCATTAGTAGTAATGGAAGTATATGATCGCCCAATGTATATGGGTAATATTCAGTATGGCGGAGAACCCAAGGGTTCATTTTTTAAGAAGTATTGATGTATATATATAGATATATATATATATATATATATATATATATATATATATATATATATATATATATATATATATATGTAAGTAAGTAGTATTCAAAAAGGGTGGAGAACATATGAGTGCACTATGCTACCTGCGTATGCAAATGGCGGGATTCTTTTTCTAAATAGCGTCCTTTGGAGATTATGTTGTTGGTAATCTAAATATACTTATATATATATATATATATATATATATATATATATATTCTAGTGATATAAAACTTGCTGGGCATTTTTGGCTCATTCTTGCTATTTTAAATATTCTAAAACAATGGCGTCCGGAGCTGGAACTAGTGTGGCGAACCGAGATAAAGGGAAGGGGGAAATCAACTAATTCAGTGTGTTAGCCTTATAGTACCTGAGGAGGGTGCAAGCTGGGAAGAAGTTGTTTAATGCTTTATTATCTAGTACTTTGAAGTTGTAATAAAGATTCAGGAGGATACTCTGATGTGTAAACACTTTTGGATTAGTAAGTACTTGTTCTAAGACTATAACCTGTGGAGTAGATTATGGAGTTTATTATGAATATTGTTGTAGATTATATTATGAGTAGGTGATTGAATATTCCGCAAAGGTATGCATGTGTATGGTTAAGGTTGTGACGACCCGAATTCCTGGTAAGGGATTAGGGGGCGTTACAGAAATGGTATCAGAGCAGTAGGTTATAAACCTTAGAACGAGAGTAGGAGAAGTTATGACGAGATAAGGAAGAGACGAAAGAGCTTAGGTAAAATTTGTGGTTGGACTACTGGGGGGTAGTACCAAAGATGAGCTAAGTGAGACCCTAAGTGGTTAAGAAAGGTAGTTATGGAATTCTTTAGAGATGATATGAGTCGATAAGGATAGGGACTGTTTATGTGATACCCTTAAGACAAGAGAAGGAGAACTAGAAACACGGAAACCGATATGGAAGTTATATAGTAGAGCCACAATGGGTAGTTAGGGTGGAGGCATGATGGCCAATACCAGTAGTAGAATCAATTAGGACGAGAATAACATTTCTCAAGTAAGGTTCCCTTATAATTTGGAAGATGGATTTGAATGAAGTATATAAATTTGAGAACCTTTCTTGATTAAATAATATTAATCACTAGGCTCTGGAATAACTTACATAAGATTCGAAGGTCGAAGATAATATTCGAATGAAATAAATAATTTTTAATCAAGTCAGAAGAAAATAAATATTCCAAAGAATATTTATTAAGTCAAAAATATTGAAGGAATAATCCTAATATAAAATATTACTCGGAATAATCTTCGAATAAATATTCACAAATAATATCAATTAAATAATTAATGAATATTTAAATAAATAGTACTTATGAAATAAGTAAAGATCGAATGAATATTTGAAATAATATTCACTGAACAAATAGTGAATATTCAAATTAATAATAATTATCGAATAAATAAAACTCAAATGAATATTCAAAATAATATTCACAGGATAAATAGTGAATATTCTAATTAATATTGTTGTGGAATAAAAACGAAGGTTAGTATGTATTTAATGCTAGGGTTCGTGAGTTTCGTGCTTTAATGGCTGTTTTCGTGTTTTGAGACTGATCGGTCCTCACAGAGTGCCTACGTATCTCGTCATTGAGAATCAAGCCAAGACGTAGTTCTGAGAATGAGGGGTCAGGCCCTTTATATAGGCTGAGAAGCCCTAGAATCGTAGTAGGGTTAGGTGACTTGGCAGGCAAGTCACCGCCTTGAAGAAGGTTCCAGATCCTATATTGTAGGAGTCTGTTTCCATATCAAATTTTGTGCCTTGGTGGCTAAGTTTTACATGAGTAGTTTCCTTATCTGATACTTATTGCTGAGCTGTTTATATCTTTTAATATTAATTACGAAATTAATATTGAATCAAGGTTTTGGGCCTCATAAATGGGCCCCGCGCTTGGACCATACTGGGTCTAATTAATGCCACATTAAATGTGTCTTTAGGGCTTACTTTTAGCCCATATCATTTGCCCCCCAACTTCTAGGAAAACTGATCAGGTTTTCCTTGAAGTTCTAGTTGCCTTTCTCGAGACTTGGGTCAGGGTTTATCTTTGCTACACTAGTGTTTCACGAGTATCGTCTTTTAATGTAAAGCATGGAGCGACCGACGCGTTTACGACGTTAAACAGCACTAAACAGCCTTGAACGACGTTTAAACAATGTTAAACGACGCTAAACGGCGTTGAACAGTGCTAAACGGCACTAAGCGGCACTAAATGCTGCTAAACAGCCTAGAACGATGTTTAAACAATGTTGAACGACGCTAAATGGCGTTAAACAGTGTTAAACGGCAATAAACGGTGCTAAACGACACTAAACATTGACTTCGTTCTAGTACTGAAAATCAACCGTGGTTGGCCGAAAAACTCGAGGACTGGGACCACAAACCACCCGTGAGCGGCTGGATCTACGGGTAGTTCGTGATCGGCCAGTCGGAGGTCGGCCAAAGGCCTTCGAAACACAGTGGTCGGCCAGCTGGTGGTCAGCTGGCGCTCCCCGGGTGCGGTGGTCGGCTACTTCGTGGTCGGTTGCGGCTCCTTCGGGCGCGGTGGTCGGCCGCTTCGTGGTCGGCTGCTTCGTGGTCGGCTGTGGCTCCTTCGGGCATGGTGGTCGGCCGCTTCGTGGTCGGCTGCGGCCCTTCTGGTGTCGTGGTCGGCCACTTCGAGGTCAGACCTAAAAACATCCGTGGGTTTTATAGAAATCATGGATCCTGGATTTAAAATCATCCGTGGTCCTAAAAGAAATAATGGATCCCGGATCTAAAATCATCCGTGGTCCTAGAAGAAATCATGGATCCCGGATGTTGATCACAAGTCACTATTTTGGTCATTCGTGACTTTTAGCAAGATTATTCATAAACTTAGATTAGCACTGCTAATCCCGTGCTTAAGACTAATCTCCTTATTAAATTTCTTAAATGCAATTAGCCCTTCGAAGGTCATCTGTTTTGCAATTTCAGCAGATATATCTACCGTTTCTTCTCCGAACTATATGAATTATAACGATTCCTTCTGTATAAAATGGGAAATTTCTGTCCTTTTTTTATCTATAAACGATAGATGACCTGTTAACGCGAATCAGGCTGAACTTCAACCTGATATAGCAGGTCATGCTTCTTCTATAAAAGAAGAGAGGTAGCCTTTATTTCATTTCACTTCTTCATTTCAAAGTTTCCAAGTTTTTAAGCTCTCTAGCTTTCTAGTCCCAGTCGGGGATTGTAAAGCATAATGTAATGTAATATGTAATAGAGGACATATATAACTCAACTAGGATAAAAGATAAATAATATTAACTCTATACAGGAATCATGAAATTTGAAGAACAGGCACCAACAAGGATCAAATAGCTGAAAGAAGTTCATTAACATGATCAAGCCTCAGTGACAGAATAAGATGTACAAATGATTCAGTTGAAGGGCCAAAAGATTCCATGTATTTATATATAATTTGAAGATACTACTGTAGGCTAATCAATTGGAATGTAACGAAGGTGTGAAGATCAAGGTCAGTGCTAGTCACTTGTGAACCAGACCAGCGCACTAAGTGTCAGCACATACGAGAAGGATCAACACATTAATTTACAGAAAGAATTGCCAAAGCCTATTGACGATCAATGACAGACATAATATTTCAAGAGATGAATTAAAACAGCAGAATAACACAAAAGAAAGAAGCCCAAGAGATACAAAAATGAAATTACTATGCGCAGTTACTATGTAAAGTTACTATGCACGATTACTATTTGGGGTTGGTGTAATAGTGCCCGGTTACTATTTGGGGTTGGTGAAATAGTGTTCGGTTACTATTTGGGGGTTGTTGGAATAGTGCTCGGTTACTATTTGAGGGTTGTTGGAATAGTGTCAAATAGTGACTTTCTATAATCTACAAATAGGCCTGTTGTATTTCATTTCAAAACACACCTCAACACACAACTCTCTATTATATATTCTCTGTGTAAGCTGCTAGATAGTCCATCTAGTAGGAAAGCCGGCTTAGTCCGCTTTCAGGAAGTGTCGGGTACAAGGTCCTCGTGCCTAAACTATCCTTAGGAGTGTAAGCTGCTAGACAGTCCATCTAGTAGGAAAACCGGCTTAGCCCGCTTTCAGGAAGTGTCGGGTAGAAGGTCTTCGTGCCTAAACTATCCTTAGGAGTGTTCAGGTTTTGAAGCTAATCCATTGGATTAGAAATTGTAACACCCCTTCGAGTTTATTATCAATAAAGATATATTCTCGGAATTAATTTTTTTTTTGGTAGTATCGTATTCAACCCCCCTTCTACGATACTTCGGGACCTAACAATTGGTATCAAAGCGAGCTTCTAATATACAAGAAGTTTAAAGATCAAAACCATAGGAAGGAAGGATACAGGTGTAAAGATTCCAATGCTTGACAAAGATAATTAATTTCACTGGAAAGTAAAAATACACCTTCATCTCTCAGCCATCGATGAAGGCTATGTAGATTGCATAGAGAAAGGACCTCATGTTCCAATGAAGGCCAACTCTGGGATTGGTCAAGATGCTGGCACTGTAGCTGCTGGAAGGCCTATTCCAAAGAATCAAGCTGAGTACACAGATGAAGACTTGGAGGAGATTCACAAAGATAAAAAGGCTATGAACATCCTATTCAATGGCATCGGCCAAGATATGTTTGATTGTGTTATAAACTGCACCACTGCCAAGCAAGTACGGGACACTATTTAAACAACCTGTGAAGGAACTGAGCTAGTCAGAGAAAATAAAATGCAGCTCCTAATACAACAATATGAGCATTTTCACTACTCCTTTGGTGAAAATCTAACAGACATATTCAGTAGGTTTCAAAAGTTACTGAATGGTCTAAAGTTGTATGGGAGAAAATATGAAACCAAGGACTCCAACCTAAAGTTTCTGAGATCTCTTCCTAAGGAATGGAAGCCAGTGACAGTCTCGTTGAGGAACTCTCAAGACTACAAAGATTTTACACTTGAGAGACTGTATGGCATCCTGAAAACCTATGAGCTTGAAATGCAGCAAGATGAGGAAGTGGAGAAAATTCAAAAGAAAGGTGGATTTATTGCCCTGGTGGCCAATATTCCAGTAAGCCAAGTGAGTGAGAAGATGGAGAGCACTCAAGCCACACCAAGTTCAAAGACTTGTGAAGGTGGAGCTGAAACTAGCAGAGGGAAAAACAAGTTGGTTGAAGAACATGATGCATAGAGTGGAGATGAATCTGATGACTTGGATGATTATCTAGCATTCTTGTCAAGGAGATTCTCGAAGATCAAATTCAAGAGGAATCCAGCAGGAGGCAAGCAATTCGGAAAAGTTTTCAGCCATCCAGAGACATGGTTGAAAGGTCTAAGTTCAAATGTTATAATTGTGGAATTGCTGGCCATTTTGCCAATGAATGCAGAAAGCCTAAAGCTGAGAATGAGAAGAAACAGTTCGAGACTGTTGATTACAAGAAGAAATATTTTGATCTTCTTAAGCAACAAGGGAGAGCATTCGTGTCAATAGATAGTGACTGGGCTGTTGGAGGTGACTCAGATGCAGAAGAGGAGTTTGTCAATCTTGCACTCATGGCAAACGAAACTGATGAAGAAGCTAGCTCAGCAAGCAACCAGGTATTCTCTACAGTCTTAACTGATCTTTCTAAAGCTGAATGTGCTAGCACAATTGATGAAATGTCTATTGAATTGTATAACATGCATGTTACCTAAAAATCACTTAACAGAGAGAATAAGAGGATTAAAGACCTTAATGAAAAGTTAAGTGATTATAACGACCTAGATTTTTCGTGATTATTTAAAATAGTTATTTAATTGTTAAAGGTGAATTATGTGCTATGAATATTTTTTAGAAGTCAAAGTATGTGTGGAATCATGTTTATATGACTATGTGATGATTGGTAAGTGTTATATGTGCTTGTGAAATTTTTATTGTAGTTTTGTAGCATTAAAAGTATTTTAAATATGCATTTTTAATCTTCTGAGATTTTTATAAAATCATCGGAGACGTTTTGAATCATGAAATATTTTGCATTATCATCTTTATGATATTATTTAGTTTTTAGAATTTGTGGGAGTATTTGATTATGTGCGTAAGTATTTTAAAAAGATTTAAAAAGACTTTATTTCATTTAAAGATGTTAAACTTGTAAAAATCATATAAAATTCATTTTTGATCCCAAAATTATTTTAAAAATATGGGGAGGTCTGTAATTTCATAAAATTTATTTTAGAATATTTAAAATTATTTTTATCTTAATTTTCCATTTTATTTAAATTTAAAATGATTAAAATCCAGATTTTTGAAAGGAAAAAGATTTTCAGCATTTGACAATTTACGAAAATACCCCTAGGGGTATTATATCAGCACTGCCATCTCTTTTTCTTCTCTTTCTCTCTGCTGCTTCATCTCTCTCATCTGCTATGTCTCTCCACCCTCCTTCCATTTCGATTTCTTCATCAAACCATCATCAAATCAATTGTAAAATCCTTCTCTTGATTGTTTAATTCTTATCCTTGTGTTCTTGCTTGAAATTTTGAATTATATGTATGTATATATGTTCGGTTGTGTATGCACATGGCTGGGGTTTGACATGCAAGCCCTGATAGTTGTTAATTTGATGATAAAATGTCTATGTGATGCTAATTAATGGTAGAAATTGAGTTTTTGGTATGGTATTTGAACTATTCTTCATTTTCGGTCAAAACCCTCATCGCCGGTGGCTTTTTTCGGCTAGGTTAAGGTGGTCAGTAGTAGTTCTATGTTGCTATAGCATGTATGAACAATTTGTTGTGTTGTTAACTGATTAAACTTGGTTGCATGTGAAGTTAGTAGTATATAGTTAAAACTGCTACTGTATATTAACTCGTTCAGTACCTATACCAAATCTGATATTAAAACTAATTATATATTTAGATTCCTTGCGAAAAGATACATGGAATAGGCTGTAAAATCATGTGAATCGGATTTAAAATGATTGAGTTATGGTCGGTCAAAGTTAAGCTATTTTAGTTGACTTCGGGATTACGATTTTTAAACTTTGAAAAATCATATTTAATCGAGTACTTATTCAAAATTTATGAGCCTTACCATTATGGAAAGGTCTTGGAATTGTCTTCAAGTTTGGTGTTCTGTACTTTTTCATTTGAATTCATCTTTATGCAGTAAAGTGGCATTCTTTAGGAACTGATCGGTTTAGATTTTATCTTTGATAGTCTATTTGTAAGATATTTGGGATTGGTCGTAATGGTGAAATGGTTAAGTATAAGTATGGTATTAGTTATAAGTAGATTATGTTTGGGATTGTAGGTGGATTTGTAATCCATCGGATTGATTTTATTGTGATTTGAGTTGGTTATGTTCCGACGGGATAGTCTAGTTTATAAAGGAAACTCTGCCCGATTTTTTATTAAAATTATAAGTCATAAAGTCTATAGTATAAGGCTATAAGTTGATTATAAGTCAAGGTGATGTTGTGTGTTAAGTGTTTAAGTGACATACGTGAACTGCATGTTTTAATTGTTAAGTGTTTAAGTGAATTGCATGACTAATGAGAGCTATGTGTTATGTGCTTAAGTACTTATCTGATTGTGCTAGATTGTCCAGTAATTATAACTCGTACGTGTTATGTATGTTAAATTGTTAAATGTTATAGGAGCCGTTTGGGTAGAATAGAGTTGGAAGATTGAGGATTATAAAATACTGAAATAGTACTTTGCCTTATTATAGGTGCAAGTAGGAAGCCGGTAAGAAGTCAGTATGCGTGTAAATGGAATTTCAAGAACGAGGATATTTATCGGAGTTGACAAGTTTAGTCGATTAGAGAACGTCATATAAAGAAGTAAAAATTGACGAAAAGTGAGTAACGAATCGATGTGTTGGAAACAGAAATATGTATATTGAGGCAAGTGTTTCTATTCCTCACTTATTGTTCAAGTGAACTATATCTGCTTCTGTTGTTCATAACATGTTTCTTTCAAATCAGTTTACAAGTAATCTGTACCTTATTGTACCATTCTATTGAGTTATCCTGTGAACTATCTTTGAACTATCTTTAGATGTACGTTGATTACTACGCACCCTGTCATTACCCTTCTGCTGATTAACAATGAAGTTTGGTTCTATAACATGTCCCCTACTTTAGACTAAGACCTTTATTGTGTCTATCACCTTATACCTTATAAATCCAAGCAGACATCCAAGTCTTAAATACAATTTCTAAAACTTAACACCTGTTTTATAAGCTATTGATTGAAAACTTTCTTTCAGTTACCGAACCATGTTTTATTAAATCCAGCATTACTTACTCATGTTTTCTCAACTTCTATCTTACCAAACATTGTTTTAAAGAACCAAGTTTTACTAAACCTCTGTTTCAAATAGCCAGGTTTTAAGAAACCATGTTTTAAGGAATCATATTTTTATTGAACTTGACTTTCAATGAACCTCATTTCAACAAGACCTTGTTTTAAAGAAGCTATATGCTACTAAAACCTGTTTTGAAATTCGTAATCAAATGAACCTTGATTTAGAATGTGAGACTTATTTACAATGCCCTGTCTAACCATTGTTTAAAAAATGCAAGATATTTATCTCCATAAACTGATATGTTACCCTGCTTTAATGTTTTAAACTTGTACTCAAGTCTTCTCCACCACAATTTTGTAGCAACCTGAATCTTGAAAGTTTATAACTATTCCCTAATCATTATCTTGATTATCTTTGATTCTTTTCTTGATGAATCAGACTTGCAACCCTTATCCATTTGATATTAGATCACTTGATCAGATCTTTAGACTTTTATCATTGCAAATCAAAATGAGTTCTTTTCTCAAAATACTTTGAAGTTACTTAGACTGGGCTGATTTGTTATCAGAGAGTCAAAGGTACCTCGAAGTAAAAGTTTTCGAAAAGATTAAGTATTAAAATGTTTTATGAAGTTAAAAAGAGTTTTGCAAAGCTTAATGTTTTAAAATGATATTTTTAATAAAAATGTTAGGAACTCCGTCTAAATGGTTTCCACGGATTCCTGACGATTGGAGAGACGGGACGAACGGGTAATGCTGGTTCCGTCGGTTTGAATATGTATTAGTGTAGTTCTGGCTTGTCCAGTTCGACACCTTTATAGGCCAATTTGTTGCCTCTTGGGAACCCAAGCTATCCTAATGAGAGGAATTGATGACCAGAGGGACTTTGTGTCCGGTATGGGGACTCTATGGGCTGATCACCCGTATTGTCTATTATGAAGTAAAACACCTCCAATCAGTTTTCTTAAAGTGATGATTACTTTTAAATTACTGTGAAATGAAATTGGTTTACCGATTGAAATGTTAATTGCTTTACACAGATTTTGAGATATCTATTGCTGCTCAATTTATAAAATTTCGCTCTGTCATTATCAGATGCTAGTATTGTTTTATTATCTCCCTCATATCTATTTCTATCTTGTTATCAGTGGATCCCCTATCATATTCAGGAGTTAGTATCCGTTATGTTTTGGAGAATGTAAAGTTTAACCCTCTAATGGAAGTTGAATTACTCTCTTCAATTAAATTGATCATTGATATTGTTCATCAATGAATTATAGAGATATTATTGTTTCACTTTATTAATATCTTGTTGAGCATTGTTGGCTCATTCTTGTTTTATTTTCCCTTCCATTTCAGTTAGGGTTACGGATTGACTATCTACGAATGACAATTCGAATTGGGAGTGATGAGGTGATCTCTAAAGAATAGATTACAGAGTCAGCATGGACCGCGCTTCAGATAAGAAGGTATAATAGTTATAATAGTTGTTGTAATTTAGATTCTTGTTTCATACTATAACCTGAGATCGATCCTCGTTGAGGGGTCGTCTATATGATTAAGTTATACTTAATTGTATTGGTTGTGGCACCAAATCCTGATCCCGGATTTGGGGGCGTCACAGGTTGGTATCAGAGCAACAGGTTATGGTCACTGAAACAAGTTAGGACAATTAGGAGTAAGTATTTAAGTTAGATGTTAGGTAGAACGATTTAAGATAATGTTCGTCTTAGGATTTTAAGATGAGAGTTGCGACTTTATTTAGTATTTCGACATATCGGGCGAGTAGGAGATCAATTCATCCAAAGGACCAGCTACGGACGAGGCAACTAATTCGGAGCTATAAGTTTGGAAGACGTCATCTGAAGACCCTCGTATACTTTCTAGCATTCCTCCTGTGACTTTTGCTACATCGCGAAGTTTATAGTGAGAGTATGAGAAGAACTATAAGCATGATGCGAACACGAATACCAATATTTGTTGGGCGCAACTATTCCCTATTAGCCATTGCTCTCATTTAAATTCATTATCTGAGAGAATTGTTTTAAAAAGGAATCGATTTTTATTATTATTCTGAATTGTTGTAACTAATTCATGGTTTATATTGTCGCCGAAGCATTTGTTGCACAGTGATGATTAAAAATCGAGAATGAATTGAGATCTTCTTAATTATTCAACTCATGATTGTTAGGCCAGTTTTGGCAAATAGGTGTATTAGCGCTTAGTCGATAAAAGTGAGATTATGAGTAATGATGAATTTCTTAAATGTTTGTTTAATCAATAGTTGATGCATCCGTGTGATGATCAATTATACTTCAATTTTTTAGAAGCCTTGTATATCAGATATACCTAAACACAATCCTATTCTTTGCGAAATATCCCTATTTTTCAGAGGATACTTGATCCCACCTTATATACGAAAATTTTTTGATTCTTGAACTCTTTTCATTTTTCCTTGCATATTCATTTTTCTTTATTCAAACTGGGATGAACAACCCTGTGTATATAGGGGATTCAGGGACTTCTTATCTTTGTGATAGAAGTCTGGTGGGACGCCACTGATTGTGCTTGTCGTGAAAGTACTAAAGACTGGCCTTCTTTTTGTACTAGGGCGGTTGACCTAATTGACAAATGCAACCTGATAAAAGTTCAATGATCATATTGATCTCTCGGTTAAATTCTTTTATGGAAATTTCTTCTAAACAGGATTCAACCTATATTCACACAGTTGATACCTACTCATTTTATTGATTCATTTTGCTAGACACCCTTATGATTCCTAAAGCTGTCAGTGATTGGAAGTAGCAAAGGTAGACAGGATGACATTCTAAGTGGTTAATGTTACATATACATTAATAGAGAAGTAGTTGAGTAAGTTTGAGAGGGCGATATTACGATAGGGATTGAATATTAATTCGGTTTGCTTATTGGATTCATAATACATATAAAAGGTTTAAAATTACTAAGAACTGAATAAGAACAAGGAATAGGTAACAAGGACATAAGATTACTAATTATGTTAAAGTTGAAATTAAGTGATGATGGAGATATTTGGTATGTGATGGTTGTGTTGATGAAGGATTATTTATGAAAACCGGGTCATTTTATGTTTTAGTTTGGATATAGTAGATGGAATATCACAAGATTTGGAATGTTTTGAGATGACTATTGGATATAAATTTTAGAATCAAAACAGGATAAAGTGAGAGAAGTAGAGCAAAGTTAGACAGTTTATTTGTAATAGATTTCAACAGGAAGTGAAGATTTGGATAGGGAGTAAAGTGACTGGGTTGGAGTTAACAATTTATGTGAGTATAGTTTAAAGAGTCCTGAATTGGCAATAAAGGAGATTTAACTAAAATGGAATAAGATGGTAAGAAAAAGGAGGTAGAGAATTAAGGAGTTTTCAAAATTGCTTTGACAGAAGACAGGGAAATCATTTAAAAACGAATATTAGGATTTTGTAGATTTAAAACTGGAATAGTAAGTCAAGGTAGCCACCCATATGATAGGAATTAGCAGAGAACAACAAAATCTCCATTGTCGGAAGAAAGAAGTTCAAGAGGAAGCATATTGAAAATTGTACCAAGGTAAATATTGAGAGTTTCAAGTGTAATCGGAGAGAATACTATATTATTAGTGTCAGAATCAAAAGTTTAAAGTTGTATGCTATAGGTGCATAAAGATGGGATATTTTGTTAAGGATTGTTTTAAACCTGTCTCAATGAACACTACGATAAGAGTAACAAAACCATTACCTATCAATTACTTAGGAGTTAGAAAATTTCGACATGATTATGAAAGAGGCTATTATAGATATAGATTGGTTGAATGATTATGATGTACAGATTAGATATAGAAAGAAACAGGTGAGATTAAGAATTAAGAATGATAAGGAATTTTTGTCTCAAGGATAAAAGCAACATAGGCAAATTTTGATGTTCATGCAATCGAGACGGTTACTTTGACCAGGATGCGGAGATGAAGGAGTTAATTATGTAATTACAAGATCATTTGGATAAAGGAGTTATAAGGCCTAGTGTGTCCCTCCGGGGAGCTCCAGTGTTGTCTGTTAAGAAGAAGGATGGAAGTATGAGATTATGTATTGATTATAGAGAGCTTAACAAGTTAACCCTCAAGAATAAGCATCCACTGCCAAAGAAAGATAATTTATTTGGTCAACTCAAAGGAGCTACTTTCTTTCCAAAGATTGATTTAAGATCTGGATACCATCAGTTGAAGATTAAGCCCGACGACATTCCGGAGATAGCTTTTCGCATGAGATATGGATGTTATGAGTTTCTAGTAATGGCTTTTGGATTAACGAATGCACCAGTTGTGTTTACGGATTTAAGGAATCGTGTTTTCAAGAGATATTAAGATAAGTTTATGGATTTGATGAATCGAGTGTTCAAGAAGTATTTGGACAAGTTTGTAATTGTATTTATTGATGACATCTTAATATACTCAAGATCCCCCGAAGGGCATGGCGAGCACTTAAGGATCGCATTGGATACCCTAAGGAAGGAGAAATTATATGCTAAGTTTTCAAAGTTTGAGTTTTGATTGAAAGAAGTTCAATTTTTAGGACATGTGATAAACAAAGAAGGAATCAGAGTGGATCCTGCGAAAATTGAAGTTGTAGTAGATTGGAGTAGACCAAGGACTCCTACTGAAGCAAGAAGTTTTCTAGGATTGGCTGGTTATTACCAGAGATTTGTTCAAGACTTTTCGAAGATAGCTACACCGTTGACTAGCTAAGTTGACCCGGAAGAATGAGAAGTTTGTTTGGAATGATAAGTGTGAAGACAGTTTTCAAGAGTTGAAGAAGAGATTAGTTTAAGCACCAGTATTAGTTTTGCCGGATGATCAAGGAAATTTTGTTATCTACAGTGATGCTTCACTTAAGGGATTAGGATGTGTTTTGATACAACATGGTAATGTTATCGTGTATGCGTCGAGACAACTTAAGCCCCATGAGCAGAAGTATCCGACGCATGATTTGGAGTTAGCTGCAATTGTGTTCGCGTTGAAGATTTGGAGACACTATCTGTATGGAGAGAAATATGAGATTTTCACGGATCACAAAGAGTTTAAAGTATATATTCACCCAGAAAGAGATAAATATGAGACAAAGAAGATGGTTAGAACTGATCAAAGATTATGATTGTACGATAAGTTATCACCCCGAAAAAGCTAATGTAGTGGCTGATACGTTGAGTAGGAAGAAGAGGTTAAATATGTTGACTATGCCAAAGGAGTTGCTTCGAGAATTCAAGAAGTTAGGTTTGGAAGTATATGATTCAAAGGATACTGATGAGTTTCTTACTACGATGATTTTTCAACCAGAGTTGTTAGAGAAGATTCGAAGATGTCAATAGGAAGTTATAAATTATGAGATGAATACGTTGACTGATGAGGAGATTTGTACTCGGAAGGATGACCAAGGTATTTTAAGATTTTCTAGGAGGATATGGATTCCAAATGATCCAAAGTTAAAGAGTAAGATTTTAAGTGAAGCTCATAGATTGAGATATTCAATTCACCCCGGAAGCACGAAGATGTATCGAGACTTGAAAGAGAATTTTTGATGGCCTGATATGAAACGAGAGATTGCTGAGTGGGTAAGTAAATGTTACACCTGTTAGAGAGTCAAAGCAGAACATCCGAAAACCGAGTGGATTGCTACAACCATTGGATATTCCTGAGTGGAAGTGGGAACATCTTGCCATGGATTTTTGTAGTAGGATTGCCAAAGACTAAAGTGAATCACGATGCGATTTAGGTTATAATTGATTGATTGACGAAGTCTGCATATTTTCTACCGATGAACGAAAGATTCTTGTTGGATAAGTTAGTACATTTATATATAAAGGAAATAGTATCACGCCATAAAGTTCCTGTTCCGATAACATCTGATCGAGATTCGTGGTTTAATTTAAAATTTTGTGACGATTTTAAGAGTGTTTAGGAACCCAATATAAAATGAGTACAGCTTACCATCCATAGACGGATGGACAAAGTGAAAGGACTATTCAGACTATAAAGGATATGTTGAGAGCCTGTGCATTGGATTTTAAAGGAAGTTAGGACGAACATTTTCCATTGGTTAAGTTTTCGTATAACAATAGTTATCATGCAAGTATAGGAATGCCACTGTATGAAGCTTTGCATGGGAGAAAGTGTAGATCACCTGAGTATCAGGAAGAAGTTGGTGAAAGGAAGATATTAGGACCAGAGTTGATTCAATAGACAAAGGAAAAGATTGAGATTATTCATAAAAGACTTATTATTGCTCAGGGTCGACAGAGGAAGTATGTTGATCAAGACAAGAGGAATATGAGTTTTGAAGAAGGAGACCAAGTGGTATCAAAGGTATCACCGTGGAAAAGAATGAGAAGATTTGGTAAGAAATGAAAGCTGAGACAGAGGTATGTTGGACCATTTGAAATTTTGAGACGAGTTGTAAGGATTGCTTACGAGTTAGCACTACCACCACACACGTATCACATTCATAATGTTTTCCACGTATCTATGCTCAACAAGTATAATCCAGATGCTAGTCATGTAATCGAGTATGAACCTATCGAGATTTGACCAGATTTATCTTACGAAGAACAACCGATAGAAATTCAGGTCAGGACTGAAAGAAATCCTAGGAAGAAGACTGTTAGCTTGGTTAAAGTTTCATGGAGGAACCTTAAAGCTGAAGAGTCAACTTTGGAGCTTGAGAGTGAGATGCTCGCTAAGTATCCTCATTTGTTTACTTAGGTGAGATTCTGGGGACAGAATCTTTTTAAGGGGGGAAGGATATAACGACCTAGATTTTTCGTGATTATTTAAAATAGTTATTTAATTGTTAAAGGTGAATTATGTGCTATGAATATTTTTGAGAAGTCAAAGTATGTGTGGAATCATGTTTATATGACTATGTGATGATTGGTAAGTGTTATATGTGCTTGTGGAATTTTTATTGTATTTTTGTAGCATTAAAAGTATTTTAAATATGCATTTTTAATCTTCTGAGATTTTTATAAATCATCGGAGACGTTTTGAATCATGAAATCTTTTGCATTATCATCTTTATGATATTATTTAGTTTTTAGAATTTGTGGGAGTATTTGATTATGTGCGTAAGTATTTTAAAATGATTTAAAAATGCTTTATTCCATTTAAAGATGTTAAACTTGTAAAAATCATATAAAATTCATTTTTGATCCCAAAATTATTTCAAAAATATGGGGAGGTCTGTAATTTCATAAAATTTATTTTAGAATATTAAAAATTATTTTTATCTTAATTTTCTATTTTATTTCGATTTAAAATGATTAAAATCCACATTTTTGAAAGGAAAAAGATTTTCAGCATTTGACAATTTACGAAAATACCCCAGGGGGTATTATATCAGCACTGCCATCACTTTTTCTTCTCTTTCTCTCTGCTGCTTCATCTCTCTCATCTGCTATATCTCTCCACCCTCCTTCCATTTCGATTTCTTCATCAAACCATCATCAAATCAATTGTAAAATCCTTCTCTTGATTGTTTAATTCTTATCCTTGTGTTCTTGCTTGAAATTTTGAATTATATGTATGTATATATGTTCGGTTGTGTATGCACATGTCTGGGGTTTGACATGCAAGCCCTGATAGTTGTTAATTTGATGATTAAATGTCTATGTGATGCTATTAAAGGTAGAAATTGAGTTTTTGGTATGGTATTTGAACTATTCTTCATTTTCGGTCAAAACCCTCGTCGCCGGTGGCTTTTTCCGGCTAGGATAAGGTGGTCAGTAGTAGTTCTGTGTTGCTATAGCATGTATGAACAATTTGTTGTGTTCTTAACTGATTAAACTTGGTTGCATGTGAAGTTAGTAGTATATAGTTAAAACTGCTACTTTATATTAACTCGTTTAGTACCTATATCAAATCTGATCTTAAAACTAATTATATATTTAGATTCCTTGCGAAAAGATACATGGAATAGGCTGTAAAATCATGTGAATCGGATTTAAAATGATTGAGTTATGGTCGGTCAAAGTTAAGTTATTTTAGTTGACTTCGGGATTACGATTTTTAAACTTTGAAAAATCATATTTAATCGAGTACTTGTTCAAAATTTAGGAGCCTTACCATTATGGAAAGGTCTCGGAATTGTCTTCAAGTTTCGTGTTTTGTACTTTTTCATTTGAATTCATCTTTATGCAGTAAAGTGGCATTCTTTAGGAAATGACCGGCTTAGATTTTATCTTCGATAGTCTATTTGTAAGATATTTGGGATTGGTCGTAATGGTGAAATGGTTAAGTATAACTATGGTATTAGTTATAAGTAGATTATGTTTGGGATTGTAGGTAGATTTGTAATCCATCGGATTGGTTTTATTGTGATTTGAGTCGGTTATGTTCCGACGGGATAGTCTGGTTTATAAAGGAAACTCTGCCCGATTTTTATTAAAATTATAAGTCATAAAGTCTATAGTATAAGGTTATAATTTGATTATAAGTCAAGGTGATGTTGTGTGTTAAGTGTTTAAGTGACATCCGTGAACTGCATGTTTTAATTGTTAAGTGTTTAAGTGAATTGCATGACTAATGTTAAATATAATTGATATGGTTAATATCGGTGTTTAAGTTTTACAGGGAAAAACAGAGTTTAACTTGAAACAGGAAGCAGTCAGAGTTTAGTTAAACTCTGACAGTTGGGAGCTGAACAGAGTTTGCTATACGCTGACAATGGAAGCTCGACAGAGTTTAGTTAAACTCTGTCTGGAGGAAGCGCGTCTTCAGTCAACGGTGATTAAAGATTAATTGAAGATAATTATGGAAGCAATATCTTTACAGATTGGATAGCTGTTAAAGAGATTGAGTTGACTTATAAGATGTGTAGCAATCGTAATTGATAACAATTGTATAGCTAATTTATAGGAGTATTAATTATCGATTGTATAGCAGCTGTATATTTTATAAATACAGTTAGGTTAACCCTAGAAGGGTATCGATCGTGTAATACAATATCTTTCATTGTAACCTAAGAAGCTCTCTGTGATATTTTACATCACTGAGAGAGAAGTTAATTTCAAACAGTTTTTTAAAGCTTTTAAAGAACTTATTGTTATTCTCTCATACTTAGTTGAATATAAGTGTGTATTCGGCCTAACAATTGGTATCAGAGCTTAATCTGTTAATTTAATACAGCTTAAGATCCACACACACACACAACTATAATCAATGGCAGAAATTCCTCCTCCAACATCAGGCTCTAGTGCTGAGAAGGCTCAACCTGCAACTGTGAGTCGATATGAAACAATCAGGGTTCCTATTCTTAAGCCAGCAGAATACTCATCCTGGAAGGTGAAAATGGCTATGTTTCTGGAGGCTACAGATCCAGAATATCTTGACAGAATTTATGAAGGCCCTCATAAGCCTACAAAATTATCTGTTGTTGCTGCTGGACAGGAAGCTAAATCTATTCCAAAGGAGAAGAAAGATTTGACTCCTGAGGATATTTCATCCATTGGAAAGGATGCAAAGGTTAGACATCTCCTTCATAGTTCATTGGATAATGTTATGTCTAACAAAGTGATCAATTATAAAACTGCAAAAGAGATTTGGGATGCTCTAGAGGTTAGATGTCAGGGAACTGCTGCAATTAAGAAGAATAGAAGGAACATACTCACACAGGAGTATGAACACTTTGAGGCTAAATCTGAAGAATCAATGACAGAAACCTTTGACAGATTCTGTAAGCTACTTAATTATCTGTCACTGGTTAATAAAGAATATGATCTAGAAGATTCAAATCTCAAGTTTCTTCTTTCTCTACCTGAAAAGTGGGATGTTAAGACAACCACTATTAGAGACAACTATGATCTGGCTGATACTGATATTGATGAGATCTATGGGCTGCTCAAAGCTCATGAACTAGAAATGGAAGAGAGAAGCAGAAGATCAGGCAGAAAGTCAAAATCTATTGCTCTAAGAGTTGAAGAAAGACCCTCAAAGAAGGAAGCATCAAGGAAGAAGGCAAAAGGAAAAGCTTTGGTCATTCATTCTGAAAGTGAGTCATCAAACTCTGATGTTGACTCAAATACAGGTGGATCATCTGATTCTGAAGATGATGAGGAAAGGATGGAAATGGCTGCTTTGATGGTAAAGATTTTCAAGAAGATGGGATTCAAGAACTTCAAGAAAGGAAAGAGATTCTCCAAGAATGATTCAATGTTTGACAGGAAGAATTTCAGAAAATCTGAGAGAATGGATACCAAATCTGGGAAAAGAGACAAGTCTGAAATTCAATGCTACAAGTGTAAGGAGATGGGTCATTATGCTCCTGAGTGCAAGAAGGGTAAAACTGAAAAGGCACTCTTCACTAAAGGCAGAGATTGGGCAGACACCTCTGACTCAGATGAGGATGTGAACTATGCTCTCATGGATACTACTGTTGATGAAGCTGAAGATTCTGAAAACAAGGTACCTCTAACTACCTATGCTTATAATACTGATGATATAACTGAATTAAGAATATATCTTAAGGCTTTGCATATCAGTTATAGGGATCAGACTTTAGAGAATGAGAGAATCAAAACTGAGAATTCTGAATTCAAAGAGAAAAATAAGGTTGTAGAAGAGAAACTTGCTAACATGCAGCAAGTTCAAAAGGAGAGAGATGATGCTGTCTATCTTGAACAAGAGTTGTTAAGTAAGTATAAACAACTAGAATCTGAGTTGGAAAAGGCAAATCATATTATTAAAACTTGGACTCACTCTGGAAAAGACACTCAAGAAGTTTTTCAATCTGACACTGTAGGTCTAGGTTATTCTGAGAAAGGTGAACTTAGGTTTCAGAATGCAGTCAAGATTAGACCACCTCTTCCACCTAAGAAATTTGGAACATTTGTTAATGGAATAAATGAACCAAGGTTTGAAGGTGGAAAAGAAGCTATTAAGAAAGAACCAGTAAAAACTAGTGTTAAACAGGTTAATATTGGTTTAATGACAGATAAACAACTTAAGCATAAGCTAAAGGAGTTAAAATCTGTTAAGAAACAGAAAGTGTCTAGAAAGAACAGAAATGGTAAAGTAGGCATTACTCAAGGCAATTATCCAATGCTTGCTACTTTAGCTCCAAGAAAGACATGTCATAACTGTGGTAGCACTAACCATCTTGCTAGTTTTTGCAGGAAGAATAAAGACATTAATTCTTTACCTTCCAAGTCTGAAGTAAAGAAAGATAATGTTAGAACTAGGCCACCGACTTTATGCAAACACTGTGGAAGCACTTGGCATTCTATTTATACTTGCAGAACTTATCATGCTATTTATCATAATTACTATGAACTGAAACCTAATCTGAAATGGGTTAGAGTTAATTCTGCAAGTGTAAACTCTGATAAAGTTAGCTTAAACTCTGATAGTGAAAATTCCGCTGCTAAAGCTAACAAAATTAAGAAAGCCAAAGGACCCAAGCAAGTTTGGATCCTTAAAACTAATCCTCAGTAATTGTTTATGATTGCAGGGGATCAGGGAAAGTATCCTAGTCGTGGACAGTGGATGTTCAGGACACATGACTGGAAATAAAGCCCTGCTATCAGAGTATGTGGAGAAGGCTGGCCCAAAAGTTTCCTATGGAGATGGCAACATAGGACATACTCTGGGATATGGCAATATTAATCTTGGAAGTGTCATCATCACAAATGTAGCTCTGGTTTCAGGACTCAAGCATGATTTGCTATCTGTCAGTCAAATTTGTGACAAAGGTTTTCATGTAGATTTTCAACCTGAATACTGTGAGGTTATCAGCAAAACCACAGGAAAAGTTGTTTTAGTTGGACAAAGGCGCAACAACATCTATGAAGCAAGCTTGTTGACAAACTCTGATGGAAAAACTATGTGCCTGTCAACAAGAATGTCCATTGAAGAGAGTTGGAAGTGGCATAAGAAACTCTTTCATTTGAATCTGAACAACATCAATGAGCTGATAAGAAAGGATCTTGTTAGAGGACTTCCAAAGTCTTTGTTAAATGTTGATGGTCTGTGTGATTCATGTCAAAAGGCCAAACAGAGGAAGATATCTTTCAAGAGCAAGTCTGAATCTTCAATTGTTGATCTATATCATTTGTTACATGTTGATCTTTTTGGACCAGTAAATGTCTTGTCAATTGGAAGGAAGAAATATGCTCTAGTCATTGTTGATGAATATACCAGATACACTTGGGTGTATTTTCTATCAAAGAAGGATGAAACTGCTTTAACTCTGATGGAGCATGTAAAGCTACTGGACAAAGGATCAAAACACAAAGTCAAAATAATCAGAAGTGATAATGGAACTGAATTCAGAAATACAACAATGGAAGAATTCTGCAAGAACAGGGGATTGAAGCAAGAGTTTTCTGCACCTGGTACACCACAGCAAAATGGTGTAGTTGAGAGGAAGAACAGAACCTTGATAGAAGCTGCCAGAACTATGCTTGATGAAGCAAAATTGCCAACCTATTTCTGGGCAGAAGCAGTTCAAACTGTTTGTTTTACTCAAAATGCAACACTGATCAACAAGCATGGAAAAACACCATATGAGATGGTGAGGGAAAAGAAGCCAAACCTGAAATATTTTCATATTTTTGGGTGCAAATGCTTTGTGTTGAAAACTCATCCTGAACAGTTGACCAAATTTGAGTTGAAGGCAGATGAAGGAATTTTTGTTGGCTATCCAGTGTCAACCAAGGCATTCAGAGTTTATAATCTGAGAACAAAGGTGATTATGGAATCCATTCATGTGTCATTTGATGACAAGAAAATCACCGGACTTGAAGATGTTGATGAACATGATCAGTTGCATTTCGAAAATGAAGATCTAATCTCTGATGAAATAAACTCTGATAACACTAGTCCAACAAACTCTGTTGATGCAAACTCTGAACCTCTACTGGTACACACAGAAGAAATAGTACAGTCTGAACAAAGAGGAGAACCAGTTGAGGGGGAGCATGATCATAGTGATGACTCAAATTCTGATAGTGAGTCAACTGAAAATTCTGGATCAAACTCAAACTCTAATGACTCAAACTCTGAAAGTCAAAATTCTGACAGTTCAAACTCTGAGCGATCAAATTCAGGGGGAGCCTCAGAGAATGAAGAAAGGCATCAAGATAATCAGGAGAACATTGATCAAGGGGGAGGATCAACTGTTGACAGAAGTCATTTACCTACAGCTAGGAAATGGACAAAATCACATACACCTGATTTAATAATTGGAGATCCAGATGCAAAAGTTAGGATAAGAAGTGCTACAACAAATGAATGTCTGTTCCATGCATTTCTGTCCAAATCTGAACCAAAGAAAGTGGAAGAAGCTCTTCAAGATGCTGAGTGGATAACAGCAATGCAGGAGGAGTTAAATGAATTTGAGAGAAATGAAGTATGGACCCTTGTATCTAGACCAAAGAATAGATCTGTTGTTGGTACTAGATGGGTTTTCAGAAACAAAACTGACACTGATGGGGTTGTTACAAGAAACAAGGCCAGACTTGTGGCCAAAGGCTATTCACAGCAAGAAGGCATAGACTATGATGAAACTTTTGCTCCAGTTGCAAGGTTGGAGGCAATAACAATCTTTCTAGGATATGCTTCTCACAAGAAATTCAAGGTTTTTCAGATGGATGTGAAAAGTGCTTTTTCGAATGGAAAACTTGAAGAAGAAGTGTTTGTTGAACAACCACCAGGATTTGTAGATCCCAAGTATCCAGATTATGTCTACAGGCGTGACAAGGCACTTTATGGACTTAAAACAGGCACCGAGAGCATGGTATGAAACTCTGGCTCAATTTCTTTTAGAAAGTGGGTTCCACAGAGGTACAATTGATAAAACCTTGTTCTACTTCAATCTTGGTAGTGATCTGTTATTAGTTCAAATATATGTAGATGACATAATTTTTGAATCTACTAATGATAAACTCTGTAAGAAGTTTGCCAAGCTCATGCAGTCCAGGTATCAAATGAGCATGATAGGAGAGCTCAGTTATTTTCTAGGGCTACAGGTGAAGCAAACAGATGATGGAATCTTTATCAATCAAGCAAAATATACCAGAAATCTTCTCAAGAAATTTGGCATGCTTGACTGCTCATCTGCAACAACTCCCATGGCAACAGCAACAAAGTTGGATAGAGACACAGGTTCACCAGTGGATATGACAAACTATAGAGGAATGATTGGGTCTCTTCTTTATCTAACAGCTAGCAGACCTGACATCATGTATGCAACATGTCTTTGTGCAAGATTTCAGGCAGATCCAAGAGAACCACATCTAATAGCTGTGAAGAGAATTTTCAAATATCTTAAGGGAACCATAACTTTAGGTTTGTGGTATCCAAGAGAATCAGACTTCAAGCTTCTTGGTTACTCTGATGCAGACTTTGCAGGCTGTAAGATAGACAGAAAAAGTACTAGTGGAATTTGTCAATTTCTTGGTGATAGAATTGTTTCTTGGTACAGCAAGAAACAGAAATCAATCTCTACATCTACAGCTGAAGCAGAGTATATTGCGGCTGGTAGCTGTTGTGCACAGATTCTATGGATGAAGAATCAATTACTGGATTATGGATTGAGGTACAGTAAAATACCTATTTACTGTGATAATCAAAGTGCTATTGCTATGACAGGTAATCCAGTACAGCATTCAATGACCAAGCACATCAACATAAGGTATCCTTTTATCAGAGAACATGTAGAGGAAGGGAATATTGAGCTTCATTTTGTGTCTACAGAACAACAGCTTGCAGATATCTTCACCAAGCCATTGAGTAAAGCTGTATTTACAAGGCTGGTAAATGAACTAGGAATGGTCTCTGGCTTTGACTAGAAATATTGGTTAGACTCAAAACTCTACTTATGTACTGTGTTGCTCATATTTCTGTGGTATGTTAAACTCTGTTATGCAAACTCTGCTCAATGACTGTTAAACTCTGTTAGCATGCTCTTTAAGTCATACACTGTTGACTGTTGAATAAACTCTGAGAAACTCTGATAATGCTTCTTTCTGAACATAAACACCGATGAAGATACATGTATGAAACATTATTCTCAGTAATTAGTAATGAATCCTTCTAAGTTATCTGTGATCTAATCTTAAACTGTGCAGAAAGTTAACACAGCATGATACTGTTCTATATTTATAGCATCTCTTAGTTTATTTATTCTAAACTCCGAGTCTGTAAATACTGTGTGCATTGCCTCTCATAAATAATTTCTGATGTTGATGAGCTCTAAACTCTGTTAGTTATACAATGTTAAATTAGATTCTGTTATTAGAATAACCCCAAATCTAATATATATAGACTGTTAGAACTCTTTTGAGATCATGTTTGTAACTAGGACGACCCAGGAACTTACTGGTATATAGTAAGGGCTAAAATTCTCTAATTTTTGGTGACTAGTCGAAAGCTAGGAAGATCCAAGAACTTATCAAATTGATAAGGGCTAAAATTATAGGATTTTTGGTGACTAGTTTCAACCTCTGATTACTGGAGAAAACCCAAAAAAAAAAATTTAGGGGTTATAGATTAAGTAAATATTACTGTATATAAACTGTTTACTACAGAGTTTAGCATTCATCATACATTCAGTGTTTACTATGAGAGTGTGTGCATCAAGTGTTTACTGATTTACTTTATGGAATTTATGAAATACTAGATGCTTTAAATACTGAACTCTGCTCTACACATACTCATATTCACAATTGTGCAGTGTTTGAAAGGATAACAGTAATTAAGTTGGAGAATTGATAAACACTGTTGGATTTTGTTGAGTACTCTTAGGTAATATTTTATTTCAGACAAAGCATATACTTGGAGTACACAAAGAGTTTTTGAAATTTGCATGTACCACGTGCCAGTTGTTTAATGGTGTCAGACAATTAAAGCTTATTGGAAATAGGAGAGAGAACAGCAGTAATAATAGGCATTATTACTGCGCGTGTAAATAACTGTTCCACTGTTTATGTGACACGTGTCCCACTCACACACTTAACTAGAAATTGGTTGCGTGTTTAATGTCTAAAACGATTGGGTTTTAATTTTCAATTACAGATCTAATCAAAATCATTTCATTATTCACTTTTTCATCTTTACATCCACGAACACACAACATTACACACAATTTCTCTGTTACTTTCACTTAAGCATTTTCACAAACACTTTTCCACACACTCTCTTTTCTGATTTAACAAATAAAGATGCTAACAAGGAGAAAGTTCCAGAGTTTACCTATCCCCTTGCCTTCAGAAACTTTCTCAACCAACCACAAGAACCACAAGCACCACAACCTGAACCAATCATTGAACCACCACAGTCACCTCCTCAACCCACAAACACTGAACCTCCTCAAACTATAAACACTGAACCAATCTCTAAACCTACATCTCCACCAACCATTACTTCTCCATCACAACCACAATCTTCATCACAACCTCAACCACAATCCAACCCCAGGAAATCAAAGAAAAGAAGAGCTATAAGACCATCAAGAAAACACAGGATTGCTGAAGCTTCTAAGCCAAAGTGGGCTAGAAAGGAAAGGGCTAACAAACCTAAATCTCCATCTATACTAGATGACTCTATCTCAGAAACAGAGAGAACATAAGTGAATCCTCCAGTTAAGAGAAGGAGATTAATTCTTGAAGAATCTGATGAAGAATTGAATTTTGAAGCTCCAGAGGATATTTCTAAGGAAATACCCGCTGTTGAGATAAACAGAGATGGTAATGCTGATGCTACAATGGATGAAATTCTTGAACCATTGTTCCCATTCTCTGAGAATATGGACATTCCAATCTCTTCACCTGCTGTTTTCTCTGAAGCAACTGATGCATTAAATCAAACCACTGTGGTACATGAAGAAACAGTGGCTTCTCATACTGAGTTAATCTCTGATGCTCATCAATCTGTTGAACAGGGTGAGGAAATTGATCAACCACCCATGGAGACAAACTCTGAGCCTATTGTACAACCTGCAGAGGATGTTGTAGAGCCTGTTGCAGAGAATGTTGAACATACTGCAGACACTGTTGCAGAAGCTGTTGATGAGTCTCTTCCAATTCCTGAATCAAATGACCATGTTGAAGCTGAAATTGAAGTTGAAACTGAAGGGAGTACTGAGTCAAGCTCTTCTCAGAGTTTACCAGTACAGACTGATGCTAAAGTCAAAGATTTTTCTGGCCCTTCAAATCAAGCAGATGCTGAAGAAGAACATTTTGAGCAATTTTCAAATGATTGGTACAAAGAAACTTGTATCTTTCCTGTTGCAAGAGCAGCTGAATTTGTCAAGAGAACATCCAGAACAATCACAAATCCAGAGATTCTATCTTGTCTCAAGGCTACTGTTGTCCAAGTGAAGACTCTCAATTCTAGATTTGATCATTGTGAAAAGGCTATTTCTGATGTTCGAGGTGAATTTGTTAGAGGAGATGATATGCTTAAACTTGACAACAAGAATAAATTTCAATATTTCTCTCAGAATCAAGAAACTTTGTCTCACAGGCTGAGCAAAGTTGAAGAAAATCAAACTGCCATGTCTTTAAAGATTGATTCTATTGCTACCTCTCTGGAGTTAATCACATCTATTCTCATGCCTGATGATGTCAAAAAGGGGGAGAGAGTTGCTATAGACAAATGCAAGCAATCTTAAACTCTGATCAGAAAGGATAATGCTGGAGATGGAGGAGCAAGTAATAAAGGCAGGGGCAAAAATGAAGAAGTTCAAACTCTGAAATCTAGCAAGTCTTCTAAATCACAGTTTGCTGGAATAAACACTGTACTCAAGGTACTTCAAAGACCAAGAGTTTGGTATTATCTTCTAATCCACAGACTGATGAGGAGTTGGCTGCTAAATTATTTATTGAAGAAAATGAAGAAGGAGCTACTATCGAAGATATTAAAGCTGAAGAAAAGAGTTTACAAGAACAACATCTCAAAGCTTTAAAGTCTGGAAAGTTTAAAAAGAAAGGAAAAGCTCCTAGGCCTGTTATTAAAGGCATTGTGATCAAGGAAAATGTTGATTCTGATCAAAGATCACATTTATCTAAGAAATGAACAGAAGCTGAAGCTAAACTCAAGCTGAAAGGCATTGCAACCTCTGTTTCTACACAAGTTGTACAGAAGAAAGAAAACACAACCTCTGTTGCTACACAAGTTGTGTCTAGACCTCTATCTTCTCAATTGAAATCAGTTTTTGGTAAAGGAACACTTCATGACCCAAATCTAGTATCTGGAGCTCATATGGATTTTTCTGATGGAAGAGCCTTGTCTGGTAAGGTTGGAAATAATAAAGCTGGTTTAGGCTCACACAGAGACAGAAGGCAATATACTGGTCATAGAGATCCTTCCTCACTAGCTGTCCAGGTCGTGGTGTCACTCAAGAGAGTTTGGACAGACTGGAATCAGTACAGTTAGTTCATCAGAAGAGTTTAAAGAAGGATTTTCTCTTGTACTTTATGACTGATGGGACAGTATTTAAAATTGGTGAGAATGATATTGGCTTGAAATATTGGGAAGAGCTAGAATATGTTCTGTATCTTTTCAAGGTGAATAGTCAAAGGACTCAATCAGTTGCAAATGTGCTCAGACAGAAAATGCTCCAGAATTTGGCAATCAGAGGGATGAAGTGCAATAGCAGATATGTTCCTAAGTACAGAGACTGGAATGGAAATCTTATTGAAATGAAGAAGGGTACTGCAAAGCTAAAGACTGATCTGGGAATCACAGTACTTGACTTCAATTCACAGTCAGAGGAAGTAAAATTTATCAGACTGGGAAATGAGATGAGAAGAAACAAAATCTATGATCTAAGATCTGCTATCTATCAAACAGATGAGTGTGATCCTCAGTTGAGAGAGATCAAGGAAGCTATGAAGATTGAACTTGAGAATGCAGAGAGAAGATTGCTTATAGATTATCTCAGAACAACACTAGATCTTGAGGAGATTAGAAATTAAAGTCTGTAAGAATTTTCTTGTTTTCTGTATTTTTTTAAGTCAAGTTTAAACTCTACTTATTTAAATAAACACTGTGTTTGTATGAAATTGTTTTGACATCATCAATTATTGTTAACTTGTGCATTTTTACTAATGAACAAGTTGGGGGAGATTGTTAAATATAATTGATATGCTTAATATCAGTGTTTAAGTTTTACAGGGAAAAACAGAGTTTAACTTGGAACAGGAAGCAGTCGGAGTTTAGTTAAACTCTGACAGTTGGGAGCTGAACAGAGTTTGCTATACGCTGACAATGGAAGCTCGACAGAGTTTAGTTAAACTCTGTCTGGAGGAAGCCCGTCTTCAGTCAACGGTGATTAAAGATTAATTGAAGATAATTATGGAAGCAATATCTTCACAGATTGGATAGCTGTTAAAGAGATTGAGTTGACTTAGAAGATGTGTAGCAATCGTAATTGATAACAATTGTATAGCTAATTTATAGGAGTATCAATTATCGATTGTATAGAAGCTGTATATTTTATAAATACAGTTAGGTTAACCCTAGAAGGGTATCGATCGTGTAATACAATATCTTTCATTGTAACCTAAGCACCTCTCTGTGATATTTTACATCACTGAGAGAGAAGTTAATTTCAAACAGTTTTTTAAAGCTTTTAAAGAACTTATTGTTATTCTCTCATACTTAGTTGATTATAAGTGTGTATTCGGCCTAACAACTAATGAGAGCTATGTGTTATGTGCTTAAGTACTTATCTGATTGTGCTAGATTGTCTAGTAATTATAACTCGTACGTGTTATGTATGTTAAATTGTTAAACGTTATAGGAGCCGTTTGGGTAGAATAGAGTTGGACGATTGAGGATTATAGAATACTGAAATAGTACTTTGCCTTATTATAGGTGCAAGTAGGAAGCCGGTAAGAAGTCAGTATGCGTGTAAATGGAATTTCAAGAATGAGGATATTTATGGTTCAAGTGAGCTATATCTGCTTCTGTTATTCAAAACATGTTTCTTTCAAATCAGTTTACGAGTAATCTGTACCTTGTTGTACCATTCTATTGAGTTATCCTGTGAACTATCTTTAGATGTACGTTGATTACTACGCACCCTGTCATTACCCTTCTGTTGATTAACAATGAAGTTTGGTTCTATAACATGTCCCCTACTTTAGACTAAGACCTTTATTGTGTCTATCACCTTATACCTTATAAATCCATGCAGACATCCAAGTCTTAAATACAATTTCTAAAACTTAACACATGTTTTATAAGCTATTGATTGAAAACTTTCTTTCAGTTACCGAACCATGTTTTATTAAATCCAGCATTACTTACTCATGTTTTCTCAACTTCTATCTTACCAAACATTTTTTAAAGAACCAAGTTTTACTAAACCTCTGTTTCAAATAACCAAGTTTTAACAAACCATGTTTTAAGGAATCATATTTTTATTGAACTTGACTTTCAATGAACCTCATTTCAACAAGACCTTGTTTTAAAGAAGCTATATGCTACTAAAACCTGTTTTGAAATTCGTATTCAAATGAACCTTGATTTAGAAAGTGAGACTTATTTACAATGCCCTGTCTAACCATTGTTTCAAAAATGCAAGATCTTTATCTCCATAAACTGATATGTTACCCTGCTTTAATGTTTTAAACTTGTACTCAAGTCTTCTCCACCACAACTTTGTAGCAAACTGAATCTTGAAAGTTTATAACTATTCCCTAATCATTATCTTGATTATCTTTGATTCTTTTCTTGATGAATCAGACTTGCAACCCTTATCCATTTGATATTAGATCACTTGATCAGATCTTTAGACTTTTATCATTGCAAATCAAAATGAGTTCTTTTCTCAAAATATTTTAAAGTTACTTAGACTGGGCTGATTTGTTATCAGAGAGTCGAAGGTACCTCGAAGTAAAAGTTTTCGAAAAGATTAAGTATTAAAATGTTTTATGAAGTTAAAAAGAGTTTTGCAAAGCTTAATGTTTTAAAATGAGATTTTTAATAAAAATGTTAGGAACTCCGTCTAAATGGTTTCCACGGATTCCTGACGATTGGAGAGACGGGACGAACGGGTAATGCTGGTTCCGTCCGTTTGAATATTAGTGTAGTTCTGGTTTGTCCAGTTCGACACCTTTATAGGCCAATGTGTTGCCTCTTGGGAACCCAAGCTATCCTAATGAGAGGAATTGATGACCAGAGGGACTTTGTGTCCGGTATGCGGACTCTATGGGCTGATCACCCGTATTGTCTATTATGAAGTAAAAAACCTCCAATCAGTTTTATTAAAGTGATGATTACTTTTAAATTACCGTGAAATGAAATTGGTTTACCGATTGAAATGTTAATTGCTTTACATAGATTTTGAGATATCTATTGCTGCTCAATTTATCAAATTCGCTCTGTCATTATCAGATGCTAGTATTGTTTTATTATCTCCCTCATATCTATTTCTATCTTGTTATCAGTGGATCCCCTATCATATTCAGGAGTCAGTATCCATTATGTTTTGGAGAATGTAAAGTTTAATGATCA
Organism: Saposhnikovia divaricata; assembly: GCA_036435485.1. NCBI lineage: Eukaryota > Viridiplantae > Streptophyta > Magnoliopsida > Apiales > Apiaceae > Saposhnikovia > Saposhnikovia divaricata. The sequence continues at coordinate 198,595,451 of CM071594.1, forward strand.
TTGATATTGTTCATCAATGAATTATAGAGATATTATTGTTTCACTTTATTAATATCTTGTTGAGCATTGTTGGCTCATTCTTGCTTTATTTTCCCTTCCATTTCAGTTAGGGTTACGGATTGACTATCTACGAATGACAATTCGAATTGGGAGTGATGAGGTGATCTCTAAAGAATAGATTACAGAGTCAGCATGGACCGCGCTTCAGATAAGAAGGTATAATAGTTATAATAGTTGTTGTAATTTAGATTCTTGTTTCATACAATAACCTGAGATCGATCCTCGTTGAGGGGTCGTCTATATGATTAAGTTATACTTAATTGTATTGGTTGTGGCACCAAATCCTGATCCCGGATTTGGGGGCGTCACAGTGATAGGAATGCTTTAATAGAAACACAGTTGATTGAGTTTGAAACTCTGAGAAGAGATTGCTTGGATGCTAAAAATGAATTGATTGAGGCTATAAATAAAGAGGAGGTTTTAAAGAAACAGTTAGTAGAGGAACAGAATCTGATTGCTAAGTGGAAAGGATCAACTGTTGTAACTGAGAAATTTGTAATGTTCAAGGAATTGATTCTTTCTGCAAATTAGCAGAAGCTAAGTTAAACGTTGATAGGGAAGTTACTTCAGACAGTGATTTAGTCGAAAAAGAATGTTCTTTAAGACTTAGGCCTGTTAGCAAAGCAACTTTAACTAAATTGAATAAAAAGTACGGGCCTGTCAACAAGAACTTTGTTAATGGAGAATGTAGCAATACTGAATCAGCTGAGAAAAGAAACATAGGCAACTTGTCCCACAAGCAATTGAAGGACAAGCTAGAAAATGTTAAGTCGGGTGTTAAGGATGAGAAAAAGAATAGAAATGGTAATGTATGGATTAACAAACACAACAATTACACACCTGATAAATATGCTCCTAGGAAAGAATGTGTAAAGTGTGGAAGTATTAATCATTTATCTACCAACTGCAAAGCTATGAAAAATCCTTTGATGCATAACATGCCTATGTTTGTGCCTGCTATGAATGTTATGCCAAATATGTATGCTCCCTCTGCTCATGCGTCTAGTCAGTATGCTAACATTCCATTCACGCATAATCCATACTACAATACTTTCAATATGCCACAGATGCCATGGATGATGAATAACATGTTTGCACAGACTATGCCTAATAATGCTATTAACTACATCAAATATGAGCAAGTATCAAATTCTGTCTCTCAAAGGCCCAAACCTAAAGTCAAAATTGATATAACTCAATCTAAACTTTCGGTTAAAAGGGATTTGAAGGATAAGAAATTGGCTAACAAGGCAGGACCCAAGAAAACTTAGGTACCAAAATCAACTTGATTTTGTTTTGATGTGTGCAGGGAAACAGAAAGAATCTTTGGTATCTGGACACTGGTTGTTCTAGGCATATGACTGGAGATTCTACCCTGCTCACTAAGTTTGAGGAAAGAGCTGGCCCTAGCATTACCTTTGGAGACAACAGCAAAGGATATACTGGAGGATATGGCTTGATTTCACAAGGGAATGTTGTCATTGAAGAAGTAGCACTGGTTGATGGACTTAATAATAACTTGCTAAGTGTCAGTCAACTGTATGATAAAGGCCAGAATGTCTGGTTCACATCTGAAGCTTGTGTCATTTTCAAGAAAAGTGATAACAAGGTAGTGTTGACAGGAGATAGAAGAAGAAATGTGTACATTGCTGACTTCAATTCAACAAATGCAAACATGACTACATGTCTTCTCAGCAAGGCAAGTGTAGATGAAGGTTGGCTTTGGCATAAAAGACTGTCACACTTGAGTTTTAAAGCAATGAATAAGTTGGTAAAGAAGGATTTGGTTAGAGGTATTCCAAAATTGGATTACTCCAAGGATGGATTATGTGATGCATGCTAGAAAGGGAAGCAGAAGAAGGCCTCTTTCAAATCAAAGTCAATGTCATCAATTGATCAACCCTTGCAACTACTTCACATGGATCTCTTTGGACCAGTCAATGTGTTGTCAATCTCAAAGAAGAAATACTATCTTGTGATTATTGATGATTTCTCAAAATTCTCTTGGACATTCCTTCTGCACTCTAAGGATGAGGCGGGTGAAGTCATTATAAATCACATCAAGATAGTCAACAACAATCCTTTACTCAAAGTAAGGAGAATTAGAAGTGACAATGGAACTGAGTTCAAGAATTCTGTAATAAGAGAGTTTTATGAAGAAGAAGGAATTATCCAAGAATTCTCTGCACCAAGAACTCCTCAACAAAATGGTGTAGTGGAAAGAAAGAACAGAACTCTAATTGAAGCTGCAAGAACAATGCTTGAAGAGTCTAAGCTACCAACATACTTCTGGGCAGAAGCTATAAACACTGCATGCTACACTCAGAATATTTCTTTGGTCAATCAAGCAAAAGGCATGACACCTTATCAACTTTTCAAAGGCAAGAAACCAACAATCAACTTTCTGCATGTCTTTGGATGCAAATTCTTTGTACTGAAAAATCATGGTGAGCATCTTGGAAAATTTGATTCAAAGGTAGATGAAGCTATCTTTGTTGGATACTCATCTGGAAAATCCTACAGAGTCTACAACCTAAGACTAAACATTGTAATGGAGTCCATACATGTTGTCTTTGATGACAAGAAAATATCTGGTCTAGTAGATGAAGGTTTTCATGAGTCTCTCTCATTTGAGAATGAGAGAAGTGGTGAAGAAAGTGAAGATGATGATGAAGAATGGAGATCAAATGGTGTGAGAAACAGACAAGGATTATTAGTTAAAGTGCAGAATGAACCACCTGCTGAAGAACAACTTACACCATCAGTTGAAAATCAAAGAGAAGCATCTGTTGATGAATCTGCAAGAACTCCGTCAATCTCGAGGGCCATACACTCAGGGGGAGTTTCTCACAGTCAAAACTCAACAACAAGCCACAATGACCAACACAGAGAAAATGAAGCCACTTCATCAAGGTCAAACTTACCACCACAAAGAAAATGGACCAGGGATCATCCATTTGAGCTTATCATTGGAGATCCTAATGCAAAGGTCAAAACCAGAAGAGCAACTCAAAAAGAATGCTTATATAGCAGTTTTTTTATCCAAAAGGGAACCAAAAAGAGTTGAACATGCTCTTCTGGATCCAGATTGGGTTTCAGCAATGCAAGAAGAGCTAAACCAGTTTGAAAGAAATGAAGTATTGAAACTTGTACCCAAACCTAAAGACAAATAAGTGATTGGCACTAAGTGGGTATTCAAGAACAAGATGGATGAGAATGGCATAGTCACAAGGAAGAAAGCTAGATTAGTTGCTAAAGGCTACTGTCAAGAGGAAGGAATTGATTTTGAAGAAACCTTTGCTCCAGTGGCAAGGTTAGAAGCAATAAGGATCTTCCTGGCCTATGCAGCGCATGCCAATTTCAAAGTCTATCAAATGGATGTCAAGTGTGCATTTCTGAATGGTATTTTGGAGGAGGAGGTGTATGTTAGTCAACCGCCTGGTTTTGAAGATCTAGACTTTCCAGAATATGTGTTCTTTCTACTCAAAGCACTCTATGGCCTGAAGCAAGCACCTAGAGCCTGGTATGACACACTCTCACAGTTCCTTATAGAGAATCACTTCATTCGAGGTACTATTGATAAAACTCTCTTTTATAGAAATGTCAATGGCTCTATGATACTTGTCCAAATTTATGTAGATGATATAATATTTGGGTCTACAGATGAGAAACTTTGCAAGAGATTTGCCAAACTCATGAAAAGTAGATATGAAATGAGTATGATGGGTGCAATTAACTTATTTTCTTGGTTTACAAGTTAAACAAGTGAATGAGGGAATTTTTATAAGTCAAACAAATAACATTTATGATCTTTTAAAAAGGTTTGATTTAGCATATTGCTCTTCTGCAAAAACACCCATGGCCACTGCCACTAAGCTTGAACTGAATACTAAGGAAAATAAGGTGGACATGATAAGCTATAGGGGCATGGTTGGATCTCTTTTATACTTAACAGCTAGTAGACCTGATATTATGTTTGCTACATGTTTATGTGCTAGATTTCAAGCTGATCCTAGGGAATCTCACTTAGTAGCTATTAAAAGGATTTTCAGATATCTCAAGGGAACACCAAACCTTGGCATTTGGTACCCAAGAGATTCTGGTTTTGATCTAATTGGTTACTCAGATGCAGATTATGTAGGTTGAAAAATGGATAGAAAAAGTACCACAGGAACCTATCAATTCTTGGGAATCAAGCTGGTCTCATGGTTCAGTAAGAAGCAGAACTCAGTATCTACCTCAACTGCAGAGGCTGAATGTTAGGCCGAATACACAATTATAATCAAGACTGTATGAGAGATTAACAATAAAACACACGTTTAAACAATTTAAAACTTTTTGGAATTAATAACTCCTCTCTCAGTGATGTAAATTATCACAGAGAGCTGCTTAGGTTACAATGAATAATGTTACACAATGATCGATACCCTTCTAGGATTAACCTAACTGTATTTATAAGATATACAGCTGCTTTACAATCCATAATTGATACTCCTATAAATTAGCTATACAATTGATATCAATTACGATTGCTACACGTCTCCTTAGTCAACTCAATCTCTTTGATAGCTATCCAATCTTCAAAGATATTGCTTCCATAATAATTCTTCAGACAATGTTGACCAGTAGACGCTGCCTCCAGACAGAGTTTAACAAACTCTGTCGAGCTTCCAACTGTCAGCGTTTAACTAAACTCTGACTGCTTCCAGCTAAACTCTGATAATTCACTGTAACACTTAAACACTGATTAATATTCACATCAATTATTTCTAACAATCTCCCCCAACTTGTTCATTAACAAAAATGCACAAGTTTAACAATAATTGATGATGTCAAAACAAATAAACAAATACAGTGTTTAATATACAAACAGAGTTTAACTTCTACTTAACAAAATCTACAGAAAACAAGAAAATTCTTACAGAGCTTTAATCCTTAATTTCCTCAACATCTGGTGTTGATCTGAGATAATCTATAAGTAATCTTCTTTCTGCATTTTCAAGTTCTGTCTGCATAACTTCTTTGATCTCCTTCAGCTTAGGATCATCTTCACCAGTTTGGTAGATAGCAGACCTCAGATCATAGATTTTGTTTCTTTTCATCTCATTACCCAGTCTGATGAACCGTGCTTTCTCTAACTCTGAGTTAAAATCAAGAACTGTTATACCCAAGTCTGTCTTCAGTTTAGCACTATCTTTCTTCATCTCAACAATATTCCCATGATAATCTCTGTACTTTGGGACATATTGACTGTTGTATTTCATACCTCTGACTGCCAAATTATGCAGCATCTTCTTCTTTAGCACATTTTCAGCTTGTTGAGTCCTTTGGTTTTTCACCTTGAAGAGATATAGAACATATTCTAATTCCTCCCATAGCTTCAAATCAAGATCATACTCACCAATTTTGTACACAGTACCATTTCCATGAAATACAATAGAAAATCTTTGTTCAAACTTCTTTGATGAATCAACTGTACTGATTCCAGTCTGTCTAAACTCTCTTGAGTAACACCAAGACCTGGAACAGCCAGTGATGAAGGATCTCGAGGACCAGTATTCATTCTGACTTCTCTATGAGAGCCTAATCCAGATTTATCCTGACCTTGCTTACCTGTTAAAGCTCTACCATGTAGAAAATCAGTAGTAGTACCTCCAGTCATCAGAGTTGGATTATGAAGTGTTGGTTTTCCAAAAACCATTTGCATCTGAGTAGATAAAGGTTTCTGTACAACTTGTGTAGCAATAGAGGTTGTATTCACTTTCTTTGAACCCTCTCCTTCTTTAGCAATGCCTTTCAGCTTTAACTTAGCTTCTGCTTCTGTTGGTTTCTTAAACACTTATAATCTTTGATCAGTACCAACATTTTCCTTGATAAGAATGCCTTTAAGAACAGGCCTAGGATATTTTTCTTTCTTCTTAAATTTTCCAGACTTTAAAGCTTTCTGATGTTCTTCTTGTAAATTCTTTTCTTCAGCTTTAATGTCTTCAATAGTAACCCCTTCTTCATTTTCTTCAAGAAATAACTTAGCAGCCAGTGCTTCATCTGTCTGTGGAGTTTCAGCAATGAATAACAAACTCCTGGATTTTGAAGTACCCAGAGTATCAGTGTATATTCCTGTTAGGAATAATTCATAAGTTGTGATGTTGAGAATAGAATTTTGATTATACTTCTTGTAAATCCTGATCTTATAAAGGATTTAGCACTTTGTATAGGATATATGTGTTAGACAGTAATCTGTAGAGTTTAGTCAGGAACAGTGCGTCAAAGACTACATTTCAGGAACTAAGAGCAGATCCTAATACAGCAAGTCAGATCCTGATCAAATACTGGTGGGATGATCAGATCCTGATGCAATGGGAATTCCTGATATCAGTCGTGTTACTGATGATGTCATTATGGATGCTACAGAAACTGGCAAGTGCTATAAAACAGGATCTTTGTTTTTGGAGAATAAGCAAGAAGATATCGTGAAGGAAACGAATTCTCTATTGATGGAAACTATTAACTAGACGGCAGAACATAGTCATAGATAGATTATAATTCTGTTATTAGTTGATAGGTAGCATTATAAATACTCTCTCAATATCATTGTAAAAAGAGCGAATTGTGAATTTTAGAGTGCATATCGTGTGAAGCTCTGTATAAGGTTTGTATTCGAGAGTTCGAAACAAACAGAGAGAGAGAGAGAGAGAGAGATTTGTATTGTCAACAGCTGCTAAAAGTATTGTACACCTTTGGTAGAGTTTGTATTTGATTTATTTAATACAAACAAAGTTTGATTCATTCGTTTGTTCTTGTTCATCTAATCAAGAAAAAATCAGACACGATTATATAACTTGTATTCAACCCCCCTTTTACAAGTTATTTGAGTTAACAATTGGTATCAGAGTAGGTTGATTTCGAATAATCATAAAGATCTGCAATCATGTCTGGTTACAAGGATGGTAATACTAAGATCCCTATGCTCAAGAGAAACGAATATACTTAATGGGAAGTGAAGATGTTGCATCACCTGGAAGCAACAGATCCTGATTATCTTGACAGAATTAGAGATGGGCCTTATGTTCCAACAAGGCTTGTTCCTTAAGCAACTGTCGAAGCAAAAGTTGTTCCAGAACATACAGCAGAGAAGCCTAAATCTGAATGGACAGATAAGGAAAAGGAGAACGTTCTTAAGGATGCTAAAGTGAGAAACATACTAATCAACAGTCTTGATTCTGTTCTCACTAACTATGTTCTCTCTTATAAAACTGCTAAGGAGATATGGGACAATCTAAAGGTTCACTATGAAGGAAGAAAACCTGTCAGGAAGAATATGAGGACACTTCTCATACAACAGTATGAGTACTTTGAATCCAAGTCTGGTGAGTCACTTACTAATACCTTTGATAGGTTTACTAAACTCATCAATGAGATGGCCATGCATGGTAAATATTATGACTTGGAGGATATGAATACTAAGTTCATGAAAGCTCTCCCTGATTTCTACAATGAGAAGATATCTGCAATTGAGGAAGCTAATGGTCTGGATGAAATATCATTAGAAGCAGTTTATGGAAAATTGAGAGCTTATGAATTTGACAGGTAGCAGAAAAAGAGCAGGAGTGAAGGAAAGTTGAAAACTGTTGCACTCACTGCTCAATCTGAATCAAAGAAGCTTCCAGAAGAAAAGTCTGAATCTACTGAAAGAGACTTGAGGAAGAAGAAGAGCAAAGAAAGTTCTGAGTCAGAGACTACAGATATAGACTCTGAAGATAATGATTTTGAATCAGAGATGAAAGAACTCTTTGCTATGTTTTCTAAAGCTTTCAAGAAAGGAAGATTCAACAGGAGAAGATTTAGCAAAGGTTCTTTTCAGAAGAAAGAAGAGAAGAAGAGTGACAAAGGCAAGAGTACAATTATCAAGCTTGATAAAGCCAAGATCAAGTGCTTTAACTGCAGTGAGCTTAGACACTTTGCTAGTGAGTGCAAGAAGCCTAGGAATTCAGGAAAGGGTAATGCACTCATGGTCACACAGAAGGATTGGGCAGACTCCAGTGATTCTGAAGATGAATTGGATTATGACAACATTGCATTGATGGCAAGTGCTTCAGACAAGACTTGATCTCCAACGAAAACTTCTTCATCTTCTGTTAAGGGCATTGGAAAGAAGCAATAAATTATCTTGGACAGTGGATGCTCTGGACATATGATTGGAAAGAAGTCCCTGCTTACAAAGTTTGAGAGGAAAGATGGCCCAGTAATATCCTTTGGAGATGGCAACAAAGGAGAAACTCTGGGATATGGCTCAATTATTTTGGGAAATGTCATCATAGAAAACGTAGCACTGGTTGAAGGCTTGAAAAACACACTTTTAAGCATAAGTCAATTGGGTGATAAGGGTTACCAATCAATCTTTGACAGTGAAGGGTGCAAAATCTTGAATATGAAGAATGGAGACATTGTTCTGACTGGTCAGAGACATGGTAACATATATGAAGCTAGCTTGAGTGACACATCTAAAGGAACTGTCAGATGTCTTTACAGCAAGGCATCAAATGATGAAAGCTGGAACTGGCACAAGAAGCTCTCACTCTCAACTTCAAGAAGCTTAATCAACTTGTTAAGCACCATCTGGTGAGAGGCCTACCTCAGGCAAATTATGTGCATGATGGACTTTGTGATGCTTGTCAACTTGGAAAACAAAGAAGAACCACTTTCAAGAGCAAGACAGAAAATTCAATTACTGAACCATTTCATATGCTGCATCTTGATTTATTTGGTCCAGTAAACATTATGTCTATTAGCAAGAAAAAATATGCTCTAGTTATAGTGGATGATTACACAAGGTTCACATGGGTATTTTTTCTACACAAAAAGGATGAAGCTCCTCAGCAAATCATTGAACTTGTCAAGAATATTCAAAATAGCTCTGAGTACAAGGTCAAAGTGCTCAGAAGTGACAATGGTACAGAATTTAAGAATTCTACAATGGAGGAGTATTGTGCAGACAATGGAATTACTTAACAGTTTTCTGCACCTGGAACACCTCAGCAGAATGGTGTAGTAGAAAGAAAGAACAGAACTCTCATAGAGGCAGCAAGAACCATGCTTGCAGATGCAAAGCTTCCAACCTATTTCTGGGCAGAAGCTATAAACACTGCATGTTTCACTCAAAATTGTACCTTGGTAAATGCTCATGGTAAGACTCCCTATGAGATGATCAAAGGAAAGAAACCAAGTGTGAAATACTTTCACATCTTTGGATGCAAATGCTATGTCCTGAAAGTTCATCCAGAACAACTTGGAAAATTTGAAGCCAAATCGGATGAAGCAATCTTTCTAGGATATTCAGCATCAAAGGCCTTCAAAGTATACAATCTCAGAACTCACATTGTTATGGAATCAATTCATGTTGCATTTGATGATAAGAAGTTTGGAATTTTGCAAACTGATGAAAGCCATGACAATCTGGAATTTGAAAATCTTAATTATTCTGAGATTCTCTCCAGTGATGATGAAGGTTCTCCAGAGGAAATCTCTATTGCTTTTCAAAGGAATGCTACTGTTGAGGGGGAGCAATTCAATCAAGGAGAACACAGTACTGGTCAGGATCAGACTAGTCTTTTAGAGTCTACTTCATTAGGAACTGATCCTTCAGAGTCTAATGAAGGAAGATCAGAAACTAGCAGCAGTATTGAATCCACTGATTCTACTGATCAAGGGGGAGATTTTGAAGGAAATGAACACTCTTCTACAAGAAATACCACTAATTTAGGGGGAGAGTCTAGCAGGAGCAATCTACCACCTGTTAGAAAATGGACAAGGGATCATACTGAAGATTTGATTATTGGTGATCCAAATAGTGGTGTTCGAACTAGAATATCAATTCAAAATGAATGCTTGTACAGTTGTTTTCTCTCAAAGAATAAACCTAAGAAGGTTGAAGAAGCCTTACAGGATCCTGATTGGGTAATAGCAATGCAGGAAGAATTCAATGAGTTTGAGAGGAACAAAGTTTGGAAACTGGTACCAAGACCTAAAGATAGATCTATTGTTGGTGCTAAATGGGTTTTCAGAAACAAGCTAGATGAATCTGGTATGATTGTAATAAACAAAGCAAGACTAATGGCCAAGGGTTATTCTCAGGAAGAAGGAATTGACTATGATGAAACCTTTGCACCTGTAGCAAGATTGGAAGCAATCAGAATGTTTCTTGCATTTGCAGCTCATTCAAAATTCAAGGTATACCAGATGGATGTAAAGAGTGCTTTTCTTAATGGCAAGCTTGATGAGGAAGTGTATGTGGAGCAACCACCTGGTTTTGTTGATCCAAAGTTTCCAAATCATGTCTACAAACTTGACAAGGCACTCTATGGACTAAAGCAGGCACCAAGAGCATGGTATGAGACTTTGTCTAAATTTCTTCTTGAAAATTGCTTCACAGGAGGTACAATTGACAAAACTCTATTCTTTAGAAAGATAAAAGGTGAATTGCTTTTAGTTCAAGTTTATGTTGATGATATTATATTTGGTTCTACTAATGAAAATTTATGTGCTAAGTTTAGCAAGCTTATGGAGTCTAAGTATCAGATGAGCATGATGGGTGAATTAAATTACTTTTTAGGCTTGCAGGTCAAACAGACTTAGACTGGTATTTTCATTAATCAGTCAAAGTATATCAAAGATCATTTAAAAAGGTTTGATTTTCAAAATTGTGCAATTGCAAAGACACCCATGGCAACAGCCACTAAGCTAGACTCTGATCCTAAGGGAAAGAGTGTTGATAACACTAGCTATAGAGGCATGATAGGTTCACTGTTATATCTAACTGCAAGTAGACCAGATATAATGTTCTCTACCTGTTTATGTGCTAGATTCTAAAGTGATCCTAAGGAATCTCATTTAATTGCTGTGAAGAGAATTTTTAGATATCTCAAGGGAACTCCAAATCTTGGTTTGTGGTATCCAAGAGAATCTGATTTCTCCCTAATTGGCTATTCAGACTCTGATTATGCAGGGTATAAAATAGACAGGAAAAGAACTACAGGTACATGTCAATTCTTGGGAAACAGATTGATTTCTTGGGCAAGCAAGAAGCATCAATCAGTTTCAACCTCAACTGCAGAAGCTGAATACATTGTAGCAGGTAGTTGTTATGCTCAACTCCTTTGGATAAGAAATCAGTTGATGGATTATGGTATGACACTTAGTAATATTCCTATGTTTTATGATAATACTAGTGCTATCAAAATTGCAGAAAATCCAGTTCAACACTCAAGGACTAAGCACATTGATGCCAGGTATTATTTTATTAAAGAACATATTGAAAATGGTACTATGGAACTTCATTTTGTTCCTACTGACAAACAGCTTGCAGATATTCTAACTAAACCACTTGATGAGGCTACATTCATTAGATTAGTTAGTGAGTTAGGAATGTTAAATTTTTAGATCTTTAACATCTGCACAAGTAGCAAGGTATGTTGTTTCAGCTTATAGACTTGATATTTTTGTTAGGATCTATACTTGATTGTTAAATGCTTAAGCTGTAAAATTTTATCTTGATAAATTTCAGTATGATAGACTTATTAATAAACATCAAGATCAGGATTGCTATCAGTATGCTGATGTCATCAGTATTGACATCAGGATTGTATCGTCAGTATCAGGATTGTGAAATTTGTGTGTCTTACTGTTTCAAATTCTGAAGTTCATGTTATTTAGTGGTTCAATTCTGAGTTTTGTTAAAGTTGTGATAGCAATTTTTATCACATGCATACTGATAATTTATATTATTATTCAGGTCAATCAATAAACAACGATAGACAAGTAGATAATAAAAAACTTGTATTTTCATTAATCAAAAGCATTACATACATGGAAATGAAATACAATTCTTCTTTTTGTCTAACTACTACTGATAATTCTATTCTTGTCTAAAGTTATTACTGCTTCAATCCTCAACGATCGACTTCAGGACAAGGAGCATCTCAAAATTGGATTCCTTGTTTGGGCGACTTGAATGAAAGCAGCTGACTCATCTTCATGCTTATTGAAGAAGATGAATAGCATCTCCATCAAGATCAACCTCAGACTCTTCGCCAAATTCTTCATCCTCAAGGTGTGAAGAGATTAGAGGAGGATTGTATCCGACTGGTAGATGTTTTAGAGGAGATTCGTGGAAATCATCTGGGTTAAGACCAATCATATCTGACTCGATGAGAAAAGTCATCTTTTCTAAGAGATAGTTCACTTGCTCCTGATCATCAAGAGTAAAGAACTTCTCAGTGGTAATGAACCAAAAGCTAGGTTTCATATGAAGATTTGGGTTGAAAGCCATGTTGGAAAGAGAAAAGAATGAAAAGGTTTTGGAGTATGGCATAAGGCGTTAGTTTCTTTTATAGAAAGACGTGAGAAGCTGAACAGTCGTTTGAGGAATATCAATGCAGTCAGTCATAATTATGTGTGACTGTATTTCTTGTATTTTTAAGAAATATTGAACAAATCTAACCAATTGATTTTGTTCAGATTTTATTTATTTCTTTTACAAGTAAAAGAAAATGCCATGTGGAAACTCCATTTAGTCTCTGGAATCAGGATGATATTGATCAGGAATACAATTGTGTTCACATCAGGATTAGTAATTCTTTCTATTCAGAAATTACATTGAATCGTGTGATTATCTTGATGAGAAGATCACACCAGGAAAAGAAAGCTTATCAGTATTGATTTTTATCATGATTTTACCTTGACTTATTTACTTGAAATTAATTTTAAATTTTATTTTCCAAAAGTCGTGGGTAACTGTATTTTTCAGGGACTGACATCTGTCATCTACGTGTCAACGTGGGATAATGGGTCTGAAGGATTTTTGAAATATAATTATTTTGACACTCTAATCGTGTAAATGATTTCTCTAATTTCATTCTCTAAAGCAAAAACACTCTCGAGTTCTCAAAATCACTAATCAATTTCAAAGATTTCTTAAGTTCTTTTTAGATCAGAATGGCAACTCAAAGAAGACTACCCAAATCAGTAGCTTTCAAGTTTGGTGACTTTGATTTTATGATGAACAATCATGTTGCAGCTATCACCAACAAGGAAGGGGTGTCAACTGATTTTCACCCAATTATGGACTTTATGGCGAAAGGACCATTAAATTATGCCTTGACAGCATCTACACAAATTAATCAAGTAGCTGTTTCACAAGTTTGGGAGAATGCTGAGGTAATTGATTCTACTCAGAGTCAATCAGGTAAGATTGTTCTACACTTAGGACAAGACTCATTTGATATTACTGAATCGGTTGTTAATTCAGTACTTCACTTACCTATTAGAACGAATTTTGAGAATGTACCATCTGATGATGATGTGAGAACTATGTTATCTGAATTAGGTTATAATGGACCTCTAGATAATATGAGCCAGTTAAATAGATCCTTTCTTAGGAAAGAATGGTCTTTCTTCTTTGACCAACTTGCTAAATGTTTTACTGGTAAATGTAGCTCTTTTCAACAAATTACTGCTGTTACATCACATATTGCATATGGCTTGCTTTATAACAGAGTAATTAATTTTGGTCACATTATCTTAAGTCAGATGTGTATTAAATTTGGGTCAAGAGATCATGACAGGAATATGGTTTATTATCAAAGATTCATGCAACTGTTTATTAACCATTTCATTCCTGATGTTGAAGCTAGATTTGGTAGAGAATATTGTGTTTCTTCTTATGTACAGCAAAAGATAATTTTCTCTGACAGTACAAAGAAGGACAGTGAAAAGAATCTATATGAAATATCTGCATTACACTATCCAAATCATGTTCAGGTACTTCTAAGAACTCATCTTCCTACTATCGATAATTCTTCTTTCTTTGGTGGTGAAATGACTCAGGAATCTCAATTGGAGGAGAACCCCCCTATGTCTACCCAAGTAGCCAAAAACATTGTAGTCTCTGAAACAATTCTAGAACCAAATTTTGATCCACAGCCTATTGTTTCAAAGAAGCCAACCTCTGGTGTTTCTTAAAAGACATCAATTGTAAGGAAGAGAAGATTTGTTATTTCAAGTAGTAGTTCTAGTGAAGATGATGATAATATATTTCTTGCTGAGAGAGCAGAATTGAAGGCTGCAATTCAACTTTCTAAGCTAGGACAAAGAGATGGAACACCTAGTCACAACCAGGCTGCAGTCTCCCAAAAGGCTGTAGTTCTTAAAAAGGGAAAACAGTTACTGGATACTGTCTCTCAAAAGACTGTGTCTATTGAAAAAGGATCTCATCCCAAGATCACTTCTGTGTCTACACCTCTTGAGTCTTCTCAAGATAAATCTGTTGCTCACTATACTAGGAGAACAAGGAGAAAGATTCATTTGTCACCTACACACACAGTGTCTAGTCCAACTAACATTATACAGGTCTCTACAAATAAGACTATATCCACGTCAGTATCTGACAAGAGAGATCTGGATCTTGATTTTTCATGGGACACAACATTGACATACAGACTGGCTATGGAACTTATTTCTCTAAAAGTGAAGCTTTCCAGGCCTGTTCTAGATTTTCTGATTGAAAGAGTTCCCAAACTTTCATTTCCTGGAGAATATGAACTGTTACATCAAAGACTTGATTTAATGAAGATGTACTTCTATGTATCAGTAAGAAAGGAATTGCACAAGAAATTTGGACTTCCTAAGCTTGTTGCACTTCAATCACTTCATGCATATCTATTTGACAAGGATGTCATTGTTGAAGATGCTTCAGCTCAAGGTGAACAAGAAGAGGTAGTTGATAGAGGGAAGCATTCAACAAAAGATACTATTGCACCAGTGGTGAATAGTAGAATAGATCAGATCACACTCACTGCAACACAAGAACCATCTACTCAGAGGTTGGATGACTCAGGAACTATGATGGATGATGCTGGAAGGTCTTCTGTGATGACTGAAATTGCAAGTGAGAAACCCTATGATATGGGAGGAATGACTTTGATTAATTTTCCTGAAGATCAAACCAATATTGTTCTTTCAGAGTCTATCCACCTTGAGGGTGTGCCTCAGCAACCAACACTTAAAGACGGTGACATACTAGCTATGGTGTCTAATGAAGTATTACTAAAGACATCAGAGTCTAGTGTAAAACCTGAAAGTGGTATACTGGAGCCTGTAGTTTCTGGAAAGAAAGTAGATGTTCGTAAGGGTTCAGGGACTATAGCAGCTCACTCCTTGGAGAAAACCTCAAGCCCCATGCCATATGAGGAACCCTCTCTCCATGTGAGTTCAGGTATAAAAACTTCTTCTAACCCCCATTTTTCTGTAGGTCATGAGAGCACTTATCCAAATTTTAGTGATACACTTGAAAAGATGGACATAGATCCACACACAGAGAGGCTGGCTCCTGACCAGACAAAAGGAGAGGTAGAAAGAGTGTTGACTTTAGATAGTCAAAGTGAGAATGAGGGTATGGATGATCAACTCCATAGTGAGGAAGAGAAAATTAGGAAATCACCATCGTTTGATTTCTGGGATCAGGTTTTTCCTGAATCTTGGTCTGAAAATCTTGGTATGGATGCTTGTACTTATTCTTTTATCAAGATGTATGAGAAGAATGACTTAGCACATCACAATGCAAAGCCAGAAGTTAAAGCTCAGAAACAGAAAGAAAGGCTTGCAGGAATCATCAAAAGAAGAGGTGAAAGGCTAAGACAAACTACTCAATCAGTACCAGAAGATATTCCTAATGATCCAAGTATTCCTTTTTATGTACTTCTAATATCAGCTATAATTGAGACATCAACAGTATTTGATCAATCTAAGGAGGAGTCAGGATTTGTAGATGTTAGTACACAGAATACTGGTGAAAGACAGGATGAATCATACTTCAGCTCCAGATCAGAAAGATGAAGATGTTTATACTTCTACTCAAGTATTATTACTTGAATATCATTCTATACAGGCAACCTCTTCTACAAGGATTGAAGATAAGGTTCTTTCTGAATCTGAAGATACAACATGCACTTCCAACATTGAAGTCAATTCTGAACTTCTTAAGGACATTCAGAAATCTCAAAGTGATATTCAATCGAGACTTTAAATTCTTGAAGATAACCAAGTCACTATCATGGACAATCAAGCAGTTCTGATGAATCTTATTTGTTCTGTTACTGAATCTCTTGGAATTAATGTTGCTGATGTCAAAAAGGGGGATATAAAGACAATTCAGAGACAACAACAACAACAGACTGGGGGAGATAAACAGTCTGGGAGCAGAACTAATGGTGACAGAATTGGTAAATTTCATCATGGAAGTGGTAAAGGAAAAGAAGCATCAAATAGTTGAATTCTTTCTTCTAAGTACTAGATACATGTCTTCATTTGAAGAAGGAGGTACTTAACTTCATGATTTTAAATTCATAAATTCTATTCTGGTTGTATTGTTATATGTTTTGACATCTACAACTTAGATTTATGCTTCAGATTCTAAAGCATAAATAGGGGGAGATTGTTAGGAATAATTCATAAGTTGTGATGTTGAGAATAGAATTTTGCTTATACTTCTTGTAAATCCTGATCTTATAAAGGATTTAGCACTTTGTATAGGATATATATGTTAGACAGTAATCTGTAGAGTTTATTCGGGAACAGTGCGTCAAAGACTACATTTCAGGAACTAAGAGCAGATCCTGATACAGCAAGTCAGATCCTGATCAAATACTGATGGGATGATCAGATCCTGATGCAATGGGAAATCCTGATATCAGTCGTGTTACTGATGATGTCATTATGGATGCTACAGAAACTGGCATGTGCTATAAAACAGGATCTTTTTTTTGGAGAACGAGCAAGAAGATATCGTGAAGGAAACGAATTCTCTATTGATGGAAACTATCAACTGGACGGCAGAACATTGTCATAGATAGATTATAATTATGTTATTAGTTGATAGGTAGCATTATAAATACTCTCTCAATATCATTGTAAAAAGAGCGAATTGTGAATTTTAGAGTGCATATCGTGTGAAGCTCTGTATAAGGTTTGTATTCGAGAGTTCGAAATAAACAGAGAGAGAGAGAGAGAGAGATTT
Organism: Saposhnikovia divaricata; assembly: GCA_036435485.1. Classification (NCBI taxonomy): domain Eukaryota; kingdom Viridiplantae; phylum Streptophyta; class Magnoliopsida; order Apiales; family Apiaceae; genus Saposhnikovia; species Saposhnikovia divaricata. The sequence continues at coordinate 198,612,579 of CM071594.1, forward strand.
GTATTGTCAGCAGCTGCTAAAGGTATTGTACACCTTTGGTAGAGTTTGTGTTTGATTTATTTAATACAAACAAAGTTTGATTCATTCATTTGTTCTTGTTCATCTAATCAAGCAAAAATCATACACGATTATATAACTTGTATTCAACCCCCCTTCTACAAGTTATTCGAGTTAACAATTCCATCAGACTTTGATTTGAAAGACTTGCCAGATCTCAGACTTTGATTTAGATCAGCTCTTAATCTCTTCCCTTTGTCCTTTGCTCCTGCTCCTCCATCTTCAGTATCATCCCTCTTAGCCAGAGTTTGAGATTGCCTGCATTTAGACTTAGCAACTCTCTCCCCCTTTTTGACATCATCGGGAATTAATATAGATGTAATCAGCTCCAAGGAGTTAGCAATGGAATCATTCTTTCCAGACAAGACAGTCTGATTTTGTTCAACTTGACCTAGCCTCTGAAACAGAGTTTCTTGAGCTTTGGAAATGGTCTTATACTTTGTTTGATTATCCCTCTGCATAGTCATATCTCTAGCAATAACATCAGCTCTCAGTTCATTAATAGCTTTTTGAGACTCATCAAATCTTTCATTCAGAGTCTTGACTTGAACAATAGTTGCTTGCAGATTTGAGAGAATATCAGGATTTGAAATCTTGTTGGCAGATTGATGCACAAATTTAGCTGCTCTTTCAGTAGGAAAAATACAATCTGACTTATACCAATCCCTTGAATTCTTGGCAAAGTGTTCAGCTTCAATGTCATGTTGATATGAAGGTTGAGAAAAAGGTGTGTGCTTTGCATCAGTTTGTACTGGTATACTCTGAGAAGAGTTTGATTCTGCACTTCCTTCATCTTCAGCATCAACAGTTGCATCTTCAACTGGATCAATATGCACTGTAGCTTCAACAACAACAACATTCTCTGCAGTTTCACCAAGAACATTCTCTGCAGGTTGCTCTCTAGTATCAACAGACTTTGCATCCATAAGAACTGCATCCATAGGCTCAGAAAGTACAGCCTTGGTTGATTTTTCAACTTCTTCACCTTTCTCAGAAACCTGGTGAGCATCAGAGAATAGCTCAGTGTGTGATGCTATTGTTTCATCAAGTACTATAGTAGGCTGATCAGCTGCACCCGTTTCTTCAGAATTTGCAATGACATGTGAGATAGAAACGTTAATGGAATCAGAGAATGGTATGAATGTTTCAACAAAATCATCCATAGATGGAAAACCATCTCTGTTTTCATCATCCATTTGTATTAACAGCTTTTTCTGCAGTATGTACCTCAACAGTAGGTATTTCCTTGGAAATCACCTCTGGAGCTTCAAAGTTCACCTCCTCATCAGACTCATCAAGAATCAATCTTCTCCTTTTAGCGTGAGGCACCTCAACTGTCTCTTCCTCTGCAGTAGTATCCTCTAGAATAGAAGGTGATGGAGGTCTGTTTGCTCTTTCCTTTCTAGCCCTTTTAGGCCTGACAGACTCCTTCTTAGCTTCAACAGATTCCCTTTTAGCTCTAGTAGATCTATGCTGTGTATTCTCTGCTATGTGTTTGGTTCTACCTCCCCGTTTTGATTTGGCCTGGGTAGGTGGTGGTTGTTGTTCAGGTTGAGGTTGGGTTTGTGGTTGAGTTTGAGTTTCAGTGTTTAGAGTTTGAGGCTGAGTATTTGCAGGTGGTTGTATGGGTTCAGTGTTTACAGTTTCATGCTGTTGTGGTTCAGGCTGTGGTTCTTGGGGTTGATGTAGGAAATTTTGTAGAGCAAGTGGCAAAATGAACTCAGGTACTTGCTCCTTGTTTGCATCCTTATTGGTCAAATCAGAGAATATTCTCTTATTAACCTTAAAGGCTAGTATGGTGTCCTCCTCAGTAATCTCAAAACCAGGAACACAAGCAGTGAATAATAATTGACAAAATCTAGCAAAATAGACAGTACTAGACTCTGACAAACTATCAACTATATTCAATAAAACAAGTCTACCAAAATCGAAATTACTTCCATAGAGAAGAGAATACCCGATTTGAAGACTGTCAGTAGGAATAGCATCCCAGTTTGTGACTTTCTTGCCAAAGGCCCTTGTGATACAATCAAAGATGAAACTCCACTCCTTCCTTAGCATTGGCCTTTTTACATTTCCATGTCTTGCTAGAGAGTCTGAACAACCAAGTTGCTGCAACATCTCTTTCAATTGATTCTCAACAGCAACACTGTATGAAGTGTGTGTATCAAAACCCAAAGTATCTCTGACTATTGTAGGAGTAATCACATACTCTATCTCCTCATATGTCAAGATGATTGAAGGAATCCCATTCTCTCCTCCATCAGTATAAGTAGAATTCTTCTAAAATGTAGCAATCTTCGTGGCAGAAAGAGTTTGTGGTTCGACTAATGCTGTACCAATCTCTGAATCCCGCAGAAAGTTTTGAATCAAATGAAACGCCTCTGGAACGTTTGCATTGTTCAATGGGGCTGCATAATTATTAGCAAAAAACACTAACCCTTGAGCAGTAAAAGCTTTGGTGGCCATTAGAATCGATGTGAGAAGAAAATATCAGAGAAAAATATATGTAGCAAAGGTGTTTGTGAAAATGCCCAAGTGAAATAACAAGTGACTATGAATGGGTTGTGTACAAAGAAAATAACCGTGTATGTAAAAATGATTAGAGTTGTAATGAAAAAGTAAAATCCAATCGTTTTAACCATTAATACACCCAACCAGTTCCTTGTTTAATGTGTGAGTGGGACACGTGGCACACATGCAGTGAAAAGACTTTGCACGTTCAGTAATTGTAGCAATAATTATTGCTTCTTTCTCTCTCCCATTACTGACACACTTTAACACAAATACTCATTAACAGTTATCAATAATTTATTTCATTTTTCAAAAACTCTTTTTACCCCAAGTATATAAATTATCTGAAAGAAAACATACCTCGGAGTATTAGACAAAATTCATCAGCGTTTGTCAATTCTCCAACTTCATTACCATAATCCTTTCAAAAACTGCACAGTTGTGAATATATGTGTGTGTATAGCAGAGTTTACCAATTCAATTTTTAGAGCATCTAATTTTCCATAAAATCCATAAAGTAAATCAGTAAACACTTGATGCACAAACTCTCATAGTAAACACTGAATGTATGATGAATGCTAAACTCAGTAGTAAACAATTTATCGACAGTAATATTTAATTAATTTATACCCCCCGTCTATTTTTTTTTGTTTCTCCAGTAATCAGAGGTTGGAACTAGTCACCAAAAATCCTATAATTTTAGCCCTTATCATCTTTGATAAGTTCCTGGGTCTTCCTAGTCTTTGACTAGTCACCAAAAATTATAGAATTTTAGCCCTTACTATATACCAGCAAGTTCTTGGGTCGTCCTAGACACCAACATAATCTCAAAGGAGTTCTAGTAGTCTATATATATTTGCTTTGGGGGTAGACTAATAACAGAATCTAACTTAACAGTGTATAACTAACAGAGTTTAGATCTCATCAACATCAGAAGTTATTCATGTGAGGTAATGCACACGGTATTTAAAGACTCAGAGTTTAGGATAAATAAACTAAGAGATGCTATAAATATGAAACAGTATCATGCTGTGTTAATTTTCTGCACAGTCAAAGATTAGATCACAAATAACTTAGAAGGATTCATGATTATTTACTGAGAATCATGCTTCATACATATTTCTTCATTGGTGATTACATTCAAACAATAATAATATCAGAGTTTCTCAAAGTTTATCCAACATGTCAACAGTGTATGACCTATAGAGCATGCTATCAGAGTTTAACAGTTAACGAACAGAGATTTCATAGCAGAGTTTAACAACAAAGTTCATATAGCAGTTAACATACCACAGAATTATGAGCAACACATTACATAAGTAAAATTTTGAGTCTAACCAATATCTCTAGTCAAAACCAGAGACCATTCATAATTCATTTACCAGCCTTGTAAATACAACTTCACTCAATGGCTTGGTGAAGATATCTGCAAGCTGTTGTTCTGTAGACACAAAATGAAGCTCAATATTCCCTTCCTCTATATGTTCTCTGATAAAGTGGTACCTTATGCTGATGTGCTTGGTCATTGAATACTGTACTTGATTACCTGTCATAGCAATAGCACTTTGATTATCACAGTAAATAGGTATTTTACTGTACCTCAATCCGTAATCCAGCAATTGATTCTTCATCCACAGAATCTGTGCACAACAGCTACCAGCAACAATATACTCTGTTTCAGCTGTAAATGTAGAAATTGATTTCTGTTTCTTGCTGTACAAAGAAACAAGTCTATCACCCAGAAATTGACAACTTCCACTGGTGCTTTTTCTGTCTATCTTGCAGCCTGCAAAGTCTGCATCAGAGTAACCAAGTAGCTTGAAATCTGATTCTCTAGGATACCACAGACCTAAGGTTATGGTCCCTTTGAGATACTTAAAAATTCTCTTCACAGCTGTTAGATGTGGTTCTCTGGGGTCTGCCTGAAACCTTGCACAAAGACAAGTCGCATACATGATATCAGGTCTGCTAGCTGTTAGATAAAGAAGAGACCCTATCATGCCTCTGTAGTTTGTCATATCTACTGGAGCTCCTGTGTCTTTGTCCAACTTTGTTGTTGTTGCCATGGGAGTTGATGCAGATGAGCAGTCAAGCATACCAAATTTCTTGAGAAGATTTCTGGTATATTTTGCTTGATTTATGAAAATCTCATCATTTGTTTGCTTCACCTGTAGGCCTAGAAAATAGCTAAGCTCTCCCATCATGCTCATTTGATACCTGGACTGCATGAGCTTGGCAAACTTTTAACAGAGTTTATCATTAGTAGACCCAAAAATTATGTCATCAACATATATCTGAACTAAAAGCAAGTCATCACCATAGTTAAAGTAGAACAGTGTTTTATCAATTGCACCTATGCTGAACCCACTTTCTAAAAGAAATTGAGCTAGAGTTTCATACCATGCTCTTGGTGCCTGCTTAAGTCCATAGAGTGCCTTATCCAGCCTGTAGACATAGTCTGGATATTTTGGGTCCACAAAATCTGGTGGTTGTTTAACAAACACTTCTTCTTCAAGCTTCCCATTCAGAAAAGCACTTTTTACATCCATCTGAAATACCTTGAATTTCTTGTGAGAGGCATATGCTAGAAAAATTCTTATTGCCTCCAATCTTGCAACTGGAGCAAAAGTTTCATCATAGTCTATTCCTTGCTGCTGTGAATAGCCTTTTGCCACAAGTCTAGCCTTGTTCCTTGTAACAATTCCCTCACTATCAGTTTTATTTCTGAAAACCCATCTAGTACCAACAACAGATCTATTCTTTGGTCTAGGTACAAGGGTCCATACATCATTTCTTTCAAATTCATTTAACTCTTCCTACATTGCTGTTATCCAGTCAGCATCTTGAAGTGTTTCTTCTACCTTCTTTGGTTCATTCTTAGACAAGAAAGCATGGAACAGATATTCATTTGTTGTGGCACTCCTTGTCCTTACTTTTGCATCTGGATCTCCAATAATTAAATCAGGTGTATGAGATTTTGTCCATTTCCTAACAGAAGGTAAATGGCTTCTATCAGTATTTGATCCTCCCCCTTGATCCATGTTCTCCTGATTTTCTTGTTGCCTTTCATCAGTCTCTGAGGCTCCCCCTGAATTTGACTGCTCAGAGTTTGAACTGTCAGATTTTGCACTTTCAGAGTTTGAGTCATCAGAGTTTGATCCAGATTTTCCAGTTGACTCACTATCAGAATTTGAGTCATCATTTTGATCATGCTCCCCCTCAACTGGTTCTCCCCTTTGTTCTGGCTGAGAAGTTTCTTCAGTATTTACCAGTAGAGGTTCAGAGTATGCTTTAACAGAGTTTGTCAGATCAGTTTCATCAGAGTTTACTTCATCAGAGGTTAAGTCTTCATTTTCAAAGTGCAGTTGATCATGTTCATCTACATCTTCAAGTCCAATTATTTTCTTTTCATCAAATGACACATGAATTGACTCCATGATCACCTTAGTTCTCAGATTATAAACTCTGAATGCCTTAGTTGACAGCGGATAGCCAACAAAAATTCCTTCATAAACTTTTAACTCAAATTTGGTCAACTGTTCAGGATGAGTTTTCAACACAAAGCATTTACACCCAAAAATATGAAAATATTTCAGGTTTGGATTCTTTTTCCTCACCATCTCATATGGTGTTTTTCCATGCTTGTTGATCAGTGTTGCATTTTGAGTAAAACAAGCAGTTTGAACTGCTTCTGCCCAGAAATAGGTTGGCAATTTTGCTTCATCAAGCATAGTTCTGGCAGCTTCTATCAAGGTTCTGTTCTTCCTCTCAACTACACCATTTTGCTGTGGTGTACCAGGTGCAGAAAACTCTTGCTTCAATCCCCTGTTCTTGCAGAATTCTTCCATTGTTGCATTCCTGAATTCAGTTCCATTATCACTCCTGATTATTTTGACTTTGTGTTTTGTTCCTTTGTCCAGCAGCTTTACATGCTCCATCAAAGTTAATGCAGTTTCATCTTTCTTTGCTAGAAAATACACCCAAGTGTATCTGGTGTGTCATCAACAATGACTAGAGCATTCACCGGTCCAAAGAGATCAACATGTAGAAGATGATAAGGATCAACAATTGAAGATTCAGACTTGCTCTTGAAAGATGACTTCCTTTGTTTGGCCTTTTGACAGGAATCACACAGGCCATCAACATTTAATAAAGACTTTGGAAGTCCTCTAACAAGATCCTTTCTTATCAACTCATTAATGTTGTTCAGATTCAGATGAGAGAGTTTCTTTTGCCACTTCCAACTCTCTTCAGTAGACATTCTTGTGGACAGGCACACAGCTTTTCCATCTGAGTTTGTCAACAAACTTGCTTCATAGATATTATTGCGCCTGTGTCCAACTAGAACAACTTTCTAGATAGCAGATCATGCTTGAGTCCTGGAACCAGAGCTACATTTATGATGATGACACTTCCAAGATTGATATTGCCATATCCCAGAGTACGTCCTATGTTGCCATCTCCATAGGAAACTTTTGGGCCAGCCTTCTCCTCATACTCTGATAGCAGGGCTTTATTTCCAGTCATGTGTCCTGAACATCCACTGTCCACGACTAGGGTACTCTCCCTGATGCCCTGCAATCATAAACAATCACTGAAGATTAGATTTAAGGATCCAGACTTGCTTGGATCCTTTGGATTTCTTAATTTTGTTAGCTTTAGCAGCGGAATTTACATTATCAGAGTTTAAGCTAACATTTTCGGTGTTTACACTTGCAGAATTAACTTTAACACATTTCAAGTTGGGTTTAAGTTCATAGTAATTATGATAAATAGCATGATAATCTCTGCAAGTATAAATAGAATGCCAAGTACTTCCACAATGTTTGCATAAAGTCTGTGGTCTATTTCTAACATAATCTTTCTTTACTTCAGACTTAGAAGGTAAAGAATTAATGTTTTTATTCTTCCTGCAGAAACTAGCAATATGGTTAGTGCTACCACAGTCATGACATGTCTTTCTTGGAGCAAAAGTAGCAAGCATTGGATAATTACCTTGAGTAATGCCTACTTTACCATTTCTATTCTTTCTAGACACTTTATGTTTCTTAACAGATTTTAACTCCTTAAGCTTATGCTTGAGTTGTTTATCTGTCATTGAACCAATATTAACCTGTTTAACACTAGTTTTTACTGGTTCTTTCTTAACAACTCCTTTTTCAGCTTCAGACTTAGGTTCATTTATTCCATGAACAAATTTTGTAGATGAAAGATGTGTTCTAATTTTGACTTTGTTTTGAAACCTAAGTTCATCTCCCTCACAGTAACCTAAACCAACTGTGTCTGACTGAAAAACCTCTTGAGTGTATTTTCCAGAATGAGTCCAAGTTTTAATTATGTGATTTGCCTTCTCTAATTCAGATTCTAGTTGCTTATATATTCCTAGAAAATCCTGTTCTAGATAAACAGCATCATCTCTTTCTTTCTGAACTAGTTGCATGTTTTCAAGTTTCTCTTCAACAATTTTATTTCTCACTTTAAGTTCAGAATTCTCAGATTTGATTCTCTCATTCTCTAAAGTCTGATCCCTACAACTGATATGCAAAGCCTTAAGATAGATTCTTAATTTAGTTATATCATCAGTATTATAAGCATAGGTAGTTAGAGGTACCTTGTTTTCAGAATCTTCAGATTCATTCTCAATAGAAGCCATGAGAGCATAGTTAACATCCTCATCTGAGTCTGAAGTGTCTGCCCAGTCTCTGCCTTTTGTGAAGAGTGCTTTTTCAGTTTTACCCTTCTTGCACTCAGGAGCATAGTGACCCATCTCCTTACACTTGTAGCATTGAATCTCAGACTTGTCTTTCTTCCCAGACTTGGTATCCTTTCTCTCAGACTTTCTGAAACACTTTTTGTCAGAATTTGAATCTTTCTTAGAAAACCTTTTTCCCTTATTGAAGTTCTTGAAACCCATCTTCTTGAAGGTCTTCACCATCAAACTAGCAATTTGCAACATTTCTTCTTCATCATCCTCAGATTCAGATGATTCATCAGTGTTTGAATCAACATCAGAGTTTGATGACTCACTTTCAGAATGTATGACTAAAGCCTTTCCCTTAGCTTCTTCCTTGATGCTTCCTTCTTCAAGGGTTTTTCTTCAACCTTAAGAGTAACAGACTTTGTCTTTTTTCTTGATCTCCTGTTTCTCTGTTCCAGTTCTAGTTCATGAGTTTTGAGCAACCCATAAATTTCATCAATCTCAGTATCAGCAAGATTATAGTTATCTCTTATGGTGGTTGTCTTCACATCCCACTTTTCAGGTAAGGCAAGAAGAAATTTGAGATTTGAGTCTTCTAGATCATACTCTTTATTAACCAATGACAAATCATTGAGCAGTTTACAGAATCTATCAAATGTTTCTGTCATGGTTTCTTCAGATTTATCCTCAAAGTGCTCATACTCCTGTGTGAGTATGTTCCTTTTATTCTTCTTGATAGCAGCAGTTCCTTGACATCTAACCTCAAGAGCATCCCAGATTTCTTTGGCAGTAGTGCAGTTAATCACTTTATTAGACATAACATTGTCTAAAGTACTATGAAGTAGATGCCTAAATTTTGCATCCTTAGCAATAGATGAAAGATCTTCAGGAGTCAGATCTTTCTTCTCCTTTGGAACTGTTTTAGCTTCTTGACCAGCAGTAGCAACGGATAGCTTTGTAGGTTTATGAGGACCTTCATAAATTCTGTCAAGATATTCTGGATCTGTAGCCTCTAGAAACATGGTCATCTTCACCTTCCAGATTGAATACTCTGATGGCCTGAGAATAGGAACCCTAATTGTCTCATAACGACTCACAGTAGTAGGTTGAGCCTTCTCAGAACTTAAACCTATTGGAGGAGGTATTTCTGCCATTGATTATAGCTGTGTGTGTGGATCTTAAACTGTATAGAGTAACAGATTGGCTCTAATACCAATTGTTAGGCCGAATACACAATTATAATCAAGATTGTATGAGAGATTAACAATAAAACACACGTTTAAACAATTTAAAACTGATTGGAATTAATAACTCCTCTCTCAGTGATGTAAACTATCACAGAGAGCTGCTTAGGTTACAATGAATAATGCTACACAATGATCGATACCCTTCTAGGATTAACCTAACTGTATTTATAAGATATACAGCTGCTTTACAATCCATAATTGATACTCCTATAAATTAGCTATACAATTGATATCAATTACGATTGCTACACCTCTCCTTAGTCAACTCAATCTCTTTGACAGCTATCCAATCTTCAAAGATATTGCTTCTATAATAATTCTTCAAACACTGTTGACCAGTAGACGCTGCCTCCAGACAGAGTTTAACAAACTCTATCGAGCTTCCAACTATCAGCGTTTAACTAAACTCTGACTGCTTCCAGCTAAACTCTGATAATTCACTGTAACACTTAAACACTGATTAATATTCACATCAATTATTTCTAACACTGAATACATAGCAACTAGGAGTTGTTGTTCACAGATTCTATGGATGAGAAATCAACTACTTGACTATGGAGTTAAAGTTGAAAAGATCCCAATTTTCTGTGATAACACTAGTGCAATTGCAATATCACAGAATCCAGTGCAGCATTCTAGAAACAAGCACATAGACATCAGATACCATTTCATCAGGGAGCATGTGATGAAAGGCACTGTGGAACTGCATTTTGTTCATAGTGAAAAACAGTTGGTAGACATTTTTACTAAAGCTTTGGATGAAGCAACCTTTTCAAGGTTGGTAAGTGAGCTTGGTATGTTAAATTTCACATGATCTTTTAAAATGTCTGTTAAATTTGCTTGCAGCCAGTGAATTTCATTCTTTGGATTTTGTTTGTTTTATTTGCTTATCTACATGATTATTCTGGAGATATCATTGTAGCATAATTAAATAAATATTTTATTGACATATATCAATTAATGATATTTTGTTAATTTTATGTCTATTTAATTGTGAGTTTATCTGATTATTGTGGATTAGTTCTTGATTTACTGCGTAATTATTTTTAAATCCACAATAATTAGAAGTATTAAATATGTGTATATGTGTATAGGTTGATAGGTTTCGGTGATAAGATGTTTTTCGGCTGACAGGTTTCAGTGATAAGATGTTTTTCGGCTAATTAGGTTGTTAGGTGAGAAATTATTGAACGGTGTTATTTTTTTCAACATAACCTGTCACTATCACACCTAACCCACTAAACCTTGAAACCTTATAAATGATGAGTTTTTGTTTGTGTTTAACATAATCATTTTTCAGATATACAGAGCATATACACACGATTGCTGAATATTTCGAGCTTTGATCGAAATGATCTCTCAAATCTAGCTGGTGGTTTTTAGATCGGATTTCATATTCTTGCTTTATACATCATCCTTTATAAAAACTAACCCTTGTTTTTGAATTTCCTCAGAGTTTTGAAAATGGCATTGCAGGGAAGCTCTTTAATTGCTAAAGTTAATCCTATTTCCATTCAGCAAATCGAAACCATTATTGATGAGCAATTTCGGGCTTGGACACAATTTCTGAATGAACATCCATTAATTCTCTATGCTTTAGTTACACCATTGCAGCTTAACCATGATGCATTGCGTGAACTATATTGTAGTGCGGTTAACACTTCTGGACAGGACGAGTGTGCAATCACATATCGACTATTTGGTAGGTCGATTAGGGTCACTGAACGAGATGTTAGTCGAATTCTTCATTTTCCTATGGAAAATCTTGTTTCTGATCCTACACCTAAACAGATTGAAATCTTGTTTCTAGAACGTTTCTAACCCAGTATTGGAATTTCTTCTTTCACACTCTTAACCATGTTTTTTCCTCAGATAGAACAAATCAAGATCGAATACCTGAATTTATTCAAAAAATAGGGTATGCGGTCGCCAATAATTTGAGGATTAATTTTGGAAAACTAGTGCTTGGTCAAATCATTTTAAAAATGAAACACTTGGGAACAAGAGATGTTCGGACTCTGTAACACCCCCAGATCCGGGGTCCGGGATCTGGTCGTTACGGTGTAAGAACCCCAAATTTTGGATATAATTAAAACTTTTTATTAAGTAATGATAAAATGAGGAACAATGATTCCGACAACAAGGTCACCAGCTCTAATGAATGGTGGTTTCAAAGAACAATAATTGTAATGAATGGATATTGCTTTGGACAATGATCCCGATGCATTGGTATATTGTCAGAATAGAGTAATTCGATGGTTGAGGACCTAGATAAGAATAATCTACCATCCAGGAAGGAGCTAATGGATCCTTGAAGGGAAATGAGTACGTGCATAGTGTTTTCCGTACGTGCATAGTGTTTCCCATACGTGCATAGTATTTCCCGTATGTGCATAGTGTTTCCCGTACGTGCATAGTAATTTGGTGGATGAATAGTGATTTTGTAAGTTGGAAAACTTTTCACGCCACCCTATGTACGGGACGTGATATGGATGTTTCGAAGTCATATTAGTAATACGCGGAGGAAATAATTGAATGCAGAGACGATCGAAATTCAGAAATTCCAAATTCTTTTTCGGTATAATATTTGACCGGACAGTGGATTAAATATTATTATAAATCCAAGAATTGAGATATTAACTTTGAGGATTTGATATTTTGGGATGTTATTATATTTGATTTAAGAATGAAGGTAGGAAACAACTGAGGCAGTGAAACAAGCGTTCTAGAAACCGCTAAAACGTTATAACGAGATTAATCAATAAAGCGAACGAATCCTAGATTACGGATTAAGTTCGTATCGAGATTAAATATCCTACATGGTCATCACGAGGATTATATTAAGGATTGGGGAAGGTATTATGAATATCGAGAAATTTCCCGGTAAACCCTAGAGGTGAAACTACTTAGTTATTCGTTTGAACGATCAATGAATTGAGCAATAACCGGATAAAAGAGCAAGTAGAGAGCAAGGTGCATGCATGTGCAAGTAAGAAATATCTACTAACCAAACTAGTACCAAGGAACTGGAACACTTAGGGAATAAACCAAGCACTTCGCTTCCAAACCAAGACAAACCAATACTCATCCACTTAGTGATGCAAGCAATGACCTCCCACCTTTAATAAAGTAGCTTTATGGACTAGATATTATTTAGACATATCAATAATACATTTTGGATGAGAGTAAACCAAGCAAACAAAGCAACCAACTTCATTCTCTCCAAAAATGGAGCATTCGGCTTCTTCTTAAAATCCAAGATCAAAGTCCCACTTCCACTCCTTGTTTGATCTTGAAATTTTTATGGTAAGTCCTATATTTCATAAAAATGATACCCTAGAAATCTTAGCCTCAAAATCCATTGTTTCCATTTTCAAAGAAATCATCAAAGTCTAAGGTGAATAGTGATTTTCAAGAACAACTCTTGATTTTCTTGATTTCTAGGATGATCTAAGCTTGGTTATGGGTATACAAGGACTATGAAAAGCTTAGAAAGGCCTTTACACACTCCAAGGAAGGTATAAATCTCTTGAAACCCTAGGACTTACTTTGATATCATGCTTGTTCTTGATGATTTTAGAGTAATATGTTCTTAATGATGTTATAAGCATGATTAGTTAAGTGGTTTAGTGAATCAAGAAGCATGATGATTTTCAATACCAAGGTCAGTAGCTTCTGGACTCTTAGAGATGCTTATTAAGTGTATAAATTGTTTAGATGCCCGGTGTGGCTTGGTTGATGCGATATGATTTTTAGAATGCTCGATTCATAGCCGTCGTAATGCCCGATTTTCATTAACATTAAGAAATCGATATGGTCAGTGGTCATAACTCTCTGTTCTTGACAAAGCAATGAACCCTACTGATAGGTTTTTAAACATAGATCACTTTGGCGAAAGAATCGAAGCGTTTCGACTTACGGTTTAGGAGTTACGGTCGGTTTACTAAAAGTAGTTCGAATCCGTAAACGAAAGTTCGTAACTGAAATTGAACCCCGATAAAATACGTAAGTCAGTGGCGAATCTTGGTAATTAAATACTAGAGGTAAAAAGGAAGGTGTGAGAGAAAACCTCATGTGAAACGGATCGTTTTCCGATTTTATAAAAATGTTCGAATCAAAGTTAATCGCGAACGAACCCCTAAAAACCCGCTTGATTATAACTTCGGTAAAACACTTAGAAAACGGGCGATAAAACTCGGAGCATAATATTGATTCATAACGATCAACTTTAGAACTTGTATGACTTAAGTATGTCCCAAGTGTAAGTGCAATGACATGTCGTATTAACGAACGAATGTCGGGTCGGATTGATGATAAAAGGAATCCACAAAAAGGGGTATAACGAGATAACTCGAGAACGTGTTTCGATTTAAGTATAACTTAACTTTTAAGATGTTAAGTGATTAATCCCGAATGCCTTGGCTATTTATAGATCACCAAGCTGACCCGGGACCCGCTACCACTACCTCTTACCGTACTCGACTACCAGGCAAGTTTCAATTCCCTTCTTTTAGGCTGTTGTTGTGATTGAATATATATATATATATATATGTTTTCTGTTATACATATGCCATAGCATGCATGCCTACTTTCAAGTTATATCATTATGCTTGTTCCCTGATTGTTATTGGCTTATAAATTAGATAGCTATCGTATCAATTATAAGCCGGTTATTGTAAGACCCTCAGAGAAGGGTGTATACATTTTATTCATCAAATATAGACCGGGAGTCAATATTTCTTGACATATCGAGATTACCTCGAAAGAAAATATCTAAATAAATATTTTCCATTATTCGGGCGACGAATATTATTTGAATATTCGTTCGAGATTATTTATTTTAACGATCCTTACTTCAAATAATTATTTGAACGTAACTATTCGACGAATAATATTTTTTTTAATATTCATTCAGAGTCGAATTATTTATCGATTATTATTTCGAATATTCTTCTAAAGATGAGACTACTAAATGAATATTATTTGGATATTCATTTAGAATATTATTTTATTAAATAAATATTACTTTTGAATATTCATTTAGGATATTAATTACTTGATGAATATTATTTTAATATTCATCTGAAGCTTGATTTATTTATCGAATATTATCTCGAATATTCCTTTAAAGCTTGGATTACTAAATGAATATTACTTGGTATTCATTTAGAATATTACTTTTTGAATATTCATTTAAATTCCTAATTAATTATGAATATTATTTTGAATATTCATCCAGGGTTCTATTTAATCATCGAATATTATTTTAAATATTTTAAATATTCCTTTCAGGTCTTATTAATTAATGAATATTATTTTGAATATTCATTTGAATATTTAATTATGCAATAAATATTCTCTCAATATTTCTTCAAGGATTATTTGAGAAATACTCTGATTAAAGATATTCTTTCATATTCCTAAATATTCTGTAAAATATTTTAATTCAATAAATATTCTCTGAATATTTATTCCATACTTAGAATAACCTCGATAAGGTTTATCTTCTTCGATTATTACCGAAAATATTTCGGAGTCATATTATTATTAATCATATATCAAGAAAGGTTCTCAGACATCATTCTTCTTTGAGTCTATCTCCCTAATAATAAGGGAACCTTACTTGGAAAATGTTAATTATCTTGTTGACTTCCCGGTCATAAAGTATTCTCTTCACTCTCAACTCGGGTGCTATTGACTTATTAAGTCGTTGTTTACCTTCTCATCTTTCGAGGGGTAAGATCGTTGGAACAAGTTGAGATTCGTTACCAAGCAGTAGCTTGGAAGTTATTGGTGAATTTTCCTTTCCAACTAGATACAACTACTTTGTGGAGTCTTATCAACAAGTATTATACTTGGGGAAAGGGGGACGAGTGTTACATTCAGAATCATGAATTCTATTTGAACTAGGAGCCGTGTAAGAGGCCGAGTAGCGCCGGTCCATCCCCTTTGGCCCAACCGTTGGTCGGGGAGAGCTAGTAAGGCGGTAGACAAGTAAAGCCGTCAGTTCTTCCTTCTACCGGTAGTAAATCTAAATTGAGCTGTACGATCTCAATTGATCATCCAGATTGGAACAGCGGGCGCGGTGAATACTCCATCATTGGTTCAGCATCCAAACTTATTTATTTCCTGTAACACGATTACTGTTGGCAGGGCTGGAAAAGTGTTCATAACTGGAATTGCAATCTTTTCATGCAAGTTCCTCTTTTTAATGACAATGAGAATATCACGCTTACTTTTGATGTAGCAGATATTTCTACAAACAAATACTTTAAGTTACCTTGTAACTTCATCGTTCATATTATACTGGCATGATTTCCGTAAATGCATGGCATATGGTTTGAAAGATACTTTTGAACTGTTATACATTATCGTTCAGTTATATATTATTGTTGGTGGGCTATTGCTCACCCTTGCTTTATTATTATATCACAACAACAGCTAGACCAGATGACTCGCACAAGGCGCACTTGACGCGGGCGAGGACGATGAGACTACCAGAGCTGAAGAAGAAGCTATTGGTAGGATATATTTATTCTTTCAGTACCAAGAATATGGTCTAGTATGACTTACGTAAATGGATGGCAAAGAGTATGTATTTATATTGAAATTCTTTTGGATGGTAAGAACTCATAATGTGATTAATAAAAATTTGATTGTTACTCTGATTTCATCTCTGGGACTATAACGGGTGTGTTTTATATTGTTGTGTTGGGTCATAGAGACGTAATTTATTTTATGTTAAGGAAAGTTCAATTGTTGTGGACAGAATTGGAAACCGTAACCACCGGATCCCGGATCTGGGGGTGTTACATACGGTCTCCATTTCTATCCACAATACTTGAACTAACTTCAACATAAAATAAATTACATCTTTATGACCCAACACACCAATATAAAACACACCCGTTATAGTCCTAGAGATGAAATCAGAGTAACAATCAAATTTTATTAATCACATTATGAGTTCTTACAATCCAAAAGAATTTCAATATGAATACATACTCTTTGCCATCCATTTACATAAGTCATACTAGCCCATATACTTGGTACTGAAAGAATGAATCTATCCTACCAATAGCTTTCTCTTCAGCTCTGGTAGTCTCATCGTCGTCGCCAGCGTCGAGTGCGCCTTGTGCGAGTCATCTGGTCTAGCTGTTGTTATGATATAATAATAAAGCAAGGGTGAGCAATAGCCCACCAACAATAATGTATAACTGAACGATAATATATAACAGTTCAAAAGTATCTTTCAAACCATATGCCATGCATTTACGGAAATGATGCCAGTATCACATAAACGATGAAGTTACAAGGTAACTCAAAATGTATATATAGGTGGAAATATCTGTTGTGTCAAAGATAAACAAGATCTTATCATTTATCATAAAAGAGGAACTTGCAGGAAAAATATTGCAATTCCAATTATGAATACTTTTCCAATACTACCAATAATGATAATGTTGCGGAAAATAAAAGATTTTGAATGATAAACTAATGCTGGAGTATTTACTGCGTCCGCTGTTCCAATCCTTACGACGATCAATCGTAGATTGTACAGCTCAATTCAGATTTACTACCGGTAGAAGGAAGAACTGACGGATTTACTTGTCTACCGCCCTGTTAGATCTCCCCGGCCAACGGTTGGGCCAATGGGATGGACCGGCGCTACTCGACCTCTTACACGACTCCAAGTTCGAAAAGAAGTTCACGACTCTGAACGTAAAGTTCATCCCTCTTTCCCCAAGTATGATACTTGTTGATAAAACTCCACAAAGTAGTCTTATCTAACTGGAAAGGAAAATTCAACATCATATCTCTCAAGTTGCTGCTTGTTAGAGGATACCATCTTGTTCCAATAATCTCACCCCTCGAATGATGAGAAGGTTACTCAAAGATTCAATTGATAAACAGCAACCAAGTTGCGAGTGAAAAGAATAGTTTTACAAGATTTATGATCGGGAAGTCAACAAGATAAATAACATTGCCCAAGTAGGTTCCCCTATAATATGGAAGTTTGAGCGAGCATTTA
Source organism: Saposhnikovia divaricata (assembly GCA_036435485.1). Taxonomy (NCBI): domain Eukaryota; kingdom Viridiplantae; phylum Streptophyta; class Magnoliopsida; order Apiales; family Apiaceae; genus Saposhnikovia; species Saposhnikovia divaricata. Next base: position 198,630,127 of record CM071594.1, read on the forward strand.
AATCCTTTTAAAATAGATTTAAATGAAAAATAAAGAGTTGGGAACCTTTCCTTGATAAAATAGTCGAAAAAAGACTCCGAAATATGTTACATAATATCTGGAGGTGAAAGATAATCTCCGAATAATATAAATCATTTTAAAAAGAACTTAAAAGTGTTAAATAAATATTCCAAGAATATTTATTAACTCAATAATAGTTACGGAATATCATTAAATCATAATATTGCTCGTAAGTAATCCTCGAATGAATATATAGAATTATTTACTAAATAAATCCCTCCTTAAATGAATATTCAAAATAATATTCATTAAATAATTAAACTCCAATAATTATTTAAAATAATATTCAATAAATAAGTCAAACCTTAAATGAATATTTGAAAATAATATTCATTTAATAAATAATCTTCTAAATGAATATCCAAATAATATTCATTTAGTAATCAAAATTTTTAAAGGAATATTCGAAATAATATCACTTAAGTAAATAGAATTTCCAATGAATATTTTAAAATAATATTCATCAAGTACATAAAACCTTAAATGAATATTCGAAAGTAATATTCATTTAATAAATAATCTTCCAATGAATATCAAAATAATATTCATTAAATAATCAACTCGAAGTGAATATTCGAAACTAACATTCATTTAATATCTCTCGACTGAGATAATACTCGAATAACATTCCTCGAAAGATTTCCAAGTATTTGATACTTTATGGAAATATAAATAATGTTTTAATAATAACATTCCTCAAAGTAAATAATAATCTGTCGTTGGAATCCCTCCGGGTTTCCACGACTATTTATATATCTCAAAATACCGACTCCCGGTCTATATTTAAGAATGAATATCATATGCCCCTCGCTAAGGGTCTTATCAAAACAATCCGGATTATAACGGATAATTCGTATCTAGTCTATAAGCCACTATCAATTCAGGGAACAGGTATCATAATATAATTTGATAATAGGCATGTATGCTATGGCATATGTATCAGAAACAACAGATATACATATTATCACAACAACAGTTCCAAGGTATTGGAAACTTGCCTGGTAATCGGGTGTGGGTAGAGATAGCGTGTCCTGGGTCTGCTCGATGATCTATAACAATCAGAACATTCGAGATTAACCACTTAACACCTTATAAAAGTCTAAGTATAAACTTCACTTAAGTCGAAACACGTTTTCGAATTATCTCGTTATACACCTTTTAGTGTACTCTTTTTATCACCGATACGATCCGACATTTGTTCGTTATTAATACATGTCATCATACCCACACTTGGTATATACTTAAGCCATGTAAGTGCTAAAGTAGGTCGTTTACGTACCAAGATTATACCTCGGGTTTTATCGTCCGTTTTCTAAGTGTTTTACCAAAGTTATAACCAAGCGGGTTTTTAGGGGTTCGTTCGCGTTTAACCTTGATTCGAACATTTTTATAAAATCGGAAAACGATCCGTTTGACATGTGGTTTTCTCTCATACCTTCCTTATGACCTCTAGTATTTATTTACCAAGATTAACCACTAAGTAACATGCTTTACGGGGGTTCAATTGAAGTTACGAACTTTTACTTACGGTTTCGAACCAATTTTGGTATATCGGCCATAACTCCTAAACCGTAAGTCCGTTTCACATGTTCTTTATATCAAAACGAAGCTTGGAACATTATCTATCTTATCATGGCAAAATACAACCCTGTACAGTGAGTTCAAGCTACTGTGATGCACGGGTTTTAAAGATTATCGAAAATTCGGCATTACGACGGCTTATGAATCGAATATTTACAAATTCCAAACCTTCCCATAATCATTGTATCCATTCCAAACAACACATATACATGATTTATAACCATGAAATGAGGCCAAGCAATGCCTTTCCGTTCATCTAACTATCTTTAACATTTATTAAAACCCCATTCATAATCATGCTTATAATCATGCTTATAACCTACTAACGACATAACTAACTTAGATCACTCAATAACATGCATAAAACTCAAAGTAGATCTAGGGTTTCAAGGTAATTATACCTTTTTCAGAATGTGTACTAGCCTCACAAAGCCTTGTATGGTCCTTAGGAGTGCTTAAGCTTGCTAGATCAAACAAAAGATTCAAGGAAAACAAAGTTAATACATGAAGAACACTATTCATCATCATCTTTCTTGATTTTTTTGAAAATGGAAACCATGGAATTCGGACTTGAAATTTCTAGGAGATTAGTTTTGTGAAATATAGGATTCACCATAAAAATTACAAGATCAAATGATGGTTAGAAGTGGGATTTCCCCCTTGGAATTAATGCTAAAGTCGAATGGAAGAACAAGGAGAGAGAGAAGTGTTTTGCTTGGTTGCTTCTTGAATAATAATGCATAAAGTGATGTTTTCGGATAATATCTCATCCAAGGTTGCCTTATTAAAGGTGTGATGTCATGGATGATGCCTTTGGATGGACAAATGTTGTTGTTTAAGTGGTAAGTTGAGAAAGAGATGCTAAGTACTTGGTTGCTTTCTAATCTTGCTAGTTACTCTTGTAACTACTTAGTTACTTGATCTCATCCACTTGAGCATGCTTGCCCCTTGGTTCTCTTCTTGTATCTTTGTCCTTTTATTGCTTAATTCATTGATCGTTCGGAGGAATAACTCATGGATTTCTAATTAGGGTTTACCGAAAATCTTCTTAATATTAATACTATCATTCTCCATCTTTCTTACTAACTTTAGAATTCAAATTCCTTAAATCCTTTCGTTAAATCCTTAAGTCTATCAGTGTCCAGGGAACTCTCGGAGAAAATAAAAGTGCGGTTTTTCAGAATCCGACAGCTTTTACATACATTTATTTTCCCCCTGGATCACTAATACGAACTCGGAAATCCGTTCCGAATACTTCTATATAGTGTCGTCTCATAATATTCTTACTTCCACCAAAAACACTATTCTTTCTTTATTCTTTCTTTATTCCCTATATTTATGATAATGTCCCTGTTCTCTCTCGGGCGTTCTTTAACCCTTTTTATGGAACCACTGGACTAATCGTTATCGATCTGGATGACATGAGAATATTCTAGTGCATGGAATTGCCATATCTTATTCCCCTAGGAGATAGATTATTCTTACCTAAGTTGTCAACCCATAGCAATCTTCATGACATATAAGTATTTGAATCCATATCCATTCCATTCATTCAATAGAGCTGGTGACCTTGTTGTCGGAATCATTGTACCTCATTTTATCAATACTTAATAAAAAGTTTTAATTCTACCGAAAATTTGGGTTCTTACAGTCTCCCCTCCTTAAAAGGATTCCGTCCCGGAATCAGGTAGAAAATAAGAGTCGTTTATCTGTCGTTTCACCTTTCAGCTTCCCGGTCGATTCTTAGTCGTTCTCCCCTTTCTCAGCACATCTACTGGTGCTACTATACGTACTTTATCCTTTTTCCATCAACTTGCTACTTTTCGTACAACACATTATCCGGGTTATGCGCTTACTCATACTTATACTATTATCCTTATTGATATCCGTAGTGGCTTTGGTATCACTATCGTGCTGCGAATTAGGAGATAACCTGACTCGCACTATGCATTTCCTGATTGCTTTAATCTTCGCAAACTCGATCAATATAGAGAAGTGGAAAGATTTATTGAAATATCACTATAATCAATTGAAAATTTGTTATGTTGCATAGCTAGTACATAAGTGTGGCGCCCCCAAATCCGAGGTCAAAGATTCAGGTCGTCACATCACCATCCAACCATATCATACCTGTATTAACTTTACAACTCAACAATACATCCATCCAGACCTCAATCTTACGCACAAACAAGTTAGAGCCTCAGAAACGATAATCAAAAGTAACACTAAATATTACAATTCATCTGTACAATCCAGAGTCTTACGCACTTCCACTTATATAACTACACTTGAAGACAAGTCTTACTATTGCAGTTGAAAACCTATCAGACTTACTCTGTAGTATTTATCAGGAACTAAATCATCTCCAGGGTAAATCTTCTACTCCTCTTCTACTGGTGCGGAGTTAACCGACCAAATTCTTCTCTTTATGAAAAGTTTTTATAAAGCAAGAATGAGCTACATAATGCTCAGCAAGTTCACCATTTTGAAAAATAATAATGTGGTTTATTTCGAAAACATTCCCAACTGTATGGGTATATATCTCAGATTTCAAAACATAATTGGACAATATATATGTCCGAGTTTGAATAAAACATTTATACTCACTAAGGAGCTTTAAGAATATCATATGAACCCTTTATAAGGTTCCCATTTCAATATATCTCAAGTTTGAAAATATATACATATGAGTATATCATTTCCGGTAAAACACTCTACGGTTAGCATACTGTACAGGGAATACATCATTGCAAACCTCTTTCCTTCCATTAGCTTAGAAGGTTTCTCATTCAAAAACATTTCATTCTTTGAAATAATTGCAAGAGTGCACTAACACGTGCTAATCTTTATAGAAAATCTTGAAGTTCTAGATACTGCACGATGTTAATATTTTCCTTATCAAAAACCACACTATCGGCAGCTTGGCACTTAGGCCCAAGAAGCAGTGTTTGAGTATTTTTCCAAAGTGGAGGATGGGACTTGAAGAAAACATAAAAAATCCTGACAGGGATTGACGATGATCAGTCGCCACATCCAAGTCCAATAATCTGCGGGTCTTCTCTACCGGTAGAAGGATAGAAACTACATCCGTAACTATCCTCGGGTGAAAACTACATCCGTAATCACCCTCGATGAAAACTACATCCATAATCATCCTTCGGCAACACCTGGGCCGGAATAATAATTGATGGACCGCCTGGCTCACGGCCGCTTACACATCCCGGGAATCGTTCGTCAACGATTCCCACACCTGCCAGAGTCCCCCTTTTCTTTTTCTTTTAAAAACTTTATTTTGATTGAAAACTGAGTAGTTGAGGTCCGACATCAGTCGACCGATAATTCTTGAAATCGTACAAAAAGCAAAACCTGACCGGGGGTTTTTAAAAATGTTTTGGGTTCAAAAGAGTTTGAGTTTGAAAACGCTAAAGGTATCTTGGATTAGTTTTGTCTTTAAAATAATAAACAATAATAAATAAATGATATTTTAAGATTTAATATAAACAATTAATAAAATAATTATTTAATTAAAATAAGATTTTAATCCAAGATAGATATTTTTGAGTATTTTTAACAACGTAAAAATAATGAATACTTAAGTATACGGTACTTCCCGAATGGCTCTTCGGGTTTTCGCAATTTTAATCACGATATAATAATATACCGCTCCCCGGTCAATAGTATATTTGGACCGCTACGACCTCTATTGCTAGAGTCGTTGTCCGAAGGAAACACTTTCATTCTAAGTTCAAGGGTGTACAACACATATGCATAAATCTCAAACTTCAACATAATCTCGTAAAGCATAAGCATATAATACATTTGGAAGCTACAAACACAACAGTGAAAATCTTTATATATAAGTTTTGAAAAGTAAACTTGCATAGGTAAAATCAAGAATATAATCTTTTGAAAATAAATACTTAGGGTTGGAAAACTTGCCTTGGTAGGGTGGGGTGGTCGAGCTCACGACGTGGAACAAAGATCTATACATAATCAATATTCGTACGTTAGTACCTTAACAACACTACTTAATCGTAAGGTTTGAAAGGATGTAAGACCAACTTAACGACTCCAATTTGTGACCACTAACCCTCCCATATGACCATGTCATTACTTTATCACATTCGTTACCCATTCGACTCGAATCCATTCTTCAAACTTGAAACACAAGTGAGTACTCTTAAAACTACGTTAAACTAAGCTCCTAGGTGATTTTTCACTCGCGCGCACTTCGCTTTAACATTTTTATAAAATTGAAAAATACAAATTTTATTCCAATTCTTTTTGGACAGCCTTCACAACTGTATAATCTGACTACCCTCAAATTTTCATAACACTAGCATAATTTTAAGGGGTCCTAACTCAGTTCACAAGTGGACAACACAGTGCAGTCCGAATTCCAGAACCACACTGCACTAATCCGGCCATAACTCAAGATCTACACATCTTCTGGGTATGAACCTTATATGTATAGAAACTACATTCAATTATCTTTCCAACCATATAAATTAGGTCCTCGGGTGACAAGATTTATGGGTTCAAAACCCTCCTACAAGACAGTACATGCTCCCAGGAATTTACACAGCACTCATCTTTTCTCAAATATTCAAGAACTCACTTTATACATCACATCTATCATCAAAACCACCAAGACATGACTCTCTAGCATACATGGGGTTACATACTCCAAGTACAAGCTTTAAAATCACATCAACAACATATAACCTCAAGATTTTCATCATCCATAACTCATGTAACCAAGATATGCACTAAAACTCTTAGATCTAACATTATAAACCATAAACAATCCATGACTAAGAGTGGTTAGAGTTTTATACCTTCCTTCATTTGTGTAATATCTTTCTAAACCTTGTATAATCCTTGTATAGCCTTGGGTAAGCTTGGATGATCAAAAGAAATGAAGAAAACAAAGTTAGTAATTCGGAGTTATTAGAATCCGACTTAAAGATCATGGCAAACGAGGCCCTTACCGAGCTTTTCTGATCGAGGCTTCTAAATGAGAGCTGTAGAGCATCTTCACAGCTTTCTAACCATATAAAGAACACGAAATTCCATTGAGTAATGAAAGATCTAGGCCCGTTTTACTGAGCTACTGTTCTGCTGGGCAGAATAGGTGTTTTCTTGTGTTTGTTTTGTTTTGTTTGCTAAATAATGACTAATACATGTATTATATATCTATCTCATTTGGATTTATCTTCTTTTAATGTGTTGTCAACACCTCATTGGCTCACTTGGATTTCCTTATCCACAACAATTGCAACAAAGTCCTCATCTTTTGTTTCTTTCATATTAGTCCCTTGGTTTGTTTCCTTTTCCAACAATTTGATTTCCTTGTTGTCTCGTGAATAAAATTAATACGTTACAACTTATACTTTGCATATTATTGCTCCAATATGGCACAATACCTCGAATGAATATTAATTCCAACATCCCTTGTTTATTTCTCTTTATCTCAGAAAACGTTCTCCCGATTTCTCAAGCATTCTCTATTTCTCAATTCTAGGAGTTTATTCTCAATCCTCTTTCTTTCTCATAACATATCCTTCCTTGGACTCTTAATATACCATATCCTTAATCCATGCTTCGTTCGCTCAATCGCTTAATCTCATTGTAAAGTTTCAGCGGTTTCTAGAACGTTTGTTTCACTTCCTCAGTGGTTTTCGTTCCAAATTCTCAAATCACTTATAATAAAATTCCAAAATATTAACTCCTCAATTCCTCAAATTAAATATCTCATTTCTTGATATTACTGATATATAATTTACTACTCGGTCAAATATTACACGAAAATATAATTTGGAATTTCTGAATTCCGATCGCATTTACATACACTTATTTACTCCGTAGATTACTAGTACAACTTCGGAATATCCACACTACGTCTCGTACATAGGTGGCATGAAAATTTTTCTTAATCCTCAAAATCACTATTCATCCACCAAATCACTATTCATTGATGCACTTCATCATAATAGGAAAAGTTTTAATTCTACCGAAATTTTGGGTTCTTACAGTCTCCCCTCCTTAAAAGGATTCCGTCCCGGAATCAGTTTAGGAATCACTGGGGTTACTCCTTCTTTGTTTCACTCTTTCAACTTCCAGGTGGATTCTTCCACATTTTGATTTTCTCACAATTCCTTATTAGTTTGAAAACCTTGTTCCTCAGCACTCGTTCTTCTCTATCCATTATTTCCACGGGTTGCTCCACATAGGTCAAGTCGGGTCATAGGTCCACTTGGTTGTACTCTATCACATGCCGATAGTCGGTGTGGTAGGGTCGTAACATAGACATATGAAACACATAATGAATTTGCTGCAAGCTTGGGGCAAGGCTAACTCGTAGGCTAACTTCCCAATACGCCTCAAAATGTCAAAAGGTCCAATAAACCTCAGACTTAGCTTCTCTTTCTTAACAAACCGCATCAATCCTTTCCAGGGGATACCTTTAGCATCACGAAGTTTCCCACCTCATACTCCTTTGATATCTCATGAAATTTGACCATTCGAAATAATGGGTTTCGTAAAAAAAACTAATGACTTTTACATACACTCGTCTATACCGTAAGGACGTAATATCAATTCGAAATCTCCATTTAATAATTCGTACATATCGTGATTGCAAAATTTTCTTATCCACCCATAAAATTACTATTCATCCAGGTTTCGAATATTCACAAAAATTAGGGCTATTGCAGTCTCATCTCCTTAAAAGGATTCTATCTTAAGAACCTTAGGAAAATAGTTGTGGATACAATTCCAACTTTACCCTTTCCAACTCTCAGGTTGACACTTCAACCCTTTTGTTCTCTCACCTGGGTGTCACCAACACTTTAATGTTGTTTCTCAACGCATACTCTCCTCGACCTGTATTCCTTATCGGTTGTTCTATGAATGAAAATTTCTATCCCAATACTTATACATTCCTCTACTACCTTGTTCATAGTATCCGTGTTGAGTCCTTGTATCGTTGGCATGTGAATACTTTGTGGTCATGTTTTATAATCTGAGGCAACGTCAATACGCATGGTATTCCTCATATTCCTTGGCTTGATTAGCACGCATGTGTTGCCTCCTGTCAGCCGTTACCACTTACTATGGATACTGTATAGTCTTCGGTATACGTCGAACTAGTTCAGCTACTATGTCCCTCGTTCATTGACTTCTTCGTGACGCAAGAAAAGCGAAACTTCTTCTTTCGCAGTACGCTCTACAAGAGACATCCTTACGTTCGCATGGTGACGATCGTGATAACAACATTCATTTCATGGATAAGTTTTTATTCTCGACTACCCCATGAAACCTAAGGCACGACACTAAATATAAATTCGATCGTCTGGACAATTCTTCTTCCCTGTCTGTCAGCCACAGATCAAATTAGTACATACGCTCAATCTCTTTGTTAAATATACTTAAAATCACCTTCAATATTCGAAGTTTAACTTTAAGTCTTTATTTGACGTAATCGCTGTAGAAGTTTTATATTGCACCACCGTCTCTTCCGTATATAAATCGATAATCTTCTAAATGGAAAGTCACTCGCAGTTAAATCACTTGGTTCAACAATTATGAATCAACTAGGGCCATCTCTTGGCTCGGTCATCGGCGACTTGCTTATGAAATTCATTATAATTCTGTCCACGTTCATGATTTTCTACAGGCGGAATTAATCCACTAGATCTCTATCATTCTGCTTTTGACATGTCGCGTTTGTACTTAATAGTTTGCCAATACCATTCTTCATATCCTTTTGCCAAACATTCTCTTAATTCTCTATACATCTTTGTCCTTCCCCATAATTTAGTCATTTTCCTCTAACATTATTCTTTATTGTATATACTCTATTTTCTTGGTCAATACTGACTGAATTCCAATTTCGAATAATCCCTTCTATAGGTATCGGCCACCACACTGGCCTTTCCTGGGTAATAACAAATTTCTCCATTATACTCCCTGCTCCCTTTCGTCACCTTCTCTTTCTTATGTTTAGTTCTAATATGAAGATATACTTATGGCACTTGTGGAAAAATTTCACACTTTACTCATAAGGTTAACGTCTCAGTTTTATGCGTGAACGCTATCATGACTAATCCCCGACTCACGGTTAGTATATCCTATCCCGTAACCTTTATGTTGTTTAGAAGTATAGGCTATCATCCCCTTTCTACTGCATTAGCACACCTTTTAAACTCTTGAAAGACGTATCATCGTGACCCTCAAAGTCCTCTTCTCATCATAAAGTATAGCAAAATAACGAGGTTGTTACTAATCTCTCATATCATTCTTAAAACTTTATTTATTAACCCACAATGGCTTCTGACTCACTAGTCAATCCACATGATACTACCAAAATTTATAATGTTTATATTAATGTGAAATTCCGACTTTGGTGCAGTACAGAGGTCGATCTTGAGTTGGTGAAACCTTCTCTTCAACCTTATCTTTGAAAAACAACTACGCATTTTAACTAGTCAACAATTCCTCCATTTCCGATAAGGGTATCAGTTCTTGATGGTATATGTAAGATGTCATACGTTCGTCCTCTTTCACCATTGGTGCCAATAAGCCTGAGGCCTGCATGCTGCTGCGATTCCCAATAAACTTGATTAGGTGGTAATCTCGAAGGATCATTGGGATATATCCATGCATCCATTTGCTATTAGGGGCCTTTTAAACTTTATGTCTCTCTATGTGTATCAATCCCTTTAAGCTAAGTAAAGCTTCACATTCTTGCCACGATATTTCTTCCTTTCTTGTCCATCTCACTTCCATGTTAGTTTCCTCTAAGGGTATGTCTTACATCGCAATCGATTTGCATTTCTTGGATCAGGAAAAGGCTTGGTAACTCCAGAATTCATTAATATAACATCCTGACAACGGTTGGTAGAAGCGTACTCCCAACCACCTCATCATTTCTTATAACCTTCCTCACACTAATATTAAAGGTCCTTGTGGTATGCCCCGACATGTTATTCCTACTTTAAATAATTACTCGGCATAACGCTCTGGCTGCACAATTACAACATTTGGTTTTTGATCTCATATTGGTGCAACGGTTCACAATTGTACCTCCTGTTCACCTTAGAGTAATCACTTTTGAAAGGAATGGTTTCAAAATAACAAAGTCCAGTAGATAATTTCAATAAGAATTCCACATTGGAAGTTCCAAGAATGTTAATGGTTCCAAATACTAGGAGTCTCGATTTTTGGAGATGTAAGGATGGACAGAAAGAATACAACAAGGTTTATTCCTTCATGTCCTTATAATTTTGTAATGTGATATCATAGAGAGTGTTGCACGAGGGCAATGATTGTTGGATACAAAAGTCATAAAGATGGTCTTTATACCATTCTTACATCTGGTGAATACTTTTCCTCAAAAAATAGAGGATCTAAAAAGTCCCATTGATAAAGGTCAACCGATCGAAAGCAATTCTACTCTATGACAATAAAAAAAATGAAGCAGTTTATCATTCAAGTAATCTATGGTTTCAAATGAATCTTCATTATATGAATGAAAGAACAGAATATTCAAGTGACATAAAGTCTGATACGAAGATGGGTAGAATTCAAGTTGAGTGGGCGACCTCACTAGGTCTCAATCAAATTATTCGTCAAAACTTTCATCATCATACTTTACCACATGCAAAATGCATTGCGGAATTGCTGAATGAATTAAATTGGGAGTTGGACCAGTGAAACAATTACTAGTCCTTTTCAAGAAACACTAGCAACTAGCTAGACAAAATTTGCTAGTTCACCTGTTTGAGACATCACCACTAGCTAGGACAATTAGCTAGGTGTTCTTCACAACATTACAATTTTGACTAGTTAGAACAATCAACTAGTCATTCATATTGACATATCAACTAGCCAGTTTCAATTGGCTAGAACGGAATTTCAACATCGTAGCCACTGAAGAAACTTTAGGCTACTCGGGCAACGAATGGAAATAAGAAGTTATTAAGTTTGAAAAGAAAACTATAAAATCTGAAGAGAATGTTCTAGGTATCGGAACAATCGATAACCTCTCATCAAATATTACTTAACAGTGAAACGGTCCACCCAAGGGTGCCTCCGTACACATGCTTTATCAGATCCTACAATAGAATTAAATTCAAAATACCAATATAAAAATGATATCCTTACTATGATTTCAATGTACGATGTACAATCTCATCTTGAATAGAAGAAAAGAATTCATGAGGGATGTCTGGACATTAGATCATCCATGTCCTCAGTAATTTGTTGAATATTTATGAGCTCAACTGAAGAGTGCAAGTATGAAAGAAGCAATCAAATATCAATATTCGTTAAGTAATATTCGTCGATTAATTAAGGAAATATTGTTGAACATTCCTTGGATAATTGAAAGAAAGTGTAAATAGGCCTGAGCCGAACAAGATCATCATAAATTTTTGAATGGAATGTTCATGGATCAAATAAAATTACTTCGGATAAGTCCTGCTGTAGGGAAAGTATCTCACTGGTTGTTATTCCACAAGTTTGAAGTAGAAAGCTAGAAGGGTTACCTGATATAAACTAATCGAGGTAACAGGGTTAGTGAACAGTTTAAAATGAAGTAGTGCACCTGCCGGTAGTTACCAAAATAAGTGAATAATCATTCGTGCATCTCATTATCACCATTATGAGGGTAACTCCATCTCTTCGTCCTCGTAATACAAGACACCAACTAGTGCATCTCTCAATCATCATCTTAAAGTCATTTATCGAGTTGGGGTTTCAAAAATATATCTGTCATTTCCGTGCTTTATCTTGAAGACCAAGCTTCACATCATTCTAGGGACACCTGCTAAGTCCATAGGGTCCTACTTCATGCCTTCCGACATGAATCACAAGTGGCCAGTTCCCCCTGGGAATAGATCAAAGAGATCTCTCAGGGATCTTAGTGCAGTCCATAGGTTCAGTGGCGGGTTTGTGTATGTGAACATATACCAAAAATATTGAGGTCTACAATACATATATACGTAGTCCCTGATAACATCTCTATCAAAGGATCCCACTCTAGACCCACTGGTCTTTTCTTTTGGTAGACTCTGAGATCACTGTATCGCTCGTTGCAACCATATTCAACTTCTCTTGAGTCCCTTTGTTAATTCTACTTGTTTGTTCTCTAAGTTGAACTACCATGCTCTAGCGTCCGAATCATGCGTGGAATTATCTATCACGCTCGTCTTATGATAACATTCTCGTATAACACATGTAAAATTCACCATCAAGGGTAATGAAATCCACAACGACATAGTGACCAACTTTCAGGTAAACCCGTTACTTATCGAAAATCGGATCTTACAGCCAAAGTAAAAGACTTTCATTATTCCAAGTACTAAGTACCCTTAATTATGTAGGGAAGTCTAAACTTCTTGATTCTTAAAATGCCGCCTCCTAAACTTTGGAGGACTATGGGCCACAAAATTTATGCCAGTCTAGTCATCCGATCATATTGGCAATATCGCCTCTACCTCAGCTGCTCTTGAGATTTCGCTCTGCTTCCCATATCATTACCTATTATAGGTCATGTACGACTCTCAAACCTCTATTCATCATTCTGATGGTCTCTAAGGAGTCTATCGACCCTAGTATAATACCTCCAGTAAAACACTCCAGTCCATTCTACTCACCGGTACCTCTTCTGGTAGTCCAATAATAAGTTTACTATGATCTCTTATGTCATTCTCCTACTTAGACTTAACTCTCAACACTCTCGTTTCTGAGTACTGTAACTTATCGCTCTGATACCATTTCTGTGGCGCCCCCAAATCCGAGGTAAAAGATTCAAGTCGTCACATCACCATCCAACCATTTCATGCCTGTATTAACTTTACAACTCAACAATACATCCATCCAGACCTCAATCTTACGCACAAACAAGTTAGAGCCACAGAAACGATAATCAAAAGTAACACTAAATATTACAATTCATCTGTACAATCCAGAGTCTTACGCACTTCCACTTATACAACTACATTTGAAGACAAGTCTTATTATTACAGTTGAAAACCTATCAGACTTACTCTGTAGTATTTATCAGGAACTAAATCATCTCCGGGGTAAATCTTCTACTCCTCTTCTGCTGGTGCGGAGTTAACCGACCAAATTCTTCTCTTTCTGAAAAGTTTTTATAAAGCAAGAATGAGCTACATAATGCTCAGCAAGTTCACCATTTTGAAAAATAATAATGTGGTTTATTTCAAAAACATTCCCACATGTATGGGTATATATCTCAGATTTCAAAACATAATTGGACAATATATATGTCCGAGTTTGAATAAAACATTTATACTCACTAAGGAGCTTTAAGAATAGCATATGAACCCTTTATAAGGTTCCCATTTCAATATATCTCAAGTTTGAAAATATATACATATGAGTATATCATTTCCGGCAAAACACTCTACGGTTAACATACTGTACAGGGAATACATCATTACAAACCTCTTTCCTTCCATTAGCTTAGAAGGTTTCTCATTCAAAAACATTTCATTCTTTGAAATAATTGCAAGAGTGCAATATCACGTGCCAATCTTTATAGAAAATCTTGCAGTTCTAGATACTGCACGATGTCAATATTTTTCTTATCAAAAACCACACTATCGGCAGCTTGGCACTTAGGCCCAAGAAGCAGTGTTTGAGTATTTTTCCAAAGTGGAGGATGGGACTTGAAGAAAACATAAAAAAACCTGACAGGGATTGACGATGATCAGTCGCCACATCCAAGTCCAATAATCCGCGGGTCTTCTCTACCGGTAGAAGGATAGAAACTACATCCGTAACTATCCTCGGGTGAAAACTACATCCGTAATCACCCTCGATGAAAACTACATCCGTAATCATCCTTCGGCAACACCTGGGCTGGAATAATAATTGATGGACCGCCTGGCTCACGGCCGCTTACACATCCCGGGAATCGTTCGTCAATGATTCCCACACCTGCCAGAGTCCCCTTTTTCTTTTTCTTTTAAAAACTTTATTTTGATTGAAAACTGAGTAGTTGAGGTCCGAAATCAGTCGACCGATAATTCTTGAAATCGTACAAGAAGCAAAACCTGACCGGGGGTTTTCAAAAATGTTTTGGGTTCGAAAGAGTTCGAGTTTGAAATCGCTAAAGGTAAACTTGAAAAGTAAACTTGCATAGGTAAAATCAAGAATATAATCTTTTGGAAATAAATACTTAGGGTTGGAAAACTTGCCTTGGTAGGGTGGGGTGGTCGAGCTCACGACGTGGAACAAAGATCTATACATAATCAATATTCGTATGTTAGTACCTTAACAACACTACTTAATCGTAAGGTTTGAAAGGATGTAAGACCAACTTAACGACTCCAATTTATGACCACTAACCCTCCCATATGACCATGTCATTATTTTATCACATTCTTTACCCATTCGACTCGAATCCATTCTTCAAACTTGAAACACAAGTGAGTACTCTTAAAACTACGTTGAACTAAGCTCCTAGGTGATTTTTCACTCGCGCGCACTTCGCTTTAACATTTTTATAAAATTGAAAAATACAAATTTTATTCCAATTCTTTTTGGACAGCCTTCACAACTGTATAATCTGACTACCCTCAAATTTTCATAACACTAGCATAATTTTAAGGGGTCCTAACTCAGTTCACAAGTGGACAACACAGTGCAGTCCGAATTCCAGAACCACACTGCACTAATCCGGCCATAACTCAAGATCTACACATCTCCTGGGTATGAACCTTATATTTCTAGAAACGAAATTCAATTATCTTTCCAACCATATAAATTAGGTCCTCGGGTGACAAGATTTAGGGGTTCAAAACCCTCCTAAAAGACAGTACATGCTCCCTGGAATTTACACAGCACTCATCTTTTCTCAAATATTCAAGAACTCACTTTATACATCACATCTATCATCAAAACCATCAAGACATGACTCTCTAGCATACATGGGGTTACATACTCCAAGTACAAGCTTTAAAATCACATCAACAACATATAACCTCAAGATTTTCATCATCCATAACTCATGTAACCAAGATATGCTCTAAAACTCTTAGATCTAACATTATAAACCATAAACAATCCATGACTAAGAGTGGTTAGAGTTTTATACCTTCCTTCATTTGTGTAATATCTTTCTAAACCTTGTATAATCCTTGTATAGCCTTGGGTAAGCTTGGATGATCAAAAGAAATGAAGAAAACAAAGTTAGTAATTCGGAGTTATTAGAATCCGACTGAAAGATCATGGCAAACGAGGCCCTTACCGAGCTTTTCTGATCGAGGCTTCTAAATGAGAGCTGTAGAGCATCTTCACAGCTTTCTAACCATATAAAGAACACGAAATTCCATTGAGTAATGAAGGCTCTAATCCCGTTTTACTGAGCTGCTGTTCTGTTGGGCAGAATGGGTGTTTTCTTGTGTTTGTTTTGTTTTGTTTGCTAAATAATGACTAATACATGTATTATATATCTATCTCATTTGGATGCATCTTCTTGTAATGTGTTGTCAACACCTCATTGGCTCACTTGGATTTCCTTATCCACAGCAATTGCAACAAAGTCCTCATCTTTTGTTTCTTTCATATTAGTCCATTGGTTTGTTTCCTTTTCCAACAATTTGATTTCCTTGTTGTCTCGTGAATAAAATTAATACGTTACAACTTATACTTTGCATATTATTGCTCTAATATGGCACAATACCTCGAATTAATATTAATTCCAACATCCCTTGTTTATTTCTCTTTATCTCAGAAAACGTTCTCCCGATTTCTCAAGCATTCTCTATTTCTCAATTCTAGGAGTTTATTCTCAATCCTCTTTCTTTCTCATAATATATCCTTCCTTGGACTCTTAATATACCATATCCTTAATCCATGCTTCGTTCGCTCAATCGCTTAATCTCATTGTAAAGTTTCAGCGGTTTCTAGAACGTTTGTTTCACTTCCTCAGTGGTTTTCGTTCCAAATTCTCAAATCACTTATAATAAAATTCCAAAATATTAACTCCTCAATTCCTCAAATTAAATATCTCATTTCTTGATATTACTGATATATAATTTACTGCTCGGTCAAATATTACACGAAATTAGAATTTGGAATTTCTGAATTCCGATCGCATTTACATACACTTATTTACTCCGTAGATTACTAGTATAACTTCGGAATATCCACACTACGTCTCGTACATAGGTGGCATGAAAAATTTTCTTAATCCTCAAAATCACTATTCATCCACCAAATCACTATTCATTGATGCACTTCATCATAATAGGAAAAGTTTTAATTCTACCGAAATTTTGGGTTCTTACAATAAGGGGGCCAGCCTTTAGTACTTGACAAGTAATTAAACAAGTTATGTCATTCCACTTAGACTTCTATCACATAGACAGATATTCACGTAGCAGTACCTCCCCTCCTTAAAGGGTTGTTCTTCTCAATTCATAAAGAAGATGAAATAGAGAGAAGAAAAGAAAAGCGTTCTAAGGATTATAGAAAGTTTTCATGATTGTGAAATATCATACTCAGAATTTACCTCTGAACTATAGAGGTTCATCAAAGGAGAATTATTGAAATGGTATTAATCCATTCATAACATTCCTTGCTTCACATCCATAGTTGCTTTCCCAGCCTTTTCTTTATCAATCACATCCTTCTTATTATCTGATTCTTATTCACTTCTATTATTTACCTCCACCGTCATCTCTTTATTGAGGCATCTTTTGCACTTGGCACCTCCTTATTGGTATCCCGTCACATTTACTCTCTAATCATCACATTATTCCAATTTAAAACCTCCGAAATGAATCAGGCCGATTTCTTTAACATAGACCAAATATAATCTTCTTCTGCCAAACTTGTTTCTCATCACTTATTCTTTTCTACCCGTGGTTTTCCACAGGTTCTCTTTCGTAAGTCAGACCAGGTCGTATATCTACCTGCTCGTACTCTTATCACTTGTTGAGCATCTGCGTTTTACTGGTGTAGCTTTGCCACATGAAACACGTTACAATCTTGCTATAAGTTTTGGGGGTAGAGCTGGCTCGAATGCCACTTTCCGAACACTTTTAAACTCTCAGGTGGCCCAATAAGCCTCATTAATTCTTTCTACGGGAATACATTCAGCATCATGAATCATCAACCTCATATTCTCTATCTTGTTTGTGCAGAAGTATACTAACACAAACTTGCTTGTCATTCATCAACATGCCATTTAGCTTATCAATAGCAGCACTTTCTTTTATCTATGCGTTGTCATCTAATTTCTTAGCAGAATCGCCACCACATTAATGTAGCCCTTAGTTGAATCACCCTCATTTGCTGTTTACGTAGTGCGTTAATGGCTAACCATACGGGTTTCAAATCCTCTAGGGAGACAAAGTAATCACTATTCCTTATCCATAAGGAACACTTCCTGAACTTAATGTAGATATCACATGAAGTAGATAAAATTGCAGAAGAGTTTCAAGCATCGCAGCTATGTCAGGTTGATGAAACTATCACTCATGAATTTTCCATAAAAGACTGGAAACTTAATGGTTTACTTCGTCAATTTTGTATCATGGTCCTGGTTTGCCTCAAAACGGGACCTTCTAAGATATGTAATATGCTTAAGACGCCATTAGGAACCGAATCTTTACTTAAACTATTATTACCTTCGATTCTTGCACAATCATCAGAAGGAATGTAAATTCCTCCACTCCGATATGACCTTCAAGGTCCTTCCAAATATCATTTTGTTCCTTCGGTATGCACATTTGTAATTATTCCTCTATACTTAGACTGTCGGCCACCTCATTAGCCTTTCCTGATAATAATAATTTCTTGTAATCAATGTTCTCTAGATATATTCCAACTCAAATTTTTCTACCTCATTCCCATAACTGTTGGGTGAAAGCATTCTTCCTTAAGCTCTGCTGAAGGAGAAAAATATAACTATCAATCTTTTTCCATAATTCATTGCTTCCACCTTCCCGTGGGAACTTTATCAAAGTTACCCTCAATCATACCTAGGATATTTGTTCTCTTAGTTCTTTCTTGTTCTAGGATAATCTCAACCTTCTTTGGTTCAATCGATACCTCATCATGGTTTCATACATGCCTCATCTGGCATTATTGTTATTGTGTCTTACATTCTCTACCAAACTTCTAGTTTGAAACTCAGAATATTAACTTTTTCCTTGTAAGGTTCCTTAGGTCATCCTCATCATTCCTCCTGCATTTTCTAGGTACAGGGTAAAGCAAGACGTCATTGATCAATACTCTAATAATTCTATCTATGTCCTTTCCAGAACTCTTTTTAATAATCCTTACAGGTCATTGTTGCCTTAGCAAATCCAACTCATATCATCTGAATTTACAATGTCTTTATTAGGGTTAATGCCATCCCTTGTGCATTCCCCAGGGTTTGTCTTAATTTGTGGATATCCTATCCTTAATTCAACTGCCAAGGAATTCTTGCATCATATAATTGGCAATCAAACCATGTATCCTTAATAAGGGTCTCTTTTCAATTGTTCTTATTTGATAATCGATCGGTAGCTTAATGCTAACCTCTTCTTTCAGATAGTTGTCAGCCTATTTGACCTTCCAAAAGACAATGTATGTCTATCTGCTCTCTTACAGAACTTGGTAATGGTAGCAAGGATGTTTTGGAAGATATTGGTCGAGTTCAACGTGAATCTCTTAGTACTTATTGTTCTTCGCAAAGGTACTTGTCTCAGACAAAATTTCTATAGCATACTGATCAATCTCTGACCACTTCTATACTCTCTTCATAAGCCTTCATTGTTTGCTTTCCTTAGTCATAATACATTCATGGTATTCATGATACCCTAACATCATACATCTCAAGTCACTATACTTCTCTTTTTACTCGTAATCTTGGACAATCGTATACACATGAATCAATTTAGTACGGGTGACCCCATTCAAAAAAAAATCTAGTAAATTCCCAATCAAAACATGGGTTGCAAAGGGTTCTGTAGAAGATTCCTACAATCTCATTAATGTTTCCTTTATATCAGAAGCCCTTGCAGTCGGTGCTTACTTATAAGAAGCCCTGCTTTGTCCTTTCATTGCTGGTCTAGTCACTTGATACTCCTTTGTGACTTGGCCTCAACTGGCCACAATAAAATAAAAATATATAATTTTAGGGGTTGGCTAATAGCATTACTTTACTCCATATAAGTCTTAATCGATTACTCGGCACCGTCTCCGGTCACCTTTCCTCTACTTTTATCTTTTCAACTATTCTTATCAATCCCGCGTGCCACACAAGCTTACCATTCCTGGCATAACAGCCTTTTCATTTAAGTCAATCCCGGAATTTCTCAGTCCGACTGGTTTCTTACATACATTTCCTGTTTCCGTCAAACCTTCTGTCCACCAAACCATATAGTGGCTACCTTACCCAATTTACGGGGTTCGCCCCAGTTTCTACTCTCTTCCATGACGTTCTCTGATAATCAGAACGACAAGGTTTGCCAAAATTTGTTGAAGTTCTTTCCAGAATCAGGGAAATTTTGGTCAATCTATCCATCTACTGGTAACATTAAGGAGACCAGTCTCGAAACCTGAAGAATAGTTCTATGAACCTCCAAGCAGGTAGAATCATAAGCAGTCATAGTTAACGAAATAATCGTCATCAGATTGGAAGTTTTCCCACTGGAGAGGAACCAATTATATACATCCCTTAGAAGGGAATCAACAGTTTCAAACTGAAACCTGTCACAACGTCTTGATATTCAATATTACCAAATGTCAGTCTATCTAACCATTAGTCTCAGAAGGAACATTACCGTCGGAGTTGGTTGTTCACAAAATTGGCACTACTAAGGCCATCCGAACCTGGTGAACCGTGCTATTCGAATGCATCCGCAAGTACTTTGTTATGTTGCGCAAACACACATCCTAATCCTTTATGCGAAGCGTCGTTGGAAGCACAAAGTCTCCTTCTTCCATGAGGCAACGCCAACGCTGGGTCGTCACCAATTTCATCTTTTAGCTCCAGGAAGATTTTCTCACATTTTTCTCTTTTTTTTCTCTTTAACTGCTGATCGTTTTACTTGATCCATTATAATTCTGCGTCGGAGTAAACATAAGGTAAATACTATAATCCGTTCAAAGAAAAGAAGGAATTTAATATTCCTCTGAATCACATGCATCTAACGTTTCTGGTTCATCTTGACTCACTGGTCTTATCTTTCGATAGGTTCTGAGATCATTGTCTTGCTTGCTACTTCCTTATATAACTTTATCCAGTCATGTTATCACTTCCCAATGTCTTTACTTTCTACTGATTCATTCATGAACATTTCTCTGAATAAAACCACCTCATTAACCTCACTTTGGTTCCAAAAATTATAACCTAGGACATCTGCCTTCTCATGGCGAATTATTACTAACAATATTCATATTAATTCATTTATCAAATGATATGGTACTTACTGCCTCCTTCTCAATTCTTCCTAGGGACTCTGCTCCTCGTCTTATATCGATGTCTTTGATAATCATACATCCCTGTAAGAACCCTAATTTTTGGTAATATTTCCTTTTTATTTAATATCTTGTGACATTATCATTATGGAACCTTTTTAGTCATCCCTGTTGATTTATAGAATTGATTGTCTGAGAAACTACGTTGTTGCATTTATGATGTAAGATATACATAGAGATTGTGAAGGCAAGAGTCTTACTGTTAGTAATATTTATAAAGCTTGGGATTTGAGAATGGTTAGAATATTAAAGGATTTATTAAGAATTATGACGAGGAATTTTGGACATTCGAGGAATTTACACAATAAGTACTTAAGGAATTATAGGGGAAATCTCTACGCGACGAAATATTATTACGAGAGAATAATTAAGTTACGATACGAAGTAAGGATTAAATAACAAGCATTGGTGGGAGAATAATATTACAAGGAAAGGAATTACATGCAAGAGCCATGTAACTAGCTAGTTAGAAAAAAGGAACTAGAAAACATAAAAGCAAAAGTGAATAGTGACTAGCATGGTGGATGATGTACTTAGGGGACAATAGGGCATGGATGCAACCTAGGCTAGCTTGGCAACATGTGACTACTCTTTACTAACCACAATAATACATATCATACTAGCATTTCTTTTTACCATTCCAACAAAACAAAAGCAAAAACACTCCCCCCCCTTGAAAATAGCTCTCGGCCGAACCACCTTGGGAGAGAGGGAGAGATTTTCTCTCCAAGTTTTCTTCATCTACAACCTTCCTAGGGCTTCCTTGCATCATAATAGAGGTATGGTATCAATTTCAAAGCCTTCCATCCATTGGTTCTTGAGTTATGAATTGTTGAAAGTTAGAAAAGTGTTAACATAAGTTTATTATCTTTTAGATCTTGCATTGTGAGTGTTGTAGGAGGCCATCTAAGGTGTTTTTAAGTTGTGTAAAGATTGTTCAAGGTCTCTAGGAGCTCAAGAAGGTATAAAATCTCAAACCACCCTTGGTTATGTGTTGTTCATATAGTATGGTAGTAGATCTATGTATTTTAAGGCTTATCTTGAATGCATATGTATTGGATAGCATGGATCTTGGGTTTTGATGTTGAGATTGTGAATTTTATGACTATGGTTAATATATATATCTCCATGAGTGTTATGAGTCATGATCTAAGTGTTTTAAGTGGTGTTTATGTTATGGAAGTATGAAAAATGGTTGATCTAAGTGATTTGAGCTTGCTGAGTTTGTCCAGGAACTTTGATCTGTGTTGTAGCACGATTTTGAACACCCAAATGATGTCCCCTGATGTCGTACCTTATATTGTTGGAAAGATAATTGAATGTAGTTTCTGGATATGTAAGATTCATAGCTAGGTGATGTGTGGATTTTTAGTTATGGCCGGAGGAGTGAATTTTGTTTCTGGACTATGGACTGCATTAAGTGACCCCCTTGTGAACCTTTTTTAAACACCTTAAAATATATTTGGGATCATGGAAAAATTTGAGAATGTAGGTAATGCAGTGGTGAAGACCACCCAAAATGAATTGGATTAAAATATGAATTTTTGGATTATATAAAAATGCTAGAGTGAAATTCGCGCAATGGAAAAAGGTCGATTAGTGGAACATTATTCTAGGGTTAGTGGTTATGGTTCGAACGTGGTAACTAAATTAAGTCGAGTAAGTGACGAGTGTAAACGAGTGATGTCATGGACCTATAGTGGGGCTAGGGAGTCATAAGACGAAGTCGTTAAGTTAATTTCGTACCCCCTTAAAACCCCGTAATTAGAAAGAAATTGTTAAGGTACTAACGAACGATTATTGTTTATGTATAGATCGTTCGAATCCGCACGCTCGACCACCCCAACCAAACCAAGGCAAGTATACTTTTCAAAACTTATCCATATACAAGGACTTTTACTGTTGTGTTTGTAGTTTTCAAATTATATCAAATGCTATGTTTATCGAAGTATTGATGCAATTGAGATTGAACAAGTACATGTATGCTTTTACCCCTTGGACTTAGATTGAAATGTTTTCTTCGGACAACGACTCTAGCAATAGAGGTCGTAGCGGTCCAAATATGCTATTGACCGAGGAGCGGTATATTATTGTATCGTGATTAAATTGCGAAAACCCGAAGGGTCATTCGGGAAGTATCGTATACTTAAGTATTTATTATTTTTACATTATTATAAATACTCAAAAAATATCTATCTTGGATTAAAAGCTTATTTTAATTAAATAATTATTTTATTAATTGTTTATATTAAATCTCAAAATATCATTTATTAATTATTGTTCATTATTTTAAAGACAAAACTAATCCAAGATACCTTCATCGTTTTCAAACTCGAACTCTTTCGAACCCAAAACATTTTCGAAAACCCCCGGTCAGGTTTTGCTTCTTGTACACTTTTCAAGAATCATCGGTCGACTGATGTCGAACCTCAATTACTCTGTTTTCAATCAAAATCAAGTTTTAAAAGAAAAGAAAAAGGGACTCTGGCAGGTGTGGGAACCGTTGACGAACGATTCCCGGGATGTGTAAGCGGCCGTGAGCCAGGCGGTCCATCACTTATTATTCCGGCCCAGGTGTTGCCGAAGGATGATTACGGATGTAGTTTTCATCGAGGGTGATTACGGATGTAGTTTTCACCCGAGGGATAGTTACGGATGTAGTTTCTATCCTTCTACCGGTAGAGAAGACCCGCCGATTATTGGACTTGGATGTGGCGAATGATCATCGTCAATCCTTGTCAGGTTTTGTGTTTTCTTTAAGTCCCATTCCTCCATTTTGGAAAAATGCTTTGACACTTCTTCTTAGGCTTTTGTGCCAAGTTGCCGATAGTGTTCTATTTTGATGAGAAAGATGTTGATTCAATGCAGTATCTTGAACTGCAAGTTTATTTTGAAAACAAGGGCACATATTGTTGCACCTTCGAGATTTATCAACTATGACAAGTGATTTTATAACTGATTGATACAAACAAATATATCAACTGCCAATCATATGAGATGTATATTTCTTATCTTATATACATATTTCTTGCTGAGCTATAGTTGCTCACTCTTGCTTGTTTTCAAACTTTACAAACACAACAGCTAAGCGAAATGGCAAGACCCAGGCAGACTGCTCGAAAGCAGGTGACTAGGCCCGAGCCTCCACTTGAGATTCCACCGGTAGGCCCCATTAGCTGGATTGGTTGGCAGCTTTTGTTAGTACGTCTTATTTATCAGCATGACCTGTGCAAGGCAGTGTATCGTAACAAACTTTCAAGCCGCCAGCTTCGCTTCATATCGGAGTGTTGCCTGTAGCATAAATACTATTTAATTCGGTATGTAATAACTCTGATAACTTTATTATTGTTTAATCAATGTGTGACGTTTCTGAGGCTCTAACCTGTGTGTGTGAGTGTGGTGTGAGTTTATTGTGGGGTCGATGGCTGTGTTATATATATTGTGTGCAAGAACAGGTATGTTATTAATGGAAAATGGACCGTGAGCGCCTAGATCTCCGACCCCGAATCTGGGGGCGTCACAGAAATGGTATCAGAACGAGGTTACAGTTCTCAGAAACGGTAGTAATTTAAGAAAGCAACCCTAATAATAATAACAATAACGATAACCTTAACAACAACTTTAATAATACTTAGAACTCCCATCGAGTTGGTAGTCGGGTTATCGGATATAGCCCTGACTTTAAGTGTAAGAACCCTAAATTTTTGTAATATTTCCTTTTATTAGATATCTTGTGACATGATCATTATGGAACCTTTCTAGTCATCCCTGTTGATTTATAGAATTGATTGTCTGAGAAACTGCGTTGTTACATATATGATGTAAGATATACAGAGAGAGATTGCGAAGGCAAGAGTCTTACTTTTAGTAATATTTATGAAAATTGGAATTTGAGAATGGTTAGTGTATTAAAGGATTTATTAAGAATTATGACGAGGAATTATGGACATTCGAGGAATTTACGCAATAAGTACTTAAGGAATTATAAGGGAAATCTCTACGTGACGAAATATTATTACGAGAGAATAATTAAGTTACGATACGAAATAAGGATTAAATAACAAGTATCGGTGGGAGAATAATATTACAACGAAAGAAATTACATGCAAATGCCATGTAATTAGCTAGTTAGAAAAGACAAGGAACTAGCATGTTGGATGATGCACCTAGGGGGACACTAGGGCATGGATGCAACCTAGGCTATAGGCTAGGCATGTGACTACTCCTTGTTAACCACAATTATACCTAGCATGCTTGCATTTCTTTTTATCATTTCAAACAAAGCAAAACAAGAAAAACACTCCCCCCCCCTTGAAAATACCATTCGGCCGAACTGCATAGGGAGAGAGGGAGAGATTTTTCTCTCCAAGTTTTCTTCATCTACCACCTTTCTAAGGCTTCCTTGCATCATATTAGAGTTATGGTATAAATTTCAAAGCCTTCCATCCATTAGTTTTGAGTTATGAATTGTTGGAAGTTAGAAAAGTGTTAACTTAAGTTTTTATCTTTTAGATCTTGCATTGTGAGTGTTGTAGGAGGCCATCTAAGGTGATTTTAAGTTGTGTAAAGTTTGTACCAGGTCTCTAGGAGCTCAAGAAGGTATGAAATCTCAAACCACCCTTGGATAAGTGTTGTTCATATTATATGGTAGTAGATCCATGTATTTTAGGGCTTATCTTGAATGTATATGTGATGGATAGCATGGATCTTGAGTTTGATGTTGAGATTGTGATTTTTATGATTATGGTTAAGATATATATCTCCATGAGTGTTATGAGTCATGATCTAAGTGTATTAAGTGGTGTTTATGTTATGGAAGTATGAAAAATGGTTGATTTAAGTGATTTGAGCTTGCTGAATCTGTCCAGGAACTTTGACCTGTGTTGTAGCACGATTTTGAACACCCAAATGATGTCCCCTGATGTCCTACCTTATATTGTTGGAAAGATAATTGAATGTAGTTTCTGGAAAAGTAAGATTCATAGCTATGTGATGTGTGGATTTTTAGTTATGGCCGGAGGAGTGAATTTTGTTTCTGGACTATGGACTGCATTAAGTAACCCCCTTGTGAACCTTGTTTAAACACCTTAAAATATATTTGGGATCGTGGAAAAATTTGAGAATGTAAGTAATGCAGTGGTGAAGACCACCCAAAAGGAATTTGATTAAAATATGAATTTTTGGATTTTATAAAAATGCTAGAGTAAAATTCGCGCAATAGAAAAAGGTCGATTAATGGAACATTATTCTAGGGTTAGTGGTTATGGTTCGAACGTGGTAACTAAATTAAGTCGAGTAAGTGACGAGCGTAAACGAGTGATGTCACGGACCTATAGTGGGGCTAGGGAGTCATAAGACGAAGTCGTTAAGTTAATTTCGTACCCCCTTAAAACCCCGTAATTAGAGAGAAATTGTTAAGGTACTAACGAACGATTATTGTTTATGTATAGATCGTTCGAATTCGCACGCTCGACCACCCCTACCAAACCAAGGCAAGTTTACTTTTCAAAACTTATCCATATACAAGGATTTTCACTGTTGTGTTTGTAATTTTCAAATGATATCAAATGCTATGTTTATCGAAGTATTGATGCAATTGAGATTGAATAAGTACATGTATGCTTTTACCCCTTGAACTTAGATTGAAATGTTTTCTTCGGACAACGACTCTAGCAATAGAGGTCGTAGCGGTCCGTATATACTATTGACCGGGGAGCGGTATATTATTATATCGTATCTAGATTGCGAAAACCCGAAGGGTCATTCGGGTGGTATCGTATATTCAAATAACTATCGTTATATCTTCGTAAATACTCGAAACCCTATCTTGGATTAAGAGTTTATTTTATGGAACAATTATTTTATTAATTATTAATATTAAATCTTAAAATATTATTTATTAATCATTGTTCATTACTTAAAGACAAAGTTAATCCAAGATACTTTTAATACTTTCAGACTCGAACTCTTTCGAACTCAAAACATTTTCGAAAACCCTCGGTCAGATTCTGCTTCTTGTATGATTTCAAGAATCATCGGTCGACTGATGTCGGACCTCAATTACTCTGTTTTCAATCGAAATCAAGTTTTAAAAGAAAAGAAAAAGGGACTCTGGCAGGTGTGGGAACCGTTGACGAGCTATTCCCGGGATGTGTAAGCGGCCGTGAGCCAGGCGGTCCATCACTTATTATTCCGGCCTAGGTGTTGCCGAAGGATGATTACGGATGTAGTTTTCATCGAGGGTGATTACGGATGTAGTTTTCACCCGAGGGATAGTTACGGATGTAGTTTCTATCCTTCTACCGGTAGAGAAGACCCGCGGATTATTGGACTTGGATGTGGCGACTGATCATCGTCAATCCTTGTCAGGTTTTTATGTTTTCTTTAAGTCCCATTCCTCCATTTTGGAAAAATGCTTTGACACTGCTTCTTAGGCTTTTGTGCCAAGTTACTGAGAGTGTTCTATTTTGATGAGAAGGATGTTGATTCAATGCAGTATCTAGAACTGCAAGTTTATTTTGAAAACAAAGGCACATATTGTTGCACCTTCGAGATTTATCAACTATGACAAGTGACTTCATAACTGATTGGAACAAACAAATATATCAACTGCCGATCATTTGAGATGTATATTGCTTATCTTATATAAATATTTCATGCTGAGCTATAGTTGCTCACTCTTGCTTGTTTTCAAACTTTACAAACACAACAGCTAAGCGATATGGCAAGACCCAGGCAGACTGCTCGAAAGCAGGTGACTAGGCCCGAGCCTCCACTTGAGATTCCACCGGTAGGCCCCATTAGCCGGATTGGTTGGCAGCTTTTGTTAGTACGTTTTATTTATCAGCATGACCTGTGCAAGGCAGAGTATCGTAACAAACTTTCAAGCCGCCAGCTTCGCTTCATATCGGAGTGTTGCTGGTAGCATAAATACTATTTATTTCGGTCTGTAATAACTCTGATAACTTTATTACTGTTTAATCAATGTGTGACGTTTCTGAGGCTCTAACCTATGTGTGTGAGTGTGGTGTGAGTTTGTTGTGGGGTCGATGGCTGTGTTATATATATTGTGCGCAAGAACAGGTATGTTACTAATGGAAAATGGACCGTGAGCGCCTAGATCTCCGACCCCGGATCTGGGGGCGTCACAGAAATGGTATCAGAGCGAGGTTACAGTTCTCAGAAACGGTAGTAATTTAAGAAAGCAACCCTAATAATAATAACAATAACGATAACTTAAATAACAACTTTAATAATACTTAGAACTCTCATCGAGTTGGTAGTCGGGTTATCGGATATAGCCCTGACTTTAAGGCCCGTGAGGGAACTACTCCTAAACCCTTCTTTTATGGTTAGTGACCCACTATATTTCCCTTGTGTAGATGGATGAGATACCAGACCCTGAGGCTTTCGAGAGGGAGCATGATGAGGCCCTGATGCGAGAGATCGAGGACCCTGAGGAGGATGTGGGTGTTGACTCCGAGCTTGGCCCTGGATTACAGTGATAGATAGTACTGATGATGGGGATCCCGTTGAGGAGCCCTTTGAGTCCGAGCCAGAGTCTGTTACCCCATCTCCTGTAGCTACTGAGGAGGAGAGTGTGAGATCCGGCGAGGGTCGTGTTGTGTCACCCCCACCTTCTCCACAGACATCTAGCCCTGTTTCATCGGACGGTGACTCTGAGGATGACACTTCTAGCGAGGAGGAGCTTGACCCTACCCCTGTTCCTGCTCCTACTGCTGCTGCACCTACACCTGTTCCAGTCATACCACCTCCACCGGCGGACCTACCCCCAGTGTCGGGTACTGAGCATGCTTATGTGGTACAGTTCCTGACCCGAGACTTACTATCTGCAAAGGCCCGACTTAACGAGGCGAGGCGGGCACTAGTGGAGGAGCGCGAGGCGCGCTTGAGGATCCAGGCTGAGATGAGGACCACTGTTGCTAGGAGGATTAGGGCTCGACTCCACAGGATCGAGATGAGGAGTCGCGATAGGATTCTTGGTTTAGGGATCCGCGGGGGCGGAGTGATCCAGGCTAGGGATGCTAGACGTGTTGTGCGTCGTACATTTACCCGAGCAAGGACCTTGCTCCGTCGCGGCGTGGCCCCGTGATGTGTTACTTATAGCTCAGTCCCCTAGGTTCAGATGACATTAGTGTGTCGATTTTGCGGGATAGTTGACTTGTGCAGTGGTATCCTTTCTGATCAGTGGATGAGTAGACTGACCTACAGATATGTAGGTGTGACTTCGGGTAGTATGTATGGATGTAGCCCTACCTTGGTGTAGCCTGACTATTCGGATGATGTATTTGTATTTGTTCCACTTTTGCTAGACTTTGACATCGGAACTATGTATTTGGCTCTAACATCCAAACGTGTGATAACCCATGTACCGTACTTATTTAGTTTCAGTTTCTTTAAAATTGCCTCAACTGCTTTACTTTCCGATGCCAGGCTTTACTGTTTTGATATACAACTGTGATTATACAATTGCCACAAGCCACAAATACAACCATACCGTTTCAAATTTACGATATGCGATTTCAAATTATTTTCTACAATTTCCAAAAATGTTCCTACGATCCTTAAAAATAAAACTTTTGCAAAAAAAAAAATGTGTGTTTTGAAATTTTGAAAAATATTTTGAGGTTTCGAAATTTTGAAAACTCTTGTAAATGTTTTCGCATCCCAAAGGGATCTTTCCCCCCAAAAATGTTTGGCATTTTATTTCCAACAACGGATTATTAAAACTTTTGCACTTCCACCCTTATGCGGAGGAACGATACGACCCTGAACCGTGCAAACGCTGTCAGGTAATTGGAAAAAAAAAAAAAAACCCTGACCCCCTTTCTTGTTTTATTATCAGAATCATGCCACCCAGGAGAATGAACACCCGAGCTCACCCGATCAGTTCTGAGGGCCAGGGTAGCCACCATGGAGCCGGAGGCCACCAGAACCGTGAAGGGGAGAATGTCAACCTGAGTGATAATGAGGGCAACGATCATAACCTGTTTGACGCCTCTGAGTATGAAGAAGAAGAAGCTGGTGATGATACCCGAGAGGTAGAACATCCTAGGGGAGGCCCTATGGAACAGTTCATGGAGTTACTTAGGCAGAACTTGGACCGTCCCCCAGTTCAGCAACCACCCCAGAATGCTAATGCTAATGCTTTCCGGAACTTCAAATCCCTGAAACCCCCAGAATTTAAAGGAACTGCCGACCCTGTCGAGGCAAGGGCTTGGCTGAAGGAAATGGAAAAATCTTTCGAGATCCTAAGTGTCGCTGAAGAGCAGAAGACTGTTTTCGCCACTTACCTTCTGAAGGGTGAGGCGAACTATTGGTGGGAAGCTAAGAAGAATTTGGAAGGAAGAGGTGTGGTAACCTGGGAGAGATTTAGCGAGTTGTTCTTGGAGAAGTACTTTCCTAGGTTCATGGAGACGCAAATGGAGCTAAAGTTTTTGGAGCTGAAATAAGGAAACATGACAGTGGCCGAGTATGAGGCCAAGTTTACTGAGTTGTCAAGGTTTGTGCCGGAGTATGTGAACTCTGAGGCAATGAGGGCCCGAAGATTTCAATTAGGGCTAAAACAATGGATTCAGAATCGTGTGGCGGTTCTTGAGCTGACGGACTATGCCACCCTGGTGCAGAAAGCGTCAATTGTCGAAGCTGGAAGTGAACAGATGCAGAAAGAGAGAGAAGGAAAGAAGAGGAAGTTGGATAGCCGAAAGGGAAACTCTGCTGGTGGAAACTTTCCGAGCAAATTTAAGCGAGGAACGATGTCCCAACCCAGCGGGAATTTTGGAACCAAGAGAGCGGAAAGTTGGAGTGTGGGCCAGGGCGGCCGACCACAGGGATCGTCTTACTCTACCCTATCCCGAGCCCAACTCCCAGAATGCAACAAATGTGGAAGGAAACATGCGGGCGTGTGCAACCTGCAAGATGTGAAGTGCTTCAAGTGTGGGCTGACAGGGCATTATGCTAACGCCTGTCGCGGAACTAGTAACAACCCGAGTGTCGGAGGTAATTGCTTCAAGTGTGGGAAGCCAGGGCACCGAATGAGGGAATGTATGTCCTCTGGGCCAGCTGCATCGAGAGTGAGTGGAGCTGCTTCTAACAAGGCCCCTACTGCAAGAACTTTTAACATGACGGTGCAGGATGCCGTGAGGAACACGGATGTGATTGCAGGTACCCTATTACTCAACTCAGTTAAAGCAAATGTTTTATTTGATTCGGGAGCTACCAAGTCTTTCATATCTCTAGATTTTGTATGTCAGTTAGGCCTTAAGACTGAACCCTTGAAAGACAGATTGCAAATAGAGATAGCTAATCGCGAAATTATTCCCGTTAGCCGAGTATGTCCCGGTTGCGACCTAGAAATAGGAGGGCGACACTTTCGGGTAGACTTAATACCTTTTAAACTAGGGGAGTTTGACGTAATAGTAGGTATGGATTGGTTAACAACCCACGGAGCCCAGATCGATTGTGTCAAGAAGAAAGTAAGTTTGAGACTGCCAGAGGACGAAGAAGTTGTGTTTAGTGGGAAACGGCGAAACCAAAAGTTCTTGACCATGATTCAAGCTAAGAAGCTGTTACGTAAAGGATGCGAAGCCTATTTGGCCTATGTGAAGGATACCAAGAAAGAGGCACCAAATCTACAGGAAATCCCTGTCGTCAATGAGTTCGCGGATGTATTTCCGGACGATCTCCCCGGACTACCACCCGATAGGGACATCGAGTTTGCTATAGACTTAGTTCCGGGTACGGCCCCAATTTCTAAAGCCCCGTATCGGCTAGCCCCAGTGGAAATGAAAGAACTGGCCACTCAGTTACAAGAGTTGTTGGATAAAGGGATGATAAGACCCAGTGTGTCACCGTGGGGAGCCCCGGTGTTATTCGTGAAGAAGAAGGACGGCAACATGAGACTATGCATAGATTACCGGGAGTTGAACAAAGTGACTATCAAGAATAAGTATCCCTTGCCCAGGATAGATGACCTGTTTCACCAATTGAAAGATGCAGTTTATTTCTCTAAGATTGACTTGCGGACCGGGTACCACCAGTTAAAGATTAAACCAGAAGATATACCAAAGACGGCCTTTCGCACCCGGTATGGACACTATGAGTTCCTAGTGATGTCATTTGGGTTAACAAATGCCCCTGCAGCTTTCATGGACTTAATGAATCGAGTCTTCAAGAAATACTTGGACAAGTGTGTTATAGTCTTCATCGATGATATCTTGATTTATTCCAAGACGAGAGAAGAACATGCAGAGCACTTAAGGATTGTATTGGGAGCATTGAGAGAAGAAAAGCTGTACGCTAAGTTCTCGAAGTGCGAATTTTGGTTGAAGGAAGTTCAGTTTTTAGGACATGTGATCAGCGAACAAGGTATTCTAGTGGACCCCGCCAAAATAGAGGCCGTATCAAATTGGGAGAGACCAACCACTCCGACAGAGGTGAGAAGTTTCATAGGAGTGGCTGGCTACTATAGGAGATTTGTCCAAGACTTTGCAAAGATAGCAGCCCCTTTGACCCGACTAACTCGCAAGACCGAGAAGTTTGTGTGGACTGAAAAATGCGAAGAGAGCTTTCAAGAGTTGAAAAAGAGATTGGTGACAGCACCAGTACTAGCCCTACCCGATGATAAAGGAGATTTTGTGATTTATAGCGACGCATCCCATAAAGGTTTAGGGTGTGTGCTTACGCAGCACGGTAAAGTGATTGCGTATGCGTCCAGACAACTTAAGGAATATGAGATAAGATACCCCACTCATGATTTGGAATTAGCAGCGATAGTTTTGCTTTAAAGATCTGGAGACATTATCTGTACGGAGAAAAGTGTGAAATCTACACGGATCACAAGAGCTTAAAGTACATATTCACTCAGAAAGAGTTAAACATGAGGCAGAGGAGATGGCTAGTGCTAATTAAAGATTATGATTGTGAGATTCATTATCACCCCGGGAAGGCCAACGTGGTGGCCGATGCATTTAGCCGAAAGGAGAAGCTTAAGATGATAACGTCAGTGGACGAATTGATCGAAGACCTTGAGAAACTGGAGATTGAAGTGAGGCTACCAGGAATTGGACAAGAGAGTCTAATGGAAATAAAAGTCCAACCACCGTTATTGGAAAAGATTAAGTTATGCCAGGAAAAGAATATGGAAGAAGAAAAGAATTCGAGGGAGAAAGTTTTGACTGGCGAGGAAATTAAGTGTGAGAAGGACGGGAATGGAATTATGAGGTACGCATCTAGGATATGGATCCCGAACGTTCAAGAATTAAAAGACGAGATTTTGCAAGAGGCTCATAGTTCGAGGTACTCAATTCACCCTGGAGGCACTAAGATGTATAGAGATCTGAGAGAATACTATTGGTGGCCTAATATGAGAAAAGACGTGGCAGAGTGGGTAAGTAAATGCTTGACATGTCAAAGAGTAAAGGCCGAACACCAGAGGCCCAGTGGATTGTTGCAACCCTTAGAGATACCCGAGTGGAAATGGGAGCAGATTGCGATGGACTTTGTAGTCGGATTACCAAGGACCAAGGCGAATCATGATGCCATTTGGGTAATTATCGATAGGTTGACCAAGTCAGCACATTTTCTTCCAATCAACGAGAGATATACTGTCGACAAGCTGGCGGATATTTACCTAAAGGAGATTGTGGTTAGACATGGGGTTCCTGTGAGCATTATATCAGATAGAGACCCGAGATTCAACTTCAGGTTCTGGAGGAGTTTTCAGGATTGTGTGGGGACTAAGTTAAACATGAGTACTGCATACCATCCCCAAACAGACGGACAGAGTGAGAGAACCATCCAGACCATCGAGGACATGTTGAGGGTATGTGCCATTGATTTTAAGGGAAGTTGGGATGACCACTTGCCGTTGATCGAATTTTCCTACAACAACAGTTACCATGCGAGTATAGGCATGCCCCCATATGAAGCTTTATACGGACGAAGATGTCGGTCTCCCTTGTGTTGGGAAGAAGTTGGAGAGCGAAAGATTTTAGGGCCTGAACTGGTCCAACAGACAAGAGAAACTATCGAGCTCATAAGAGGACGGCTGGTAGCAGTCCAAGACAGACAGAAGAAGTATGCGGACCAGACCCGCAAGGACAAACAATATGAAGTAGGAGAGTTTGTGATGTTGAAAGTATCACCGTGGAAAGGATTAATGAGATTCGGTAAGAAGGGAAAACTAAGCCCGAGATTTATTGGACCTTTTGAGATCTTGAAACGAGTTGGGAAGTTAGCCTATGAATTGGCTTTACCCCCGAGCTTACAGCAAGTACATAACGTGTTCCATGTGTCCATGCTACGACCCTACCATACCGACTTCCGACATGTGATAGAACATGATCAAGTGGATTTGCAACCAGACTTGACGTATGTAGAGCAACCCGTAGAGATCATGGATAGAAAAGAACAGGTGCTGAGGAACAAGGTTGTCAAACTAGTGAGAGTCTTGTGGAGAAATCAGAATGTCGAAGAATCAACATGGGAACTAGAGAGCGCAATGCGTGAAAAGCACCCCCAACTGTTTTCAACCTGATTCCGGAACGGAATCCTTTTAAGGAGGGGAGGCTGTAAGAACCCTAAATTTTTGTAATATTTCCTTTTATTAGATATCTTGTGACATGATCATTATGGAACCTTTCTAGTCATCCCTGTTGATTTATAGAATTGATTGTCTGAGAAACTGCGTTGTTACATATATGATGTAAGATATACAGAGAGAGATTGCGAAGGCAAGAGTCTTACTGTTAGTAATATTTATGAAAATTGGAATTTGAGAATGGTTAGTGTATTAAAAGATTTATTAAGAATTATGACGAGGAATTATGGACATTCGAGGAATTTACGCAATAAGTACTTAAGGAATTATAAGGGAAATCTCTACGTGACGAAATATTATTACGAGAGAATAATTAAGTTACGATACGAAATAAGGATTAAATAACAAGTATCGGTGGGAGAATAATATTACAACGAAAGAAATTACATGCAAATGCCATGTAATTAGCTAGTTAGAAAAGACAAGGAACTAGCATGTTGGATGATGCACCTAGGGGGACACTAGGGCATGGATGCAACCTAGGCTATAGGCTAGGCATGTGACTACTCCTTGTTAACCACAATTATACCTAGCATGCTTGCATTTCTTTTTATCATTTCAAACAAAGCAAAAGAAAATACCATTCGGCCGAACTGCATAGGGAGAGAGGGAGAGATTTTTCTCTCCAAGTTTTCTTCATCTACCACCTTTCTAAGGCTTCCTTGCATCATATTAGAGGTATGGTATAAATTTCAAAGCCTTCCATCCATTAGTTTTGAGTTATGAATTGTTGGAAGTTAGAAAAGTGTTAACTTAAGTTTTTATCTTTTAGATCTTGCATTGTGAGTGTTGTAGGAGGCCATCTAAGGTGATTTTAAGTTGTGTAAAGTTTGTACCAGGTCTCTAGGAGCTCAAGAAGGTATGAAATCTCAAACCACCCTTGGATAAGTGTTGTTCATATTATATGGTAGTAGATCCATGTATTTTAGGGCTTATCTTGAATGTATATGTGATGGATAGCATGGATCTTGAGTTTGATGTTGAGATTGTGATTTTTATGATTATGGTTAAGATATATATCTCCATGAGTGTTATGAGTCATGATCTAAGTGTATTAAGTGGTGTTTATGTTATGGTTGATTTAAGTGATTTGAGCTTGCTGAATCTGTCCAAGAACTTTGACCTGTGTTGTAGCACGATTTTGAACACCCAAATGATGTCCCCTGATGTCCTACCTTATATTGTTGGAAAGATAATTGAATGTAGTTTCTGGAAAAGTAAGATTCATAGCTATGTGATGTGTGGATTTTTAGTTATGGCCGGAGGAGTGAATTTTGTTTCTGGACTATGGACTGCATTAAGTAACCCCCTTGTGAACCTTGTTTAAACACCTTAAAATATATTTGGGATCGTGGAAAAATTTGAGAATGTAAGTAATGCAGTGGTGAAGACCACCCAAAAGGAATTTGATTAAAATATGAATTTTTGGATTTTATAAAAATGCTAGAGTAAAATTCGCGCAATAGAAAAAGGTCGATTAATGGAACATTATTCTAGGGTTAGTGGTTATGGTTCGAACGTGGTAACTAAATTAAGTCGAGTAAGTGACAAGCGTAAACGAGTGATGTCACGGACCTATAGTGGGGCTAGGGAGTCATAAGACGAAGTCGTTAAGTTAATTTCGTACCCCCTTAAAACCCCGTAATTAGAGAGAAATTGTTAAGGTACTAACGAACGATTATTGTTTATGTATAGATCGTTCGAATTCGCACGCTCGACCACCCCTACCAAACCAAGGCAAGTTTACTTTTCAAAACTTATCCATATACAAGGATTTTCACTGTTGTGTTTGTAGTTTTCAAATGATATCAAATGCTATGTTTATCGAAGTATTGATGCAATTGAGATTGAATAAGTACATGTATGCTTTTACCCCTTGAACTTAGATTGAAATGTTTTCTTCGGACAACGACTCTAGCAATAGAGGTCGTAGCGGTCCGTATATACTATTGACCGGGGAGCGGTATATTATTATATCGTATCTAGATTGCGAAAACCCGAAGGGTCATTCGGGTGGTATCGTATATTCAAATAACTATCGTTATATCTTCGTAAATACTCGAAACCCTATCTTGGATTAAGAGTTTATTTTATGGAACAATTATTTTATTAATTATTAATATTAAATCTTAAAATATTATTTATTAATCATTGTTCATTACTTAAAGACAAAGTTAATCCAAGATACTTTTAATACTTTCAGACTCGAACTCTTTCGAACTCAAAACATTTTCGAAAACCCTCGGTCAGATTCTGCTTCTTGTATGATTTCAAGAATCATCGGTCGACTGATGTCGGACCTCAATTACTCTGTTTTCAATCGAAATCAAGTTTTAAAAGAAAAGAAAAAGGGACTCTGGCAGGTGTGGGAACCGTTGACGAGCGATTCCCGGGATGTGTAAGCGGCCGTGAGCCAGGCGGTCCATCACTTATTATTCCGGCCCAGGTGTTGCCGAAGGATGATTACGGATGTAGTTTTCATCGAGGGTGATTACGGATGTAGTTTTCACCCGAGGGATAGTTACGGATGTAGTTTCTATCCTTCTACCGGTAGAGAAGACCCGCGGATTATTGGACTTGGATGTGGCGACTGATCATCGTCAATCCTTGTCAGGTTTTTATGTTTTCTTTAAGTCCCATTCCTCCATTTTGGAAAAATGCTTTGACACTGCTTCTTAGGCTTTTGTGCCAAGTTGCTGAGAGTGTTCTATTTTGATGAGAAGGATGTTGATTCAATGCAGTATCTAGAACTGCAAGTTTATTTTGAAAACAAAGGCACATATTGTTGCACCTTCGAGATTTATCAACTATGACAAGTGACTTCATAACTGATTGGAACAAACAAATATATCAACTGCCGATCATTTGAGATGTATATTGCTTATCTTATATAAATATTTCTTGCTGAGCTATAGTTGCTCACTCTTGCTTGTTTTCAAACTTTACAAACACAACAGCTAAGCGATATGGCAAGACCCAGGCAGACTGCTCGAAAGCAGGTGACTAGGCCCGAGCCTCCACTTGAGATTCCACCGGTAGGCCCCATTAGCCGGATTGGTTGGCAGCTTTTGTTAGTACGTTTTATTTATCAGCATGACCTGTGCAAGGCAGTGTATCGTAACAAACTTTCAAGCCGCCAGCTTCGCTTCATATCGGAGTGTTGCTGGTAGCATAAATACTATTTATTTTGGTCTGTAATAACTCTGATAACTTTATTACTGTTTAATCAATGTGTGACGTTTCTGAGGCTCTAACCTGTGTGTGTGAGTGTGGTGTGAGTTTGTTGTGGGGTCGATGGCTGTGTTATATATATTGTGCGCAAGAACAGGTATGTTACTAATGGAAAATGGACCGTGAGCGCCTAGATCTCCGACCCCGGATCTGGGGGCGTCACATTAAGGCCCGTGAGGGAACTACTCCTAAACCCTTCTTTTATGGTTAGTGACCCACTTTATTTCCGTTGTGTAGATGGATGAGATACCAGACCCTGAGGCTTTCGAGAGGGAGCATGATGAGGCCCTGATGCGAGAGACCGAGGACCCTGAGGAGGATATGGGTGCTGACTCCGAGCTTGGCCCCTGGATTACAGTGATAGATAGTACTGATGATGAGGATCCCGTTGAGGAGCCCTTTGAGCCCGAGCCAGAGCCTGTTACCCCATCTCGTGTAGCTACTGATGAGGAGAGTGTGAGATCCGGCGAGGGTCGTGTTGTGTCACCCCCACCTTCTCCACAGACATCTAGCCCTGTTTCATCGCACGGTGACTCTGAGGATGACACTTCTGGCGAGGAGGAGCTTGACCCTACCCCTGCTCCTGCTGCTGCTGCTCCACTTACTCCTGTTCCGGTCATACCACCTCCACCGGCGGACCTACCCCCAGTGTCTGGTACTGAGCATGCTTACGTGGTACAGTTCCTGACCCGGGACTTACTATCTGCAGAGGCCCGACTTAACGAGGCGAGGCGGGCACTAGTGGAGGAGCGCGAGGCGCGCTTGAGGATCCAGGATGAGATGAGGACCACTGTTGCTAGGAGGACTAGGGCTCGACTCCACAGGATCGAGATGAGGAGTCGCGATAGGATTCTTGGTTTAGGGATCCGCGGGGGCGGAGTGATCCAGGCTAGGGATGCTAGACGTGTTGTGCGTCGTGCATTTACCCGAGTGAGGACCTTGCTCCGTCGCGGCGCGGCCCCGTGATGTGTTACTTATATCTCAGTCCCCTAGGTTCAGATGACATTAGTGTGTCGATTTTGCGGGATAGTTGACTTGTGCAGTGGTATCCTTTCTGACCAGTGGATGAGTAGACTGACCTATAGATATGTAGATGTGACTTCAGGTAGTATGTATGGATGTAGCCCTACTTTTGTGTAGCCTGACTATTCGGATGATGTATTTGTATTTGTTCCACTTTTGCTAGACTTTGACATCGGAACTATGTATTTGGCTCTAACATCCAAACTTGTGATAACCCTTGTACCGTGCTTATTTAGTTTCAGTTTCTTTAATATTGCCTCAACTGCTTTACTTTCCGATGCCATGCTTTACTGTTTTGATATACAACTGTGATTATACAATTGCTACAAGCCACAAATACAACCATACTGTTTCAAAGTTACGATATGCGATTTCAAATTGTTTTCTACAACTTCCAAAAATGTTCCTACAATCTTTAAAAATAAATTTTTCAAAAAAAAAAATGTTTTGAAATTTTGAAAAATATTTTTGAGGTTTCGAAATTTTGAAAACTCTTGTAAATGTTTTCGCATCCCAAAGGGATCTTTTCCCCCAAAAATGTTTGACATTTTATCTCCAACAACGGATTATTAAAACTTTTGCACTTCCACCCTTATGAGGAGGAACGATACGCTCCTGACCCGTGCAAACGCTGTCAGGTAATTGGAAAACCCTAACCCCTTCCTTGTTTTATTATAAGAATCATGCCACCCAGAAGAATGAACACCCGAGCCCACCCGATCAGTTCTGAGGGCCAGGGTAGCTACCATGCAGCCGGAGGCCACCAGAACTGTGAATGGGAGAATGTCAACCTGAGTGATAATGAGGGCAACGATCATAACCTATTTGATGACTCTGAGTATGAAGAAGAAGAAGCTGGTGATGATACCCGAGAGGTAGAACATCCTAGGGGAGGCCCTATGCAACAGTTCATGGAGTTACTTAGGCAGAACTTGGATCGTCCCCCAGTTCAGCAACCACCCCAGAATGCTAATGCTAATGCTTTCCGGAACTTCAAATCCCTGAAACCCCCAGAATTTAAAGGAAATGCCGACCCTGTCGAGGCAAGGGCCTAGCTGAAGGAAATGGAAAAATCTTTCGAGATACTAGGTGTCGCTGAAGAGCAGAAGACTGTTTTTGCCACTTACCTTCTGAAGGGTGAGGCGAACTATTGGTGGGAAGCTAAGAAGAATTTAGAAGGAAGAGGTGTGGTAACCTGGGAGAGATTTAGCGAGTTGTTCTTGGAGAAGTACTTTCCTAGGTTCATGGAGACACAGATGGAACTAAAGTTTTTGGAGCTGAAGCAAGGAAACATGACGGTGGCCGAGTACGAGGCCAAATTTACTGAGTTGTCAAGGTTTGTGCCGGAGTATGTGAACTCGGAGGCAAAGAGGGCCCGAAGATTTCAATTAGGGCTAAAACAATGGATTCAGAATCGTGTGGCGGTTCTTGAGCTGACAGACTATGCCACCCTGGTACAGAAAGCGTCAATTGTTGAAGCTGGAAGTGAGCAGATGCAGAAGGAGAGGGAAGGGAAGAAGAGGAAGTTGGATAGTCGAAAAGGGAACTCTGCTGGTGGGAGCTTTCCTAGCAAATTTAAGCGGGGAACAATGTCCCAACCAAGCGGGAACTTTGGAACCAAGAGAGCTGAAAGTTGGAGTGTGGGCCAGGGCGGCCGACCACAGGGATCGTCTTACTCTACCCCATCCCGAGCCCAACCCCCAGAATGCAACAAATGTGGAAGGAAACATGCGGGCGTGTGCAACCTGCAAGATGTGAAGTGCTTCAAGTGTGGGCTGACAGGGCATTATGCTAACGCCTGTCGCGGAACCAGTAACAACCTGAGTGTCGGAGGTAATTGCTTCAAGTGTGGGAAACCAGGGCACCGAATGGGGGAATGTATGTCCTCTGGGCCAGCTGCATCAAGAGTGAGTGGAACTGCTTCTAACAAGGCCCCTACTGCAAGAACTTTTAACATGACGGTGCAGGATGCCGTGAGGAACACGGATGTGATTGTAGGTACCCTATTACTCAACTCAGTTAAAGCAAATGTTTTATTTGATTCGGGAGCTACCAAGTCTTTCATATCTCTAGATTTTGTATGTCGGTTAGGCCTTAAGACTGAACCATTGAAAGACAGATTGCAAATAGAGATAGCTAATCATGAAATCATTCCCGTTAGCCGAGTATGTCCAGGTTGCGACCTAGAAATAGGAGGGCGACACTTTCGGGTAGACTTAATACCTTTTAAACTAGGGGAGTTTGACGTAATAGTAGGTATGGATTGGTTAACAACCCACGGAGCCCAGATTGATTGTGTCAAGAAGAAAGTAAGTTTGAGACTGCCAGGGGACGAGGAAGTAGTATTTAGTGGGAAACGGCAAAGCCAAAAGTTCCTGACTATGATTCAAGCTAAGAAGCTGTTACGTAAAGGATGCGAAGCCTATTTAGCATATGTGAAGGATACCAAGAAAGAGGCACCAAACCTACAGGAAATCCCTGTCGTCAATGAGTTCGCGGATGTATTTCCGGACGATCTTCCCGGACTACCACCCGATAGGGACATCGAGTTTGCTATAGACTTAGTTCCGGGTACGGCCCCAATTTCGAAAGCCCCATATCGGCTAGCCCCAGTGGAAATGAAAGAACTGGCCACTCAGTTACAAGAGTTGTTGGATAAAGGGATGATAAGACCTAGTGTGTCACCGTGGGGAGCCCCGGTGTTATTCGTGAAAAAGAAGGACGGCAGCATGAGATTATGTATAGATTACCGGGAGTTGAACAAGGTGACTATAAAGAATAAGTATCCCTTGCCCCGGATAGATGACCTGTTTGACCAATTAAAGATGCAGTTTATTTCTCCAAGATTGATTTGCGGACCGGGTACCACCAGTTAAAGATTAAACCAGAAGATATACCAAAGACGGCCTTTCGCACCCGGTATGGACACTATGAGTTCCTAGTGGTGTCATTTGGGTTAACGAATGCCCCTGCAGCTTTCATGGACTTAATGAATCGAGTCTTCAAGAAATACTTGGACAAGTGTGTTATAGTCTTCATCGATGATATCTTGATTTATTCCAAGACAAGGGAAGAACATGCAGAGCACTTAA
The DNA here is from genome assembly GCA_036435485.1 of Saposhnikovia divaricata. Lineage (NCBI taxonomy): Eukaryota > Viridiplantae > Streptophyta > Magnoliopsida > Apiales > Apiaceae > Saposhnikovia > Saposhnikovia divaricata. The sequence continues at coordinate 198,672,244 of CM071594.1, forward strand.
GGATTGTATTGGGAGCATTGAGAGAAGAAAAGTTGTACGCTAAGTTCTCGAAGTGCGAATTTTGGTTGAAGGAAGTTCAGTTTCTAGGGCATGTGATCAGCGAACAAGGTATTCTAGTGGACCCAGCCAAAATAGAGGCTGTATCAAATTGGGAGAGACCAACCACTCCGACAGAGGTGAGAAGTTTCATAGGAGTGGCTGGCTACTATAGGAGATTTGTCCAAGACTTTGCAAAGATAGCAGCCCCTTTGACCCGGCTAACTCGCAAGACCGAGAAGTTTGTGTGGACTGAAAAATGCGAAGAGAGCTTTCAAGAGTTGAAAAAGAGATTGGTGACAGCACCAGTACTAGCCCTACCTGATGATAAGGGAGATTTTGTGATTTATAGCGACGCATCCCATAAAGGTTTAGGGTGTGTGCTTATGCAGCACGGTAAGGTGATTGCGTATGCGTCCAGACAACTTAAGGAGTATGAGATAAGATACCCCACCCATGATTTGGAATTAGCAGCGATAGTTTTTGCTTTAAAGATCTCGAGACATTATCTGTACGGAGAAAAGTGTGAAATCTACACGGATCACAAGAGCTTAAAGTACATATTCACTCAGAAAGAGTTAAACATGAGGCAGAGGAGATGGTTAGAGCTAATTAAAGATTATGATTGTGAGATTCACTATCACCCAGGGAAGGCCAACGTGGTGGCCGATGCACTTAGCCGAAAGGAGAAGCTTAGGATGATAACGTCAGTGGACGAATTGATCAAGGACCTTGAGAAACTGGAGATTGAAGTGAGGTTACCAGGAATTGGACAAGAGAGTCTAATGGAAATAAAAGTTCAACCACCGTTATTGGAAAAGATTAAGTTGTGCCAGGAAAAGAAGATGGAAGAAGAAAAGAATTCGATGGAGAAAATCTTGACTGGCGAAGAAATTAAGTGTGAGAAGGACGGGAATGGAATTATGAGGTACGCATCTAGGATATGGATTCCGAACGTTCAAGAGTTAAAAGATGAGACCTTGCAAGAGGCTCATAGTTCAAGGTACTCAATTCACCCTGGAGGCACTAAGATGTATAGGGATCTGAGAGAATACTATTGGTGGCCTAATATGAAAAAGGACGTGGCAGAGTGGGTAAGTAAATGCTTGACATGTCAAAGAGTGAAGGCCGAACACCAAAGGCCCAGTGGATTGTTGCAACCCTTAGAGATACCCGAGTGGAAGTGGGAGCAAATTGCGATGGACTTTGTGGTCGGATTACCAAGAACCAAGACGAATCATGATGCCATTTGGGTAATTATCGATAGGTTGACCAAGTCAGCACATTTTATTCCAATCAACGAGAGATATACTGTCGACAAGCTGGCGGATATTTACCTAAAGGAGATTGTGGTTAGACATGGGGTTCCTTTGAGCATTGTATCAGATAGAGACCCGAGATTCAACTCCAGGTTCTGGAGAAGTTTTCAGGATTGTGTGGGGACTAAGTTAAACATGAGTACTGCATACCATCCCCAAACAGACGGACAGAGTGAGAGAACCATCCAGACCATCGAGGACATGTTGAGGGTATGTGCCATTGATTTTAAGGGAAGTTGGGATGACCACTTGCCGTTGATCGAATTTTTCTACAACAACAGTTACCATGCGAGTATAGGCATGCCCCCATATGAAGCTTTATACGGACGAAGATGTCGGTCTCCCTTATGTTGGGAATAAGTTGGAGAGCGGAAGATTTTAGGGCCTGAACTGGTCCAACAGACAAGAGAAACTATCGAGCTCATAAGAGGACGGCTGGTAGCGGCCCAAGACAGACAGAAGAAGTATGCGGACCAGACCCGCAAGGACAAAGAATATGAGGTAGGAGAGTTTGTGATGTTGAAGGTATCGCCGTGGAAGGGATTGATGAGATTTGGTAAGAAGGGAAAACTAAGCCCGAGATTTATTGGACCTTTTGAGATCTTGAAACGAGTTGGGAAGTTAGCCTATGAATTGGCTTTACCCCCGAGCTTACAGCAAGTACATAACGTGTTCCATGTGTCCATGCTACGACCGTACCATACCGACTTCCGACATGTGATAGAACATGATCAAGTGGATCTGCAACCAGACTTGACATATGTAGAGCAACCCGTAGAAATCATGGATAGAAAAGAACAGGTGCTGAGGAACAAGGTTGTCAAACTAGTGAGAGTCTTGTGGAGGAATCAGAATGTCGAAGAATCAACATGGGAACTAGAGAGCGCAATGCGTGAAAAGCACCCCCAACTGTTTTCAACCTGATTCTGGGACGGAATCCTTTTAAGGAGGGGAGGCTGTAAGAACCCTAATTTTTGGTAATATTTCCTTTTTATTTAATATCTTTTGACATTATCATTATGGAACCTTTCTAGTCATCCCTGTTGATTTATAGAATTGATTGTCTAAGAAACTGCGTTGTTGCATTTATGATGTAAGATATACAGAGAGATTGTGAAGGCAAGAGTCTTACTGTTAGTAATATTTATAAAGCTTGGGATTTGAGAATGGTTAGAATATTAAAGGATTTTTTAAGAATTATGACGAGGAATTTTGGACATTCGAGGAATTTACACAATAAGTACTTAAGGAATTATAGGGGAAATCTCTACGCGACGAAATATTATTACGAGAGAATAATTAAGTTACGATACGAAGTAAGGATTAAATAACAAGCATTGGTGGGAGAATAATATTACAAGGAAAGGAATTACATGCAAGAGCCATGTAACTAGCTAGTTAGAAAAAAGGAACTAGAAAACATAAAAGCAAAAGTGAATAGTGACTGGCATGGTGGATGATGTACTTAGGGGACAATAGGGCATGGATGCAACCTAGGCTAGCTTGGCAACATGTGACTACTCTTTACTAACCACAATAATACATATCATACTAGCATTTCTTTTTACCATTCCAACAAAACAAAAGCAAAAACACTCCCCCCCCCTTGAAACACTCCCCTGATGTCCTACCTTATATTGTTGGAAAGATAATTGAATGTAGTTTCTGGATATGTAAGATTCATAGCTAGGTGATGTGTGGATTTTTAGTTATGGCCGAAGGAGTGAATTTTGTTTCTGGACTATGGACTGCATTAAGTGACCCCCTTGTGAACCTTGTTTAACCACCATAAAATATATTTGGGATCATGGAAAAATTTGAGAATGTAGGTAATGCAGTGGTGAAGACCACCCAAAAGGAATTGGATTAAAATATGAAATTTTGGATTTTATAAAAATGCTAGAGTGAAATTCGCGCAATGGAAAAAGGTCGATTAGTGGAACATTATTCTAGGGTTAGTGGTTATGGTTCGAACGTGGTAACTAAATTAAGTCGAGTAAGTGACGAGCGTAAACGAGTGATGTCATGGACCTATAGTGGGGCTAGGGAGTCATAAGACGAAGTCGTTAAGTTAATTTCGTACCCCCTTAAAACCCCGTAATTAGAAAGAAATTGTTAAGGTACTAACGAACGATTATTGTTTATGTATAGATCGTTCGAATCCGCACGCTCGACCACCCCAACCAAACCAAGGCAAGTATACTTTTCAAAACTTATCCATATACAAGGACTTTTACTGTTGTGTTTGTAGTTTTCAAATTATATCAAATGCTATGTTTATCGAAGTATTGATGCAATTGAGATTGAACAAGTACATGTATGCTTTTACCCCTTGGACTTAGATTGAAATGTTTTCTTCGGACAACGACTCTAGCAATAGAGGTCGTAGCGGTCCAAATATGCTATTGACCGGGGAGCGGTATATTATTGTATCATGATTAAATTGCGAAAACCCGAAGGGTCATTCGGGAAGTATCGTATACTTAAGTATTTATTATTTTTACATTATTATAAATACTCAAAAAATATCTATCTTGGATTAAAAGCTTATTTTAATTAAATAATTATTTTATTAATTGTTTATATTAAATCTCAAAATATCATTTATTAATTATTGTTCATTATTTTAAAGACAAAACTAATCCAAGATACCTTCATCGTTTTCAAACTCGAATTCTTTCGAACCCAAAACATTTTCGAAAACCCCCGGTCAGGTTTTGCTTCTTGTACACTTTTCAAGAATCATCGGTCGACTGATGTCGAACCTCAATTACTCTGTTTTCAATCAAAATCAAGTTTTAAAAGAAAAGAAAAAGGGACTCTGGCAGGTGTGGGAACCGTTGACGAACGATTCCCGGGATGTGTAAGCGGCCGTGAGCCAGGCGGTCCATCACTTATTATTCCGGCCCAGGTGTTGCCGAAGGATGATTACGGATGTAGTTTTCATCGAGGGTGATTACGGATGTAGTTTTCACCCGAGGGATAGTTACGGATGTAGTTTCTATCCTTCTACCGGTAGAGAAGACCCGCGGATTATTGGACTTGGATGTGGCGACTGATCATCGTCAATCCTTGTCAGATTTTGTGTTTTCTTTAAGTCCCATTCCTCCATTTTGGAAAAATACTTTGACACTGCTTCTTAAGCTTTTGTGCCAAGTTGCCGATAGTGTTCTATTTTGATGAGAAAGATGTTGATTTAATGCAGTATCTTGAACTGCAAGTTTATTTTGAAAACAAGGGCACATATTGTTGCACCTTCGAGATTTATCAACTATGACAAGTGATTTTATAACTGATTGATACAAACAAATATATCAACTGCCAATCATATGAGATGTATATTGCTTATCTTATATACATATTTCTTGCTGAGCTATAGTTGCTCACTCTTGCTTGTTTTCAAACTTTACAAACACAACAGCTAAGCGAAATAGCAAGACCCAGGCAGACTGCTCGAAAGCAGGTGACTAGGCCCGAGCCTCCACTTGAGATTCCACCGGTAGGCCCCATTAGCCAGATTGGTTGGCAGCTTTTGTTAGTACGTCTTATTTATCAGCATGACCTGTGCAAGGCAGTGTATCGTAACAAACTTTCAAGCCGCCAGCTTCGCTTCATATCGGAGTGTTGCCGGTAGCATAAATACTATTTAATTCGGTCTGTAATAACTCTGATAACTTTATTACTGTTTAATCAATGTGTGACGTTTCTGAGGCTCTAACCTGTGTGTGTGAGTGTGGTGTGAGTTTATTGTGGGGTCGATAGCTGTGTTATATATATTGTGTGCAAGAACAGGTATGTTATTAATGGAAAATGGACCGTGAGCGCCTAGATCTCCGACCCCGGATCTGGGGGCGTCACAATCCCTCTAGCTCTTTCTTTGTTAATATGAAAGTCTCTAGGGATTCTCATCTATTCTCGTATAAGATCTCAAGTAATTCTTCCAATCCGTCTTACTTTCTGGTACTATATCCAGTAGTCCGGCTACGAATCCAACATGAATCTTCAGTTCTCTTGCTAATAGCTCAGTTCGTTTTGCTCACTTTTCTAAGAACCATACCTTAATCATCACAATCTTTCTGGCTGCGGCCCTCATTCCTCAAGGGTAAGTTTCTTATCCTAACAGGATTTTCCTTATCTGCTGGAACCTCTTCCGGGTCTCCAGTAGGGTACTCCATCGAATTTACCCGCTGATCTTTAGCCTATAAAACATCTTCGCGCTGCTGCTCGTATGCCTCAAGGTATGTCGCCTTACGATATCGAGCTAAGTTACTATCATGATACTTAAGAGTTCCCATAAGGGTTTTATATGTCAGCACTACATTATGTAGTCCAACTATGAACTTGGCAAGAGTTCTTAGTATCTTAGTGAATTTATTCTTTTAACGTCGCCTCATCTCTGGGGATTATAACGTACGCTCTGATACCATTTCTGTAACACCCCCAGATCCGGGGTCCGGGATCTGGTCGTTACGGTCCCCATTTCTATCCACAATACTTGAACTTACATCAACATAAAATAAATTACATCTTTATGACCCAACACACCAATATAAAACACACCTGTTATAGTCCCAGAGATGAAATCAGAGTAACAATCAAATTTTATTAATCACATTATGAGTGTTAACACTAAAACACGCAAGCGTACGTGGTCACAAGTAATATAGATAGAAGTTAAGTTCGTTCCCACAGAGATCTGGTTAGGTTTCAATTCAGTTCATGCACCTATGCAACAATGTATGATTATTATTCACTGCTAAGACAAATAACAAGATTAAGTTTTTACTAACTATAATTAACTAGGATACAAATTAACAAACTACAAATTACTAACTAATGAGAATTAAAATTGAATTACTTATATGCAAGAAAACATGGAATCCTAACTTCATTAAATACTTCGCTTAGAACTGACGCCTTTAATCACCATATGCAATGGTTATGATATCTGATCGGATAACACGAAACAAGTACACGCTACCTTTCAGCATACGTATACCAAACTAAACATACATCCACAAAAGAGATAGAAGATGAATAGACACCAATTATGCTTAGACCCTATATGTCTATAGAATTTGAAAACATAATGGTTGAAGAACAAGTTATCCATAAAGATCACATAGGTCAATATAAGTATTTTCATCTCATACTACGAATCATATTGATAAACAATCATGAACCTATGCTAGCATGGCAAGTTCTAAATCTTAAGATCCACTTTCACTTCACAAGAGATTAACAATTTAGATGTTCATGACGCATCTATCAATTAAGCATAACCATACGAGGATATCAAATATACATCACACACAGATCTTTAAGGCATCAAGATACTAAGCTCCTTAAATAAATCCGTTAGAATCCCATGACAACGATTAGCTCATAATCGAACCGCTCGTCATCATGGGATCTAATGAAACCATGATAGAAGACAAGATATGAAAGAAAGAAATAATATTAATAAAACAAAGAGTTGAGAAAACAAATCTATGATACAAAAGATGAAGTAGATCTAGATCCGTTGCTTGTCACGAGCGTTGAATCTTTCTCCCCTTTTCTCCCTTGCAGATCTAAGCTATATTATGTACAAGATATCTAATTGTCTAAATTTCTAATTGTCTAATTGTCTAATTTACAAGGGGTTGGATGTGTTTATATAGGCACTCCAAGTCTTGCCCAGCAAGAAATTGCCTTCTATTACAATTAGAATTCGATTAAGGTACTAAAAACTGCCCAAAATACAATTAGAACTTGAAAGGGGCAAAACAATAAATTCTCTGCTCCCATCAGTCTGCTTATCACGCAGATTGCACCCACCACACGCAACTTACACGTGCGAATCCTGTCCTAAGTTGTAGAAAATCTTTCAGGCTTCGCGTGAGCTGTAAGATCGCTGAAAACGGACTTCTAGAACTCCAGATATGGCCGAAACAGTGTAGACTGCGCAACCTTCCCGGAAAATTCGAATTTTAATAAATTAATCCTCCAAACACAATAGAAGCATCAACCATAATCGATATTCTTGTAAATCTGCACAACTAAGCAAAACACATCAAACTATAACAAACTTGAGTCCAAGACAATCAATTTAAGCCGAATTGAAGCGATCCAAGTGGATATAAAATCCACTTATCACACCCCCAAACTTAAACCGATGCTTGTCCTCAAGCATAAACAATTACTACTAACTAACTAGTGCCACTTCCGTAGGTGATCACAGTTGCATTTGGCATATGCAAGAAGCCCTTTAAACCCCTAGGCAGCCCTAGTGGACGAGTAAGGTCTCGTGAGGGCCTATAGCGAATGTACCCACAAAATCCATTTAACCTAATGCAATGCAATGCATGAATGCAACTAATATGAAAATGCAATTAATCTAATACTAATATCCTACCATACCATCAAATCTTCTCATGCCATATCAACTTAAGAATCAAAGTAAATACACAATGTCTTGGTGTCGAAAGTGCTAGTATTCACATAGTCTACTCAATGAACATGCATAAGTTCTCACAAGTCCATGTCAAGTGTAAGAATAAGTTAGTAAACATGCTAAGCCTACAAGAGTACATCTTTGAGACAAAACTCGGGATCTCATACGCAAAAACAAGCAAACACTCACAATCCACTCACAAAAGAATATTCACTCAAGAACAAGGGTAAGTGTATCACTCAATTCCAACAAAATCATAAGCATGCTTGACATTTGGTATCAATCTAACTCTTAACACAACATACATCAATGACGATAATCAAAAGGTCTTTATTTGGATTGTAACGGGGCTAGGGACAAGGTATGTCAGATAAGCCAAAACAGGTGAAGTGTCAAAAGCTAGTAGGAACTTATAATAAATCATACACAACCACCTATTTTTCCTCCCATACTTTTCTCAACAAAAACACTCGACTAGTCGACTAAAGTAGGATCACAATAAACACAAACATGCTCTCATAATATAATTTTTTTTTTTCTCTTTTTTTTTTCTGTTTTTTTTTCTCTTTTTCTTTTTTTTTTCCGAGAGCTAAAACAACAATAATATAGACAATAACAATGATCCCATGATTTTATTACACATGCCGACTATCAAGTAAACAACCAAACCCAATTTCAATATTTCCCCAAAAGTATGACCAACAATAAACCCCGCCTTGCACACCTTATTACTCCCTTAAGCACTCTACTAGCCTTTGACAATGTAGGTTCAAAATAATGTAGGCCAATACAAGAAAAAGTTCTAGGCAAGTAATGTGGTATGTCACCGAAAAAAAAATAGGATTAAGCTCAACGGGTTAACTAATTGATCATGTAAACATGGTGTGGTAATATGAGAAAATATGCGGTTACTCCTAAATGCCTTTATCATTTTAATCGTTAAATAATGTCATGCGTTTCAAGAAAGACCTCAAACAACTGCTAGCAATGCAAACAATCCGTGGACACTCAAGCAAACGAATAAAATTGCAACAGATATGCAATAAGGCTCAAAAACTCACTTGGTGGAAAAACATACTCAATCCCAAACAAAAATCTCTCTAATGCACCTACTTGTATTCAAAGCATGCAAACTAAATCAACTTGCACATATTCATGTCCTTCTAATCACTTACAACATTCAATAAGTCTACTAGCTTCAACTTACTAGTGTATGTGTGTGTACAAGAACAAAGCATATCACTTCTAAATCAAAAGCGTCAACAACACAAAATTCCTATCAAGCATGGGTGCAAATGCAACTATTATGAACTCACATGATATAAAAACAGAATGTCCTATATGAAACAAACGTAGATAACACGAACATACATGCATAATTTACTACTACTAATATGCAAAGCATAAAATCCTACATGAACAAATAATACAACAACTACTACTAATCCCTCAAACCACCCCAAAACTTAAAATATTCAATGCCCTCATTGAATGGAAGTAAATACGAGGGAAAGTAGAAAACATACCAGTATACAACAATGCTTGGGTTGCCTCCCAAGAAGCGCTCGTTTAATGTCATTAGCTTGACGTTACTTCCAAGCCTCCATTAAGGATTATAATAGTTTTCCTGGTCCTCTCTTCGTGAGACTTCATCGTCATCACGACGGCACACTTTATGCCCCTTCTCCTCGCTTGGCCTATTCGTATAACAAATATGTCCTATTCCAATGCCTTCATCTGTTGACCCAAAATCTGTCAATTTGTAGAACAACACACACTCGCGGGCTTCGCTTGAATATAATGGAGGAGGGTAAATGTAAGTTGCTGAAGCCTTTGGTTCCTAAAAGAGAACTTCCTCCATTGGCTCTAATGCGCTACCTCCATCTTCACACTTTGGAACGTACATACCAATTCTTGAAATTTGCGTAGCTCATCAGTGTCCTCTTGGTACGCACATACCAATTCTTGAAATTTCTTTAGCTCATCAGTGTCTGTCCCGAATTGTGCCCTTTCCAAATCATCCACCTCACTAGCTTGATCAAATTCCTCACATGGCTTGTGAACGCTCACCTCACCTTGGAATTTGTCTTCTTCAATTAAGCATGCAGTACCTTGCTCCAAGTCACCGTTATTTTCTGGAACTGCCTCTAATATGCATTGTTGTTTCTCTTGTTCCAAGGCACTCAAAACTTGAGCAATTAGTGTCCCCATAGATTTGGTAGACTCCTCATAACTCTTTGCAAGCATCCTAATCTCCTCCATAGCATCAACCTCATCTGACTGAAAAGTAGGAGTAGGTTGCTGATGTTGAAACTCTTCACTTCCAAAGAAATATGACCTATCTAGAACATATTGCTGGTACTGTTGAGGATGGTATGGAAAATATGGTTGTTCCTCATAAGTGACATATGGATCAACTCTTTCATAGTAACAATATTGTGAGGGATCATGAATGCCAAAACACCGCTCACATTGATAAGGCATGGATGTCCTCGAATATGCCCACCAACTAAACAAGATAGTTAAGAAAAAAAAAATCTGAGTCAGTGAACTCTAACGACCACTATTGACAAGCACATAAACCAAAAATAAAACACCGATGATCCCCGGCAGCGGCGCCAAAAACTTGTTAACACTAAAACACGCAAGCGTACGTGGTCACAAGTAATATAGATAGAAGTCAAGTTCGTTCCCACAGAGATCTGGTTAGGTTTCAATTCAGTTCATGCACCTATGCAACAATGTATGATTATTATTCACTGCTAAGACAAATAACAAGATTAAGTTTTTACTAACTATAATTAACTAGGATACAAATTAACAAACTACAAATTACTAACTAATGAGAATTAAAATTGAATTACTTATATGCAAGAAAACATGGAATCCTAACTTCATTAAATACTTCGCTTAGAACTGACGCCTTTAATCACTATATGCAATGGTTATGATATCTGATCGGATAACACGAAACAAATACACGCTACCTGTCAGCATACGTATACCAAACTAAACATACATCCACAAAAGAGATAGAAGATGAATAGACACCAATTATGCTTAGACCCTATATGTCTATAGAATTTGAAAACATAACGGCTGAAGAACAAGTTATCCATAAAGATCACATAGGGCAATATAAGTATTTTCATCTCATACTACGAATCATATTGATAAGCAATCATGAACCTATGCTAGCATGGCAAGTTCTAAATCTCAAGATCCACTTTCACTTCACAAGAGATTAACAATTTAGATGTTCATGATGCATCTAGCAATTAAGCATAACCATACGAGGATATCAAATATACATCACACACAAATCTTTAAGGCATCAAGATACTAAGCTCCATAAATAAATCCCTTAGAATCCCATGACAACGATTAGCTCATAATCGAACCGCTCGTCATCATGGGATCTAATGAAACCATGATAGAAGACCAGATATGAAAGAAAGTAATAATATTAATAAAACAAAGAGTTAAGAAAACAAATCTATGATACAAAAGATGAAGTAGATCTAGATTCGTTGCTTGTCACGAGCGTTGAATCTTTCTCCTCTTTTCTCCCTTGCAGATCTAAGCTATATTATGTACAAGATATCTAATTGTCTAAATTTCTAATTGTCTAATTTAAAAGGGGCTGGATGTGTTTATATAGGCACTCCAAGTCTTGCCCAGCAAGAAATTGCCTTCTATTACAATTAGAATTCGATTAAGGTACTAAAAACTGCCCAAAATACAATTAGAACTTGAAAAGGGCAAAACAGTAAATTCTCTGCTCCCATCAGTCTGCTTATCACGCAGATTGCGCCCACCACACGCAACTTGCGCGTGTGAATCCTGTCCTAAGTTGTAAAAAATCTTCCAGGCTTCGCATGAGCTGTAAGATCGCTGAAAACAGACTTCTAGAACTCCAGATATGGCCAAAACAGTGTAGAATTGCGCAACCTTCCCAGAAAATCCGAATTTTAATAAATTAATCCTCCAAACACGATAGAAGCATCAACCATAATCGATATTCTTGTAACTCTGCACAACTAAGCAAAACACATCAAACTATAACAAACAATAATAATAAAGCAAGGGTGAGCAATAGCCCACCAAGAATAATGTATAACTGAACGATAATATATAACAGTTCAAAAGTATCTTTCAAACCATATGCCATGCATTTACGGAAATGATGTCAGTATCACATAAACGATGAAGTTACAAGGTAACTCAAAATGTATATATAGGTGGAAATATCTGCTGTGTCAAAGATAAGCAAGATCTTATCATTTATCATAAAAGAGGAACTTGCAGGAAAAATATTGCAATTCCAATTATGAATACTTTTCCAATACTGCCAACAATGATAATGTTGCGGAAAATAAAAGAATTTGAATGATGAACTAATGCTGGAGTATTCACCGCGCCCACTGTTCCAATCCTTACGATGATCAGTCGCAGATTGTATAGCTCAATTTAGATGTACTACCGGTAGAAGGAAGAACTGACGGATTTACTTGTCTACCGCCCTGTTAGATCTCCCCGGCCAACTGTTGGGCCAATGGGATGGACCGGCGCTACTCGGCCTCTTACACGACTCCAAGTTTGAAAAGAAGTTCACGACTCTGAACGTAAAGTTCATCCCCCTTTCCCCAAGTATGATACTTGTTGATAAGACTCCACAAAGTAGTCGTATCTAGTTGGAAAGGAAAATTCAACATCATATCTCCCAAGCTGCTGCTTGTTAGAGGATACCATCTTGTTCCAATAATCTCACCCCTCGAATAATGAGAAGGTTACTCAAAGTTTCAATTGATAAACAACAACCAAGTTACGAGTGAAAAGAATAGTTTTACAAGATTTATGACCGGGAAGTCAACAAGATAAATAACATTGCTCAAGTAGGTTCCCCTATAATATGGAAGTTTGAGCGAGCATTTAAATCCTTTTAAGATAGATTTAAATGAAAAATAAAGAGTTGGGAACCTTTCCTTGATAAAATAGTCGTAAAAAGACTCCGAAATATTTTACATAATATCTGGAGGTGAAAGATAATCTCCGAATAATATAAATCATTTTAAAAAGAATTTAAAAGTGTTAAATAAATATTCCAAGAATATTTATTAACTCAATAATAGTTACGGAATATCATTAAATCATAATATTGCTCATAAGTAATCCTCGAATGAATATATAGAATTATTTAGTAAATAAATCCCTCCTTAAATGAATATTCAAAATAATATTCATTAAATAATTAAACTCCAATAATTATTTAAAATAATATTCAATAAATAAGTCAAACCTTAAATGAATATTTGAAAATAATATTCATTTAATAAATAATCTTCTAAATGAATATCCAAATAATATTCATTTAGTAATCAAAATTTTTAAAGGAATATTCGAAATAATATCCCTTAAGTAAATAGAACTTCCAATGAATATTTTAAAATAATATTCATCAAGTACATAAAACCTTAATTGAATATTTGAAAGTAATATTCATTTAATAAATAATCTTCCAATGAATATCAAAATAATATTCATTAAATAATCAACTCGAAGTGAATATTCGAAACTAACATTCATTTAATATCTCTCGACTGAATTAATACTCGAATAACATTCCTCGAAAGATTTCCAAGTATTTGATACTTTATGGAAATATAAATAATGTTTTAATAATAACATTCCTCAAAATAAATAATAATCTGCCGTTGGAATCCCTCCGGGTTTCCACGACTATTTATATATCTCAAAATACCGACTCCCGGTCTATATTTAAGAATGAATATCATATGCCCTTCGCTAAGGGTCTTATCAAAACAATCCGGCTTACAACTGATAATTCGTATCTAGTCTATAAGCCAATATCAATTCAGGGAATAGGTATCATAATATAATTTGACAATAGGCATGCATGCTATGACATATGTATCAGAAACAACAGATATACATATGATCAAAACAACAGTTCCAAGGTATTGGAAACTTGCCTGGTAATCGGGTGTGGGTAGAGATAGCGTGTCCTTGGTCTGCTCGATGTTCTATAACAATCAGAACATTCGAGATTAACCACTTAACACCTTATAAAAGTCTAAGTATAAACTTCACTTAAGTCGAAACACGTTTTCGAATTATCTCGTTATACACCTTTTAGTGTACTCTTTTTATCACCGATACGATCCGACATTTGTTCGTTATTAAGACATGTCATCATACCCACACTTGGTATATACTTAAGCCATGTAAGTGATAAAGTAGGTCTTTTACGTACCAAGATTATACCTCGGGTTTTATCGTCCGTTTTCTAAGTGTTTTACCAAAGTTATAACCAAACGGGTTTTTAAGGGTTCGTTCGCGTTTAACCTTGATTCGAACATTTTTATAAAATAGGAAAACGATCCGTTTGACATGTGGTTTTCTCTCATACCTTCCTTATGACCTCTAGTATTTATTTACCAAGATTTGCCACTGAGTAACAAGCTTTACGGGGGTTCAATTAAAGTTACGAACTTTTACTTACGGTTTCGAACAAATTTTACTATATTGGCCATAACTCCTAAACCGTAAGTCCGTTTCATACGTTCTTTATATCAAAACGAAGCTTGGAACATTATCTATCTTATCATGGCAAAATACAACCCTGGACAGTGAGTTCAAGCTATTGTGATGCACGGTTTTTAAAGATTATCAAAAATTCGGCATTACAACGGCTTATGAGTCGAATATTTACCAATTCCAAACCTTCCCATAATCATTGTATCCACTCCAAACAACAAATATACATGATTTATAACCATGAACTGAGGCCAAGCAATGCCTTTCCGTTCATCTAACTATCTTTAACATTTATCGAAACCCCATTCATAATCATGCTTATAATCATGCTTATAACCTACTAACAACATAACTAACTTAGATCACTCAAGAACATACATAAAACTCAAAGTAGATCTAGGGTTTCAAGGGAATTATACCTTCTTGAGAATTTGTACTAGCCTCACAAAGCCTTGTATGGTCCTTAGGAGTGCTTAAGCTTGCTAGATCAAACAAAAGATTCAAGGAAAACAAAGTTAATACATGAAGAACACTATTCATCATCATCTTTCTTGATTTTTTTTGAAAATGGAAACCGTGGAATTTGGACTTGAAATTTCTAGGATATTAGTTTTGTGAAATATAGGACTCACCATAAAAATTACAAGATCAAATGATGGTTGGAAGTGGGATTTCCCCCTTGGAATTAATGCTAAAGTCGAATGGAAGAACAAGGAGAGAGAGAAGTGTTTTGCTTGGTTGCTTCTTGAATAATAATGCATAAAGTAATGTTTTAGGATAATATATCATCCAAGGTTGCTTTATTAAAGGTGTGATGTCATGGATGATGCCTTTGGATGGACAAATGTTGTTGTTTAAGTGGTAAGATGAGAAAGAGATGCTAAGTACTTGGTTGCTTTCTAATCTTGCTAGTTACTCTTGTAAATACTTAGTTACTTGATCTCATCCACTTGAGCATGCTTGCCCCTTGGTTCTCTTCTTGTATCTTTGTCCGGTTATTGCTTAATTCATTGATCGTTCGGAGGAATAACTCATAGATTTCTAATTAGGGTTTACCAGAAATCTTTTTAATATTAATACTATCATTCTCCATATTTCTTACTAACTTTCGAATTCAAATTCCTTAAATCCTTTCGTAAAATCCTTAAGTCTATCAGTGTCCAGGGAACTCTCAGAGAAAATAAAAGTGCGGTTTTTCAGAATCCGACAGCTTTTACATACACTTATTTTCCCCCTGGATCACTAATACGAACTCGGAAATCCGTTCCGAATACTTCTATATACTGTCGTCTCATAATATTCTTACTTCCACCAAAAACACTATTCATTCTTTATTCTTTCTTTATTCCCTATATTTATGATAATGTCCCTGCTCTCTCTCGGGCGTTCTTTAACCCTTTTTATGGAACCACTGGACTAATCGTTATCGATCTGGATGACATGAGAATATTCTCCTGCTTGGAATTGCCATATCTTATTCCCCTAGGAGATAGATTATTCTTACCTAAGTTGTCAACCCTTAGCATTCTTCATGACATATAAGTATTTGAATCCATATCTATTCCATTCATTCACTAGAGCTGGTGACCTTGTTGTCGAAATCATTGTTCCTCATTTTATCAATACTTAATAAAAAGTTTTAATTCTACCGAAAATTTGGGTTCTTACAGACTCAAAATGTCAAATGTCTATATCCGAGGTTTCTACAGCTAATATTAAATGATTTTTTGAATGATGAAGACAGGGTACGCTTTGAAAATGGCAAAAGGTGGAATGTTCTTACATGAAGACGAATGTAATTAATTACATAAGCAAAAAGAACTATACGAATGTGCCTACAGTCCTAACTGAATATCTAAAGACTGTCCCACTTCCGTTGTTACCAAGACCAGTGAGAGCAGGTATACGACAAGGTAATATTTTAATCCCTGCTATTCCAACCTCTGTATTCCCTGTTGTGTCACAGGAAATACAGTTTCTACAGCCCCTAGTGGCCATCTTACCCAACCAAGAGCAGATCCCACCGACTCTAACATAGGTCGAAGAGCCCATTCTACAAATGCAAACACAAACACAACAAACTCCTACTCCTCAATTGTCACTTAAACGACCATCCATCAACACTTTTGAGGGAGATAGTGCCTCAGCAGCACCACATAAGGAGTTAGTTACATCAGCCGCTCTACCTCGTTCTAAACGGAGTAAACCCAATGAACCTGAGGTAACGACAACTGTTAGTGAAACAATTCTTCCTTATCCAATGAGTGAAAATGTAAATGAGGTTGAATTGACGGGAGCAACTATAAGAGTGGTTGATGATCTTTCTAAAGATCAAATGCCTTCACAGGCATCCGAGGTGGAATTACCTACCTCAATAACTGCTGGTGAATCTTCCATTTTACGGAAAGATCCATCGGTAGGTGGTTCTTTTATAAACCAAGTGTCTTCACAGATATACGAGGGAAACTTGGGTTTTGTTCCATTTAATCGATTCAAGTTTAACCTCCCAGAGGGAAAATCTCTGGATCTCTTTCGAGATTTACCACTCTTTACCAGTGGTCGGTAACTCACTTCACGCGAGGACGGAAGCTCACGAACTTTCATTGCACCATCTGTGACCTCTGAAAAAGGGGCTAGGATGATTTCATTTGCAGGTACACATCTCGGTGGAAGCTCTGGAAGAGAGTTGAGGGAAACACAAACAGAACATGTAAGTGTAACCCAAACCACTAAACCGAGTGAATATAGAGTGTTGAGTGAAACACCTGCAGAACATATGAGTGAGCAACCTACTCAACCACATGCACCTGTAACTAGAAAGGAATACAACAGACTTCTTATACGGGTCCAAACAATGGAGAAAGAGTTGTCAAATATCCGTAAGTCCATTGCAAAAATCAAAAATTTGCAACTTATTCAACATGATGTATTCCAGTTTCCATTGAATACCATGGCAACCCAGTTTAATGATGCAATCAACTCCTTGGTAAAGTCATCTTCGTCTAATTTACCAACTCCACATCCTACTACTCTGGAGGATAACCCTGTTAACTCGAATAACTTGTAGAAGGGGGGTTGAATACAAGTTTTATAATCGTGTCTGATTTTTGCTTGATTAGATGAACAAGAACAAACGAATGAATCAAAGTTTGTTCGTATTAAAATAAATCAAATACAAACTCTACCAAAGGTGTACAATACCTATAGCAGCTGCTGACAATACAAATCTCTCTCTCTTTGTTTGTTTCGAACTCTCGAATACAAACCTTAACAGAGCTTCACACGATATGCACACTAAAATTCACAATTCCGCTCTTTTTACAATGATATATAGAGAGTATTTATAATGCTACCTATCAACTAATAACAGAATTATAATCTATCTATGACAATGTTCTGCCGTCCAGTTGATAGTTTCCATCAATAGAGAATTTGTTTCCTTCACGATATCTTCTTGCTTGTTTTTCAAAACAACGATCCTATTTTATAGCACTTGCCAGTTTCTGTAGCATCTATAATGACATCATCAGTAACACGACTGATATCAGGATTTCCCATTGCATCAGGATCTGATCATCCCATCAGTATTTGATCAGGATCTGACTTGCTGTATCAGGATCTGCTCTTAGTTCCTGAAATGTAGTCTCTGACACACTGTTCCTGACAAACCTCCATAGATTACTGTCTAACACATATATCCTATACAAAGTGCTAAATCCTTTATAAGATCAGGATATACAAGAAGTATTAGCAAAATTCTATTCATAACATCACAACTTATGAATTATTCCTAACAAACCAAATATAATATCATCAACATAAACTTGAACTAAAAGCAAATCACCTTTTATCTTTCTAAAGAATAGAGTTTTGTCAATTGTACCTCTTGTGAAGCCATTTTCAAGAAGAAATTTAGACAAAGTCTCATACCATGCTCTTGGTGCCTGCTTTAGTCCATAGAGTGCCTTGTCAAGTTTGTAGACATGATTTGGAAACTTTGGATCAACAAAACCAGGTGGTTGCTCCACATACACTACCTCATCAAGTTTGCCATTTAGAAAAGCACTTTTTACATCCATCTGGTATACCTTGAATTTTGAATGAGCTGCAAATGCAAGAAACATTCTGATTGCCTCCAATCTTGCTACAGGTACAAATGTTTCATCATAGTCAATTCCTTCTTCCTGAGAATAACCCTTGGCCACCAGTCTTGCTTTGTTTCTTACAATCATACCAGATTCATCTAGCTTGTCTCTGAAAACCCATTTAGCACTAATAATAGATCTATTTTTAGGTCTTAGTACCAGTTTCCAAACTTTGTTCCTCTCAAACTCATTCAATTCTTCCTGCATTGCTACTACCCAATCAGGATCCTGTAAGGCTTCTTTAACCTTCTTAGGTTCATTCTTTGAGAGAAAACAACTGTACAAGCATTCATTTTGAATTGATCTTCTAGTTCGAACACCACTATTTGGATCACCAATAATCAAATCTTCAGTATGATCCTTTGTCCATTTTCTAACAGGTGGTAGATTGCTCCTGCTAGACTCTCCCCCTAAGTTAGTGGTATCTCTTGTAGAAAAGTGTTCATTTCATTCAAAAGCTCCCCCTTGATCAGTAGAATCAGTGGATTCAATACTGCTGCTAGTTTCTGATCTTCCTTCATTAGACTCTGAAGGATCAGTTCCTGATGAAGTAGACTCTGAACGACTAGTCTGATCCTAACCAGTACTGCATTCTCCTTGATTGAATTGCTCCCCCTCAATAGTAGCATTCCTTTGAGAAGCAATAGATATTTCCTCTAGAGAGCCTTCATCATCGCTGGAGAGAATCTAAGAATACTTAAGATTTTCAAATTCTAGATTGTCATGGCTTTCATCAGTTTGCAAAATTCCAAACTTCTTATCATCAAATGCAACATGAATTGATTCCATAACAATGTGAGTTCTAAGATTGTATACTTTGAAGGCCTTTGATGCTGAATATCCTAGAAAGATTGCTTCATCCGATTTTGCTTCAATTTCCCAAGTTGTTCTGGATGAACTTTCAGGACATAGCATTTGCATCCAAAGATGTGAAAGTATTTCACACTTGGTTTCTTTCCTTTGATCATCTCATAGGGTGTCTTACCATGAGCATTTACCAAGGTACAGTTTTGAGTGAAACATGCAGTGTTGATAGCTTCTGCCCAGAAATAGGTTGGAAGCTTTGCATCTGCAAGCATGGTTCTTGCTGCCTCTATGAGAGTTCTGTTCTTTCTTTCTACTACACCATTCTGTTGAGGTGTTCCAGGTGCAGAAAACTGTTGAGTAATTCCATTGTCTGCACAATACTCCTCTATTGTAGAATTCTTAAATTCTGTACCATTGTCACTTCTGAGCACTTTGACCTTGTACTCAGAGCTGTTTTGAATATTCTTGAAAAGTTCAATGATTTGCTGAGGAGCTTCATCCTTGTTGTGTAGAAAGAATACCCATGTGAACCTTGTGTAATCATCCACTATAACTAGAGCATATATTTTCTTGTTGATAGACATAATGTTTACTGGACCAAATAAATCAAGATGCAGCATGTGAAATGGTTCAGTAATTGAGTTTTCTATCTTGCTCTTGAAAGTGGTTCTTCTTTGTTTTCCAAGCTGATAAGCATCACAAAGTCCATCTTGCCTGAGGTAGGCCTCTCACCAGATGGTGCTTAACAAGTTGATTAAGCTTCTTGAAGTTGAGATGTGAGAGCTTCTTGTGCCAGTTCCAGCTTTCATCATTTGATGCCTTGCTGTAAAGACATATTACAGTTCCTTTAGATGTGTCACTCAAGCTGGCTTCATATATGTTACCATGTCTCTGACCAGTCAAAACAATGTCTCCATTCTTCATATTCAAGATTTTGCATCCTTTACTGTCAAAGATTGACTGGTAACCCTTATCACCCAGTTAACTTATGCTTAAAAGTGTGTGTTTCAAGCCTTCAACCAGTGCTACGTTTTCTATGATGACATTCCCCAAAATATTTGTGTCATATCCCAGAGTTTCTCCTTTGTTGCCATCTCCAAAGGATATTACTGGGCCAGCTTTCCTCTTAAACTTTGTAAGCGGGGACTTCTTTCCAGTCATATGTCCAGAGCATCCACTGTCCAAGATAATTGAATGCTTCTTTCCAGTGCCCTGCAAACAAAAAGTAGCTAGTTAGAATTTTTTTAGGACCCAACTTTGATTGGATCCTTTCTTACTAACTTTTGAACCAATAGGCTTTGAAGATTTGGCTTTTGATTTACCTGTTACAGAGTCAACCTTAGACTTAGATTTCACAAACTGTTTGTGACTAGGAGTTTCAAATTTCAAAGAATAATAGTCATAATACAGTTCATGATATTCCTTACACATATAAATGGAATGAAGTAAACTACCACAATGATAACAGGGTTCTTGTGGTTGGTATTGAATTCTCTGAGTCTTGGGGAATCTGGACTCAGTTTTCCAAGAAGGTTTTTGATTGCAGTCTAGGGCCAAATGATTATGATTTCCACATTTATAGCATTTCTTCCTAGGTGCATCAGGTACATTCTTGTAATTATTCTCTTTGTTAATACCTTCTTTTCCATTCCTATTTCTTCTGATCTTGCTAGACTCTGAAATACTTTCTAGTCTCTGTTTCAACTGAGACTTAGACAGAAAACCTATGTTGACATTCTTAGGTTTTTCTAACACTCTGTCATCTAAATTGCTATTGTTAATTCTTTTGTGCACAACTGGGGTACCTTTAGAATCAACAAATTTAACATGTTTAGGTTCAGAAACTATCTTCTTACCTTCAGACTTAGATGTGCTAGCTTCAATTTTATTATCATCATTGACAATAGCTACAGTATCTTCTTGCCTAGCCTTATCAAAACCTAAACCATTAACTTTACCAAGAATTTGATTTTCAATGATTTCTTTAGTCTTTTTACCAGAATTGTTAATGGTTTTAATCACATCTCTCTCTTCCTCTAGTTCTTTTCTGACATAGTCATAAGCCTCAAGGATAACACCATAATCATGCTTAGCTTTATCAGAACTTAACCGATATTCTTCCATTTGAATTAACTCAGATTCAAGAAAATTACTTCTACTAACTAATTCATCATTCTTAGCCTTAAGTTCATCTTTTTCACTAGCAAGCTTTATCAAGCTTGATAATTGTACTCTTGCCTTTGTCACTCTTCTTCTCCTCTTTCTTCTGAAAAGATCCTTTGCCAAATCTTCTCCTGTTGAATCTTCCTTTTTTGAAAGCTTTAGTAAACATAGCAAAGAGTTCTTGCATCTCTGATTCAGAATCATTATCTTCAGAGTCTATATCTGTAGTCTCTGACTCAGAACTTTCTTTGCTCTTCTTCTTCCTCAAGTCTCTTTCAGTAGATTCAGACTTTTCTTCTGGAAGTTTCTTTGATTCAGATTAAGCAGTGAGTGTAACAGTTTTCATCTTTCCTTCACTCCTGCTCTTTTTCTGCTGCCTGTCAAGTTCATAAGCTCTCAATTTTCCATAAACTGCTTCTAATGATATTTCATCCAGATCATTAGCTTCCTCAATTGCAGATATCTTCTCATTGTAGAAATCAGGAAGAGCTTTCATGAACTTAGTATTCATATCCTCCAAGTCATAATATTTACCATGCATGGCCATCTCATTGATGAGTTTAATAAATCTATCAAAGGTGTCAGTAAGTGACTCACCAGACTTGGATTCAAAGTACTCATACTGTTGTATGAGAAATGTCCTCATATTCTTCCTGACAAGTTTTGTTCCTTCACAGTGAACCTTTAGATTGTCCCATATCTCCTTAGCAGTCTTACAAGAAAGAACATAGTTAGTGAGAACAGAATCAAGACTGTTGAATAGTATGTTTCTCACTTTAGCATCATTAAGAACGTTCTCCTTTTCCTTATCTGTCCATTCAGATTTAGGCTTCTCTACTTATGTTCTGGAACAACTTTTCCTTCAACAGTTGCTTGAGGAACAAGCCTTGTTGGAACAAAAGGCCCATCTCTGATTCTGTCAAGATAATCAGGATCTGTTGCTTCCAGGTGATGCAACATCTTCACTTCCCATAGAGTATATTCATTTCTCTTGAGCATAGGGATTTAGTATTACCATCCTTGTAACCAGACATGATTGCAGATCTTTATGATTATTCGAAATCAACCTGCTCTGATACCAATTGTTAACTCGAATAACTTATAGAAGGGGGGGTTGAATACAAATTATATAATCGTGCCTGATTTTTGCTTGATTAGATGAACAAGAACAAATGAATGAATCAAACTTTGTTCGTATTAAAATAAATCAAATACAAACTCTACCAAAGGTGTACAATACCTTTAGCAGCTGCTGACAATACAAATCTCTCTCTCTCTCTCTCTCTGTTTGTTTCGAACTCTCGAATACAAACCTTAACAGAGCTTCACACGATATGCACTCTAAAATTCACAATTCCGCTCTTTTTACAATGATATATAAAGAGTATTTATAATGCTACCTATCAATTAATAACAGAATTATAATCTATCTATGACAATGTTCTGCTGTCCAGTTGATATTTTCCATCAATAGAGAATTCGTTTCCTTCACGATATCTTCTTGCTTGTTTTTCAAAACAACGATCCTGTTTTATAGCACTTGCCAATTTCTGTAGCATCCATAATGACATCATCAGTAACACAACTGATATCAGGATTTCCTATTGCATCTGGATCTGATCATCCCATCAGTATTTGATCAGGATCTGACTTGCTGTATCAGGATCTGCTCTTAGTTCCTGAAATGTAGTCTTTGACACACTGTTCCTGACAAACCTCCACAGATTACTGTCTAACACATATATCCTATACAAAGTGCTAAATCCTTTATAAGATCAGGATATACAAGAAGTATTAGCAAAATTCTATTCTCAACATCACAACTTATGAATTTTTCCTAACAAACCCAACTGAGGGGGAGAAGTTGGATGATCAAGAAAAATCTACTAGGCGTAAGGGTAAAGAAAAGGTTGTTGACACGGAATTAACTTTATTTTGGGAAAGGAAAAGCTAATGGGAGTATTAGTGCTATGTGGAAAGAAAGCAAGGCAAACTTGAAAATATGTTCAGTCTAGAGGAACAATTTGTCTTGTACTTGTTCAAATTTTAGAAATCTGGAAAATGTATATATGATCCAGAATGCGCTTTAATATTATTTATCTTTGTATTTATTTTTGTTTTTTGTATCAGTTGAGTTATCCTCTAGGAATTTGCTTGTCAAACCCTAACAATCAAATAGGCGGAGATTGTAAAGCATAATGTAATGTAATATGTAATAGAGGACATATATAACTCAACTAGGATAAAAGATAAATAATATTAACTCTATACAGGGATCATGAAATTTGAAGAACAGGCACCAACAAGGATCAAGTCGCTGAAAGAAGTTCATTAACATGATCAAGCCTCAGTGACAGAATAAGATGTATAGATGATTCAGTTGAAGGGCCAAAAGATTCCATGTATTTATATATAATTTGAAGATACTGCTGCAGGCTAATCAATTGGAATGTAACGAAGGTGTGAAGATCAAGGTCAGTGCTAGTCACTTGTGAACCAGACCAGCGCACTAAGTGTCAGCACATACGAGAAGGATCAACACATTAATTTACAGAAAGAATTGCCAAAGCCTACTGACGATCAAGGACAGACATAATATTTCAAGAGATGAATTAAAACAGCAGAATAAAACAGAAGAAAGAAGCCTATGAGATACAAAAATGAAATTACTATGCGCAGTTACTATGCATGGTTACTATTTGGGGTTGGTGTAATAGTGCCTGGTTACTATTTGGGGTTGGTGAAATAGTGTCCGATTACTATTTGGGGGTTGTTGGAATAGTGCTCGGTTACTATTTGGGGGTTGTTGGAATAGTGTCAAATAGTGACTTTCTATAATCTATAAATAGGCCTGTTGTATTTCATTTCAAAACACACCTCAACACACAACTCTCTCTTTTCTCTCTTATATCTTCTCTGTGTAAGCTTCTAGACAGTCCATCTAGTAGGAAAGCCGGCTTAGCCCGCTTTCAGGAAGTGTCAGGTAGAAGGTCCTCGTGCCTAAACTATCCTTAGGAGTGTAAGCTGCTAGACAGTCCATCTAGTAGGAAAGCCGGCTAAACCCGCTTTCAGGAAGTGTCAGGTAGAAGGTCCTCGTGCCTAAACTATCCTTAGGAGTGTTCAGGTTTTGAAGCTAATCCATTGGATTAGAAGTTGTATCATGTAACGCCCCCAAATCTGAGGTCAGAGATTCAGGTCGTCACGTCAACATCCAACCATATCATACCTGTATTAACTTTACAACTCAACAATACATCCATTCAGACCTCAATCTTACACACAAGCAAGTTAGAGTCTCAGAAACGATAATCAAAAGTGCCGCTAAATATTACAATTCATTTGTACAAATCAGAGTCTTACGCAATTCCACTTATACAACTCTACTTAAAGACAAGTCTTACTATTACAGTTGAAAACCTATCAGACTTACTCCGTAGTATTTATCAGAAACTAAATCATCTCCGGGGTAAATCTTTTACTCCTCTTCTGCTGTTGCGGAGTTAACCGACCAAATTCTTCTCTTTCTGAAAAGTTTTTATAAAGCAAGAATGAGCTACATATTGCTCAGCAAGTCCACCATTTTGAAGAATAATAATGGGGTTTATTTCGAAAACATTCCCAACTATATGGGTATATATCTCAGGTTTCAAAACATAATTGGACAATGTATATGTCTGAGTTTGAATAAAACATCTATACTCACTAAGGAGCTTTAAGAATAACATATAAACCCTTTATAAGGTTCCCATTTCAATATATCTCAAGTTTGAAAATATATACATATGAGTATATCATTTTCGGCAAAACACTCTACGATTAACATACTGTACAAGGAATACATCATTGCAAGCCTCTTTCCTTCCATTAGCTTAGAAGGTTTCTCATACAAAAACATTTCATTCTTTGAAACAATTGCAAGAGTGCACTAACACGTGCCAATCTTTATAGAAAAATCTTACAGTTCTAGATACTGCACGATGTCAATATTTTCTCATCAAAACCACACTATCAGCAACTTGGCACTTAGGCCCAAGAAGTAGTGTTTGAGTATTTTTCCAAAGTGGAGGATGGGACTTAAAGAAAACACAAAACCTGACAAGGATTGACGATGATCAATCGCCACATCCAAGTCCAATAATCCGCGGGTCTTCTCTACCGGTAGAAGGATAGAAACTACATCCGTAACTATCCCTCGGGTGAAAACTACATCCGTAATCACCCTCGATGAAAACTACATCCGTAATCATCCTTCGGCAACACCTGGGCCGGAATAATAAGTGATGGACCGCCTGGCTCACGGCCGCTTACACATCCCGGGAATCGTTCGTCAACGGTTCCCACACCTGCCAGAGTCCCTTTTTCTTTTTCTTTTAAAACTTGATTTTGATTGAAAACAGAGTAGTTGAGGTCCGACATCAGTCGACCGATGATTCTTGAAATCATACAAGAAGCAGAATCTGATCGGGCGTTTTCAAAAATGTTTTGAGTTCGAGTTTGAAAGTATTAAAAAGTATCTTGGATTAACTTTGTCTTTAAATAATGAACAATGATTAATAAATAATATTTTAAGATTTAATATTAATAATTAATAAAATAATTATTCGATAAAATAAACTTTTAATCCAAGATAGGGTTTCGAGTATTTACGAAGATATAACAATAGTTACTTGAGTATACGATACTACCCGAATGACCCTTCGGGTTTTCGCAAACTAGATACGATATAATAATATACCGCTCCCCGGTCAATAGTATATACGGACCGCTACGACCTCTATTGCTAGAGTCGTTGTCCGAAGAAAACATTTCAATCTAAGTTCAAGGGGTTAAAGCATACATGTACTTGTTCAATCTCAATTGCATCAATACTTCGATAAACATAGCATTTGATATAATTTGAAAACTACAAACACAACAGTAAAAGTTCTTGTATATGGATAAGTTTTGAAAAGTAAACTTGCCTTGGTTTGGTTGGGGTGGTCGAGCGTACGGATTCGAACGATCTATACAAAAGCAATAATCGTTCGTTAGTACCTTAACAATATCTCTTTAATTATGGGGTTTAGGGGGGTACGAGATTAACTTAACGACTTCGTCTTATGACTCTTTAGCCCCACTATAGGTTCATGTCATCACTCGATTATGCTCGTCACTTACTCGACTTAATTTAATTACCACTTTCGAATCATAACCACTAACCCTAGAATCATGCTCCACTAATCGACTTTTTCCATTGCGCGAATTTTACTCTCTAGCATTTTTATAAAATCCAAAAATTCATATTTTAATCCAATTTCTTTTGTGTGGTCTTCACCACTGCATTCCCTACTTTCTCAAATTTTTTCATGATCCCACATATATTTTTAGGGGTTTAAACAAGGTTCACAAGGGGGTCACTTAGTGCAGTCCATAATCCAGAAACAAAATTCACTCCTCCGGCCATAACTTAAAATATATACATCACCTAGCCATGAACCTTACATTTACAGAAACTACATTCAATTATCTTTCCAACAATATATGGTAGGACATCAGGGGACATCATTTGGGGGTTCAAAATCGTGCTACAATACAGGTCAAAGTTCCTGGACAAAACTCAGCAAGCTCAAACTACTTAGATCAACCATTTTTTATACTTCCATAACATAATCAACACTTAATACACTTAGATCATGGTTCATAACACTCATGGAGATATATATATTAACCATAGTCATAAAAGTCACAATTCAACATCAAAACTCAAGATCCATGCTATCCAATACATATACAACCAAGATTAGTTCTCAAACACATGGATCTACTACCATACTTTATAAACAATACATAACCAAGAGGGTTTGAGATTTTTATACCTTCATGAGCACCTAGAGGCCTTGGATAAGCTTTACACAACTCAAAAACACCTTAGATGGTCTCCTACAACACTTACAATGCAAGATCTAAAGGAAAAACAAACTTGGTAACTATTCACCAAAGCTTGAACAATTTGTAACTTGAAATTGGGTGGATAAAATGGAGTGAAATTGCTAACATACCTTGTCTAGATGATGTAGATGACCTAGGAATTATGGTGAGATTTATGAGTGATGGAAGGGGAGGAGAAGAAATTTTCTTCTCCACTTGAAGCTTTGGCCGAGAGCAACTACAAGGGGGGGGGGGGTTTGTGTTTTGTGTTTGGTGTGTTATGTTGGTGAATAATTGGTGTTAATTAGGTTGGGTGATACATATCACATGTAAGTATAGGTAATGTACTAGCAAGGTATGGCCTCATGTACTATGTGTTCCCCCTTTTGAAAAAGCAACCAACTAGATACTATTCATCTTCCAATGGCCAACTAGTTTGTTTGATTTCTAACCACTTGGTTGCATGGGCTTGCATGCAATACTACTCCTTGTATTATTATTCTCCCACCAATGTTTGTTATTTAATCTTTAATTCGTATCGTATCTTAATTAATCTCTCGTAATAATATCTTGTCGCGTAGAGATTTCCCCTATACTTCCTTAAGTACTAATTGTGTAAATTCCTCGAATATCCATAATTCCTCGTCATAATTCTTAATAAATCCTTTAATACTCTAACCATTCTCAAATCCCAAATTTTATAAATATTACTAACAATAAGACTCCTGCCTTCACAATCTTCCTTTTTATATTACATGATAAATGCAACAACGCAGTTTCTCAGACAATCAATTCTATTAATCAACAGGGATGACTCGAAAGGTTTCATAATGACAATGTCACAAGATATTACCAAAAATTACCAAAAATTTAGGGTTCTTACAGGCTCCCCTCCTTAAAAGGATTCCGTCCCGGAATCAGGTTGAAAACAGTTGGGGGTGCTTTTCACGCATCGCGCTCTCTAGTTCCCATGTTGATTCTTCAACATTCTGATTCCTCCACAAAACTCTCACTAACTTGACAACCTTGTTCCTCAGCACCTGTTCTTTTCTATCCATGATTTCTACGGGTTGCTCGACATATGTTAAGTCTGGTTACAGATCCACTTGATCATGTTCTATCACATGTCGGAAGTCGGTATGGTATGGTCGTAGCATGGACACATGGAACACATTATGTACTTGCTGTAAGCTCGGGGGTAAAGCCAATTCATAGGCTAACTTCCCAACTCGTTTCAAGATCTCAAAAGGTCCAATAAATCTCGGGCTTAGTTTTCCCTTCTTACCAAATCTCATCAATCCTTTCCACGGCGATACCTTCAACATCACAAACTCTCCTACCTCAAATTCTTTGTCCTTGCGGGTCTGGTCCGCATACTTCTTCTATCTGTCCTGGGCCGCTACCAGTCGTCCTCTTATGAGCTCGATAGTTTCTCTTGTCTGTTGGACCAGTTCAGGCCCTAAAATCTTCCGCTCTCCTACCTCTTCCCAACACAAGGGAGACCGACATCTTCGTCCGTATAAAACTTCATATGGGGGCATGCCTATACTCGCATGGTAACTATTGTTGTAGGAAAATTCGATCAACGGCAAGTGGTCACCCCAACTTCCCTTAAAATCTATGGCACATACTCTCAACATGTCCTCGATGGTCTGGATGGTTCTCTCACTCTGTCCGTCTGTTTGGGGATGGTATGCGGTACTCATGTTTAACTGGGTCCCCACACAATCCTGAAAACTTCTCCAGAACCTGGAGTTGAATCTTGTGTCTCTACCAGATACAATGCTCACAGGAACCCCATGCCTTACCCCGATCTCCTTAGGTACCTCATAAAATTTGACCATTCGAGATAATGGGTTTCGTAAACAAAACTAATGACTTTTACATACACTCGTCTGTACCGTAAATACGTAATATCCATTCGAAATCTTCATTTAATAATTCGTACATATTGTGATTGCAAAAATTTCTCATCCACCCATAAAATTACTATTCGTCCAAGTTTCGAATATCCCCGAAAGTTAGGGTTAATGTAGTCTCCTCTCCTTAAAAGGGTTCATTTTAAGAACCTAAGGATAATAGTTGTGGATACAATTCCAACCTTACCTTTTCCAATTCTCAGGTTGACACTTCAACCCTATTGTTCTCTCCCTTGGTCTCACCAACGCCTTAATGTTGTTCCTCAACGCATACTCTCCTCGACCTGTATTCCTTATCGGTTGTTCTATGATTGAAAATTTCTATCCCCCTACTTATACGTTCCTCTGCTACCTTGTTCATAGCATCCGTGTTGAGTCCTTGCATCGTTG
Organism: Saposhnikovia divaricata; assembly: GCA_036435485.1. Taxonomy (NCBI): domain Eukaryota; kingdom Viridiplantae; phylum Streptophyta; class Magnoliopsida; order Apiales; family Apiaceae; genus Saposhnikovia; species Saposhnikovia divaricata. The sequence goes on from CM071594.1 coordinate 198,701,924, forward strand.
GCCGTGGATACTTTGTGGTCGTTTCTATAATCTGAGACAACGTTAATACGCACGGTATTCCTCATTTTCCTTGGCTTGATTAGCATGCATGTGTTGCCTCCCGTCAGTCGTTACCACATGCTATGGATATTGTATAGTCTTCGGTATACGTCGAACCAGTTCAGCTACTATATCCCTCGTTCATTGACTTCTTCGTAACGCAAGAGAAGTGAAGCTTCTTCTTTCGCAGTACGCTCTACAGGAGACGTCCTTACGTTCGCATGGTGATGATCGTGATAACAACATTCATTTCATGGATAAGTTTTTATTCTCGACTGCCCCGTGAAGCCGAAGGCACGACACTAAATATAAATTCGATCGTCTGGACAATTCTTCTTCCCTGTCCGTCAGCCACAGATCAAATTAGTACATACGCTCAATCTCTTTGTTAGATATACTTGAAAGCACCTTCAATATTCGAAGTTTAACCTTAAGTCTTTATCCGACGTAATCGCTGCAGAAGTTTTATATTGCACAACCATCTCTTCCGTATATAAATCGATGATCTTCTAAATGGAAAGTCTCTCGTATGTAAATCACTTGGTCCAACAATTATAAATCAACTAGGGCCATCTCTTGGCTCGGTCTTCGGCGACCTACTCATGAAGTTCATTATAATTCTGTCCATGTTCAAGATTTTCTACAGGCGGAATTAGTCCACTAGATCTCTATCATTCTGCTTTTGGCATGTCGCGTTTGTACTTAATAGTTTGCCAATACCATTCTTCATATCCGTTTGCCAAACATTCTTTTAATTCTCTGTACATCTTTGTCCTTCCCCCTAATTTAGTCATTTTCCTCTAACGTTATTCTTTATTGCATATACTCTATTTTCTTGGTCAATACTGACTGAATTCCAATTTTGAATAATCCCCTCTATAGGTATCGGCCACCACACTGGCCTTTTCCTAGGAAATAACATATTTCTCCATTATACTCCCTGCTCCTTTTCGTCACCTTCTCTTTCTTATGTTTAGTTCTAATATGAAGATATACTTATGGCACTTGTGGAGAAATTTTCACATTTTTCTCATAAGGTTAACGTCTCAGTTTTATGCGTGAACGCCATCATGACTAATCCCAGACTCACGGTTAGTGCTATCTCATAACCTTTAAGTTGTTTTAGAAGTATAGGCTATCATCCTTTTTCTACTGCATCAGCACACCTCTCAAACTCTCGAAAGACGCATCATCGTGACTCTCAAAGTCCTCTTTTTACCATCAAGTATAGCTAACAACGAGGTTGTTGCTAATATCTCATTTCATCCCAAAACTTTGTTCATTAATCCATAAAGGCTTCTGACTCATTAGTCCCTTCAAACGATACTACCACAATTTTATAACGTTTATATTAGTGTGAAAGGCCAACTTTGGCACCGTACAGAGGTCGATATTGAGTTGGTAAAACTTTCTCTTCAACCTTATCTTTGAAAACAACTACTCATTTTAACTAGTCAACAATTCCTCCATTTCGGATAAGGGTATCAGTTCTCGATGGTATATGTAAGATGTCTTACGCTCGTCCTCCTTCACAACTGGCGGCAATCAGCCTGAGGCCTGCATGCTACTGCGATTCCCAATAAACTTGATTAGGTGGTAATCTCGAAGGATCATTGTCATATATCCACGCATCCATTTTGCTATTAGGGGGCCTGTTAAACTTTATGTCTCTCTATGTGCATCAATCCCTTTAAGCTAAATAAAGCTTCACATTCTTGCCACGATATTTCTTCCTTTCTTGTCCATCTCACTCCCAGGTAGTTTCCTCTAAGGATATGTTTTACATCGCAATCGATTTGCATTTCTTGGATCAGGAAAAGGCTTGGTAACTCCAGAATTCATTAATATAACATCCTGACAACGGTTGGTAGGAGCGTGATCCCAACCACCTCATCATTTCTTATAACTTTCCCCACACCAATATTAAAGGTCTTGTGGTATGCCCTGACATGTTATCTCTACTTCAATAATTACTCGGCATAATGCTCTGGCTGCACAATTACAACATTTTTTTTTTCATATTGGTGTAACGGTTCACAATTGTACCTCCCGTTTACCTTAGAGTAATCACTTTGAAAGGAATGGTTTCAAAATAACAAGGTACAATAGATAATCTTAATAAGAATTCCACATTGGATGTTCCAAGAATGTTGGTGGTTCCAAATACTAGGAGTCTCGATTTTTGGAGATGTAAGGATGGACAGAAAGAATACAGCAAGGTTTATTCCTTCCCGTCCTCATAATTCTGTAATATGACACCATAGAGAATGTTGCACAAGGGCAATGATTGTTGGGTACCAAAAGTCATAAAGACGGTCTTTATACAATTCTTACATCGGGTGGATACTTTTCCTCCTGAATAATAAGAGAAAATCTAAAGTCGCATTGATGAAGGTCAGCCAATAGAAAGCAATTCTACTCCATGACCATTAAAGAATGAAGTAGTTTGTCTCTCAAGTAATCAATGGTTTCTAATGAATTCTCATTGTATGAAATGAAAGAATAAAATATTCAAGTGATATAAAGTCTAATACGAATATGGGTAAGAATTCAAGTCGAGTGGGCGACCTCACTAGGTCTCAATCAAGTTATTCGTCCAAACTTTCATTATCATACTTTACCACATGCAAAATGCATTGCGGAATGAATTAAATTGGGAGTTGGACCAGTGAAACAATAACTAGTCCTTTTCAAGAAACACTAGCGACTAGCTGTTAGGTCCTATAATATTGTAGAAGGGGGGGTTGAATACAATCTATACCATTTTCTCAAAATTTATTCGTTAAACAATTTTCACTTAAATGAATATTTTGTGCGGAATAATATAACACAAATTTCAAGTTGAATATAACAATATATTAACTTGATGGGTGTTACAAAATCAGTCCAAATGATTATCAAGTAATTAATAACTAATTAGAAAATTCAACATGAACTTTGCTAATTTAGTTAATAAAATCAAGATATCAATTTGTGAACTAGGAAACTTAATTCGCTAGTAGTACAAGAATCACAAGTAAACAAGTTCCAATGGATAGGATATTACAACTGAGATGAACTTGAATTTACAGAATTAAATTTGTAGGTGTTCTTGAGCTTGAGAGAGAGAGAGAGAATGGCTGCTGTGTGTATTTTTCTTGTTTAGCTCGACTGGTTTTTCATCTTCTGCATTCTGCTTCCTTAAATACACAGCCATAGTCATATTACTTGATTTAAACTGATATGACAATCATTTTACATTAATATGACAATCGGTATGACTATCAATTGAATGTAATATGACTGTCCAGTTTAAATATGACTTTCGGTATAACAATCCAGCTCAATATGACATTCGGTATAACTTACCATGTCAATATAACATTCGGTATAACTCTCCATTTGAATGAAATATGACTATCTCCTTTGAACTGTATATGACTATCTCCTTTGAACTGAATATGACTATCTTCTTTATAAACTGAATATGACTATCGGTATAACTATCAGTTTGATAGTTATATCATCATATTTTTCAGTTTATAATTAATTAAATGACTTATTAAAAATCATTTAACTAATTAATCCTTTTTCATATTAATTCTTATTTAATTAATCTAATAATCACTTTAACAAATATATTAATTCTGATAGAATTAATTTATTTATTAACTTAATTACTTGACTTAATCAATTAAAATAGAATTAATATAAATTCTTTAATAGTCATTACTCCGCTGAAAACCACGTAATTATGATAAGGAACATACATTGGCATGATGTTGACGCTCGATGTACTGTCTGGTTCATGAACGACTAACTCCAATCTCTGTTCTTCATCGTGACTTTAACACTGTGGTCTTTTTATACTCTTCACTCTCATCAATCATTCGGTACTGAAATTGTTTCTTGTCACTAATAGAAATCTCTGTCTTCTTAAATGAATCCACTTGTTTCAATGCTACCTTGAGGCCTGATCAGATATCTGAATCTTCTTCCAGTGTAAAACATCAAAACTATAGATTGACTTGTTGATTTTTCTTCTGACGGTTATCATCTTTTGAGATTCCTGTGACAGTTGATATTATTTACTTATTACAATCTAGTTTAATTGGATTAGGATCCTCGAACTACAAATAGGCTGAGTCATATGCCTTTAAATCTCCCCCTATTTGTTTGTTATACAATAACAAGCAAATACCTAGAGGATTCTTCAACTAATCCCAATTAAACAAGTAAAAGAAAACACTTTAAATGCTAAGTAAATAATGTAAAAGTTCTGGTTTATATTAACATTATCCAGATTCAAACAGAAAAGATAAATACAAGATAGATGATCCTCTAGACTGATCATATAAGACAATTATCCTATCTTGTTTTATCAAAGCTCTAATGATATAACTTGTAGAGCTAATCTTCATTTACCACCTTCTTCCTCATTGATTTCTCATTCTTCTTGTTCATCCATATTAGGTAGATTCTTGATCAACTCGGAGTCAACAAGTAATTCCCTTCTGGATGACACATCTGTAGGATAAACCAGTGGTATTCCAAGTTTCTTTCTCAACTCACCTTGATACTGCTTGTACTTCTTCATGTTGGTCTGAGCATAGGATCGAATATGATTTGCAGCTTCAATCTTTTCTTGTGATGCAAAACCATGATTTCGAAGAGCATATTCAACATATACCAAATGTCTGGCAAGGTGTGTATACAATTCGTCTGTCTGAAGATTAACAGTATGAATAACTTCTCCCTTAAGAATTTTAACTTGTGGAGGGTCATTTATAACTTCAGGACCAGCTCTTTCAGCAAACTCTTGAAATTTTTCATGAAGCAGTATGCCTAGTTCAGAAGATGTTCTTACTTTTGGTCTCAACACCCAAAGCTCTGACAGAGATCTATCATAGAAAAACTGAAGCGATACTTTGTGAGATCCGAGCTTATGACATTCAACAAAGATTAGTAGCTCACCATTCTTAGGATCAGATGCAGTGGTTATTCTCACAATATCTGTCTTTAAATATTTCAAATACATATCATGTATAGGGTTCTTCTTTTTAAAGCTTTCAAAAATAGCAATCATCCGACGATCATCATAGTCAGAAGTTTGTGGTGAGTCAATTACCTTTTGAGCACGTTCCCACTTATCACCATTTTTGTACTTGATGTACATCTTCCTAGCTTCCAGCTTTTGAGCATGTTGCTTTTGAAGTGCTTCCTGTTCTGCCTTTTGAAGTCTTTCATTATGAGCTAACTGTTCGAGTGTCTTCTTGAGTCTTTCTTCTCTCATAGACAGATTAGTTTCATTCTGTTCAAGTTCTTTATTTGCTTCAAAATTCATTCGTTGTGTTTCAACAGAATCAGGAATTATTGGCTCTTCATCATCCCAAAAACTTAGATCTGGTTCATCGAATTCTTCACCAACATCAGGAAACTGTAAGTCAGCAAACAGATCAATATTAGGTTCACCTGTATAGTAAAAACCTTTTACATCATCATCTTCCTGTTCTGCTGCTTGATGAGTTGTCTTCTTCTTCCCTTCACTCCTATCTTCAATTTTCTCTTTACTTGCACTTCCTCCCCCTCTAGATTTCTCCCCCTTAGTTGAGGAATCCTCTACAGTTTTGTGACTTGTACCAGCTCCAGGCTCACTTCCATCACTACCTCCAAAGAATTTCTTCTCTTCTGCTGTGAGTGAGTGAGTTCTGCTAATGATATTATATAAGTGTCTCAACCCCTTTGCTTGATGATCACTTTGCTTTTCAATCTAACTGAGACGATGTTCAGTGGTTAAGTGATTTTCATTCATGTTATTCTGAAGATCTTCAATCTGATTAGACATAGAAGATATAATAAGATCTTGAGGCACTGTGACATCTCCAGAGTCTTCGATTGCTTGTTGTTGAGAGAGCTTAAGTGCATTGATTTTGTTGTTGAAGATAGTTCTCATGTTATCCATATCAAACCTCAAGTTTTTGTTGTCTTCTTCAGCTTGAGCAAGACTTTCTTTCATTTGATTGAGTTGTGCGATGAGAGATAAAGTGTATGTGTCATTGTGTGCTCTCACCTCAATCGCTCTCTGAGTATCACTCACCTCACGTGCTAGTGTTTCACTCAGATTTGAAGTAATTCTCACATCACTCCTCTCATAATCCTGAGCTGCATCCATTGTACCTGCACTAGAGATCACTCTAGCCTCCTCTTGGAAGGTTAGTGGTGGTGCAATGGGAGTTCTCAAATCCCGATCAACCTGTGAAGGTTCTTCTGCCGTAACAATATCAGGCACTGTAACTTGCTCCTCTTGCATAACAATGTTTTCAGCTTCATGTGAGAAAATATCTTCCCCCATTGTGAGTAACAGGGGTGAGCTTGAAGGAATGAATGGGTTTAAGATTGCCTTTGACATGGTTTTACTTTTCTTTTGTGATGGCAAATCTGTTTCACTCAAGATATCACTACTAGGGATAGCTCTTTTGTATGACAATTTCTTTCTACGATAGTGTTTGGAAAATTTAGGATCAGTGTTTGGTGCATTGACCTGGGATAAAGGTTGTGGATCTACAATCCCTTGGTCACTTCTTACAATTATTTGACTATCAGAAAGATATTGAGATTGTAAAGTAGTTGAGTCAAATACCTGATCATTGACATGTACATCATCTTCATTCTGGGTGGGTTGATCCACTGGAAGTTGATGTTCAAGAACATTCAAGGGTTCAGAATCAGGTTGAGGTGCTGGAACTTGTTCTGCTTCAGGCTGTGGAGCTTGTTGAATTAAAGGTATCTCAGCATCTGGCTGTGGCATGACATTTGGCAAATTTATGTATGTAGACATATATGGTGTTATGACTACAGGAACATGCAACAAGACCTTAGAAGTATCCAGCCTGGTGTAGAACTTCTTGTTTGGTTTACCAGACCATTGAATTCGATCATTTGGAAACGGAGCAGGTTGATCCTTAGGCATAAGATGATTAAAAATTAGTGTCAAAAACCGAAGATAATGACACTTAACCAGTTTACCTTTTCCAAAGTTCTTTGTAGCCTTCTTCAATCGATTTAGCAGAATAGGCCATATCAAGCTGCCAAAATTGATTCTCCTATTGTGAGCAATTGAGAAACCAATTGATTGTAACATACCTGTGATGACAGTATTGTTACTCTTTGTAGAATTAGCAAACACCTTTGCTATGATCTCGAAGAAGATATTCCATTCTTGAACAAGATTGCTTTTGAGTGGTCGTTTAAGATTCAGTTGACCATGATAGTTGAGATTTGTGAAAAATTGAGTCAACTCATCATTTGAAGGCACTTCAGCAAATTGTTCAGTAGGAAGCCCCAGAGCAGCATTGAAGACAGATTCATCCACTGTATATTTCTTGTCATTAAAGTCGAATGAAAATGATCTTTCATCTGAGACAGCTGTAGTACACATTAGTTTAAGTGGACCTAATTTCATTGGAACATTTGCAGTTATAGAGTGACCACAGAGATTTTGTTCGTTTAGGAATTTTATCCAAGACTTGAACCGATCCACTGGGCAATCCTCGGGATTAAAATATCCAATATAATTGTGATTAACGAGCTCAAAATTATTATAAGCACCAGCCATTCCAAATCAGGGATTAAAATTAATAAATCTTCAAAATTCAACAATTTAACCCAATTAAATTACAAAATTCGAATTAATAAATAAATAAAAATTCGAAAACTCAAAATCTTTATCAAAAATTCTGAAAAATTTAGGCAAATATCTTGATTGCAGTACAAACACACATATATTTTTAGATTTTACAAAATCATCACCATTTGTTCAGAATTTTAGATCAAAAATTCGAACTTTTCAAACTCAAAATCCAAAACCTCAATCAAATCTTACGTTTAAACCGTGATTTTGAAGATTATTGACTGGGTAATCAAGAAATGTCCTTAGAAACGTGTTTTGAGATGAAAATTGGGCAGCAATTCCACTTAAAAATGTGTGTATTTGTATGTATATATTCGATCTCGGTGACTTAACACGCGAGGATGAGAAACAGAGAAATATAACTATAGAATATAACTTTAGCTGAGATATGACTATCGATTTATATACTAAAACAGCTAGATATGACTATCGGGTGATAGTCATACCGATAGTTATATTACGTTTAAACGTAATATAACTATCCTACTTAGACAGTTATATTTAAATTAAGCCATAATATAACTATTAAAAAAACACAGAATATGACAATTGATTCAATAGTTATACCGATAGTTATATTACTAGAAAAACACACAATATGACTATAAAATAATTAACAGTTATATTTAAACAAAAATAAAATTATATCTATTTTATTACTAAGTTATATTACACCATTTTTAACTAATATAACTAACACAAATTCGAATATAACAATCAAGTAGATTGTTATACCGATAGTTATATTCTAACAAAACAATTAATATAACTAACCAAAAATAGAATATTAACAGAATTTTAACAAGAAAATCACATTAATTATTTACACAAGCCAAAAAATATCAAATTAACTTACACTAAAATTATAAAACCTAATAAAAATTATAAAAACGATCATATGTAGTCCCTTTTACGAAATCAAACATTAATAACAAAAGGACAAACACTACAAATCAAATAATATACTAAATATTTACATAATTATTTCTGATGAGTTAATAAATCTATAAATTTTCTAATAAAACAATTTCCATATAGAAAATTATTCAAAAAGAAACTATGATTTATTTAAGCAACAAAAATAATTAAACTGAATTTAAAACAATAACATTTTCAAGAAAAATATATTTCTCATAAATTACAGCTTGTAAAATTCGAGAAAAATATTTTTAAAGAAAATGAATTAATCTAAATATACAAGAAGTAATTAAAAATATGTACAGAAGATAATAACAATGATTTAAGATGAAACACGCAAGAGTACAAGTTGATAAAATAATTATACAAGTGATTTAATAAGAAATATTAACACATCAATCACTTGTAAATTATTAAAGATCAAACCTCAGATATTAACCAGTTTAATTACTAGGACTGTTTAACATACCCAATTCACCAACAATTCTGGTAAATGTGGATTCGTCAAGAGACTTAGTAAATATATCTGCTGTTTGTTCTTCCGTGGGTACAAAAAATAACTCCACGGTACCATTCATGACATGCTCTCGAATAAAATGATACCTGATGTCAATATGCTTTGTCCTTGTGTGCTGCACAGGATTGTTAGAGATTGCTATGACACTTGTATTATCACATAAAATTGGAATTTTATCAAGCACAAAGCCATAGTCTCTCAGCTGATTCCTGATCCAAAAAATCTATGCGCAACAGCTTCCAGCAGCTATATATTCAGCTTCAGCCGTTGAGTTGGAAACTGTTTGTTGTTTCTTGCTGTACCAGGAAACTAGTCTACCACCTAGGAATTGACAACTCCCAGATGTGCTTTTTCTATCCACAACACTTCCTGCATAGTCAGAATCTGTATATCCAACAAGATTAAAACCAGAATCTTTAGGGTACCAGATGCCTAGGTTAGGCGTACCCTTAAGATATCTCAGAATTCGTTTAACAGTAATGAGATGAACATCTCTAGGATCCGATTGGAACCTTGCACACAAAAACGTAGCATGCATAATATCAGGTCTACTCGCAGTAAGATAAAGTAATGAGCCTATCATACCTCTGTAGCTTGTGATATCTACCTTGGCAGAATTTTCACATGCTCCAAATTTGACAGCTGTGGATGATGGTGTCTTTGCTTAAGAAGAGTCCTCCATTTGATACTTCTTGAGAAGCTCTTTGACATACTTGGATTGACAGATAAATATTCCATCTGTCCTTTGACTTATTTGCAATCCAAGAAAGAACTTCAGCTCACCCATCATGCTCATTTCAAATCTACCCTGCATTAACTTCGCAAATTTCTTGCACAAAAGATCATTAGTAGACCCGAATATTATATCGTCCACATAGAATTGGACTATAATTGTATCATTCTTATGTTTCTTTGTGAAGAGAGTTTTGTCTATGACATCTCTAACAAAATCATTTTCAAGTAAAAATTCAGAGAGAGTGTCATACCATTTCCTTGGTACTTGCTTAAGACCATAGACAGCCTTGAAAAGGAAGTAGACATAGTCAATTAAATCTGGATCTTCAAAGCCAGGGGGCTGTTCTACATAAACCTCTTCATCTAGCTTGCCATTCAAGAAAGCACTCTTGACATCCATTTGATAAACTTTAAAGTTTGAAAATGCTGCGAATGCCAGGAATATTCTTATGGCCTCAAGTCTAGCCACTGGAGCATAGGTCTCATCATAGTCAATGCCTTCAGATTGGGAGTAACCCTTTGCTACCAGTCTTGCTTTATTTCTCGTCACTGTGCCATCTTCATCAAGTTTGTTTCTGAATACCCACCTTGTGCCAACTACTGGTCTGTCTGTAGGTCTGGGTACCAGCTTCCAAACTTCTTGTTGTTTAAATTGATTGAGTTCATCTTGCATAGCAATCACCCAATCAGGATCAGAAAGAGCTTCTTCAGTTTTCTTAGGTTCCATTTCAGATAGAAACCCTGAATAATTGCATTGATTCTGAAAAGCTCTTCTAGTCTTTACACCAACAACTGGATCACCAATGATTAACTCAAAAGGATGAGCTCTATTCCAAAGAGTCTGTCTGGGAAGATTAGATCTTGATGATTCGCCTTGATCTTCATTGGGATGTTGTGTGTGACCAGTTGACCCTTCATTTTCTCCCCCTGAGTTGTTGCCAGGTTGACTAGATGATGATTGATTATTAGAGTCAGGGGAATTTTGACTACTATCATTGATTTCATCACCATTACCCTGATCATCATTGTTGTCATTAGCATCAGCAAAAATCTCAGGTGCATTGTCATCATCTAAATCTGTATCTGTCATGTCATCGAAAGATAGCTTCTCAGATGGATTCTCAGTTTGGATACTAGGGAGTTTAGTGTCATCGAATGTTACATTGACACTTTCCATCATCTTCTGTTCATCAATCACATACACCATGTATGCTCTCATTGAATAACCAATAAAAATTGCTTCAAATGCTTTGGTATCGAATTTACCACCTTGATCATCACCCTTTTTAAGCACAAAGCACTTTGCCCCAAATACATAAAAGTATTTGAGTGAAGGTTTCTTATCAGCCATAATTTCATAGGGTGTCTTCATTTGATCTTTATTGATTAGAGTTCGATTCTGGGTATAGCACGCAGTATTGATGGCTTCAGCCCAAAAGTACAATGGAAGCCTTGATTCACTTAGCATAGTACATGCAGCTTCAATCAAGGTTCTATTCTTTCTTTCCACTACCCCATTTTGCTGAGGAGTTCTTGGAGTTGAATATTGTCTGGTTATACCCTTCTCAGTGCAAAAGTCATTTAGAACTGCATTCTTGAATTCAGTTCCATTGTCTGATCTTATAGCTCTCACTGGATACGTAGAATCTCGCTCAATTAATTTAATGTGATCAATCACCAGTTGTGGAGTCTCATCTTTAGAATTCAAAAACAGAACCCATGTGTATTTTGAAAAATCATCAACAATCACTAGAGCATATCTCTTCCTTGACATAGACATCACATTAACTGGACCAAACAAATCCATATGAAGTAATTGTAATGGTTCAGTTATTGAAGATGTATCAGTGCTCCTGTGACTTGCCCTTTTTAGCTTGCCCTTTTGACATGCATCACACAGTCCTTCTTGAGTGAATTCCATTGAAGGCAAACCTCTCACCAATTCTCTTTTGACCAGAGAATTCATTGTCTAAAAATTAAGATGAGAAAGTTTCTTGTGCCATAGCCAACTCTCATCATTAGATGCTTTAGTGTAGAAGCAAGTGACTTCTTCAGTGCTTTCTGAGTTCATATTGGCTACGTACAGATTGCCTTTTCTAACTCCTGTCAGTTGTGGCTTTTCATGTCTCTTGTGTGAAATTAGACAATTCTTCTTGTTGAAATAAACTTCATAACCTTTATCACAGAATTGACTGACACTGAGCAAATTGTGCTCAAGTCCTTTCACAAAAGAAACTTCATCAATGATAACATTTCCAGCTTCAAGTCTGCCATATCCATCAGTTCTACCTTTGCTGTTATCTCCAAAGGTAACTACTGGGCCGGCCTTCTCCACCACATTTGTCAGCAGGGTTCTATCTCCAGTCATATGCCTTGAACATCCACTGTCCAAGATCCAGGTTACTCGATCAACCTGTTCAATACCCTGCAATGATAAATGAGTTAAACCTTCTTCGGGACCCAAATTTGATTGGGTCCTGCGTATTTAAAGTATTGACCTTTATCAGGCAAAACAACATTTTTAATTTTAACCTCTTTAGTCAATAAACATTTAACCTTATAAACAGATTTGAAAATCTTTTGTTTAATCTTGGGTATCCATGTTTCTCTCGCAGCAGTAACACTTGTGTCATTGACTGGACATTTGACCTGGTAGACATTCTTGGTAATCTTTTGTTTAGTCTTAGGTGCAAATGTCTCTCTCCTAACTTGAGGAGGAAAAGCAGTCTTAGATTGAACATTATTGTTCCTGTTCATGTGCTGTCGAGGAGCATTCTGTTTAACACATGCATAATTACCATTAAAATAAGCACGCATACTGTTAAAAGCACAAGACATACAATTGATAATACCACATGCTTTATGATTAGAATCAATAGTAGACATGGTATTTTTCTGTGTTAACTTATTACTACCTAATCCAGTCTTAGAAGAACTAGCTGATTCAACAACTTCGACTGGTACTTTAGGTACATCTTTCTTGGATGAAACATTTGTTGTGTTAACGTCCTCAACTGATTTAGCCTTAACAAATACTGTGACATTTTTCTTGGATGACACATTCTTTGTATTATAGTTCTTAACAGTTTTATCCTTAACACATTTATTCTTAACAAGAACTGTGCCATTTGCACTATCCTCATTTCTCATTTCTTCTTGTATAACCATAGAACGAATATCTGGTGGGCCAGCATCAGATTTTGTAAACATTGGTTTTTCAACATTCTTGAGAATATGTGGTATACCTCTTTCTTTAGCTGGGATAGAATTAGGAGAATGATTACTCAAAGAACCAACAGCTTGACTATAATCAAATCCTATTCCTACAGTTCGTTCTACTGCTTGTTTGTTGAAGAAATCTTTAGAAACTTTTTTTTGTTAAGTAATAATTGTATTAACCCAACAAATAAAATACATCATACTAGGGCATACCCTAGAGCTCCTAACAAGCTCTAACTTGTGTTTCAAGTACTCTAATCTTGGTTTCTTGTTCAGCAATCCTATCAACTTGTTTTACCATGTATTCTCGTAGACCCTTTTCTCTGTAGTTAAGTCGAGCTATTTCTTCTATATTCTTATCTTGATTAACCTGCACCTTTTTTAAATCTAACATTTGATTTTCAAGGTTAGTGTTAACAAGACTTATTCTCTCGTATCCTCTTTGTGCACTATTCAAGGAACTACGTAAACTATCAATTAACTCAGCATTAGTAAGAATTACCGGTGTGGTATAATAAGTTGAGGATTCAGCATTTGCCACCAGCGCAAAGTTTCCATATTCTTCATCTTCGCTATCTGTGTCATCCCAGCTTTTACCAGCAGCTACATAAGCTCTTCCACTCTTCTTCTTTTCAGAAGCATAATCTTTCTTCTGTGCTTGCTTGGGTTTCTGACACTCAGTAGCAAAATGTCCCAACTCATTACAATTGAAACAACAGATTTTGCTTCTGTCAACAGTTCCAGTTTTATAACCTCCCCTGTTACTAGAGGATGAAGAACCTCCTCTCTGAAATCTGTTATTTGACTTAAACCTGAACTTTGGATTTCTTCTGAATCTGAAGTTACTGAATTGTCTCACCATCATTGCCATAGATTCATCTTCCAATTGATCCAGCTCTTCAAGTGAGTAAAATTCTCCACCATCCTGAGTAGCTGGTGTTTGGCCAAGTTCTACTTCAGTTTGTTCCTTGTTGAAGCTGTTAGATTGAACAACTTTAGTTTCCACTTCCTTAGGAACCTCAACCACTAGAGCTGTAGAAGAATTTTCCATTCTGCCTTTGCCATAGAATTCCTTTTGCTGTACTTGTTCTAATTCATATGTTTTCAGAACACCAAACAGCCTTTCAAGAGCAACCTGAGTTAGATCTCTAGATTCTCTGATTTCAGTGATTCTATGCTCCAAGTGAGTAGGCATAGTTAGTAAAAACTTCATGTTGATCTCCTTCTGAGTATATTGCTTACCATGAACTTGCAAGTTGTTGATTATCTTGTTATACCTTTCGAACACTTCCTGAATGCCTTCATTAGGGCCAGCTCTAAAGTGTTCATATTTAGAAGTCAGATTTGAAGTCTATTTTCCTTGACTTCATCAGTCCCTTCATTAATGATCTCAATAGTTTCCCAGATGTGCTTAGCAGTTTTACAATTCCTCACATGGCTATAAATTACAGCATCTAGGGAATCCAATAGAATGAGTCTCAAATTTTTATCCAATCCAGCTTCCTCCTTATCTTTAGAGGTATAGTTCTTAGGGTCCTTTGGATAGGATTTGGCAGGGACTGTTACAGTTTCATTTACAACTGTTTCAGTATCATGTTGCATGGGAGTTACTAGTCCATTTTCCAAAACCCACAAAAATCTTGGGTTTGCTACATCAAGAAATAACTCCATTTTGTTTTTCCACATATCATAGTTATCTTTATTGAAGATAGGAATTTTAACATTGCCTTTAGCTGACATGATGAATTTTTAAGAGAGTTAAAAATTCGAGCTTAATTTTTGATTGAGTAAAAATAGGATCTTGATTTGTGTATCAATCAATAGGCTCTGATACCAATCGTTAGGTCCGATAAGATTGTAGAAGGGGGGGTTGAATACAATCTATACCATTTTCTCAAAATTTATTCGTTAAACAATTTTCACTTAAACGAATATTTTGTGCGGAATAATATAACACAAATTTCAAGTTGAATATAACAATATATTAACTTGATGGGTATTACAAAATCAGTCCAAATGATTATCAAGTAATTAATAACTAATTAGAAAATTCAACATGAACTTTGCTAATTTAGTTAATAAAATCAAGATATCAATTTGTGAACTAGGAAACTTAATTCGCTAGTAGTACAAGAATCACAAGTAAACAAGTTCCAATGGATAGGATATTACAACTGAGATGAACTTGAATTTACAGAATTAAATTTGTAGGTGTTCTTGAGCTTGAGAGAGAGAGAGAGAATGGCTGCTGTGTGTATTTTTCTTGTTTAGCTCGACTGGTTTTTCATCTTCTGCATTCTGCTTCCTTAAATACACAGCCATAGTCATATTACTTGATTTAAACTGATATGACAATCATTTTACATTAATATGACAATCGGTATGACTATCAATTGAATGTAATATGACTATCCAGTTTAAATATGACTTTCGGTATAACAATCCAGCTCAATATGACATTCGGTATAACTTACCATGTCAATATAACATTCGGTATAACTCTCCATTTGAATGAAATATGACTATCTCCTTTGAACTGTATATGACTATCTCCTTTGAACTGAATATGACTATCTCCTTTATAAACTGAATATGACTATCGGTATAACTATCAGTTTGATAGTTATATCATCATATTTTTCAGTTTATAATTAATTAAATGACTTATTAAAAATCATTTAACTAATTAATCCTTTTTCATATTAATTCTTATTTAATTAATCTAATAATCACTTTAACAAATATATTAATTCTGATAGAATTAATTTATTTATTAACTTAATTACTTGACTTAATCAATTAAAATAGAATTAATATAAATTCTTTAATAGTCATTACTCCGCTGAAAACCACGTAATTATGATAAGGAACATACATTGGCATGATGTTGACGCTCGATGTACTGTCTAGTTCATGAACGACTAACTCCAATCTCTGTTCTTCATCGTGACTTTAACACTGTGGTCTTTTTATACTCTTCACTCTCATCAATCATTCGGTACTGAAATTGTTTCTTGTCACTAATAGAAATCTCTGTCTTCTTAAATGAATCCACTTGTTTCAATGCTACCTTGAGGCCTGATCAGATATCTGAATCTTCTTCCAGTGTAAAACATCAAAACTATAGATTGACTTGTTGATTTTTCTTCTGACGGTTATCATCTTTTGAGATTCCTGTGACAGTTGATATTATTTACTTATTACAATCTAGTTTAATTGGATTAGGATCCTCGAACTACAAATAGGCTGAGTCATATGCCTTTCACTAGCTAGACAAAATTTGTTAGTTCACCTGTTTGAGACATCACCACCAGCTAGGGCAATTAGCTAGGTGTTCTTCACAACATTACAATTTTGAGTAGTTGGAACGATCAACTAGTCATTCATATTGACATAACGACTAGCCAGTTTCAATTGGATAGAACGAAATTTCAACATCGTAGCCACTGAAGAAACTTTAGGCTTCTCGGACAACTAATGAAAATAAAAAGCTATTAAGTTTCAAAAAAGAAAACTATAAAATCTGAAGAGAATGTTCTAGGTATCGGAACAATCGATAACCTCTCATCAAATATTACTTATTAGTGAAACGGTCCACCCAAGGGTGCCTCCGTACACATGCTTTATCAGATCCGACAATAGAATTAACTTCGGAATATCAATATCAAAATGATATCCTTACTATGATTTCAATGTACGATGTACAATCTCATCTTGAATAGAAGAAATGAATTCACGAGGGACGTCTGGACATTAGATCATCCATGTCCTCAGTAATTTGTTGAATATTTATGAGCTCAACTGAAGAGTGCAAGCATGAAAGAACAATCAAATATCGACATCCGTTAAGTCGTATTCGTCGATTAATTAAGGAAATATTTGTTGAACCTTCCTTGGATAATTGAAAAAAAGTGTAAATAGTCCTGAGCAGAAATAATTATAAACTTCAAATAGAATGCTCGGGGATCAGTTAAGATAATTTGGATGAGTCCCGGTTTCGAGAAAGTATATCACTGGTTGTTATTCCACAAGTTTGAAGTAGAAGCTAGGAGGGTTACCTGAGATAACTAATCGAGGTAACATGGTTAGTGAACAGTTTAAAATGAAGTAGTGCACCAGCCGGTAGTTACCGAAATAAGTTAATAGCTATTCGTGCATTCCATTATCACCATTATGAGGGTAATTCCATCTCTTCGTCTTCGTAACACAAGACACCAACTAGTGCGTCTCTCAATCATCATCTTAAAGTCATTTACCGAGTTAGGGTTTCGCAATTATATCTGCCATTTCTGTGCTTTATCTTGAAGACCAAGCTTCACATCATTCCGGGGACACCTGCTAAGTCCATAGGGTCCTACTTCATGCCTTCCGACATGAATCACAAGTGGCCAGTTCCCCCTGGGAACAGATCAAAGAGATCTCTCAGGGATCTCAGTGCAGTCCATAGGTTCAGTGGCGGGTGTGTGTATTTGAACATATACCAAAAATATTGAGGTCTACAATACGTATATACGTAGTCCCTGCTAACATCTCTATCAAAGGATCCCACTCTAGACCGTCGGTCTTTTCTTTTGGTAGACTCTGAGATCACTGTATCGCTCGTTGCAACCATATTCAACTTCTCTCGAGTCCCTTTGTTAATTCTACTTGTTTGTTCTCCAAGTTGAACTACCATGTTCCAGCGTTCGAATCATGCGTGGAATTATCTAGCACGCTCGTCTTATGATAACATTCTCGTATAACACATGTAAAATTCGCCATCAAGGGTAATGGAATCCACAACGACATAGTGACCAACCTCCAGGTAAACCCGTTACTTATCAAAAATCGGGTCTTATAACCAAAGTAAAAGACTTTCATTACTCCAAGTACTAAGTACCCTTAATTATGTAGGGGAGTCCAAACTTCTTGATTCTAAAAATGCCGCCTCCTGAACTGTGGAGGAATATGGGCCACAAAATTTATGCCAGCCTAGTCATCCGATCATATTGGCAATATCGCCTCTACCTCAGCTGCTCTCGAGATTTCGCCCTGCTTCCTATATCATTACCTATTATAGGTCATGTACGACTCTCAAACCTCTATTCATCATTTTGAAGGTCTCTAAGGTTTCTATCGACCCTAGTATAATACCTCCAGTAACACTCCAGTCCATTCTACTCACCGGTACCCCTTCCGGTAGTCCAATCATAAGTTTACTACGAACTCTTATATCATTCTCCTACTTAGACTTAACTCTCACCGCTCTCGTTTCTGAGTGCTGTAACTTATCGCTCTGATACCATTTCTGTAACGCCCCCAAATCTGAGGTCAGAGATTCAGGTCGTCACGTCAACATCCAACCATATCATATCTGTATTAACTTTACAACTCAACAATACATCCATTCAGACCTCAATCTTACACACAAGCAAGTTAGAGTCTCAGAAACGATAATCAAAAGTCCCGCTAAATATTACAATTCATTTGTACAAATCAGAGTCTTATGCAATTCCACTTATACAACTCTACTTGAAGACAAGTCTTACTATTACAGTTGAAAACCTATCAGACTTACTCCGTAGTATTTATCAGAAACTAAATCATCTCCGGGGTAAATCTTCTACTCCTTTTCTGCTGTTGCGGAGTTAACCGACCAAATTCTTCTCTTTCTGAAAAGTTTTTATAAAGCAAGAATGAGCTACATATTGCTCAGCAAGTCCACCATTTTGTAGAATAATAATGGGGTTTATTTCAAAAACATTCCCAACTATATGGGTATATATCTCAGGTTTCAAAACATAATTGGACAATGTATATGTCCGAGTTTGAATAAAACATCTATACTCACTAAGGAGCTTTAAGAATAACATATGAACCCTTTATAAGGTTCCCATTTCAATATATCTCAAGTTTGAAAATATATACATATGAGTATATCATTTTCGGCAAAACACTCTACGATTAACATACTGTACAGGGAATACATCATTGCAAACCTCTTTCCTTCCATTAGCTTAGAAGGTTTCTCATACAAAAACATTTCATTCTTTGAAACAATTGCAAGAGTGCACTAACACGTGCCAATCTTTATAGAAAATCTTGCAGTTCTAGATACTGCACGATGTCAATATTTTCTCATCAAAACCGCACTATCAGCAACTTGGCACTTAGGCCCAAGAAGTAGTGTTTGAGTATTTTTCCAAAGTGGAGGATGGGACTTAAAGAAAACACAAAACCTGACAAGGATTGACGATGATCAGTCGCCACATCCAAGTCCAATAATCCGCGGGTCTTCTCTACCGGTAGAAGGATAGAAACTACATCCGTAACTATCCCTCGGGTGAAAACTACATCCGTAATCACCCTCGATGAAAACTAAATCCGTAATCATCCTTCGGCAACACCTGGGCCGGAATAATAAGTGATGGACCGCCTGGCTCACGGCCGCTTACACATCCCGGGAATCGTTCGTCAACGGTTCCCACACCTGCCAGAGTCCCTTTTTCTTTTTCTTTTAAAACTTGATTTTGATTGAAAACAGAGTAGTTGAGGTCCGTCATCAGTCGACCGATGATTCTTGAAATCATACACGAAGCAGAATCTGACCGGGGGTTTTCAAAAATGTTTTGAGTTCGAATGAGTTCGAGTTTGAAAGTATTAAAAAGTATCTTGGATTAACTTTTTCTTTAAATAATGAACAATGATTAATAAATAATATTTTAAGATTTAATATTAATAATTAATAAAATAATTATTCGATAAAATAAACTTTTAATCCAAGATAGGGTTTCGAGTATTTACGAAGATATAACAATAGTTACTTGAGTATACGATACTACCCGAATGACCCTTCGGGTTTTCGCAAACTAGATACGATATAATAATATACCGCTCCCCGGTCAATAGTATATACGGACCGCTACGACCTCTATTGCTAGAGTCGTTGTCCGAAGAAAACATTTCAATCTAAGTTCAAGGGGTTAAAGCATACATGTACTTGTTCAATCTCAATTGCATCAATACTTCGATAAACATAGCATTTGATATAATTTGAAAACTACAAACACAACAGTAAAAGTCCTTGTATATGGATAAGTTTTGAAAAGTAAACTTGCCTTGGTTTGGTTGGGGTGGTCGAGCGTACGGATTCGAACGATCTATACATAAGCAATAATTGTTCGTTAGTACCTTAACAATATCTCTTTAATTACGGGGTTTAGGGGGGTACGAGATTAACTTAACGACTTCGTCTTATGACTCTTTAGCCCCACTATAGGTTCATGTCATCACTCGATTACGCTCGTCACTTACTCGACTTAATTTAATTACCACTTTCGAATCATAACCACTAACCCTAGAATCATGCTCCACTAATCGACCTTTTCCATTGCGCGAATTTTACTCTAGCATTTTTATAAAATCCAAAACTTCATATTTTAATCCAATTCCTTTTGGGTGGTCTTCACCACTGCATTCCCTACATTCTCAAATTTTTCCATGATCCCACATTTATTTTTAGGGGTTTAAACAAGGTTCACAAGGGGGTCACTTAGTGCAGTCCATAATCCAGAAAAACAATTCACTCCTCCGGCCATAACTTAAAATATATACATCACCTAGCCATGAACCTTACATTTCCAGAAACTAAATTCAATTATCTTTCCAACAATATATGGTAGGACATCAGGGGACATCATTTGGGGGTTCAAAATCGTGCTACAATACAGGTCAAAGTTCCTGGACAAAACTCAGCAAGCTCAAACTACTTAGATCAACCATTTTTAATACTTCCATAACATAATCAACACTTAATACACTTAGATCATGGTTCATAACACTCATGGAGATATATATATTAACCATAGTCATAAAAGTCACAATCTCAACATCAAAACGCAAGATCCATGCTATCCAATACATATACAACCAAGATTAGTTCTCAAACACATGGATCTACTACCATACTTTATAAACAATACATAACCAAGAGGGTTTGAGATTTTTATACCTTCTTGAGCACCTAGAGGCCTTGGATAAGATTTACACAACTCAAAAACACCTTAGATGGTCTCCTACAACACTTACAATGCAAGATCTAAAGGAAAAACAAACTTGGTTACTATTCACCCAAGCTTGAACAATTTGTAACTTGAAATTGGGTGGATAAAATGGAGTGAAATTGCTAACATACCTTGTCTAGATGATGTAGATGACCTAGGAATTATGGTGAGATTTATGAGTGATGGAAGGGGAGGAGAAGAAATTTTCTTCTCCACTTGAAGCTTTGGCCGAGAGCAACTACAAGGGGGGGGGTTGTGTTTTGTGTTTTGTGTTTGGTGTGTTATGTTGGTGAATAATTGGTGTTAATTAGGTTGGGTGATACATATCACATGTAAGTATAGGTAATGTACTAGCAAGGTATGGCCTCATGTACTATGTGTTCCCCCTTTTGAAAAAGCAACCAACTAGATACTATTCATCTTCCAATGGCCAACTAGTTTATTTGATTTCTAACCACTTGGTTGCATTGGCTTGCATGCAATACTACTCCTTGTATTATTATTCTCCCACCAATGCTTGTTATTTAATCTTTAATTTGTATCGTATCTTAATTAATCTTTCGTAATAATATCTTGCCGCGTAGAGATTTCCCCTATACTTCCTTAAGTACTAATTGTGTAAATTCCTCGAATATCCATAATTCCTCGTCGTAATTCTTAATAAATCCTTTAATACTCTAACCATTCTCAAATCCCAAATTTTATAAATATTACTAACAATAAGACTCTTTCCTTCACAATCTTCCTTTTTATATTACATGATAAATGTAACAACGCAGTTTCTCAGACAATCAATTCTATTAATCAACAAGGATGACTAGAAAGGTTCCATAATGACAATGTCACAAGATATTAAATAAAGGAAATATTACCAAAAATTTAGGGTTCTATATACCCAACTTTATGGGTATATATCTCTGATTTCAAAACATAATTGGACAATGTATATGTCCGAGTTTGAATAAAACATCTATACTCACTAAGGAGCTTTAAGAATAACATATGAACCCTTTATAAGGTTCCCATTTCAATATATCTCAAGTTTGAAAATATATACATATGAGTATATCATTTTCGGCAAAACACCCTACGATTAACATACTGTACATGGAATACATCATTGCAAACCTCTTTCCTTCCATTAGCTTAGAAGGTTCCTCATACAAAAACATTTCATTCTTTGAAACAATTGCAAGAGTGAACTAACACGTGCCAATCTTTATAGAAAATCTTGCAGTTCTAGATACTGCACGATGTCAACATTTCTCTTATCAAAAACCACACTATCGGCAACTTGGCACTTAGGCCCAAGAAGCAGTGTTTGAGTATTTTTCCAAAGTGGAGGATGGGACTGGAAGAAAACATAAAAACCTGACAAGGATTGACGATGATCAGTCGCCACATCCAAGTCCAATAATCCGCGGGTCTTCTCTACCGGTAGAATGATAGAAACTACATCCGTAACTATCCCCGGGTGAAAACTACATCCGTAATCACCCTCGATGAAAACTACATCCGTAATCATCCTTTGGCAACACCTGGGCTGGAATAATAAGTGATGGACCGCCTGGCTCACGGCCGCTTACACATCCCGGGAATCGTTCGTCAACGGTTCCCACACCTGCCAGAGTCCCTTTTTCTTTTTCTTTTAAAACTTGATTTTGATTGAAAACTGAGTAATTGAGGTCCGACATCAGTCGACCGATGATTCTTGAAATCATACATCTAGCCCCACTATAGGTTCACGTCACCACTCGATTACGCTCGTCACTTATTCGACTTAATTTGGTTACCATAACCGGATCATATCCATTACCCCTTAAATCACACTCCCTTAACGACTTTTTCCCTTGCACGAATTTTACTCTATCATTTTTATAAAATCGAAAAATACATATTTTAATTCAATTCTTTTTGGGTAGCCTTCACCACTGCATTTACTAGCTTCTCTAATTTTCCCATGATCCTACATAAATTTTTAGGGGTTTAAACAAGGTTCACAAGGGGACCATTTAGTGCAGTCCGGAATCCAGAAACACATTTAACTTCTCAGGCCATAACTCAAATTCTATACATCACCTAGTCATGAACCTTATATTTCTAGAAACTACATTCAAATACCTTTCCAACAATATATATTAGGATGTCAGGGGACAAGATTTGGGGGTTCAAAACCCTCTAACAAAACAGTTCAAGTTCCTGGGAAAAACTCAGCATGCTTATATCACTAAACCAACCAAGATTCTTACATCCACATCACAACCAACATCTAAATCACCAAGATCATACTTTATAACATTCATGGAGATACATACACTAACCACAAGCATAAATATCACAACCACAACACTTAAACTCAAGATCTACATCATCCATCACTTATATATCCAAGATTCACACAAATACTTATGGATCTATCTTTAAACATCACAAACACTACATGGCCAAGAGAGGTTAGGGTTTTTATACCTTCTTGAGTATCTAGGAGCCTTGGGTATGCCTTACAAGTCTCAAGAACACCTTGGATGAGCTCCTACAATCCTTATAATCCAAGATCTAAAAGAAAACTTAACATTGTTACTATTCATCAAAACTTTAACAATTTGTAACTTGAAAACTAATGGATGAAAAGGCTTGGAATTCTTATTATACCTTCCTTATATGATGTAGAGTGCCTAGGAATTTTGCCTTGAATTATGAATGAGGAGAAGTGGAAGAAAGAAAAATCATCTTCCTTGTTTCTTGTCTTGGCCGAGAGCTTTTTGCTTGGGGGGGGGGAAGAGTTTCTTTGCTTTGCTTTTTGGTTGGTTGAATAATGTGTAAAAGGGGTTGGGTGATATATATTATGTATATGTATATGCATCACATGTTGCAAGTCTAGGGTATAGGCTACCATACCCTCTTGTCTCCTTGGAAAAAGTAATAACTAGTTACTATTCCTCTTGTCCACTTGGTATTACTAGTTTGCTTTCCTAACTACTTAGTTGCATGGGACTTGCATGCAATATCATTCCTTGTATCATTATTCTTCCCCCAATGCTTGTCACTTAATCTTTAATTCGTATCGTATCTTAATTAATTTCTCGTAATAATATTTTGTCGCGTAGAGATTTCCCTTGTAATCCCTTAAGTACTTAATTGTGTAAATTCCTTGAATATCCATAACTCCTCGTCATAATTCCTAATAAATCTTTTAATACTCCATTAATTCTCAAGTCCCAAGTTTTATAAACCTTACTAACAATAAGATTCTTGCCTTCAACAATCTTCCTTTTATCTTTCGTAGTGAATGTAACAACATAGTTTCTCAGACAATCAATTCCATTAAACAACAGGGATGACTAGAAAGGTTCCAAATTGACAATGTCACATGATATTAAATAAAAGAAAATATTACAAAAATTAGGGTTCTTACAACCTCCCCTCCTTAAAAGAATTCCGTCCCGGAATCAGGTTGAAAACAGTTGGGGGTGCTTTTCACGCATCGTGCTCTCTAGTTCCCATGTTGATTCTTCGACATTCTGGTTCCTCCACAAAACTCTCACTAGTTTGACAACCTTGTTCCTCAGCACCTGTTCTTTTCTATCCATGATTTCTACGGGTTGCTCCACATAGGTTAAGTCTGGCTGCAGATCCACTTGGTCATATTCTATCACGTGTCGGAAGTCGGTATGGTAGGGTCGTAGCATGGACACATGGAACACATTATGTACTTGCTGCAAGCTTGGGGGTAAAGCCAATTCATAGGCTAGCTTTCCAACTCGTCTCAAAATCTCAACAGGTCCAATAAATCTCGGGCTTAGCTTCCCCTTCTTACCAAATCTCATCAATCCCTTCCACGGTGATACCTTCAACATCACAAATTCTCCTACCTCATATTCTTTGTCCTTGCGGGTCTGGTCCGCATACCTCTTCTGTCTACCTTGGGCCGCTACCAGCCGTCCTCTTATGAGCTCGATAGTTTCTCTTGTCTGTTGGACCAGTTCAGGCCCTAAAATCTTCCGATCTCCAACTTCTTCCCAACACAAGGGAGACCGACAGCTTCGTCCGTATAAAGCTTCATATGGGGCATTCCTATACTCGCATGGTAACTGTTGTTGTAGGAAAATTCTATCAACGGCAAGTGGTCATCCCAACTTCCCTTAAAATCGATGGCACATACTCTCAACATGTCCTCTATGGTCTGGATGGTTCTCTCGCTCTGTCCGTCTGATTGGGGGTGGTATGCAGTACTCATGTTTAACTTGGTCCCCACACAATCCTGAAAACTCCTCCAGAACCTGGAGTTGAACCTTGGGTCTCTACCAGATACAATGCTCACAGGAACCCCATGCCGTACCACGATCTCCTTAGATATCTCATAAAATTTTACCATTCGAAATAATGGGTTTCGAAAAAAAAAAAACTAATGACTTTGGCATACACTCGTCTGTACCGTAAAGACGTAATATCAATTCGAAATCTTCATTTAATAATTCGTACATATCGTGATTGCAAAAATTCCTCATCCACCCATAAAATTACTATTCGTCCAGGTTTCGAATATTCCCGAAAATTAGGGTTAATGCAGTCTCCTCTCCTTAAAAGGATTCTATCTTAAGAACCTAAGGATAATAGTTATGGATACAATTCCAACCTTACCCTTTCCAACTCTCAGGTTGACACTTTAACCCTATTGTTCTCTCCCCTGGTCTCACCAACGCGTTAATGTTGTTCCTCAACGCATACTCTCCTCGACCTGTATTCCTTATCGGTTGTTCTATGATTGAAAATTTCTATCCCACTACTTACACGTTCCTCTTCTACCTTGTTCATAGTATCCGTGTTGAGTCCTTGTATCGTTGGCCCGTGAATACTTTGTAGTCGTGTTTTATAATCTGAGACAACGTCAATACGCACGGTATTCCTCATATTCCTTCGCTTGATTAGCAGGCATGTGTTGCCTACCGTCAGCCATTACCACTTGCTATGGATACTGTATAGTCTTGGGTATACGTCGAACCAGTTCAGCTACTATGTCCCTCGTTCATTGACTTCTTCGTAACGCAAGAGAAGCGAAACTTCTTCTTTCGCAGTACGCTCTACAGGAGACGTCCTTACGTTCGCATGGTGATGATCGTGATAACAACATTCATTTCATGGATATGTTTTTTTTCTCGACTGCCCCGTGAAACCTAAGGCACGACACTAAATATAAATTCGATCGTCTGGACAATTCTTCTTCCCTACCCGTCAACCACAGATCAAATTAGTACACATGCTCAATCTCTTTGTTAAATATACCTGAAAGCACCTTCAATATTCGAAGTTTAACCTTAAGTCTTTATCTGACGTAATCGCTGCAGAAGTTTTATATTGCACCACCATCTCTTCCGTATAATATTCGATAATCTTCTCAATGGAAAGTCTCTCGTAGGTAAATCACCTGGTCCAACAATTATAACCCAACTAGGGCCATCTCTTGGCTCGGTCTTTGGCGACCTACTTATGAAATTCATTATAATTCTATCCATGTTCAATATATTCTACAGGCGGAATTAATCCACTAGATCTCTATCATTCTGCTTTTGGCATGTCGCGTTTGTACTTAATAGTTTGCCAATACCATTCTTCATATCCGTTTGCCAAACATTCTCTTAATTCTCTATACATCTTTGTCCTTCCCCATAATTTATTTATTTTCCTCTAACATTATTCTTTATTGTATATACTCTATTTTCTTGGTCAATACTGACTGAATTCCAATTTCGAATAATACCTTCTATAGGTATCGGCCACCACACTGGCCTTCTGTAAGAACCCAAATTTTGGGTAGAATTAAAACTTTTATTTATTTAATGATGTAAGAATGAATAGTGGCTACGGCTACAATGTAATAGTTGATGTTTTAAAAGAATGAATGGAATTCGACTTTATTATTTCTATGTCTTGAAGAATGCTAAAGGGTGACAACATAGGTAAGAATAATCTATCTCCTAAGGGAATAAGATATGGTAATTCCAAACAGGAGAATATTCTCATGTCATCCAGATAGATAGCGATTAATCCAGTGGTTCCGTAAAAAGGTTAAGGAACGATCGAAAGAGAATACGGACAATTGTACAACCCTAGATGAATAAGTAAAGAATAAGGATGAATAGTGATTTTGGTGTAATTGAGAATATTATTAGATGACGCTATATAGAAGTACCCGGAACGAAATTCTGAGTTCGTATTATTGATCCGGAGGGAAAAAGAGTGTATGTAAAAGCTGTCGGATTCTGAAAAACCGCACTTTTATTTTCTCCGAGAGTTCCCTGGACACTGATAGCCCTAATTATTTAACGAATGGATTTAAGGAATATAAATTGGAAAGTTAGAAAGAAAGATGGAGAATGATAGTATTAATATTAGAAAGATTCCCGGTAACCCTAATTAGAAATCCGTGAAATATTTCTACGAACGATCAATCGAAACGGGCAATTACCGGACACAGAAACAAGCAGAGGAAGCAAGAGTCTTGTGCAAGCTACTATAATAAATATCTAGTAACTACTTAGTTACATAAGTAACTAGCATGTTTGGAGATTAAATAGCACTTAGCAAAATCAAACCACTAGTTACATGAGAACCATCAAAATCTCAACACTTGTCCATCCATTTTCATCATCCTATACATCATCACTTTATTAAAGTGGCTTTTAGATGAGATATTATCTAAACCTCATCCACTTTATGCATTATTATCACATTAACCAAGCAAAGAACACAAAAATATCAAACCTCTCTCTCCATTACATCCATTCGACCTATGCTCTAAATTCAAAACCAAAATCCAACTTCCAACCATCACTTGATCTTGTAATTTTTAAGGTGAGTCCTATAATTCAAGAAACTAATCTCATAGAAATTTCAAGCCCAAATTCCTTTGTTTCCATTTTCAAAAAAATCACTAAAATGATGATGAATAGTGTTCTTCATGTATTAACCTTGTTTTCTTTGAATCTTTTGATTGTTCTAGCAAGCTTAAGCACTCCTAAGGACCATACAAGGCTTTTTGAGGCTAGTACACATTCTCAAGAAGGTATAAAGCCCTTGAAACCCTAGATCTACTTTGAGTTTTTATGCATGTTCTTGAGTTATATAAGTTAGTTATGTTGTTAGTAAGATATAAGAAAGATTATAAGCATGATTATGATTGGGTTTTGGTTAAATGTTAAAAATAGTTAGATGAACGGAAAGGCATTGCTTGGCCTCAGTTCATAGTTATAAATCATGTATATGTTGTTTCGAGTGGATACTATGTTTATGGGAAGATTTGGAATTGGTAAATATTCGATTTATAGCCGTCGTAATGCCGAAATTTCGTTAACCTTAAGGAAAACGACTTGGAAAGTAGATGTAACTCACTGCCTAGCTTTGAAATCTACCATGATAAGATAGATAATGTTCCAAGCTTCGTTTTGATATAAAGAACGTGTGAAACAGACTTACGGTTTAGGAGTTATGGCCGGTATACTAAAAGTAGTTCGAATCCGTAAATGAAAGTTCGTAACTTAAATTGAACCCTGATAGAATATGTAAAGTCATGACGAATCTTGGTAAATAAATACTAGAGGTAAAAAGGAAGGCGTGAGAGAAAACCGTATGTCAAAAGGATCGTTTTTCGATTTATTAAAAATATTCGAATCGAGATTAAACGCGAACGAACCCCTAAAAGACGACTCGTTTATAACTTCGTTAAAACACTTAGAAAACGAGCGATAAAACTCGGAGTATAATATTGGTTCGTAACGATCGACTTTCGGACTTATATGACTTAAGTATATGCCAAGTATAAGTACAGTGACATGTCGTATTAACGAACGAATGTCGGGTCGGATCGATGATAAAAGAAATACATTAAAAGGGGTATAACGAGATAACTCGAGAACGTGTTTCGATTTAAGTATAACTTAACCTTTAAAGTTTTAAGAGATTAATCCCGAATGTCTTGGCTATTTATAGATCACCAAGCTGACCCGGGACCCGCTACCACTACCCCTTACCGTACTCGACTACCAGGCAAGTTTCAATCCCCTTCTTTTAGGCTGTTGTTGTGATTGAATATATATGCATGTTTTCTGTTATAATATGCCATAGCATGCATGCCTACTTTCAAGTTATATCATTATGCTTGTTCCCTGATTGTTATTGGCTTATAAATTAGATAGCTATCGTATCATTATAAGCCGGTTATTGTAAGACCCTCAGAGAAGGGTGTATACCTCTTATTCATCAAATATAAACCGGGAGTCAATATTTCTTGACATATCGAGATTACCTCGAAAGAAAATATCTAAGTAAATATTTTCCATTATTCGGGCGACGAATATTATTTGAATATTCGTTCGAGAATATTTAGTTAACGATCCTTATTTCAAATAATTATTTGAACGTATCTATTCGACGAATAATATTTTTTAATATTCATTCAGAGTCGAATTATTTATCGATTATTATTTCGAATATTCTTCTAAAGATGAGACTACTAAATGAATATTATTTGGATATTCATTTAGAATATTATTTTATTAAATAAATATTACTTTTGAATATTCATTTAGGATATTAATTACTTGATGAATATTATTTTAATATTTATCTGAAGCTTGATTTATTTATCGAATATTATCTCGAATATTCCTTTAAGGCTTGGAGTACTAAATGAATATTACTTGATATTCATTTAGAATATTATTCATTAAATGAATATTACTTTTTGAATATTCATTTAAATTCCTAATTAATTATGAATATTGTCTTAAATATTCCTTTCAGGTCATATTAATTAATGAATATTATTTTGAATATTCATTTAAATATTTATTTATTCAATAAATATTTTCCTGATATTTCTTCAGGGATTATTTTGAAAAATACTCTGATTAAAGACATTCTTTCATATTCCTAAATATTCTTTAAAAATTTTTAATTCAATAAATATTCTCTGAATATTTATTCCATACTTAGAATAACCTCAATAAGGTTTATCTTCTTCGATTATTACGAAAAATATTTCGGAGTCATATTATTATTAATATTATATCAAGAAAGGTTCTCAAACATCATTCTTCTTTGAGTCTATCTCCCTAATAATAAGGGAACCTTACTTGGAAAATGTTAATTATCTTGTCGACTTCCCGGTCATAAAGTATTCTCTTCACTCGCAACTCGGGTGCTATTGACTTATTAAGTCGTTGGTTACCTTCTCATCTTTCGAGGGGTAAGATTGTTGGAACAAGTTGATATTCGTTACCAAGCAATAGCTTGGAAGTTATTGGTGAATTTTCCTTTCCAACTAGATACGACTACCTTGTAGAGTCTTATCAACAAGTATTATACTTGGGGAAAGGGGGACGAACGTTACATTCAGAATCATGAATTCTATTTGAACTAGGAGTCGTGTAAGAGGCTGAGTAGCGCCGATCCATCCCCTTTGGCCCAACCGTTGGCCGGGGAGAGCTAGTAAGGCGGTAGACAAGTAAAGCCGTCAGTTCTTCCTTCTACCGGTAGTAAATCTAATTTGAGCTGTACGATCTCGACTGATCATCAAGATCGGAACAGCGGGCGCGGTGAATACTCCATCATTGGTTCATCATCCAAACTTATTTATTTCCTGCAACATGATTACTGTTGGCAGAGTTTGTTCGCTATTTTCTCTACGCAAGTATACGCAGTCCAAAAGCAATATAGGGAAATAAGGATCGTTCCCACGAAGACTTGGTGTATTTAAGTAAATATGTTTATTCAACAACGTTCGGTTAATTATAGGAGCCTGAACAACGAAATGGTTGGTTTGATTTAATCACAATTAATTAATGAAAAATAATATGATAAAGATTATAAGAGATAAACATGGGACTCTAATTTCATTATTTATTTCATTTAGAATTGATGCCTTAATTTAAAGTGATTCTGATAATTATGAAGGCTAGCCGGGAACACGAAACTAATATAAGCGCCTTTCAGCCTTAACTTATATCACACCATACAAATATCCACTTAAAAAGATAGAAGTTGCGTGGACACCATTTATGTCTAGACCCTATATGTCTATAAGATTTGAAAACATAACTGGTTTACGAATAAATTCCTTATTTTTGGCTACACAGGGCGATGAGATCCAAAACCCTACCACTAATCGTAATTATATATGAAAATTACGAACCTGTGCTAACATGGCAAATTCTAAATTCTCAAATCCACTTTCGCATTCATTAAGAATTAATAATTTAGATGATAGCTACGCATCTAATAAATTAAGCACAACCACGTTAGGCAATCGGAAATTTTTATCATAACACAATTTATTAAGGCATCGAATTACTAAATTACGTAAATAAATCCATTAGAATCCCATGACGGCGATTAGTTCATAATTAAACGAATCGTCATCATGGGATTAATTGAAATAATAATAATAATAATAATAATAATAATAATAATAATAATAATAATAATAATAATAATAACAACAACAACAATAATAATAACAACAATAATAAAACTAAATTAAAAATTACGATAAATTAAATATGAAAATTATAAGAGTTAGAAACTAAAATCGAAATAATTTCCACTTGCAAGAAACGAGCACTCCGATAATTTCCTGCAAAATAAAAAATTAGAAAATAAAACCGAAGTAATTTCCAACGAAAGAAATGAGCGTTCCAAAATAATTGCCTTAAAATCTTCACCCGAAATAACACTCAAACTAAATTTACAGAAATTTAAAGTGAATAAAACTGAACTGAAATTACAAGGAAATTGTTGCTGGAAACTGAGAGAAAACAAGAGAGAATTCAGTTCAGGGGTGTGTTTGCTCAGCTCAAATTCATCCTATTTATAGGATGAATTAGCACACCAATTTAGAATTTAAAGGCTTAAATAATGCAGCCAACCAGGACTACACACCACCCAACAATTTAAAATCACCGTCCCCAACTATTTAAATCAATCTGTCGTATAGAATTAAACAGCACTACAGAACAGCACCAGCCTCAGGGTGGTGAAGTGCGCGACACGCGCGGCATTTTCAGTTGAGCTCCAGGCGCGTACGCGCCACGCGCTCCCCAGGCGCGTCCAGCCGACAGCTTCCCCGACATGAACAGCATTTTGTCGGGTCAAAAAAACGAGATGCAGCTGTTTTTTTTCCTGTTTTCTTTTGCTGAATTCCTGCTAATCATGCGCCCACTTCCTTAGCTTTATTTTTTTATTGCTTTTGTTGTTTGCTTTTTTTTTCTTTTTTCTTTTCTTTAATGCCGACCATAGCACCTTGACTTACATAATTCTCCACCTGCTGTACACACATTTACAATATTCGATTACTTTTTCTTTTTTTTTTCTTTTTTTCTTTTTTTTTTGTTTATTCAACTTGCAAAATAAAATATATTTAATTAATAAATAATTAATTTAATTTCGAATTTATAAAAATAAATATCTAATATTATTAGATATTTATAAATATAATTTTCTAATTAAATAAAGTATTTATCAATTAAATAAATTTTCAAGTCCCAAGTTGCGGTAAATTGAGGGCCTAAAACCGGACTCCTTTTCCTTAACGAAAAATATATCAATTCCAACCGAGGTTTCAGATTTAAGAATAAATCATTCAGGATTCCTTTATGATAATTCTTTTTCCTCGTAGCCAGTCCACTTGATAAAACTGAGATAAAAATCCACCGTTTTTAGCCCTTTTATTGCCACAAAACCTCAAGTTGCGATTTCTGCACAACAAATAATTAAACAACAAAAACGAATTAAAAGACACAACATATTTAAGGATAAACCACCAATCTAGGTCCATTTAGCGCATAATAAGTGGATATAAAATCCACTTATCACACCCCCAAACTTAAACTGAAGCTTGTCCTCAAGCGAAAACAGACTCGATTATCTCTAAATGCATGAATGCAAACGATGCAAGGATCCCATAGGCAAAGCAATAACCAATTTAGCAGAGTGTCTCAGAGAATGTGATAACTCCAAATAGAGATCGACTAAATACCCGCATATTAACATATACAAATACAGAAACGTGCGTGTGTGCAATGCTCATCAGAAATACTCTTAGCACTAGATCAAAACCATACATATTCTTCGTCAAACAATCACAAGCTTATAAATAGAATGGACGCTAGACACTTCATAACCTAGAAACACCTCCATCATCATTTGAATTAGACAGAAATTCATGCTTTATTAACAACTATGACGCATAATACTATACACAACACACATGCTTATTTGACCGTGCAATGGATGAGACCCCAAAAGGCTTATACAATAATACCCATGTAGCGAGCGTTAGGTCAGTGGATCCCAGACTATAAAAGCCTTAGGTCACTAGGCACAAAGTCCCCTCGTACTTAATTGCTCGAGTATTAAAGAGCTCACCCTGGCCAAATCTGCATATTCACATTCTCATAAACATTTTTTTTTTTTTTTTTTTGCAATCTGGAATGAGAATTCTCAGTTCCAACCCTAGACTACTCATATAACTATGAGCTGGCTACTAGCCAATTGACACCTATCAATTATTAACAAATACACACAAACTAGCATGAACTCTGGCTTCCCCCAAACTTATATTTTAGTGATTCTACGCTATCAAGGGAATAAAGAAAATTCCAAATATAATCAGGTGATTAAATTTCAACAACCAAACAAGCATGACCTTAACCTAGCCCAAAAGTAACCGATGAGTTGTGTAAGATTGTGTTTCTGTAACATGCACGTCAATTCATCAGTATTTAAATCAGCCCTCTATCCATCATTATCACAATCAAATTCATCATTGACTACTAAACGGAACCGCAAACAAGCATGACCTTAACCTAGCCCAAAAGTAACCGATGAGTTGTGTAAGATTGTGTTTCTGTAACATGCACGTCAATTCATCAGTATTTAAATCAGCCCTCTATCCATCATTATCACATTCAAATTCATCATTGACTACTAAACGGAACCGCCAAGCGCTACGGGACCAAGGAAAATATGATATGCAACTAATCATGATTATGCAATTTTTTTTTTTTTAAATATGAATTATATGAAATTATACTAGCATGGTATAATATGAACTATATGCATACTGTGACTCGAGAAATCAATTATCCTAAATCACCCCCAAACTTAAAATATTCAATGTCCTCATTGAAGGTATAGATAAAGGATAAAAGAGAACTCCCCTAACTGTCGGCATTGTTACCCTCCTCGGGTGGTGAATCAGGTGGTGGAAATGAACTCCAAACTGAGGCAATGACCTGCACTTTCAACATAATACTAAAAAAAATCACACCAAATCAAACCACACATAAAAATACCAAACCTATGGGTTGCCTCCCATGAAGCGCTTGTTTATTGTCGCTAGCTTGACGATTATATTGAGAATCATGTGGTGGCCAACTTGGTGGTATCAGCCTCACGGTTCACCGTGTCACCAAAATAGGGTTTCAATCTCTGCCCATTCACTTTGAACGATTGATCGGGTGATTTCTCAAAGATTTCCACCGCTCCGTGTGGAAACACAGTTTTGACAACAAATGGCCCTGACCATCTCGATTTGAGCTTCCCTGGAAACAATCGAAGACGAGAGTTATATAATAAGACCGACTGACCAGGAACGAATACCTTTTGAATAAGACGACGATCATGCCATCGTTTCACTTTCTCCTTATAGATCTTATTGTTCTCATATGCCTGCAATCGAAACTCGTCCATCTCATTGAGTTGCACCATCCTTTTCTCACCTGCGGCCTTAAGATCGAAATTTAGCTTCTTCAAAGCCCAATAAGCTTTGTGTTCTAGTTCTGCAGGCAGATGACAAGCTTTCCCATAGACAAGCTGATATAGTGACATGCCTAAGGGTGTTTTATATGCTGTACGATAAGCCCATGCGGCTTCATCGAGTTTTAAAGACCAATCCTTTCTCGAAGGGTTCACCACTTTTTCCAGAATGCGCTTAATCTCGCGATTAGATACCTCGGCTTGGCCATTGGTTTGCGGGTGGTATGCCGTAGCTACCCGGTGGTTGATGTTGTACTTTGCCATGAGATTAGTAAACTTGCGATTGCAAAAGTGAGTACCTTCATCGCTTATGATTACACGAGGAGTGCCGAATCTTGTGAAGATGTTTTTGTGAAGGAAGTTGAGCACGACATTGGCATTATTGGTCGGAAGTGCCTTGACTTCAACCCATTTGGAAACATAATCAACGGCCAGCAAGATGTATTGGTTGCTACATGAGGAAATGAATGGTCCCATGAAATCGATGCCCCAAACATCGAAGATTTCCACCTCTAGCATTATATTGAGGGGCATCTCATTCCTCCTAGATATGTTACCAACACGCTGACAACGATCACACTTTAGCACAAACTGATGAGCATCCTTAAAAAGAGATGGCCAATAAAATCCCGCTTGAAGAATTCGAGTTGCGGTCTTTTCACTTCCATAATGGCCACCATATGTCGTGGCGTGATAATCCCTTAGAATAGCCTCTGTTTCACTATATGGCACACATCTCCTAATCACCTGATCGGCTCCTTGTTTAAACAGATATGGTTCGTCCCAACGATACCATTTGACTTCATGCAAGAATTTCTTTCTTTGTGCAAAAGAGAGCCCGGGAGGAATCACTCGACTCACCAGAAAGTTCACAATGTCTGCAAACCAAGGCTCTTCTTCTTGTATCCCAAACAACTGTTCATCAGGAAAGGATTCATTAATGACGGTTTTGACCTGGGATGACTTCCCAAGGTCTTCCAATCGTGAGAGATGGTCGGCTACTTGGTTTTCTGTCCCTTTTCTATCCTTGATCTCCACATCGAATTCTTGCAGCAGGAGAATCCATCGAATCAACCTAGGTTTGGAGTCCTTTTTAGAGAGCAGATATCTAATAGCCGCGTGATCAGTGTACACAGTCACCTTCGTGCCAAGCAAGTATGAACGGAATTTTTCAAAACCATAAACTATGTCTAACAGCTCCTTCTCAGTGGTAGTGTAGTTTAATTGAGCATCGCTGAGGGTTTTGCTTGCATAATAGATGACATGAAACATTTTATTTTTCTTTTGGCCAAGAACGGCCCCAACTGCGTAATCGCTAGCATCACACATCATAGCGAAAGGCTCACTCCAATCTGGAGCAATGATCACGGGTGCTGAAATCAATTTCTTCTTCAGAGTCTCGAAAGCTGTGAGACATTCTTCGTTAAATTTGAAATGAATATCTTTTTCCAGCAGCTGACACAAAGGTTTGGAAATTTTTGCGAAGTCCTTGATGAAACGCCTGTAGAAACCTGCGTGCCCAAGGAAACTGCGAATTCCTCGTACTGAATTAGGTGGCGGCAGCTTTTCAATAGCTTCTATCTTTGCTCTGTCCACTTCTAGACCCTTCCTTGACACCTTGTGCCCGAGAATAGTTCCTTCTTGTACCATGAAGTGGCACTTCTCCCAATTGAGCACTAGGTTAGTTTCCACGCATCTTTTCAGCACCGAGCCAAGATTTTGCAAGCATTCATCAAAAGATAGACCGAATACAGAGAAGTCGTCCATGAAGACTTCAACAGTCTTGCCAATCATGTCTGAGAAGATGGCCATCATGCACCTCTGAAAAGTACCAGGTGCTCCACACAAGCCAAAAGAAACCCGCCGAAAGGCGAAAGTGCCGAACGGGCATGTGAATGTTGTTTTCTCCTGATCCTCAGGAGCAATGCAGATTTGGTTATATCCAGAATACCCATCCAGGAGGCAGTAATAATCATGGCCGGCTAGTCTATCTAGCATCTGATCAATGAAAGGAAGGGGAAAATGATCCTTCCTTGTGGCAATATTCAACTTCCGGTAGTCCATGCAGATTCGCCAACCGGTGACTGTGCGAGTAGAGATGAGTTCATTCTTTTCATTGGTAATCACAGTCATGCCTCCCTTCTTCGGTACACATTGCACTGGACTCACCCATGCACTGTCAGAAATGGGATAGATAATCCCTGCATCCAGCCACTTGATAATTTCTTTCTTCACTACCTCCTTCATAAGAGGATTTAGCCGCCTTTGATGCTCCACTGTTGGTTTACTGCCTTCTTCCAATGGAATTTTATGTTGACAATAAGCTGGGCTGATGCCTTTGATATCCGCTAGGGTCCAACCAATGGCTGTTTTGAATTCCCTCAGGACTCTTAAAAGCTTGTCTTCCTCAGAGTCTGAAAGGTTAGCAGATATAATCACAGGTAAGGTAGATGATTCACCAAGAGAAGCATACTTTAAGTGATTAGGAAGTGGTTTGAGCTCTAGAGTTGGAGCTTCCTCGATAGATGGTTTCATTTGCTGATGCGGCCCTTTTAGTTCTGGAAGATCCAATGATTCAACTGGTCTTTCAAATTTTCTTTGCCACGGCAAAGCATCCAGATATTGCAATTGTTCATCTATGTCATCTTCATCTAATGAATACCTTCCACTAAGGGCCTTTTCCAAAGTGTCATTCATGAACATGTGATCCAACTTTTCTTGTACCGTAGACTCAATCAAGTCTACCTTCAGACACTGTTCTTCTTCTGTTGGAAACTTCATGGCTTTAAAAACGTTGAAAGTGACATTTTGATCATGCACCCTCATTGTAAGTTCCCCCTTTTGGACGTCAATCAATGTTTGTCCTGTCGCCAAGAATGGTCTACCAAGAATGATCGGAATCTTCTTGTCCTCTTCGAAATCAAGTATGACAAAATCAGCTGGGAAGATAAGTTTGTCTACTTTCACTAGGACATCTTCAACAACTCCCCGAGGATAAGTGATAGAGCGATCAGCTAACTGA
Source organism: Saposhnikovia divaricata (assembly GCA_036435485.1). NCBI lineage: Eukaryota > Viridiplantae > Streptophyta > Magnoliopsida > Apiales > Apiaceae > Saposhnikovia > Saposhnikovia divaricata. The sequence continues at coordinate 198,739,897 of CM071594.1, forward strand.
AGTGACATGTTCGTCGGGTTTGGCTCAGGAAGGCCAAGTTGTAAGAAAACTGAGTATGGCATGAGGTTGATGCTTGCTCCTAAATCACATAAACATTTGTCAAAAGACAAATTCCCAATGGTGCATGGTATGGTGAAACTTCCAGGATCTTTTAGCTTAGGCGGTAACTTTTGTTGCAATACCGCACTACACTCCTCTGTCAAAGCAACAGTTTCTAAGTCCTCAAGTTTTACTTTTCTCGATAGAATGCCCTTCATGAACTTGGCATAACTCGGCATTTGTTCCAGGGCTTCAGCAAATGGAATGTTGATATGTAATTTCTTAAAGACTTCAAGAAATTTGCCAAACTGCTTGTCCAGTTTCTGTTTTTGCAAACGTCGAGGAAATGGCGGAGGTGGATAGACATGCTCTTCTGCTTCTTTCTGTGCAAGGACTGATTGTTTAGGAGGTGGTACACTTTCTTCTACCTCCGTGCTTGAAATTGGAGCCTTACCCTTGTCCTCGGTATCTCCCACGTTCACTGTTTCATCATCAGGCAGAATTTTATTTGCTCTTTCCAATTCAATGCCTTCTATGACTTTCCCCGATCTTAGAGTGATGGCTTTAATGTGCTCTTGGTTGTTCTTTCTCCCCGGATTAGCTTCAGTATCACTTGGGAGTGTTCCTTGTGGTCGGCTCATCATGAAACTAGCGAGTTGTCCCAATTGAGTTTCCAGATTTTTAATAGAAGCCGCTTGGCTTTTTGACGCCAACCTCAATTCCTCCAATTCTGTCTTTTCACTAGAAGATGATTGCCCAGAATTCCCATAGGATTGTTGTTGAAATCCTGGGGGTTGAAATTGTCGTGGGGCATATTGTTGCTGATATTGGTGCCCCTGCTGTTGCTGGAATCCAGATGGATTATATGGCCTAGCTCCAAACTGCTGATTTTGAAATTGTTGGTAGGGCTGATTTGATTGTTGCGCTCATCCTTGATTATTGCTCCAACTGAAATTTGGATGATTTCGGTTGTTCGGATGGTAGGAATTTGGAGCTGGTTGTTGCTGTCTTTGGAAATTGCTTACGAATTGAACCGACTCGTTTGAAATGGCACATTGGTTTGATTCATGTGCGCCCGCACACAACTCACAAACACTAGCAACTTGATGAAATCCTTGTGCTGTCAAAGAGTCTATTTTCAAGTTCAAAGCCTCTATCTGAGCTGCTAAGGAAGTGGCCTTGTCGACATTAAGAATTCCTGCTACCTTCTGTTGTGGCATCCTCTGAGTTGGATTTTGATATTCATTAGCTTCCATCATCTCGATAAGATCGTAGGCCTCCTCATAACTTTTAGCCCATAATGCTCCCCCTGAAGCTGCATCTACCATTGGCCTTGATTGTATTCCTAGTCCATTATAGAAGCAATTTATGACCATCCAATTTGGCATGCCATGATGAGGGCATTGTCGAAGCATTTCCTTGTATCTTTCCCACGCTTCACATAAAGATTCACCAGACTGTTGAGAAAATTGCGTGATAGCATTCCTTATAGCTGCAGTCTTTGCCATGGGGAAGAATTTGCTAAGAAACTTTTGAGCCAGATCGGCCCAAGTGGTGATAGATCCCGGTGGCAGAGAGTGTAACCAACTTTTGGCCTTGTCTCTTAAGGAAAACGGGAAGAGTCTCAACTTCACAGCATCATCTGACACATTGTTGAATCTAAATGTGTCGCATATTTCTATGAAGTTCCTAATGTGTAAGTTAGGATCTTCCGTTGCAGTTCCTCCGTACTGTACTTGATTCTGCACCATCTGAATAGTGCTGGATTTAATTTCAAATGTAGGAGCCGCAATTGCTGGACGAATGATACTTGACTGAATGTCATCAATCTTCGGTTGTGAGTAGTCCATTAAAGCCCTTGCTGCTGCAGGTGCAACTACTTCGGCTTCTCCGTCCATCTTGTGAGTATTTGCTAGTTTAAGTACTTGCTTGGCTTTTAATGCTTTAGCACGTGTTAGCATAAAAATCCAAGTATCTGAACACAAATAATCACTTCAAAATGTAAGATAAAATATTCAAGTCAAACAAATTAACTTCTTATTGTAGTAAAACACATAAACAAAATAACACCGAGTCCCCGGCAGCGGCGCCAAAAACTTGTTCGCTATTTTCTCTACGCAAGTATACGCAGTCCAAAAGCAATATAGGGAAATAAGGATCGTTCCCACGAAGACTTGGTGTATTTAAGTAAATATGTTTATTCAACAACGTTCGGTTAATTATAGAAGCCTGAACAACGAAATGGTTGGTTTGATTTAATCACAATTAATTAATGAAAAATAATATGATAAAGATTATAAGAGATAAACATGGGACTCTAATTTCATTATTTATTTCATTTAGAATTGATGCCTTAATTTAAAGTGATTCTGATAATTATGAAGGCTAGCCGGGAACACGAAACTAATATAAGCGCCTTTCAGCCTTAACTTATATCACACCATACAAATATCCACTTAAAAAGATAGAAGTTGCGTGGACACCATTTATGTCTAGACCCTATATGTCTATAAGATTTGAAAACATAACTGGTTTACGAATAAATTCCTTATTTTTGGCTACACAGGGCGATGAGATCCAAAACCCTACCACTAATCGTAATTATATATGAAAATTACGAACCTGTGCTAACATGGCAAATTCTAAATTCTCAAATCCACTTTCGCATTCATTAAGAATTAATAATTTAGATGATAGCTACGCATCTAATAAATTAAGCACAACCACGTTAGGCAATCGGAAATTTTTATCATAACACAATTTATTAAGGCATCGAATTACTAAATTACGTAAATAAATCCATTAGAATCCCATGACGGCGATTAGTTCATAATTAAACGAATCGTCATCATGGGATTAATTGAAATTATAATAATAATAATAATAATAATAATAATAATAATAATAATAATAATAATAACAACAACAATAATAATAACAACAATAATAAAACTAAATTAAAAATTACGATAAATTAAATATGAAAATTATAAGAGTTAGAAACTAAAATCGAAATAATTTCCACTTGCAAGAAACGAGCACTCCGATAATTTCCTGCAAAATAAAAAATTAGAAAATAAAACCGAAGTAATTTCCAACGAAAGAAATGAGCGTTCCAAAATAATTGCCTTAAAATCTTCACCCGAAATAACACTCAAACTAAATTTACAGAAATTTAAAGTGAATAAAACTGAACTGAAATTACAAGGAAATTGTTGCTGGAAACTGAGAGAAAACAAGAGAGAATTCAGTTCAGGGGTGTGTTTGCTCAGCTCAAATTCATCCTATTTATAGGATGAATTAGCACACCAATTTAGAATTTAAAGGCTTAAATAATGCAGCCAACCAGGACTACACACCACCCAACAATTTAAAATCACCGTCCCCAACTATTTAAATCAATCTGTCGTATAGAATTAAACAGCACTACAGAACAGCACCAGCCTCAGGGTGGTGAAGTGCGCGACACGCGCGACATTTTCAGTTGAGCTCCAGGCGCGTACGCGCCACGCGCTCCCCAGGCGCGTCCCGCCGACAGCTTCCCCGACATGAACAGCATTTTGTCGGGTCAAAAAAACGAGATGCAGCTGTTTTTTTTCCTGTTTTCTTTTGCTGAATTCCTGCTAATCATGCGCCCACTTCCTTAGCTTTATTTTTTTATTGCTTTTGTTGTTTGCTTTTTTTTTCTTTTTTCTTTTCTTTAATGCCGACCATAGCACCTTGACTTACATAATTCTCCACCTGCTATACACACATTTACAATATTCGATTACTTTTTCTTTTTTTTTTTCTTTTTTTCTTTTTTTTTTGTTTATTCAACTTGCAAAATAAAATATATTTAATTAATAAATAATTAATTTAATTTCGAATTTATAAAAATAAATATCTAATATTATTAGATATTTATAAATATAATTTTCTAATTAAATAAAGTATTTATCAATTAAATAAATTTTCAAGTCCCAAGTTGCGGTAAATTGAGGGCCTAAAACCGGACTCCTTTTCCTTAACGAAAAATATATCAATTCCAACCGGGGTTTCAGATTTAAGAATAAATCATTCAGGATTCCTTTATGATAATTCTTTTTCCTCGTAGCCAGTCCACTTGATAAAATTGAGATAAAAATCCACCGTTTTTAGCCCTTTTATTGCCACAAAACCTCAAGTTGCGATTTCTGCACAACAAATAATTAAACAACAAAAACGAATTAAAAGACACAACATATTTAAGGATAAACCACCAATCTAGGTCCATTTAGCGCATAATAAGTGGATATAAAATCCACTTATCAGAGTTGGAAAAGTATTCATAACTGGAATTGCAATCTTTTCATGCAAGTTCCTCTTTTAATGACAATGAAAATATCTCGCTTACTTTTGATGTAGCAGATATTTCTACAAACAAATACTTTGAGTTACCTGGTAACTTCATCCTTTATATTATACTGACAATAACTTCATCAATGCATGGCATATGATTTCAAAGGATATTTTGAACTGTTGTATATATGTATCACTGTTCAGTTATATTATTGTTGGTGGGCTTTCGCTCACCCTTGCTTCGTTCATATTATCACAACAACAGCTAGGACAGATGGCCCGCGTCAGGCGCACTCGGCGCAAGCAGGTTACCGCCGTTCGAGGACTACCCACTGATGTCCTTGCTGCCATTGCTGAGGTAGCATAGATAGGCAGCTTTTGTTTATCAGTCTATTTATATGTAACGTTAACGTTAATCAACGGCAAAACCTTTAAACATATCATTTGGCTTGTAATAACTTTTATTCGTAAACTCTGATATTATGGACTTATTTCAATTTCATCTCTGAGACTATAACTGTTGTGTGTGTGAGTGGATATTATTGTGGGGTCACAGCATGTGATTTATTTATTGGGGACTCAAGTCAAGTATTATGAATGGATGTAAGACCGTAACCACCAGATCCCTGACCCCGGATCTGGGGGGTGTTACACCTTCCCTAGGTAATAACAAATTTCTCCATTATACTCCCTGCTCCCTTTCGTCACCTTCTCTTTCTTATGTTTAGTTCTAATATGAAGATATACTTATGGCACTTGTGGAGAAATTTTCACACTTTTCTCATAAGGTTAACGTCTCAGTTTTATGCGTGAACGCCATCATGACTAATCCCAGACTCACGGTTAGTATATCCTATCCCGTAACCTTTATGTTGTTTAGAAGTATATGCTATCATCCCCTTTCTACTACATCAGTACACCTCTTAAACTCTTGAAAGACGCATCATCGTGACTCTCAAAGTCCTCTTTTTATCATCAAGTATAGCTAACAACGAGGTTGTTGCTAATATCTCAATTCATCCCAAAACTTTGTTCATTAATCCATAAAGGCTTCTGACTCCTTAGTCCATTCAAACGATACTACCACAATTTTATAACGTTTATATTAGTGTGAAATGCCAACTTTGGCACAGTACAGAGGTCGATCTTGAGTTGGGGAAACCTTCTCTTCAACCTTATCCTTGAAAAAAAACAACTACTCATTTTAATTAATCAACAATTCCCCCATTTCCGATAAGGGTATCAGTTCTCGATGGTATATGTAAGATGTCATACGCTCGTCCTCCTTCACAACTGGAGCCAATCAGCCTGAGGCCTGCATGCGGCTGCGATTCCCAATAAACTTGATTAGGTGGTAATCTCGAAGGATCACTGGCATATATCCATGCATCCATTTGCTATTAGGGGCCTGTTAAACTATATGTCTCTCTATGTGCATCAATCCCTTTAAGCTAAGTAAAGCTTCACATTCTTGCCACGATATTTCTTCCTTTCTCGTCCATCTCACTTCCATGTCAGTTTCCTCCAAGGATATGTTTTACATCGCAATCGATTTGCATTTCCTGGATCAGGAAAAGGCTTGGTAACTCCAGAATTCATTAATATAACATCCTGACAACGGTTGGTAGAAGCGTACTCCCAACCACCTCATCATTTCTTATAATTTTCCCCACACTAATATTAAAGGTCTTGTGGTATGCCCCGACATGTTATTTCTACTTTAATAATTACTCGGCATAACGCTCTGGCTGCACAATTACAACATTTGGTTTTTGATCTCATATTGGTGTAACGGTTCATAATTGTACCTCCCGTTCACCTTAGAGTAATCACTTTGAAAGGAATGGTTTCAAAATAACAAGGTCCAAAAGATAATTTCAATAAGAATTCCACGTTGGATGTTCCAAGAATGTTGATGGTTCCAAATACTAGGAGTCTCGATTTTTGGAGATGTAAGGATGGACAGAAAGAATACAACAAGGTTTATTCCTTCCCGTCCTGATAATTCTGTAATATGATACCATAGAGAATGTTGCACAAGGGCAATGATTGTTGGATACAAAAGTCATAAAGACGGTCTTTATACAATTCTTACATCGGGTGGATGCTTTTCCTCCTGAATAATAAGAGGAAATCTAAAGTCGCATTGATGAAGGTCAGCCAATAGAAAGCAATTCTACTCCATGACAATTAAAGAATGAAGTAGTTTATCCTTTAAGTAATCAGTGGGTTCAAATGAATTCTCATTGTGTGAATGAAAGAATAAAATATTCAAGTGATATAAAGTCTGATACGAAGATGGGTAGAATTCGAGTTGAGTGGGCGACCTCATTAGGTCTCAATCAAGTTATTTGTCAAAACTTTCATCATCATACTTTACCACATGCAAAATGCATTGCAGAATGAATTAAATTGGGAGTTGGACCAGTGAAACAATAACTAGTCCTTTTCAAGAAACACTAGCAACTAGCTAGACAAAATTTGCTAGTTCACCTGTTTGATACATCACCACCAGCTAGGACAATTAGCTAGGTGTTCTTCACAACATTACAATGTTGATTCGTTAGAACAATCAACTAGTCATTCATATTGACATAACGACTAGCCAGTTTCAATTGGATAGAACGAAATTTCAACATCGTAGCCACTGAAGAAACTTTAGGCTTCTCGGACAACGAATGAAAAGAAGAAGTTATTAAGTTTGAAAAAAGAAAACTATAAAATCTGAAGAGGATGTTCTAGGTATCGGAACAATCGATAACCTCTCATCAAATATTACTTATCAGTGAAACGGTTCACCCAAGGGTGCCTCCGTACACATGCTTTATCAGATCCGACAATAGAATTAAATTCAGAATACCAATATCAAAATGATATCCTTACTATGATTTCAATGTACGATGTACAATCTCATCTTGAATCGAAGAGAAGAAGAAGAAGAAAAGAATTCATGAGGGATTTCTGGACATTAGTTCATCCATGTCCTCAGTAATTTGTTGAATATTTATGAGCTTAACTGGAGAGTGCAAGTATGAAAGAAGCAATCAAATATCGATATTCGTAAAGTAGTATTCGGCGATTAATTAAGGAAATATTTGTTGAACATTCCTTGGATAATTGAAAGAGAGTGTAAATAGTCCTGAGCAGAAATAATTATAAACTTCAAATAGAATGCTCGGGGATCAATTAATATACTTTAGATGAGTCCCGGTTTAGAGAAAGTATATCACTTGTTGTTATTCCACAAGTTTGAAGTAGAAGGCTAGGAGGGTTACCTGATATAAACTAATCGAGGTAACATGGTTAGTGAAAAGTTTAAAATGAAGTAGTGCACCAGCCGGTAGTTACCAAAATAAGTTAATAATCATTCGTGCATCTCATTATCACCATTATGAGGGTAACTCTATCTCTTCGTCTTCGTAATACAAGACACCAACCAGTGCGTCTCTCATTCATCATCTTAAAGTCATTTATCGAGTTAGGGTTTCACAACTATATCTGTCATTTCTGTGCTTTATCTTGAAGACCAAGCTTCACATCATTCCGGGGACACCTGCTAAGTCCATAGGGTCCTACTTCATTCCGTCCAACAGGAATCACAAGTGGCCAGTTCCCCCTGGGAACAGATCAAAGAGATCTCTCAGGGATCTCAGTGCAGTCCATAGGTTCAGTGGCGGGTGTGTGTATGTGAACATATACCAAAAATATTGAGGTCTACAATACATATATACGTAGTCCCTGATAACATCTCTATCAAAGGATCCCACTCTAGACCCGCAGCTCTTTTTTTTTGGTAGACTCTGAGATCATTGTATCGCTCGTTGCAACCATATTCAACTTCTCTTGAGTCCCTTTGTTAATCCTACTTGTTTGTTCTCTAAGTTGAACTACCATGTTCTAGCGTCCGAATCATGCGTGGAATTATCTAGCACGCTCGTCTTATGATAACATTCTCGTATAACACATGTAAAATTCGCCATCAAGGGTAATGGAATCCACAACGACATAGTGACCAACCTTCAGGTAAACCCGTTACTTATCGAAAATCGGATCTTATAGCCAAAGTAAAAGACTTTCATTAATCCAAGTACTAAGTACCTTTAATTATGTAGGGAAGTCCAAACTTCTTGATTCTTAAAATGCCGCCTCCTAAACTGTGGAGGAATATGGGCCACAAAATTTATGCCAGCCTAGTCATCCGATCATATTGGCAATATCGCCTCTACCTCAGCTGTTCTCGAGATTTCGCTCTGCTTCCTATATCATTACCTATGATAGGTCATGTACGACTCTCAAACCTCTTTTCATCATTCTGAAGGTCTCTAAGGATTCTATCGACCCTAGTATACTACCTTCAGTAACACTCCAGTCCATTCTACTCACCGGTACCTCTTCCGGTAGTCCAATCATAAGTTTACTACGATCTCTTATGTCATTCTCCTACTTAGACTTAACTCTCAACACTCTCGTTTCTGAGTACTGTAACTTATTGCTCTGATACAATTTCTGTGACGCCCCCAAATCTGAGGTCAAAGATTCAGGTCGTCACATCATCATCCAACCATATCATACCTGTATTAACTTTACAACTCAACAATACATACGTCCAGACCTCAATCTTACGCACAAACAAGTTAGAGCCTCAGAAACGATAATTAAAAGTAACACTAAATATTACAATTCATCTGTACAATCCAGAGTCTTACGCACTTCCACTTATACAACTATACTTGAAGACAAGTCTTACTATTACAGTTGAAAACCTATCAGACTTACTCTGTAGTATTTATCAGGAACTAAACCATCTCTGGGGTAATTCTTCTACTCCTCTTCTGCTGGTGCGGAGTTAATCGGCCAAATTCTTCTCTTTCTGAAAAGTTTTTATAAAGCAAGAATGAGCTACATAATGCTCAGCAAGTTCACCATTTTGTAAAATAATAATGTGGTGTATTTCGAAAACATTCCCAACTTTATGGGTATATATCTCCGATTTCAAAACATAATTGGACAATGTATATGTCCGAGTTTGAATAAAACATCTATACTCACTAAGGAGCTTTAAGAATAACATATGAACCCTTTATAAGGTTCCCATTTCAATATATCTCAAGTTTGAAAATATATACATATGAGTATATCATTTTCGGCAAAACACCCTACGATTAACACACTGTACAGGGAATACATCATTGCAAACCTCTTTCTTTCCATTATCTTAGAAGGTTCCTCATACAAAAACATTTCATTCTTTGAAACAATTGCAAGAGTGCACTAACACGTGCCAATCTTTATAGAAAATCTTGCAGTTCTAGATACTGCACGATGTCAACATTTCTCTTATCAAAAACCACACTATCGGCAACTTGGCACTTAGGCCCAAGAAGCAGTGTTTGAGTATTTTTCCAAAGTGGAGGATGGGACTGGAAGAAAACATAAAAACCTGACAAGGATTGACGATGATCAGTCGCCACATCCAAGTCCAATAATCCGCGGGTCTTCTCTACCGGTAGAATGATAGAAACTACATCCGTAACTATCCCCGGGTGAAAACTACATCCGTAATCACCCTCGATGAAAACTACATCCGTAATCATCCTTCGGCAACACCTGGGCCGGAATAATAATTGATGGACCGCCTGGCTCACGGCCGCTTACACATCCCGGGAATCGTTCGTCAACGGTTCCCACACCTGCCAGAGTCCCTGTTTCTTTTTCTTTTAAAACTTGATTTTGATTGAAAACTGAGTAATTGAGGTCCGACATCAGTTGACCGATGATTCTTGAAATCATACAAGAAGCAAACCTGACCGGGGGTTTTCGAAAATGTTTTGAGTTCGAAAAAGTTCGAGTTTGAAAGTGCTAAAGGTATCTTGGATTAGCTTTGTCTTTAAAATAATGAACAATAATTAATAAATGATATTTTAAGATTTAATAGTAATAATTAATAAAATAATTATTTGATTAAATAAGCTTTTAATCCAAGATAGGTGTTTTGAGTATTTACGAAGATATAAAAATAATTACTTGAGTATACGATACTCCCCGAATGACCCTTCGGGTTTTCGCAATTTAATTACGATATAATAATATACCGCTCCCCGGTCAATAATATATATGGACCGCTACGACCTCTATTGCTAGAGTCGTTGTCCGAAGAAAACATTTCATTCTAAGTTCAAGGGGTGCAAACATATATGTACTTATACCTCTCAATTTCATCGATACTTCGATAAACATAAACATTTGATATGATTGAAAACTACAAACACAACAGTGAAAGTCCTTGTATATGTAAGTTTTGAAAAGTAAACTTGCCTTGGTGAGGTTGGGGTGGTCGAGCGTGCGGAGTGGAATGATCTATACATAAGCAATAACCGTTCGTTAGTACCTTAACAATATCTCTTTAATTGTGAGGTTTTAGGGGGTACAAAATTAAATTAACGACTTCGTCTTATGACACTCTAGCCCCACTATAGGTTCACGTCACCACTCGATTATGCTCGTCACTTATTCGACTTAATTTGGTTACCATAACCGGATCATATCCATTACCCCTTAAATCACACTCCCTTAACGACTTTTTCTCTTGCGCGAATTTTACTCTAGCATTTTTATAAAATCGAAAAATACATATTTTAATCCAATTCTTTTTGGATAGCCTTCACCACTGCATTTAATAGCTTCTCTAATTTTTCCATGATCGTACATAAATTTTTAGAGGTTTAAACAAGGTTCACAAGGGGACCATTTATTGCAGTCCGGAATCCAGAAACACATTTCACTTCTCAGGCCATAACTCAAAATCTATACATCATCTAGTCATGAACCTTATATTTCTGGAAACTACATTTAAATACCTTTCCAACAATATATATTAGGACCTCAGGGGACAAGATTTGTGGGTTTAAAACCCTCTAACAAGACAGTTCAAGTTTCTGGGAAAAACTCAGCATGCTTATATCACTAAACCAACCAAGATTCTTACATCCACGTCACAACCAACATCTAAATCACCAAGATCATACTTTATAACATTCATGGAGATACATACACTAACCACAAGCATAAAAATCACAACCACAACACTTAAACTCAAGATCTACATCATCCATCACTTATATATCCAAGATTCACACAAATACTCATGAATCTATCTTTAAACATCACAAACACTACATGGCCAAGAGGGGTTAGGGTTTTTATACCTTCTTGAGTATCTAGGAGCCTTGGGTATGCCTTACAAGTCTCAAGAACACCTTGGATGAGCTCCTACAATCCTTATAATCCAAGATCTAAAAGAAAACTTAACATTGTTACTATTCATCAAAACTTTAACAATTTGTAACTTGAAAACTAATGGATGAAAAGGCTTGGAATTCTTATTATACCTTCCTTATATGATGTAGAGTGCCTAGGAATTTTGCCTTGAATTATGAATGAGGAGAAGTGGAAGAAATAAAAATCTTCTTCCTTGTTTCTTGTCTTGGCCGAGAGCTTTTTGCTTGGGGGGGGGAAGAGTTTCTTTGCTTTGCTTTTTGGTTGGTTGAATAATGTGTAAATGGGGTTGGGTGATATATATTATGTATATGTATATGCATCACATGTTGCAAGTCTAGGGTATAGGCCACCATACCCTCTTGTCTCCTTGGAAAAAGTAATAACTAGTTACTATTCCTCTTATCCACTTGGTATTACTAATTTGCTTTCCTAACTACTTAGTTGCATGGGACTTGCATGCAATATCATTCCTTGTATCATTATTCTTCTACTAATGCTTGTCACTTAATCTTTAATTCGTATCGTATCTTAATTAATTTCTCGTAATAATATTTTGTCGCGTAGAGATTTCCCTTGTAATCCCTTAAGTACTTAATTGTGTAAATTCCTTGAATATCCATAACTCCTCGTCATAATTTGTGACGCCCCCAGATCCGGGGTCGGAGATCTAGGCGCTCACGGTCCATTTTCCATTAATAACATACCTGTTCTTGCACACAATATATATAACACAGCCATCGACCCCACAATAAACTCACACCACACTCACACACACAGGTTAGAGCCTCAGAAACGTCACACATTGATTAAACAGTAATAAAGTTATCAGAGTTATTACAGACCGAATTAAATAGTATTTATGCTACCAGCAACACTCCGATATGAAGCGAAGCTGGCGGCTTGAAAGTTTGTTACGATACACTGCCTTGCACAGCTCATGCTGATAAATAAAGCGTACTAACAAAAGCTGCCAACCAATCCGGCTAATGGGGCCTACCAGTGGAATCTCAAGTGGAGGCTCGGGCCTAGTCACCTGCTTTCGAGCAGTCTGCCTGGGTCTTGCCATTTCGCCTAGCTGTTGTGTTTGTAAAATTTGAAAACAAGCAAGAGTGAGCAACTATAGCTCAGCAAGAAATATATATAAGATAGGCAATATAACATCTTATATGATTGGCAGTTGATATATTTGTTTGTATCAATCAGTTATAAAATCACTTGTCACAGTTGATAAATCTCGAAGGTGCAACAATATGTGCCCTTGTTTTCAAAATAAACTTGCAGTTCTAGATACTGCATTGAATCAACATCTTTCTCATCAAAATAGAACACTTTCAGCAACTTGGCATAAAAGCCTAAGAAGCAGTGTCAAAGCATTTTTCCAAAATGGAGGAATGGGACTTAAAGAAAACACAAAACCTGACAAGGATTGACGATGATCATTCGCCACATCCAAGTCCAATAATCCGCGGGTCTTCTCTACCGGTAGAAGGATAGAAACTACATCCGTAACTATCCCTCGGGTGAAAACTACATCCGTAATCACCCTCGATGAAAACTACATCCGTAATCATCCTTCGGCAACACCTGGGCCGGAATAATAAGTGATGGACCGCCTGGCTCACGACCGCTTACACATCCCGGGAATCGTTCGTCAACGGTTCCCACACCTGCCAGAGTCCCTTTTTCTTTTCTTTTAAAACTTGATTTTGATTGAAAACAGAGTAGTTGAGGTCCGACATCAGTCGACCGATGATTCTTGAAATCATACAAGAAGTAGAATCTGACCGGGGGTTTTCGAAAATGTTTTGAGTTCGAAAGAGTTCGAGTTTGAAAGAATTAAAAGTATCTTGGATTAACTTGTCTTTAAATAATGAACAGTAATTAATAAATAATATTTTAAGATTTAATATTAATAATTAATAAAATAATTATTCAATAAAATAAACTCTTAATCCAAGATAGGGTTTCGAGTATTTACGAAGACATAATAATAGTTATTTGAATATACGATACCACCCGAATGACCCTTTGGGTTTTCGCAATATAGATACGATATAATAATATACCGCTCCCCGGTCAATAGTATATACGGACCGCTACGACCTCTATTGCTAGAGTCGTTGTCCGAAGAAAACATTTCAATCTAAGTTCAAGGGGTAAGAGCATACATGTACTTGTTCAATCTCAATTGCATCAATACTTCGATAAACATAGCATTTGGTATAATTTGAAAACTACAAACACAACAGTGAAAATCCTTGTATAGGGATAAGTTTTGAAAAGTAAACTTGCCTTGGTTTGGTTGGGGTGGTTGAGCGTGCGAATTCGAACGATCTATACATAAACAATAATCGTTCGTTAGTACCTTAACAATTTCTCTTTAATTACGGGGTTTTAAGGGGGTACGAAATTAACTTAACGACTGCGTCTTATGACTCCCTAGTCCCACTATAAGTCCATGACATCACTCGTTTACGCTCGTCACTTACTCGACTCAATTTAGTTACCACGTTCGAACCATAACCACTAACCCTAGAATAATGTTCCACTAATCGACTTTTTTTCCATTGCGCGAATTTTACTCTAGCATTTTTATAAAATCCAAAAATTCATATTTTAATCCAATTCCTTTTGGATGGTCTTCACCACTGCATTACTTACATTCTCAAATTTTTCCATGATCCCAAACATATTTTAAGGTGTTTAAACAAGGTTCACAAGGGGGTTACTTAATGCAGTCCATTGTCCAGAAACAAAATTCACTCCTCCGGCCATAACTAAAAATCTACACATCACCTAGCTATGAATCTTACATATCCAGAAACTACATTCAATTATCTTTCCAACAATATAAGGTAGGACATCAGGGGACACCATTTGGGTGTTCAAAATCGTGCTACAACACAGATCAAAGTTCCTGGACAACTCAGCAAGCTCAAATCACTTAGATCAACCATTTTTCATGCTTCCATAACATAAACACCACTTAAAACACTTAGATCATGATTCATAACACTCATGGAGATATATATATTAACCATAGTCATAAAATTCACAATCTCAACATCAAAACCCAAGATCCATGCTATCCAATACATACACATTCAAGATAACCCCTAAAATGCATGGATCTACTACCATACTACATGAACAACACATAACCATGGGTGGTTTGAGATTTCATACCTTCTTGAGCTCCTAGAGACCTTGAACAATCCTTATACAACTTAAAAACACCTTAGATGGCCTCCTACAACACTCACAATGCAAGATCTAAAAGATAATAAACTTATGTTAATATTTCTCTAAACTTCCAACAATTATAACTCAAAAACCAATGGATGGAAGGCTTTGAAATTGATACCATACCTCTACTAAGATGCAAGGAAGCCCTAGGAAGGTTGTAGATGAAGAAATGGTGGAGAGAAAATCTCTCCCTCTCTCCTCAAGGGGTTCGGCCGAGAGCTTCTTTCAAGGGGGGGGGAGGTGTTTTTGCTTTGTTTGGTTTTGGAAAGGTAAAAGAAATGCTAGAATGACTTGTATTATTATGGTTAGTAGAAAGTAGTCACATGTTTCCAAGCTAGCCTAGGTTGCATCCATGCCCTATTGTCCCCTAGTACATCATCCACCATGCTAGTCACTATTCACATTTGCTTTTATGTTTCCTAGTTCCTTTTTCTAACTATCTAGTTACATGGCACTTGCATGTAATTTCTTTCCTTGTAATATTATTCTCCCACCAATGCTTGTTATTTAATCCTTACTTCGTATCGTAACTTAATTATTCTCTCGTAATAATATTTCGTCGCGTAGAGATTTCCCCTATAATTCCCTAAGTACTTATTGTGTAAATTCCTCGAATGTCCAAAATTCCTCGTCATAATTCTTAATAAATCCTTTAATATTCTAACCATTCTCAAATTCCAAGTTTTATAAATATTACTAACAACAGGACTCTTGCCTTCACAATCTCTCTGTATATCTTACATCATAAATGCAATCACGCAGTTTCTCAGACAATCAATTCTATAAATCAACAGGGATGACTAGAAAGGTTCCATAATAATAATGTCACAAGATATTAAATAAAAGGAAATATTACCAAAAATTACGGTTCTTACAGCCTCCCCTCCTTAAAAGGATTCCGTCCCGGAATCAGGTTGAAAACAGTTGGGGGTGCTTTTCACGCATTGCGCTCTCTAGTTCCCATGTTGATTCTTCGACATTCTGGTTCCTCCACAAGACTCTCACTAGTTTGACAACCTTTTTCCTCAACACCTGTTCTTTTCTATCCATGATTTCTACGGGTTGCTCTACATAAGTCAAGTCTGGTTGCAGATCCACTTGATCATGTTCTATCACATGTCGGAAGTCGGTATGGTACGGTCGTAGCATGGACACATGGAACACGTTATGTACTTGCTGTAAGCTCGGGGGTAAAGCCAATTCATAGGCTAACTTCCCAACTCGTTTCAAGATCTCAAAAGGTCCAATAAATCTCGAGCTTAGTTTTCCCTTCTTACCAAATCTCATCAGTCCCTTCCACGGCGATACCTTCAACATCACAAACTCTCCTACCTCATATTCTTTGTCCTTGCGGGTCTGGTCCGCATACTTCTTCTGTCTGTCTTGGGCCGCTACCAGCCGTCCTCTTATGAGCTCGATAGTTTCTCTTGTCTGTTGGACCAGTTCAGGCCCTAAAATCTTCCGCTCTCCAACTTCTTCCCAACACAAAGGAGACCGACATCTTCGTCCGTATAAAGCTTCATATGGGGGCATGCCTATACTCGCATGGTAACTGTTGTTGTAGGAAAATTCGATCAACGGCAAGTGGTCATCCCAACTTCCCTTAAAATCAATGGCACATACCCTCAACATGTCCTCGATGTTTGGATGGTTCTCTCACTCTGTCCGTCTGTTTGGGGATGGTATGCAGTACTCATGTTTAACTTAGTCCCCACACAATCCTGAAAACTTCTCCAGAACCTGGAGTTGAATCTCGGGTCTCTATCTGATACAATGCTCACAGGAACCCCATGTCTAACCACAATCTCCTTTAAGTAAATATCTGCCAGCTTGTCGACAGTATATCTCTCGTTGATTGGAAGAAAATGTGCTGACTTGGTCAACCTATCGATAATTACCCAAATGGCATCATGATTCGTCTTGGTCCTTGGTAATCCGACCACAAAGTCCATCGCAATCTGCTCCCACTTCCACTCGGGTATCTCTAAGGGTTGCAACAATCCACTGGGCCTCTGTTGTTCGGCCTTTACTCTTTGACATGTCAAACACTTACTTACCCACTCTGCCACGTCCTTTTTCATATTAGGCCACCAATAGTATTCTCTTAAATCTCTATACATCTTAGTGCCTCCAGGGTGAATTGAGTACCTCGAACTATGAGCCTCTTGCAAAATCTCATCTTTCAACTCTTGAACGTTTGGAATCCATATCCTAGATGCGTACCTCATAATTCCATTCCCGTCCTTCTCACACTTAATTTCCTCGCCAGTCAAAACTTTCTCCATCGAATTCTTCTCTTCTTCTATCTTCTTTTCCTGGAACAACTTAATCTTTTCCAATAACGGTGGTTGGACTTTTATTTCCATTAGACTCTCTTGTCCAATTCCTGGTAATCTCACTTCAATCTCCAGTTTCTCAAGGTCCTTGATCAATTCGTCCACTGACGTAATCATCTTAAGCTTCTCCTTTCGGCTAAGTGCATCGGCCACCACATTGGCCTTCCCTGGGTGATAATGAATCTCACAGTCATAATCTTTGATTAGCTCTAACCATCTTCTCTGCCTCATGTTTAAGTCTTTCTGATTGAATATGTACTTCAAGCTCTTGTGATCCGTGTAGATTTCACACTTTTCTCCGTACAGGTAATGTCTCCAGATCTTTAAAGCAAAAACTATCGCTGCTAATTCCAAATCATGGGTGGGGTATCTTATCTCATACTCCTTAAGTTGTCTGGACGCATACGCAATCACCTTACCATGCTGCATAAACACACACCCTAAACCTTTATGGGATGCATCGCTATAAATCACAAAATCTCCCTTATCATCAGGTAGGGCTAGTACTGGTGCTGTCACCAACCTCTTTTTCAACTCTTGAAAGCTCTCTTCGCATTTTTCAGTCCACACGAACTTCTCGGTCTTGCGAGTTAGTCGGGTCAAAGGGGCTGCTATCTTTGCAAAGTCTTGGACAAATCTCCTATAGTAGCCAGCCAGTCCTATGAAACTTCTCACCTCTGTCGGAGTGGTTGGTCTCTCCCAATTTGATACAGCCTCTATTTTGGCTGGGTCCACTAGAATACCTTGTTCGCTGATCACATGCCCTAAAAACTGAACTTCCTTCAACCAAAATTCGCACTTCGAGAACTTAGCGTACAACTTTTCTTCTCTCAATGCTCCCAATACAATCCTCAAGTGCTCTGCATGTTCCTCCTTCGTCTTGGAATAAATCAAGATATCATCGATGAAGACTATAACACACTTGTCCAAGTATTTCTTGAAGACTCGATTCATTAAGTCCATGAAAGCTGTAGGGGCATTCGTTAACCCAAATGACATCACTAGGAACTCATAGTGTCCATACCGGGTGCGAAAGGCCGTCTTCGGTATATCTTCCGGTTTAATCTTTAATTGGTGGTAACCGGTCCGCAAATCAATCTTGGAGAAATAAACTGCATCTTTCAATTGGTCAAACAGGTCATCTATCCTGGGCAAGGGATATTTATTCTTTATAGTCACCTTGTTCAACTCCCGGTAATCTATACATAATCTCATGCTGCCGTCCTTCTTTTTCACGAACAACACCGGGGCTCCCCACGGTGACACACTAGGTCTTATCATCCCTTTATCCAACAACTCTTGTAACTGGGTGGCCAGCTCTTTCATTTCCACTGGGGCTAGCCGATATGGGGCTTTCGAAATTGGGGCCGTACCCGGAACTAAGTCTATAGCAAACTCGATGTCCCTATCGGGTGGTAGTCCGGGAAGATCGTCCGGAAATACGTCCGCGAACTCATTAACGACAGGGATCTCCTGCAGGTTTGGTGCCTCCTTCTTGGTATCCTTCACATAGGTTAAATATGCTTCGCATCCTTTACGTAACAGCTTCTTAGCTTGAATCATAGTCAGGAACTTTTGGCTTTGCCGTTTCCCACTAAATACTACTTCCTCGTCCCCTGGCAGTCTCAAACTTACTTTCTTCTTGACACAATCAATCTGGGCTCCGTGGGTTGTTAACCAATCCATACCTACTATTACGTCAAACTCCCCTAGTTTAAAAGGTATTAAGTCTACCCGTAAGTGTCGCCCTCCTATTTCTAGGTCGCAACCTGGACATACTCGGCTAACAGGAATGATTTCATGATTAGCTATCTCTATTTGCAATCTGTCTTTCAATGGTTCAGTCTTAAGGCCTAACCGACGTACAAAATCTAGAGATATGAAAGACTTGGTAGCTCCCGAATCAAATAAAACATTTGCTTTAACTGAGTTGAGTAGTAGGGTACCTGCAATCACATCCGTGTTCCTCACGGCATCCTGCACCGTCATGTTAAAAGTTCTTGCAGTAGGGGCCTTGTTAGAAGCAGTTCCACTCACTCTTGATGCAGCTGGCCCAGAGGACATACATTCCCTCATTCGGTGCCCTGGTTTCCCACACTTGAAGCAATTACCTCCGACACTCAGGTTGTTACTGGTTCCGCGACAGGCGTTAGCATAATGCCCTGTCAGCCCTCACTTGAAGCACTTCACATCTTGCAGGTTGCACACGCCCGCATGTTTCCTTCCACATTTGTTGCATTCTGGGGGTTGGGCTCGGGATGGGGTAGAGTAAGACGATCCCTGTGGTCGGCCGCCCTGGCCCACACTCCAACTTTCAGCTCTCTTGGTTCCAAAGTTCCCGCTGGGTTGGGACATCGTTCCTCGCTTAAATTTGCTCGGAAAGCTCCCACCAGCAGAGTTTCCCTTTCGGCTATCCAACTTCGTCTTCTTTCCTTCTCTCTCCTTCTGCATCTGTTCACTTCCAGCCTCAACAATTGACGCTTTTTGTACCAGGGTGGCATAGTCTGTCAGCTCAAGAACCGCCACACGATTCTGAATCCATTGTTTTAGCCCTAATTGAAATCTTCGGGCCCTCTTTGCCTCAGAGTTCACATACTCCGGCACAAACCTTGACAACTCAGTAAATTTGGCCTCATACTCGGCCACTGTCATGTTTCCTTGTTTCAGCTCCAAAAACTTTAGCTCCATTTGCGTTTCCATGAACCTAGGAAAGTACTTCTCCAAAAACAGCTCGCTAAATCTCTCCCAGGTTACCACACCTCTTCCTTCCAAATTCTTCTTAGCTTCCCACCAATAGTTCGCCTCACCCTTCAGAAGGTAAGTGGCGAAAACAGTCTTCTGCTCTTCAGCGACACCTAGTATCTCGAAAGATTTTTCCATTTCCTTCAGCCAGGCCCTTGCCTCGACAGGGTCGGCAGTTCCTTTAAATTCTGGGGGTTTCAGGGATTTGAAGTTCCTGAAAGCATTAGCATTAGCATTCTGGGGTGGTGGCTGAACTGGGGGACGGTCCAAGTTCTACCTCAGTAACTCCATGAACTGTTCCATAGGGCCTCCCCTAGGATGTTCTACCTCTCGGGTATCATCACCAGCTTCTTCTTCTTCATACTCAGAGTCATCAAACAGGTTATGATCGTTGCCCTCATTATCACTCAGGTTGACATTCTCCCCTTCACGGTTCTGGTGGCCTCCGGCTCCATGGTGGCTACCCTGGCCCTCAGAACTGATCGGGTGGGCTCGAGTGTTCATTCTTCTGGGTGGCATGATTCTGATAATAAAACAAGAAAGGGGTTAGGGTTTCCAATTACCTGACAGCGTTTACACGGGTCAGGAGCGTATCGTTCCTCCTCATAAGGGTGGAAGTGCAAAGGTTTTAATAATCCGTTGTTGGAGATAAAATGTCAAACATTTTTGGGGGAAAAGATCCCTTTGGGATGCGAAAACATTTACAAGAGTTTTCAAAATTTCGAAACCTCAAAAATATTTTTCAAAATTTCAAAACAATTTTTTTTTTTTTTGAAAAATTTATTTTTAAAGCTTGTAGGAACATTTTTGGAAATTGTAGAAAATAATTTGAAATCGCATATCGTAAATTTGAAACAGTATGGTTGTATTTGTGGCTTGTAGAAATTGTATAATCACAGTTGTATATCAAAACAGTAAAGCATGGCATCGGAAAGTAAAGCAGTTGAGGCAATATTAAAGAAACTGAAACTAAATAAGTACGGTACAAGGGTTATCACAAGTTTGGATGTTAGAGCCAAATACATAGTTCCGATGTCAAAGTCTAGTAAAAGTGGAACAAGTACAAATACATCATCCGAATAGTCAGGCTACACAAAAGTAGGGCTACATCCATACATACTACCCGAAGTCACATCTACATATCTGTAGGTCAGTCTACTCATCCACTGGTCAGAAAGGATACCACTGCACAAGTCAACTATCCCTCAAAATCGACACACTAATGTCATCTGAACCTAGGGGACTGAGCTATAAGTAACACATCACGGGGCCGCGCCGCGACGGAGCAAGTTCCTCACTCGGGTAAATGCACGACGCACAACACGTCTAGCATCCCTAGCCTGGATCACTCCGCCCCCGCGGATCCCTAACCCAAGAATCCTATCGCGACTCCTCATCTCGATCCTGTGGAGTCGAGCCCTAGTCCTCCTAGCAACAGTGGTCCTCATCTCAGCCTGGATCCTCAAGCGCGCCTCGCGCTCCTCCACTAGTGCCCGCCTCGCCTCGTTAAGTCGGGCCTCTGCAGATAGTAAGTCTCGGGTCAGGAACTGTACCACGTAAGCATGCTCAATACCAGACACTGGGGGTAGGTCCGTCGGTGGAGGTGGTATGACAGGAACAGGCGTAGGTGCAGCAGCAGCAGCAGGAGCAGGAGCAGGGGTAGGGTGGAACTCCTCCCCGCCAGAAGTGTCATCCTCAGAATCACCGTCCGATGAAACAGGGCTAGATGTCTGTGGAGAAGGTGGGGGTGACACAACACGACCCTCGCCGGATCTCACACTCTCCTCATCAGTAGCTACAGGAGATGGGGTATCAGGCTCTGGCTCGGGCTCAAGCTCAAAGGGCTCCTCAACGGGATCCTCATCATCAGCACTATCCTCCTCAAAGGGCCAAGCTCGGAGTCAGCACCCATATCCTCCTCAGGGTCCTCGGTCTCTCGCATCAGGGCCTCATCATGCTCCCTCTCGAAAGCCTCAGGGTCTGGTATCTCATCCATCTACACAAGGGAAATGAAGTGGGTCACTAACCATAAAAGAAGGGTTTAGGAGTAGTTCCCTCACGGGCCTTAAAGTCAGGGCTATATCCGATAACCCGACTACAACTCGATGAGAGTTCTAATTATTATTAAAGTTGTTATTAAGGTTATCGTTATTGTTATTATTATTAGGGTTGCTTTCTTAAATTACTACCGTTTCTGAGAACTGTAACCTCGCTCTGATACCATTTCTGTGACGCCCCCAGATCCGGGGTCGGAGATCTAGGCGCTCACGGTCCATTTTCCATTAATAACATACCTGTTCTTGCACACAATATATATAACACAGCCATCGACCCCACAATAAACTCACACCACACTCACAAACACAGGTCAGAGCCTCAGAAACGTCACACATTGATTAAACAGTAATAAAGTTATCAGAGTTATTACAGACCGAATTAAATAGTATTTATGCTACCAGCAACACTCCGATATGAAGCGAAGCTGGCGGCTTGAAAGTTTGTTACGATACACTGCCTTGCACAGGTCATGCTGATAAATAAAGCGTACTAACAAAAGCTGCCAACCAATCCGGCTAATGGGGCCTACCAGTGGAATCTCAAGTGGAGGCTCGGGCCTAGTCACCTGCTTTCGAGCAGTCTGCCTGGGTCTTGCCATTTCGCCTAGCTGTTGTGTTTGTAAAATTTGAAAACAAGCAAGAGTGAGCAACTATAGCTCAGCAAGAAATATATATATAAGATAGGCAATATAACATCTTATATGATTGGCAGTTGATATATTTGTTTGTATCAATCAGTTATAAAATCACTTGTCACAGTTGATAAATCTCGAAGGTGCAACAATATGTGCCCTTGTTTTCAAAATAAACTTGCAGTTCTAGATACTGCATTGAATCAACATCTTTCTCATCAAAATAGAACACTTTCAGCAACTTGGCACAAAAGCCTAAGAAGCAGTGTCAAAGCATTTTTCCAAAATGGAGGAATGGGACTTAAAGAAAACACAAAACCTGACAAGGATTGACGATGATCAGTCGCCACATCCAAGTCCAATAATCCGCGGGTCTTCTCTACCGGTAGAAGGATAGAAACTACATCCGTAACTATCCCTCGGGTGAAAACTACATCCGTAATCACCCTCGATGAAAACTACATCCGTAATCATCCTTCGGCAACACCTGGGCCGGAATAATAAGTGATGGACCGCCTGGCTCACGGCCGCTTACACATCCCGGGAATCGTTCGTCAACGGTTCCCACACCTGCCAGAGTCCCTTTTTCTTTTCTTTTAAAACTTGATTTTGATTGAAAACAGAGTAGTTGAGGTCCGACATCAGTCGACCGATGATTCTTGAAATCATACAAGAAGCAGAATCTGACCGGGGGTTTTCGAAAATGTTTTGAGTTCGAAAGAGTTCGAGTTTGAAAGAATTAAAAGTATCTTGGATTAACTTGTCTTTAAATAATGAACAGTAATTAATAAATAATATTTTAAGATTTAATATTAATAATTAATAAAATAATTATTCGATAAAATAAACTCTTAATCCAAGATAGGGTTTCGAGTATTTACGAAGACATAATAATAGTTATTTGAATATACGATACCACCCGAATGATCCTTCGGGTTTTCGCAATCTAGATACGATATAATAATATACCGTTCCCCGGTCAATAGTATATACGGACCGCTACGACCTCTATTGCTAGAGTCGTCCGAAGAAAACATTTCAATCTAAGTTCAAGGGGTAAAAGCATACATGTACTTGTTCAATCTCAATTGCATCAATACTTCGATAAACATAGCGTTTGGTATAATTTGAAAACTACAAACACAACAGTGAAAATCCTTGTATAGGGATAATTTTTGAAAAGTAAACTTGCCTTGGTTTGGTTGGGGTGGTCGAGCGTGCGAATTCGAACGATCTATACATAAACAATAATCGTTCGTTAGTACCTTAACAATTTCTCTTTAATTACGGGGTTTTAAGGGGGTACGAAATTAACTTAACGACTGCGTCTTATGACTCCCTAGTCCCACTATAAGTCCATGACATCACTCGTTTACGCTCGTCACTTACTCGACTCAATTTAGTTACCACGTTCAAACCATAACCACTAACCCTAGAATAATGTTCCACTAATTGACTTTTTTTCCATTGCGCGAATTTTACTCTAGCATTTTTATAAAATCCAAAAATTCATATTTTAATCCAATTCCTTTTGGATGGTCTTCACCACTGCATTACTTACATTCTCAAATTTTTCCATGATCCCAAACATATTTTAAGGTGTTTAAACAAGGTTCACAAGGGGGTTACTTAATGCAGTCCATTGTCCCGAAACAAAATTCACTCCTCCGGCCATAACTAAAAATCCACACATCACCTAGCTATGAATCTTACATATCCAGAAACTAAATTCAATTATCTTTCCAACAATATAAGGTAGGACATCAGGGGACACCATTTGGGTGTTCAAAATCGTGCTACAACACAGATCAAAGTTCCTGGACAACTCAGCAAGCTCAAATCACTTAGATCAACCATTTTTCATGCTTCCATAACATAAACACCACTTAAAACACTTAGATCATGATTCATAACACTCATGGAGATATATATATTAACCATAGTCATAAAATTCACAATCTCAACATCAAAACCCAAGATCCATGCTATCCAATACATACACATTCAAGATAACCCCTAAAATGCATGGATCTACTACCATACTACATGAACAACACATAACCATGGGTGGTTTGAGATTTCATACCTTCTTGAGCTCCTAGAGACCTTGAACAATCCTTATACAACTTAAAAACACCTTAGATGGCCTCCTACAACACTCACAATGCAAGATCTAAAAGATAATAAACTTATGTTAATATTTCTCTAAACTTCCAACAATTATAACTCAAAAACCAATGGATGGAAGGCTTTGAAATTGATACCATACCTCTACTAAGATGCAAGGAAGCCCTAGGAAGGTTGTAGATGAAGAAATGGTGGAGAGAAAATCTCTCCCTCTCTCCTCAAGGGGTTCGGCCGAGAGCTTCTTTCAAGGGGGGGGGGAGGTGTTTTTGCTTTGTTTGGTTTTGGAAAGGTAAAAGAAATGCTAGAATGACTTGTATTATTATGGTTAGTAGAAAGTAGTCACATGTTGCCAAGCTAGCCTAGGTTGCATCCATGCCCTATTGTCCCCTAGTACATCATCCACCATGCTAGTCACTATTCACATTTGCTTTTATGTTTCCTAGTTCCTTTTTC
Organism: Saposhnikovia divaricata; assembly: GCA_036435485.1. Taxonomy (NCBI): domain Eukaryota; kingdom Viridiplantae; phylum Streptophyta; class Magnoliopsida; order Apiales; family Apiaceae; genus Saposhnikovia; species Saposhnikovia divaricata. The sequence continues at coordinate 198,765,127 of CM071594.1, forward strand.
TAACTATCTAGTTACATGGCACTTGCATGTAATTTCTTTCCTTGTAATATTATTCTCCCACCAATGCTTGTTATTTAATCCTTACTTCGTATCGTAACTTAATTATTCTCTCGTAATAATATTTCTTCGCGTAGAGATTTCCCCTATAATTCCCTAAGTACTTATTGTGTAAATTCCTCGAATGTCCAAAATTCCTCGTCATAATTCTTAATAAATCCTTTAATATTCTAACCATTCTCAAATTCCAAGTTTTATAAATATTACTAACAACAGGACTCTTGCCTTCACAATCTCTTTGTATATCTTACATCATAAATGCAATCACGCAGTTTCTCAGACAATCAATTCTATAAATCAACAGGGATGACTAGAAAGGTTCCATAATAATAATGTCACAAGATATTAAATAAAATGAAATATTACCAAAAATTTGGGTTCTTACATAATTCCTAATAAATCTTTTAATACTCCATTAATTCTCAAGTCCCAAGTTTTATAAACCTTACTAACAATAAGATTCTTGCCTTCAACAATCTTCCTTTTATCTTTCATAGTGAATGTAACAACATAGTTTCTTAGACAATCAATTCCATTAAACAACAGGGATGACTAGAAAGGTTCCAAATTGACAATGTCACATGATATTAAATAAAAGAAAATATTACAAAAATTAGGGTTCTTACATGTGGTGACCTGGGAGAGGTTTTGCGAGCTGTTCTTGGAAAAGTACTTCCCTAGGTTCATGGAGACACAAATGGAGCTGAAGTTTTTAGAACTAAAGCAAGGTAACATGACGGTGGCCGAGTATGAGGCCAAATTTACTGATTTGTCAAGGTTTGTGCCGGAATATGTGAACTCTGAGGCAAAGAGGGCTCGAAGGTTTCAACTGGGGCTAAAGCAATGGATTCAGAATCGTGTGGCGGTTCTTGAGCTGACAGACTATGCCACCTTGGTACAGAAAGCATCAATTGTTGAGGCTGGGAGTGAACAGATGCAGAAGGAGAGGGAAGGAAAGAAGAGGAAGTTTGATAGTCGAAAGGGAAACTCTGCGGGTGGGAGCTTTCCGAGCAAATTTAAGCGAGGGGCGATATCCCAACCCAGCGGAAACTTTGGAACCAAGAGAGCTGAAAGTTGGAGTGTGGGCCAGGGCGGCCGACCACAGGGATCGTCTTACTCTACCCCATCCCGAGCCCTACCCCCGGATTGCATTAAGTGTGGAAGGAAGCATGCGGACGTGTGTAACCTACAGGATGTGATGTGCTTCAAGTGTAGGTTGACAGGACATTATGCTAACGCCTGTAGAGGAACTAGTAACAACACCAATGCCGGAGGCAATTGCTTCAAGTGTGGGAAACCGGGGCACCGAATGAGGGAATGTTTGTCCTCTGGGCCAGCGGCGTCAAGAGTGAGTGGAACTGCTTCTAACAAGGCCCCTACTGCAAGAACTTTTAACATGATGGTGCACGATGCCGTGAGGAACACGGATGTGATTGCAGGTACCCTACTACTCAACTCAGTTAAGGCAAATGTTTTATTTGATTCGGGAGCTACCAAGTCTTTCATATCTCTAGATTTTGTTTGTCAGTTAGGCCTTAAGGCTGAACCATTGAAAGACAGACTGCAAGTAGAGATAGCTAATCATGAAATTATCCCTGTTAGCCAAGTATGTCCAGGGTGTGACCTAGAAATAGGAGGGCGACACTTTCGGGTAGATTTAATACCTTTTAAACTAGGAGAGTTTGACGTAATAGTAGGTATGGATTGGTTAACAACCCACGGAGCCCAAATTGATTGTGTAAAGAAGAAAGTAAGTTTGAGACTGCCAGGGGATGAGGAAGTATTGTTTAGTGGAAAACGGGAAAACCAAAAGTTCCTGACTATGATTCAAACTAAGAAGCTGTTACCTGAAGGATGCGAAGCCTATTTAGCCTATGTAAAGGATACCAAGAAGAAGGCACCAAACCTGCAGAAAATCCCTGTCGTTAATGAGTTCGCGGACGTATTTCCGGATGATCTTCCCAGACTACCACCTGATAGAGACATCGAGTTCGCTATAGACTTAGTTCCTGGTACGGCCCCAATTTCGAAAGCCCCATATCGGCTAGCCCCAGTGGAGATGAAAGAGCTGGCCACTCAGTTACAAGAGTTGTTGGATAAAGGAATGATAAGACCTAGTGTGTCACCATGGGGAGCCCCGGTGTTATTCGTGAAAAGAAGGATGGTAGTATGAGATTATGTATAGACTACAGGGAGTTGAATAAGGTGACTATAAAGAATAAATATCCCTTGCCCAGGATAGATGACCTGTTTGATCAACTAAAGGACGCAGTTTATTTTTCTAAAATTGATTTAAGGACCGGGTACCACCAGTTAAGGATTAAGCCAGAAGATATACCAAAGACGGCCTTTCGCACCCGGTACGGACACTATGAGTTCCTAGTGATGTCATTTGGGTTAACGAATGCCCCCGCAGCTTTCATGGACTTAATGAATCGAGTCTTCAAGAAGTACTTGGACAAGTGTGTTATAGTCTTCATCGATGACATCTTGATTTATTCCAAGACGAAGGAGGAACATGCAGAGCACTTGAGGATTGTATTGGGAGCATTGAGAGAAGAAAAGTTGTACGCTAAGTTCTCGAAGTGTGAATTTTGGTTGAAGGAAATTCAGTTTTTAGGGCATGTGATTAGCGATCAAGGCATTCTAGTGGACCCAGCCAAGATAGAGGCTGTGTCAAATTGGGAGAGACCAACCACTCCGACAGAGGTGAGAAGTTTTATAGGATTGGCTGGCTACTATAGAAGGTTTGTCCAAGACTTTGCCAAGATAGCAGCCCCTTTGACCTGACTAACTCGCAAGACCGAGAAGTTTGTGTGGACTGAAAAATGCGAAGAGAGCTTCCAAGAGTTGAAAAAGAGGTTGGTGACAGCACCAGTACTAGCCCTACCTGATGATAAGGGAGATTTTGTGATTTATAGCGACGCATCCCATAAAGGCTTAGGATGTGTGCTTATGCAGCACGGTAAAGTGATTGCGTATGCGTCCAGATAACTTAAGGAGTACGAGGTAAGATACCCCACCCATGATTTGGAATTAGCGGCGATAGTTTTCGCTTTGAAGATCTGGAGACATTATCTTTACGGAGAAAAGTGTGAAATCTACACGGATCACAAGAGCTTAAAGTACATATTCACTCAGAAAGAATTAAACATGAGGCAGAGGAGGTGGCTAGAGCTAATCAAGGATTATGATTGTGAGATTCATTATCACCCAGGGAAGTCCAACGTGGTGGCCGATGCACTTAGCCGAAAGGAGAAACTCAAGATGATAACGTCAGTGGACGAGTTGATCAAGGACCTTGAGAAACTGGAGATTGAAGTGAGGTTAGCAGGAATTGGACAAGAGAGTCTAAGGGAAATAAGAGTCCAACCACCGCTATTGGAAAAGACTAAGTTATTCCAGGAAAAGAAGATAGAAGAAGAAAAGAATTCGATGGAGAAAATTTTGACTGGCGAGGAAATTAAGTGTGAAAAGGACGGGATTGGAGTTATGAGGTACGCATCTAGGATATGGATCCCGAACGTTCAGGAATTAAAAGACGAGATTTTGCAAGAGGCTCATAGTTCGAGGTACTCAATTCACCCTGGAGGCACTAAGATGTATAGAGATTTAAGAGAATACTATTGGTGGCCAAATATGAAGAAGGACGTGGCAGAGTGGGTAAGTAAATGCTTGACATGTCAAAGAGTAAAGGCCGAACACCAAAGGCCCAGTGGATTGTTGCAACCCTTAGAGATACCCGAGTGGAAGTGGGAGCATATTGCGATGGACTTTGTGGTCGGACTACCAAGGACCAAGACTAATCATGACGCCATTTGGGTAATTATCGATAGATTGACCAAGTCAGCACATTTTCTTCCAATCAACGAGAGATACACTGTCGATAAGCTGGTGGATATCAACTTAAAGGAGATTGTGGTTAGGCATGGGGTTCCTGTGAGCATTGTATCTGATAGAGACCCAAGGTTCAACTCCAGGTTCTGGAGGAGTTTTCAGGATTGTGTGGGGACCAAGTTAAACATGAGTACTGCATACCACCCCCAATCAGACGGACAGAGCGAGAGAACCATTCAGACCATAGAGGACATGTTGAGAGTATGTGCCATCGATTTTAAGGGAAGTTAGGATGACAACTTGTCGTTGATCGAATTTTCCTATAACAACAGTTACCATGCGAGTATAGGGATGCCCCCATATGAAGCTTTATACGGACGAAGATGTCGATCTCCCTTATGTTGGGAAGAGGTTGGGGAGCGGAAGATTTTAGGGCCTGAACTGGTCCAACAGACAAGAGAAACTATCGAACTCATAAGAGGACGGCTGGTAGCGGCCCAAGACAGACAGAAGAAGTATGCGGACCAGACCCGCAAGGACAAAGAATATGAGGTAGGAGAATTTGTGATGTTAAAGGTATCACCGTGGAAGGGATTGATGAGATTTGGTAAGAAGGGGAAGCTAAGCCCGAGATTTATTGGACCTTTTGAGATTTTGAGACGAGTTGGAAAGTTAGGCTATGAATTGGCTTTACCCCCAAGCTTGCAGCAAGTACATAATGTGTTCCATGTGTCCATGCTACGACCCTACCATACCGACTTCCGGCACGTGATAGAATATGACCAAGTGGATCTGCAGCCAGACTTAACCTATGTGGAGCAACCCTTAGAAATCATGGATAGAAAAGAACAGGTGCTGAGGAACAAGGTTGTCAAACTAGTGAGAGTTCTGTGGAGGAACCAGAATGTCGAAGAATCAACATGGGAACTAGAGAAGTAACACCCCCAGATCCGGGGTCAGGGATCTGGTGGTTACGGTCTTACATCCATTCATAATACTTGACTTGAGTCCACAATAAATAAATCACATGCTATGACCCCACAATAATTACCACTCACACACACAACAGTTATAGTCCCAGAGATGAAATTGAAATAAGTCTTACATTAAAGGGTTACGAATAAAAGTTATTACAATCCCAAAAGGATAACATCATAGGTTTAAACGTTTTGCCGTTGATTACATTAATTATACATATAGTTAAACAGGAAACAAAAGCTGTCTAACTATGCTACCTCAGCAATGGCGGCTAGCATCTCAGCGGGTAGTCCGGTGGGTCGGGTAACCTGCTTGCGCCGAGTGCGCCTGACGCGAGCCATCTGTCCTAGCTGTTGTTGTGACATAATATAAACAAAGCAAGGGTGAGCGAAAGCCCACCAACAAATATATAACTGAACGATAATTTAAAACAGTTCAAAGCTATCTTTTAAACCATATGCCATGCATTTACGGAAATGATGCCAGTATAATATGAACGATGAAGTTACAAGGTAACTTAAAGTATTTGTTTGAAGAAATATCTGCTACATCAAAGTAAGCGAGATATTATTATCGATAATAAGAAGAGGAACTTGCAAGAAAGGGTTGCAATTCCAGTTATGACTCTTCTCCAACTCTGCCAACAGTAATCATGTTGCAGGAAATAAATGAATTTGGATGATGAACCAATGATGGAGTATTCACCGCGCCCGCTGTTCCAATCTTGATGATCAGTCGAGATCGTACAGCTCAATTTAGATTTACTACCGGTAGAAGGAAGAACTGACGGCTTTACTTGTATACCGCCTTGCTAGCTCTCCCCGGCCAACGGTTGGGCCAAGGGGATGGACCGGCGCTACTCGGCCTCTTACACGACTCCTAGTTCAAATAGAATTCATGATTCTGAATGTAACGTTCGTCCCCCTTTCCCCAAGTATAAGACTTGTTGATAAGACTCCACAAAGTAGTCGTATCTAGTTGGAAAGGAAAATTTACCAATATCTCCCAAGCTATTACTTGGTAATGGATATCAACTTGTTCCAGTAATCTTACCCCTCGAAAGATGAGAAGGTAAACAACGACTTTAATAAGTCAACAGCACCCGAGTTGCGGGTGAAGGGAATACTTTATGACCGGGAAGTCGACAAGATAAATAACATTTTTCCAAGTAAGGTTCCCTTATTATTAAGAAGATAGACTCAAAGATGAATGATGTCTGGGAACCTTTCTTGATATAAGATTAATAATAATATGACTTCGAAATATTTTCTGTAATAATCGAAGAAGATTAACCTTATCGAGATTATTCTAAGTATGGAATAAATATTCAGAGAATATTTATTGATTTAAAATATTGAAAGAATATTTGGGAATATGAAAGAATATTTTTAATCAGAGTATTTCTCAAAATAATCCCTGAAGAAATATCAGGAGAATATTATTGAATAAATAAATATTTAAATGAATATTCAAAACAATATTCATTAATTAATAAGACCTGAAAAGAATATTTAAGGTAATATTCATGATTAATTAGGAATTTAAATGAATATTCAAAAGTAATATTCATTTAATGAATAATATCCTAAATGAATATCAAGTAATATTCATTTAGTAATCCAAGCCTTAAGGAATATTCGAAATAATATTCGATAATTAAATCAAGCTTCAGATGAATATTAAAATAATATTCATCAAGTATTTAATATCTTAAATGAATATTCAAAAGTAATATTGATTTAATAAAATAATAATCTAAAAGAATATCCAAAATAATATTCATTTAATAGTCTCATCTTTAGAAGAATATTCGAAATAATAGTCGATAATCAGTTCGACTCTGAATGAATATTGAGAAATATTATTCGTTGAATAGTTACGTTCAAATAATTATTTGAAGTAAGGATCGTTAAAATAATTAGTCTCGAACGAATATTCAAATAATATTCGTCGCCCAAATAATAGAAAATATTTACTTAAATATTTTCTTCCGAGGTAATCTCGATATATCAAGGAATATTGACTCCCGGTCTATTTTTGGTTAATAAGATATATACGCCCTTCTATGAGGGTCTTACAATAACCGGCTTATAACTGATATATAACTATCTAGCTTATAAGCCAACAATAACATTTAGGGAACAAGTATATCAATTCAACTTGAAAGTAGGCATGCATGCAATGGCATATGTATATCAGCAATCATATATATATATTTATTCAATCACAACAACAGCCTAAAAGAAGGGAATTGAAACTTGCCTGGTAGTCGAGTACGGTAAGGGGTAGTGGTAGCGGGTCCCGGTTCAGCCTGGTGATCTATAAATAGCCAAGGCATTCGGAATTAATCACTTAACATAGTAAACGTTAAGTTATACTTAAATCGAAACACGTTCTCGAGTCATCTCGTTATACCCCTTTTAGTGGATTACTTATTATCACTGATCCGACCCGACATTCGTTCGTTAATACGACATGTCACTGCACTTATACTTGGGACATACTTAAGTCATATGAGTTCTAAGGTTGATCGTTACGAACCAATATTTTACTCCGAGTTTTATCGCCCGTTTTCTAAGCGTTTTACCAAAGTTATAAAAGAGTCGTCTTTTAGGGGTTCGTTCTCGTTTAACCTTGACTCGAACATTTTTAATAAATCGAAAAATGCTCTTTTTGACATACGGTTTTCTTTCACACCTTCCTTCTTACCCCTAGTATTTATTTACCAAGATTCGCCATGACGTTACATTGCTTACGAGGGTTCAATTTCAGTTACGAACTTTTGTTTACGGATTCGAACTACTTTTAGTAATTTAGTCATAAATCCTAAACCGTAAGTCCGTTTCACGTGATCTTTATATCAAAACGAAGCTTATAACATAATCTAGCCTTTCATGGCAAAATCCGAGACTGGACAGTGTGTTCATGCTACTGCTAATCACGGTTTCTTAAGGCTAACGACAATCGGGCATTACGACGGCTATGTTTACATGATTTCCAAATTTCAAACCATCCAATAATCATAGTTTCCACTCCAAACAACATTTACATGTTATTCAACCATGAACTAAGACCAAGCAATGTCTTTCCGTTCATCTAAACTAATTTCACATTTAATAAATCCCAATCATAATCTTAAGGTCCTAAACATGCATTAAATCCATATAACTCATCTAAAATACCAAAACTTAAACTAAGAGCTTGGTTTTCAAGAGTGGTATACCTTCCTTGGTGTATGTATGAACTTATCAAGCCTTGTTTAGCCCTTATCTAGCCTTAGTATAGCTTGAATAATCAAAAGAAATCAAGAAATAAAAGTTAGTTTATGAAGAACACTATTCATCATCATCTTTGATGATTTATTTGAAAATGATAAAAGATGAATTTGAAGCTGAAATTTCTAGGAGATCATTACCATGATATGTAGTACTTACCATAAAAATTTGAAGAACAAGTGATGGTTGGAAGTTGGACTTCCAATTAGCTAAGAATGGGCAGATTTTTATGAAGAAATGGAGAAAAATGGTGGTGGTTTGTTTTGTTTTGGTGATTTATGGCTAATACATGTATAACCCTTGCATATATAATGGATGCATCTCTTTTAATGTGTTGTTGGCAATCCAATGGTGCCACTTGTTGCTTCTTCATTGGGCCAAGTGTTGGCACTACAACAAACAACTCCATTTTTGCAAGAATGCAATTAGTCCACTCATCTTGTAGTTGACTTATAAGGATGTTACTTGGGTTTCTCCTTTTCCCACCAATTGCACTTGTTTGTCTCTTGGTTATTTATTCGTTCCTTTGTCCGGGTATTACTCAATTTCCTTGCTTGTTCGTTGATCGTTCGAGGGAATAACTCATTCGTTTCTAGTTAGGGTTTTACCGAAAACCTTCTTAATATTTCTAATACTATTCTTCATCTTACTTAATACTTCTCGAATTTAAATTCATTAATTCCCTTTTATAACTCCTTAAGTCTTGTAGTGTCTAGGGAAATCTCGGAGAAAATAAAAGTGCTCTTTTTCTGAATCCGACGGCTTTTACATACACTTATTTTCTTCCTGGATCACTAATACGAACTCAGAAATCCGTTCCGAATACCGGGTATATCATTATTATAATAATATTCCAAATTCCACCAAAATCACTATTCATCACTTATTTTTATTTAATTCCTATAATTAGGAAAATGAACCTGGTTCACTCTCGAGTGCTTCTTAACCTTTTTACGGAACCGCTGGACTTATAATAGATATTGATTTGGATGACACAAGAATAATCTTACTTGAAGTAATATACTTATATCCTTAGGAGATAGATCATTCTTACCTATGCCGTCAACCAAAAGTATTCTGCATGACATGTAAATAATTGAATTCAAATCCATTCCATTCATTTAATAGACATTCGTTACATCGCAGTCATAACCACTATTCATTCCCATATTATTACATACTAAAAAGTTTTAATTCTATCAAAAATCTGGGTTCTTACAGTCTCCCCTCCTTAAAAGGATTCCGTCCCGGAATCAGTTTGAAAACAAGTGGGGGTACTTTTCTTGCATTGCGCCTTCAAGTTCCCAGGTGGATTCTTCTACATTGTGGTTCTGCCACAAAACTCTGACTAGCTGAATGACCTTGTTTCGGAGCACTTGTTCTTTCCGGTCTATGATTTCCACAGGTTGCTCCACATAGGTCAGGTCTGGTTGCATGTCCACTTGCTCATACTCTACAATATGCTTAGCATCCGGATTATACTTCCTCAGCATCGAAACATGGAACACATTGTGCACCTGCTGTAGATTCGGGGGCAATGCGAGTTCATAAGCTAGTTCCCCAATTCGTCTCAAGATCTCAAATGGTCCAATGTATCTGGGACTCAGCTTTCCTTTCTTCCCAAATCTCATTAAACCTTTCCAAGGTGACACTTTCAAGAACACTAGGTCTCCTACCTCGTATTCCTTGCCTTTCCGAGCTAAGTCGGCATATTTCTTTTGTCGATCCTGGGCTGCTACCAACCGTCCTCTGATTAGATCTACTGCATCTTTAGTTCGTTGGACCACTTCGGGCCCGAGCATCTTCCGCTCTCCAACTTCATCCCAATACAAGGGAGATCGACATTTTCTTCCATAAAGGGCCTCATAAGGTGGCATCCCAATGCTTGAATGATAACTGTTATTATAGGAGAACTCAACCAATGGCAAGTGATCATCCCAACTCCCCTTGAAGTCTATCGCGCAGACTCTCAACATATCCTCTAGCGTTTGGATGGTCCTTTCACTTTGCCCATCTGTCTGGGGATGGTAAGCTGTACTCATGTTTAGCCTGGTTCCCACACATTCCTGAAAGCTCCTCCAAAACCTGGAGTTAAATCTGGGATCTCTGTCAGATACTATGGCGACTAGGACTCCATGTCGCGCCACTATCTCTTTGAGGTAGATATCTACAAGTCTATCAACCGTGTACCTTTCATTGATAGGAAGAAAGTGAGCTGACTTTGCTAGTCGGTCTATAATCACCCATATGGCGTCATGATTTGCTTTGGTCCTTGGTAAACCTACTACGAAGTCCATAGCTATATGTTCCCATTTCCATTCGGGAATCTCCAAGGGGTGTAGAAGTCCACTAGGCCTTTGGTGCTCCGCTTTCACCTTCTGGCAGGTCAAGCATTTGCTTACCCACTCTACCACGTCCTTTTTCATGTTGGGCCACCAGTAGTACTCTTCCAAATCTCTATACATCTTGGTGCTACCGGGGTGCACTAAGTATCCTGAGTTGTGTGCCTCGTATAGAATTTCTTCCTTGAGTTCCTGATCATTTGGGATCCATATCCTGTACGTGTACCTCATGATCCCTTCCTTATCTCTTTCGCACTTAATTTCCTCCCCGGTCATTAGCTCTTCTGTGGAGTTCTTTTCTTCCTCCATCATCCGTTCCTGGCACAGTCTAATCTTTTCTAGCAATGGAGGTTGGATTCTAATTTCCATCAACTTTTCTTGGCCCTCTTCAGGTAACTTAACCTCGATTTCCAACTTCTCAAAATCCTTCACTAGCTCTTTCTCTGAAGTTATCATCTTGAGCTTCTCTTTCCGACTAAGGGCGTCAGCCACCACATTGGCTTTACCCGGGTGATATCGAATTTCACAGTCGTAATCCTTGATTAACTCTAACCACCTCCTCTGGCGCATGTTAAGCTCTTTCTGAGTGAAAATGTATTTGAGGCTCTTATGGTCTGTGTAAATCTCGCATTTTTCCCCATACAGGTAGTGTCTCCAAATCTTTAAAGCGAAGACTATGGCTGCTAGTTCTAGATCATGCGTGGGATATCTGACTTCATAATCCTTCAATTGCCTAGACGCATACGCTATTACCTTGCCGTGCTGCATAAGCACGCATCCCAGTCCTTTATGCGAAGCGTCACTGTAAATCACGAAATCTCCTTTTCCATCAGGTAATGCCAGCACTGGGGCTGTCACCAGCCTCTTCTTTAACTCCTGGAAACTCTTCTCGCATTTCTCAGTCCATTCAAATTTCTCGGTTTTACGGGTAAGTCGAGTTAATGGAGCTGCGAGTTTCGCAAAGTCTTGGACAAATCTCCTGTAATATCCGGCCAGTCCAATGAAACTCCTCACCTCGGTTGGAGTAGTTGGCCGTTCCCAGTTTGAAACTGCTTCTATCTTGGAGGGGTCAACCAACACTCCTTCTCTATTGATCACGTGCCCTAAGAATTGTACCTCATTTTTCCAAAACTCACACTTGGAGAACTTGGCATATAACTGCTCCTTCCTGAGTATTTCTAAGGTTATCCTTAAATGTTCAGCGTGTTCTGCCTCTGTCTTTGAGTAGATGAGAATATCATCAATGAAAACTATCACGAATTTGTCCAAATATTCCTTGAACACCCTATTCATTAGGTCCATGAAGGCTGCTGGGGCGTTGGTCAATCCAAACGACATAACTAAGAACTCATAATGTCCATATCTGGTGCGGAATGCAGTCTTCGGGATATCTTCAGGTTTGATCTTCAGTTGGTGATATCCCGTTCTCAAATCAATCTTAGAGAAGTATTCAGCTCCTCTTAGCTGGTCAAACAAATCGTCTGTCCTGGGCAATGGATACTTATTCTTTATGGTTAGCTTGTTCAATTCTCTGTAGTCGATGCATAACCTCATACTTCCATCCTTTTTCTTAACAAACAACACTGGTGCGCCCCAAGGCGACACACTGGGCCTTATCATGCCCTTATCCAACAATTCCTGTAATTGTTTAGCTAGCTCCTTCATTTCTACTGGGGCTAGTCGGTACGGGGCCTTCGAAACTGGCACCGTCCCCGGGGCTAATTCGATGGCAAACTCAATTACCCTATCAGGTGGTAGTCCAGGAAGATCTTGTGGGAACACGTCCTCGAACTCATTAACTACCAGAATGTCCTGCAATCTTGGCACTTCCTTCTGAGTATCTATAACGTAGGCTAAATAAGCCTCGTTCCCTTTTCGTAACAATCTCTTGGTTTGCGCCATGGTCAGAATTTTCTGGGTCTGTCGCATCCCTTTAAACACTATTTCTTTCTTCCCTGGAGTTTTCAACTTAACCTTTTTCCCTTTACAATCTATCTGCGCATCATTGCGAGACAACCAATCCATACCCAAAATGACATCGAATTCCCCTAGCTTAAAAGGAATTAAATCGACATAGAAGGATCGTCCTCCTATTTCTAGCTTACAATCGGGGTGAATTTGATTAACCGGTACGATTTCCTGATTAGCTATTTCTACTTGTAAAGAATCTCTTAGTTGCTGGGTTTTAAGTTTCAAGTTATGCGCAAAATCTCTAGATATAAAAGACTTAGTTGCCCCAGAATCAAATAAAACATTTGCACTGACTGTATTGAGGGAAAATATACCTGCTATCACATCCGTGTTCCTCACGGCATCTTGCACTGTCATGTTAAAAGTTCTAGCAGTTGGTGGCCTGTTGGAGGCAGCTTTGCTTGCCCCTGAGGCTGCTGGTTTGTTCATTGGGCAGTCCTTCCTCATGTGCCCTGGACGTCCACACTGGAAACATGTATTGTTCTTACTAGCAGTAGGATTAACCGCGGTACACCTGTTGGAGTAGTGACCTACTCGTCCACACTTATAACAGACGGACTGCTTCTGATTGCATACTCCAGGGTGCCTTTTCCCACAAGTTGTGCATGCTGGTAGTGGAGGTCTGGAAAGGTGAGAACGAGACATTCCTAACTGCTGGCCGCCCTGGCTCACAGTTGCACTCACAGATGGTTTAAACTCAACATTCCTCCCATGTAGGGATACTGCTCCTCGATTGAACCTATTCGGGGGTCTTCCTCCTGCGGAACCTCCGCCCATACTAGCATGCTTTCTCTTTAATCCCCCTTTTTCTCTTTCTCTCTGTGCCTGATCACTACCTGCTTCCACAATGGTTGCCTTTTGCACCAAGGTGGCATAATCATTAATCTCTAAAACAGCCACCCTATTCTGGATCCACTGCTTCAGCCCTTGTTGAAACCTGTTAGCTTTCTTCTCTTCTGTGTCTACAAACTCTGGCACAAATCTCGATAGCTCAGTAAATTTGGCCTCATAGTCCGCCACGGACATATTGTTCTGTTTCAGTTCCAAAAACTTAAGTTCCATCTGGGTTTTCATGAACTTCGGAAAGTACTTCTCCAGGAATAATTGTTTGAACCTTTCCCAGGCTATGACAGCATCAGTCTCCATGTTTTTCTTGGCTTCCCACCAATAATTGGCCTCTCCCTTTAGTAGGTAAGTAGCAAAAACAGTCTTCTGAGCCTCATTGATACTCAGAATCTCAAAAGACTTTTCCATTTCTTTGATCCAGGCCCTCGCCTCAACGGGATCAGCCGATCCGTTGAACTCTGGGGGCTTAAGGGACTTAAAGGCCCTAAAGGAATTTGCCACTGAAGTGTTGTTGCTTGGTGGTGGTTGGGGGTATTGGTTCAAATTCTGCCTAAGTAGATCCATAAACTGGCCCATGGGGTTTCCGCCCTGGTTCTCCCCTTCCTGTTCTACTTCAGTTTCTCCACCCTCTATTTCCCTTTCAAATTCTTCAGAGTACAGGGGTTCATCCTCTGCTCCATACTGGGAATCTTCTTGCTCATTATAGTCCTGATCTTGTTCCTCACTACTTTCACGGTTTTCCTCGTGTTGGTTGTGACTTTCTTGGTCAGTAGATTCGCGGGGGTTAGCCCTAGTGCCCATCCGTCTTGGAGGCATTTTACTGAAAATTTGGAAAGTTATACATTAGGCTCACTGATCTGTTTTAGAGGATTTTTCCTTGCACATTTCTTTACATGATTGGGTTTTAAAACCCCACAGTTTTATATCTCATGGAAACTTAATCGAAAAGTAATACATATGCTAATAAACTCGTGATCACTTCCCAACAAAATTGTAATGACTGAAATGGAAACAAATATATACCAGGTACCGAAAAGGTACAACATCCGAGTTACAACGATAGTTTAAAGTACAGCCATCCTAACAACAACAACAAGTCAAAAGTGAAATATGCTGTCTATCTGTCTAGTCTGCAAAAAGGGAAAACAAGTACAAGAAAACCATCCCTACAAAAGCCGGCACTACTATGTCCGTACATGACTAGACAACTAGACCACTGCATCACTACATCTGAAATCAGCCGCCACGACGAAACATCCTCCGAACCCTCCCCATGGCGATGCGGAAAACCTCCTCAGCCGCTGCTCTGTCTACCCTACCATGCCCATCAGTAGGCAACTGTCGCACCCTCACCCGAGCCCTCAGCTCGATGCGGGTCACAGCCCTATACCCAACTCTGTCACTGATAGTCCTCCTGCCCTGCACCCTCATCCGGGCGGCTCTCTCTGCTGCTAACTCACTCCTAGACTCTGCCAACCTGGCATCTGCCACAGACAACTCTCTATAAAGCCCGTTCACAATCAAGTTGTGAACACATACTGGGACTCCTCCTATCGGGGCATGAGGTGGGGTGGATGGCTCAGCTGGAGCGGCAGTCTCTATCTGCTGGGGCTCTGGGGTAAGCTCCTCAAACTCGTCGGGGTAGGGGCTCACAGGTAGTGGTGGTGGGGTAGGGGCTCTCTCAACCGGGAGGAGTGGCACAAAAAGTCCAGAACTCCCTACAGCACCAACCAGTGGCTCATCTATATCTCCCTCAACACCCTCATCCACCGGCACCACCTGATCCGTGGTCATGTCAGTGTCATCTCCCATAGTCCTGAACTCAGTCATAACCCAATAATCATCATCCTCAACCACTAACTCAGCATCCTGTCCTGTCTGGATCCCCTCCGGGTCCTCCTCCCCCTCAGTCTCAACAACATCTGTGTCAGCATCATCCTGGACCTCCTCAGGGTCCTCCTCCTCAGACTCGATCACATCAGTATCAGCCTCAACCTGGACCTCCTCAGCGTCCTCCTCCTCAGGCTCAGTATCCTCCTCAGGCAAGTGCTCATAGTATGGGTCCCTAGTCCGGAACATGTCCTCATCATGCTGTCTCGCAGCTGCCTCCTGGGCCGACAAGTCGCTCGCCTACACAAGACGAACTATGTTACTATCATGATACTTAAAAAGTTCCCGTAAGGGTTTTAGGTGAACCTGGCAAGGGTTCTTATTATATTATTGAATTTATTATTATATAACGTCGTATCATCTCTTGGGATATATAACTCTCGCTCTGATACCATCTCTGTAACACCCCCAGATCCGGGGTCAGGGATCTGGTGGTTACGGTCTTACATCCATTCATAATACTTGACTTGAGTCCACAATAAATAAATCACATGCTGTGACCCCACAATAATTACCACTCACACACACAACAGTTATAGTCCCAGAGATGAAATTGAAATAAGTCTTACATTAAAGGGTTACGAATAAAAGTTATTACAATCCCAAAAGGATAACATCATAGGTTTAAACGTTTTGCCGTTGATTACATTAATTATACATATAGTTAAACAGGAAACAAAAGCTGTCTAACTATGCTACCTCAGCAATGGCGGCTAGCATCTCAGCGGGTAGTCCGGTGGGTCGGGTAACCTGCTTGCGCCGAGTGCGCCTGACGCGAGCCATCTGTCCTAGCTGTTGTTGTGACATAATATAAACAAAGCAAGGGTGAGCGAAAGCCCACCAATAAATATATAACTGAACGATAATTTAAAACAGTTCAAAGCTATCTTTTAAACCATATGCCATGCATTTACGGAAATGATGCCAGTATAATATGAACGATGAAGTTACAAGGTAACTTAAAGTATTTGTTTGAAGAAATATCTGCTACATCAAAGTAAGCGAGATATTATTATCGATAATAAGAAGAGGAACTTGCAAGAAAGGGTTGCAATTCCAGTTATGACTCTTCTCCAACTCTACCAACAGTAATCATGTTGCAGGAAATAAATGAATTTGGATGATGAACCAATGATGGAGTATTCACCGCGCCCGCTGTTCCAATCTTGATGATCAGTCGAGATCGTACAGCTCAATTTAGATTTACTACCGGTAGAAGGAAGAACTGACGGCTTTACTTGTATACCGCCTTGCTAGCTCTCCCCGGCCAACGGTTGGGCCAAGGGGATGGACCGGCGCTACTCGGCCTCTTACACGACTCCTAGTTCAAATAGAATTCATGATTCTGAATGTAACGTTCGTCCCCCTTTCCCCAAGTATAAGACTTGTTGATAAGACTCCACAAAGTAGTCGTATCTAGTTGGAAAGGAAAATTTACCAATATCTCCCAAGCTATTACTTGGTAATGGATATCAACTTGTTCCAGTAATCTTACCCCTCGAAAGATGAGAAGGTAAACAACGACTTTAATAAGTCAACAGCACCCGAGTTGCGGGTGAAGGGAATACTTTATGACCGGGAAGTCGACAAGATAAATAACATTTTTCCAAGTAAGGTTCCCTTATTATTAAGAAGATAGACTCAAAGATGAATGATGTCTGGGAACCTTTCTTGATATAAGATTAATAATAATATGACTTCGAAATATTTTCTGTAATAATCGAAGAAGATTAACCTTATCGAGATTATTCTAAGTATGGAATAAATATTCAGAGAATATTTATTGAGTTAAAATATTGAAAGAATATTTGGGAATATGAAAGAATATTTTTAATCAGAGTATTTCTCAAAATAATCCCTGAAGAAATATCAGGAGAATATTTATTGAATAAATAAATATTTAAATGAATATTCAAAACAATATTCATTAATTAATAAGACCTGAAAAGAATATTTAAGGTAATATTCATGATTAATTAGGAATTTAAATGAATATTCAAAAGTAATATTCATTTAATGAATAATATCCTAAATGAATATCAAGTAATATTCATTTAGTAATCCAAGCCTTAAGGAATATTCGAAATAATATTCGATAATTAAATCAAGCTTCAGATGAATATTAAAATAATATTCATCAAGTATTTAATATTTAAATGAATATTCAAAAGTAATATTGATTTAATAAAATAATAATCTAAAAGAATATCCAAAATAATATTCATTTAATAGTCTCATCTTTAGAAGAATATTCGAAATAATAGTCGATAATCAGTTCGACTCTGAATGAATATTGAGAAATATTATTCGTTGAATAGTTACGTTCAAATAATTATTTGAAGTAAGGATCGTTAAAATAATTAGTCTCGAACGAATATTCAAATAATATTCGTCGCCCAAATAATAGAAAATATTTACTTAAATATTTTCTTCCGAGGTAATCTCGATATATCAAGGAATATTGACTCCCGGTCTATTTTTGATTAATAAGATATATACGCCCTTCTATGAGGGTCTTACAATAACCGGCTTATAACTGATATATAACTATCTAGCTTATAAGCCAACAATAACATTTAGGGAACAAGTATATCAATTCAACTTGAAAGTAGGCATGCATGCAATGGCATATGTATATCAGCAATCATATATATATATTTATTCAATCACAACAACAGCCTAAAAGAAGGGAATTGAAACTTGCCTGGTAGTCGAGTACGGTAAGGGGTAGTGGTAGCGGGTCCCGGTTCAGCCTGGTGATCTATAAATAGCCAAGGCATTCGGAATTAATCACTTAACATAGTAAACGTTAAGTTATACTTAAATCGAAACACGTTCTCGAGTCATCTCGTTATACCCCTTTTAGTGGATTACTTATTATCACTGATCCGACCCGACATTCGTTCGTTAATACGACATGTCACTGCACTTATACTTGGGACATACTTAAGTCATATGAGTTCTAAGGTTGATCGTTACGAACCAATATTTTACTCCGAGTTTTATCGCCCGTTTTCTAAGCGTTTTACCAAAGTTATAAAAGAGTCGTCTTTTAGGGGTTCGTTCTCGTTTAACCTTGACTCGAACATTTTTAATAAATCGAAAAATGCTCTTTTTGACATACGGTTTTCTTTCACACCTTCCTTCTTACCCCTAGTATTTATTTACCAAGATTCGCCATGACGTTACATTGCTTACGAGGGTTCAATTTCAGTTACGAACTTTTGTTTACGGATTCGAACTACTTTTAGTAATTTAGTCATAAATCCTAAACCGTAAGTCCGTTTCACGTGATCTTTATATCAAAACGAAGCTTATAACATAATCTAGCCTTTCATGGCAAAATCCGAGACTGGACAGTGTGTTCATGCTACTGCTAATCACGGTTTCTTAAGGCTAACGACAATCGGGCATTACGACGGCTATGTTTACATGATTTCCAAATTTCAAACCATCCAATAATCATAGTTTCCACTCCAAACAACATTTACATGTTATTCAACCATGAACTAAGACCAAGCAATGTCTTTCCGTTCATCTAAACTAATTTCACATTTAATAAATCCCAATCATAATCTTAAGGTCCTAAACATGCATTAAATCCATATAACTCATCTAAAATACCAAAACTTAAACTAAGAGCTTGGTTTTCAAGAGTGGTATACCTTCCTTGGTGTATGTATGAACTTATCAAGCCTTGTTTAGCCCTTATCTAGCCTTAGTATAGCTTGAATAATCAAAAGAAATCAAGAAATAAAAGTTAGTTTATGAAGAACACTATTCATCATCATCTTTGATGATTTATTTGAAAATGATAAAAGATGAATTTGAAGCTGAAATTTCTAGGAGATCATTACCATGATATGTAGTACTTACCATAAAAATTTGAAGAACAAGTGATGGTTGGAAGTTGGACTTCCAATTAGCTAAGAATGGGCAGATTTTTATGAAGAAATGGAGAAAAATGGTGGTGGTTTGTTTTGTTTTGGTGATTTATGGCTAATACATGTATAACCCTTGCATATATAATGGATGCATCTCTTTTAATGTGTTGTTGGCAATCCAATGGTGCCACTTGTTGCTTCCTCATTGGGCCAAGTGTTGGCACTACAACAAACAACTCCATTTTTGCAAGAATGCAATTACACCACTCATCTTGTAGTTGACTTATAAGGATGTTACTTGGGTTTCTCCTTTTCCCACCAATTGCACTTGTTTGTCTCTTGGTTATTTATTCGTTCCTTTGTCCGGGTATTACTCAATTTCCTTGCTTGTTCGTTGATCGTTCGAGGGAATAACTCATTCGTTTCTAGTTAGGGTTTTACCGAAAACCTTCTTAATATTTCTAATACTATTCTTCATCTTACTTAATACTTCTCGAATTTAAATTCCTTAATTCCCTTTTATAACTCCTTAAGTCTTGTAGTGTCTAGGGAAATCTCGGAGAAAATAAAAGTGCTCTTTTTCTGAATCCGACGGCTTTTACATACACTTATTTTCTTCCTGGATCACTAATACGAACTCAGAAATCCGTTCCGAATACCGGGTATATCATTATTATAATAATATTCCAAATTCCACCAAAATCACTATTCATCACTTATTTTTATTTAATTCCTATAATTAGGAAAATGAACCTGGTTCACTCTCGAGTGCTTCTTAACCTTTTTACGGAACCGCTGGACTTATAATAGATATTGATTTGGATGACACAAGAATAATCTTACTTGAAGTAATATACTTATATCCTTAGGAGATAGATCATTCTTACCTATGCCGTCAACCAAAAGTATTCTGCATGACATGTAAATAATTGAATTCAAATCCATTCCATTCATTTAATAGACATTCGTTACATCGCAGTCATAACCACTATTCATTCCCATATTATTACATACTAAAAAGTTTTAATTCTATCAAAAATCTGGGTTCTTACAGCACGATGCGTGAAAAGCACCCTCAACTGTTTTCAACCTGATTCCGGGACGGAATCCTTTTAAGGAGGGGAGGCTGTAAGAACCCTAATTTTGGTAATATTTTCTTTTATATAATATCATATGAAATTGTGAATTTGGAACCTTTTGAGTTATCCATGTTGTTTAATGGAATTGAATTATCTGAGAAACTATGTTGTTACATTCACCATGTAAGATAAAGGGAAGGTTGTTGAAGGCAAGAGTCTTATTGTAAGTAAGAATTATAAAACTTGGGACTTGAGAGTTATTGGAGTATTAAAAGATTTATTAGGAATTATGACGAGGAGTTATGGATATTCGAGGAATTTACACAATTAAGTACTTAAGGAATTACAAGGGAAATCTCTTCGTGACAAAGTATTATTACGAGAAATTAATTAAGATACGATACGAATTAAAGATTAAGTGACAAGCATTGGTGGAAGAATAATGATACAAAGAAAGATATTGCATGCAAGTCCCATGCAACTAGGTAGTTAGAAAAGCAAACTAGTAATGCAAAAATAACTAGAGGAATAGTAACTAGTTATGGTACATTGTCCAAGGAGACAAGGAGGTATGGCCTAGGCACTAGACTTGCAACATGTGATACAATATACATACACCTAATACATATCACCCAACACACTTTACTTTCTTCACCCAACACCAAAAAAAGCAAAACAAAACACTCTCCCCCCTAGCTCTTGAAGCTCTCGGCCAAGCTCCAAAGAAGGAGAAGAAAAATTCTTTTCTTCAACTTCTCATCACTCATAACTCAAGACAAAAATCCTAGGTCCTATACACTATATAAGGAAGGTATGATATGAATTCCAACCCCTTTCATCCACTAGTTTTTAAGTTATAAATTGTTGAAGTTTTGATGAATAGTAACTATGTTTAGTTTTCATTTAGATCTTGAGTTGTAAGGATTGTAGGGGCTCATCCAAGGTGTTCTTGAGACTTTTAAGGCATACCCAAGGCTCCTAGATACTCAAGAAGGTATAAAACTCTAACCCCTCTTGGCCATGAATTATTTGTGGTGTTTAATGTTAGATCCATGGATGTTAGTGTGAATCTTGGACATATAAGTTATGGATGATGTAGATCTTGAGTTTAAATGTTGTGGTTGTGATTTTTAAGCTTGTGGTTAGTGTATGTAACTCCATGTATGCTATAGAGTATGATCTTGGTGGTTTAGATGATGGTTGTGATGTTTATATAAGATTCTTGAATGGTTAAGTGGAAAAAGCATGCTGTGTAAATTTCTGGGGACTTGTACTGTCTTGTGGGAGGGTTTTGAACCCCTAAATCTTGTCCCCTTAAGTCCTAATAATTGTTGGAAAGGTATTTGAATGTAGTTTCCAGAAATATAAGGTTCATGACTAGGTGATGTGTAGATTTTGAATTATGGCCTGAGAAGTGAAAAGTGTTTCTGGAATCCGAACTGCACTAAATAGTCCCCTTGTGAACCTTGTTTAAACCCCTAAACATTTATTTAGGATCATGGAAAAATTAGAGGAGCTATTAAATACAGTGGTGAAGGCTAACCAAAAAGAATTGGATTAAAATATGTATTTTTCAATTTTATAAAAATGTTAGAGTAAAATTCGCGCAAGTGAAAAGTCGTAAGTGGAGTGTGATTTAAGGGGGAATGAATATGATTCGGATATGGTAACCAAATTAAGTCGAATAAGTGACGAGCATAATCGAGTGATGACATGAACCTATAGTGGGGCTAGAGAGTCATAAGACGAAGTCATTGAGTTAATTTTGTACCCATTAAAACCTCGCAATTAAAAGAGATATTGTTAAGGTACTAATGAACGGCTATTGATTATGTATAGATCATTCCACTCCGCAAGCTCGACCACCCCAACCTCACCAAGGCAAGTTTACTTTTCAAAACTTACATATATAAGGACTTTCACTATTGTGTTTGTAGTTTTCAATCGTATCGTATGTTTATGCTTATCGAAGAAATGATGAAATTTGAGTTATATGCATATATATTTTTGCACCCCTTGAACTTAGAATGAAATGTTTTCTTCGGACAACGACTCTAGTAATAGAGGTCGTAGCGGTCCATATATACCATTGATCGGGGAGCGGTATATTATTATATCGTAATTAAATTGCGAAAACCCGAAGGGTCATTCGGGAAGTATCGTATACTTAAGTAATTATTTTTATATCATCATAAATACTCAAAAAAATACCTATCTTGGATTAAAAGCTAATTTAATTTAATTATTATTTTATTAATTATTAATATTAAATTTAAAATACCATTTATTAATTATTGTTCATCATTTTAAAGACAAAGGTAATCCAAGATACCTTTAGCACTTTCAAACTCGAACTCTTTCGAACTCAAAACATTTTCGAAAACCCCCGGTCAGGTTTTGCTTTTTGTTCGATTTCAAGAATCATCGGTCGACTGATGTCGGACCTCAACTACTCTGTTTTCATTCAAAAGAAAGTTTTTAAAAAGAAAAAGAAAGAGGGACTCTGGCAGGTGTGGGAACCGTTGACGAACAATTCCCGGGATGTGTAAGCGGCCGTAAGCCAGGCGGTCCATCAATTATTATTCCGGCCCAGGTGTTGCCGAAGGATGATTACGGATGTAGTTTTCATCGAGGGTGATTACGGATGTAGTTTTCACCCGGGGATAGTTACGGATGTAGTTTCTATCCTTCTACCGGTAGAGAAGACCCGCGGATTATTGGACTTGGATGTGGCGACTGATCATCGTCAATCCCTGTCAGGTTTTATGTTTTCTTTAAGTCCCATTCCTCCACTTTGGAAAAACGCTCTGACACTGCTTCTTAGGCTTATGTGCCAAGTTGCCGATAGTGTTCTATTTTGATGAGAAAGATGTTGACTCCATGCAGTATCTAGAACTGCAAGTGTACTTTGAAAACAAGGGCACGTATTGGTGCACCTTTGAAATTTATCAACGATGACAAATGATTTTATAACTGAATGATATAAATGAGTTTGATAACTGCTAAAAACATGTAATATATATTGCTTATCTTATACATATATTTCTTGCTGAGCTATAGTTGCTCACTCTTGCTTGTTTTCAAATTTACAAACACAACAGTTAAGAGAAATGGCAAGACCCAGACAGACTGCCCGAAAGCAGGTGACTAGGCCCGAGGCAGCAGTTGAGATTCCACCGGTAGGCCCCATTAGCCGGATTGGTTGGCAACTTTTGTTAGTACGTTTTATTTATAAGTATGACCTGTGCAAAGAAGTGTACCGTAACAAACATTTAAGCCGCCAACACCGCTTCATATCGAAGTGTTGCTGGTAGCATAAATGCTATTTAATTCGATCTGTAATAACTCTAAACTTTTACTTTTGCTCAATCAAGTGTATGACATTTCTGAGACTCTAACCTGTGTGTGTGTGTGTGCGGTGTGAGTTTTATTGTGGGGTCGATGGCTATTTTATATATTATGTTCAAGAACAGGTATGCTATTAATGGAAAATGGACCGTGAGCGCCTAGATCTCCGACCCCGGATCTGGGGGCGTCACACTTCATCTCGATCATCATCCTCAAATGATGATGAATCATCAGTATAGGGACCAGAGTGGTCATCATACTCTCGATCTCGGATCTGTAAGGCATGACCACTTGGTCCAAGTTCCCTTTGTCGAGGGGGATAATTAGGCAGCCCATACATCGGGTTAGTATTCAAGGGGAGATCCGTAGTGTGGATCTATACCCCCGGGGGTAGCGTACGATTAACGTTACCAAGAGGAGAAACCACCATCTGAAGAGGGTTAGCTTCTTGGCTTTGATGGACGACCACTAGTAGAGTTCCCTCAACATGGGGAATCGTCCCTGGGGGTTGAGAGACTAGAGGTTGAATGATCGCCCCTATTGATGGGGGTAATTGTCCTTCTTCAGTAGTGATAAGAGAATAAGAAGTGGCAGGTGGAGCAGAGCTAATGGGTATGGCCTCAGTCGAGGTTGATGTTGTTCTTCGTGTTTGAACCATGGTTGATGTTGTTTCCCACAGACGGCACCAAATGTTGTGGAATAAAAATAAAGGTTAGTACGTGTTTAATGCTATGGTTCGTGAGTTTCGTGATTTAATGGTTGTTTCCGTGTTATTAGACTGATCGGTCCTCACAGATTGCCTACGTATCTCGTTATTGAGAATCAAGCCAAGACGTAGTTCTGAGAATGAGGGGTCAGGCCCTTTATATAGGCTGAGACGCCCTAGAATCGTAGCAGGGTTAGGTGACTTAGCAGGCAAGTCACCGCCTTGAAGAAGGTTCCAGATCCTATATTGTAAGAGTCTATTTCCATATCAAATTTTGTGCCTTGGTGGCTAAGTTTTACAGGATTAGTATCCTTATCTGACACTTATTGCTGAACTGTTTATATCTTTTAATATTAATTATGAAATTAACATTGAATCAAGGTTTTGGGCCTCATAAATGGGCCTCGCGCTTGGACTATACTGGGTCTAATTAATGCCACATTAAATGTGTCTTTAGGGCTTACTTTTAGCCCATATCAAATATTACTGATTGCAGGAATAATTACTTATTGAAGAAATCATTATCAATTGAATATTCGAATAATATTCATCGAATAAATAATGATCAAATGAATATTTGAAACGATATTCCAAATGAATATTCGAAATAATATTCGATAATTGAGTCGACTTTAAATGAATATTGAAGATAATATTCATTGAGTAAATAAAGTTCAAGTGAATATTTAAAATAATATTCATTAATTAAATAATGGAAAATATTTACTTAAATATTTTTCTCCGAAATAGTCACGATATATCAAGAAATACTGACTCCCGGTCTACGTTCGAAGAATGAGATTCATATGCCCTTCTCTAAGGGTCTTAACAATATCCGGCTTATAACTGATATATTTTTTATCTAGCTTATAAGCCAACAATAATTCAGGGAACAAACATATCAATATAACTTGAAAGTAGGCATGCATGCTATGGCATATGTATAATAAAAAGCATATATATATATATATATATATATATATATATATATATATATATATATATATATATATATATATATATATATATATATATATATATATTCACAACAACAGCCTTTAAAAGGATTTGAAACTTGCCTGGTACTCCCTCTATGCTATTGGTATGACTCGGGGTGGTCCGGCAATCTATAAACAACCAAAATTATCCTGGGTTAATCACCTATCACTTTGAAACGCCAAGTGAATACTTTATTTAAGCTAAAGCACGTTTTCAAGTTATCGCTCATTAACACCGTTATGACCGGACACCTGCTCGTTATTACGGCTCGTCATTACACTTACACTTGGTATATACGTAAGTCATGTAAGTGCTAAGGTAGGTCATTTACGAACCAAGATTATACCTCGTGTTTTATCGCCCATTTTCTAAGTGATTAACCAAAGTTATAACCAAGTGTGCTTTTAGGGGTTCGTTCGCGTTTAACCTCGATTCGAACATTTTTTTAAAATTGAAAACCGATCCTTTTGACACGAGGTTTTCTCCTACACCTTCCTTATGATCTCTAATATTTAATTACCATGATTTGTCACTAACTTACATATTTTACCGAGGTTCAACTTTAATAACGAACTCGTACTTACGGTTTCGAACGACTTTTAGTAAATCGGCCATAATTCCTAAACCGTAAGTCCATTTATTTCGATTCTTTCACCAAAACGATCTATGACTCAAGATCTAGAAGGACATGTCATATACGCAACCAGGTCAGGAAATTATACCAACTGTTATGAGTGGATTCTTAAGGTCTAAGGAAAATCGGCCATTACGACAGCTATAAATCGATCGTTTCCAAATTTACCACAATCAAACCAAGCCACACCGGGCATCCATACAACTTATACATATGTTATTCATCTCAACAAGTCCATAAATGTTACACTTCACCATCATGTGCATCATTTTACTTAAACCACTAACTAATCATGCTTATAACATCACCATAATCATAACTAAGTTAATATCCATCAAGAACATGCTTAAAGCTCAAAGTAGATCTAGGGTTTTTAAGAATTATACCTTCCTTGGAGTGTGTAATAGCCTTGATAAACCTTGTTTAGTCCTTAGAACAACTTAACCAAGCTTAAACTAACAAGAATCATTAAGAATATAATTAGAGGTTTTCGGATCTATTATACCCCAGTTGAAAGAACATGAAAAACGAGGGCCTTACCGAGATTTTTCTGATCAAGACTTCTGAAGGAGAGTTGTAGAGGATCTTAATACCTTTCCAAAAAGCTAAAGAACACAAAATTTCATTGAGTAATGAAGGAGATATGGCCATTTGAAAATCGTCACAGAAACTGTCAAAATCTGGACTGTTCGGTTATCCATCTTGGGACGGAGATTTTCCTAGGCTATACTACTTGGATTGCTATGAAATTTTGAGATAATATTGCCCATGGGGTGTAGAAGATATGGTTAAAATTTAATGATTTTATCATGGATAAAATGGAGATATGAATTTTTCTTTCAAGGTGGTTCTTGCTGGGAAGTTTGAAGAAATGGAGAGAAATGGAGTGTTTGTTTGGTTGCTTTGGTTTTTTCTCATCCAATGTAAATTATTGTGATACTATCTTGTATAAAGTGGCTTTTGATAAAGTGATTAGGTCATGGGTGATGTTTTATGCATGGAAAAGTGTTGATAACTTGTGGTAAGTTGATAAAGTAATGCTAAGTACTAGTTAGCTTTCTAATCTTCCTAGTTACTCTTGTAACTACTTAGTTACTAGATATTTTCTACTAGCACATGCATGCATCTTGCTTTCCTGCTTGCTTCTTTGTCTTGTTATTGCTCAATTTGATTGATCGTTCGTAGGAATAACTCAATCGTTTCTAGTTAGGGTTTTACCGGAAACCGTCTTAATATTTATACTATCATTCTCCATTCTCTTTAATAATTCTTGAACCTATATTCCTTAAATCCTTTCAATAATTCCTTAAGTCTTTCAGTGTCTAGGGAAATCTCGGGGAAAATAAAAGTGCTATTTTTCAGAATCCGATAACTTTTACATATACTCTTTTTCCCCTTGGATCATTAATACGAACTCAGAAATCCGTTCCGGGTATTTCTATATATAGCGTCGTCTAATAATATTCCTAATTCCACCAAAAACACTATTCATCACTTATTCTCTCTTTATTCCTTATAATTAGAAAAATGTGCTCGCGCTTTCCCTGAGCGTTCCTTAACTCTTTTTTTTACGGAACCACTGGACTTATACTAGATATCGATTTGGATGACATGAGACTACTTCCTCTGTTTGTATGCCATATCCTACTTTCTTGATGATAGATTATTCTTACCTAAGTTTTCAACCCATTGCATTCTTCATGACATATAAATATTGGAATCCATATCCATTCCATAATAAAAGTTTTAATTCCTACCAAAAATCAGGGTTCTTACCCTCTCCCCTCCTTAAAAGGATTCCGTCCCGGAATCAGGTAGGAAACAGTTGGGTACTTGTTTGTCATTTTGCTTTCCAGTTTCCCGGTTGATCCTTAAATATTTCAATCCTTTCTCAGCACATCTACTGGCGCTACAATATACACTTTATCCTTTTTCCATCAACTTTGCTACCTTTCGTACAACACACTATCCGGGTTATGCTCTTACTCAGTCATATACTATTATCCTTATTGGTATCTACAATGACTTTGGTATCACTATCGCAATGCGAATTCAGAGGTAACCTCGCTCGCACTATGCATTTCCTGATCTCTTTAATCTTCGCAACCTCGATCAATATAGAGAAGTGGAAAGATTTATTGAGAGATCACTATGATCAATGAACATTTGTTATATTGCATAGTTAGTACAGAAGGGGGCCAGCCTTTAGTACTTGACAAGTAATTAAACAAGTCATGGTATTCCACTTAGACTTCTATCACACATACCAAGTAGTCACGTAGCAGTACCTCCCCTCCTTAAAGGGTTGTTCTTCTCAATTCAAAAGAAGGTTAATAAGAGAGAAGAGAAGAAAAGAATTTCAAGGAATTATAGAAAATTTCCATGATTGCAAAAGACCATACTTAGAATTGACCTCTGAACTATAGAGGTTCATCAGAGAAGAAAATAATCGTAATCATATCAAATACTACTTTATCGTACTCTCACGTGTCAACATATCCTTGCTGCGTTGTCCATCACTCTATGGACCTATACTCTTATTTAATCTTAGCAACACTTAATTTTGGAAATCCTTCAACCTCTCAGGTTAAACCTTAGATTCTCGTTGGACCTCTTCATTACTGACATTCCACGCCATGCTACTAACTCTAACATTATCAGGTTGTCATCTCGAGATTTCGTTAAAGAACCCATCCATCAATTCATTCATAGCATTCCTTGCTCCACATTCCATAATTACTTTCCAATATTTTCTTTATCAATCACATCCTTCTTATTGTCTGATTCTTATTCACTTCTGTTATTTACCTCCATCGTCATTTCTTTATTGAGACATCCTTTGTACTTGGCACCTCCTTATTGGTATCCTGTCACCTTTACTCAATCAATTTATTCCAATTTTCCTTGACTTCTCCCAACTTAAAGGGAGTTAATTCGTATGTCATTTATGCTTTCAATTTCAACTTCCCGTTGTGACTAACAACCTTTACCATGTCAATTTCATACTTTTCCAACTTCATTGCTGGGGTTTCTCAGGAGTCCGCATATCCAACTCCCTTACTGATCCTCAACTCTATTCCCTTTATATCAGTCGTCTTGTTTCTATTTCAACTATAATCTCTTTATGAGCCATCATAGCATTATCATTTATTTCAAACATGACATTATTCCAATTTAAATCCTCCGAAATAAATCTTGCTGACTTCTCTAACTTAGATCCAATATAATCTATTCTTGCCAAACTTGTCTCTCCACATCTCGTTAATCCTTTCCACGGGGATACTTTTAGCATTTTGAATCTCCAATCTCATGTTCTCTATCTTGTTTGCGCAGAAATACACCATCATAACCTTGCTTGTCATTCATCAAC
This sequence comes from Saposhnikovia divaricata, assembly GCA_036435485.1. Lineage (NCBI taxonomy): Eukaryota > Viridiplantae > Streptophyta > Magnoliopsida > Apiales > Apiaceae > Saposhnikovia > Saposhnikovia divaricata. Next base: position 198,794,343 of record CM071594.1, read on the forward strand.
ATGCCATTTAGCTTATCGATAGCAGCACTATTAAATTTTTTTTTATCTTCACGTTGTCATCTAATTCCTTAGAAGAATCACCACTATATCAATATAGTCCTTTGTTGAATCTCCTTCGTTTGCTATTTACGTAGTGCTTTGATAGCTAACCGTATAAGTTTCAAATCCTCTAGGGAGACAAAGTAATCGCTATTCCTTATTCATAAGGAATACTTCTCGAACTTGATGTAGATATTACATGAAGCAGATAAAATTGCAGAAGAGCTTCAAGCCTTGTAGCTATGACAGGTTGGTGAAATTATTAATCATACCTCTTCCGTAGAAGACTGGAAACTTAGCGGTTTACTTAATCAACTTCGTATTATGGTCCTGGTTTACCTCAAAATAGGACCTCCTAATGTAGGTAATATGCTTAAAACAATATCAGGAATCGAATCTTTACTTAAACTACTATTACCATTGATTCTTGCACAATCATTAGAAGGAGTGTAAATTTCCTCCACCACATTATGACCTTCAAGGTTCTTCTCAATATTATTCTGTTTCTTGGGTATGAGCATTGATAATTACGCCTCTATACTGAAAGTGTTGGCCACCTCATTGGCCTTTCCTGATAATAATGATAATTCCTTGCAATCAATGTTGTCTGGATCTAGCCTCATTCCCATCACTGTTGGGTGAAAGCATTCTTTCTTAAACTCTGCTAAAGGAGAAAGTATCTATCAGTCTTTTTCCATAACTCATTGTTTCCACCTTTCCGTGTGAACTTTATCACGGTTACTCCCAATCATACCTAGGATATTTCTTTTCTTAATCCTTTCTTGTTTTAGGATAATCTCAACCTTTATTTGGTTCAATCCATACTTCCTCATGGTCTCGCACATGCCTCGCCTGGCATTATTATTATTAGGTCATACATTCCCTACCAAACTTCTATTTTGAAACTCAGAATATTACCCTTTTTCCTGTAAGGTTTCTTAGGTCATCCTCGTCGTTCCTCCTGTATTTTCTAGGTACAGGGTATATCAAAATATCCTTAATCGATTCTATAACAATTATGTCTATGTACTTTTCCTAAACTCCTTAAAGATTATTGTTGCCTTATTCAATCCAACTCATATCATCTGAATTCATAATGTCTTTATTAGGGGTAATGCCACCCTTTGTGCATCCCCAGGGTTCATCTTAATTTATGGATATTCTATCCTCAATTCTGTTTTCAAAAAACTTACATCCTTTAATCAGATCATATATCCTTAATAAGGGTCTTTTTTTTTCAATCATTCTCATCTTGATAACCTATAGGTATCTTAATGCTAACCTTTTTCTTTCAAATTGACGTCAGTTTACATGACCTTCCCAAAAGATAACATATTTCTAACTACTTTTCTTACGGAACTTGGTAATGGTAGCAAGGATGTTCTGGAAGATATTGGTCGAGTTCAATGTGAATCTCTTAGTACCTATTATTCTTTTTGAGGATACTAAGTTTCAGATAACCTTTATGCATCATACTGCACAATCTTTGACAACTCCATAAACCTTTTATTGATCACTTTCCTCAGTCATAGTACATCCATGGTATTTATAAAATCCCATAATTATGTACCTCGATTCACTATAATTCGATTTCTAGCTCATAAGATGGTCAATCATATACACCTGAATCACTTCACTTTGTATCAAAAGTTCTCGTGGTTGGTGCTTGGTCAGAAGCAACCCCAATTTGTCCTTACATTGCTGGTCTAGTCACTTTATAATCCTTTGTGACATGGCCCCAACTGGCCACTCTAAAACATATAAGTTTAGGGGTTAACTAATGGAATTACTTTTCTAGCAATTGCTTCCTTCGTCCATAGTGAAGACAATTATCTGGGACAAGTTACGCTTATCCATATACTTTTTCCCGTGTTTTCCTAAATGTATTGCTCACTGCTTTCCTTTACACAGCAAATCTTGGGTGCCAGAGTAGCATAGTCACTCAACTTGAGCACTGCCACTCCTCGTTCATCCCTCTGCCTTGATACCTTCTGATCTTTTCAAAATTTTACTCCATATATGTCTCAATCGACTTCTCCGTACCGTCTCCGGTCACCTTTCCTTCATTTTTATCTTCAACTTCTCTTATCAATCCCATGTGCTACACAAGCTTACACTTTTGGCATAATAACCTTTTCATTTAAGTCAATCCCGGAACTCCTCAGTCTGTTTTGGTCCTTAAGTACATTTCCCCTTTTTACCGTCCAATCTCAACTTTAACATTTTATTTCTACAATCAATCACAATAATCGGGGTCTGTCCACCAACCCATATAGCGGCTACCTTACCCAATTCACGGGGTTCGCCCCAGTTTCTACTCTCTTCAATGATGTTCTCTGAAAATCAGAAAGACAAGGTTTGCCAAAATTCATTGAAGTTCTTTCCAGGATCAGGAAAATTTTGGTTAATCTATCCACCCACTTGTAACACTCATGAAGATCAATTTTGAAACCTAAAGATCAGTTCTATGAATATCCAAGCAGGTGGAATCGTAAGCAGTTATAATAATGGAATGACCGGCATAAAGTTGGAAGTTTAACCGCTGGAAAGGAATCAAATATATACATCCCATAGAAGGGAAATCAGAAGTTTCAAACTGAAACATGCCACATCTCCCTGATGCATATACGTCCTAATAGTTGATGCTACCAAATGTTAGTCTACATAACCAACAGTCTCAGAAGGACCACTATCGTCGGAGTTAGTCATTCCACAAAATTAGCACTATCAAGGTCACCCGAATCTGGTGAACTGTTTTGTTTGAACACATCTGCAATTTCTCTGCCGAGCTGCATAAACACGCCACCTAAACCTATATGAGGTGCGTCATCATATCTCACAAAGTCTTCCTTCTTCCATTAGTCAATGCCAATGCTGGGTCGCCTCCAATTCCTCTTTAGCTCCAAGAAGATTTTCTCACATTTTCCTAGTGAATCGTATGAAATTTCTCACCTTAGTCGGTGTGGTTGGCCTTTCCCAATTGAAACTGCCTTTAAGTCGGCGGGGTTAACCAACACCACTCACTATTGATCGCATGTCCTAATAACTAAACTTCATTTGACCAGAATTCATACTTCGAGAACTTGGCATACAATTGCTCTTTTAGGTTTCACCTTTAAAACATTTTTCCATTACCTCTTAACCACTGATCGTATTACTTGATCCATTTATGATTCAGCATCGGAGTAAACTTAATTTAACTACTATAATCCATTCAAGGGAACAAAAGAATTACTATTCCTTTGAATTACCTGTATTTAATGTTTCTGATTCATCACTCAACTAAGTTGGATTAACACTATACTTAGTCTCTGACAACAGTCTTATTATGAGTTTATCATAGACCCGCTGGTCATTTCCTCTTATAGGTTCTGAGACCATCGTTTCACTTATTACTTCCTTATATAGCTTTATCCAATCAGGCCATCACTTCTCAAGATCTTTACTTTCTAAGCTGACCCATTCATAAAATGAATATTTCCCTTATTCAAACCACCTCATTAATCTCAGTTTGACTTTATAGATTATAACCTATAAAACCTGCCTTCTCATGGCGAATTTCTATTGACAATATTCACACAAATCCATTTATCAAATAATAGGGCACTTGATGCCTCTATCTCAACTGCTCCTAGGGCTTTGCTTCCTGTCCTATATCGATGTCTTTGATAATCATGCATCATTCTAACTCTTTTCTCATTAGTCTGAGAGTCTCTAAGGATTCTTATCTATCTCTACATAAGTTCTCAAGTAATCCTTCCAATCCGTCTTACTTTCTGGTACTACATCCGGTAGTCTGGCTAGGAATCCAATATGCATATTTAGTTTTCTTAATAATATCTCAATTCTTTACGCTCGCTTCTCTAAGCACTATACCTAAGTTCTTATAGTCTCTCTGGCTTCAGTCCTCATCTCCTCAAGGATAAACTCTTTATCCTTAACAGGATTCTCCTCCTTAGCTGGAACCTCCTTGGGGTCCTCCGTAGGGTACTCTATCGAGTCTTCAAGCCGATCGTCGATCATATAATAAAGCATCATTGTGCTGCTGCTCGTAAGCCTCAAGGTCTGTCGCCTTGCTCATCGATACTGTTAAATATAATTGATATGGTTAATATCAGTGTTTAAGTTTTACAGGGACAAACAGAGTTTAACTTGAAACAGGAAGCAGTCAGAGTTTAGTTAAACTCTGATAGTTGGAAGCTTGACAGAGTTTGCTATACGCTGACATTGGAAGCTCAACAGAGTTTGGTTAAACTCTGTCTGGAGGAAGCGCGTCTCCAGTCAACGGTGATTAAAGATTAATTGAAGATAATTATGGAAGCAATATCTTTACAGATTGGATAGCTGTTAAAGAGATTGAGTTGACTTAGGAGATGTGTAGCAATCATAATTGATAACATTTGTATAGCTGATTTATAGGCGAATCAATTATCGATTGTATGTAGCTGTATATCTTATAAATACAGTTAGGTTAACCCCAGAAGGGTATCGATCGTGTAATACAATATCTTTCATTGTAACCTAAGAAGCTCCCTGTGATAATTTACATCACTGAGAGGGAAGTTAATTCAAACAGTTTTTAAAGCTTTTAAAGAACTTATTGTTATTCTCTCATACTTAGTTGATTATAAGTGTGTATTCGGCCTAATAATTGGTATCAGAGCTTATTCTGTTAATTTAATGCAGTTTAAGATCCACACACACACAACTATAATCAATGGCAGAAATTCCTCCTCCAACATCAGGCTCTAGTGCTGAGAAGGCTCAACCTGCAACTGTGAGTCGATATGAAATAATCAGGGTTCCTATTCTTAAGCCAGCAGAATACTCAACCTGGAAGGTGAAAATGGCTATGTTTCTGGAGGCTATAGATCCAGAATATCTTGACAGAATTTATGAAGGCCCTGATAAGCCTACAAAATTATCTGTTGTTGCTGCTGGACAGAAAGCTAAATCAATTCCAAATGAGAAGAATGATTTGACTCCTGAGGACATTTCATCCATTGGTAAGGATGCAAAGGTTAGACATCTACTTCATAGTTCATTGGATAATGTTATGTCTAACAAAGTGATCAATTGTAAAACTGCAAAAGAGATCTGGGATGCTCTAGAGGTTAGATGTCTGGGAACTGCTGCAATCAAGAAGAATAGAAGGAACATACTCACACAGGAGTATGAACACTTTGAGGCTAAATCTGAAGAATCAATGACAGAAACCTTTGACAGATTCTGTAAGCTACTTAATGATCTGTCACTGGTTAATAAAGAATATGATCTGGCTGATACTGATATTGACGAGATCTATGGGTTACTCAAGACTCATGAACTAGAAATGGAACAGAGAAGCAGAAGATCAGGCAGGAAGTCAAAGTCTGTTGCTTTAAGAGTTGAAGAAAGACCCTCAAAGAAGGAAGCATTAAGGAAGAAGGCAAAAGGAAAAGATTTGGTCATTCATTCTGAAAGTGAGTCATCAAACTCTGATGTTGACTCAAATGCAGATGGATCATCTGATTCTGAAGATGATGAGGAAATGATGCAAATGGCTGCTTTGATGGTAAAGACTTTCAAGAAGATGGGATTCAAAACTTCAAGAAAGGGAAGAGATTCTCCAAGAATGATTCAAAGTTTGACAGGAAGAATTTCAGCAAATCTGAGAGAAAGGATACCAAATTTGGGAAAAGAGACAAGTCTGAGATTCAATGCTACAAGTGTAAGGAGATGGTGTTGAGTATTGAATACAGTAAAAGAATACAGAGGGGGGGGGGTGAATGGATTCTTGAATTTTTCTTCGGTCTTGAATCTTTGCAGCAAGATAAGTGATGAGTGTGTGAGATATGAAGATGTGGATAATTAAACACAAACACAACACAATATCACTTTAATCTAATATTTTATTAGATAAAGATTTTGCTACAATCTGTGAATACAAATGATAGTATTCTCAGCTTCGTTTTTCTCAGAGAGATATTTTCTGGATATTTTTGAGAAACTTCAAAACCTTAACAGCTAAGGAAGTGAGGCTGTATCCTTATAGACATGGATACACCCACTTGCTACAAATGAGGTAGGTAAAACAAAAGCACTTTCCAGTCTGTCTATCTCATTTTAGTAAGAGTCCAAACGGCTACAGATTTGACTTTGAAAAGCCTGTTTAGATCCACTTCTTCAGCTCCTTGTCCCTTGTCTTATCTCTCCAAGCTTCTTTGTAGGCTTTCCAGCATGCTTTGTAGGACAGAGTCAAATAAAGTATGCTGGCTTGTTGCAGGTTTCTGACTTGTACAATTCTTCAGTATTTTGTCCTCAAGAATGTATTCGAGAAGTAACTAAGTGAGTGATTCGAGAACTGGAGTTGACTTGATCGATAACTCTGAGTTCTCGAATAGTGTTATCTTGACATATCGAATCACTTCTCGAATAGCTCTTTTCTCTGGGACTCCTTGAGATATCGAATAGAGCATTTTGACATATCGAATCCCTGAGATATCGAATAGTGTCTTCTGAGATATCGAATCTCTGACTCCTCGAATGCTAGACTTCTCGAATAGACAAATGTACTTCTCGAATTGGTACTTAGGCAAATTCTTCATTTCTTCAAATCTTCAAATCCCAACTGTGATTATTTGACAGTCTTCATTTCCTTGCTTGAGGCATGAACCTTGGAACTTCTTTCAAGCATTATTCTTGACTTTATAATTACAGTAACACACCTAGAATTTGATGCCTATTACAAGTACAGAACAAATAGAAACTCTACAACTAGAGGTTCCCTCAGTTAAGAGGTCATGTAGGTAATGCATAGCATTACACATACTTAGGCTTGTTATTAGATGTATTCAGGCATGCCTCTGTGACTAACAATCTCCCCCAAATTGTGAGTAAGACCCTTAGTCACAATTTCATGTCTGATAACAAGCCTATCATACATAAAGATAAAACTTGACAGTACAGGTATGAATTTCCATTAGCAATTTGGATAGAACTACAGAGTGAGTAATCTTACAGCCTATGATGAAGAACTAGCCATTGTCTTTTGATTCCCTTTCCATAGCTTTGGCTTGAAATTCATCATATTCTTTCTCTCTTCTTTCTTTCTCCTTCCTTGTATTCTCATCCATAGCTTTTATTATTTCTGCCATAGCATCCAATTCTTCAAGCAAAATTGAGTTTTTGAAATCTTCAAGTACTGGTTCCAGAATATTTGCAGGATAGTGGTTGAGTAGATTCATTCTGATGTTGACTTGATTTCCATTCCTCCTTCTATACTTTACCATGTAGGGGTTGAACTGAACTCTACACAAACCCTTTTTCCTCAGCTTTTCTGCTTCACTTTCCAGTCTCTCAATTTCTCTCTCCCTTGCCAGCCATTTCTCAAAACACTCTTTTCTGACTTTTTCTTCATGATCTCTCTTCATTTTCACAAAATCAATTAGCTCCGGTTTCCATACTCTCTCCACTTTATCTTCTGAGCTCAACAGTGCAATGATTCTCTCTATGTCATATAGCTTGCCCCAGTGTTGACATCCTCCTTGTTTGAATTTCTCCTCCCTTCCATCAGAATATTTAATCTCAAGGCAATTATCAACAATGGCAACATGATAGATTCTTTGAGCTTGCAAAAATTGCAGTTGGTCTACATCATAATCTTCATCTAGTGGTTGGAGTTTTAGGCCTGGATAGATTGTCAGGGTTTTTTATGTGGTTGGCTTTGATTTCCTTGCAGCTTGCTTGAACTTGATTCTTTTTACATGATTACTTGGCAGCAGTATGTGACCTTTGTTTGTAGACCATTGTAGTATTCCATTAGCAGTTTGCTTTTTGAAACATACAGATGGTTTCTTGACTTGAATCTTCTTCTCTTCTTGAGGTGGCAAGACAGTTGCAGAAGCCATAGATGCAAATTTTGAAAGGTCACTACTGGCAGCATTCACCCTAGACTTAGAGTCTTGTGTTGTGGTGAGGTTACTGTCAGCAGTGCCTGAGGCTTGCTGTCTTCCACTTTTCCTCTCAGAGCCTTTACCTTGATCATCATCATTCTTCCTCTTCTCATCATCCTTCTTCTTCTTCTTGTCTTCATCACCCTTATTACTCCTGTGATGTCTTCTCCTTCCATCACTTTTATCTTCATCCTTGTCTTGATCTTTGCTTGGGTTGAACTTAGCAGTCTCAGATACAATGCCAGTTGCAATATATGACCTGAGATAAGATATAGCTTCTAATTCTTCTGCTGTTCTTGATCCCTTCTTCTTGATCAGTTTCTCAATGATGGCTATGATGAGATTTTTATTTTGAGGAGTTAGATGCTTAGGAATGACCAGCTGCTTGATATCTTCAATTCTTGTTCCAGCCTGGTAGATAATAGTTCTAGGATCTGTGAAAACTTCAGGTAGCCTTGAAGGTTGACCATTCCTCAAGTCATCATGAAGACTCTTGTTGTTCTCATTTCCCTTCTCAATTAGTCCAAGGAGCACATTCACTTCTGAGTGCTTTAGACTCTGTAGAGTATTGATGGTTAAGTGCCATATCTTGTTCTTTCCTACCATCAATATCTCCTTGAGCCATAGATCATTAAGCCTCCTTGGTACTACAGTGAGACAGTCAATCTGACTCTTCAAACTCTCATGATATAGCAGAGCATCACCAGCCTGTTCTCTAGAGACTTTCAGAAACTCCAAGAATGCATCATCATGATAGACATTTGAGTTTGCAGTTTCTTGTAGCTTGGCCTCAGTGACCACCTTCACTTCTACTGGCTTGGCACTCTTAGATATTGAGATTCGAGGCTTGTCAGATGGCATACTCCCAGCAACCACTGTGGTTGTGATGGACTGCCTTTGACCATCAGGAGTAGTGATGTGCACAGTTGGTAGAGTGACAACTGGCAGAGAAGTGGGAGGCTCATCAACTTTGTCCTTTCCTTTTCCAGGCACATGAGTAGTAGATTTCAAAGTTCTCTGATGGCCACCCTCAGTGATCTTGATGCCCTTTTCTAGTGGTCTCTCCCCCTTTGGATTTGAGTTCTTTGATATCCTCTTCTCCCCCTTAGGCTTGTTGACAGACACAGGGACTGTAGGAGGCACCTTTGGAGTTGAAGATTCATCAGGTAGAGGGAGACCCATGTGCTTCATCATTGCAGACAACATTGATTGTTGATGTAGAAGAACATCAGCTGTGGTGGTGGCTTGAGTGTTCAACTGCTCAGTCAGAGTTGTCACAGTGTCTGTAAGATGAGCATTGGACTTGTGGAGAGAGACTACCTCCTTTTCAAGAGTATCCACTTTAGTGAAGAGTTCATTGGCCTTAAAACCAGATAGGGATTGATCCTTCAGTCTCTGCACTTCGAACCTTGACATCTCATGCACAGGAACCTCAGTGACCAGCTTGTCTCCATATTGATTTGCAAAGAGGGTCCTGAGCATGGCATTGGCATCAGTTGTCTGATCTGATAGGGATTGAAATTTGTGCCCCAGACTTGTGACAGCATCCTTGAGAATAGCCAAACCATTGTCCATCCTGGTGCACGTAGCATTGCAGGTTCGAATGTCCTTGAGAACAGTCTCCAATTGAGGGAATTTAGCATCAAAAGTCCTCTTGATCTCATGCACCTCCTTTGTTGTAGCTGAACACACTTCATTAATTTCTGTCTTTAAGCCTTTACCAAGATAGTGTGCAGCCTTGAGAATGCCTTTATAGCTGTCATTCACTGCTTCAAACACATCAGTAGGGTTGAGAGATTTGGCATTGGACCCTAGTGAAGTGATGTACTCTTCTCTGAGATACTGGAGACCTTCTGAGAGAGGGATTGAATTGGTTCCTTGCAGCCAAGCATCAATATTCCCATCTCTCTCAGTTTCATCTATGATCTTCTCCTTCTGTAGCTCTACATCCTCTTTGTGACATAGGAGAATAGCTTCATAGTCTGGATTGGGCATGTTTGCAGTGAGAAGGTGCTGAGCAATTTTTGTGAACTCAGGGATCTGATCCACAACTAAGCTTTGAAGTGCTTCAACCGTCAATTGTGGTGGAACAGACCCTGATCCTGAAGCACTGTCATGTTGCACAGGCTTCAGCCATTGAGACAAAAAGTTAGAGCTAGAGCTAGGCTTGCTAGGCTCCTCAGTTACAGATGCAACTTCTGCAACCGGATGAACAGACTCTACTACTGCTGTCTCCACAGAAGTGGGATGAGTTACAACAGTAGTTGACACAGGCACAGAGTCTCTAGTAAGAACTAGTGAATCCTCTGTGTTTGTGATGGTGTCATTAGGATATGCCCCAGCATGCATTCCCTGACCATCCAAATGTGGTACCTGGGTGGTGAGCAAGGTGTCATGCACCAAGTCACTTGAATTCATTGGCTCATCAAGGGAAAAGAATTCTTGATGATCAATGCCTTGCTCCTCAATTGCTTGAGTTGCAGGCTCCAAAGAAATATGAGTGGTAGATTCTGAAAGAGAAGTGTGTTGTAGACAAGATTTTGGCAACTCCCCCTGAGAAATAGAGGGAGTTTCAATTATGATGTGCTCTCCACTCAGTGTTGTGCCAGCCTTATCACTCCCTTGTGCTGACTCTTTACAGATAGGTGCATTGGGGAGGATGCTTGATTCTATAGATGCATCCTGTTGAGAGGATACATCTAGTGAGCTGTGTGCCCCTGATTTTACAACTTCAGCCATTTGAGTGACTGAAGAGGTGGTTTTAGACTTCTTCTTCTTCTTTAGGCTTATGATAGGTAACTCAGGTTTCTCACTTTCTAGCCCTAGTTCTACAGCCAAGGCTGCTTCAGTTAAGATTTCTAAGGGTTCAGAAGTAACCTGTTTTCTCTTCTTTTTACTAACATCACCCTTTTGAGAGGATGATGCAGTTGGCTCTTTGCTGGATAGAGTGTTTGGCTGAGGGGGTTGGTTAGCAGGCCTTGGGTTAGCACTTTGTTCTCCTTGCTTAGGCTGTGCTAACTGTGATTTTGAATCAAATATTGGCATGTTGTGGGGGTAAGACCTAAACAAACCCTCCATGTGGGGAGTTATGCTAAGTCTTACATCCACATCATTCCTAGTCTCCAAATTACCAAAAATGAGTTTGGTCATGGATCTAGGATAGCCTATTTTACTCTTATCTGCTCCAGGAAATTCAATCAATGAAGCATTTTTAAAGTTAAGTATTGATTGAATAAAGCGAGGAAAGAAAATTTCATTACCTCTCTTGGCTGTGGTCTGACCAAGTCTCCCATAGAGTTCCTGTAGGATGAGAAGTCCAACATCTATCTTTCTCCCATGAGCCAAGGCATAGGTAAGCTGCTGCACGGGTGTACTAATCTGATCAAAGCTTGATTTCCGTGCAGTGAATACATGAAGGAGTGTAGCAAATACAAAGCTCCATTCTTTCCTCAAGAACTTCCTATTCAACTTTCCCAGCTTGATAGTATCAGAGTAGTTGATGAAGTCAAAGAATTCTTCCAACTCATCATTGGAGGCCAGAGCATCATACGTCTCTTGCTGCATATCCAAGGCTTGATTCATGTCTGCAGTGGTGATAGTGATATCCTCTCCTTGAATCTTGCAGTGAACAATATAAGAAGTGATAGCATTCTCAAGAGCGATGACCTCCACAGTAGCAGTCCTCCAGAATTGTTCCAATAGATCTATGTACAGAGTTGGGTTGGCTGAGAGCGCACTCTTGATGTATGATTCAGACAACCACCGAACAAAGCACTTGAAATTGGCATTCGGTGCTTCCACATCACTGGTGATTGCGATGAAATTAGTTTGGGATGGTATGGTGAGTTTAGGGTTTGCCATTTGGGTAGAGAAGAAAAGAGAATTAGGATTGAAGAAGAAATTCGCAGTTAGGGTTTTTCAGAGGTTTCAGGAGTTGAGATGCTTGAGAAATCGAACGAAAAGAATTGAATAGTTGTGAAGTTGTATATATAAATGTCTTGAGTTGTCGATAGATAAGTGTTCTGTAGCGACAAGTCATTCGAGAAGTATGAAACAACTATTCGAGAAGTCAAGAAAGGCTTATTCGATATCTCAGGCAGTTTTTAACTCACAGCTGGCAGTGATTTAACTCAGAAAATAATTCAAAGTTAAGAATACATTTTTATGAGTGAAATGAAGTTTTGAATATAAATCCAAAAAGCGATTAAGTGTCAGCGAAAAATCAGCCTTTTCAAATGATTCGATAACTCAAATACAGTATTCGAGAACTCCATCATTAGAGAACTAAAATACTCTATTCGAGAACTCAAAGTGTGATATTCGATTTCTCAAAAGACACTATTCGAGAACTCAGGAGGGTTCTTGAAAGGCCTATTCGAGAACTCGAGCCATGACAAAACAATGAACCATTCGAGAAGTCTGACTTATCGAACTATACTTTTCACTCATAAAATTCAATTTTCACTATCTTTTAAAATTTACCAGAAATATTCACTGAAGAATATTCTACTAAATTAAATAGTGATTTTCTCAAAATTTCACAGAAATTTCAAGCTAAAGATGTATGATTTTCAACATATGCAGCATTGTGGAATATTTATAAATCATAATCCAGCCAATACTTACTTTAAAAATATTGAGCATTTGATAAGGTAAGTATTTACTGCTACAACAATCTAGTTGATATATTCACTTAGCCAGAATTTGAAGAATTCAGCATTCCAATCTCACTAACCAACCTTGTGAAGGTGGCTTCATCTAGTGGCTTAGTGAATATGTCAGCTAGTTGTTTCTCTGTGGGAACATAATGCAACTCAATGGTTCCATTAGTTGCATGTTCTCTAATGAAATGATATCTGATGTCAATGTGCTTTGTCCTAGAATGATTGACAGGATTGGCAACTATAGAGATTGCACTTGTGTTGTCACACATGATAGGAATTCTTTCCAACACAAGTCCATAATCTCTAAGTTGGTTTCTAATCCAAAGCACTTGAGCACAGCAACTTCCAGCAGCTATGTATTCAGCTTCAGCTGTGGAAGTTGACACAGATTGTTGTTTCTTGCTGTACCAAGAGACTAACCTTTGTCCAAGAAACTGGCAGCTACCTGATGTGCTTTTCCTATCCACTCTGCATCCAGCATAATCAGCATCAGAATAACCAACCAGATTGAACCCTGTGTCCTTAGGATACCATAACCCCAAGTTTGGTGTGCCTTTCAGATATTTGAAGATCCTTTTTATTGCTATCATGTGTGATTCCTTTGGGTTTGATTGAAACCTTGCACATAAGCATGTAGCAAACATGATATCTGGCCTACTAGCAGTGAGGTAGAGTAGAGAACCAACCATGCCTCTGTAGATTGAGATATCTACCTTTTTGCCCTTAGCATCATCATCTAACTTGGTGGCAGTGGCCATGGGTGTCTTTGCAGGTGAACATTCTTCCAAATCAAATTTCTTCAGTAAATCTTTAATGTATTTGGTTTGACTTATAAAAATGCCATCCTTCCTTTGACTAACTTGCAGTCCAAGAAAGAATGTTAATTCTCCCATCATACTCATCTCATATCTGCTTTGCATGAGCTTAGAGAATTTTTCACACAGCTTCTCATTTGTAGAGCCAAATATGATATCATCCACATAGATTTGAACTAGGATAATATCATCATCATGTTTCTTGTAGAACAGTGTCTTGTCCAGTGTGCCTCTAGTGAATTGATTCTCCAGTAGAAATTGTGATAGTGTGTCATACCATGCCCTGGGAGCTTGCTTGAGTCCATACAATGCTTTAAGTAATCTGCAGACAAAGTGGGGAAACTGTGGATCCTCAAAGCCAGGTGGCTGTTGCACATATACTTCTTCTTCCAACTCCCCATTCAGGAATGCACTCTTGACATCCATTTGATAGACCTTGAAATTAGAATGTGCAGCAAATGCCAAGAAAATTCTGATGGCTTCTAGTCTAGCAACAGGGGCAAAGGTCTCATCATAGTCAATACCTTCCTGTTGAGAGTATCCTTTTGCAACCAACCTTGCTTTGTTCCTTATGACTACACCATTTTCATCCATCTTATTCCTTAGAACCCATTTAGTTCCAACAACGGTTCTATCCTTTGGTGCAGGCACTAGTTCCCATACTTTGCTCCTTTCAAATTGATTTAGCTCCTCTTGCATAGCAATTATCCAGTCAGGATCCAACAATGCATCATCAAGTTTCTTAGGCTCAACTTGGGATAGAAAGCAGCCATAGAGACATTCATTTATAGTTGCTCTCCTTGTCCTTACTCCTGCATTTGGATTTCCAATTATCTGATCTGCAGTGTGTGATCTATCCCATTTCCTTGTATGTTCAGATTGATTTCTCATCCTTGATGTTGCTTCATCATTTAGATCATGATCATCTACATTTCCTCCCCCTGTGAAGTTGTCACTCCTTACAGGTGTATCTTGGATGCTTGTTTCTTCATTGTTGGTTGACACAGGTTCTTCATTCACTTGAGTTTGTTGGATTATGAGTTCAGATTCACTTTCAATCTCCTCATCAGAATCATCTAGATTGTCAAACCTCAAGGGATCTTTATCTTCATCATTGGCTTCTTCTAATCCAGGTAGTTTGCTGTCATCAAATGTTACATCTGTGCTCTCCATTACTTTCTTTTGACAAATGACATAAACTTTGTATGCAATTCTTTCCATAGAATAGCCAAGAAAGATTCCTTCAAATGCCTTTGCATCAAACTTTCCAACATATTCTGAATTATCTTTTAGCACAAAGCACTTGCTTCCAAAAGTATGAACATACTTTAGAGTAGGCTTCTTTCCAGTCATCAAGTTGTAAGGTGTCTTTCCAGTGTTTTTGTTGATGAGGGTTCTGTTTTGGATGTAGCATGCAGTGCTCACAGCCTCAGCCCAAAAACATGTAGGCATCTTTGCATCAAGTAGCATTGTTCTAGCAGCCTCTATCAGAGTCCTATTCTTTCTCTCAACAACTCCATTTTGTTGTGGAGTCCTTGGAGCTGAGAATTGTTGAGAAATACCATTTTCTTTGCAGAATGCTCCAAGCATGGCATTTCTGAATTCTGTCCCATTATCACTTCTTAATGCAACCACACTTGCATTTATGGCCTTTGCTTCTTTGTCAACTTTCTTTATGTGCTCAATGATTACTTGTGGAGCCTCATCCTTTGATGCCAGAAATTCTACCCATGTATACCTTGTAAAATCATCAACCATCACTAGAGCATACTTCTTCCTTCCTAGTGACATAATATTGACAGGCCCAAACAAATCCATATGAATCAGTTGCAGGGGCTTGGTTATAGATGTCACTGTTTTTGACTTGTGGCTTGATCTTTTCATTTTTCCCTTTTGACACGCCTCACACACTCCTTCTTGACAGAATTCAAGTGTGGGCATGCCTCTCACTAACTCCCTTTTGACTAGGGAATTAATGGCTTTGAAGTTCAGGTGTGATAGCTTCTTGTGCCACAGCCAACTGTCTTCATTTGATGCTTTTGAGTAGAAGCAACAAATTGTGTCCTTGCTTGCAGAGTCCATAATGGCTACAAACAGGCTTCCCTTCCTTACTCCAGACAGAGCAAAATCACCAGTCTTCTTGTGGGTGATCAAACATTCATCTTTGTCAAAGTTCACTTTGAAGCCTCTGTCAGTGAATTGACCAACACTCAGTAGATTATGCTTGAGCCCCCTGACCAGTGCTACATTCTCAATGATGACATTTCCAATTTCCAACTTGCCATATCCCAGTGTGTTGCCAATGCTGTCATCTCCAAAAGCAACCATTGGGCCAGCCTTTTCCTCATACTGTGATAGCAGGGCCATATCACCAGTCATATGATTTGAGCATCCACTGTCCAAAATCCACATGACCTTCTTTTTACTTTCTTTGCCCTGCAAACACAAAAGTATTACTTCTCCTTTGGTACCCAAACGAGTTTGGGTCCATGTGACTTAGTGACAGTTTTATCAAAATCAGCATGCTTATAAGTTTTCTTGATGTTGGTCTTCTTGTCACTGTTGGGAGTCTTAGAATCAGGGTTCTTAGACTTAGGTGACAGAGGTACCTTCCTAACTTTAGGAGGACTTGAAGACTTTGTCCTTGTGTAGTGTGTGTGAACATTATGATTGATACAGCCCTCCATGAATTGTCTTCTCAAATTAAAACAACTAGTCATCACATTCATGTTACATGGCATACAATCAAGTTTATCACAGAAAGGAGAGTCTCTATGTCTTAAAGGCACAGAGCAATCATAGAATGGTTTAGCAACACTACCAGATGGTTTCTTGCAAGCATGAGTCAAATGATTAGAGCTAAAACAGTTTTGACAAACTTTCCTAGGGGCATTTGGCACATAGGCATAGTTGTTATCTTTGTTAATCCCTAATTTGCCATTCCTGTTTGGTCTCTTATTAGTCACTTTCTTCTTAGTCTCATAATTTCCAGCTGAAACAAAATTTACAGATTTCTCAAGTCTAGGTCTACCTCCTACTGGCTCCTTGGCTTTGGTTTTGACATTCTTACTCTCAGAGGATGCTTGTTGTTCATTTGATTGTGCCTCATCTTCATCCTCCAACATTTGCTTGATGAGTAAGGCATCCTCATCAATCTCAAGTGTTGGTGTTTTAAATATTGGATTCTCAGTCTTTTTCAAAACCTGAGGCACCTCCTCTTGAACAACAATGTCATCTTCAATGACTGCATAGCCTTTCCTCTGTTTAAGAGTGTCATAATCAAGTCCAATGGCAGCCTTAGGTCTAGCTAGATTTTTCTCATGATAAGACTGCAATAGACTAGAGGAATTCTTAAATGTCTTCAACTTAAATTCATTTTCAGCTAATTCATCCCTAAGAGCTTTCTCAACTTGACTAGCACATAGAACTTTATTCTTTAGATACTCAATCTCTTGTTTAAGATTTTCTATTTGCACAGTAGTTAGCTCTAGTTCCTCATTTCTCTTATTTAACAGTTCATTCCTAGTAGACAGTTTAGCAATCTCTTCATTAGCAGCAGTCATACTAGTATGAATGTTAAACATCTCAACAGATAGTTGTTCAACCAAAGATTTATATTCAGAAACAGACATGTCTATGGTAGTGAGAGATGGTACCTGTGAGTCTGATGCAGATGGTTCTTCCTTGGAATTGGCCATCAAGGCATAGTTGCAGAATTCTTGTTCTTCCCCATCACTGTCAGAATCATCCCAACACTTCCCTTCAGCTATGTAAGCCTTACCTGGTGTCTGCTTCTTTAGAAGGGCCTCATACTTAGCTTCAAGCTCAAGAAACTCCTTATCCTTCTTTTTAGGCTTCTTGCATTCACTGGCAAAATGCCCTAGGTCATTGCATCTGTAACATCTTACAGATGACCTATCCACATAGCTGGTTTTGAATCTGTTCTTGTTTGTTTTCATAGGTGCCTTGCCCTTGTTGAATGAATGATTTTGAGGTCTAGGCTTGAAGGGCTGATTCCTCTTGAATCTGATGTTTGGAAATTTTCTAGCCATAAAAGCATATGATGTATTTTCCATGCCATCCAGCTCTTCAAGAGTGTAGAACTCATCTTCTTCCTTGTCATCAGCAGGTTCAGTCACTACTTCCTCAGTTTCTTCATCATCTACTATCTCTTCTATTCTCAGCTGACTTGCAGATGCTTCCAGGTCTTGAATAGATTTGTTGACAATCAAGGCACAGGATGTGTTTATCATTCTGCCTTGGTTAGCTTGGATAGCCCTCTTTTGAAGCAACTCAAGCTCGTGTGTCTTTAAAACCCCATAGAGCACATCATACGTGACTTTGTTCAAATCTCTTTCTCTTAGGGATATGACCCTTTGCTCTAGATGGTTTGGTGACGATAGTAGAAACTTCATATTTAATTCCTTAGTGCTGTAAACCTTCCCATTCATTTGGAGCTCAGTCACTAGCTTGTGAAATCTTTCAAACATATCAGTGATACTTTCCTTGGGCTGTGCCATGAACGCCTCATACTGTGTGACCAGTATCTGTTTCTTATTTTCTCTTACCTCCTCTGTCCCTTCACATAACACCTCGATGTGATTCCACATGTCCTTGGCTGATCTGCATGATGCTACGTTGGCAAACATCGACATATCCAAGGAGTCTATGATTAACAACATGAGGTGGCTGTCTAGGGCAATCTTTTCCTTCTCTGAGTCCGTCCATTTGGATGGCTCTTTTGGAACGTATGATCTAGGAATGACTACTGCGCCCACTGTGGATTCAGCAACTTCTTGTTGTGGTATGAATGGACCATTCTTGAGAATGTCAGGGTAGAGAGGATTGGCAGCTTTGATGAACAACAGCATTTTTATTTTCCAGAGGTTGTAATTCTCTTTGTCGAACTTAGGGACCTTTACCGTACCTGTAGTCTTTGGTGTATTCGAACTCATGATCGTTTTCTGTTTAGATTAAACAGCCTGCTCTGATACCACTTGTTGAGTATTGAATACAGTAAAAGAATACAGAGGGGGGGGGGTGAATGGATTCTTGAATTTTTCTTCGGTCTTGAATCTTTGCAGCAAGATAAGTGATGAGTGTGTGAGATATGAAGATGTGGATAATTAAACACAAACACAACACAATATCACTTTAATCTAATATTTTATTAGATAAAGATTTTGCTACAATCTGTGAATACAAATGATAGTATTCTCAGCTTCGTTTTTCTCAGAGAGATATTTTCTGGATATTTTTGAGAAACTTCAAAACCTTAACAGCTAAGGAAGTGAGGCTGTATCCTTATAGACATGGATACACCCACTTGCTACAAATGAGGTAGGTAAAACAAAAGCACTTTCCAGTCTGTCTATCTCATTTTAGTAAGAGTCCAAACGGCTACAGATTTGACTTTGAAAAGCCTGTTTAGATCCACTTCTTCAGCTCCTTGTCCCTTGTCTTATCTCTCCAAGCTTCTTTGTAGGCTTTCCAGCATGCTTTGTAGGACAGAGTCAAATAAAGTATGCTGGCTTGTTGCAGGTTTCTGACTTGTACAATTCTTCAGTATTTTGTCCTCAAGAATGTATTCGAGAAGTAACTAAGTGAGTGATTCGAGAACTGGAGTTGACTTGATCGATAACTCTGAGTTCTCGAATAGTGTTATCTTGACATATCGAATCACTTCTCGAATAGCTCTTTTCTCTGGGACTCCTTGAGATATCGAATAGAGCATTTTGACATATCGAATCCCTGAGATATCGAACAGAGCATTCAGAGATATCGAATAGTGTCTTCTGAGATATCGAATCTCTGACTCCTCGAATGCTAGACTTCTCGAATAGACAAATGTACTTCTCGAATTGGTACTTAGGCAAATTCTTCATTTCTTCAAATCTTCAAATCCCAACTGTGATTATTTGACAGTCTTCATTTCCTTGCTTGAGGCATGAACCTTGGAACTTCTTTCAAGCATTATTCTTGACTTTATAATTACAGTAACACACCTAGAATTTGATGCCTATTACAAGTACAGAACAAATAGAAACTCTACAACTAGAGGTTCCCTCAGTTAAGAGGTCATGTAGGTAATGCATAGCATTACACATACTTAGGCTTGTTATTAGATGTATTCAGGCATGCCTCTGTGACTAACAGATGGGTCACTATGCTCCTGAGTGCAAGAAGGGTAAAACTGAGAAGGCACTCTTCACTAAAGGCAGAGATTGGGTAGACACCTCTGACTCAGATGAGGATGTGAACTATGCTCTCATGGCTACTACTGTTGATGAAGCTGAAGATTTTGAAAACAAGGTACCTCTAACTACCTATGCTTATAATACTGATGATATAACTGAATTAAGAATATATCTTAAGGCTTTGCATATCAGTTATAGGGATCAGACTTTAGAGAATGAGAGAATCAAAACTGAGAATTCTGAACTCAAAGAGATAAATAAGGTTGTAAAAGAGAAACTTGCTAACATGCAGCAAGTTCAAAAGGAGAGAGATGATGCTTCTATCTTGAACAAGAGTTGTTAAGTAAGTATAAACAACTAGAATCTGAATTGGAAAAGGCAAATCATATTATTAAAACTTGGACTCACTCTGGAAAAGACACTCAAGAAGTTTTTCAATCTGACACTGTAGGTCTAGGTTACTTTGAGGAAGATGAACTTAGGTTTCAGAATACAGTTAAGATTAGACCACCTCTTCCACCTAAGAAATTTGGAACATTTGTTAATGGAATAAGTGAACCTAGGTTTGAAGGTGGAAAAGAAGCTGTTAAGATGGAACCAGTAAAAACTAGTGTTAAACAGGTTAATATTGGTTTAATGACAGATAAACAACTTAAGCATAAGCTTAAGGAGTTAAAATCTGTTAAGAAACAGAAAGTGTCTAGAAAGAATAGAAATGGTAAAGTAGGCATCACTCAAGGTAATTATCCAATGCTTGCTACTTTAGCTCCAAGAAAGACATGTCATAACTGTGGTAGCACTAACCATCTTGCTAGTTTTTGCAAGAAGAACAAAGACATTAATTCTTTACCTTCCAAGTTTGAAGTAAAGAAAGATAATGTTAGAACTAGGCCACAGACTTTATGCAAACACTGTGGAAGCACTTGGCATTCTATTTATACTTGCAGAAATTATCATGCTATTTATCATAATTATTATGAACTGAAACCTAATCTGAAATGGGTTAGAGTTAATTCTGCAAGTGTAAACTCTGATAAAGTTAGCTTAAACTCTGATAGTGTAAATTCCGCTGCTAAAGCTAAAAAAATTAAGAAAGCCAAAGGATCCAAGCAAGTCTGGATCTTAAATCTAATCCTCAGTAATTGTTTGTGATTGCAGGGCATCAGGGAAAGTATCCTAGTCGTGGACAGCGGATGTTCAGGACACATGACTGGAAATAAAGCCCTGCTATCAGAGTATGTGGAGAAGGCTGGTCCAAAAGTTTCCTATGGAGATGGTAACATAGGACATACTCTGGGATATGGCAATATTAATCTTGGAAGTGTCATCATCACAAATGTAGCTCTGGTTCCAGGACTCAAGCATGATCTGCTATCTATGAGTCAAATCTGTGACAGAGGTTTTCATGTAGATTTTCAACCTGAATACTGTGAGGTTATCAGCAAAACCACAAGGAAAGTTGTTTTAGTTGGACAAAGGCGCAACAATATCTATGAAACAAGCTTGTTGACAAACTCTGATGGAAAAACTATGTGCCTGTCAACAAGAATGTCCAATGAAGAGAGTTGGAAGTGGCATAAGAAACTCTCTCATTTGAATCTGAACAACATCAATGAGCTGATAAGAAACGATCTTGTTAGAGGACTTCCAAAGTCTTTGTTAAATGTTGATGGTCTGTGTGATTCATGTCAAAAGGCCAAACAGAGGAAGACCTCTTTCAAGAGCAAGTCTGAATCTTCAATTGTTGATCCATATCATCTGTTACATGTTGATTGTGACGCCCCCAGATCCGGGGTTGGAGATCTAGGCGCTCACGGTCCATTTTCCATTAATAACATACCTGTTCTTGCACATAATATATAAAACAACCATCGACCCCACAATAAAACTCACACCGCACACACACACACAGGTTAGAGTCTCAGAAACGTCACACACTTGATTGAGCAAAAGTAAAAGTTTCAGAGTTATTACAGACCGAATTAAATAGCATTTATGATACCAACAACACTTCGATATGAAGCGGTGTTAGCGGCTTGAATGTTTGTTGCGGTACACTGCTTTGCATAGGTCATACTTATAAATAAAACGTACTAACAAAAGTTGCCAACCAATCCGGCTAAGGGGGCCTACCGGTGGAATCTCAACTGCTGCCTCGGGCCTAGTCACCTGCTGTCGGGCAGTCTGTCTGGGTCTTGCCATTTCTCTTAACTGTTGTGTTTGTAAATTTGAAAACAAGCAAGAGTGAGCAACTATAGCTCAGCAAGAAATATATGTATAAGATAAGCAATATATCATTACATGTTTTTAGCAGTTATTAAACTCGTTTATATCATTCAGTTATAAAATCATTTGTCATCGTTGATAAATTTCAAAGGTGCATCAATACGTGCCCTTGCTTTCAAAGTAAACTTGCAGTTCTAGATACTGCATGAAATCAACATCTTTCTCATCAAAAATAGAACACTATCGGCAACTTGGCACATAGGCCTAAGAAGCAGTGTCAGAGCATTTTTCCAAAGTGGAGGAATGGGACTTAAAGAAAACATAAAACCTGAAGGGGATTGACGATGATCAGTCGCCACATCCAAGTCCAATAATCCGCGGGTCTTCTCTATCGGTAGAAGGATTGAAACTACATCCGTAACTATCCCCGGGTGAACACTACATCCGTAATTACCCTCGATGAAAACTACATCCGTAATCATCCTTCGGCAACACCTGGGCCGGAATAAAAATTGATGGACCGCCTGGCTCACGGCCGCTTACACATCCCGGGAATCGTTCGTCAACGATTCCCACACCTGCCAGAGTCCCTTTTCTTTTTCTTTTTTTAAAAACTTGATTTTGAATGAAAACTGAGTAGTTGAGGTCCGACATCAGTCGACCGATGATTCTTGAAATCGTACAAGAAGCAAAACTTGACCGGGGGTTTTCGAAAATGTTTTGAGTTCGAAAGAGTTCGAGTTTGAAAGTATTAAAGGTATCTTGGATTAGCTTTGTCTTTAAAATAATGAACAATAATTAATAAATGATATTTTAAGATTTAATATTAATAATTAATAAAATAATTATTTAATTAAATAAGCTTTTAATATTAATAATGAACAATAATTAATCAATGATATTTTAAGATTTAATATGATAATATAAAAATAAATACTTAAGTATACGATACTTCCCGAATGACCCTTCGGGTTTTTCGCAATTTAATCACGATATAAAAATATACCGCTCCCCGGTCAATAGTATATTTGGACCGCTACGACCTCTATTGCTAGAGTCGTTGTTCGAAGAAAACATTTCATTCTAAGTTCAAGGGGGTACAAGCATATATGTGCATATATCTCAATTTTTCATCACAACCACAATAAGCATAAGCATATGATACGATTGAAAACTACAAACACAACAATGAAAGTCCTTATATATGTAAGTTTTGAAAAGTAGACTTGCCTTGGTGAGGTTGGGGTGGTCGAGCTTGCGGAGTGGAATGATCTATACATAATCAATAGTTGCTCGTTAGTACCTTAACAATATCTCTTTTAATTGCGAGGTTTTAAGGGGTACAAAATTAACTTAATGACTTCGTCATATGACTCTCTAGCTCCACTATAGGTTCATGTCATCACTCGATTACGCTCGTCACTTATTCGACTTAATTTGGTTACCATATTCGAAGCGTATTAAACCCCCCCTAAATCATACTCCACTTACGACTTTTTCACTTGCGCGAATTTTACTCTAACATTTTTATAAAATTTCAAAATACATATTTTAATCCAATTCTTTTTGAGTAGCCTTCACCACTGCATTTACTAGTTCCCCTAATTTTTCTATGATCCTACATAAATTTTTAGGGGTTTAAAGAGGGTTCACAAGTGGACCATTTAGTTCAGTTCGGATTCCAAAACCACTTTTCACTTTTCAGGCCATAACTCAAAATCTATACATCACCTAGTCATGAACCTTATATTTCTGGAAACTACATTCAAATAACTTTCCAACCATATGCATTAGGACCTCAGGGGACAAGATGTAGGGGTTCAAAACCCTCCTACAAGACAGTACAAGTTCCCAGAAAATTTACACAGCTTGCTTTTGCACTTAACCATTCAAGAATCCTATATATCCATCACAACCATCATCTAAACCACCAAGATCATACTCTATAGCACACATGGAGTTATATACACTAACCACAAGCTTAAAAATCACAACAACAACATTTAAACTCAAGATCTACATCATCCATAACTCATATGACCAAGATTCACACTAACATCCATGGATCTAACATTATACACCATAAATAATTCATGGCTAAGAGGAGTTAGAGTTTTATACCTTCTTGAGTATCTAGGAGCCTTGGGTAAGCTTTAAAAGTCTCAAGAACACCTTGGATGAGCCCCTACAATCCTTACAACTCAAGATCTAAAAGAAAACTAAGCATGGTTACTATTCATCTAAACTTCAACAATTTATAACTCAAAAACTAGTGGATGAAAGGGGTTGGAATTCATAGCATACCTTCCTTATAGAGTGTAGAGGACCTAGGATTTTTGTCTTGAGTTATGAGTGATGAGAAGTTGAAGAAAGAAAATTTTCTTCTCCTTCCTTGTGCTTGGCCGAGAGCAAAGATGAACAAGAGGGAGAGAGAGTTGTTTTGTTTGCTTTGTGTTGGGTGAAATAAAGTGAAGTGTATTTGTGATATGTATTAGGTGTATGTATTATTGTATCACATGTTGCAAGCCTAGTACTAGCTCCCTAGGCCAACCATGCCTCCTTGTCTCCTTGGACAATGCACCATAACTAGTTACTATTCCTCTAGTTGTTTTTGCATTACTTGTTTGCTTTTCTAACAACCTAGTTGCATGAGGCTTGCATGTAATATCCTTCCTTGTATTATTATTCCTCCACCAATGCATGTCACTTAATCTTTAATTCGTATCGTATCTTAATTAACTCCTCGTAATAATATTTTGTCGCGTAGAGATTTCCCTTGTAACTCCTTAAGTACTTAATTGTGTAAATTCCTCGAATATCCATAACTCCTTGTCATAATCCCTTAAATATCTTTTAATACTCTAATAACTCTCAAATCCCAAGTTTTATAAGTCTTACTAGCAATAAGACTCTTGCCTTCAGCAATCTTCCCTTTTTCTTACATAGTGAATGTAACAACATAATTTCTCAGATAATCAATTCCATTAAACAACATGGATGACTCAAAGGTTCCAAATTCACAATGTCATATGATATTATGAAAAGAATATTACAAAAATTAGGGTTCTTACATTGATCTTTTTGGACCAGTAAATGTCTTGTCGATTGGAAGGAAGAAATATGCTCTAGTCATTGTTGATGAATATACCAGATACACTTGGGTGTATTTTCTAGCAAAGAAGGATGAAACTGCATTAACTCTGATGGAGCATGTAAAGCTACTGGACAAAGGATCAAAACACAAAGTCAAAATAATCAGAAGTGATAATGGAACTGAATTCAGAAATGCAACAATGGAAGAATTCTGCAAGAACAGAGGATTGAAGCAAGAGTTTTCTGCACCTGGTACACCACAACAAAATGGTGTAGTTGAGAGGAAGAACAGAACCTTGATAGAAGCTGCCAGAACTATGCTTGATGAAGCAAAATTGCCAACCTATTTCTGGGCAGAAGCAGTTCAAACTGCTTGTTTTACTCAAAATGCAACACTGATCAACAAGCATGGAAAAACACCGTATGAGATGGTGAGGGAAAAGAATCCAAACCTGAAATATTTTCATATTTTTGGGTGCAAATGCTTTGTGTTGAAAACTCATCCTGAACAGTTGACCAAATTTGAGTTGAAAGCAGATGATGGAATTTTTGTTGGCTATCCAGTGTCAACCAAGGCATTCAGAGTTTATAATCTGAGAACAAGGGTGATTATGGAATCTATTCATGTGTCATTTGATGACAATAAAATCACTGGACTTGAAGATGTTGATGAACATGATCAGTTGCATTTCAAAAATGAAGATCTAATCTCTGATGAAATAAACTCTGATGACACTAATCCAACAAACTCTGTTGATGGAAACTCTGAACCTCTACTGGTACACACAGAAGAAATAGTACAGTCATAACAAAGAGGAGAACCAGTTGAGGGGGAGCATGATCATAGTGATGACTCAAATTCTGATAGTAAGTCAACTGAAAATTCTGGATCAAACTCAAACTCTGATGACTCAAACTCTGAAAGTCCAAATTCTGACAGTTCAAACACTGAGCGATCAAATTCAGGGGGAGCCTCAGAGAATGAAGAAAGGCATCAATATAATCAAGAGAACATTGATCAAGGGGGAGGATCAACTGTTGACAGAAGTCATTTACCTTCAGTTAGGAAATGGACAAAATCACATACACCTAATTTAATAATTGGAGATCTAGATGCAAAAGTTAGGACAAGAAGTGCTACAACAAATGAATGTCTGTTTCATGCATTTCTATCAAAATCTAAACCAAAGAAAGTGGAAGAAGCTCTTCAAGATGCTGACTGGATAACAGCAATGCAGGAGGAGTTAAATGAATTTGAGAGAAATGAAGTATGGACCCTTGTACCTAGACCAAAGAATACATCTGTTGTTGGTACTAGACGGGTTTTCAGAAACAAAACTGATAGTAATAGGGTTGTTACAAGAAACAAGGCCAGACTTGTGGCCAAAGGCTATTCACAGTAAGAAGGCATAGACTATGATGAAACTTTTGCTCCAGTTGCAAGGTTGGAGGCAATAAGAATCTTTCTAGCATATGCTTCTCACAAGAAATTCAAGGTTTTTCAGATGGATGTTAAAAGTGCTTTTCTGAATGGAAAACTTGAAGAAGAAGTGTTTGTTGAACAACCACCAGGATTTGTAGATCCCAAGTATCCAGATTATGTCTACAGGCTTGACAAGGCACTCTATGGACTTAAGCAGGCACCAAGAGCACGGTATGAAACTCTGGCTCAATTTCTTTTAGAAAGTGGGTTCAACAGAGGTACAATTGATAAAACCTTGTTCTACTTCAATCTGGGTAGTGATCTGTTATTAGTTCAAATATATGTAGATGACATAATCTTTGGATCTACTAATGATAAACTCTGTAAGAAGTTTGCCAAGCTCATGCATTCTAGGTATCAAATGAGCGTGATGGGAGAACTCAGTTATTTTCTAGGGCTACAGGTGAAGCAAACAGATGATGGAATTTTTATCAATCAAGCAAAGTATACCAGAAATCTTCTCAAGAAATTTGGCATGCTTGACTGCTCATCTGCAACAACTCCCATGGCAACAGTAACAAAGTTGGATAGAGACACAGGTTCACCAGTGGATATGACAAACTATAGAGGAATGATTGGGTCTCTTCTTTATCTAACAGCTAGCAGACCTGACATCATGTATGCAACATGTCTTTGTGCAAGATTTCAGGCAGACCCAAGAGAACCACATCTAACAGCTGTGAAGAGAATTTTCAAATATCTTAAGAGAATCATAACTTTAGGTTTGTGGTATCCAAGAGAATCAGACTTCAAGCTTCTTGGTTACTCTGATGCAGACTTTGCAGGCTGTAAGATAGACATAAAAAGTACCAGTGGAAGTTGTCAATTTCTTGGTGATAGACTTGTTTCATGGTACAACAAGAAACAGAAATCAATCTCTACATCTACAGCTGAAGCAGAGTATATTGCTTCTGGTAGCTGTTGTGCACAGATTCTGTGGATGAAGAATCAATTACTGGATTATGGATAGAGGTACAGTAAAATACCTATTTATTGTAATAATCAAAGTGCTATTGCTATGACAGGTAATCCAGTACAACATTCAATGACCAAGCACATCAGCATAAGGTACCATTTTATCAGAGAACATGTAGAGGAAGGGAATATTGAGCTTCATTTTGTGTCTACAGAACAACAGCTTGCAGATATCTTCACCAAGCCATTGAGTGAAGCTGTATTTACAAGGCTGGTAAATGAACTAGGAATGGTCTCTGGCTTTGACTAGAGATATTGGTTAGACTCAAAACTCTACTTATGTACTGTGTTACTCATATTTCTGTGGTATGTTAAACTCTGGTAAGTAAACTCTGCTCAATGACTGTTAAACTCTGTTAGCATGCTCATTAAGTCATACACTGTTGACTGTTGGATAAACTCTGAGAAACTCTGATAATGTTTCTTTCTGAACATAAACACCGATGAAGATACATGTATGAAACATTATTCTCAGTAATTAGTCATGAATCCTTCTAAGTTATCTGTGATCTAATCTTAAACTGTGCAGAAAGTTAACACAGCATGATACTGTTCCACATTTATAGCATCTCTTAGTTTATTTATCCTAAACTCTGAGTCTGTAAATGCTGTGTGCATTGCCTCTCATGAATAATTTTTGATGTTGATGAGCTCTAAACTCTGTTAGTTATACACTGTTAAATTAGATTCTGTTATTAGAATAACCGCAAAGCTTATATATATAGACTGTTAGAACTCCTTTGAGATCATGTTTGTAACTAGGACGACCCAGGAACTTACTGGTATATAGTAAGGGCTGAAATTCTCTAATTTTTGGTGACTAGTCGAATGCTAAGAAGATTCAAGAACTTATCAAACTGATAAGGGCTAAAATTATAGGATTTTTGGTGACTAGTTCCAACCTCTGATTACTGGAGAAAACCAAAAATAAAATAAAAATTGGGGGTTATAGATTAATTAAATATTACTGTATATAAACTGTTTACTATAGAGTTTAGCATTCATCATATATTCAGTGTTTACTATGAGAGTTTGTGCATCTAGTGTTTACTGATTTACTTTATGGATTTTATGAAATACTAGATGCTCTAAATACTAATTTAGTAAACTCTGCTCTACACACACTCATATTCACAACTGTGCAGTGTTTGAAAGGATAACAGTAATTAAGTTGGAGAATTGATAAACACTGTTGGATTTTGTTGAGTACTCTAAGGTAATATTTTATTTCAGACAAAGCATATACTTGGAGTACAAAAAGAGTTTTTGAAATTTGCATGTGATACGTGCCAATTGTTTAATGGTGTCAGACATTTAAAGCTTATCGGAAATAGGAGAGAGAACAGCGGTAATAATAGGCATTATTACTGCGCGTGTAAATAACTGTTCCACTGTTTACGTGACACGTGTCCCACTCACACACTTAACAAGAAATTGGTTGCGTGTTTAATGTCTAAAATGATTGGGTTTTAATTTTCAATTACAGATCTAATCAAACTCATTTCATTATTCACTTTCTCACTTTTACATCCACGAACACACAACACTACACACAATTTCTCTGTTCTTTTCACTTAAGCATTTTCACAAACACTTTTTCACACACTCTCTTTTCTCACAATCTCTAAAATGTTCTAATGGCAACCAAGAATTTTGTGGCTCAGGGATTATCTTTTGTTACTAAAAACTATGCAGCAATACTAAACACTGATAAAGCCCCAGAACCACTTCATTTGTTTCAGAACTTCTTAAGAGATTCTGAAATTGGTCAAGCTCTTGTTCAACCAGAAAAACTCTCTGCCACACAAATCTATACTTTCTAGAGAAACTCTGTTTATGATGATGGTGGAGAGAATGGAACTCCATCTATTGTGTTTACTCAAGAAGATCAAGAGTTTGTAATCACTCCTGCAACTGTTCGAGATGTTTTGGATTTTGATACTCACACTTCATACGCTATATCTGGTGAGAATGAATTGAAAGAAATGTTACAGCTGTTGGGACAATCAGATCTTGGCACTGCGATTTTTTGATACAATAAATTAACGAGTGTGAATAGAAAAGTCACCTTGTTAACGGTTGATTCCACGCTCTTCTATTGTATTCCCAAATTCCCTTGATCGAAGTGTGGCCTTCGTCTTCTCAAGTTAACCTCTCTTTTTGCTCCTGGATGGCTACAAAATTTTTTCGACCAACCCTAGCAAGAAGAGAATAAGAATATATATAGGACTACAATAGGGATCATGGATAATTAAGTTAGGCCTCCCAATGACATTCCGAGCCCAGCCCAATGTCATTTAATATTAATTCAATCCATTAAAGAATTAATATTTGCACTACCTTTCCTAATACCGTAATTTAATTAATTAATTCGGTTCCAATATTATTTGCTTATTAAATTCCCCATGTTTAAAATATCGCATGTCCATTAATTAAATAAATTACTGATAATTCATTTAATTAATATCTTTTATCCTTGATCATCCACTCAACCTTTATTTAATTATGCCGGAATAAATCCACCTGCAGGGTTTCACATAATTAAATCTTTTTGAGCTTTCAAGGGGACATCATTAACCTGAATATTATCAGGACATGGATTCCTTCTATAAATAACATTCACCATATATATTATTTCATCACCCAAAATATAATGAAATAAATCAAAAGATTTATTTCATATATAAATCAAAGCATATAAATAATATACACGTGTCAATTACTATATCTGGATTAAGAACCTAAGCATTAATAATAACATAGAATCTTAGTTCTCCTTCTTAATCAGTATAAGGGAACAATTCTAAATTTGATCCTGTTCAATATACACAAAGTATACTAGTATTATTTATTAGTCAATATAAACTAATGTAAATAATACTACAGCCATACCAGTGGATTGTCCAATACCACCTGTGCTGTGAACCTTATCATATTATATAAACCGTATTTAACAATCTAATATTCTGTATCCCATTTGATACTAGATTGTCCACAATATATAATATTAGACAGCATGTAAACATTTAAATGATTCTCAATAAAACTTGGCCAGAAATAAATGTATATACTTTAAATAAATATTTTCAGTATACACCAACAATCTCCCACTTATACTCAAAATATTCTATGAGTATATCAGTGTTTATTTAATCCACTATTACACAAAAAAAACTATGTGTCTATCCATCTGACTCCTATCGCTTCCACATGCCTGTCAAAAACTTTGGCTGGCAAGCTCTTTGTGAAAGGATCTGCCCGGTTGTCTTCTGCTGATATGTGAGCCACAACTATATCTCCTCGCTTTACGATTCCTCGTATGAGATGATACTTACGTTCAATATGTTTAGCTTCTTTATGATCTCGCGGTTCCTTCGAATTTGCCACAGCACCAGTGTTATAACAATACACTGTCAAGCTCCTAGGCAAATTAGGTACCACATCCAAGTCCAAAAGGAAGTTCCTGAACCATACATCCTCCTTTGCAGCCTCAGAGGCCGCCACGTACTCGGCTTCCATGGTAGAGTCTGCAATGCATTTCTGCTTTACACTCCTCCATATAACGGCTTCACCTCCCAAAGTAAAAACATATCCCGAGGTTGATTTCCTCTTATCCCTATCTGATTGGAAATCTGAATCAGTATATCCCAAAGGAAATAGATCTGAGGCCTTATAAATTAACATATACTCTTTAGTCCTTCTCAAGTACTTGAGTATAGTTTTTACTGCACTCCAATGTTCCTGACCTGGGTTCGACTGATATCTACTAACCATGCCTACAGCAAAGCAGATGTCAGGCCTCGTACATAACATAGCATACATTAAGCTTCCACATGCCGAAGCATAAGGAACTGCTTTCATGCTCTCTATATCCTTAGGTGTCGAAGGACACTGCTTCTTAGATAGAGCAACTCCATGCTTAAAAGGTAGAAAACCTTTCTTGGAGTTCTGCATGTTAAAACGAGCTAATACTTCATCAATGTAGGGCTCTTGAGATAAAGCCAACATCCTTTTCTTGCGATCCCTTATTACTTTGATACCAAGGATGTATGCCGCTTCACCTAAGTCCTTCATTTCAAATTGTTTGAACAACCATGCCTTTTACTGATGACAACATCTTAACATTGTTTCCAATGAGTAAAATGTCATCCACATATAGTACTAGAAAAACCATTGCATTACCCTCACTTCTCTTATACACACATGATTCGCTTGTACTTTGATCAAATCCATATGACTGGACTGCCTGATCAAAACGAATATTCCAGTCCCTAGAAGCTTGTTTTAGTCCATAAATAGACCTCTTAAGCTTACAAACAAGATGCTCTTGGCCTTCCCTAATGAATCCTTTTGGTTGTTGCATATAGATGGTTTCCTCAAGACTTCCATTAAGGAAAGCTGTCTTGACATCCATTTGCCAAATCTCATAATCGAGATGAGCTGCTATAGATAAAAGAATCCGGATCGACTTAAGCATAACAACCGGCGAAAAGGTTTCCTCATAATCGATCCCTTCTTTCTGAGTATACCCTTTTGCAACAAGTCGTGCTTTCCAGGCTTTCACCTTTTTGTCAAATCCTCTTTTCTTCTTGTAGATCCACATACATTCAATGGGTTTTACACTTTTGGGTGGTTCCACGAGCTCCCAAACTTGATTGGAATACATAGATTCCATCTCAGATTCCATTGCCTTTGGCCATAGATCTGCATCTTTATCTAGAATTGCCTCTTCGTATGTCCTGGGATCCTCATCATGTTTACCAGAGACCAAGTCCGAGGACTCTCCCAAAAACATGAATCTATCTGGTTGTTGAACAACCCTCCCACTACGATGAGGCACTGGTGCAGTATTAGTGTTAAGTTGTGCAATTTCTTGTGGCTGTTCTACTTGTACTATTGGCACTTGGGGATTATCTGTCCCTCCCACTAGTTCCTCTAAAATGATACTACTCATGGGTTTATGGTTCATTATATAGTCTTCTTCTAAGAATCTGGCATTGGTGCTAACAATGATATCTCGATCCCTAGGACTATAAAATGAATAACCTTTCGTTCCCATGGGATAGCCTACAAACAGCCTTACTTCTGTACGAGATTCTAACTTGGTCGTGTTCTTGTTCAGCACATGTTCTGGACAACCCCGAATCCGAATATGTCTTAGACTTGGTTTGCTGTCAGTCCACAATTCTATTGGAGTCTTGGGAACCGACTTAGAAGGTACCAAGTTCAGAAGTTAAGCCGCTGTTTCTATAGCATATCCCCAAAACGACTTGGGTAAATCTGAATAACTCATCATCGATCTAACACTCTCTAAAAGAGTCCAATTCCTTCTCTCTGCTACACCATTCTGCTGAGGTGTGCCAGGTGCAGACAACTGGGATGTGATCCCATTTTCTGATAAATATTCCCTAAATTCTCCAAGCAAGTATTCGCCACCACGATCTGATCGTAGTGACTTGATACATTTTCCAAGATGTCGCTTCTCCGCACTTGCTTTGTACTCTTTGAATTTTTCAAAGCACTCAGACTTACGGCGCAACAAATAAATGTACCCATATCTAGAATAATCGTCAATGAAAGTGACAAAATACTCATAAACTCCTCTTGCTTGGATACTTATAGGTCCACATAAATCAGTATGAACCAATTCTAACACTTCTTTGGCTCTATTCCCCTTTGCTTTAAAAGGCCTATTAGTCATCTTACCTTCCAAGCAGGATTCACAAACTGGAAATGGCTCCACTGCCAACGAGCCTAATGGCCCATCTACTACCAGTCTTTGAATCCTCCTCAAGTTAATATGACCTAATCTTAAGTGCCAAAGATATGTTTGGTTCAATTCAGAAGGTTTCTTTCTTTTATTTGAGCTAGAAAGAATGTTATTAGTTTCCTTATGTTGCAGCATTGGTTGGATAGGATTAATAATATATAAATTGTCTTGCAATGTACCAGAACATATAACTCATTTATTCATCATAATAGAAACATTACGATCCAAACAAGCATTATAACCATCCATGGCAAGTTTAGAAACCGAAATTAAATTCCTTCTAAATGAAGGTACATGAAGACAATTGTTCAAAACCAAAATCCTATCATCGCCAAAAGATAATGTAATTATTCCAACTGCAACTACTGCTACTTTCGTAGCATCTCCCATGAACACATATATCTCTCCATCTCTAAGCATTCTGGATTGCTGGAACCCCTGCATAGAGTTACAAACATGGTCAGTGGCTCCTGTATCTACACACCAAGTGCTCGTAGATATAGCCGCTATATATGTTTATGTAACTAGAGAAAGAGACATACCAGTATTGTTTGTCTTCTTAGGAAGAGGACAATCCTGTTTCCAGTGACCTGACTGCTTGCACCTGAAGCACTTGCCCTTAGGTTTTTTCACAGCACCTTGAACTCCCACTACATTAGCAACCTTTCCAGCTTTCTGTGTCTGAACCTTTTTCTTCTTCTTGCCTTTCGGCTTAGAGGAAGAAGCTTTCTCAGCCACATTCACTTGAACATTCTGCTTAAAGAGTCCTTCAGCTGCCTGAAGTTCTGTCAGAAGTTCCGCGAGACTATACATCCTTTTGTTCATGGTGTAATTCAAGCGGAACTGCTCAAAACT
Source organism: Saposhnikovia divaricata (assembly GCA_036435485.1). NCBI lineage: Eukaryota > Viridiplantae > Streptophyta > Magnoliopsida > Apiales > Apiaceae > Saposhnikovia > Saposhnikovia divaricata. The sequence goes on from CM071594.1 coordinate 198,828,394, forward strand.
TTTGGGCAGACTCATAAGAGGATGATATCGATCTGGGTTTCCCCATCAATATCAGCACCAAGGATCTCCATCTCATTCAGATGAGACATCATCCTGAGAACATGATCCCTTACAGGTGTTCCTTTAGCCATCTGAGTGTTCATTAAAGCCTTCATTGCTACTTGCCTAGTAGCCCTATTATGTTCCCCAAAAAGTTCCTTGAGATTAAAGAGCATATCTGAAGCAGTGGTCATAGCCTGATGCTGATGCTGCAAAACACCAGACATTGCTGCCAGAATGTAACATCGCGACATCTCATCAGCATTAACCCACCGCTTATAATACTCCTTCTCACTTTCAGGAGCATCTTCAGCAGGCTGATCTGGCTTGGGTTCATAAGTGCAAAATTTGTACTCCTCAACAGTCAACACTATGTCCAAATTACGTTTCCATTCAATATAGTTTGGTCCAGTAAGTTTGTTATCATTAAGTATGGTGAATAGTGGATTAAAGCCCATAATGATCTAATCCTGAGAATCATACATGTAACACATAATCAGATAGTTGCATAAATCTTAAAACCTATTGATTTCCTCTAACAATTAATTTAAAATTAATGCACTAATATTTAAACACCATAAGTTTCTGGTACGCCACGATGGGTGACATATATACCGCTTAAATTCGTTTAAATATTACTTCGGTCCTACTACTAAATAATATGCCACGTTAGGGTGGACTATATATGATATTTCATAGTTAAGTGTATACCATTATTAAATTTTAAATTACTTAAAACCGAATACATCCGTTTGATATATTAATGGATAATTCCCAGGTCTCGGAGGAGTCACAACGGCCTCGCTTAATACCCGATTCCTAGATAGAATTTTCATAGTCAACATCAAAAGAGTATTCAATTTTCGTTACGAATTCTATGAAACTTGGTACGTCACGTTAGGGTGATCTATATACCTTTCAATATTCGTAATTTAATTTAAGAATTTTGTTCTAGTAATTTCCACAACCTTTTAATAATACCGTAAATAGTACGCCACGATGGGTGATCATATATACCATCTACATTATTTAAAAGGTTATATTACATACAAAATAATGGAGACCGTGGGATTTAATTCCTAATTAATTCCCTCACCCACTTAGAATTTTTATTTAAAAAATTGAAGAATTTTATCTAGCATGCATCACCTTATGTTATTTAATCGAAGTCCACATGTATCAAAATACATAAAACACATAACATAACAGCATGCTATTCATGATTAAAGCATAATAAATAAATATTATGTCCATGTCGTCCTAATTATGTTAAACATGCAATTAAAAAATAATTACACACATAATTAACAACACACATAATAATTAATTAAAGCAATAATTAAAATCAGTGGAAAATATTAAAATAAAAATTTCCACTATTATGGCCCCTTGAAAAAATATTTCCAGCCCTGTATTCTGCTGAAAAAAAATATTTTCTGCCATCCTACTCCAGTAACGCATCCTCTGCCTGCGTTACCCACTCTGTTTAGCCTGTTGCGCATTCGGCTCTTGCGTGACCGCCTTATTCTCCTGGAAACGCTGTTGCGCATCCCTGTGATGCGTTCCATGCAAGAATCAACGTGTAACGCAAGTATGAACTGCGTTACAACCTCTGTCCAGGTTTTTTTTCACGCGTCGCGGCTGTGTTCTTCATGTTTTTTCAGACTTTCTGTTCGAACTAATACACCAGCAATTCAATCGAACAATCAGCTACGTAGCGGAAAACTTTATTGCTCCGATTTAATTTCCGATCGCACGTAATTGTTACAAAATACCCGGATCTTAATAAAATCCATCAAACAATTACAAAAAATAGATCTAATACAAAACTAATTTTGCAAAATTTATTAACACGATCAACCCTCGTGTTTTACAACCACGATAAACCACGTGGAAACCAAACAAAAATTAACCACGATTAAACCACGTGGGATCCAAACACATAATTAAAATATACATGGCCATAATAGTGGATAACAACCTACAAAACAGAATATACAAGCCTACCACTGTATACATGCATATATAATCACGACATGGACATCGTATCAAAAATCGCAGAATCATTGAACCAGGCTCTGATACCAATTGTTGGGACAATCAAATCTTGGCACTGTGATTTTTTGATACAATAAATTAACGAGTGCGAATAGAAAAGTCACCTTGTTAACGGTTGATTCTACGCTCTTCTATTGTATTCCCAAATTCCCTTGAGCGAAGTGTGGCCTTCGTCTTCTCAAGTTAACCTCTCTTTTTGCTCCTGGATGGCTACAAAATTTTTAAGACCAACCCTAGCAAGAAGAGAATAAGAATATATATAGGACTACAATAGGGATCATGGATAATTAGGTTAGGCCTCCCAATGACATTCCGAGCCCAGCCCAATGTCATTTAATATTAATTCAAACCACTAAAGAATTAATATTTGCACTACATTTCCTAATACCGTAATTTAATTAATTAATTCGGTTTCAATATTATTTGCTTATTAAATTTCCCATGTCTAAAATATCGCATGTCCATTAATTAAATAAATTACTGATAATTCATTTAATTAATATCTTTTATCCTTGATCATCCACTCAACCTTTATTTAATTATGCCGGAAAAAATCCACCTGCAGGGTTTCACATAATTAAATCTTTTTGAGCTTTCAAGGGGACATCAATAACCTGAATATTATCAGGACTTGGATTCCTTCTATAAATAACATTCACCATATATATTATTTCATCACCCAAAATATAATGAAATAAATCAAAAGAATTATTTCATATATAAATCAAAGCATATAAATAATATACACGTGTCAATTACTATATCTGGATTAAGAACCTAAGCATTAATAATTACATAGAATCTTAGTTCTCCTTCTTAATCAGTATAAGGGAACAATTCTAAATTTGATCCTGTTCAATATACACAAAGTATACTAGTATTATTTATTAGTCAATATAAACTAATCTAAATAATACTACAGCCATACAGTGGATTGTCCAATACCACCTGTGCTGTGAACCTTATCATATTATATAAACCGTATTTAACAATCTAATATTCTGTATCCCATTTGATACTAGATTGTCCACAATATATAATATTAGACAACATGTAAACATTTAAATGATTCTCAATAAAACTGGGCCAGAAATAAATGTATATACTTTAAATAAATATTTTCAGTATACACTAACAACAGCAACTGCGATTTTCAGGCCCTTTGGATAAGCTTGGGAATGTTAAAAGGCCAGGGCTCAGGAAGGAGTGGAGCTTTTTCTTTGACTGCATCACTCGAGCATTTGGAAAGAAAGTCACCAACTGGGATGCAATTCCTGGTGAAAGTCTTCAAATCGGGTATTCTCTTCTTAATGGGAGTAACTTTGATTTTGGTAGTTTAGTTCTTATGAATTTCGGTGAAAAACTAGCCGAGTCTAATACAACTGTTTATTTCTCACGTTTTTGTCAATGTTTATTCTCTGCTTGTTTGCCTAATTTGGTAATTTCTGATGAGGATGTTATACAACCCTTTCAATGCCATAAAAGAATGTTTTCTGATTTGACAAATAAAGATGCTAACAAGGAGCAAGTTCCAGAGTTTATCTATCCACTTGCCCTCAGAAACTTTCTCAACCAACCACATGAACCACAAGCACCAGAACCTGAACCTATACTTGAACCTCCACACTCACCTCCTCAACCCACAAACACTGAACCTCACATAACCATAAACACTGAACCAATCTCTAAACCTACATCTCCACCCACCATTGCTACTACTTCACAACCTCAATCTTCATCACAACCTCAACCTCAACCACAATCCACACCAAGAAAGCCAAAGAAAAGCAGGGCTATAAGGCCACCAAGAAAGCACATGATTGCTGGAGCTTCTAAGACAAAGAGGGCTAGAAAGGAAAGGGCTAACAAACCTCAATCTCCATCTATACTAGATGATTCTATCTCAGAAGAAGAGAGAACAAAAGTAAATCCTCCAGTTAAAAGAAGGAGACTAATTATTGAAGAATCTGATGAAGAATTGAATTTTGAAGCTCCAGAGGATATTTCTAAGGAAATACCTGCTGTTGAGATAGACAGAGATGGTATTGCTGATGCTACAATGGATGAAATTCTTGAGCCATTGTTTCCATTCTCTGAGAACATGGACATTCCAATCTCTTCACCTGCTGTTTTCTCTGAATAAACTGATGCAGTAAATCAAACCACTATGGTACATGAAGAAACAGTGGCTTCTTACACTGAGTTAATCTCTGATGCTCATCAATCTGTGAACAGGGTGAGGAAATTGATCAACCACTCATGGAGACAATCTCTGAGCCTATTGTACAACCTCCAGAGGATGTTGTAGAGCCTGTTGCAGAGAATGTTGAACATACTGCACACACTGTTGAAGAAACTATTGATGCGTCTCTTCCAATTCCTGAATCAACTGATCATATTGAAGCTGAAATTGAAATTGAAACTGAAGGGAGTACTGAGTCAAGTTCTTCTCAGAGTTTACCAGTACAGACTTTTGCTAAAGTTAAAGATTTTGCTGGCCCTTCAAATCAAGCAGATGCTGAAGAAGAACACTTTGAACAATTTTCAGCTGATTGGTACAAATAAACTTGCATCTTTCCGGTTGCAAGAGCAGCTGAATTTGTCAAGAGAACATCCAGAACAATCACAAATCCAGAGATTCTATCCTGTCTCAAGGCCACTGTTGTCCAAGTAAAGACTCTTAATTCTAGATTTGATCATTGTCAAAAGGCCATTTCTGATGTTCGAGGTGATGTTATCAGAGGAGATGATATGCTTAAACTTGATAGTAAGAACAAGTTTCAATATCTTTCCCAGAATCAAGAAACTTTGTCTCACAGGCTGAGCAAAGTTGAAGAAAATCAAAATGCCATGTCTTTAAAGATTGATTCTATTGCTACTTCTCTGGAGTTAATCACATCTATTCTAATGCCTGATGATGTCAAAAAGGGGGAGAGAGTTGCTAAAGACAAATGCATGCAATCTCAAACTCTGATCAGAAAGGATAATGTTGGAGATGGAGGAGCAAGTAATAAAGGCAGGGGAAAAGCTGAAGAACGTCAAACTCTGAAATCTAGCAAGTGTAAGAACCCTAATTTTTGTAATATTTTTTTTAATATCATATGACATTGTGAATTTGGAACCTTTTGAGTCATCCATGTTGTTTAATGGAATTGATTATCTGAGAAATTATGTTGTTACATTCACTATGTAAGAAAAGGGAAGATTGCTGAAGGCAAGAGTCTTATTGCTAGTAAGATTTATTAAACTTGGGATTTGAGAGTTATTAGAATATTAAAAGATTTTTAAGGGATGATGACAAGGAGTTATGGATATTCGAGGAATTTACACAATTAAGTACTTAAGGAATTACAAGGGAAATCTCTACGCGACAAAATATTATTACGAGGAGTTAATTAAGATACGATATGAATTAAAGATTAAGTGACAAGCATTGGTGGAGGAATAATGATACAAGGGAAGATATTACATGCAAGTCCCATGCAACTAGATTATTAGAAAAGCAAACAAGTAATGCAAAAACAACTAGAGGAATAGTAACTAGTTATGGTGCATTGTCCAAGGAGACAAGGAGGCATGGTTGGCCTAGGGAGCTAGTACTAGGCTTGCAACATGTGATACAATAACACACAAAACAAATACACATCACAATTACATATCACTTTATTCAAAATCACCCAAGCAAACCACTCTCTCTCTCCCCCCTTTACAAAGCTCTCGGCCCAAGCTCTAGAGGAGGAAGAAGAAAATTCTTTCTTCAACTTCTCATCACTCAAAATTCAAGATAAAATTCCTAGGCCCTCTACACTCTCTAAGGAAGTTATGCTATGAATTTCAACCCCTTTCATCCACTAGATTTTGAGATATAAATTGTTGAAGTTTGGGTGAATAGTAACCATGTTTAGTTTTCTTTTAGATCTTGAATTATAAGGATTGTAGGGGCTCATCCAAGGTGTTCTTGAGACTTGTAAAGCTTACCCAAGGTTCCTAGATACTCAAGAAGGTATAAAACTCTAACCCCTCTTAGCCATGAATTATTTGTGGTGTATAATGTTAGATCCATGGATTCTAGTATGAATCTTGGTCATATGAGTTATGGATGATGTAGATCTTGAGTTTAAATATTGTTGTTGTGATTTTTAAGCTTGTGGTTAGTGTATATAACTCCATGTGTGCTATAGAGTATGATCTTGGTGGTTTAGATGATGGTTGTGATGTATACATAAGATTCTTGAATGGTTAAGTGAGAAAGCAAGCTGTGAAAATTTTCTGGGAAAATGTACTGTCTTGTAAGAGGGTTTTGAACCCTTAAATCCTGTCCCCTCAGGTCCTAGTGCATATGGTTGGAAAGGTATTTGAATGTAGTTTCCAGAAATATATGGTTCATGACTAGGTGATGGGTAGATTTTGAGTTATGGCCTGAGAAGTGAAGAGTGGTTCTGGAATCCGAACTGCACTAAATGGTCCACTTGTGAACCCTCTTTAAACCCCTAAAAATTTATGTAGGATCATGGGAAAATTAGGAGAGCTAGTAATTGCAGGGGTGAAGGCTACCCAAAAAGAATTGGATTAAAATATGTATTTTTCAATTTTATAAAAATGTTAGAGTAAAATTTGCGCAAGTGAAAAAGTCGTAAGTGAAGTATGATTTAAGGGGAAATGAATACGCTTCGAATATGGTAACCAAATTAAGTCGAATAAGTGACGAGCATAATCGAGTGATGACATGAACCTATCGTGGGGCTAGAGAGTCATAAGACGAAGTCATTAAGTTAATTTTGTGTCCCCTAAAACCTCGTAATTAAAAAGATATTGTTAAGGTACTAACGAACGACTATTGGTTATGTATAGATCTTCGTTCCACGTCGCGAGCTCGACCACCCCACCCTACCAAGGCAAGTTTACTATTGGCTTTCAAACGTATTATATGCTTATGCTTTATGAGGTTATGTTGAAGATTTAGATATATGCACTTATATGTTTGTACACCCTTGAACTTAGAATGAAAATGTTTCTCGGACAACGACTCTAGCAATAGAGGTCGTAGCGGTCCAAATATACTATTGACCGGGGAGCGGTATATTATTGTATCGTGATCAAATTGCGAAAACCCGAAGGGTCATTTGGGCAGTATCGTATACTTAAGTAATTATCATTTTCTTATATGATCATAAATACTCAAAAATATCTATCTTGGATTAAAAGCTTGTTTAATTAAATAATTATTTTATTAATTGTTTATATTAAATCTTAAAATATCATTTATTAATTATTGTTCATTATTTTAAAGATAAAACTAATCCAAGATACCTTTAGCGTTTTCAAACTCGAACTCTCTCGAACCCAAAACATTTTCGAAAACCCCCGGTCAGGTTTTGCTTCTTGTACACTTTTCAAGAATTATCGATCGACTGAGGTCGAACTTCAACTACTCGAATTTTCTATCAAAATGATTTTTGAAAAGAAAAGGGGGACTCTGGCAGGTGTGGGAATCGTTGACGAACGATTCCCGGGATGTGTAAGCGACCGTGAGCCAGGCTGTCCATCAATTATTATTCCGGCCCAGGTGTTGCCGAAGGATGATTACGGATGTAGTTTTCATCGAGGGTGATTACGGATGTAGTTTTCACCCGAGGATAGTTACGAATTTAGTTTCTATCCTTCTACCGGAAGAGAAGACCCGCGGATTATTGGACTTGGATGTGGCGACTGATCATCGTCAATCCCTGTCAGGTTTTATGTTTTCTTCAAGTCCCATCCTCCACTTTGGAAAAATACTCAAACACTGCTTCTTGGGCCTAAGTGCCAAGTTGCCGATAGTGTGATTTTTGATAAGAAAAATATTGACATCGTGCAGTATCTAGAACTGCAAGATTTTCTATAAAGATTGGCACGTGTTAGTGCACTCTTGCAATTATTTCAAAGAATGAAATATTTTTGAATGAGAAACCTTCTAAGCTAATGGAAGGAAAGAGGTTTGCAATGATGTATTCCCTGTACAGTATGTTAACCGTAGAGTGTTTTGCCAAAAATGATATACTCATATGTATATATTTTCAAACTTGAGATATATTGAAATGGGAACCTTATAAAGGGTTCATATGTTATTCTTAAAGCTCCTTAGTGAGCATAGATGTTTTATTAAAACTCGGACATATATTGTCCAATTATGTTTTGAAATCTAAGATATATACCCATATAGTTGGGAATGTTTTCGAAATAAACCACATTACTATTTTTCAAAATGGTGAACTTGCTGAGCATTATGTAGCTCGTTCTTGCTTTATAAAAACTTTTCAGAAAGGGAAGAATTTGGCCGATTAACTCCGCACCAGCAGAAGAGGAGTAGAAGATTTACCCCGGAGATGATTTAGTTCCTGGTAAATACTACAGAGTAAGTCTGATAGGTTGTCAACTGTAATAGTAAGACTCGTCTTCAAGTGTAGTTGCATAAGTGGAAGTGCGTAAGATTCTGGATTGTAGAGATGAATTGTAATATTTAGTGTCACTTTTGATTATCGTTTCTGAGGCTCTAACTTGTTTGTGCGTAAGATTGAGGTCTGGATGTATGTATTGTTGAGTTGTAAAGTTAATACAGGTATGATATGGTTGGATGGTGATGTGACGACCTGAATCTTTGACCTCAGATTTGGGGGTGTCACAGAAATGGTATCAGAGCGATAAGTTACGGTACTCAGAAACGAGAGTGTTGAGAGTTAAGTCTAAGTAGGAGAATGACATAAGAGATCGTAGTAAACTTATTATTGGACTTCCGGAAAAGGTACCGGTGAGTAGAATGGACTGGAGTGTTTACTGGAGGTATTATACTAGGGTCGATAGAATCCTTAGAGACCTTCAGAATGATGAATAGAGGTTTGAGAGTCATACATGACCTATCATAGGTAATGATATAGGAAGCAGAGCGAAATCTCAAGAGCAGCTGAGGTAGAGGCGATATTGCCAATATGATCGGATGACTAGGATGGCATAAATTATGTGGCCCATAGTCCTCCACAGTTTAGGAGGCGGCATTTTAAGAATCAAGAAATTTAGACTTCCCTACATAATTAAGGGTACTTAGTACTTGGAATAATGAAAGTCTCTTACTTTGGTTATAAGATCCGATTTTCGATAAGTAACGGGTTACCTGAAAGTTGGTCACTATGTCGTTTTGGATTTCATTACCCTTGATGGCGCATTTTACATGTGTTATACGAGAATGTTATCATAAGACGAGTGTGATAGATAATTCCACGCATGATTCGGACGCTAGAGCATGGTAGTTCAACTTAGAGAACAAACAAGTAGAATTAACAAAGGGACTCAAGAGAAGTTGAATATGGTTGCAACGAGCGGTACAGTGATCTCAGAGTCTACCAAAAGAAAAGACTAGCGGGTCTAGAGTGGGATCCTTTGATAGAGATGCTATCAGGGACTACGTATATATGTATTGTAGACCTCAATATTTTTGGTATATGTTCACATACATACACCCGCCACTAAACCTATGGACTGCACTGAGATCCCTGAGAGATCTCTTTGATCTGTTCCCATGGGGAACTGGCCACTTGTGATTCATGTCGAAAGGCATAAAGTATGACCCTATGGACTTAGCAGGTGTCCCCGGAATGATGTGAAGCTTGGTCTTCAAGATAAAGCACGGAAATGACAGATATATTTGTGAAACCCTAACTCGATAAATGACTTTAAGATGATGATTGAGAGACGCACTAGTTGGTGTCTTGTATTACGAAGACGAAGAGATGGAGTTACCCTCATAGTGGTGATAATGAGATGCACGAATGATTATTAACTTATTTTGGTAACTACCAGCAGGTGCACTACTTCATTTTAAACTGTTCATTAGCCCTGTTACCTCGGTTAGTTTATATCAGGTAACCCTTCTAGCTTTCTACTTCAAACTTGTGGAATAACAACCAGTGAGATACTTTCCCTAAAGCAGGACTTATCCGAAGTAATTTTATTTGATCCATGAACATTCTATTCAAAAAAATTCATGATGATCTTGTTCGGCTCAGGCCTATTTACACTTTCTTTCAATTATCCAAGGAAGGTTCAATAAATATTTCCTTAATTAATCGATGAATATTACTTAACGAATATTGATATTTGATTGCTTCTTTCATACTTGCACTCTTCAGTTGAGTTCATAAATATTTAACAAATTACTGAGGACATGGATGATCTAATGTCCAAACATCCTTCATGAATTCTTTTCTACTATTCCAGATGAGATTGTACATCGTACATTGAAATCATAGTAAGGATATCATTTTTATATTGGTATTCTGAATTTAATTCTATTGTAGGATCTGATAAAGCATGTGTACGGAGGCACCACGGTTTCACTGGTAAGTAATATTTGACGAGAGGTTATCGATTGTTCCGATACCTAGAACATTCTCTTCAGATTTTATAGTTTTCTTTTTCAAACTTAATAACTTCTTATTTCCATTCATTGTCCGAGTAGCCTAAGGTTTCTTCAGTGGCTACGATGTTGAAATTCCGTTCTAGCCAATTGAAACTGGCTAGTCGATATGTCAATCTGAATGACTAATTGATTGTTCTAACTAGTCAAAATTGTAATGTTGTGGAGAACACCTAGCTAATTGTCCTAGATAATGGTGATGTCTCAAACAGGTGGACTAGCAAATTTTGTATAGCTAGTTGCTAGTGTTTCTTGAAAAGGACTAGTTATTGTTTCACAGGTCCAACTCCCAATTTAATTTATCCAGCAATTCTGCCATGTATTTTGCCTACGGTAAAGCATGATGATGAAAGTTCGATGAATAACTTGATTGAGACCTAGTGAGGTCGCCCACTCGACTTGAACTCTTACCCATCTTCGTATCAGACTTTATATCACTTGAATATTTTATTCTTTCATTCATACAATGAGAATTCATTTGAAACCATTGATTACTTGAGTGACAAACTACTTCATTCTTTAATTGTCATGGAGTAGAATTGCTTTCTATTGGCTGACCTTCATCGATGCGATTTTAGATTTCCTCTTATTATTCAGGAGGAAAAGTGTCCACCCGATGTAAGAATTGTATAAAGACCGTCCTTATGACTTTTGTATCCAACAATCATTGCCCTCGTGCAACATTCTCTATGATATCATATTACAAAATTATCGGGACCTGAAGGAATAAACCTTGTGGTACTCTTTCTGTCCATCCTTACATCTCCGAAAATCGAGACTCCTAGTATTTTGAACCATCAACATTCTTGGATCATCCAATGTGGAATTCTTATTGAAATTATCTATTGGACCTTGTTATTTTGAAACCATTCCTTTCAAAGTGATTACTCTAAGGTGAACGGGAGGTACAATTATGAACCGTTACACCAATATGAGATTAAAAACCAAATGTTGTAATTGTGCAGCCAGAGCGTTATGCCGAGTAATTATTAAAGTAGAAATAACATGTCGGGGCATACCACAAGACCTTTAATATTAGTGTGAGGAAAGTCATAAGAAACGATGAGGTGGTTGGGAGTACGCTCCTACCAACCGTTGTCAGGATGTTATATTAATGAATTCTGGAGTTACCAAGCCTTTTCCTGATCCAGGAAATGCAAATCGATTGCGATGTAAAACATATCCTTAGAGGAAACTAACATGGAAGTGAGATGGACAAGAAAGGAAGAAATATCGTAGCAAGAATGTGAAGCTTTACTTAGTTTAAAGGGATTGATGCACATAGAGAGACATAAAGTTTAACAGGCCCCTAATAGCAAATGAATGCATGGATATATGCCAATGATCCTTCGAGATTACCACCTAATCAAGTTTATTGGGAATCGCAGCAGCATGCAGGCCTCAGACTGATTGGTGCCAGTTGTGAAAGAGGACGAGCGTATGACATCTTACATATACCATCAAGAACTGATACCCTTATCGGAAATGTAGGAATTGTTGACCAGTTAAAACGCGTAGTTGTTTTTGAAAGATAAGGTTGAAAAGCGGGTTTCACCAACTCAAGATCGACCTCTGTACTGCACCAAAGTCGGGCATTTCACATTAATATAAACATTATAAATTTTAGTAGTATCATGTGGATTGACTAGTGAGTCATAAGCCCTTGTGGGTTAATAAATAAAGTTTTAAGAATGATATGAGAGATTAGTAACAACCTCGTTGTTAGCTAAACTTTATGATGAGAAGAGGACTTTGAGGGTCACGATGATGTATCTTTCAAGAGTTTAAGTGGTGTGCTGATGCAGTAGAAAGGGGATGATAGCCTATACTTCTAGACAACTTAAAGGTTACGGGATAGGATATACTAACCGTGAGTCGGGGATTTGTCATGATAGCGTTCACGCATAAAACTGAGACGTTAACCTTATGAGAAAAGTGTAAAATTTTTCCACAAGTGCCATAAGTATATCTTCACATTAGAACTAAACATGAGAAAGATAAGGTGACGAAAGGGAGCAGGGAGTATAATGGAGAAATTTGTTATTACCCAGGAAAGGCCAGTATGGTGGCCGATACCTATAGAAGGGATTATTCGAAATTGGAATTCAGTCAGTATTGACCAAGAAAATAGAGTATATACAATAAAGAATAATGTTAGAGGAAAATGACTAAATTATGGGGAAGAACAAAGATGTATAGAGAATTAAAAGAATTTTTGGCAAACGGATATGAAGAATGGTATTGGCAAACTATTAAGTACAAACGCAACATGTCAAAAACAAAATGATAGAGATCTAATGGATTAATTCCGCCTGTAGAAAATCTTGAACATGGACAGAATTATAATGAACTTCATGAGTAGGTCGCCGAAGACCGAGCCAAGAGATGGCCCTAGTTGATTTATAATTGCTGGACCAAGTGATTTACCTACGAGAGACTTTCCATTTTGAAGATTATCGATTTATATACGGAAGAGATGGTGGTGCAATGTAAAACTTCTGCAGCGATTACGTCAGATCGAGACTTAAGGTTAAATCTCGAAGACTGGAGGTGCTTTCATGTATATTTAACAAGAGATTAAGCGTAGGTACAAATTTGATCTGTGGCTGACGGATAGGGAAGAAGAATTATCCAGACGATCGAATTTATATTTAGTGTCGTGCCTTAGATTTCACGGGGCAGTTGAGAATAAAGACTTATCCATGAAATGAGTATTGTTATCACCATCGTCACCATGCGAACGTAAGGACGTCTCTTATAAAGCGTACTGCGAAAGAAGAAGCTTCGTTTTTCTTGCGTTACGAAGAAGTCAATGAACGAGGGATATAGTAGCTGAACTGGTTCGATGTATACCGAAGACTATACCGTATCCATAGCAAGTGGTAACGGCTAACGGGAGGCAACACATGCGTGCTAATCAAGCCAAGGAATATGAGGAATATCGTGCGTATTGACGTTGTCTCAGATTATAGAACACGACCACAAAGTATTCACGGCCCAACGATACAAGGACTCAACACGGAGACTATGAACAAGGTAGGAGAGGAACGTATAAGTAGTGGTATAGAAATTTTCATTCATAGAACAACCGATAAGGAATACAGGTCGAGGAGAACATGCGTTGAGAAGTAACACTAAAACGTTGGTAAGATCAAGGTAAGAGAACAAAAGGGTTGAAGTGTCAACCTGAGAGTTAGGAAGGGTAAAGTTGGAATTGTATCCACAACTATTATCCTTAGGTTCTTAAGATAGAATCCTTTTAAGGAGAGGAGACTGCATTAACCCTAATCTTCGTGAATATTCGAAACCTGGACGAATAGTAATTTTATGGGTGGATGAGAAATTTTTGCAATCACGATATGTACGAATTATTAAATGAAGATTTCGAATTGATATTACGTCTTTACGGTGCAGATGAGTGTATGTAAAAGTCATTAGTTTTTTTTTACGAAACCCATTACTTCGAATGGTCAAATTTTATGAGATATCAAAGGAGTATGAGGTGGGAGACTTCGTGATGCTAAAGGTATCCCCTGGAAAGGATTGATGAGATTTGGAAAGAAAGGGAAGCTAAGTCCGAAGTTTATAGGACCTTTTGAGATTTTGAGGCGTGTTGGAAAGTTATCCTATGAACTAGCCTTGCCCCCGAGCTTGCAGCAAGTGCATAATGTGTTTCATGTGTCCATGCTACGACCCTACCACACAGACTTTCGGCATGTGATAGAATACGATCAGATAGACCTACAGCCAGATTTGACATATGTGGAGAAACCAGTGGAAATCATGGATAGAAAAGAACAAGTGCTGAGGAACAAGGTTGTCAAACTAGTGAGAGTTTTGTGGAGGAACCACAATGTCGAAGAATCAACATGGGAACTAGAGAGCACGATGCGTGAAAAGTACCCCCAACTGTTTTCAACCTGATTCCGGGACGGAATCCTTTTCAGGAGGGGAGGCTGTAAGAACCCTAATTTTTGTAATATTTTTTTTTAATATCATATGACATTGTGAATTTGGAACCTTTTGAGTCATCCATGTTGTTTAATGGAATTGATTATCTGAGAAATTATGTTGTTACATTCACTATGTAAGAAAAGGGAAGATTGCTGAAGGCAAGAGTCATATTGCTAGTAAGATTTATTAAACTTGGGATTTGAGAGTTATTAGAATATTAAAAGATTTTTAAGGGATGATGACAAGGAGTTATGGATATTCGAGGAATTTACACAATTAAGTACTTAAGGAATTACAAGGGAAATCTCTACGCGACAAAATATTATTACGAGGAGTTAATTAATATACGATATGAATTAAAGATTAAGTGACAAGCATTGGTGGAGGAATAATGATACAAGGGAAGATATTACATGCAAGTCCCATGCAACTAGATTATTAGAAAAGCAAACAAGTAATGCAAAAACAACTAGAGGAATAGTAACTAGTTATGGTGCATTGTCCAAGGAGACAAGGAGGCATGGTTGGCCTAGGGAGCTAGTACTAGGCTTGCAACATGTGATACAATAACACACAAAACAAATACACATCACAATTACATATCACTTTATTCAAAATCACCCAAGCAAACCACTCTCTCTCTCCCCCCTTTACAAAGCTCTCGGCCCAAGCTCTAGAGGAGGAAGAAGAAAATTCTTTCTTCAACTTCTCATCACTCACAATTCAAGATAAAATTCCTAGGCCCTCTACACTCTCTAAGGAAGTTATGCTATGAATTTCAACCCCTTTCATCCACTAGATTTTGAGATATAAATTGTTGAAGTTTGGGTGAATAGTAACCATGTTTAGTTTTCTTTTAGATCTTGAATTATAAGGATTGTAGGGGCTCATCCAAGGTGTTCTTGAGACTTGTAAAGCTTACCCAAGGTTCCTAGATACTCAAGAAGGTATAAAACTCTAACCCCTCTTAGCCATGAATTATTTGTGGTGTATAATGTTAGATCCATGGATTTTAGTATGAATCTTGGTCATATGAGTTATGGATGATGTAGATCTTGAGTTTAAATATTGTTGTTGTGATTTTTAAGCTTGTGGTTAGTGTATATAACTCCATGTGTGCTATAGAGTATGATCTTGGTGGTTTAGATGATGGTTGTGATGTATACATAAGATTCTTGAATGGTTAAGTGAGAAAGCAAGCTGTGAAAATTTTCTTGGAACATGTACTGTCTTGTAGGAGGGTTTTGAACCCCTAAATCTTGTCCCCTGAGGTCCTAATGCATATGGTTGGAAAGGTATTTGAATGTAGTTTCCAGAAATATAAGGTTCATGACTAGGTGATGGGTAGATTTTGAGTTATGGCCTGAGAAGTGAAGAGTGGTTCTGGAATCCGAACTGCACTAAATGGTCCACTTGTGAACCCTCTTTAAACCCCTAAAAATTTATGTAGGATCATGGAAATATTAGGAGAGCTAGTAATTGCAGGGGTGAAGGCTACCCAAAAAGAATTGGATTAAAATATGTATTTTTCAATTTTATAAAAATATTAGAGTAAAATTCGCGGAAGTGAAAAAGTCGTAAGTGGAGTATGATTTAAGGGGAAATGAATACGCTTCGAATATGGTAACCAAATTAAGTCGAATAAGTGACGAGCATAATCGAGTGATGACATGAACCTATCGTGGGGCTAAAGAGTCATAAGACGAAGTCATTAAGTTAATTTTGTGTCCCCTAAAACCTCGTAATTAAAAAGATATTGTTAAGGTACTAACGAACGACTATTGGTTATGTATAGATCTTCGTTCCACGTCGCGAGCTCGACCACCGCACCCTACCAAGGAAAGTTTACTTATCAAAACTTATATATAAGGATTTTCACTGTATTGTTTGTGGCTTTCAAACGTATTATATGCTTATGCTTTATGAGGTTATGTTGAAGATTGAGATATATGCACATATATGTTTGTACACCCTTGAACTTAGAATGAAAATGTTTCTTCAGACAACGACTCTAGCAATAGAGGTCGTAGCGGTCCAAATATACTATTGACGGGGGAGCGGTATATTATTGTATCGTGATTAAATTGCGAAAACCCGAAGGGTCATTCGGGAAGTATCGTATACTTAAGTAATTATCATTTTTTATATGATCATAAATACTCCAAAATATCTATCTTGGATTAAAAGCTTATTTAATTAAATAATTATTTTATTAATTATTTATATTAAATCTTAAAATATCATTTATTAATTATTGTTCATTATTTTAAAGATAAAACTAATCCAAGATACCTTTAGCGTTTTCAAACTCGAACTCTCTCGAACCCAAAACATTTTCGAAAACCCCCGGTCAGGTTTTGCTTCTTGTACACTTTTCAAGAATTATCGATCAACTGAGGTCGAACTTGAACTATTCGAATTTTCTATCAAAATGATTTTTGAAAAGAAAAGAAAAGGGGGACTCTGACAGGTGTGGGTATCGTTGACGAACGATTCCCGGGATATGTAAGCAGCCGTGAGCCAGGCGGTCCATCAATTATTATTCCGGCCCAGGTGTTGCCGAAGGATGATTACGGATGTAGTTTTCATTGAGGGTGATTACGGATGTAGTTTTCACCCGAGGATAGTTACGGATGTAGTTTCTATCCTTCTACCGGTAGAGAAGACCCGCGGATTATTGGACTTGGATGTGGCGACTGATCATCGTCAATCCCTGTCAGGTTTTATGTTTTCTTCAAGTCCCATCCTCCACTTTGGAAAAATAGTCAAACACTGCTTCTTGGGCCTAAGTGCCAAGTTACCGATAGTGTGGTTTTTGATAAGAAAAATATTGACATCGTGCAGTATCTAGAACTGCAAGATATTCTATAAAGATTGGCACGTGTTAGTGCACTCTTGAAATTATTTCAAAGAATGAAATGTTTTTGAATGAGAAACCTTCTAAGCTAATGGAAGGAAAGAGGTTTGCAATGATGTATTCCTTGTACAGTATGTTAACCGTAGAGTGTTTTGCCGAAAATGATATACTCATATGTATATATTTTCAAACTTGAGATATATTGAAATGGGAACCTTATAAAGGGTTCATATGTTATTCTTAAAGCTCCTTAGTGAGCATAGATGTTTTATTCAAACTCGGACATATATTGTCCAATTATGTTTTGAAATCTAAGATATATACCCATTTAGTTGGGAATGTTTTCGAAATAAACCACATTACTATTTTTCAAAATGGTGAACTTGCTGAGCATTATGTAGCTCATTCTTGCTTTATAAAAACTTTTCAGAAAGGGAAGAATTTGGTTGATTAACTCCACACCAGCAGAAGAGGAGTAGAAGATTTACCCCGGAGATGATTTAGTTCCTGGTAAATACTACAGAGTAAGTCTGATAGGTTTTCACCTGTAATAGTAAGACTCGTCTTCAAGTGTAGTTGCATAAGTGGAAGTGCGTAAGATTCTGGATTGTAGAGATGAATTGTAATATTTAGTGTCACTTTTGATTATCGTTTCTGAGGCTCTAACTTGTTTGTGCGTAAGATTGAGGTCTGGATGTATGTATTGTTGAGTTGTAAAGTTAATACAGGTATGATATGGTTGGATGGTGATGTGACGACCTGAATCTTTGACCTCAAATTTGGGGGTGTCACAGCAAGTCTTCTAAATCACAGTTTGCTGAAATAAACACTGATACTCAAGGTACTTCAAAGACCAAGAGTCTGGTATTATATTCTAATCCACAGACTGATGAGGAGTTGGCTGCTAAGTTATTTATTGAAGAAATGAAGAAGGAGCTACTATTGAAGATATTAAAGCTGAAGAAAAGAATTTCCAAGAACAACATCAGAAAGCTTTAAAGTCTAGAAAGTTTAAGAAGAATGAAAAAGCTCCTAGGCCTGTTCTTAAAGGCATTATGATCAAGGAAAATGTTGATGTTGATCAAAGATCACATTTATCTAAGAAACCAACAGAAGCTGAAGCTAAACTCAAGCTAAAAGGCATTGCAATGGAAGGAGAAGATTCAAAGAAGAAAGATACAACCTCTGTTTCTACACAAGTTGTACAGAAGAAAGAAAACACAACCTCTGTTGCTACACAAGTTGTGTCTAGATCTCTATCTTCTCAGTTGAAATCAGTTTTTGGTAAAGGAACACTTCATGATCCAAATCTAGTATCTGGAGCTCCTATGGATTTTTCTGATGGAAGAGCCTTGTCTGGTAAGATTGGAAATAATAAAGCTGGTCTAGGCTCACACAGAGATAGAAGGCAACATACTGGTCCTAGAGATCCTTCTTCACTGGCTGTTCTAGGTCGTGGAGTCACACAAGAGAGTTTGGACAGACTGGAATCAGTACAGTTAGTTCATCAGAAGAGTTTAAAGAAAAATTTTCTCTTATACTTTATGGCTGATGGGACAGTATTTAAAATTGGTGAGAATGATATTGGCTTGAAATATTGGGAAGAACTAGAACATGTTCTGTATCTTTTCAAGGTGAACAGTCAAAGGAATCAATCAGTTGCAAATGTGCTCAGACAGAAAATGCTCCAAAATTTGGCAATTAGAGGAATGAAGTGCAACAGCAGATATGTTCCTAAGTACAGAGACTGGAATGGAAATCTCACTGAAATGAAGAAGGGTACTGCAAAGCTGAAGACTGATCTGGGAATCACAGTACTTGACTTCAATTCACAGACAGAGGAAGTAAAATTTATCAGACTGGGAAATGAGATGAGGAGGAACAAAATCTATGATCTAAGATCTGCTATTTATCAAACTGATGAGAGTGATCCTCAGTTGAGAGAAATCAAGAAAGCTATGAAGATTGAACTTGAGAATGTAGAGAGAAGATTGCTTATAGATTATCTCAGAACAACACCAGATCTTGAGGAGATTAGAGATTAAAGTCGGTAAAAATTTTCTTGTTTTCTGTAGATTTTTGTTAAGTCAAGTTTAAACTCTGCTTATTTGAATAAACACTGTGTTTGTATGAAATTGTTTTGACATCATCAATTATTGTTAACTTGTGCATTTTTACTAATGAACAAGTTGGGGGAGATTGTTAAATATAATTGATATGATTAATATTAGTGTTTAAGTTTTACAGGGAAAAACAGAGTTTAACTTGAAACAGGAAGCAGTCAGAGTTTAGTTAAACTCTGACAGTTGGAAGCTTGACAGAGTTTGCTATACGCTGACATTGGAAGCTCAACAGAGTTTGGTTAAACTCTGTCTGGAGGAAGCGCGTCTCCAGTCAACGGTGATTAAAGATTAATTGAAGATAATTATGGAAGCAATATCTTTACAGATTGGATAGCTGTTAAAGAGATTGAGTTGACTTAGGAGATGTGTAGCAATCATAATTGATAACATTTGTATAGCTGATTTATAGGCGAATCAATTATCGATTGTATGTAGCTGTATATCTTATAAATACAGTTAGGTTAACCCTAGAAGGGTATCGATCGTGTAATACAATATCTTTCATTGTAACCTAAGCAGCTCTCTGTGATATTTTACATCACTGAGAGAGAAGTTAATTCCAAACAGTTTTTAAAGCTTTTGAAGAACTTATTGTTATTCTCTCATACTTAGTTGATAATAAATGTGTATTCGGCCTAACAGATACGATATCGAGCTAAGTTACTACTATGATACTTAAGAATTCGCATAAGGGTTTTATATGTCATCACTAAATTAAGTAGTCCGACTATGAACTTGGCAAGAGTTCTTATTATCTTAGTGAATTTATTTTTTTAACGTCGCATCATCTCTGGGGTTTATAACGTACGCTCTGATACCATTTTTGTAACAGCCCCAGATCCAGGGTCGGGAATCTGGTCATCACGGTCTCAATTTTCATCCATAACATCAACATAAATTAACTTACAACCTTGTGACCCAAAACAATAACATAAAACACACCCGTTATAGTCCTAGAGATGAAATCAAAGTAACCAACAAATATTATTAGTCACAAGTTTTGAGTTCTTACAACCCAAAGGAATTAGAATTTAACTGTTACACACTCTTTGCCATCCATTTACATAGGTCATACATATAATAAGTCTGATGAATCAAAAGCTGATATTCTAGCCTACTGGTTGCTCCTACCTCAGCAAAGCCGACCATGACATCAGTGGGCAACCCTATGACTGATGTCCCTGCTTGCACCGAGTATGACTTGTGATGACCATCAAATCTAGCTGTTGTTGTGATATAATAAGTAAAGCAAGGGTGAGAAATAGCCCACCAAAAATAATATGTAACTGAACAATAATATATAACAGTTCTGAAATATCTTTGAAACAATATGCCATGCATTAACGAACATAGTACAAGTATAAGGTAAATGATGAAGTTACAAGGTAACTCAAAAATATACTTCTGTGGAAATATATGTTATGTAAAAGATAAGCAAGATAGCATTATTTATCATAAAAGAGGAACTTGCAGAAAAATATTGCAATTCCAGATTCAGTCACTTTTTCACCTGCCAACACCGATAGTGTTGCAGAAAATTTCCAACATTTGAAAGGTGAACTAATTCTGGAGCATTGACGCGCCAGGACACATAACATTCACGATGATCAGTCACAGGTTATGCTCCCCACCTCTTGTTCTCTACATGTAGAAGGAAACACCGACGGATTTACTTGTCTACCGCCCTCTGGAACCCCCCGGCCAACGGTTGGGCCATTGCTGGACCGGCGCCACTCGGCCACTTACGCGGCTCCTAGTTCGTATAACGTCCATAACTCTGAAACATAAAGTTCGTCCCCCTTTCCCCAAGTATAATACTTGTTGATAAAACTCCACAAAGTAGTCGTATCTAGTTGGAAAGGAAAATTCACCAATATTTCCCAAGCTGCTGCTTTTTAATGGATACCAACTTGTTCCAACACTCTTACCCCTCGAATGATGAGTGGGTACACAAGATTCAATGAATAATAACAATCAAGTTGCGAGTGAAAAGAATAGTTTCAAAGAATTTATGACCGGGAAGTCAACAAGATAAAAAACATTTCTCAAGTAAGGTTCCCTTATAATTTGGAAGATGGATTTGAATGAAGTATATAATTTTGAGAACCTTTCTTGATTAAATAATATTAATCACTAGGCTCTGGAATAACTTACATAAGATTCGAAGATCGAAGATAATATTCGAATGAAATAAATCATTTTTAATCGAGTCAGAAGAAAATAAATATTCCAAAGAATATTTATTAAATCAAAAATATTGAAGGAATAATCCTAATATAAAATATTACTCGGAATAATCTTCGAATAAATATTCACAAATAATATCCATTAAATAATTAATGAATATTTAAATAAATAGTACTTATCAAATAAATAAAGCTCGAATGAATATTTGAAATAATATTCACTGAACAAATAGTGAATATTTGATAAATGGATGTTATATCCACTTGGAATGCTTCGTATCAGCTTGAATTGATGACTTGAACTCAAGTATGTGGTGTTTTTGATGTGTTTTTAGTGAATTTGTGCAGGAATAAGAGTCGGATGTGGGATGATATTTTCCATGCTTAAATGGTGGGTTTTGAGCTTAAAGAATAACAGTACATCAAATTGTGAGAGAGCCGGAAGAAACGGAATGAAAATCGGAGTTAAAACGAAGAAAATAGAGCAAAATCAGAAAAATCAGCGAAATGAACAGTAACGGACGTGCATGAACAGTAACGGACGCGCATGAACAGTAGCAGTCAGCGGGTGAAAAATCAGCCAGAATTTCTGATTTTGTTTTGGCCATATCTTGAGTTCTACAAGTCCGTTTTGGACGATTCAACTGCCCACGCGAAGATAACGGAATTTTCTATCATTCTAAGATGGTCCGGAGTCCAGAATTATTGAAGAGAATTTTCCTTCAAAACAGAATCAACAGAAATTGCCAGAATTCAATTCTAAACAGGAAATTACCAGAATTCCTACTTCTAATAATTATGGTAATTGCTCTGGGCGGCTAGAACATTCCAGAATCAGATCTACACAAGAAATTTGCAATTCTATTCTCATTCAAGAACGGAAATTGCCATACTCCTATTCCAACTCTAAAACGGCAATTGCTTGATGGAGAGGCAAATTGAGGCTATAAATACACATCTTGGGGGACAGAAAAAAAACACACATCATTACATATCAATTACTTAGTTTTATTTGTATCTTTTCATACTTTGTTTTTATCATGGTTTCATCAAATCCCATGATGACGAGCGGTTCGATTATGAGCTAATCGTTGTCATGGGATTCTAACGGATTTATCTATGTAGCTTAGTAGTTTGATTGCTTTAAAGATTTATGTGTGGTGAATTCTTGATATCCTTTTATGGTTGTGTTTCATGTGTTTAGATGAGTCATGAACATCTAATTTGTTAATCTCTTGCGAAACGAGAGTGGATCTTAAGATTTAGAACTTGCCATGCTAGCATATGATAGGTTGATAATATTATCATGATTTGTGGCATACATAGAGATATGATGCTACCTTATGTGATCTATGTGGATAACTTGTGCTTAAACCTTTATGTTTTCAAATACTATAGAGATATAGGGTCTAAACATATTTGGTGTCTACCCATCTTCTATCTCTTTTGTGGATGCATGCGTAGTTTGGTATTAGTATACCGAGAGGTAGCTTTTACTTGTTTCGTGTTATCCGATCAGATATCAAAACCATCGTAGGTATTGATTAAAGGCATCAACTCTAAGTGAAGTAGATGATGAAGTTAGGATTCCATGTTTTCTCGCATATAAGTAATTAATTTTTAATTCTCATTAGTTAGTAATTTTTAGTTTGTTAAATTGTATCCAAGTTATTTATAGTTGGTAAAAACTTAATCTTGTTATTTGTCTTAGCAGTGAATAATAATCATACATTGTTGCATAGGTACAAAACTGAATTGAAACCTAAGATCTCTGTGGAAACGAACTTGACTTCTATCTGTATTACTTGTGACCACGTACGCTTGCGTGATTTAGTGCAAACAAGTTTTTGGCGCCGCTGCCGGGGATCATCGGTGTTTTATTTTTGGTTTATGTGCTTGTCAATAGTGGTCGTTAGAGTTCACTGACTCGGATTTTTTTTTCTTAACTATCTTGTTTAGTTCGTTGTGTTTCAGGTACTTGAGTTTTTGAACATGGCATGCGAGGAGTTGCCATGGTGGGCATATTCGAGGACATCCATGCCTTATCAATGTGAGCGGTGTTTTGGCGTTCATGATCCCTCACAATATTGTTACTATGAAGAAGTTGATCCATATGTCACTTATGAGGAACAACCATATCTTCAATACCATCCTCAACAGTACCAGCAAGATGTTCCAGTTATGTCTTATTTCTTTGGAAGTAAAGAGTTTCAACATCAGCAACCTACTCCTACTTTTCAGTCAGATGAGGTTGATGTTATGGAGGAGATTAGGATGCTTGAAAAGAGTTATGAGGAGTCTACCAAATCTATGGGGACACTACTTGCTCAAATTTTGAGTGCCTTGGAACAAGAGAAACAACAATGCATATTAGAGGCAATTCCAGAAGATAACGGTGACTTGGAGCAAGGTACTGCATGTTTAATTGAAGAAGACAAATTCCAAGGTGAGGTGAGCGTTCACAAGTCATGTGAGGAATTTGATCATGCTGGTGAGGTGGATGCTTTGGAAAGGGCACTATTTGGGACAGACACTGTTGAGCTGCACAAATTTCGAGAATTGGTATGTGCGTACCAAGAGGCTGATGACCATGGGAAAGATGCAGATATTCTACTTGTCTCAAAGAATAAAGATGGAGGTAGCGCATTAGAGCCAATGGAGGAAGTTCTCTTTGAGAAACCAAAGGCTTCAGTAACCTACACTTACCCTCCTCCATTATATTCATATGAAGCTCCCAAAGCACGCGACTGTGTGTTGTTCTACAAATTGACAGATTTTGGGTCAACCGAGGAAGGCATTGGAACAGGACATAGTTGTTATACGAATAGGCCAAGCGAGGAGAAGGGGCAGAAAGTGTGTCGTCATGATGACGATGAAGTCTCACGAAGAGAGGACCAGGCAAACTATTATCATCCTTAATGGAGGCTTGGAAGTAACGTCAAGCTATTGACGTTAAAGAAGCCCTTCTTGGGAGGCAACCCAAGCATTGTTGTATACTGGTATGTTTTCTACTTTCCCTCGTATTTACTTCCATTCAATGAGGACATTGAATATTTTAAGTTTGGGGGTGGTTTGAGGGATAAGTAGTGTATATATATGTGATTGTCAGTCATTGTGTTCATGTAGGATTTCATGCTTTGCATATTAGTAGTAAATTATGCATTTATGTTCGTGATATCTACGTTTGTTTCATATAGGACATTCTGTTTTTATGTTCATATATCATGTGAGTCCATAGTAGTTTGCATTTGCACCCATGCTTGATAGGAATTTTGTGTTGTTGACGCTTTTTGATTGAGAAGTGATATGCTTTGTTCTTGTGCACACACATACACTAGTAAGTTGAAGCTAGTAGACTTATTGAATGTTGTATGTAATTAGAAGGACATGAATATGTGCAAGTTGATTTAGTTTGCATGCTTTGAATACAAGTAGGGGCATTAGAGAGGTTTTTGCTTGGGATTGAGTATGTTTTCCTGCAAAGTGAACTTTTGAGCCATATTGCATTTGTTGCAATTTTATTCGTTTGCTTGAGTGTCCACGGATTGTTTGTATTGCTAGCAGTTGTTTGAGATCTTTCTTGAAACGCATGACATTATTTGATGATTAAAATGATAAAGGCATTAGGATTAACCGCATATTTTCCCATATTACCACACCATGTTTACATGATCAATTAGTTAACCCGTTGAGCTTAATCATATTTTTTCGGTGACATACCACATTACTTGCCTAGACTTTTTCTTGTATTGGCCTTACATTATTTTGAACCTGCATTGTCAAAGGCTAGTAGAGTGCTTCAGGGAGTAATAAGGTGTGCAAGAAAGGGTTTATTGTTGGTCATAAGTTTGGGGGAAATATTGAAATTTGGAAATTGGGTTTAGTTGTTGCTTGATAGTCGGCATATGTAATAAAATCGTGGGATCATTGTTATTGTCTATATTATTGTTGCTTTAGCTCTCAGAAAAAAAAACAGAAAAAAAAAAGCGGAGAAAAAACAAATTATATTATGAGAGCATGTTTGTGTTTATTGTGATCCCACTTTAGTCGACTATTCGAGTGTTTTTTTTGCATAAAATTATGGGGGGAAAATAGTTGATTGTGTATGATTATTAAGTTCTTACTAGTTTTTGACATTTCACCTGTTTTGGCTTATTTGACATACCTTGTCCCTAGCCCCTTTACAACCCAAATAAAGACCTTTTGATTATTGTCATTGATGTATGTTGTGTTAAGAGTTAGATTGATACCAATTGTCAAGCATGCTTATGATTTTTTTGGAATTGAGTGATACACTTACCCTTGTTCTTGAGTGAATATACTTTTGTGAGTGGATAGTGAGTGTTTGCTTGTTTTTACGTATAAGATCCCGAGTTTTGTCTCAAAGATGTACTCTTGTAGGCTTAGCATGATTAGTAACTTATTCTTACGCTTGACATGGACTTGTGAGAACTTATGCATGTTCATTGAGTAGACTATGTGAATACTTGCACTTTCGACACCAAGACATTGCGTATTTACTTTGATTCTTAAGTTGATATGGCATGAGAGGATTTGAAGGTATGGTAGGATATTAGTACTAGATTAGTTGCATTTTCATATTAGTTGCATTCATGCATTGCATTGCATTGAATTTTTTGGGTACATTCGCTATAGGCCCTCACGAGACCTTACTCGTCCACTAGGGTTGCCTATGGGTTTAAAGGGCTTGTTGCATATGCCAAATGCAACCGTGATCACCAACGGAAGTGGTACTAGTTAGTTAGTTAGTGTTAGTTGTTTATGCTTGAGGACAAGCATCGGTTTAAGTTTTGGGGTGTGATAAATGGATGTTATATCCACTTGGAATGCTTCGTATCAGCTTGAATTGATGACTTGAACTCAAGTATGTGGTGTTTTTGATGTGTTTTTAGTGAATTTGTGCAAGAATAAGAGTCGGATGTGGGATGATGTTTTCCATACTTAAATGGTGGGTTTTGAGCTTAAAGAATAACACTACATCAAATTGCGAGAGAACCGGAAGAAACTGAATGAAAATCGGAGTTAAAACGAAGAAAATAGAGCAAAATCAGCGAAATGAACAGTAACGGACGTGCAAGAACAGTAACGGACGCGCATGAACAGTAACGGACGCGCATGAACAGTAGCAGTGAGCGGGTGAGAAATCAGCCAGAATTTCTGATTTTGTTTTGGCCATATCTTGAGTTCTACAAGTCCGTTTTGGACGATTCAACTGCCCATGCGAAGATAACGGAATTTTCTATCATTCTAAGATGGTCCGGAGTCCAGAATTATTGAAGAGAATTTTCTTTCAAAACAGAATCAACAGAAATTGCCAGAATTCAATTCTAAACAGGAAATTACCAGAATTCCTACTTCTAATAAGTATGGTAATTGCTCTGGGCGGCTAGAACATTCCAGAATCAGATCTACACATGGAATTTGCAATTCTATTCTCATTCAAGAACGGAAATTGCCATACTCCTATTCCAACTCTAAAACGGCAATTGCTTGATGGAGAGGCAAATTGAGGCTATAAATACACATCTTGAGGGACAGAAAAAAAACACACATCATTACATATCAATTACTTAGTTTTATTTGTATCTTTTCATACTTTGTTTTTATCATGGTTTCATCAAATCCCATGATAACGAGCGATTCGATTATGAGCTAATCGTTGTCATGGGATTCTAACGGATTTATCTATGTAGCTTAGTAGTTTGATTGCTTTAAAGATTTATGTGTGGTGAATTCTTGATATCCTTGTATGGTTGTGTTTCATGTGTTTAGATGAGTCATGAACATCTAATTTGTTAATCTCTTGCGAAACGAGAGTGGATCTTAAGATTTAGAACTTGCCATGCTAGCATAGGATAGGTTGATAATATTATCATGATTTGTGGCATACATAGAGATATGATGCTACCCTATGTGATCTATGTGGATAACTTGTGCTTAAACCTTTATGTTTTCAAATTCTATAGAGATATAGGGTCTAAACATATTTGGTGTCTACCCATTTTCTATCTCTTTTGTGGATGCATGCGTAGTTTGGTATTAGTATACCGAGAGGTAGCTTTTACTTGTTTCGTGTTGTCCGATCAGATATCAAAACCATCGTAGGTATTGATTAAAGGCATCAACTCTAAGTGAAGTAGATGATGAAGTTAGGATTCCATGTTTTCTCGCATATAAGTAATTAAATTTTAATTCTCATTAGTTAGTAATTTTTAGTTTGTTAAATTGTATCCAAGTTATTTATAGTTGGTAAGAACTTAATTTTGTTATTTGTCTTAGCAGTGAATAATAATCAAACATTGTTGCATAGGTACAAAACTGAATTGAAACCTAAGATCTCTGTGGGAACGAACTTGACTTCTATCTGTATTACTTGTGACCACGTACGCTTGCGTGATTTAGTGCAAACAATATTCAAATTAATAATACTTATCGAGTAAATAAAACTCGAACGAATATTCGAAATAATATTCAGTGGATAAATAGTGAATATTCTAATTAATATTACTGATTGCAGGAATAATTACTTATTGAAGAAATAATTATCAATTGAATATTCGAATAATATTCATCGAATAAATAATGATCAAATGAATATTTCAAATGATATTCCAAATGAATATTCGAAATAATATTCGATAATTGAGTCGACTTTAAATGAATATTGAAGATAATATTCAATGAGTAAATAAAGTTCAAGTGAATATTTAAAATAACGTTCATTAATTAAATAATCGAAAATATTTACTTAAATATTTTTCTCCGAAATAATCACGATATATCAAGAAATACTAACTCCCGGTCTACGTTCGAAGAATGAGATTGATATGCCCTTCTATAAGGGTCTTAGCAATATACGGCTTATAACTGATATATTTTCTATCTAGCTTATAAGCCAACAATAATTCAGGGAACAAGCATATCAATATAACTTGAAAGTAGGCATGCATGCTATGACATATATATAACAGAAAACATATATATATTCACAACAACAGCCTTTAAAAGGATTTGAAACTTGGCTGGTACTCCCGCTATGCTATTGGTATGACTCGGGGTGGTCCGGCAATCTATAAACAACCAAAATTATCCCGAGTTAATCACCTATCACTTTGAAACGCCAAGTGAATACTTTACTTAAGCTAAAGCACGTTTTCAAGTTATCGCTCATTAACAACGTTATGACCCGACACCTGCTCGTTATTACGGCTCGTCATTACACTTACACTTGGTATATACTTAAGTCATGTAAATGCTAAGGTAGGTCGTTTACGAACCAATATTATACCTCGAGTTTTATCGCCCGTTTTCTAAGTGATTAACCAAAGTTATAACCAAGTGTGCTTTTAGGGGTTCGTTCGCGTTTAACCTCGATTCGAACATTTTTATAAAATTGAAAAACGATCCGTTTGACACGAGATTTTCTCCCACACCTTCCTTACGATCTCTAATATTTAATTACCATGATTCGTCACTAACTTACATATTTTACCGAGGTTCAACTTTAATAATGAACTCGTAGTTACAGTTTCGAATGACTTTTTGTACATCGGCCATAATTCCTAAACCGTAAGTCCGTTTGTTTTGATTCTTTCACCAAAACGATCTATGACTCGAGATCTACAAGGACATGTCATATACTCAACCAGGTCAGGAAATTATACCGACTGTTATGAATGGATTCTTATGGTCTAACGAAAAATGAGCATTACGACGACTATAAATTGATCGTTTCCAAATTTACCACAATCAAACCAAGCCACACCGGGCATCCATGCAACTTATACATATGTTATTCATCTCAACAAGTCCATAAATATTACACTTCACCATCATGTGCATCATTTTACTTAAATCACTAAACCACTAACTAATCATGCTTATAACATCACCATAATCATAACTAAGTTAATATCCATCAAGAACATGCTTAAAACTCAAAGTAGATCTAGGGTTTTTAAGAATTATACCTTCCTTGGAGTGTGTAATAGCCTTGATAAACCTTGTTTAGTCCTTAGAACACCTTAACCAAGCTTAAACTAACAAGAATCATTAAGAATATAATTAGAGGTTTTCGGATCTATTATACCCCAGTTGAAGGAACATGAAAAACGAGGGCCTTACCGAGATTTTCTGATCAAAACTTCTGAAGGAGAGTTGTAGAGGATCTTAATACGTTTCCAAAAAGCTAAAGAACACAAAATTTCATTGAGTAATGAAGGAGATATGGCCGTTTGAAAAAATCGTCACAGAAATTGTCAAAATCTGGACTGTTCGGTTATCCATCTTGGGAAGGAGATTTGCCTAGGCTATACTACTTGGATTGCTATGAAATTTTGAGCGAATATTGACATGGGGTGTTGAAGATATGGTTAAAATTTGGTGATTTTTTCATGGATAAAAATGGAGATATGAATTTTTCTTTCAAGGTGGTTCTTGCTGGGCAGTTTGAAGAAATGGAGAGAAATGGAGTGTTTGCTTGGTTGCTTTGGTTTGTTCTCATCCAATGTGAATTATTGTGATACTATATTGTATAAAGTGGCTTTTGATAAAGTGATTAGGTCATGGGTAATGTTTTATGCATGGACAAGTGTTGATAACTTGTGGTAAGTTGATAAAGTGATGCTAAGTACTAGTTAGCTTTCTAATCTTGCTAGTTACTCTTGTAACTACTTAGTTACTAGATATTTTCTACTAGCACATGCATGCATCTTGCTTTCCTGCTTGCTTCTTTGTCCGGTTATTGCTCAATTTGATTGATCGTTCGTAGGGATAACTCAATCGTTTCTAGTTAGGGTTTTACCGGACACCGTCTTAATATTTATACTATCATTCTCCATTCTCTTTAATAATTCTTGAACCTATATTCCTTAAATCCTTTCAATAATTCCTTAAGTCTTTCAGTGTCCAGGGAAATCTCGGGGAAAATAAAAGTGATATTTTTCAGAATCCGATAACTTTTACATACACTATTTTTCCCCTTGGATCATTAATACGAACTCAGAAATCCGTTTCGGGTACTTCTATATAGCGTCATCTAATAATATTCCTAATTCCACCAAAAACACTATTCATCACTTATTCTCTCTTTATTCCTTATAATTAGAAAAATGTGCTCGCGCTTTCCCTAAGCGTTCCTTAACCCTTTTTTTATACGGAACCACTGGACTTACACTAGATATCGATTTGGATGACATGAGACTACTTCCTCTATTTGTATGCCATGTCCTACTTTCTTGACGATAGATTATTCTTACCTAAGTTGTCAACCCATTGCATTCTTCATGACATATAAATATTGGAATCCATATCCATTCCATAATAAAAGTTTTAATTCCTACCAAAAATCGCGGTTCTTACATAAAATTCCTCATATTATTTTCTCCTACTAATCATCAAATATACCTCTTTCTTCTCATCTTTATCCCCTTGAATCAATTCACTCTCAGCCTTTACCATGGCTACTTCTTATACCCATATCACATAGTCCCTTATCTAGAACACTACATCATTATATTTAATTTATTGTTTCAATCCCTATTGAAATCTTCTAGCTCCTTCCTCCTCCAAATCCATACATAATACCATCATACTCCTCTTGTTTTATTTCCATCTACAAAATCCACTTTATTTATCTCTTCTACATTTCTCCAAAAGTCACAGCCTCACTCGATTCAACTTATCCCAATGTGGTTTTGTCTAATAAAACTGCATACCCATGAAATATTTATTTATGAAAACAAAACAGTACATATCTGTACATATACAAATATATACATATATATATATATAGGGTCTTGTTCTAATAGAAACTAAATTAGATTAGAAACTAGAAACCAAACCCAAATAAAAAATTGAAGCTAATCTAATGACCAAACTAGGGGTACCCCAATACAAAAAGTTTATAATATTCTAGGCTCCATTCAGCAAAAAAAATACTGTTCACGCTGATGATGTGGCAGTGACATCATCGAGTATACAACATTTTTTTTTGGCTGTGTATTGGTAAGTTAATTTGTGGCATTTTTTGTGAAGGTGCCCCTGGCAGGGACCTTAGAATATATGAAATATAATTTATTTAGTGGTAGTTTCTAGTTTCCATTTTAAGTTTGGTTTCTATTTGACCAGGAGCTTATTTATATATACATATCTCTATATACTCATTTATATAAAAAAAAATTAACCCAATAAATAAATCATGGATACACATTTTTCTCATCCTTATTGATTCTACTACTAGTATTGGCCATCATGCCTCCACCCTAACTACCCCTTGTGGCTCTACTATATAACTTCCATATCGGTTTCCGTGTTTCTAGTTCTCCTTCTCTTGTCTTAAGGGTATCACATAAACAGTCCCAATCCTTATCAACTTATATCATCTCTAAAGAATTCCATAACTACCTTTCTCAACCACTAAGGGTCTTACTTAACTCATCTTTGGTACTACCCCTAGTAGTCCAACCACAAACTCTACATAAGCTCTTTCATCATTTTCTTATCTCGTCATAACTTCTCCTACTCTCGTTCTAAGGTTTATAACCCACTGCTCTGATACCATCTCTGTAACGCCTCCAAATTCCCTACAGTAATCCATGTCGTCACATCTCTTGCATAATATTCAATCACCTGCTCACAATATAATCTACAACAATATTCGTAATAAACTCCAAAATTACTCCACGGGTTATAGTCTTCGAAAAAGTACTCCATAATCCAAAAGTTATTACATCTCAAATTCATTTCCCAGAATCTCTGAAATACTATTACAACTCCAAAGTACTAGATAATAAAATATTTTACGAACATCTTCCTAGCTTGCACCCTCCTCAGATAATATAAGGCTAACACGCTGAATCAGTCACCTTTCCCCTTTCCTTTATCACGGTTCGCCGTACTAGTTCTAGCTCTGATTCCCTCTGTTTAGTAATATTTAAATAGCAAGAATGAGCCAAAGAATGCCCAAAAAGTATATAGATGTCATATAATACAACAACAACTCGCTCAAAAATATGTTTTTTTACCACTTTATAAAAAGAAACTTCTCCACTTATAAAGATATAAATATATATATATATACCTTTGAAAAGAAATCAACTCGGAAGTTTTTATCAATCTTGAAATACTACTCACCTGAAGGAATAAATATATCTCAACAACTTCTCAAAGTACTACTCGAATATAATTCAATAACTTCTCGGAACTACTCAATTTGATTTGGACTTCTTCTCGAAATGCCGTCTCAAGTAATGGAGGATCAGTCCATTGTCACATCTCAATTTCTATCGATAGAAAGGATGGTCGACATCTCGAACCACCCTAAATACTTCTCAGAAGGATGAGCCGACTTGTTCGGACCATCACCCTAAATACTTCTCAGTTTGGGCTGGTGCGTTACTCCGGTCACTTTTTGCCATCTCTAGTCCAGAATATAAGGTGTCGGAATTGTCGATCACCTTCAACAAGAAATCGCTTAGGCGTCACGGTAAAATAACACGTGCACCTTTATTTACTTCTCTATAAATTATTACTCCAATATCGTTCAGAAACAATGAACGATAAACACCTCCAATAATTGGTTTTTCTCTCGAATGAGTAGAGGAAATATTTATGAAGAACTGTTCTAATCATGGGTTCGAAATGAGATGACCCATATCAGTATTCTTAACATACTCTATATATATACATCTAAACTCTTATATATTAAATCATATATAGTATGAAGATGTTACTTAATATATCTCAATCACCTCCTCTGCGAGTACGAAAGAAGTAACTCGCTAAACGTCCCAACAATATGGACCAACTCATGAAATAAATTTGAACAACTCGAATAAAAATATCCGGATAACAAACAATAATATATATGCATGTAAATTGCATGAATAAAATCCGGTATAAACAACTAGATAGAATACTTGAATTTGAAAACTTAATCAGCATACTTATGAATTTAAAATATATAAATACTCTGAACGATAGAGTATGAATTAGTAAACTTGCCTGGTACTCCTGATGTAGTAGGGGCTCTTAGCGGAATCCGATAATCTAAACAAGTCAAGAAAATACGCGATTAATCCCCTATGCAATCCACTTATTACTCAACGCTCAGACACTTAAGCCAATCACAAACAAGGCACTAAGGGGTCCCTCTAGACTCGCACTAAGTCTATGTTATTCGACAACCACTTAAGTCATAAGTTTAGTCCGAAATTGTTCCTCAAATTCAAGTTATACTTAAACACTTATAAGTTTGGTTTCTAAGTCGTGTTCTTAGGGGTTTTTAATTGCGCAATCTCGGCTTACGCATCGTTATAAAATAGGGAAATAATCTTTTTAACTCGAAACCTTCGCACATACTTAACTAACTGACCTTAGTATTTATCCTCAAAATTTCATATTATAAATCGACTATTAAGGGTCTCATTTATATCCTCAAAGTAGGTACATTTCTGCAGTTCCATCCCTCGAACAACTTTCACTAAAATGGTCATAACTCCTAAACCGTAAACTCTTTTAATGCGATTCTTGCGGCAAAATAAACTAGACAACCATATCTTTACAACCATATGCAGTGGTGATTTTAAAAATAGTTTTATGGTCTCGGGTCTTAACTGTTTTCAAGGGTTTACAAAATTTGACATTATGACGGCTTAACATCAACAAACACCCATTATATACCTCTAAGGTCAGTGGTGTGGCTCCAATCCAACATCCAATATTTTACACATTATATAAATACAAACAACCACTAAATCACTTAATCATGATCTCATCTTTATATAACATCAAAACTACATCTAAAACTCATATAAACTCAAAGGGTGGGTTAGGGTTTTACCTTGATATGAAGCTTAGAGATGCTACTAAAGTCTCACAACTCTTAAACCTTGCTCAAAGGATCATTAGGAAGCCATAATACAAAGATATAAAACAAGAAAGATAGTTAGTCACTATTCATCATCATCTTGTAAAATTCATATAGAATCGAAAAATAGGAGTTTGGTTCTCAAATTTTTACCACGCCTTCTACTCTTCAATGGCTTTCTTTTGAGCTATAGATCATCAAATTTGAGTGGCTGGAAGTGGCCCGATGGTTTTGCTAAAAGAAGCATAATTTTTGTTAATGAAATGGTG
Source organism: Saposhnikovia divaricata (assembly GCA_036435485.1). Lineage (NCBI taxonomy): Eukaryota > Viridiplantae > Streptophyta > Magnoliopsida > Apiales > Apiaceae > Saposhnikovia > Saposhnikovia divaricata. Next base: position 198,863,218 of record CM071594.1, read on the forward strand.
TTCATGGCTTTCTTTTGCTTTTGATCTACTTTGACTTGTCAACTATGGTTGAAGGATGTTTTGAAGATAAAGATCAGATGTTTAAAGCTACTTTATGATCCTTGGTCCTTGTGCAAAGAGTATGCAAGAAGCTTAGTTGATATTTGTTTTGTTTTTGATTTGATTTAAGTGATTTAAATCAATTAAATCCTAAATTGTTTTGATTTAATCTTTGATTAAATCATTTAATCCACTTGATATAATTCTCTTGATGATCATGTAGGATATCTAAGCTCGTTATGAACTCAATCCATAATCCATAATTCGTTCGCTTAATCGCTTAATCTCGTTATAAAGTTCTAGCGATTCCTAGAACGTTCGTTACACTAACTCAGGGGTTTTCGTTCTAAATCCTTAAATCACCTTAAATAAAATAATAAAATATCAATCCTCAAATCCTCAATTTAAATAACTCATTGCCTTGATCGACTTAATATACTCTTCACTGCCCGGTCAAATATTCCATAAAAATAAAGTTTAGATTTTCTGAATTCTGATCGCATTTACATACACTCATTTACTCTGTAGATTACTAATATGACTTCGAAATATCCATTTCCTATCCCGTACATAGGGTGACATAGAAATTTCTTAATCCCCAGAAATCACTATTCATCCACAAATCACTATTTATCCATGTAAATCACTATTCATCCCTAAAATGAAAATTTTTCTCAAGATCAGAAATTAGGGTTATTACAGATGGTACCCTAGAGACATCAGTTCTGACATGTTTTGCTGCATAGAGACAAATCAAATGAGTTGTACGAAAGCAGGAGAACACAAGGAATCAAATTCATCTCCAACAACTTTATGGAACACTCAAGACTAAGCATCTTGCATGAGGTATCAATTATTTCGAGATCATGTCTTTACTTTCAAAATAACTTGCAGACACGGTTATTAAATCAGTTGATGAAATTAATTTTTCAAGATTGGTTTGTAAACTTGGGATTTTATTAATGCTAAATGATTTGTAAATCCCATATGTTAAGTAATTCTTAAGTAAGCTCACAAGTATTCAATTGTTCGTATTGAAAGGACTTGTGATTTTACTATAAGTAATTCATAAATGAGTTCATAAGTATTCAATTGTCCGTATTGAAAGGACTTGTGAACTTATTTACATCCAGACCTCACGCTGAGAATTATCTGTTGAATGATTGCCATGTGAATAATTGCAATATATTTCAATGGTGATTATTTAAGGATAATTTAAATACTTAAATGCTAAAATCTAACTCATAGAGATTTAGTATTTATTTATTTAACTATTTACTTTGATTAATATGAGTTATAGAACCTGAATTAATTCAATTTAGTATTTGCTCTGTACCTCATATTTATTAAAATAAATATACAACATAACTAATTTGGACCTAATATGTGTTAGTCTTCAATTAGTTGTGAGAGGTTAATTCTAGTGAATTTATCAATGCTCCATTTTCATAAATTCATTATAATTAATATCATGGTTCTAACAATTGGTTGTATTGAAGTTTTGACTTATATCAGTTAATGATATTTAGTTAGAATTCTATTTACTAACTAATTGTGAGATGTATTGGTATGAGTGAAATTACTAAGAACTCCTCTAAGTAATTTATGTTGTATCTTTTGAAATTCATTCATACTACTATACAAGGTGTGAAAATGTTCTAAGTGAAAATTTAATTGGAATAATTTTTATGCTTACTTGCAACTTCTAATCACTTTGATAATAAATGATATATATAATGGATCACGGTGTATTGTACTTAGAATATATACAGCTTTGGTAAATAATTCTTATTTATAGAACCAAGGTTGTCTAAAACAAGCAGTTGTTAGAAGTCAACAATTGTTGTTAACGAGGAGTTTCTCCTTTCGGCTAAGTGCATCGGCCACCACGTTGGCCTTCCCTGGGTGATAATGAATCTCACAATCGTAATCTTTGATTAGCTCTAGCCATCTCCTCTGCCTCATGTTTAACTCTTTCTGAGTGAATATGTACTTTAAGCTCTTGTGATCCGTGTAGATTTCACACTTTTCTCCGTAAAGATAATGTCTCCAGATCTTCAAAGCGAAAACTATCGCTGCTAATTCCAAATCATGGGTGGGGTATCTTATCTCGTATTCCTTAAGTTGTCTGGACGCATAAGCAATCACTTTACCGTGCTGCATAAGCACACACCCTAAACCTTTATGGGACGCGTCGCTATAAATCACAAAATCTCCCTTATCATCAGGTAGGGCTAGTACTGGTGCTGTCACCAACCTCTTTTTCAACTCTTGGAAGCTCTCTTCGCATTTTTCCGTCCACACAAACTTCTCGGTCTTGCGAGTTAGTCGGGTCAAAGGGGCTGCTATCTTGGCAAAGTCTTGGACAAACCTTCTATAGTAGCCAGCCAATCCTATAAACCTTCTCACCTCTGTCGGAGTGGTTGGTCTCTCCCAATTTGATACAGCCTCTATTTTGGCTGGGTCCACTAGAATGCCTTGTTCGCTAATCACATGCCCTAAAAACTGAACTTCCTTCAACCAAAATTCACACTTCGAGAACTTAGCGTACAACTTTTCTTCTCTCAATGCTCCCAATACAATCCTCAAGTGCTCTGCATGTTCCTCCTCCGTCTTGGAATAAATCAAGATGTCATCGATGAAGACTATAACACACTTGTCCAAGTATTTCTTGAAGACTCGATTCATTAAGTCCATGAAAGCTGCAGGGGCATTCGTTAACCCAAATGACATCACTAGGAACTCATAGTGTCCGTACCGGGTGCGAAAGGCCGTCTTTGGTATGTCTTCTGGCTTAATCCTTAACTGGTGGTACCCGGTCCTCAAATCAATTTTAGAAAAATAAACTGCGTCCTTTAATTTATCAAACAGGTCATCTATCCTGGGCAAGGGATATTTATTCTTGATAGTCACCTTGTTCAACTCCCTGTAGTTTATACATAATCTCATACTACCATCCTTCTTTTTCACGAATAACACCGGGGCTCCCCACAGTGACACACTAGGTCTTATCATCCCTTTATCCAACAACTCTTGTAACTGAGTGGCTAGCTCTTTCATCTCCACTGGGGCTAGCCGATAAGGGGCTTTCGAAATTGGGGCCGTACCCGGAACTAAGTCTATAGCGAACTCGATGTCTCTATCAGGGGGTAGTCCGGGAAGATCATCCGGAAATACGTTCGCGAACTCATTAACGACAGGGATTTCCTGTAGGTTTGGTGCCTCCTTCTTGGTATCCTTCACATAGGCTAAATAGGCTTCGCATCCTTTACGTAACAGCTTCTTAGCTTGAATCATAGTCAGGAACTTTTGGTTTTGCCGTTTTCCACTAAACACTACTTCCTCGTCCCCTGGCAGTTTCAAACATACTTTCTTCTTTATACAATCAATCTGGGCTCCGTGGGTTGTTAACCAATCCATACCTACTATTACGTCAAACTCCCCTAGTTTAAAAGGTATTAAGTCTACCCGAAAGTGTCGCCCTTCTATTTCTAGGTCACAACCTGGACATACTTGGCTAACAAGAATAATTTCATGATTAGCTATCTCTATTTGCAGTCTATCTTTCAATGGTTCGGTCTTAAGGCCTAACTGACATACAAAATCTAGAGATATGAAAGACTTGGTAGCTCCCGAATCAAATAAAACATTTGCCTTAACTGAGTTGAGTAGTAGGGTACCTGCAATCACATCCGTGTTCCTCACGGCATCCTGCACCGTCATGTTAAAAGTTCTTGCAGTAGGGGCCATGTTAGAAGCAGTTCCACTCACTCTCGATGCAGCTGGCCCAGAGGACATACATTCCCTCATTCGGTGCCCTGGTTTCCCACACTTGAAGCAATTACCTCCGGCACTGGTGTTGTTACTAGTTCCTCGACAGGCGTTAGCATAATGTTCTGTCAGCCCACACTTGAAGCACTTCACATCCTGTAGGTTACACACGCCCGCATGTTTCCTTCCACATTTATTGCATTCTCGGGGTAGGGCTCGGGATGGGGTAAAGTAAGACGATCCCTGTGGTCGGCCGCTCTGGCCCACACTCCAACTTTCAGCTCTCTTGGTTCCAAAGTTTCTGCTGGGTTGGGACATCGTTCCTCGCTTAAAGTTGCTCGGAAAGCTCCCACCCACAGAGTTTCCCTTTCGACTATCAAGCTTCCTCTTCTTTCCTTCTCTCTCCTTCTGCATCTGTTCACTCCCAGCCTCAACAATTGATGCTTTCTGTACCAGGGTGGCATAGTCTGTCAGCTCAAGAACCGCCACACGATTCTGAATCCATTGCTTTAGCCCCAATTGAAACCTTCGGGCCCTCTTTGCCTCAGAGTTCACATATTCCGGCACAAACCTCGAAAACTCAGTAAATTTGGCCTCATACTCGGCCACCGTCATGTTACCTTGCTTTAGATCCAAAAACTTCAGCTCCATTTGTGTCTCAATGAACCTAGGAAAGTACTTCTCCAAGAACAGCTCGCTAAACCTCTCCCAGGTCACCACACCTCTTCCTTCCAAATTCTTCTTAGCTTCCCACCAATAGTTCGCCTCACCCTTCAGAAGGTAAGTGGCGAAAACAGTCTTCTGCTCCTCAGCGACACCCAGTATCTCGAAAGATTTTTCCATTTCCTGCAGCCAGGCTCTTGCCTCGACCGGATCGGCAGTTCTTTTAAATTCTGGGGGTTTCAGGGATTTGAAGTTCCGGAAAGCATTTGCATTAGCATTGTGGGGTGGTTGCTGAACCGGGGGACGGTCCAAGTTCTGCCTAAGTAGTTCCATGAACTGTTCCATAGGGCCTCCCCTAGGATGTTCTACCTCTCGGGTGTCATCACCGGCTTTTTCCTCTTCATACTCAGAGTCATCAAACAAGTTATGATCATTGCCCTCATTCTCACTCAGGTTCACATTCTCCCCTTCATGGTTCTGGTGGCCTCCGGTCCCATGGTGGCTACCCTGGCCCTCAGAACTGATCGGGTGAGCTTGAGTGTTCATTCTTCTCGGTGGCATGATTCTGATAATAAAACAAGAAATGGGTTAGGGTTTTCCAATTACCTGACAGCGTTTACACGGGTCAGGAACGTATTGTTCCTCCTCATAAGGGTGGAAGTTGCAAAAGTTTTAATAATCCGATGCTGGAGATAAAACATCAAAACATTTTTGGGAAAAAAATCTCTATAGGATGCGAAAACATTTGCAAGAGTTTTCAAAATTTCGAAACCTCGAAAATATTTTTATTTATTTTTTTATTTTTTTTTTGAAAAAAAAATTATTTTAAAAAAAATTGTAGGAACATTTTTGGAAATTGTAGAGAACAATTTGAAATCGCATATCGTAAATTTGAAACAACATGGTTGTATTTGTGGCTTGTAGCAATTGTATAATCACAGTTGTATATCAAAACAGTAGAGCATCGCATCGGAAAGTAAGGCAGTTGAGACAATATCAAGGAAACTGAAACTAAATAAGTACGGTACAAGGGTTATCACAAAGTTTGGATGTTAGAGCCAAATACATAGTTCCGATGTCAAGGTCTAGCAAAAGTGGAACAAATACAAGTACGTCATCTGAATAGTCAGGGCTACACAAAAGTAGGGCTACATCCGTACATACTACCCGAAGTCACATCTACATATCTGTAGGTCAGTCTACTCATCCACTGGTCAGAAAGGATACCACTGCACAAGTCAACTATCCCGCAAAATCGACACACTAATGTCATCTGAACCTAGGGGACTGAGCTATCAGTAACACATCACGGGGCCGCACCGCGGCGGAGCAAGGTCCTCACTCGGGAAAATGCACGACGCACAACACGCCTAGCATCCCTAGCCTGAATCACTCCGCCCCCGCGGATCCCTAATCCAAGAATCCTTTCGCGACTCCTCCTCTCAATCCTATGGAGTCGAGCCCTAGTCCTCCTAGCAACAACAGTCCTCATCTCAGCCTGGATCCTCAAGCGCGCCTCGCGCTCCTCTACTAGTGCCCGCCTCGCCTCGTTAAGTCGGGCCTCTGCAGAAAGTAAGTCTCGGGTCAGGAACTGCACCACGTAAGCGTGCTCAGTACCCGACACTGGGGGTAGGTCCATCGGTGGAGGTGGTATGACAGGAACAGGAGCAGGTGCAGTAGCGGTAGTAGGAGCAGGAGCAGTAGCAGGGATAGGGTCAAGCTCCTCCTCGCCAGAAGTATCATCCTCGGAGTCACCGTCCGATGAAACAGGGCTCGATGACTGCGGAGAAGGTGGGGGTGACACAACACGACCCTCACCGGATCTCACATTCTCCTCATCAGTAGCTACAGGAGATGGGGTAATAGGCTTTGGCTCAGGCTCAGGCTAAAAGGGCTCCTCCACGGGATCCTCATCATCAGTATCTCCTATCAGCGTAATCCAGGGGCCGAGCTCAGACTCAGCACCCATATCCTCCTCAGGATCCTCGGTATCTCGCATCAGTGCCTCATCATGCTCTCTCTCGAAAGCCTCAAGGTCTGGTATCTCCTCCATCTACACAAGGGAAATAAGGTGGGTCACTAACCATAAAGAAAGGTTTAAGGAGTAGTTCCCTCACGGGCCTTAAAGTCAGGGCTATATCCGATAACCCGACTACAAACTCGATGAGAGTTCTAAGTATTATTAGGGTTGTTATTAGGGTTATTATTATTGTTATTATTATTAGGGTTGCTTCCTTAAATTACTATCGTTTCTGAGAACTGTAACCTCGCTCTGATACCATTTCTGTGACGCCCCCAAATCCGGGGTCGGAGATCTAGGCGCTCACGGTCCATTTTCCATTAATAACATACCTGTTCTTGCACATAATATATAAAATAGCCATCGACCCCACAATAAACTCACACCGCACACACACACACAGGTTAGAGTCTCAGAAACGTCACAACATTGATTAATCAGAAATAAAAGTATCAGAGTTATTACAGATCGAATTAAATAGTATTTATGCTACCAGCAACACTTCGATATGAAGCGAAGTTGGAGGCTTGAAAGTTTGTTACGGTACACTGCCTTGCACAGGTCATACTGATAAATAAAATGAACTAACAAAAGTTGCCAACCAATCCGGCTAATGGGGCCTACCGGTGGAATCTCAACTGCTAGCTCGGGTCTAGTCACCTGCTTTCGGGCAGTCTGTCTGGGTCTTGCCATTTCGCTTAGATGTTGTGTTTGTAAATTGAAAACAAGCAAGAGTGAGCAACTATAGCTCAGCAAGAAATATATGTATAAGGTAAGCAATATAACATTTCATATGATTAGCAGTTATTAAACTCGTTTGTATCAATCAGATATAAAATCACTTGTCATTGTTGATAAATTCCGAAGGTGCAACAATACGTGCCCTTGTTTTCAAAATAAACTTGCAATTCTAGATACTGCACAGAGTCAACATCTTTCTCATCAAAATAGAACACTATCAGCAACTTGGCACAAAAGCCTAAGAACCAGTGTCAAAGCATTTTTTTCCAAAATGGAGGAATGGGACTTAAAGAAAACATAAAACCTGACAGGGATTGATGATGATCAGTCGCCACATCCAAGTCCAATAATCCGCGGATCTTCTCTACCGGTAGAAGGATAGAAACTACATTCGTAACTATCCCCGGGTGAAAACTACATCCGTAATCACCCTCGATGAAAACTACATCCGTAATCATCCTTCGGCAACACTTGGACCGGAATAATAATTGATGGACCGCCTGGCGCACGGCCACTTACACATCCCGGGAATCGTTCGTCAACGGTTCCCACACCTGCCAGAGTCCCTTTTTCTTTTTTTTTTGAAAACTTGATTTTGATTGAAAACAGAGTAATTGAGGTTCGACATCAGTCGACCGATGATTCTTGAAATCATACAAGAAGCAGAACCTGGCCGGGGGTTTTCGAAAATGTTTTTAGTTCGAAAGAGTTCAAGTTTGAAAGTATTAAAGGTATCTTGGATTAACTTTGTCTTTAAAATAGTGAACAATAATTAATAAATTATATTTTAAGATTTAATATTAATAATTAATAAAATAATTATTTAATAAAATAAACTTTTAATCCAAGATAGGGTTTCGAGTATTTACGAAGATATAAAAATAATTACTTGAGTATACGATACTCCCCGAATGACCCTTCGGGTTCTCGCAATCTAGTACGATATAATAATATACCGCTCCCCGGTCAATAGTATATACGGACCGCTACGACCTCTATTGCTAGAGTCGTTGTCCGAGGAAAACATTTCAATCTAAGTTCAAGGGGTACAAACATATATGTACTTATACAATCTCAATTGCATCAATACTTCGATAAACATAACATTTGATATAATTGAAAACTACAAACACAACAGTGAAAGTCCTTGTATATGTAAGTTTTGAAAAGTAAACTTGCCTTGGTTTGGTTGGGGTGGTCGAGCGTGCGGAGTGGAACGATCTATACATAAGCAATAACCGCTCGTTAGTACCTTAACAATGTCTCTTTAATTACGGGGTTTTAGAGGGTACAAAGTTAACTTAATGACTTCGTCTTATGACACTCTAGCCCCACTATAGGTTCATGTTACCACTCGATTACGCTCGTCACTTATTCGACTTAATTTAGTTACCATATCCGAGTCATGACCATTACCCCTAGAATTATACTCCATTTAACGACTTTTTCCCTTGCGCGAATTTTACTCTAGTATTTTTATAAAATTGAAAAATTCATATTTTAATCCAATTCTTTTTGGGTAGCCTTCACCACTGCAGTTCCTAGCTTCTCAAATTTTTCCATGATCCCACATAAATATTTAGGGGTTTAAACAAGGTTCACAAGGGGGTCACTTAGTGCAGTCCGGAATCCAGAAACACACTTTACTTCTCCGGCCATAACTTAAAATATATACATCACCTAGTCATGAACCTCATATTTCCAGAAACTACATTCAAATACCTTTCCAACAATATATTGTAGGACCTCAGGGGACAAGATTTGGGGGTTCGAAACCATGTTACAAGACAGGTCAAGTTCCTGGAAAAACTCAGCATGCATGTTTCACTTAAATCAACCAAGATTCTTACTTCCACAACACAACCAACATCTAATTCACCTAGTTCATGATTTACAACATTCATGGAGATACATATACTAACCACAATCATAAAAATCACAATCACAACACTAAAACTCAAGATCCATATCATCCATCACTTGAACATCCAAGATTAACACAAATATACATGGATCTATCATTGAACATCATAAACACTACATGGCCAAGAGGGGTTAGGGTTTTTATACCTTCTTGAGTACCTAGGAGCCTTGGGTAAGCCTTACAAAACTCAAGAACACCTTGAATGATCTCCTATAACCCTTATAATCCAAGATCTAAAAGAAAACTTAACAATGTTACTATTCACAATAACTTTAACAATTAATATCTTGAAATTTAATGGATGAAAGAGCTTGGAAATCTTAGTATACCTTTCTTAGATGATGTAGAGAGCCTAGGAATTATGCCTTGAATTATGAGTGAGGAAAAATGGAAGAAGGAAGAAATTTTCTTCCCTTTTTTTTGGTCTTGGCCGAGAGCTTTCTTCAAGGGGGGGGAGAGCTTTTTGGTGTTTTGATTTTTGTGTTTGTTTGAATAATTGTAAGTAGTTGGGTGATACATATTAGTGTATGTATAAGCATGGTACAAGCCTAGGTATGGCCATCATGTACTCTTGTCCCCTCCTTGGAAAAAGAAATGCAACTAGTTATTATTCCTCTTGCCATTTGGTTTAACTAGTTTGCTTTTTCCTAACTACTTGGTTGCATGGGACTTGCATGCAATACTAATCCTTGTATCATTATTCTTCCACCAATGCTTGTCACTTAAACTTTAATTCGTATCGTATCTTAATTAATCTCTCGTAATAATATTTTGTCGCGTAGAGATTTCCCTAGTAATTCCTTAAGTACTTAATTGTGTAAATTCCTCGAATATCCATAATTCCTCGTCATAATCCTTAATAAATCTTTTAATACTCTAATCATTCTCAAATCCCAAATTTTATAAATCTTACTAACAATAAGACTCTTGCCCTCAACAATCTTCTCTTTTATCTTACATAGTGAATGTAACAACATAGTTTCTCAGACAATCAATTCCATTAAACAACAGGGATGACTAGAAAGGTTCCAAATTGACAATGCCACATGATATTATATAAAAGAAAATATTGCAAAAATTAGGGTTCTTACAGATGTCATACCACAATTGTTTATCAGACTCAAAAATTCTTCTCACGTACTCATCTGTTGCATCCTCAATAGATTCAGAGTCAGAAGCAATAATTTGAGTCATTCCAACAACATTATCCTTAGCTTCTTCAATAGCTTTCTTCCTTCTAACCAAAGGAGTTTCTTCTTCAACTGTAACATGTTCAGCAAATACATTTGATGATGGAGTGTTCTCAAGAGATAGTGGAGCTTTCTTCTTTGTGTTCTCAGTAACTTCTTCTATTTTGATTCCACTAGATCTTGTCTGTCTTGTACTTGTATGAACTGGTTTCCTTCCTCTTCCTATGTTTCTACCTCCTCTGCCCCTTCCTCTTCTTGCAGCAGGAGCTTCTTTTTGTCTAGCAATTTCCTCAAGAATCCTGTTTTGTTCTTCTAAGATCTCATCAGTAATCATGTTTGGATTTTCTTCAGAAGTTAAAGCAAGTGCTTTCTCAACATGATACTGATGAACCTTAGCACTATTGTGATATACAATTTCATTATCACCTGTCCCAGTAGTAATCTTCTCGAATAGATTTGGAGCATCTTCTACATCAGTAATTAGCAAATCTTCATCACCTTCAAGAATTGTGGGAAGTGTTTGCCTTTGACTTTGACCAGGTGACAAAAATTGTTCTTCTGTCAGGATTTGAGATTGCACCACTGTTCTTACTGTTCTCTTTCCAAATTCAGAAACATGAGTTGACTGCTTGGTTTGAGTTTGTGACTGACTTCTCCTTGTTATCAATGCAGCATCAGAGGTTTCTGTTCCATGTGTCTGTGTCTGAGCACCACCATCATTTCCAGAAGTATCATCATCCTTTCTTACAACTAGATCAGGTGTGCATTTTGTTTTGACTACCTTCTCCCCCTTTTTGACATCAGTAGGATCAGTCAACAAAGTTAAAATCAATTGGAGAGAATCTTCAATATTATTCATCCTTGAGGACAAAGTAACAACCTTATCTTCCAAGGTATCCATCCTTGTAGTGAAGGCAGTGCTTAAACGTTGAAGCTGTTTAGCAGTGGCAATTTCAGAATAATCCTTTACAAACCGAGCATGAAATTTTTCATTATCACTCTTGACAGAGTTAATTTCATCCTTCAAACCTTTTGCCAGAATAGTTGTAGTCTTCAGATGAGCTTTGAGATTAGGATCAGAAAGCTTAGTAGCAATATGACTGGAGTGAAAAAGAGCATTATTGAAATTTATATCAGCAGTAGGCTGATTCCACTCAGTATACCATTCAGATCTCCTTGCAGCTGGAATATGTTCAGGAAGAAGATGTTGTAATCTCCTATGATCTCAACTTGAGCAGCTGTAGATTTACCCATAGACTCCATAAACTTACTGGATGATCCATAAGTAGATCCTAGACTTGCTTTCATGACAGCATTAAGCTGAGCTGCTTCCGGATCATTATCAGCATCATCATCATCATCATCATCTGAGCTATCATTAGCCTCGGGAATTCTATCATCCACGTTGTCTTCAGGATTCATAACTCCTTTCAATTTTAAATCAACAGCAGATGGTACTGTTGTATCCTGAAATCCTGCATTCAGATTAGAAACAATTCCTATATCTCTCTATTTTTCTAAAGTGATCTCATCACTTCTAACAACATTACCTAAGTTACTTTCAATAGTAACTGCTACCTCACTAGAAGTTTGAAACTTCTCACTCTGTTCTGCCTCTCCTTTTGCCAGTTCAGGAGACTGCCTCTATTCACTCTTCTTTTTCTCTAAGTGTTCACTGTCTTTCTCATAAGAAAAGTTCTGGCTCAACAAATTCAAAGAAAAAAGAGGTGGCTGAGAAGAGTGGTCTGAAGTCATACAAATAGAGGTATCCCTTGTCTCAGGTCTATCTGTAATCATACTATCAGTAGTAAAAGAAGTAGAGATAGAAGTGTTACCTGGTGAAGTAGTAAACGATTCCATTAGTCTTGATGAGAGTGGTTGTACCAGAATAGGTTGAGTATCATCAGGAATGGTATCAACAGTCTCATCATGAGCTATGCTTTCATCAGGAAGAGGGCTTGCATCAGTATTCGCTACTGATGGTTCTTGTGGAGCCAGAGGTTCAGAATCTTCTTCAACACTTTGAGCTGAAGGTTCTTTTGTGCTTCCCTCAAAAACAGTTTTTATGTGTACAGCATCAAGTTCAGGAATCTCTAGAGCAATGTCAGAAACCCCCTATGCTGTAGAATCTATGCTTGCATCTTCACTTTGAGAAGATGGTTCTTGTGGGGCAGGAATGTTCTTGTCTTCACCTTCCCTTTGAGAAAGTGGTTCTGTGGGACCATTCCTTCAACAGCTGCTGAACTCCTTTGAAGTTCAGGTTCTTGTGGGCTTGATCCTTTCAGAGGTGAAGTGATCCTCTGTTTCTTCTGTCTATGAAAAACCTTTGCTTCAGCTTGTCTCTTTATCTGAAGAGGTGTTGGTTTATGACCAAGCTGATTAGCAATAGCATTTACTTCATCCACAGACATCTCAATTATTCTTCTCTTTGGAGATGTAGGTGCTGGAGAATCAAAAATCTCAACAGTCTTCACAGGTGATGTATCAAGAGTAGAGATATCAGGAATGACAAATGTGTCAGGAACTGATGGCTCATCAAGATTAATATCATCATTAAGATGTTGCATTTCTTCAGGAATGTAATACTGACTCTTGTTTACTATCTTTCTTCTTTTCTTTGGCTTTACTAGCTTAGCCAATTCATCAGTAACAGGAGTAGCAAATTCCTTTTTCTTCATAATTATCGAGATGGTTTTATCATCATCACTATCAAAATCAGAATCCTGTTGCAAAAACTTTCTCTTCCCACCTGTTTCTTTAGATACTCCAATTTCAACCAAGGACTTAGCAACCTTGGGAGCATACTTCTCCAATTCCAGGACCCCTTGTGCACCCCCTTGTGACTTCTGTTTAATGAGGGTTGTAGTGGAGAAGTACTTTGATCCTGATTGTCTGCCAAACACATCAAATCTAGCTGACTTCTTTTCTTTTACAACTGATGTCTTTTGGGAGACACCAGAGGAAGTTGACTGTTTAGTTAAGTGTATGTGTGATGTGCTTGTGTCAGGAACAGAATGTGTTTGGTCCTGTTCCATAGCACTTGTGGCTGGGCCATAAAGTGCAGGCAATCTCTTTTTCAAGAGAACCCAGACCCCATCAGGAATGTAAGGATTTCCCTCAAAACCATTTCCCTTAACCGATTTAACCAAAGATTTGATATTTTTTTCAGAAATCTTAAAGATAAGCAAAACTGTATCATTTTCAAATTCAATATTGGGACATAAATGAGAGAAAATTAATTGAAAAAATCTAATAAAACAGACATAACCACATTTATCTATTTTCCTAGCATTTAATGCTCTCAGAATAAAAAAACCCATAATCAAACACAGTATCATGAATTAGAGAGTACCCAATGTGAATTGAAGTAGTTGGTAGTGCATCAAAGTTAGAGACTTTGTTCAAGAAGCACCTACTGATGGTATCAAAGACGAAATTCCATTCCTTCTTAAGCTTGGTTCTGTATAGCTCTCCAAACTTTTTTGGTTGTCCATTATAGCCCAGACTCGTAGAAAACTCCAACAAAGAAGCATCAGTAATTGTTGCTGGAGTCATACCATTGAGAGAAGGTAATTGTAGAGCTTCAACAACCACTTCTGGAGTGACATGATGTGTAACTCCATTGTATATAAAAGACAAGTTAGGCCTTCCTGAGGGTTCACATACACCAAAAACAGCGGTATTCCATACCTGCATTACACACTTGAAAGAAACTTTGGTGGGTGCCGTTAAAGCATACTTAATCGGACTAGATGCCAAGAAATCCTGAATGATGTGAAATTCATTCGATAGTTCCTAATGGTCAAGAACAGCAACATAGTTATTAGGAGCAAAAGTGACACCATTGATAACAACCTTATTGTTTACAAACGATGAATTCTCCATTTTTGTTGTGACTGAGAGAGATTGAATTTTTTTTTTGAGCAATTAGGGTTTATGTTCGCACAGTGATACAGAGAAAAGGCAATACTGATAGTTTTGAGAATAATGAATCAATTTAGAAAACTAAATTGATTTTAGACAAACTAATGATTTCTCAAAGACAGGTGTCAGTAATCGATTTGTGCAAAATAAGTAATGGACCAAATTACGTGAGAGAGTGGTGATAACCGCACGTGACACGACTTACGATGTGTATCTATATGTATCAATGAGTAAAACACACGTGGTCGTATTATTCAAGAAATACACTTGTGATAATGATTAAAAATATGACAATAAAATATTTAATTTAAAAAATTAAATATCACTACCTCAAAATACCTGGTACCGTTAATACCAGAATACGAAGCGTTTCTTGACTTCGTTACTCTCCCATCTCTATTTAACACTTAGAGACTTGTCCATTATCCCTTTAACTCTTCATTTTCTCCTGAAAATCAAAAACCCTTCACACAACACACCTTAAAACAATGTCAAAACTTACCATCAAGGAAAAGAATCTCCATCTCGTAGAGAAGAGAGATATCTTCAATTATACTCGTGAAGAGTTTGATGCCTTTAACTGGGAAAGGCAACTTGAAACTTTGTGGCTGCAGATGGATGCTAGTTTCGAAGAAATCGAGAGAGAAAGACCTGCAAGAGTGATCGACATCGATGCTGCTCTTCAAGCAACATTTGCATGGCTTTCCTCTAAGGCATCCTCATCCAACACCACCAACCATTGTTAATGAATATGTCAGCAAAAATAACCTTATCCCTTTCAACTTCCACCCAAAGAAAGTGGCAAAGATAGGATCTGGGATGGCTGCTAGCAATGGAGTGGTTTGGACTTCACTTTATATTTTCCTGTTGAATAGATTAGTAGATAGAGAAAACAAGAAGATGTAATATTTGCATGTAATCTCTTTCTTATTATCAATGAAAACCCTTGTTTCTCTAATCTTATTCGATGTGATCTGCATTTTTTATGTTTTTGAACTGTTCTTCAAGGAATTAAGTCAGAGAAGTAAACATGAAAACTAATTAAAGTAATCACATAAGTAACAAATTCATTAACGGTAACCACAATTAAATCAGGGAACAGAACAATTAGGGAATACTTGAATTATACAAATTGTACTGATAGTCAAACCGTTGCATCAGGATTTGATGTTTGACTAAAGTCAGGATTGACTTTTCATCAGTATTCGACATCCATCAGTATCTGACAATCATCAGTATTTGGTCTCTCCTTGTTCTCAGAAACTCTCATAGTTTACCATTCCCAATTCATTCACCAATTTTGTAAAAGTAGCTTCAGGAAGTGGCTTGGTGAATATATCAGCTAGCTGTTGATCAGTAGGAACAAATTGGAGTTCGATTGTTCCTTCCAGTACTTGTTCTCTTATGAAATGATATCTAATACTGATATGCTTAGTAAGAGAATGATGGACTGGATTTCCTGTCATAGCAATAGCACTTTGGTTATCACAATAAATAGGTATTTTTGAATATGACAAACCATAGTCCATTAGCTGATTTCTCATCCACATTATCTGAGCACAACAGCTTCCAGCAGCAATGTACTCAGCTTCTACAGTTGATGTTGAGATAGACTTTTGCTTTTTACTAAACCAAGAAACTAGTCTTCCTCCTGGAAATTGACAACTGCATGAAGTACTTTTTCTGTCTATTTTGCATCCTGCAAAATCAGCATCTGAACAACCACATAGATTAAAGTCAGACTCTCTAGCATACCAAAGGCCAAGTGATGGAGTGCCTTTCAAGTATCTGAAAATCCTTTTCACAGCTATAAGATGTGGTTCTCTGGGGTTTTCTTGAAATCTTGCTTATAGACAGGTTGCATACATGATATCTGGTCTACTTGCAGTTAGATACAAGAGTGAGCCAATCATACCTCTGTAGTTAGTTACATCTACCTCAATACCTTGATCAGGATCAAGCTTAGTAGTTGTAGCTATAGGAGTTGAAGCAATAGAACTGTCTTGCATGTTAAACTTTTTCAGCAAATTCTTTGTATAATTTGACTGATTGATAAAGATCTCATCATCAGTCTGTTTAACTTGCAGACCTAAGAAATAGCTCATTTCTCCCATCATGCTCATTTGATATCTAGACTACATTAGCTTTGAAAACTTCTCACACAATTTGGAGTTAGTTGAGCCAAAAATGATATCATCAACATAAATCTGAACTAACAGCAAATCCTTACCATGATTCAAATAAAATAAGGTTTTATCAATTGTACCTCTTTTGAAACCACTTTCCAGTAAGAATTGAGCCAGAGTTTCATACCAGGCTTTTGGAGCTTGCTTTAGTCCATAAAGTGCTTTATCCAGTCTATAGACATGATCTGGATATCTAGGATCAATGAAGCCAGGAGGTTGTTCAACATATACCTCCTCTTCCAATTCTCCATTCAGAAAAGAACTTTTAACATCCATCTGGAAAACTTTGAATTTCTTATGGGCTACATATGCCAGAAAAATTCTGATGGCTTCTAGCCTTGCAACAGGAGCAAAAGTCTCATCGTAGTCTATTCCTTCCTACTGAGAATACCCCTTTGCAACTAGCCTTGCTTTATTCCTCACAATAATCCCATCTGAATCTGTCTTGTTTCTGAACACCCACTTTGTACCAACAATTGATCTACCCTTAGGCCTTGGTACTAGTTTCCAGACTTCATTTCTTTCAAATTCATTTAGTTCTTCTTGCATTACTGTAACCCAATCAGCATCCTTTAGTGCATCTTCAACTTTCTTAGGCTCCTCCTTTGACAGAAAGTTATTATATAAACATTCATTCTGAGTTACACTTCTTGTCTTAACACCTGCATCAGAATTCCCAATAATTAAATCAGGAGTATGACTTTTGGTCCAATTCCATGCTGATGGTAAATCATTCCTTGAATTGGATGCTTCCCCTGGATTGGTGTTATCTTCAAAAGAACTGGAATCATTAGAAGCTCCCCCTGAGATAGTGCTATCTCCTCCTGAAGTGCTGTCAGGATTTTCACTTGAATCTGTTTCTGATGAATCTCCTCCTGATGTTTGAGTTGTATCAGTACTGATGGTATTTTGCTGTTGCTCCCCCTCAACATTTGCATTATTTGAATCATCATCAGTAACTGGTGTTTCATCAGGCATCGGTCGTTCGTTAGGATCTGATGGAGTATCAGTATCTGACATTACTTCATCAGAATTCTTGGTAGCTTCATTTGCAAAGAACAAACTATCATGTGAGTCTTCATCAATTCCTGTTATCTTCTTATCATCAAAAGAAACATTGATAGACTCCATGACTGTCCTTGTTCTTAAGTTATAGACTTTAAAGGCTCTTGATGATGGATAGCCAATAAAGATTCCCTCATCAGCTTTAGTCTCAAACTTTCCTAGTTGTTCAGGATGAGGTCTTAGAACAAAGCACTTGCAGCCAAACACATGCAGATGTTTCAGACTTGGTTTCTTCTCTTTGATCATTTGATAAGGGGTGACACCATGTCTGTTGATTAAAGTAATGTTCTGAGTATAACATGCTGTGTTGACTGCTTCTGCCCAGAAATATGTAGGTAGTTTAGCTTCCTCCAACATTGTTCTGCCAGCTTCAATAAGAGTTCTGTTCTTCCTTTCAACTACTCCATTTGGCTGGGGTGTGCCAGGAGCAGAGAATTGTTGAACTATTCCTTTGTACTTGCAGAACTCTTCCATTACTGAATTCTTGAATTCGGTTCCATTATCACTTCTTAGAATCTTGACTTTGTACTTTGTGCCAGTCTCAATGAGTCTCACATGGTCCAAAAGTATCTCAGCAGTTTCATCTTTTCTGTGCATAAAATACACCCAGGTAAATCTAGTATATTCATCGACAATAACTAGAGTATACCTTTTCTTACTGATGGACATAATGTTGACTGGTCCAAACAAGTCAAGGTGTGGCATGTGATATGGTTCAGCAATTTAGGATTCAGATTTACTCTTGAATGATGTCCTTCTCTGTTTGGCCTTCTAACAAGCATCACAGAGTCCATCTGGAGTATACAACGCCTTTGGTAATCCTCTCACCAAATCTTTCTTAACCAACTCATTGATGTTGTTGAAGTTGAGATAAGAAAGCTTCTTGTGCCAATTCCAACTTTCATCTACTGTTGCTTTACTGATGAGACATGTTGAGGGACCATCAGTATTGGTGTACACATTGGCTTCATAAATGTTACCACGTCTAATGTTACCACGTCTTTGACCAGTTAAGACAATCCTTCCAGATATTTTACTGATCACTTCAAAGTGAGTATCGTTGAAGTTGACATGATAACCTCTGTCTGTGATTTGACTAACATTAAGTAGATTGTGTTTGAGTCCTCTCACCAGAGCTACTTTTTCAATGATGACATTTCCAATGATTATATTGCCATATCCCAAAGTTTGTCCAATGTTACCATCTCCATAAGACACTGTTGGGCCAGCTTTCTCCTCAAATTCTAATAGCAAGGTTTTGTCTCCAGTCATGTGTACAGAACATCCACTATCCGTGACCAACACATTTTTCTTTTTACCCTGCAATCAGAAACACAAAGAGCTCAGTTAGAATTTTTAAGAACCCACACTTGTTGGGTTCTTTTTACATGCAATTTAACATTTTTAGCAGCAGAAGTCTTTTGAACAAAAGCAGTTCTATCAAATTTAAATCCATCAGAATTTGCTTTGTCATTATCAGAATTAACAGATGCATGCTTAGTATTCAGACTCTTTGTTTTACCAGAATTTGCACTTTTATTAAACTTTGGCAAAGGATCATAATGATTGTAGTACAAACTATGGTATTCTTCACATGTGTAGATAGAATGCCATTTACTGCCACAGTGAAAACAAGGATTCAGTGGTTTATAAAATACTGATCTATTCCTAATGTCAGACTTAGGAACTACAGTAGCCTTTTTTTTACTCCTCCTGCAATCAATAGCAAGAGGATTAGAGTTACCACAGTTAAAGCATGTTTTCCTTGGTGCATTTGGAATATACTTATAATTATTCTTTGCTTATTCCAATTTTACCATTCCTGTTCCTCTTAGCAGTTGTGGTTTTCTCTCTATCTGTCACTTCACAGATTCTGTCTCTCAGTTGTTTCTTAGACAAAAGACCTATATTTTTGACAGATTTGGACTCAGAATTTTGTGTAGAAGTAGATTCCTTTTCTAAAGTAGATTTGGGATTTTCTGGATACACATACTTAACAAGTTTTAATTTAGTCTTTGTTCTGTCTATAACATGTCTATAGGTTTTTGGATTTGTTGACTCATTCACAACAACTCTTCCTGGTTTTGTTGTTTCAGCAGTAACAACTTTACCTTTATTCTTCTTTTTGTCCTCTGGTTTATAACCTAGACCCTCTTTCCAGTTCTTATCTGTGATAAGATCGTGTGTTTTCTTTCCAGAGTGTGTCCAGATTCTGAGTTTCTCATTAGCATCATTAAGTTCCTTTTCAAGTGCAGTACATTTAAACTCTATTTCTAGCTTTATGTGCTTAGCCTTATCACATTCATTTTGTACTTCTTGCATAAAGAGTAACTCAGCTTCTAGATGATCATTTCTTTTAGTCAATTCTGACATCTCAGATATTATTCTAGTATTTTCAAGAGATTAACTTTTAAAGATAATATGCAGAGACTTTAAGAAAGATCTTAACTCAGAAACATTATCAGTATCAAAATCAAAAACAACTTCAGGCACCTTATTTTCAGGAGCAGCAATCTCATCTACATTTGCCATTAATGCATAGTTCACCTTTTCCTCTTTAGAGTCTGAGGAAGAGTCCATCCAATCCTTGCTTAATGAGATAAGAGCTTTGGTCTTGGCCTTTTTGCATTCAGTTGCAAAGTGACCCATTCCATCACAATTGTAGCATTTGACTTTTGACTTGTCAAACTTGTTGCCTTTGCTTTCATTCTTCTTGTACCTGTTCTTGTCAGTATTGAAAGGTTTCTTCTGAAAGTTGCCTTGTCTTCTAGCCTTTTGGTACTTCATCTTCTTGAAGCCTTTGACTATCATAGCCACCATTTCCATCATGTCATAATCAGTAGAGTCATCATCAGTATCAGTATCAGGATTGGCATCAGAATCTGATGATGAGTCATCAGTATTGGACTCTGTGACGCCCCCAGATCCGGGGTCGGAGATCTAGGCGCTCACGGTCCATTTTCCATTAGTAACATACCTGTTCTTGCACATGATATATATAACACAGCCATCGACCCCACAATAAACTCACACCACACTCACACACACAGGTTAGAGCCTCAGAAACGTCACACATTGATTAAACAGTAATAAAATTATCAGAGTTATTACAGACCGAATTAAATAGTATTTATGCTACCAGCAACACTTCGATATGAAGCGAAGTTGGCGGCTTGAAAGTTTGTTACGATACACTGCCTTGCACAAGTCATACTGATAAATAAAATGAACTAACAAAAGCTGCCAACCAATCCAGCTAATGGGGCCTACCGGTGGAATCTCAAGTGCTGGCTCGGGTCTAGTCACCTGCTTTCGAGCAGTCTGTCTGGGTCTTGCCATTTCGCTTAGCTGTTGTGTTTGTAAAATTTGAAAACAAGCAAGAGTGAGCAACTATAGCTCAGCAAGAAATATATGTATAAGGTAAGCAATATAACATTTCATATGATTGGCAGTTATTAAACTTGTTTGTATCCATCAGATATAAAATCACTTGTCATAGTTGATAAATTCCGAAGGTGCAACAATATGTGCCCTCGTTTTGAAAATAAACTTGCAGTTCTAGATACTGCATTGAGTCAACATCTTTCTCATCAAAATAGAACACTATCAGTAACTTGGCACAAAAGCCGAAGAAGCAGTGTCAAGCATTTTTCCAAAATGGAGGAATGGGACTTAAAGAAAACACAAAACCTGACAAGGATTGACGATGATCAGTCGCCACATCCAAGTCCAATAATCCGCGGGTCTTCTCTACCGGTAGAAGGATAGAAACTACATCCGTAACTATCCCTCGGGTGAAAACTACATCCGTAATCACCCTCAATGAAAACTACATCCGTAATCATCCTTCGGAAACACCTGGGCCGGAATAATAATTGATGGACCGCCTGGCTCACGGCCGCTTACACATCCCGGGAATCGTTCGTCACCGGTTCCCACACCTGCCAGAGTCCCTTTTTCTTTTTCTTTTAAAACTTGATTTTGATTGAAAACAGAGTAATTGAGGTTCGACATCAGTCGACCGATGATTCTTGAAATCATACAAGAAGCAGAACCTGACCGGGGGTTTTCGAAAATGTTTTGAGTTCGAAAGAGTTCGAGTTTGAAAGTATTAAAAAGTATCTTGGATTAACTTTGTCTTTAAATAATGAACAATAATTAATAAATAATATTTTAAGATTTAATAATAATAATTAATAAAATAATTATTCGATAAAATAAACTTTTAATCCAAGATAGGGTTTCGAGTATTTACGAAGATATGAACATAATACTTGAGTATACGATACTCCCCGAATGACCCTTCGGGTTTTCAAAATCTAGATACGATATAATAATATACCGCTCCCCGGTCAATAATATATACGGACCGCTACGACCTCTATTGCTAGAGTCGTTGTCCGAAGAAAACATTTCAATCTAAGTTCAAGGGGTACAAGCATATATGTACTTATTCAATCTCAATTGCATCAATACTTCGATAAACATAGCATTTGATATAATTGAAAACTACAAACACAACAGTGAAAGTCCTTGTATATGGATAAGTTTTGAAAAGTAAACTTGCATTGGTTTGGTTGGGGTGGTCGAGCGTGCGGATTCGAACGATCTATACATAAGCAATAATCGTTCGTTAGTACCTTAACAATATCTCTTTAATTACGGGGTTTAGTGGGGTACGAAATTAACTTAACGACTTTGTCTTATGACTCTATAGCCCCACTATAGGTTCATGTCATCACTCGATTACGCTCGTCACTTAATCGACTTAATTTAGTTACCACTTTCGAATCATAACCACTAACCCTAGAATTTTGCTCCACTAATCGACTTTTTCTCTTGCGCGAATTTTACTCAAGAATTTTTATAAAATCCAAAAATTCATATTTAATGCAATTCTTTTTGGGTGGTCTTCACCACTGCATTCCCTAACTTCTCAATTTTTTTCCATGATCCCACATATATTTTTAGGGGTTTAAAACAAGGTTCACAAGGGGGTCACTTAGTGCAGTCCGGAATCCAGAAACACAATTCACTCCTCCGGCCATAACTTAAAATCTATACATCACCTAGCCATGAACCTTACATTTCCAGAAACTACATTCAATTATCTTTCCAACAATATATGGTAGGACATCATGGGACAACATTTGGGGGTTCAAAATCGTGTTACAATACAGGTCTATGTTTCTGGACAAAACTCAGCAAGCACAAACTACTTAGATCAACCATTTTTCACACTTCCACAACACAATCAACACTTAATACACTTAGATCATGGTTCATAACACTCATGGAGATATATATATTATCCATAGTCATAAAAGTCACAATCTCAACATCAAAACTCAAGATCCATGCTATCCAATACATATACAACCAAGATTAGCTCACAAACACATGGATCTACTACCATACTTTATAAATAATACATAACCAAGAGGGTTTGAGATTTTTATACCTTCTTGAGCACCTAGGGGCCTTGGATGAGCTATTCACAACTCAACAACACCTTAAATGGTCTCCTACAACACTTACAATTCAAGATCTAAAAGAAAAACAAACATGGTTACTATTCACCCAAGCTTTAACAATTTGTAACTTGAAATTGGGTGGATGAAATGGCTTGAAATTGCTAACATACCTTGTCTAGATGATGAAGATGACCTAGGAATTATGTTGTAAATTATGAGTGATGGAAGAGGGGGGAGAAGAATTTTTCTTCTCTCCTTTTTGCTTTGGCCGAGAGCAATACAAAGGGGGGGAGAAGAGTTTGTGTTTTGTGTTTTGTGTTTTGTGTTGGGTGAATAATTGATGTAGGGTTATGTTGGGTGATACATATCATGTAAGTATAAGTAAGTACTAGCAAGCATGGCCTCATGTACTACTTGTCCCCTTTTTTGAAAAAGCATGTAACTAGGTACTATTCATCTTCCAATGGCTAACTAGTTTGCTTGATTTCTAACCACTTGGTTGCATGGGACTTGCATGCAATACTACTCCTTGTATTATTATTCTTCCACCAATGCTTGTTATTTAATCTTTAATTCGTATCGTATCTTAACTAATCTCTAGTAATAATATTTTGTTGCGTAGCGATCTCCCCTATAATTCCTTAAGTACTTAATTGTGTAAATTCCTCGGATGTCCATAATTCCTCGTCATAATTCTTAATAAATCCTTTAATACTCTAACCATTCTCAAATCCCAAATTTTATAAATCTTACTAACAATAAGACTCCTGCCTTCACAATCTCCCTTCTTATCTTACATAATAAATGCAACAACGCAGTTTCTCAGACAATCAATTCTATTAATCAACAAGGATGACTAGAAAGATTCCAAATTGACAATGTCACAAGATATTAAATAAAAGGAAATATTACCAAAAATTAGGGTTCTTACAGCCTCCCCTCCTTAAAAGGATTCCGTCCCGGAATCATGTTGAAAACAGTTGGGGGTGCTTTTCCCGCATCGCGCTCTCTAGTTCCCATGTTGATTCTTCGACATTCTGATTCCTCCACAAAACTCTCACTAATTTGACACCCTTGTTCCTCAGCACCTGTTCTTTTCTATCCATGATTTCTACGGGTTGTTCTACATATGTTAAGTCTGGTTGCAGATCCACTTGATCATGTTCTATCACATGTCGAAAGTCGGTATGGTATGGTCGTAGCATGGACACATGGAACACATTATGTACTTGCTGTAAGCTCGGGGGTAAAGCCAATTCATAGGCTAACTTCCCAACTCGTTTCAAGATCTCAAAAGGTCCAATAAATCTCGGACTTAGTTTTCCCTTCTTACCAAATCTCATCAATCCTTTCCACGGCGATACCTTCAACATCACAAACTCTCCTACCTCATATTCTTTGTCCTTGCGGGTCTGGTCCGCATACTTCTTCTGTCTGTCTTGGGCCGCTACCAGCCGTCCTCTTATGAGCTCGATAGTTTCTCTTGTCTGTTGGACCAGTTCAGGCCCTAACATCTTCCGCTCTCCAACTTCTTCCCAACAAAAGGGAGACCGACATCTTCGTCCGTATAAGGCTTCATATGGGGGCAAGTGGTCATCCCAACTTCCCTTAAAATCAATGGCACATACCCTCAACATGTCCTCGATGGTCTGGATGGTTCTCTCACTCTCTCCGTCTGTTTGGGGATGGTATGCAGTACTCATGTTTAACTTGGTCCCCACACAATCCTGAAAACTTCTCCAGAACCTGGAGTTGAATCTAGGGTCTCTATCTGATACAATGCTCACAGGAACCCCATGCCTAACCACAATCTCCTTTAAGTAAATATCTGCCAGCTTGTCGACAGTATATCTCTCGTTGATTGGAAGAAAATGTGCTGACTTGGTCAGCCTATCGATAATTACCCAAATGGCATCATGATTAGTCTTGGTCCTTGGTAATCCGACCACAAAGTCCATCGCAATTTGCTCCCACTTCCACTCGGGTATCTCTAAGGGTTGCAACAATCCACTGGGTCTCTGGTGTTCGGCCTTCACTCTTTGACACGTCAAGCATTTACTTACCCACTCGGCCACATCCTTCTTCATATTAGGCCACCAATAGTATTCTCTCAGATCTCTATACATCTTAGTGCCTCCAGGGTGAATTGAGTACCTCGAACTATGAGCCTCTTGCAAAATCTCGTCTTTTAATTCCTGAACGTTCGGGATCCATATCCTAGATGCGTACCTCATAATTCCATTCCCGTCATTCTCACACTTAATTTCCTCGCCAGTCAAAACTTTCTCCATCGAATTCTTTTCTTCTTTTATCTTCTTTTCCTGGCATAACTTAATCTTTTCCAATAACGGTGGTTGGATTTTTATTTCCATTAGACTCTCTTGTCCAATTCCTGGTAACCTCACTTTAATCTCCAGTTTCTCAAGGTCCTTTATCAATTCGTCCACTGACGTTATCATCTTAAGCTTCTCCTTTCGGCTAAGTGCATCGGCCACCACATTGGCCTTCCCTGGGTGATAATGAATCTCACAATCATAATCTTTAATTAGCTCTAGCCATCTCCTCTGCCTCATGTTTAACTCTTTCTGAGTGAATATGTACTTTAAGCTCTTGTGATCCGTGTAGATTTCACACTTTTCTCCGTAAAGATAATGTCTCCAGATCTTCAAAGCAAAAACTATCGCTGCTAATTCCAAATCATGGGTGGGGTATCTTATCTCATACTCCTTAAGTTGTCTGGATGCATACACGATCACTTTACCGTGCTGCATAAGCACACACCCTAAACCTTTATGGGATGCGTCGCTATAAATCACAAAATCTCCCTTATCATCAGGTAGGGCTAGTACTGGTGCTGTCACCAACCTCTTCTTCAACTCTTGGAAGCTCTCTTCGCATTTTTCAGTCCACACAAACTTCTCGGTCTTGCGAGTTAGTCGGGTCAAAGGGGCTGCTATCTTGGCAAAGTCTTGGACAAATCTCCTATAGTAGCCAGCCAGTCCTATGAAACTTCTCACCTCTGTCGGAGTGGTTGGTCTCTCCCAATTTGATACAGCCTCTACTTTGGCTGGGTCCACTAGAATGCCTTGTTCGCTAATCACATGCCCTAAAAACTGAACTTCCTTCAACCAAAATTCGCACTTCGAGAACTTAGCGTACAACTTTTCTTCTCTCAATGCTCCCAATACAATCCTCAAGTGCTCTGCATGTTCCTCCTTCGTCTTGGAATAAATCAAGATGTCATCGATGAAGACTATAACACACTTGTCCAAGTATTTCTTGAAGACTCGATTCATTAAGTCCATGAAAGCTGCAGGGGCATTCGTTAACCCAAATGACATCACTAGGAACTCATAGTGTCCATATCGGGTGCGAAAGGCCGTCTTTGGTATATCTTCTGGTTTAATCTTTAACTGGTGATACCCGGTCCTCAAATCAATTTTAGAGAAATAAACTGCATCTTTCAATTGGTCAAACAGGTCATCTATCCTGGGCAAGGGATAATTATTCTTGATAGTCACCTTGTTCAACTCCCTGTAGTCTATACATAATCTCATACTGCCGTCCTTCTTTTTCACGAATAACACCGGGGCTCCCCACGGTGACACACTAGGTCTTATCATCCCTTTTTCCAACAACTCTTGTAACTGAGTGGCCAGCTCTTTCATCTCCACTGGGGCTAACCGATATGGGGCTTTCGAAATTGGGGCCGTACCCGGAACTAGGTCTATGGCAAACTCGATGTCTCTATCGGGTGGTAGTCCGGGAAGATCATCCGGAAATACGTTCGCGAACTAATTAACGACAGGGATTTCCTGTAGGTTTGGTGCCTCCTTCTTGGTATCCTTCACATAGGCTAAATAGGCTTCGCATCCTTTACGAAATAGCTTCTTAGCTTGAATCATAGTCAGGAACTTTTGGTTTTGCCGTTTCCCACTAAACACTACTTCCTCGTCCCCTGGCAGTTTCAAACTTACTTTCTTCTTGACACAGTCAATCTGGGCTCCGTGGGTTGTTAACCAATCCATACCTACTATTACGTCAAACTCTCCTAGTTTAAAAGGTATTAAATCTACCCGAAAGTGTCACCCTTCTATTTCTAGGTCACAACCTGGACATACTTGGCTAACGGGAATAATTTCATGATTAGATATCTCTATTTGCAATCTGTCTTTCAATGGTTCAGTCTTAAGGCCTAACTGACATACAAAATCTAGAGATATGAAGGACTTGGTAGCTCCCGAATCAAATAAAACATTTGCCTTAACTGAGTTGAGTAGTAGAGTACCTGCAATCACATCCGTGTTCCTCACGGCATCCTGCACCGTCATGTTAAAAGTTCTTGCAGTAGGGGCCTTGTCAGAAGCGGTTCCACTCACTCTCGATGCAGCTGGCCCAGAGGACATACATTCCCTCATTCGGTGCCCTGGTTTCCCACACTTGAAGAAGTTACATCCGGCACTCGGGTTGTTACTAGTTCCGCGACAGGCGTTAGCATAATGCCCTGTCAGCCCACACTTGAAGCACTTCACATCTTGCAGGTTACACACACCCGCGTGTTTCCTTCCACATTTATTACATTCTGGGGTTGGGTTCGGGATGGGGTAGAGTAAAACGATCCCTGTGGCCGGCCGCTCTGGCCCACACTCCAACTTTCAGCTCTCTTGATTCCAAAGTTTCAGCTTGGTTGGGACATCGTTCCTCGCTTACATTTGCTCAGAAAGCTCCCACCCGCAGAGTTTCCCTTTCGACTATCAAACTTCTTCTTCTTTCCTTCTCTCTTCTTCTGCTTCTGTTCACTGCCCGCCTCAACAATTGAGGCTTTCTGTACCAGGGTGGCATAGTCTGTCAGCTCAAGAACCGCCACACGACTTTGAATCCATTGTTTTTGCCCTAATTGAAACCTTCGGGCCCTCTTTGCCTCAGAGTTCACATATTCCGGCACAAACCTCGACAGCTCAGTAAATTTGGCCTCATACTCGGCCACCGTCATGTTTCCTTGCTTCAGTTCCAAAAACTTTAGCTCCATTTGTGTCTCCATGAACCTAGGAAAGTACTTCTCCAAGAACAGCTCGCTAAATCTCTCCCAGGTCACCACACCTTTTCCTTCCAAATTCTTCTTAGCTTCCCACCAATAATTCGCCTCACCCTTCAAAAGGTAAGTGGCAAAAACAGTCTTCTGCTCCTCAGCGACACCTAGTATCTCGAAAGATTTTTCCATTTCCTTCAGCCAGGCCCTTGCCTCGATCGGGTCGGCAGTTCCTTTAAATTCTGGGGGTTTCAGGGATTTGAAGTTCCGGAAAGCATTAGCATTAGCATTCTGGGGTGGTTGCTGAACTGGGGGACGGTCCAAGTTCTGCCTAAGTAACTCCATGAACTGTTCCATAGGGCCTCCCCTAGGAAGTTCTACCTCTCGGGTGTCATTACCAGCTTCTTCTTCTTCATACTCAGATTCATCAAACACGTTATGATCGTTGCCCTCATTCTCACTCAGGTCGGCATTCTCCCCTTCATGGTTCTGGTGGCCTCCGGTTCCATGGTGGCTACCCTGGCCCTCAGAACTGATCGGGTGAGCTCGAGTGTTCATTCTTCTGGGGGGCATGATTCTGATAATAAAACAAGAAAGGGGTTAGGGTTTTCCAATTACCTGACAGCGTTTGCACGGGTCAGGAGCGTATCGTTCCTCCTCATAAGGGTGGAAATTGCAAAAGTTTTAATAATCCGGTGTTGGAGATAAAATGTCAAATATTTTTGGGGAAAAATCCCTTTGGGATGCGAAAACATTTACAAGAGTTTTCAAAACTTCGAAACCTCAAAATATTTTTCATAATTTAAAAACGAAATTTTTTTTTTTTGAAAAAATTTATTTTTAAAGATTGTAGGAACATTTTTGGAAATTGTAGAAAACAATTTGAAATTGCATGTCGTAAATTTGAAACAGCATGGTTGTATTTGTGGCTTGTAGCAGTTGTATAATCACAGTTGTATATCAAAACAGTAAGGCATGGCATCGGAAAGTAAAGCAGTTGAGGCAATATTAAGGAAACTGAAACTAAATAAGTACGGTACAAGGGTTATCACAAAGTTTGGATGTTAGAGCCAAATACATAGTTCCGATGTCAAAGTCTAGCAAAAGTGGAACAAATAAAAGTACATCTTCCGAATAGTCAGGCTACACAAAAGTAGGGCTACATCCGTACATACCATCCGAAGTCACATCTACATATCTGTAGGTCAGTCTACTCATCCACTTGTCAGAAAGGATACCACTGCACAAGTCAACTATCCCGCAAAATCGACACACTAATGTCATCTGAACCTAGGGGACTGAGCTATCAGTAACACATCACGGGGCTGCGCCGCGGCGGAGCAAGGTCCTCACTCGGGCAAATGCACGACGAACAACACGCCTAGCATCCCTAGCCTGGATCACTCCGCCCCCGCGGATCCCTAAACCAAGAATCCTATCACGGCTCCTCCTCTCAATCCTATGGAGTCGAGCCCTAGTCCTCCTAGCAACAGCGGTCCTCATCTCAGCATGGATCCTCAAGCGCGCCTCGCGCTCCTCCACTAGTGCCCGCCTCGCCTCGTTAAGTCGGGCCTCTGCAGATAGTAAGTCTCGGGTCAGGAACTGTACCACGTAAGCGTGCTCAGTACCCGACACTGGGGGTAGGTCCATCGGTGGAGGTGGTACGATAGGAACAGGGGTAGGTGCAGCAGCAGTAGCAGGAGCAGTAGCAGGGGTAGGGTCAAGCTCCTCCTCGCCAGAAGTGTCATCCTCGGAGTCACCGTCCGATGAAACAGGGCTAGATGTCTGTGGAGAAGGTGGGGGTGACAAAACCCGACCCTCACCGGATCTCACACTCAAAGGAGATGGGGTAACAGGCTCTGGCTCAGGCTCAGGCTCAGGCTCAAAGGGCTCCTCAACGGGATCCTCATCATCAGTATCCTCTATCAGTGTAATCCAGGGGCCAAGCTCGGAGTCAGCACCCATATCCTCCTCAGGATCCTCGGTATCGCGCATCAGTGCCTCATCATGCTTTCTCTCGAAAGCCTCAGGGTCTGGTATCTCCTCCATCTACACAAGGGAAATAAGGTGGGTCACTAACCATAAAAGAAAGGTTTAGGAGTAGTTCCCTCACGGGCCTTAAAGTCAGGGCTATATCCGATAACCCGACTACAACTCGATGAGAGTTCTAAGTATTATTAAATTTGTTATTAGGGTTATCGTTATTGTTATTATTATTAGGGTTGCTTTCTTAAATTACTATCATTTCTGAGAACTGTAACCTCGCTCTGATACCATTTCTGTGACGCCCCCAGATCTGGGGTCGGAGATCTAGGCGCTCACGGTCCATTTTCCATTAGTAACATACCTGTTCTTGCACATAATATATATAACACAGCCATCGACCCCACAATAAACTCACACCACACTCACACACACAGGTTAGAGCCTCAGAAACGTCACACATTTATTAAACAGTAATAAAATTATCAGAGTTATTACAGACCGAATTAAATAGTATTTATGCTACCAGCAACACTTCGATATGAAGCGAAGTTGGCGGCTTGAAAGTTTGTTACGATACACTGCCTTGCACTGGTCATACTGATAAGTAAAACTAACTAACAAAAGCTGCCAACCAATCCGGCTAATGGGGCCTACCGGTGGAATCTCAAGTGCTGGCTCGGGTCTAGTCCCCTGCTTTCGAGTAGTCTGTCTGGGTCTTGCCATTTCACTTAGCTGTTGTGTTTGTAAAATTTGAAAACAAGCAAGAGTGAGCAACTATAGCTCAGCAAGAAATATATGTATAAGGTAAGCAATATAACATTTCATATGATTGGCAGTTATTACTTGTTTGTATCGATCAGATATAAAATCACTTGTCATAGTTGATAAATTCCGAAGGTGCAACAATATGTGCCCTCGTTTAGAAAATAAACTTGCAGTTCTAGATACTGCATTGAGTCAACATCTTTCTCATCAAAATAGAACACTATCAGTAACTTGGCACAAAAGCCGAAGAAGCAGTGTCAAAGCATTTTTCCAAAATGGAGGAATGGGACTTAAAGAAAACACAAAACCTGACAAGGATTGACGATGATCAGTCGCCACATCCAAGTCCAATAATTCGCGGGTCTTCTCTACCGGTAGAAGGATAGAAACTACATCCGTAACTATCCCTCGGGTGAAACTACATCCGTAATCACCCTCGATGAAAACTACACCCGTAATCATCTTTCGGCAACACCTGGGCCGGAATAATAATTGATGGACCGCCTGGCTCACGGCTGCTTACACATCCCGGGAATCGTTCGTCAACGGTTCCCAAACCTGCCAGAGTCCCTTTTTCTTTTTCTTTTAAAACTTGATTTTGATTGAAAACATAGTAATTGAGGTTCGACATCAGTCGACCGATGATTCTTGAAATCATACAAGAAGTAGAACCTGACCGGGGGTTTTCGAAAATGTTTTGAGTTCGAAAGAGTTCGAGTTTGAAAGTATTAAAAAGTATCTTGGATTAACTTTGTCTTTAAATAATGAACAATAATTAATAAATAATATTTTAAGATTTAATAATAATAATTAATAAAATAATTATTCGATAAAATAAACTTTTAATCCAAGATAGGGTTTCGAGTATTTACGAAGATATGAACATAATACTTGAGTATACGATACTCCCCGAATGACCCTTCGGGTTTTCGCAATCTAGATACGATATAATAATATACTGCTCCCCGGTCAATAGTATATACGGACCGCTACGACCTCTATTGCTAGAGTCGTTGTTCGAAGAAAACATTTCAATCTAAGTTCAAGGGGTACAAGCATATATGTACTTATTCAATCTCAATTGCATCAATACTTCGATAAACATAGCATTTGATATAATTGAAAACTACAAACACAACAGTGAAAGTCCTTGTATATGGATAAGTTTTGAAAAGTAAACTTGCCTTGGTTTGGTTGGGGTGGTCGAGCGTGCGGATTCGAACGATCTATACATAAGCAATAATCGTTCGTTAGTACCTTAACAATATCTCTTTAATTACGGGGTTTAGGGGGGTACGAAATTAACTTAATGACTTTGTCTTATGACTCTCTAGCCCCACTATAGGTTCATGTCATCACTCGATTACGCTCGTCACTTAATCGACTTAATTTAGTTACCACTTTCGAATCATAACCACTAACCCTAGAATTTTGCTTCACTAATCAACTTTTTCTCTTGCGCGAATTTTACTCAAGAATTTTTATAAAATCCAAAAATTCATATTTTAATGCAATTCTTTTTGGGTGGTCTTCACCACTGCATTCCCTGACTTCTCAATTTTTTTCCATGATCCTACCTATATTTTTAGGGGTTTAAAACAAGGTTCACAAGGGGGTCACTTAGTGCAGTCCGGAATCCAGAAACACAATTCACTCCTCCGGCCATAACTTAAAATCTATACATCACCTAGCCATGAACCTTACATTTCCAGAAACTACATTCAATTATCTTTCCAACAATATATGGTAGGACATCATGGGACAACATTTGGGGGTTCAAAATCGTGTTACAATACAGGTCTATGTTTCTGGACAAAACTCAGCAAGCACAAACTACTTAGATCAACCATTTTTCACACTTCCACAACACAATCAACACTTAATACACTTAGATCATGGTTCATAACACTCATGGAGATATATATATTATCCATAGTCATAAAAGTCACAATCTCAACATCAAAACTCAAGATCCATGCTATCCAATACATATACAACCAAGATTAGCTCACAAACACATGGATCTACTACCATACTTTATAAATAATACATAACCAAGAGGGTTTGAGATTTTTATACCTTCTTGAGCACCTAGGGGCCTTGGATGAGATATTCACAACTCAACAACACCTTAAATGGTCTCCTACAACACTTACAATTCAAGATCTAAAAGAAAAACAAACATGGTTACTATTCACCCAAGCTTTAACAATTTGTAACTTGAAATTGGGTGGATGAAATGGCTTGAAATTGCTAACATACCTTGTCTAGATGATGAAGATGACCTAGGAATTATGTTGTAAATTATGAGTGATGGAAGAGGGGGGAGAAGAATTTTTCTTCTCTCCTTTTTGCTTTGGCCGAGAGCAATACAAAGGGGGGGGAGAAGAGTTTGTGTTTTGTGTTTTGTGTTGGGTGAATAATTGATGTAGGGTTATGTTGGGTGATACATATCATGTAAGTATAGGTAAGTACTAGCAAGCATGGCCTCATGTACTACTTGTCCCCTTTTTTGAAAAAGCATGTAACTAGGTACTATTCATCTTCCAATGGCTAACTAGTTTGCTTGATTTCTAACCACTTGGTTGCATGGGACTTGCATGCAATACTACTCCTTGTATTATTATTCTTCCACCAATACTTGTTATTTAATCTTTAATTCGTATCGTATCTTAACTAATCTATTGTAATAATATTTTGTCGCGTAGCGATCTCCCCTATAATTCCTTAAGTACTTGATTGTGTAAATTCCTCGGATGTCCATAATTCCTCGTCATAATTCTTAATAAATCCTTTAATACTCTAACCATTCTCAAATCCCAAATTTTATAAATCTTACTAATAATAAGACTCCTGCCTTCACAATCTCCCTTCTTATCTTACATAATAAATGCAACAACGCGGTTTCTCAGACAATCAATTCTATTAATCAACAGGGATGACTAGAAAGGTTCCAAATTGACAATGTCACAAGATATTAAATAAAAGGAAATATTACCAAAAATTAGGGTTCTTACAGACTCAGCTACTCTATTTCTTCTTCTTGAAACCTCCACAGCTTTTCCTTTTGATTTTGATTCAACATTTAAAGCAACAGCCTTTGCTCCGTTGGTTTTCTTATTCTTCCTTTGTTGAACCTCAAGATCATGGGTTCTTAGCATCCCATAGACTTTATCAAGAGACACAACATTAATATCATACTGATGCCTAATGATAGAGGTTTGAGTATCCCACTCCTCAGGCAAAGCTCTAAGAAACTTGGTGTTCGAGTCCTCTGGTTCATACTCTTTACCCACCAGAGATAGATTATTCAATAATGTCAGAAATCTATCATACATATCAGTAAGGCTCTCATCAGATTTTGCATCAAACTGTTCCTACTCTTGAATCAACAGAGCCCTTCTGTTCCTTTTGATAGATTCAGTACCCTGGCATTGAGTTTCCAAAGTTTCCAAGATTTCCTTAGCAGTTTTACATGCTATCACTCTGTTTGACATGACAGCATCAAGGCTATTATGAAGAATATTCTTCACCTTTTCATCTCTGAGTACTTCAGCCTTTTCCTCAGGAGTCCACTCAGCCTTTGTCTTCTGAACATAGTGCTCAGGTATAGTATCTGTTCTAGCAACCAGTCTCTTAGGGATATATGGACCATCATATATTCGATCGAGATAGTTAGTATCAGTTGCCTCCAGATACATCAACATCTTTACCCTCCATGTGGGGTATTCAGCCTTTTTGAGAACAGGGATTTTAATACTTTCATACTTTCTTGTCGACATCTTAAGATCGTTTCTGATTGTAATTTATCAGTTTGCTCTGATACCAATTGTTACCCAGTAAAGAACAATTGTAGAAGGGGGGTTGAATATAATTGTATAAGATTTTCGACTTACAGCAGAAATAATAACACAAGTATGAATAAATAACAGCTTTATTAATTCTGATATAAAACTGTTACAAACTCTCTCAAGAAATTCTGATGTTCTTGAGAGCTGCTAGGTTACAAGATAACTCGTGTAAGCGATTACAATCATGTAAAACCTAAACTGTGTTTATATATATCGTACACAGTTGCACTATCAATTACAAGATATATCAAATCAATTACATACGTCTTTTAGTACATATCTTGAATGATATTTGTGTTCCTATAAATTAGGAACCGACATATCAATCTCCCTTGATTCCTGGACTGATGTATATCCTCGTGTAATCCTGATCAACCTCCAATCCTAATGATAGCCTAATACTGACGATGCATTAGTGATGACGTCAGCATCAGTATCTGATCAGAAATCCAGATCCTGACCATCACTTGAATCAATATCTAACACACCATTGTAAGGAGGAGACATATCACCTTAGGTAGGGAGACATAAGGAAGGAGAGAAGTATGAAACGACAAAGAAGAATTCTTCAGTATGTGGTTGACAAGTCATATTCTTTAACACTGAAGAATTTCCATGTATCTGCTGATATTGTTCAATGTTAGATATAAAGGGTTATCAGGCAGATACGTCGAGAAATGAAGATGAGTTACTTAATGTAGATCAATTCAGTGCTAGAGGAACAATCATCTATCATTTCTACGAGTGAGAATCTGGAAATGTTATATCTACTCCAGAATTTTGTTTTTAATGTATTATTTACTATAGTTCTTTAATGCTATATCTTCTTCTTGTTTATAGTTGAGTTATCCTCTAGGATTTGTATGTTAATGTTTAACAAATAAATAGGGGGAGATTGAAAGTCATATGTTTACCCTATTTCTAAACATCGAGGATTCAACTCAACTATAACAAGAATGTAATAGTAAATAGTATATGTAATGTCACATGGATCTCAAATGTTTAACTGCCAAGAGAAATAAGACAAAGTCAATCTACCGTTTTGAGTTATACTACACTTGAAGAAGTTCATTCAGTTGATCAAGCGTCAGTGGAGTAATCAAGACAGTGGGTTCTATTTATAGTGACAAGAGGTTCCTACAGTGGCAGAATATAGATTATAAAGGTTTGAAA
Source organism: Saposhnikovia divaricata (assembly GCA_036435485.1). Taxonomy (NCBI): domain Eukaryota; kingdom Viridiplantae; phylum Streptophyta; class Magnoliopsida; order Apiales; family Apiaceae; genus Saposhnikovia; species Saposhnikovia divaricata. Next base: position 198,899,019 of record CM071594.1, read on the forward strand.
GAGAGTGAAGAAAAGGAAGACAGGAACCACAACTTTAAAGTCAAGATATGAAGAACAGCCATTGCGGTTAGTTACTCATGAACCAGACCGTGCATCGAGTGTCAACATTAAACAGTGGTTGTTCGTCATTAACTTCAGTGGTTCAAGATATCAAGACTGGTATGAGGGAAAATCATTGTGCAAGCAACAGAAGTGCTAAATTAATTAACCACAATGATTTTACTATCAAGTGGACTGGCTGTGAGGAAGAAGAATTATCACAAAGAAATGCAAATTGATATATTCTTAAAGCTGGAACCCCGGTTGGAATTGATATATTTTTTGTTAAGCAAAAGGAGTCCGGTTCCAGACCCTAAGGAGACCGCAGCTTAGACCGTAAGGATTTATTTATATTAATAAATATTTTATTTATTTAGAAAATTATATTTATAAATATCTAATAATAATATATATTTATTTTTATAATTTCTGAATTAATTAAAATATTTATTAATTAAAGATTAGAAGCGTGCAGGATAAAAAGCATTTCTACGGAGCCCGTCCTAATAAGGACAAAATAAGCCCCGATTGATTCTTGAATTAAGCAGGTCATCATGTTGTCTTAATTGAATATACAAGCGAGTGTCATTTGAACAAATAATAATTATTCTTTTTTAATTAATTAAATTAAGTGGTTGATTTAATTAATAAATTAATTCATCAAGAATTAATTTATTTATTAAATTAATTATTAGATTAATTAAATCAGAATAATAAATAAGAAAAAGATAATTCAATTTGTTAAATGATTATGGATGAATCATTTAATTATGAAAAAAATTGAACTATCAAGACATAGTTCTTATGTCTTGCTGAATGTCTTGATAAGAGGTAATTGACATGTCTTGTTGGAAGAAATACCAAGTATGTCATGACAAGTCAAATTGTGACAGCCATCAAGACATACTAAGTCTTGCTGAATGTCTTGTTGGAGATGCTATGTCTTGATGAATGTCTTGCCAAGCCAAAGCTAAAGCTGTTAAGACATAATATGTCTTGGAGAATGTCTTGCCAGTATTAATTCATTCAAAAGAGGCAGTAGCTTTTCTTTATAAAGATCCGAGGCGGCTGCTCATTTTAAGACATATTCACCACTTCTTCTTCTTTATAGACAGAACACAGAGGGGACAAAAAGAAAAAGATCAAGAGTTGTTCCGTTCTTCAAATAAATTCTTGTAAATTATTTCTGGCCCGTATTGTTAAATCTAAACCGATATAAATAGTTTACTTGTAACCTTGGAACTATCTAGCGAGTTTTTACTCCTAGAACTTATCTCTCGAATTGCTTTTAGCATTCGATCTTTTTATTACAAATATAGAAAAGATCATGTCGAATTTTCTATACATTTGTAATAATTAGTTTGATCTTCAAACCTTGTAATTTGTACAGTGTATTTAGACACACCCCTCCAAGTTTAATATAATTTTATATTTAACTTGAATATTGACTTCATTTTATTCCGCATCAATTTGTTTTTGATTTAATATTTTAAGAAAAGAGCAAATTCGATAAAATGACATAGTTTGTATTCAACCCCCCTTCTTCAAACTATTTTGGACCTAACACAAACTCCTATAATTTAGGAAATCTATTTTGAATGAAAAACATGTTTAAGATAAGCTCAGATATATATAATATATGTATTCCATATTTAAATAATCCTTACAACTGATTAGAAGTCCATTCCTATAAAAACTCCTTGATTTCCGCACTTCTAATCTTTTGGGACTGTTGACAAATGGCATGATGTTTGTGATCTGCCTCTGCGCAAATGGCTTGCCAACTGTAACTGTATCTCAACTTTGGCTTGCTATTTTTGATATACTGAGTATACAATCAGTAAGCTATATTACCCTGCAAAAGCAAGTTAGCTTCTACAGAAATAGGATGCTGTTTTATATCTACTAACAAGCCTTTTGGCTTCCTGTTTGTGATCATCAAAACCTAAGGAGTATCAATCTCCCCCTTTTTGATGATTACAACTAATTTACGAGAATTAGAATAACTACCCCTAAATCCCTGCATTTCAAACTCAGATATAAAACAATAATCTAACAGATATTATCATATCATCATAATACACCTTAATCATTAAACATCCAAACCATCAAATCTCGAATTCAAAAATTAAGTTCAACTACCATCACAAAAACCAAAGTTCAAACCAACAAGTACCAAGTACCACAAGCATAAGTTCAGACACGCACACAAACCAAACAAAACAAGTTCAAACACAGAATAAATTCTCCTAAAGTTTTCTCCCCCTTAATTCATCAAAACAAATCAAAATTCTGTTGGAGAGACCCTTGGAGGCACATGGAAATCGTCTTCACCATCCTTATCTACATCATCTATACCATCTCCAACAGCAGCCTTAGCCAGTTCTTCAAGACCCAAATAAGTTTCCATAGCAGAGTGTGTAGCAGAGGTAGTTCCCGGTGTCTTGAGAAGCATCTCTTTGACCAACTTAATTTCACTGATAAATTCCTTCATAGCCACCTTAATAGTCTGATATTCAGCCTTGACATCCTTAATATCATTTTTGAGAGCCTGAAAGTCTAACTTTATAGCAGTGATTTGGCCAGTGATAATCGTAACATCATTCTGCACAGACCTAAGAAGCAACATCCCACTTGGAGAAAACTTTGAAACGGAACCAGGAGCAGGAATTGAAGGTTCGCCAGTTTCAGGAACAGACTCAATTAGTGGAGGAGGCAAAATCCTTGTAACTTCCCTAGTCTCGATTTGAAGATTATTCTGAGTTAAAGCCCTCTGGTCTAAGGCTTCCTTAACAGTCATCTTAACATCAGTCTTAAAATCGATCTTATAAAACTCAAAAACTCTGGTTAACAGCAATCCATATGGTATCCCACTAACAGACTTCTCCAAAGTAGTCATAATATTTTGCAAAATTAAAGATGAAAGATCAAAAGGTTTCCCAGACATAAGCATGGCCACACCTAGAGGGGGGTGAATAGGTGTAAATGGCTTACTATGTCCAATTTTAATAATTACCAGAAACAGCTTACTGATTTCAATTTTAACAGATGCAAATGGTACGTTGAATGTAAATGGTAAGCTGAATGCACAAACAGTAACTAAAGTGCAGGAAAAATAAAGAACACCACGATCTTTTAGCCAGGTTCGATCCCTAATCCCCTATGGTCTACGTCCTGGTCCCTTACCAACCTGGTAAGAGAATATATTATTGATCAAATATAAACCGATTACAAGATACAACAATATATCTCCCTCAAACCTAGCTGTTGACACAAACGGCTTGCTGAATAGACTTGAAATAAAATCTGCTCTCTAAGCTATACAACCCTAGTGCACAACCCTCGAATCCTTACTATTCCAATCCAAGTGTCCAACAACTAACACTTACAAATAGAACAATACAATTAATTAAAGATATAACTCAATCTATAGATTCTCTAAATAAACAATACAGATAGATATATAAATGAGCTCAAGAGAATCAAGAGAAAGATATTGCAAAGTGAAACCAAGTTATTTTGTGTTCTTACAGTTCTTAAATTTTCAGCAGCCGAAAACAAGAACAAGTATATAAAGCCTATAACATCAACGGTCATAAACTAGCCAACAATTTACAACGTTTGGATCCAATCCAACGTTCAAGTTGTTAGAATGGTTTACAACGTTAATATTAACGTTTGAACATAAGAAGTAGAAGAGAGAAGACTTGTTCTTCTGTAAAGAAACGAAATAAAATATGTATAGGAGAATTGAAAGTGTAAAACGAATTTTGAATAAAAACAAACTCCTATAATTTAGGAAATCAATTTTGAATGAAAAATATGTTTGAGATAAGCTCAGATATATGTAATATACGGATTCCATATTTAAATAATCCTTACAACTGATTAGAAGTTCATTCCTATAAAAACTCCTTGATTTCCGCACTTCTAATCTTTCTGGACTGTTGACAAATGGCATGCTGCTTGTAATCTGCCTCTGCGCAAATGGCTTGCCAACTATAACTGTATCTCAACTTTGGCATGCTTGCTATTTTTGATATACTGACTATACATTCAGTTTGCAAAACCAAGTTAGCTTATACAGAAGCAAAACCAAGTTAGCTTATACAGAATAGCATGTTGTTTTATATCTATGCTGTTTCTGATCATCAAAACCTAAAGAGTATCAAATTTTACTGGAAATCACCCTGTATATAATTATAAATTAACATTTAATAAATTTTGATTTATACTGAATTTAGTAATAATTATTTAAAATATTATACTAATTTAATTTAATTGTAGATTATAATTTTTTTACATATCAAGGCTCAGACATCAGTACAGACTACAGATAGCGAGTGTATCGTATATGTTTTGATGGCTTCCCACGATCAAACCAGTTCCATACACGACATCTTCGATGCTGCACTCAATCTGGAAGACACGCACTTTAAGTCCGGCTACGACGAGGGCTTCTCCCACGGCGTACTCACCGGAAAAGACGAGGCTCGCTTCGTGGGTCTCAAATCCGGCTTCGAAACCGGCGAGGAGCTAGGGTTTTACAGAGGCTGTATAGATATATGGACCTCAGCAATTAACATAGACCCTTTATGTTTCTCTACTAGGGTTCAGAAAAGCATCAAACAAATGGACGAGTTGGTGAGTAAGTACCCTTTTAACGATCCTGAAAACGTGTTAGCTACTGATGTTGTGGAGAGCTTGAGGTTAAAGTTTAAAGCTGTTTGTGCTACTTTGAATGTTAAGTTGGAGTATAATGGGTATCCGAAAAGCTCCGATGTTGGTTTTTGAATACAGGTTTCGTTTGCACTCCAGGTGTTTGATGGTTTGTCTGAGTGATTTGGGATTTTAACGTTTACTTGTAATAATTAAGTGTTGTGGTTGTTAATGTGTTGGTATCAAGACTACTTTGGCTGACAATCTTACATACCTCAGAAATTTCGAGTTTACATGTATAATTTACTGAATACATGTATATAGATATGATCTTGTTTTTTGCAATGGCTCTTTTATGTTAGTTGAAAGTTAAATTATATTAGATGGTTAAGCATTGTTTTGAGGGTATGAGGTGATTTGGTAATTGATGATGACAAATTTATTTTTAGTGGGATTTTCAGTATGGAACAGTTTATGGATAATTTTTTTCAGAGGTGAGTTTTTTTTTGTGTGATTGATTCTTATGCCTCATTTAGTTGAACAGATTGTTTCCTTTTCCAGTTGCACCTTATGCATATTGCTCTTAATTTCATCAAGTTGTTCTGATATTTGGTTAATACCGCTACCTTAGGATGCCTGACTTACTTAGGCTATCAAGTTGAGTATATATAAACAGCTTCTTGAGTAGCCCTTTTATGGGTTTATTAGGGTTATTTAATTTTCAAGCTGGACTATTTTTTTTCTCTTCCCCAAAGCTATGAAATGAATTTTTAGGGTTTATGAGGGTGCATGTCTTTATAATGGTTCAATCTTTATAATGGTTCAATCCTCGGAAGTGGCAAAAGTTCTTTGCAGTCCTACTTTTTAGGCTTCTGATCTTCATCGGTCACTGTAGTAAATGTGTAGATTTGTGAAGATACACTTTCTTTCATAAAAAAAATATTAGTATTTTTATTACCATTCGTTCTGTTTTTCTTTCCTTTCACGGTATGTAATTTCATCTTCTTGCTCTCCATGTATGTGCTGTTTTTGTGGTTTTTTATGTGTTTCTAGCTCATTGCATATACGTTTATTTGCAACTCACTTGGCGCCTTGAGTCTTCATCCTTTTTATTTTATAGTTTACTAGATTGCTCTCTATTTCACCTGTTTCTAAATGCATATGTACCTAATTGTTCGTAATTTTGTGTTACTGCAAGAAATTTCTGAAAAGGCTCTTTTATTAATATTTTCATTGGCATATTATGTTAATTAGTGATTTATTATTTTTATTTCCGGCTTATATCCTTTTTCAGCTTTACTTAGTCTACCTTTTAATGTTTGCATTTATTCTTTTTATTGTTCACCAAATTTAGCATCTTGAGGCTTGTCCTTGTTTTTTTTTCTTCTTATTTTTACCTTATCCGGTCACAATGTTTTTATTATTTTAAAGTTTGTGTAATAGAGTGCGTTTTTTTATCCTGTGCTAGCTTATTTTTTAAGGTAGTTACTGAAGAGTGTAACTTTTTTATTCTTGTTCACTTGTTTTTAGATATATTTTAATCTTATGTATTGTTGAGTTTACATCATACTGTTTTTTGGTTTTCAACTTTATTCTGTTTCGAGGCACTTTTTAGTTATATGTATATATTTTCATTCCTTAATTTACATTAAGCATCAGTGCATTTTGATTATGAGGAACTTCTGTTTCTGTGTGTTTTACTCATAGGTTCACATGATTATGAAAAGCCTTTATAATTTATTATTAAAATTTCTCATCAGTCTGTTTTCTTTTTCACATATATAGCTGATCTTCTTTCTCACGAATTGTATGTTTGATTTTCCTTGCAATTTTGCAGCCCGCATTGGAGTTACAGTGAATTTTTTTTGTATTATAAAGTTCAGGTCACTGGTATATGATTTCTTTCTTATGTAACCAAGATATTTGTCTAAGTTATTGGCTTATATAAGCGTATGGGATACCATTTACTCCTTCTATTATGCAGCTCATGCATTGTCTAAAAGAGATTGGAATTAAACAGTATTTACTAAATATACAGATATTGCTCTGTTCTAGGAGATTTTGTAAAGACTTTTCAGTTATTTATTTTTACATTATACTAATTTTTTTTGTCAGGTGCTAGTATGTATTCTAATATGATGAAATTTTACTCGTGTTTGGGTTTTTGTTTGCTTTCCTTTTGGAGTGTTCAACAATATCTGTGATCATCAGATTGGTAATCAGTCTAACAAGTCGGTATTGCTATGATTTATCGTGTACTTGACTAGCATTTTATTTTTCTTCGTTTTTGGAATCCTGGTTGTGCTATAGTGAGATGTCTATTTTGTTAAGACTTAGGCTTATGTGTATGTTTTATTTTGCAAGTCTTCTCCCGTGTTAATGCATAACATAAGTTATGGGTTCACATTTCATGCCATAAATGTTTTTACTCTACTTTTGGTTAATCTAAGAGTATTTTTTTTATTAGTTTTTTTAAACTGCACTGGCTAGTTTCTAATAACTTACAATTTCTATTCTGTCAATGCAATGGATTCCAAGAATTATTTTGTGTTTAGTTTAATCAAAGATTTTTTATTTCTAGTCAATAATTGCTGCTCCTTTTTTCATTCATGTTGTGTGATTTCCTTCTCCTGATCTCCAGATTGATGTCAATCTTAGTTCTCGTTGTATCTCTAAGTGTGAAGTCTTGATTCTTATTTTCATTTTTTTGCATTGTAATAGCACTTTTACTTCTTCCCTTTTTGTTTCTGTTACTTACCCTTTTTCACCATTCAAGAACTACTCCTATTTTATAAGTTGTAGGTTATCTTTAATATTACTTTTTTTTTTATAGCACTTTTTAAATATAGTATTGAGATCATCAGTGCTTCAAATCAAGTCGCACTATTTGTCTCACCTTTTGGTTGCATGTGTTGGTTCCTTAATCTTTGTTGTGTTCCAATATTTTTGCTTATTATTTTTAAGCTTCTCCAGCTCTTTATTATTAAATACATTTACTTGCCTATCTTCTATGGCGGTTCTTTATGATTGTTGTGCTAATATTCTGGTTCACAATGCTAATTGATCTTTCTTTTTATACTTCATTATATATATATATATATATATATATATATATATATATATATATATATATATATATATATTTCTTTCATTAACTGAGTTTGCATCACAGAAATTGTTTTACATTTTAAATAATTAAAAAAGCATTTGCAGATCCATGTTTGGAGTTGATGAGTTAGTACAACTGAAAGGGATAGTGATTGCAGAAATATCGAGAGCTGGCATGTATACCTCATGTTGCAAAGCCACTGAAGCCAACGTTCCATCAAAATTGATTATAAGTGTAGACATTTCTCCAACTTTCATGAATGTAAATGGAACAGACATCCCAGACACTCTCTGCATTCTTGTTCTCTTTTCAGTTTTGCAAGTTCGCACCTATTCCGCAATTTGTATACATGATGATACCTCAGTCCTTTCTTAGCTGTGCACAATTAGAATATTGTCCTGTGCTTTAGGTGAACATTTTAACATTGATCTTTACATCCATGTTAAACTTCTTATGCTATTTTCAAGCATATTGATTGTGTCGGTGATGCATGTCGAAATCTCTGCAGCCCCACTCATAATTATTATTATTTTGTTCTCATGCCAGTGATTGAGCCACTGGCCTCCTTTGAAGGAGGTCAGGGGTTCGACTCCTGCGTGTGCGTGAGTTTCTTAGTTTGTATTAGATTTCCTTTCTGTATTTATATTTTTGTATTTGTAACGGCCGGGGGTCCTTCGGAAACAGCCTCCCTATTGTATAGGGGCATGGTCTGCGTACAGCTACCCTCCTCAGACACCACTTTGAGTGGTATTATAACTGAGTAAGCTAAGTTTAGTTTAAGTTTTCTAAAGCTCTGTGAGTTATGAGGATGATGGGGTCATTGATTTGATAGTCAACCAATATGATATTTAGGCTTCTTTTGTAACTATTGGTGTTTGTCATTCACAGGTTTAGTTAATATTTGATACAACCAAGTTTGTTGGATGACATGATCTGACTGGATCCTGTGAAAAGGTTAGCCTAATCATATGGATCAGGATGCACATAACAACCAAGAGAGAAGAACATGCTGAGAAGCTATGTAAAATATGTCACTGTATACTTTCTGTGGTGGGGCTCTGGTGGATAAGGCTGAGGTATTCAGGTGCTTGGTTGCTAGGATGCATGGCCATCTAGCTCCATATCAATGCCAGCCCTCTTTGTTATATGGCTTGCAATTACTAGAAAATGACAATTAGTTTTGTTTCTAATCTTGCTTGCCTCCCCATCCCACTGTTTTATTTCTTGTGTATGCAGGACAATCCAGTACTATTCTGTATCCACTTGCCAGTCAGAGAGTTGACTTCTCTACTGAATACTCACTGTTTACTTGATTATTGACTATATATACCAAACAAATTAAACATTTCATGTTCCATTCCAAAGCTGGGTACAGTTCTTCAATCTCCATTATGTCTCACTCGGAAGTTGGATATGTCAATGAAAAATGCTGGGGAACCCAAAATTTCTTTTCAAAAACTTTCCCAAATGCCACATGTTTGATTTTAATTGCTTGTGAAAATAATAATGAAATGGACTCACTGTATTCACATCAATCACCTAATTAAAACATTACATGTGTTGTGCCATATCATTTTGGAAAGAATTTAGGAGATTTTTTTGGTCCTCCTAACATTGCTCTATGTCAATCTTAATGGATATCATGCAGCAGAGAAACTGTTTCCGTAAATTTGCCAACTCTAAGCGAAAACTTAATTAAGAATATAATAATATATAATACTGAAGCTTATGTATCTGAATTAGTTACATGTACTCATTCAGTAAGTAAATACCTGCTTGCATCTGTTACTACTGTGAACTGAGAAAAACAGAAAAGATAGTTCCTAATTAGTTGAGTTCCTAATGGATAGGGCTGACATATATCCAAATTATTACTCTGCACGAATTTTTATAGGTATTAAAATAAATTTGTAACTAAAAAATGGTAAAAAAATAATACTTAAACCTTATCTTAGATTTTTACAGTAATTTTGTAATGTTGCATTAACATTTTCATGAATACATTTTTTCTTTAATTTTAGATTTTACAAAATTTGGATAGATATCTATATGATAAAATTTAGATGATTATTTATAATTGTTAAAATATTAATTTAATATTAAATGACGTGAATTGAACTTTATCGAAATAAACAATTGAATATAATATAAATAATTATTTTAGCATAATTATTCGTATATAACACGGACATTTGTGATTTTAATGAAATAACTTGTGTATTTGTATAAAAATACTTTTTGAATTATATTTTAACTCAAAATGAATCATTCCATATATATTATACATAATTTTTCAAAAAAATATTTATCTTCTTTTAAACAAATCTAACCATATATACTTTTATCAATTGGATTCTGACTAACCATTTATATACTTGATTAATCTCATTATCAGTCATTATTATATTATAAATGTAATAATAGTTATTTAGATATATGAATTTAAATTTTAGATATATTTATAAATATCAAATAAAGATTGTCGGTGTATATTAAAAAGAGCGAAAAAATGGAAGAAAGTAGGAAAAAATGGATAATTTTATTATTCACTTCGTCTCATCATCAATTATTAATAGGACGAGTGAGGAAATTTATAATTGTGAGGAAAGTTAAAAAGTTGAAGAAAGTGTGAGTAAATAATGAGAATGTAAAAAATAGTAAAGTTATTAAAAAATTACATGTCATTTCAAAAAAGAATATTGTTAAACAATAAGAGTGACGAACAAAGGACATGAAAATGATAATTATATAATTAAATAATAAGATGCACTACATATTATATATTACTTATATTTAAAGTTTTAAATTATATTTTATGTATCAATATATGATTAATTCAAATAAAATATAATGAGAGATATAGTATGTATAAAATGTGAACATAACAATTAATAACATAATCGATATCTATTCAACCGAAAAACTATAAGTAAAGTAAAAATTTATAAATTAATTAAAAACTTAGTAAGGCCATTATTTTACAGAAAATTCTCTTTTATGGTGTGATAGAGAAAATAATGATCAACAATAGAACTTTTTGAATAAGTCTAAAATTATGTTTAAACACAAAAATTTAACCCTATTTTTTAAATATTACAAAAATGTCATCCTTTAATAATAATGTAAAAAATAATGAAATAATGCTTGTAATAATTATGTAAAAAATAATGAAATTATTCTTGTGTTAACCAATTGCGCTATAGTTGATTCTAAGTTTTGTTTAAAAATCTAACCACCTCTCTTCTCTTTTTGTCTCATCCTTTTTCTTTTTGAATAAATGAAATGTTATTTCATATTATTTCTAAAATATTGGATGGATAAAATTATAAAAAATACTTTAATCGACTGAGCATACTCTACAATTCTCTTTTGCCATTTTAAATAATTGATATAGAAAAAAAAATTAGACTATACATAATATAACCTAGTCCAAAAAAAAAAAATTATTTACATACGTCTCCATGTAGATGTTAAATTATTTAAAAAAAAATAAGATTTGATTTTAAGAAATATATAAATTTTAGTTATCAAATCATACATAATGAGAGATATAGTATGTATAAAATGCAAATCATAGCAATTAATAACATAATCGATATCTATTCGAACCGAAAAAATATAAGTAAAAAAAAAATTATAAAGTAATTAGAAACATAGTAAGACCATTATGATATGGGTTAAAAGTAAGCCCTAAAGACACATTTAATATGACATTAATTAAACCCGGTATGGTCCAAACGTGGGGTCCATTTACGAGGCCCAAAACCCTAATTAAATATTAATTTCGTAATTACTATTAAGGGTGATAAACAGCTTAGCAATAAGAGTCAGACAAGGAAAAAATATCTTTATGAGTAGCCACCAAGGCAACAAATTCAACAATGAAACAGACTCCTACAAGGAAGGAGTCTAGAATCTTCCTCAAGGCGGTGGCTTGTCCATCAAGTCTCCTAACCCTACTACGATTCTAAGGCTTCCGACGCCTATAAAAGGGCCTGACCCCTCATTCTCAGAACTACGTCTTGGCTTGATTCTCAATATCGAGATACGTAGGCACTCCATGAGGACCGATTAGTCTCGAACACGGAAACAGCCATTAAAGCTCGAAGCTCGCCAACCCCTACGCGTTAAATATACACAAACCCTATTGGCAATTCGATAACCTGGTTTTTATTCCACAACATTTGGCACCGTCTGTGGGACGACAACATCAACAATGGTTACCACACGAAGAACAGTACCAGCCTCGACTGAGGCCATACCCCTTAGCTCTGCTCCACCCGCCACTTCTGATCCACCTATCACTACTGAAGAAGGGCAAGTACCCCCATCAACAGGGGCGATCATTCAACCTCTAGTCTCTCAACCCCCAGGGACGATTCCCCATGTTGAGGGAACTCTGTCTGTGGTCGTCCATCAAAGCCAAGAAACTAACCCTCTTTAGATGGTGATTTCTTCTCTTGATAATGTTAATCGATTGCTACCCCCAGGGGTACAGATCCACACTACGGATCTCCCCGCAAATACCAACCCGATTTATGGTCTGCCTAACTACCCTCCTGCTACTCGAGGTGTTGGACCAAGCGGCAATGCCTTGCTGATTCAGGAGCCACCTTATATTAAGGGGTTTGGCCATGATTAGGAATATGATGACTACTCTGGCCCCTATACTGACGACTCGTCATTTGAGGACAATGATCGTGATGAAGCCTCGAGGAGGCGACATGCTAGCAGAGAACCTCGAAGAAGGACACAAACTATCCATGATGGACCCCCTTTGACAACTGCCGAGAGGATTAGGGCTCATGAGGCTGAGATCTTAAAGCTGAAGGACGACATGGCAAGAGAGTAGATGAGACAGATTCAGAATCGACCTCCTCCGACTATAAGAGGGATCCCCCTCATTGATTTGGAAAGGTCTTCAAGGAGGCAGAGAAGGGCTGATGCAACTACTGGAAGAACAACAAGGGTGGAAACCCCCACGGGAAACCCCAAAGATCTGATGCCTTTTGGAGATCCTGATGATCCCACACCCCTGTTTACTGAGGAGGTGATGAATGTTCGTATTTCTAGGAAGTTCAAGATGCCGACAATTAAGGCTTATGATGGAACGGGTGATCCTGAAAATCACGTTAGGACATTTTCAAATGCACTACTGTTGCAGCCTGCAAGTGATGCTCTAAAGTGTAGAGCATTTCCTCAAACCCTGTCGGGCATGGCTCAAAGATGGTATAGCCGATTACCTGCAAATTCGATTGGCCCCTTTAAGGAGTTAAGTACCGCTTTTTTCAGCCAATTCATTAGTGGAAGAACTCATGAGAAAAGCTCTTTGTCTCTTATGTATGTGGTACAAGGAAAGAATGAGAATCTGAGGGATTACCTCAAGCGATTCACTAAGGAAACACTAAATATCACTGACTTGGAGAACAAGGTGGCCATGGTAGCCCTGGAGCACGGAACTACTGATATTTTCTTTAAGAGGTCATTGGCGAAGCATCCTCCTGAGAATATGGCTGAGCTGCAATGAAGGGTTGATAAGTATATTAAAGCTGATGATAGCATGAAGAAAGAGGACACAGTAGGTAATGGAGGGAACAACAACGACTCTAGGAAGCGAAAGCAAGAGCAAGAGTATGATGCTAGGGACAAATATCCCCGGACTAGTAAGGACTCTGACTCTACACCTAAGAAGAGTTTGGGACCAAGATTTTCTGAATATGCAAGGTTGAATGCTCCTAGGAGTCATATCTTGTTAGATATCGAGAAGGATAAGGACTTCCGATGGCCGAAGCCACTCAGGAGTGACCCCTCAAAGCGAAACAAGGATAAGTATTGTAGGTTTCACAAGGATGTGGGACATGACACCGATGATTATAGACAACTCAAGGACGAGATTGAATTTTTGATCCGAAGAGGGAAACTAAGCCAGTTCACGAAGGGTGAAGATCGTGGAAATCAAAGACGGGATTATGACAGGAAGAAGAATGATCGTAGGGATAATGACCGTGATCGTAACCCACAACCCCGAGGGCCAGTTATCAATATGATCTGGGGAGGCCCGACAGCGATCGGCACGAAAAGGAATTCTCGAAAGACTTATGCCAGAGAAGTGATGCACATCGTGGGAGAGGCCCCGAAGCGTGCAAAAACTGAGATAATGATTCTTTTTGATGATTCAGACTTGGAAGGGGTGAAGTTACCCCATGACGACCTATTGGTCATAACTCATGTGATTGGAAACTCATAAGTAAAACGAGTCTTGATAGACAATGGAGCTTCTGTTGATATTATATTTCCTGATGCGTTTGTAAAGATAGGATATAATGAGTCTCATCTAACCCCCACCAACATGCCTATCTATGGATTTAATGGAGTTGAATCCAAGGTTGAAGGAACTATTCAACTGCCTGTGACTATTGGACAGGAATCTAAGGAGGCTACTCCGATGCTGAACTTCTTGGTAATCAAGGCAGCCTCAACATATAATGCAATCCTGGGAAGGACTGGGCTTCATGCGTTTAAGGTTGTGGCCTCTACCTATCACATGAAGATTAAGATTCCAACCTGCAATGGTGTTGGAGAACAGAAATATGATCAGAAGATGGCAAGAAGTTGTTATGTTGCTGCGTTACGAGCTGATGGAGTCGGGGGGCAGGTCCTTCAGATTGAAGACATGGATGTCCGAGGTGATGACGAACACCGAGGGAAACCGGTAGAGGATTTGATTCCTATAGCTCTAGATCTTGGAGACCCCGAAAAGGTTACATATATTGGAGCTTCTCTGAAAGAACCCTTGAAGGGAAGATTGACAACTTTCTTACAAGAGGACAGTGATGTATTTGCTTGGACAGCGGCTGACATGCCAGGGATCGATCCCCAACTCATAACTCATAAGTTGAATTTCAATCCAAATCGAAAGACAATAAAGCAGGAGAAGAGAAATTTCGCTCCTGAAAGGTAAGAGGCCATTAAGCAAGAGGTAGATAAGCTCTTAGAAGCTGGATTTATTGAGGAGATTCAGTTCCATGAGTGGTTGGCTAACCCTTTGATGGTCAAGAAAGTGAATGGAAAGTGGAGGATGTGTATAGACTTCACCGATCTGAATGATGCATGTCCTAAGGATTGTTTCCCTCTACCAAGGATTGACACACTAATAGATGCCACAACTGTGCATGAGATGTTGAGCTTCATGGATGGTTTCAATGGCTATAATCAGATTAAGATGCATAAGGATGACATCCCAAAGGTATCTTTCATAACTTACTTTGGTGTTTTCTGTTATCTTGTTATGGCTTTTGGGCTAAAGAATGCAGGAGCCACTTATCAACGATTGGTGAATAAGATATTCACCCATCTGATTGGGAAAACCATGGAGGTCTATGTTGATGACATGTTAGTCAAGAGCTTAATCAAGGTAGACCATATTAAGCACCTCAGAGAGCATTTGAAGTGTTGAGGCACCATAAGATGATGTTGAATCCAACCAAGTGTGCCTTTGGCGTTGGATCAGGAAATTTTTTGGGTCTGATGGTTTCAAAGCGAGGCATAGTAGCCAACCCCGATAAGATCAAGGTGATTTTAGACATGGAACCACCCTGTTCTATACGAGACGTACAGAAGCTGACGGGTAGAGTAGCAGCCCTAAGGAGATTTATCTCTAAGTCTGGCGACAAGTGCTTGCCCTTCTTCCAAGCATTGATGAAGTTGAAAAATTTTGAGTGGACTCCTGAGAGCCAAGAGGCCTTTGAACAACTGAAGAAGTACATGACTGAAGTCCCGCTGTTGTCCAAACCTAGTCCCGGGGAGACCTTGTATCTATATATGGCAGTTTCTGAACAAGCCCTGAGTGCTATTCTCATTCGAGAAGAGAGCAAGGTTCAGAAACCTATCTACCATCTGAGCAAGGTGTTGCACGGAGCTGAATTGAATTACTCTCCTATTGAGAAGTTTGCTTTGGCATTGATAACAGCTTCGAGAAAGCTACGACCATACTTCCAGTCAAACAAGATCGAAGTCCTGATGGACCAACAGTTGAGAAATATTTTGCACAGCCCGAAGGCCAGTGGAAGGCTAATCAAGTAGGCAATCGAACTTGGAGAATTTGATATCGCATACAAGCCTCGGACAGCAATCAAGGCTCAGGCATTGGCTGACTTTGTGTTTGAATGTACCATTGGCAACCAAGAAGTTGGGGGGCAGGAGATATTACCCACCCTTAGAAGTAAGAATAAAGATGAAGAGCTTTTACCAGATCAGAAGGAATATTGGGTGCTCGATTTTGATGGAGCATCAAAAACAAAATCTAGTGGTGCAGGCATGGTTTTGTAAAGACCCGATGTATTCACAGTTGAGTATGCTTTGAAATTGGACTTCCCAACAACCAACAACGAAGCTGATTATGAACCCTTGATAGCCGGATTGGGCTTGGACAGAATCAAGAGGGTCAAGAACCTTAAAGTTTGTGGAGATTCAAGACTGGTAGTCTCACAAGTGAATGGTAAATTTGAAGCCAAGGATGAAACTATGGCAAAATATTTGAGAGTTATGAAGGTTGTTATGACTCAATTTGATGAGTGCTATGTGGAGCACATTCCGAGAGGAGAGAACATTAAGGTTGATGCCCTATCCAAGTTCGCTTCTTCGGAGATAGAGAATTATGCAGGGAGTGTTTACTTCCAGGTCTTGAAGGCCCGACCATCAACTCGAAATTGGTGGCACCAATTGATGTAGGGAGCTGTTGGATAGATCCAATCAAAGCTCACCTGGAAACTGGATGGCTCCCTGACGATGCCCACGAGGCACGAAAGCTGTCGGTGAGAGCGTTGAGATATGCCTTGATTGAAGGCATCCTTTACAAAAGGTATTTCGTCATTCTATACTTGAGATGTTTGAGGCCCTAGGAGGCAAAGGAAGCACTAGAGGAAGTTCATGTAGGGATCTATGGGCAATACTTGGGGAGCAGAGCCTTATCTCACAAGATCACTCGTTTGAGATTTTATTTGCCAGAGATGTTGGCCGATGCGCAGAATTATGTCAAGAGGTGCGACGGGTGCCAAAAGCATGCTCCGATTGTAAGGCAGCCGCCTGAGATGTTAACCTCAATTAACTCTCCTATCCCGTTCGCAATGTGGGGAATGACATATTTGGACCTTTCCCTGTAACTTCAGCACAAAGGAAGTACCTGAAAGTGGCCATCGACTACTTCACTAAGTGGATTGAGGCTAAACCTTTAGCCAAGATAACCACCAAGCAAGTCGCTCAGTTCTTTTGGGAAAGCATAATCTGCAGGTATGGTATCCCTCAAATCCTTGTGACGGATAATGGGACACAGTTCAACAATAAAGAGTTCAAGAAATATTTTGAGGTGAATGCTATCGAGCTTCGCTTTACTTCAGTGGCTCATCCTCAAGCTAATTGCCAGGCAGAGGTAGCAAACCGGATTATCCTTGATGGACTTAAGAAGGGGGTCGAACGCTCAAGAAACACTTGGGTGGATGAGTTGCTGCCTATACTCTGGGCATACCGTACCACATACAAAGTGACGACTAGAGCAACCCCGTTCTTGCGGGCTTATGGAGCCGAGGCAGTTGTACCCTTGGAGATTACACATGCATCCCCACGAGTGGAAGCATATGAACCTGAGACTAACGAAGAAGGCATGAGGCTCGCCCTTGATCTGATTGATGAGGTTAGGGATGAGGCAAATGCCAGGAATGCAAAGCATCAGAAAAGGGCATCCTTCCACTACAACCAAAGGGATAAGGAGAGGTTCTTTCGACAAGGTGACTTGGTTCTAAGGAAGATAGAGGCCTCCGGAGTCGGCCAGAAAGGAAAGCTAGCCCCCAATTGGGAAGGGCCATATCGAGTCAGGAAGACACTAGGACGAGGATCCTATACGCTGGAGACCTTGGATGGAAACGAGGTGCCTCGCACTTGGCACGCTTTGAACCTGAAGGTTTATAATGTTTAAGCTATCCTTGTAAGGACTTAGCTTTTTATCTATCTATTAGGAGAAGTAGAATTAAGGTTCGATGAAACCATTCCAGGGCTCATTGTCCCGAGTAGGATAGTAGTAATCTATGTAAGGGTTGAACCCATTCCGAATTATTAATGCAAGTTTGTTTTCCATTCTATGATTCTGTGATTTTAATTATGTACCAAACACCTGTTGGGTGTAAGTCTAGAACGACCAAGTACCGAAAATAAATGAACATACGAATAAAAGGAAACAACTGCATAGATAAGACGCCCCGGAGGGCCAAGGTTTAAGTTACAGACATTATCAAATAAAAGTTAAGTCCACGAAGGACCGTGAATGAAAATAAACAAAGCCACAAGTGGCTAACAAGGCCATGCAAGGCCACCTACCCCGGTGGAGCATCATCAGAACTCTCTTCCTCGCTAGAATCCTCCTCGTCCGAATCATCCTCATCAGAGCCGCTACCATCTTCGGCTTCCACCACTATCGGCTGTGCCCTAGTCCTCTCGACCTCTTCTTCTTCAGAGGAGGAGCTAGAAGGAGGGCTTGCTTCATTTCGAAGCTTCCTCTTTCCCGGGATTGGCTGACGAATCACCCCACTCCTCCTCGCAGGCATGGGCTTCTTCCCACGAGAGCCCGAGGAAGATGAGTCCTGGCTAACAGCTTGGACGGCTCCCTTGGAGTTAGAGCCGGAATGTCGGTGGCCTCCCCGAGAGCCGAAGCCCAATGTTTGAGGCACAGCTTTGACTCCCGAACCGGAAGTATAGTCAACAAAGCCTCCACTGCTAATAGCCCAGTCAGGGCACGGAAAGTTCGCCGGGTCAACAACGATTGGATACTTGTTGCTAACAACATTAATGTCTTTGTTCCAGTCGACAGACATGTTGTAGGGGCGCATCTCATCGTCATGATCATCTATAAGTTTCAAGAAATCTTCCAACTTATGTTAAGCTTTGATCACTTTGTCAAATTCTGAGGATTTCTTCCTAGCCAGGGAACTGAGCTGCCTTTGATAAGAGCTTGCTTCCCCCTCATCATCGAGGGCTAGGTTCCAGATTTATGCATTCTTCTTCAAACATACTTTTTTTCTTTCTTCAAGGCCACGTTTTCATCCCGAAAAACCCAACCTTGGCTGGCAGCGGATTGAAAGTAGGCATTTGCCTGAAAACATGAAATTTGTTAAGGAATTTGTGCATTGAGTTGACCATGGACATTGAATTCAGAAAAGTGAATAGCATACCTGGTAGAGGGCTTGAGCCCCAAGACGCTCAGATTCCTCAATTTTATCCCCGAAGGATACAGTTAGACGGTCAGAAGGGGTAATAGAGCACTTGGACCAGTCCAGGGCCAAGGCAGAGCATCCAATGACGGAGTCCTGTTCACAAATACCGCAAGCCAGAATGAAAGGAGACCTAGTGCTCCCATCGGCATTTCGAGATCTCTTTCCCTGGGTACATCTGTTAGTCACAGAGGCATGCCAGAATACATCTAACAACAAGCCAAAGTATGTGTAATGCTATGCATTACCTACATGACCTCTTAACTGAGGGAACCTCTAGTTGTAGAGTTTCTATTTGTTCTGTACTTGTAATAGGCATCAAATCCTAGTTGTGTAACTGTACTTATAAAGTCAAGAATAATGCTTGAAAGAAGTTCCAAGGTTCATGCCTCAAGCAAGGAGATAAAGACTGCCAAATAATCACAGTTGGGATTTGAAGAAATGAAGAATTTGCCTAAGTACCAATTCGAGAAGTACATTTGTCTATTCGAGAAGTCTAGCATTCGAGAAGTCAGGGGTTCGATATCTTAGAAGACACTATTCGATATCTCTGAATACACTGTTCGATATCTCATTCGATATCTCAGAGATTCGATATGTCTATTACTTCGTTCGAGAACTCAAGGAGTCAACAGGTCAAGGGTGATATTCGAGTTCTCAAAATGGTCAACAAGTCAATGCTCTATTCGACATCTCAAAGACTCAAGATGCTATTCGACATCTCAGGGATTCGATATGTCAAAATGTTCTATTCGATATCTCAAGGACTCCCAGAGAAAAGAGCTATTCGAGAAGTGATTCGATATGTCAATATAACACTATTCGAGAACTCAGAGTTATCGATTAAGTCAATTCTAGTTCTCGAATCATTCACTTGGCCACTTCTCGAATACATTCTTTAAGACAAAATACTGAAAAATTGTACAAGTCCGAAACCTGCAACAAGCCGAGACGCTTTATTTGACTATGTACTATAAAGCACGTTGGAAAGCCTACAAAGAAGCTTGGAGAGATAATTCAGGGGACAAGGAGCTAAAGAAGTGGATCTGAACAGGTTTTGCAAAGTCAAATCTGTAGTCGTTTGGACTCTTACTCAAATGAGATAGACAGACTGGAAAGTATTTTGTTTACCTACCTTATTTGTAGTAAGTAGGTGTATCCATGTCTATAAGGATACAGCCTCACTTCCTTAGCAGATAAGTTTTAAGTTTTCATTTTTACATCACAAGAAATATCTCTCTGAGAAAAACGAAGCTGAGAATACTATCATTTGTATTCACAGATTGTAGCAAAATCTTTATCTAATAAAATATTAGATTAAAGTAATATTGTGTTGTGTTTGTCTTTGTTATCCGCACTTACATATCTCACACACTCAACACATATCTTGCTGCAAAGATTCAAGAACGAAGAAAAGTTCAAGAATCCATTCACCCCCCTCTGTATTCTTTTACTGTATTCAATACTCAACAAGTGGTATCAGAGCAGGCTGTTTAATCTAAACAGAAAACGATCATGAGTTCGAATACACCAAAGACTACAGGTACGGTAATGGTCCCTAAGTTCGACAAAGAGAATTACAACCTCTGGAAAATAAAAATGTTGTTGTTCATCAAAGCAGCCAATCCTCTCTACCCTAATATCCTCAAGAATTGTCCATTTGTACCACAACAAGAAATTGTTGAATCTACAGTGGGCACAATAGTCATTCCTAGATCATATGTTGCAAAAGAGCCATCCAAATGGATGGACTCAGAGAAGGAAAAGGTTGCCCTAGACAGTCATCTCATGTTGCTGATCATAGAATCCATGGATATGTCGATGTTTGCCAACATAGCATCATGCACATCAGCCAAGGACATGTGGAACCACATCGAGGTGTTATGTGAAGGGACAGAGGAGGTAAGAGAGAATAAGAAACAGATACTAGTCACACAGTATGAGGCTTTCATGGCACAGTCCAAAGAAAGTATTACTGATATGTTTGAGAGATTTCACAAGCTGGTGACTGAGCTTCAAATGAATGGGAAGGTTTACAGCACTAAGGAATTAAACATGAAGTTTCTACTATCTGCACCAAACCATCTAGAGCAAAGGGTCATATCTCTAAGAGAAAGAGATTTGAACAAAGTCACATGTGATGTGCTCTATGGGGTTTTAAAGACTCATGAGCTTGAGCTGCTTCAGAATAGAAGAGATAGTAGATGATGAAGAAACTGAAGAAGAAGTGACTGAACCTGTTGATGAAAAGGAAGAAGATGAGTTCTACACTCTTGAAGAGTTGGATGCCATGGAAAACACTTCATATGCTTTTATGGCTAGAAAATTCCCAAACATCAGATTTAAGAGGAATCAGCCCTTCAAGCCTAGATCTCAAAATCACTCATTCAACAAGAGCAATGCACCTGTGAAAGCAAACAAAAACAGATTCAAAACCAGCTATGTGGATAGGTCATCTGTGAGATGTTATAGATGCAATGACCTAGGGCATTTTGCCAGTGAATGCAAGAAGCCTAAAAAGAAGGATAAGGAGTTTCTTGAGCTTGAAGCTAAGTATGAGGCTCTGCTAAAGAAGCATACACCAGGTAAGGCCTACATAGCTGAAGGGAAGTGTTGGGATGATTCTGATAGTGATGGAGAAGAACAAGAATTCTGCAACTATGCCTTGATGGCCAACTCCAAGGAAGAATCATCTGAATCAGACTCTCAGGTACCATCCCTCACTACCATAGACATGTCTATTTCTGAATACAAATCTATGGTTGAACAACTATCTGTTGAGATGTTTAATATTCATACTAGTATGACTGCTGCTAATGAAGAAATTGCTAAACTGTCTACTAAGAATGAACTGTTGAACAAAAGAAATGAGGAACTAGAACTAACTGCTATGCATGTAGAAAACCTTAAACAAGAAATCAAATATCTAAAGAATAAGGTTCTATGTGCTAGTCAAGTTGAGAAAGCTCTTAGGGATGAACTAGCTGAAAATGAATTTAAATTGAAAACATTTAAGAATTCCTCTAGTCTATTGCAGTCCTACCATGAGAAAAATCTAGCTAGACCTAAGGCTGCCATTGGACTTGATTATGACACTCTTAAACAGAGGAAAGACTATGCAGTCATTGAAGATGACATTGTTGTTCAAGAGGAAGTGCCTCAGGTTTTGAAAAAGGCTGAGACCCCAATATTTAAAACACCAACACTTGAGATTGATGAGGATGCCTTACTCATTAAGCAAATGTTGGATGATGAAGATAAGGCACAATCAAATGAACAACAAGCATCCTCTAAGAGTGAGAATGTCAAAACCAAAGCCAAGGAGCCAGTAGGAGGTAGACCTAGACCTGAGAAATTTGTGAAGTTTGTTTCAGCTGGGAATAATGAGTTTGAGAAGAAAGTGGATAAAAAGAAACAAAACAGGAATGGCAAATTAGGAATTGACAAGGACAACAACTATACTTATGTGCCAAATGCCCCTAGGAAAGTTTGTCAAAACTGTTTTAGCACTAATCATTTAACTCATGCATGCAAGAAACTATCTGGTAGTGTTGCTAAACCATTCTATGATTGCTCTGTGCCTTTAAGACATAGAGACTCTCCTTTCTGTGATAAACTTGATTGTATGCCATGTAACATGAATGTAATGACTAGTTGTTTTAATTTGAGATGACAATTCATGGAAGGTTGCATCAGTCACAATGTTCACACACACTACACAAGAACAAAGTCTTCAAGTCCTCCTAAAGTTAGGAAGGTACCTCTGTCACCTAAGTCTAAGAACCCTGATTCTAAGACTTCTAACAGTGATAAGAAGACTAACATCAAGAAAATTGATAAGCATGCTGTTTATGATAAAACTGTTGCTAAGCCACATGGACCCAAACTTGTTTGGGTACCAAAGGAGAAGTAATACCTTTGTGTTTGCAGGGCAAAGAAAGTGAAAAGAAGGTCATGTGGATTTTGGACAGTGGATGCTCAAACCATATGACTGGTGATATGGCCCTGCTATCAAAGTATGAGGAGAAGGCTGGCCCAATGGTTGCTTTTGGAGATGACAGCATTGGCAACACATTGGGATATGGCAAGTTGGAAATTGGAAATGTCATCATTGAAAATGTAGCACTGGTCAAGGGGCTCAAGCACAATCTACTGAGTGTTGGTCAATTTACTGACAGAGGCTTCAAAGTGAATTTTGACAAAGATGAATGTTTGATCACCCACAAGAAGACTGGTGACTTTGCTCCATCTGGAGTAAGGAAAGGAAGCCTGTTTGTAGCCAATATGAACTCTGCAAACAAGGACAAAATTTTTTGCTTTTACTCAAAAGCATCAAATGAAGATAGTTGGCTGTGGTACAAGAAGCTATCACACTTGAACTTCAAAGGCATTAATTCTCTAGTCAAAAGGGAGTTACTGAGAGGCATGCCCACACTTGAATTCCGTCAAGAAGGAGTGTGTGAGGCTTGTCAAAAAGGAAAAATGAAAAGATCAAGCCACAAGTCAAAGACAGTGACATCAATAACCAAGCCCCTACAACTAATTCATATGGACTTGTTTGGGCCTGTCAATATTATGTCACTAGGAAGGAAGAAGTATGCTCTAGTGATGGTTGATGATTTCACAAGGTATACATGGGTAGAATTTTTGGCATCAAAGGATGAGGCTCCACAAGTAATCATTGAGCATATAAAGAAAATTGACAAGGAAGCAAAGGCCAACAATGCAAGTGTGATTGCATTAAGAAGTGATAATGGAACAGAGTTCAGAAATGCCATGCTTGAAGAATTTTGCAAAGAGAATGGTATTTCTCAACAATTCTCAGCTCCAAGGACTCCACAACAAAATGGAGTTGTTGAGAGAAAGAATAGAACTCTGATTGAGGCTGCTAGAACAATGTTACTTGATGCAAAGATGCCTACATGTTTTTGGGCTGAGGCTGTGAGCACTGCATGCTATATCGAAAACAGAACCCTCATCAACAAAAACACTGGAAAGACACCTTACAACCTGATGACTGGAAAGAAGCCTACTCTAAAGTATGTTCATACTTTTGGAAGCAAATGCTTTGTGTTAAAAGACAATTCAGAATATGTTGGAAAGTTTGATGCAAAAGCATTTGAAGGAATTTTTCTTGGCTACTCGATGGAAAGAATTGCAAGTTATTGAAAGCACATATGTGACATTTGATGACAGCAAACTACCTGGATTAGAAGAAGCCAATGATGAAGATAAAGATCCTTTGAAGTTTGACAATCTAGATGATTCTGATGAGGAGATTGAAACTGAATTTGAGCCCACAATCCAACAAACTCAAGTGAGTGAAGAACCTGTGTCAATCAACAATGAAGAAACAAGCATCCAAGACACACCTGTGATTAGTGGCAACTTCACAGGGGGAGGAAATGTAAATGATCATGATCTGGATGATGAATCAACATCAAGGCTGAGAAATCAATCTGAACATACAAGGAAATAGGATAGATCACATACTGCAGATCAGATAATTGGAGATCCAAATACAGGAGTGAGGACAAGGAGAGCAACTCTAAATGAATGTCTCTATGGTTGCTTTTTATCCCAAGTTGAGCCAAAAAAACTTGATGATGCATTGTTGGATCCTGATTGGATAATTGCTATGCAAGAGGAGCTAAATCAATTTGAAAGAAGCAAAGTATGGGAACTTGTGCCTGCACCAAAGGATAGAACCATTGTTGGAACAAAATGGGTTCTAAGGAATAAGATGGATGAAAATGGTGTAGTCATAAGAAACAAAGCAAGGTTGGTTACAAAAGGATACTCTCAACAGGAAGGCATTGACTATGATGAGACTTTTACCCCTGTTGCTAGACTAGAGGCCATCAGAATTTTCTTGGCATTTGCTGCTCATTCTAATTTCAAGGTTTATCAAATGGATGTCAAGAGTGCATTTCTGAATGGGGAGTTGGAAGAAGAAGTATATGTGCAACAGCCACCTGGCTTTGAGGATCCACAATTCCCTCACTTTGTCTACAGATTGCTTAAAGCATTGTATGGACTTAAGCAAGCTCCTAGGGCATGGTAGTCTACAGATTGTGAAAGGCAGAGTGTGTAAACTTGTGACACTATAACTAATGTAACTCAAACTAAAGGAAAAGATACTTAACCAGAAGACAATCAAGAACAAGAAGTCACAAGAAATCAACACTAAATGAAGACAAGGTAATTGATACAATTCAACATGTTAACTATGATCAAGCCAAGAAGAAATCATTGAGAGAAGTTCAAGTCAAAGTTGTTCATGCCTCAGTGATTTGAAAAGCCAAGAATCAAGATCATAACTATCAGTATCAATAAGACTAATTGATTTCAAGTGAACAAGAAGGAAAGCAAATATTGGAAAGCCACATTTCTAATTGGATATGGTAATTTATTCAAGAAGCAAAAACCCTATCAAGACTAGTCACTTATGAACCAGACCGTTGCATCAAGTGTCAGGACATTGATAGCAAGTTTATGTCAGTAATAAAGATCCATATTCAAGAGCTTAGTGAAGAACAAAGAAGACATGAAGATATCACAAGTTCAAGATGTGCATTGAAGTTTCAAGTTGAAGACCAGAATATTTTCTAAGTACTAAATATTCTAGATGACCAAGTAGAAGTTTCTAAGTAGAAGTTCTACTTAGAAATTCGAGATGGCTAAGTAGAAATTCTCAAGTAGAAGTTCTACTTAGAGTGCAGCTTCAACATGACACATGGCATCTTCTGATTGGCAGATTTCCAAGCTTTCAAGATAAGGCAAGATTTATGTGGACATCATTGGGCCACGTATATCTTAGTCTTTGAAGTCTACAGGACATAGATTACATGTAGTATAAATAGAAGTACTTGTGTAATGTTTTTAGTTAGAGAGCAATAGTTGAGAGAAACACAAGAAAGAGAGAGAGAGTGCATTCACAGAGCTTAGTATCATTCACTTCTCTCTGAACTTCTGTCATACTTTGTAATGAATGTTGTAGCAACCATTTCAAGTTATATATAAGAAATATATTCCTTGAATCTGTGCGTTCATTTATTGCATCGTATTTATTGCTTCTCATATTCGAAAAGTTGTATTCACCCCCCCTCTACAACACATTTGGACCTAACAATTGGTATCAGAGCGATATGTTTAACATACAAAACATAGATCCTTGTGTTGAGTAGAAGAATCGTGAGTTTTCATTTTCTAGATCTACTTTTCATTTTCTTGAAAAGTGTGCTTTAAATCGTTTGTGGTGAAAAACTCATCTGAAAAATTATTTAAATACTCCAGGTGTGATTATTTAGCTTGGATGTATTTTAATTAATTTTTGTGAATTAATCTGGGTACTTTCATATTTGGTGTTCTTGAGTGTTCATCATCTGTTCTTATCAAAGAAGACAACCCAACAACGTTTTGATCTCCTTTTCAAACAGAAAAATAGTAAAAGAATAAAAAGGTGTTTTTGGACTTTGTGATTTGCATTATTCACGGCCGAAAGTGAACAAGACATACTCAGTACCTAGCACGTGGGTTAGGTGGGTTAGGTGAGTAAAGCATTCAAAGTCAAAAGGTGTTAAAGAGATAATATTGTTTATTCAATATTAAAGTAATCTGCAGAAAAATTATTCTAAGGACAAAAGTTCTACATAGAATTTCTACTTGAGAATTTCTACGTAGAATTTCGACTTGGACAATTTCTACTTGGTGAATTTCGACTTGAGCAAAATTTCTACTTAGAGAAATTTCGACTTAGGCAAAAGTTCTACATAAATATTCTACATAGCCTAGTCTTGGGTACTTAGAAACTTTTAGTGACCAAAATTGAAATGGCTACTAAAAATGCATTCAAGATCCCAATGTTCAACCGAGATCACTATGAAGAATGGGTTTTCAGAATGAGACTATATTTAGAGACTGTTAACCCTGAATATCTGGAAGTCCTTGACAAGGGTAAATTTGTTCCTATGGTGGTTATTCCTGCACATACGGAAGGAGGGGTGGTTATAGCACCTCGGTCTGAGCCTAAAAAGCCCTCGGAGTTTTCGGATGCTGACAAGGAGCAAATAGCTTATGATACTGCCGTACGACAAACCTTGATGGAATCTCTTGATCATGAAATGTTCAACATAGTCAAAGGTCTGACTACAGCGAAGAAGATTTGGGACAAGATAGAAGTTGTCATGGAAGGATCTGCAGAGGTCAGAAGCAACAAGACACTCATACTCAAGATGGAGTATGACACCTTTAGAATAAGGAAAAGAGAAGGCATAACAGATGTCTATCTACGATTCAATCAGTTGGTATTGGATTTGAATCTGAGAGGTGTAACTCTCCCCATGGTTGAGACTAATACGAGATATCTGAGGAACCAGCCAAAGAGCATTGAACATAGGGTCTACGCAATAAGAGAAACCAGAGATTTGTATACAACTTCTCTGGAAGAGTATTATGGAATATTAAAGACCTATGAGCTGGAAACACTTCAAGATCAAGCATGGGACAATGATTCAAAAGGAAAAGAAACTGCATCAGGATTAGTTGCTGATGAGGAAGAGTCTAAGAAGGCAATGGTTGCACCAAAGCCTAAATCATCACTTGCACCGCATCAAGTTGATAATGATGACGAGTGCGCATCTAACAGTGATGATGACTACTACACTCAAGAAGAGCTGGACAACATGGACGATAATGTCGTGGCATACATGGCAAGGAAGTTCAGCAACATGAGATTCAGAAAGAGCAACCGACCACAGAGAAATTCTTCATCTTTCTATCGGGCTGCTAAGGGTGGTGGTAGTTCGTCAGGCTACCAAGGTAAAGGCAAGAATACCAGCTACAAATCTCCTTTGGATTTCAAAATGAAGTTCAAATGCTATAATTGTGGTGAAGCTGGACATTTTGCCTCGGACTGCAAAAAGCCTAAACAGACTTATCCAAAAGAGACATATGAAGCCCTCAAAAGCAAGTATGAAGCGCTGGTGAAGGAAAGACATGGAAAACGAGCTTTATTGGTGACAGAAGGAAGAGCTTGGGATGATTCAGATGAGGAAGATGTTACTCATGTAGCAAACTTTGCCCTCATGGCTGAGACATCGGAGGAACCAGAGGTACCAGTTCTGACTCTTAAAGTAGAAATGTCTATTGATGATTATAAGGAACAGAACGGGGCTCTTAGTGAAGAGATCTATATGTTGTGCAAAAGCCTAGACTCTTCTCAAAAGGAACAGAAAACACTTGTTGCCAAATGCAGAATGCTTGAGGCAAAAGTGGAAGAGCTAGAGGCTGCTTGCACTGTAGATACTTCCCTAAGAGACTTTATTAAATCTCTAGAACACAAGCTCGTCCTTAAGGAAGAAGTAGAAGCATGTCTTAGGAACAATCTAGCTGAGTTAGAAACTAAATGCGAAGCTTACAAACTAGCTGCTAGTAAAGTGTATGTAGATAATGACATATTTAAGAGGATAACTGGAGTAGGTGTAGGACTTGATTATTCTGACCTTCCTAAGAAATAAGGAAAGAGACCTATTGACCCTAGTTCTAGTGACCTTAAAAAGGAAACACCCAGCATTCTTAAATCAGCTATCAAACCTATGTACAAACACCTTGTTCCTAGAATAGAAGAAGAAGAGACTGAATTGATAGCTAGATATGAGATTGAGATGGAAGATCGCCATAAAGCACAACCTATAACTCCTATCAAACAAGTTAAAATCAATTTCCCTAGAGATGAATCTAGACTAGGATTAGGAGCTAAGGTTGTTAAACAACAAGGAAAGAGAGAGAAAGGCATAAAAGAGGTTAAGGCTGAACGAATAAAGAAAGCATTTTATAATTGTAAATCTACTTAACATCTTTCTTATGCATGCAAAGCTAACATGAATGTTCCTGCTACACATGCCATGCCTATCACACATACAATGAATAATCTGCATCAGAATCATGCACATTGTGGTCAACCTAATTGTATGCCATGCACTTTTAACATCATGCAAACTTTTGTGCACTTAATGAATGCATCTAGCCAGTCATGCTCAAATACTGTTGCTAGTTCAAACATCAAGAAAAAGTATGAGAAAGCCAAGACTGTCAGTCCTCCTAAAGTTAGGAGTGACAAACCTTCTCCTAAGACTGACAAATCTGTCAAGTCTGAGAAAGGAAAGGAGATAGTCGAAAGCTCTAGTAATGTTAAGAAAAGTGCATCTCCTGTTGTTAAATCTGTTGATTCTCGATCTTATCGAAAAGCCGGGCCCAATCAAAGTTGGGTTCCGAAGAATGTCTAACCAATCTGTCATTGCAGGATGTTAAGCAGAATAGAAATAAAGTCATATGGGTGCTAGATAGTGGAGCATCGAGGCATATGACTGGAAACAAGTCCCTGCTTACAGAGTTGGTTATGAAGGCTGGCCCTTATGTAACCTTTGGAGATGACAGCATAGGTGTGACTAAAGGATATGGCAAACTGAAAACTTGCAATGTCATCATAGAAGATATTTCCTATGTTGAGGGACTGAAGCACAATCTGTTGAGTATAAGTCAATTCTGTGACAAAGGTTACGAAATTGTCTTCAACAAGAAAGGTGTATCAATCACTCACATCAAGGAAGGCTCACTGGCTTTCAGAGGAGTTCGAAAGGTAGATCTTTTTGTTGCAGACATGGATTCAGCAAATCAGAATGAGGTCACCTGTTTCTACAGCAAAGCCTCGGATGATGAAAGCCGGTTATGGCACAAAAGGCTATCTCACTTAAACTTCAAAACGATGAATGCTCTCGCGAGGCGAGAATTGGTGAGAGATCTACCTCAAATGGAGTTCGCTCCGAAAGGACTATGTGAAGCTTGTGAAATGGGAAAGTCGAAGTGAGCATCGCATAAAAGCAAAGAAATTTCTAGTATTACTGAGCCTCCGCAACTTCTTCATATGGATTTGTTTGGCCCAGTGAATGTCCTATCTTTGTCTAGGAAAAGATATGCATTGGTAATCGTGGATGACTTCTCCAAGTATACATGGGTATTGTTCGCAATGACGAAAGACGAAGTACCTTTCTTAATCATTGATCACATCACTCAAATTGAGAATGTTTCAACACTTACTGTGAAGACGATTAGATCAGACAATGGCACTGAATTCAAAAACGCAGTGCTAAATGACTTCTGTGTATCTAAGGGAATACGTCGTCAGTATTCAGCCCCGAGAACTCCACAACAGAATGGAGTAGTTGAAAGGAAGAATAGAACCTTGGTTGAAGCAGCAAGAACTTTGTTGTATGATTCAAAACTTCCTTTGTATTTCTGGGCCGAAGCAGTGAGTACCGCTTGTTACACTCAAAATAGAACCTTGATCATAAAAGATAAAGAAAAGACACCATGTGAGCTAATGAACAACAGAAGACCAACAATCAAATACTTTCATGTCTTCGGAGCAAAATGCTATGTGCTTATAGATGATGAAAATCTAGGCAAGTTCGCAGCAAAAGCTCGTGAAGGAATCTTTGTTGGTTACTCTACAGACGTGGTGGCAGCTTATAGAGTGTTCTTAGTGAATGATCGAAAAGTGACTGAAAGTTACAACGTCAGATTCGACGATACCAAACTCTCATCAATTTCAAGAGATTCTAGTGAACCTGAGTCCCTAAAATTTCAGAATCTGGACTTAGAAGATCTTGAAGATGAACCTGAGTTGGTTGTTCCATTAAATGTTCCAAGCGTACATGAAGAACCTGAGTCCAGTGAACAAGCTAATTCTACAAGATCAGGAGAGACTTCTTCAGTACGAACCGGCAACAACTCAGGGGGAGTAAATAGCAGCTCAAGGACTACTGTTCAAGGCTCGAGTCGAGTTGACTCTAGTTCTGTAGGAGCTGGCACTAACTCAGGGGGAGTTAGTGAAAATAATCAAAGTAGTCAGCACCCCAACTCAGAAAGTCAAGCTGAATCATCAAGACAATTTCCAGGTGAACGGGTATGGAATAGAGACCATCCGTTTGAATTGATTATTGGTGATCCAGATGCTGGTGTGACTACTAGAAGAACTGCAAGAGCTGACATGGCTAATATCTCTTTATATTCTGGGTTCTTATCCAAGATTGAACCCAAAGAAATAGAAGAAGCTCTTGGTGATGCTGATTGGGTGATTGCAATGCAAGAGGAACTCAATCAGTTTGAAAGGCAGAAAGTTTGGAAACTGGTACCCCGACCTAAGAACATATCAGTAATAGGAGCTAGGTGGGTATTCAGAAATAAACTGGATGAAAACGGACTTGTAACACGAAACAAGGCTCGTTTGGTTGCAAAAGGTTATTCTCAGCGAGAAGGAATTGATTATGATGAAACCTATGCACCAGTTGCAAGACTTGAGGCAGTCAGGATGTTCTTGGCATTTGCAGCACATAAGAACTTCAAGGTTTTCCAGATGGATGTGAAAAGTGCCTTTCTGAACGGAGAGTTAGAAGAAGAAGTGTATCTGGAACAGCCGCCTGGCTTCATTGATCCAGAACATGTAGATTTTGTGTATCTACTCTTCAAATATGTCTATGGCCTCAAGCAATCCCCAAGACGATGGTATGAAACCCTATCCTTGTTCTTAATTGAAAATGGTTTTACTAGGGGAGTAATTGATAAAACATTGTTCTATAAAAATGTAAGAAATGACTTAATACTTGTTCAAGTCTATGTGGACGATATTATTTTTGGGTCATCTAATGAGCGCTTGTGCGAGAAATTTGCTAAGCAAATGCAGGAAAAATATGAGATGAGCATGATGGGAGAGCTGTCCTTCTTCCTTGGATTACAGATCAGTCAGAGAAAAGATGGTATCTTAATCTGTCAATCCAAGTACGTCAGAGATTTACTCAAAAAGTACAATCTAGAAGATGCATCAGCAGCTAAGACTCCCATGGCAACAGCCACGAAGCTTGATGAAGACAAATCAGGTAAACCAGTTGACATCACAAGCTATCGATGTATGATTGGCTCACTCCTCTATTTAACTGCAAGTAGACCCGATATAATGTTCGCAACTTGTTTATGTGCAAGGTTCCAAGCGGATCCTAGAGAATCACATCTCGTAGCCGTCAAAAGAATTTTTAGGTATCTCAAGGGCACACCAAATCTAGGGATTTGGTACCCAAGAGATACAGGTTTTAATCTTATTGGGTATTCGGATTCAGACTATGCAGGTTTCAGGATTGATAGGAAAAGCACATCTGGTGCTTGTCAATTTCTTGGCAGAAGATTGGTGTCCTGGCAAAGTAAAAAGCAACATACAGTATCTACTTCTACTGCTGAAGCTGAGTACATTGCTGCTGGAAGCTGTGTAGCTCAAATACTGTGGATGAGGAACCAATTGAAGGATTATGGCATGGAACACAAGAAAATTCCAATCATGTGTGACAACACAAGTGCCATTGCCATAACCAACAATCCTGTAGATCACTCAAGAACCAAGCACATCGACATCAGGTATCACTTCATAAGAGAACATGTCGAGGAGGGGACTGTGGAGCTACATTTTGTGCCCACAATGCAACAAATTGCAGATATTTTCACCAAACCTCTTGATGAAGTAACATTCAATAGATTGGTTGGTGAATTGGGAATGCTTAACACAAGTTAGTAAAGCCTTCTATCTGTAAAATCCATGTTTATGTTTGTGTGTGCAAGCTACTCAATCATTATGTGCTTAGACTTTAAAATGCCTAATTAATGATTGTTATAGGTTGCATATAATGTGTTTTTGCATAAATTCCTTGTGTTTTAAGTGTCTTTTATAGCACAAATCTGTGAATTTATGCTTGTTAGATTGCATGATCATAGGGGGAGTTAAATTCATAATATTCTAAATATTGCATGATTTTTAGATGAATTTACCCATGAGTTTCATGTAATTAGAGGCCTTAGAATTAAAAAAAACTTCAAAATTTTGAGTTAGGTTCTATCTCGAAACTCATCTAGAAATTCGACTTGAATTTCGACTTAAGCTGTCAGAGTGAAGTTTTGAAAATTCTAAGTCTGGGAAGAATTTCGAGTTGGCTATCTCGAAATTCATCTCGAAATTCGACTTCGAGTTCGAGTTCGAGTTACCAGTGTGCCTAGTTCTATCTTCAAAATATTCGAGATAAAGTCTATCTCGAATTTTATCTCAAAGGTTGAGATGAGGTTTCCATTAAGGGAATATTTTGAAAACTGAGAATTAACTTCGAGTTAGTCTATCTCGAAACTCAACTCGAATTTCGACTTGATGTTCGAGATAGAGTTCTCAGTTAAGCTAAAGGGAATTTTTTTCGAGTTACACTCCTAACTCGAAACATATCTTGAATTACCCTGTACTTTTTGCTTCAAGGGGGTATTTTGGAAAGAATTTGAGATTAACTTCGAGTTAGTCTATCTCGAAACTCAACTCGAATTTCGACTTGATGTTCGAGATAAAGTTCTTAGTCTATCTCGAAACTCAACTCGAATTTCGACTTGATGTTCGAGATAGAATTAAACCGCTAACTCGAAAAGTATCTCGAATTTCTCTGTTTCTTCTAGAAGGGAATTTTCCAAATTTACTACAAATCAATAATGTTCGAGATAGGATTTCCCTATAGTTTCTGCTGTAAAATTGGTTAAAGTGCATATTTGTGCTTAATTGTTCGAGTTAACCTCTATCTCGAACTTTATCTCGAAGTTCGACTTGGTGTTCGAGATAGAGATGTTCGAGATAGAGATGTTCGAGATAGAGTTCGACTTAAGTCCTCCCTGTATGTACTTAGACTTTAACACTTTTTTTAACAGGAACATTTTTGTCATTTCACATTCATCTATATATACATCTCTAACTCGATGCCTAATTCACTTTACCTAATTTCTTTTTCACAGCAGCCGTTTCACAAAAACAGTGCGATTTCACTAATTACATACTTTTAATCCGTGTTTTTGTGATTAAACTCATACTAATCACGAATTACTGCTAATTTGTTGACTACTATTCACTGTGTTATCCTTAATCGTTGTGGTTTTGTGCTTAGTGACTGTTCATACATGCGCATATACATACACACAAACATCAAGTTTTGTGTAACTGTTCAAAACACGATTTCATATTCTCCATATATACACACGATTTCACTGATAAACACACGAATATTCATCCTCTTTGAATATTCAGATTTAGTAATTGGCAACTGTTCATATCCCGTAGTTTAACTTTTCAGATTGTCTTTTGATATTCTCGAAAAATTAAAAGGGATAAAACTGTTAATTCGTAAATTATTTGTTTTTCAAAATTAAAAAAAATTCACATCTTTTTAAGAAAAACATTTAAATTAAAATGGCTCACCAATTTTCACTTGCTAAAAACAATTTTTATAATATTTCTACGGAAATTGGTGATCAACTCCCGCGGTTTAAGTTTTGGATACGATTTCTTAATTTGTACTCCAAAGCTAGCCATGCTTTTACTGCTAAACCTACACTAGTACATGATGCTTTACAGCAATTATGGACTAGTGCGGTTACTTTTGGGAGCAAATCAACCCCCTTCGATTTCAGGTTCACCTTAGCGGGTCAGGAATATGAGGTGACTGAAGAGATTGTCAACAGGGTTCTGGGATTCCCAATCAAAGATGCTTATGATCCAGAACCTACAGCTGCAAAACGCCTCAGATTCTTTGAAGAAATTGGATGTTATCCTCCGAAAGGCCCAATCACAGGAAATATCCAAAAATAATTCTTCCATGTGGAATGGAATTACTTTTTCGAGGCCATCACACGATGTTTTCGGGCACGCGAAAAAGATTTTCATCAAATTCCAATTCCAATGCAAACCTTTGCAGTTGCCCTAGCAAGAGAACTGGATATAAATTATGGACGCATAGTTCTCTCTGAGATAGTGGCCTCAATGGGATCCCATGCAAGCAGAGACCTCACTACAACTGATGTTGTCTGCTGGTTTCCTCGGTTCCTACAAATGCTGATCAATGACTTAATACCGAAGGATGCTCTTGCTGTTAGACAGGGATTTGCCAGAAGCCCAACATCTGAATCGCTAGGGATGGGCACTAAGTCACTTTCAACCATTGCTAATCAGGATAAACATCAAGGTAAACCTATGTCGATTCCTGAAAATATTCAAATGTGGCTTACATATGATGCAGGAGTTACCAATTTGGAGGCATCATCACAAGTTTCATCACATGCTCAGAATCCATCTGTTCATGCTGAGGCATTTGATGAGATTCCTGATGAGCAAAGCGATGATGCACAAGGTAATCAATCAGGTAATCTCTCCCTGCATACTACTCATTCCTCCTCCTATGTATCTGATTCCGCGACCCAAGAGACTGCTAACCCGCAGGATCTATCCCAGGGTGCGAGCTATATTTCTGAGCCTGATACACATTCTTATTCTCTTTCACCCTTGTTAACGGAAGTCAGAAAGCCAGCACGTGTATATGTAGAAGATGATGAGGAGAGTGAACCCGAAGAGCAGCAACTTATTCGAAAGAAAGCCAAACTTTTTCATGCTGCTACTTCAAATATCCAGTCAAACCCTAGTGTGTCACACGCAACCACTCCACCTCACGAGAGTGGTTCTCCCCTTAAACAATCTGCACATAGGGATTTTGATGACAATTATGTACCTTTTGAAGATCCTGTTGCTTCAAAAGGACATGGAGTTTTAACAACTTCAGCCGTACCTTCACCGGTACGTACTGATGCTGAAAAGAGGATCGGTTCTAATGTCGTACAAGAACACTTTGCAGCCGCTCAGCGTGAGATTCCAACTCAGGACAAAACAGACATAGATCCCATAATTGCCAATTATTTTGCATATCCAATTTCTGCAGGTACTACTTCATATTTCGGATCAATAATTGAAGACATACACGAGCGTGAGACAGGGAGTGTGTGTGAGAGGTTAGGGAGAGAGGGACCTTCACTTTTAAGGCCCGAAACCAAGCGCCAAATACCAACAGAACGAGTATTAGAGCGAGGTCACCTAAACCAAACACCGTCCCTTAACATTGAAAATCTTGATACGCGTATGACTTCTATGGAAAATCAGATGAGGCAGTTCGGACAGACGATGGGGCAGTTCGGGATGAACATTGGAAACAACCAAAGGGCTCTAGACGACTACGCAGCAAGAATGGCAAGTCAAGCTACAGCTTTTGATGATTTGACAAATAAGGTCAATGACTTGGGCCATGCTGGTGGTGTCTTGGGAAGCACTCTCAATGAGAGGATGGGGGCTTTGGAGTCTACAATGCATACAATGGCTGTGGAGATCAGTAGAATGATGTTCGCAGTCAGGAGTTTTGTGCCCCCGGAGTGTTTCGAGTCACAACAACCTCCCCCCGATGCTGGTGCAGGTGGTGCTAGTGGAGCGGGAGCCTCCGGTTCTGGTTTTGGAGGTTCTTATGCAGCTGGTGGATCTGAAGACCAAGGTGGAGCTCAGGATAACTCACCTAAGGGGGAGAGTGGAAAGGAGACGAGACAGCAGGCAGTTCACATCGAAGAAATTGAAGAACCCGCTGATCTTGTCAAGGAACCAGAAGTTGAGCCGTCTGTTGATGAAGAGGCTCTGAGGAGGAGAAAGGGTAAGGCAATGATGGTTGATGAACCATTCGTTGACCTGAGTCATCAGGAAACAGTACAGGAGGTACTTGACTCAGATTCTGATATGGAAGACGTACCGTTGGCACATGCTATAAAAAGATCTTTGAAGGAACAAGGTGGAGGTGCTGGGATGTCTTCCGGAATGCCTGAAGAAATTCCTGTTGATGAGGAAACCCTTAAAGCTCAACAGTTAGCCTTGGAACAAGCTCAGTTCCATAAAATGAAGATGATGCAAGAACGTGCTGCCTTCCTAGAAAAGAAAGTGGAGCTACAAGGGAAGCAGTATGTTCATGAGCTTGCAAGGCTAGCTGATCCTCAAGTTGATCTGGACAAACGAAGGATAGGGCAGAAGTGGGATGAAGCAAGGAAGATAATGATGGGGCCCTGTGCGAAAGGAATTCATAACAAAGATGCAGATGATCTGTTCTACAACTTGAATTTGCAGAATCCAATGACTGGGGACTATATAAATGCTTTGAAGAGATTAATTTCTAAAGTCAGAGTTGGATACAATGCAAACCTTAAGGAGTGGCAGGTTATTTTGTCTTTGGTAGAAGGAGTCCCAACATCTTTCCTATATGTGG
Source organism: Saposhnikovia divaricata (assembly GCA_036435485.1). Taxonomy (NCBI): domain Eukaryota; kingdom Viridiplantae; phylum Streptophyta; class Magnoliopsida; order Apiales; family Apiaceae; genus Saposhnikovia; species Saposhnikovia divaricata. The sequence goes on from CM071594.1 coordinate 198,936,275, forward strand.
ATGACCAATTCATAACGAGAAGATCTGCGTCAGAGTTGTTCTTGCTAGCGACAAAAATTCAATACTCTCATTCTGAGGAGCTAAGCATTCTGTATAGAGATCAGTTAATGCAGCTAGCAGAGGACAAGGGTCCAGAATTCTCAGCATATCCAAATTTTGTCCGGATGGTAGTTGACGGAAAGATGAAGAGGGTTAGCATGGAGGAAAATGATCTAATGGAGCTTTCAGTGGAATCTCTCAAAGCTGTCTGTAGATAAATGATGAGTAAGGGATTCGCTTCTGAGCTTAAAGATAAATCCGTGAAGATCATTGAAAGAGTCATATTCAAGAAGAGCAATGAGCTGTGGAAGTGTGATGTCATTGCTCCAAACCCTCTTGATAACGTGAAGATTGAGCCGGAGCTGATGGAGAAGAAATGGAATATTCTTCAAGCAATGAAGAATGTAGATGAAGCTCTGATTCTTCCTTCTGGAGCACTAGAACAAGGAGAAATAAGGGAGGCTGTTGGTGTTCCAGGAAGTGATAGTGTATACTGGATACACGCTTATGTTGAAGATACAGCTGATGCCTTAGTATTCATAGATGCAGACCAGAATCAAACAATCTTGCATATGAGTAGAAAATGGCTGCTACGGACTCAAGATGCTGCATTTCTGGAGAGAGTATTATATGTATTTAAATGGGGCGAAGTGGAAGATAAGTTTGTGGAAGAAAAGCAGAGACTCATGAGTTACCTGTTTGAGGTAGTGGTGGAAAAGAAGCGAATGGAGCGAGATGTGGCCAGTGTCCACAATACTGACCGTGTCAAGGGCTACCCCAAGATGATCTATTGTCAGTTTAAATCTGATAAATCTCACTGGAAACCTCAGCTCATAATGAAGAACTTTGAGGATATTCCAAAGATCAGGACTACTCAGGAGGTGGACAAACTCAGAAGGCTTTTCAAACATCCTTATCCAGAGCCCAGGAATCCTCTAGAAATGGAAGCTGTAAGTCTGTTGAATGCCAGGTGGAAGCAGCTTAGAGATCCAGTGTACAAGAAAGAACAGCAGCAAAAGGAGAAGCGCAAAAGGCAAAAAGAAGAGAAAGACCAAGCTGCTGAAGCTAGAAAGAGGAAACAGAATTAGGGTTAAAGGTCAGAGTGGTGTGAACTTGAAGTTGGAAACACTTCATGTCTTTCGGTTGCTTTAACTCACTTGAGGAAAATTCACCTTAGAGTGAATCCAATAAGGTGATACAAGTTTGACTAAAAGGTATGAAATAATCGAGGTGATAGGAATCACTCAAATGATCTTTAATTCGAAGTTCGAATTCTGTTTTTAGTTTAAGTTCTTTGTATTGTTTTCATGTAAATTTCAATTGTAAATTATTCAAGACTGTAATGTTAATTATCTTTTCTCGTCTCATTGTTTAGTTGAGTTATCCTTCATTAATTTGAATGTCATTGTTAGACAATCAAATTGGGGGAGATTGAAAGGCAGGGTGTGTAAACTTGTAACACTATAACTAATGTAACTCAAACTAAAGGAAAAGATACTTAACCAGTAGACAATCAAGAACAAGAAGTCACAAGAAATCAACACTAAATGAAGACAAGGTAATTGATACAATTCAACATGTTAACTATGATCAAGCCAAGAAGAAATCATTGAGAGAAGTTCAAGTCAAAGTTGTTCATGCCTCAGTGATTTGAAAAGCCAAGAATCAAGATCATAACTATCAGTATCAATAAGACTAATTGATTTCAAGTGAACAAGAAGGAAAGCAAATATTGGAAAGCCACATTTCTAATTGGATATGGTAATTTATTCAAGAAGCAAAAACCCTATCAAGACTAGTCACTTATGAACCAGACCGTTGCATCAAGTGTCAGGACATTGATAACAAGTTTATCTCAGTAATAAAGATCCATATTCAAGAGCTTAGTGAAGAACAAAGAAGACATGAAGATATCACAAGTTCAAGATGTGCATTGAAGTTTCAAGTTGAAGACCAGAATATTTTCTAAGTACTAAATATTCTAGATGACCAAGTAGAAGTTTCTAAGTAGAAGTTCTACTTAGAAATTCGAGATGGCTAAGTAGAAATTCTCAAGTAGAAGTTCTACTTAGAGTGCAGCTTCAACATGACACATGGCATCTTCTAATTGGCAGATTTCCAAGCTTTCAAGATAAGGCAAGATTTATGTGGACATCATTGGGCCACATATATCTTAGTCTTTGAAGTCTACAGGACATAGATTACATGTAGTATAAATAGAAGTACTTGTGTAATGTTTTTAGTTAGAGAGCAATAGTTGAGAGAAACATAAGAAAAAGAGAGAGAGTGCATTCACAGAGCTTAGTATCATTCACTTCTCTCTGAATTTCTGTCATACTTTGTAATGAATGTTGTAGCAACCATTTCAAGTTATATATAAGAAATATATTCCTTGAATCTGTGCGTTCATTTATTGCATCGTATTTATTGCTTCTCATATTCGAAAAGTTGTATTCACCCCCCCTCTACAACACATTTGGACCTAACAGATTGCTTAAAGCATTGTATGGACTTAAGCAAGCTCCTAGGGCATGGTATGACACACTATCACAATTTCTACTTGAGAATCAATTCACTAGAGGCACACTGGACAAGACACTGTTTTACAAGAAACATGGTGATGATATTATCTTAGTTCAAATCTATGTGGATGATATCATATTTGGCTCTACAAATGAGAAGCTGTGTGAGAAATTCTCTAAGCTCATGTAGAACAGATATGAGATGAGTATGATGGGAGAATTAACATTCTTTCTTGGGCTGGAAATTAGTCAAAGGAAGGATGGCATTTTTATAAGTCAAACCAAGTACATCAAGGATCTATTAAAGAAATTTGACTTGGAAGAATGCTCACCTGCAAAGACACCCACGGCCACTGCCACCAAGTTAGATGAAGATGTTAAGGGCAAGAAGGTAGATATTTCAATCTACAGAGGCATGGTTGGTTCTCTACTCTACCTCACTGCCAGTAGGCCAGACATCATGTTTGCAACATGCTTGTGTGCAAGGTTTCAATCAAATCCAAAGGAATCACATATGATAGCAATAATGAGGATCTTTAAATATCTGAAGGGCACACCAAACTTGGGGTTATGGTATCCTAAGGACACAGGATTCAATCTGGTTGGTTATTCTGATGCTGATTATGCTGGATGCAGAGTGGATAGGAAAAGCACCTCAGGTAGCTGCCAGTTTCTTGGACAAAGGTTAGTCTCTTGGTACAGCAAGAAACAACAATCTATGTCAACTTCCAAAGCTGAAGCTGAGTATATAGCTGCTGGAAGTTGCTGTGTTCAAGTGCTTTGGATCAGAAACCAACTTAGAGATTATGGACTTGTGTTGGAAAGAATTCCAATCGTGTGTGACAACACAAGTGCAATCTTTATAGTTTCCAATCCTGTCAATCATTCTAGGACAAAGCACATTGACATCAGATATCAATTCATAAGGGAGCATGCAACTAATGGAACCATTGAGTTACATTATGTTCCCACAGAAAAACAACTAGCTGACATATTCACTAAGCCATTAGATGAAGCCACCTTCACAATGTTGGTTAGTGAGATTGGAATGCTGAATTCTTCAAATTCTGGCTAAGTGAATATATCAACTAGATTGTTGCAGTAGTAAATACTTACTTTATCAAATGCTCAATATTTTTGAAGTAAGTATTGGATGGAGTATGATTTATAAATACTCTAGAATGTTGTATATGTTGAAAATCATACATCTTTAGCTTGAAATTTCTATGAAATTTTGAGAGAATCACTATTTAATTTGGTAGAATATTCTTCAGTGAATATTTCTGGTAAATTTTATAAGATAGTGAAAATTGAATTTTATGAGTGAAAAGTATAGTTCGATAAGTCAGACTTCTCGAATGGTTCATTGTTATGTCATGGCTCGAGTTCTCGAATAGGCCTATCTAGAACCCTCTTGAGTTCTCGAATAGTGTCTTTTGGAGAAATCGAATAGCACACTCTGAGTTCTCGAATAGAGTATTTTAGTTCTCTAGTGATGGAGTTCTCGAATACTGTATTTGAGTTATCGAATCATTTGAAAAGGTTGATTTTTCGCTGACACTTAATCGCTTTTTGGATTTATATTCAAAATTTCATTTCACTCATAAAAACATATTTTATTTAGCTTAGAATTATTTTTTGAGTTAAATAACTGCCAGCTGTGAGTTACAAACTGCTTGAGATATCGAATAAGCCTTTCTTGACTTATCGAATAGTTGTTTTATACTTCTCGAATGACTTGTCGATACAGAACATATATCTAATCGACAACTCAAGTTATTCATATATATACAATTTCACAACTGTTCAACTCATTTCATTCGATTTCTGAAGCATCTAAACTCCTAAAACCTCTGAAAACCCTAACTGCGAATTTCTTCTTCAACCTTAATTCTCCTTTCTTCTCTACCCAAATGGCAAACACTCAACTCACCATACCATCTCAAACCAATTTCATCGCAATTACCAGTGATGTGGAAGCACCAAATGCTAATTTCAAGTGCTTTGTTCGATGGTTGTCTGAATCTTACATCAAGGGTGCACTCTTAGCCAACCCAACCCTGTACATAGACTTATTAGAACAATTCTGGAGGACAGCTACTGTGGAGGTCATCGCCCTTGAGAATGCTATCACCTCATATGTTGTCTACTGCAAGATTCAAGGCGAGGATATTACTATCACTACCGCAAACATGAATCAAGCCTTGGATTTGCAGCAAGAGGCATATGACTCCCTGGCCACAGATGCTGAGTTGGAAGAATTCTTTGAATTTATCAACTACTCAGATGCTATTAAACTTGGGAAGCTGAATAGGAAGTACTTGAGAAAAGAGAGTGGAGCTATGTTTTTGCTACACTCCTTCATGTATTCACTGCAAGGAAATCGAGCTTTGACCAGATTAGTACACCTGTGCAGCAGCTTGCCTATGCCTTGGCTCATGGGAGAAAGATAAATGTTGGACATCTCATCATACAGGAGATATATGGGAGACTTGGTAAGAACACAGCCAAGAGAGGTACTGAAATTTTCTTTCCTCGCTTTATTCAATCAGTACTTAATTTTAAAAATGCTTCATTGATTGAATTGCCTGGTATAAATAAAAGTAAAATAGGCTATCCTAGGTCCATGACCAAACTCATTTTTGGTAACTTGGAGACTAGGAATGATGTGGATGTAAGGCTTAAGATAACTCCCCACATGGAGGGTTTGTTTAGGTCTTACCCCCACAACATGCCAATATTTGAGTCTAAGTCTCAGTTAGCACAGCCTGAGCAAGAAGAACAAAATGCTAACCCAAGGCTTGCTAACCAACCCTCTCAGACAAACACTCTACTAAACACAGAGCCAACTGCATCATCCTCTCAAAAGGGTGATGTTAGTAAAAAGAAGAGAAAATAGGTTGCTTCTGAACCTTTAAACATCTTAACTGAAGCAGCCTTGGCTGTAGAACTAGGTTTAGAATGTGAGGAACCTAAGTCACCTATCATTAGCCTAAAGAAGAAGAAGAAGTCTAAAACCACCTCTTCAGTCACCCAAATGGCTGAAGTTGTAAAATCAGGGGCACACAGCTCACTAGATCCTCTCAACATGGTGCATCTATAGAATCAAGCATCCTCCCCAATGCACCTACTGTAAAGAGTCAGCACAAGGGAGTGATAAGGCTGGCACAACACTGAGTGGAGAGCACATCACAATTGAAACTCCTTCTATCTCTCAGGGGGAGTTTCAAAAATCTAATCTACAACACACTTCTCTTCCAGAATCTACCACTCATATTTTTTTGGAGCCTGCAACTCAAGCAATTGAGGAGCAAGGCATTGATCATCAAGAATTCTTTTCTCTTGATGAGCCAATGGATTCAAGTGACTTGGTGCATGACACCTTGCTCACCACCCAGGTACCACATTTAGATGGTCAGGGAATGCATGCTGGGGCATATCCTAATGACACCATCACAAACACAGAGGATTCACTAGTTTTCACTAGAGACTCTGTGCCTGTGTCACCTACTGTTGTAACTCATCCCACTCCTGTGGAGACAACAGTAGTACAGTCTTTCCATCCGGTTACAGAAGTTGCATCTGTAACTGAGGAGTCTAGCTTGCCTAGCTCTAGCTCTAACTATATGTCTCAATGGCTGAAGCATGTGCAACATGACAGTGCTTCAGGATCAAGGTCTGTTCCACCACAATTGACGGTTGAAGCACTCCAAAGCTTAATTGTGGATCAAATTCCTGAGTTCACAAAGATTGCTCAGCACCTTCTCACTGCAGACATGCCCAATCCAGACTATGAAGCTATCCTCTTATGCCACAGAGATGATGTAGAACAACAGAAGGCAAAGATCATAGATGAAACTGAGAGAGATGGAAATATAGATGTTTGGCTACAAGGAACAAATGACATCCTTCTCTCAGAAGGTCTCCAGTATCCCAGAGAAGAGTACATCACTTCACTAGGGTCCAATGCCAAATCTCTCACCCCCACTGATGTGTATGAAGCAGTGAATGACAGCTACAAAGGCATTCTCAAGGCTGCACACTACCTTGGAAAAGGTCTAAAGACAGAAGTAAATGAAGTGTGTTCAGCCACAACCAAGGAGGTGCATGAGATAAAGAGGACTTTTGATTCCAAATTCCCTCAATTGGAGACTGTAGTCAAGGATATTCTAGCCTGTAAGTCTACCTGCACCAAAATAGACAATGGTTTAGCCATTCTCAAAGATGCTGTCACAGGACTGGGGCACAAATTTCAAAATCTCACTGATCAGACAACTGAGGCCAATGCCATGCTCAAGACCCTCTTTGCAAATCAATATGGAGACAAGCTGATCACTGAGGTCCCTGTGCATGAGATGTCAAGGTTTGAAGTGCAGAGACTGAAGGATCAATCCATATCTGGTTTTAAGGCCAATGAGCTCTTCACTAAAGTGGATACTCTTGAAAAGGAGGTAGCTTCTCTCCAACAGTCTAATGCTCATCTTACAGACAAGGTAAACACTCTTACTGAGCAGTTGAACACTCAAGCCACCACCACAGCTGATGTTCTTCTGCATCAACAATCAATGTTGTCTGCAATGATGAAGCACATGGGTCTCCCTCTACCTGAAGAATCTTCAACCCCAAAGGTCACTCCTACAGCCTCTGTGCCTGACAACAAGCCTAAGGGGGAGAAGGGGACATCAAGAAACTCAAATCCAAAGGGGGAGAGACCACTAGAAAAGGGCATCAAGTTCAATGAGGGTGGCCATCAAAGAGCTTCAAAATCTTTAACTCATGTGCCTGGAAAAGGAAAAGACAAAGTTGATGAGCCTCCTACTTCTCTGCCAGCTGTCACTCTACCAACTGTGCACATCACTACTCCTAGTGGTCAAAAGCAATATATCACAACCACAGTGGTTTCAGGGAGTATGCCATCTGACAAACCTCCATTCTCCATATCTAAGAGTGCCAAGCCAGTAGAAGTGAAGGTGGTCACTGAGGCCAAGCTACAAGAAATTGCAAACTCAAACGTTTATCATGATGATGCATTCTTGGAGTTTCTGAAAGTCTCAAGAGAACAGGCTGGTGATGCTTTATCATATCATAGGAGTTTGAAGAGTCAGATTGACTATCTCACTGTAGTACCAAGGAGAGTTAATGGCCTATGGCTCAAAGAGATAATGATGGTAGGAAAGAATAAGATATGGCACTTAACCATCAACACTCTACAGGGTCTAAAGCACTCAGAAGTGGATGTGTTCCTTGCACTAATTGAAAGAAGGAATGAGAACAACAAGAGTCTCTATGATGAGTTAAGGGATGGTCAACCAGCAAGGCTACCTGAAGTATTCACAAATCCTAGAACCATCATCTATCAGGCTGCAACAAGAATTGATGATATCAAGCAGCTGGTCATTCCTAAGCATCTAACTCCTCAGAACAAATCTCTCATTATTTCCATCATTGAGCAGCTGAACAAGAAGAAGGGTTTAAGAACAGCAGAAGAATTGGAACCTATATCTTATCTCAGGTCATACATTGCAACTGGCATTGTACCTGAATCTGCTAAGTTCAACCCAAGCAAGGATGGTGATCAAGACAAGGATGGAGACAGAAGTGATGGAAGGAGAAGACATCATAGGAGTGATAAGGGTGATGAAGATAAAAAGAAGAAGAAGGATGGTAAGGAGAAGAAAAATGATGATGACCAAGGTAAAGTCTCTAAGAGGAAAAGTGGAAGACAGCAAGCCTTAGGCATTGCTGACAGTAACCTCACCACAACACAAGACTCTAAGTCTAGGGTGAATACTGTTAGTAGTGACCTACCAAAATCCACATGTACAGAAGAAGATTCAAGTCAAGAAACCATCTGTATATTTCAAAAAACAAACTGCTAATGGAATACTACAATGGTCTACAAACAAAGGTCACATGCTACTGCCAGGCAACCATGTAAAAAGGATCAAATTCAAACAAGCTGCAAGGAAACCAAAGCTATCCAAATCAAGGACTTTGACAATCTATCCAGGCTTAAAACTCCAACCACTAGATGAAGATTTTTATGAAGACCAACTGCAATTCTTACAAGCTCAAAGAATCTACCATGTTGCCATTGTTGATAACTGCCGTGAGATCAAATATACTGATGGAAGGGAGGAGAAATTCAAACAAGAAGGATGTCAACACTGGGGCAAGCTACATGACATAGAAAGAATCATTGCATTGTTGAGCTCAGAAGATAAAGTGGAAAGAGTATGGAAGCTGGAGCTAATTGATTTTGTGAAGATGAAGAGAGATCATGAGGAGAGAATCAGAAAAGAGTGTCTTGAGAAATGGCTAGCAAGGGAGAAAGAAATTGAGAGACTGGAGATTGAAGCAGAAAAGCTAAGGGCAAAGGGATTGTGTAGAGTTCAGTTTGAACCCTATGTGGTGAAGTATAGGAGGAGAAATGGGGATCAGGTCCACATCAGAATGAACCTACTCAATCACTATCCTGCAAACATTCTGAAACCAGTACTTGAAGATTTCAAAGACTCAATTTTGCTTGAAGAATTGGATGCTATGGCAGAAATAATAAAAGCTATGGATGAGAATACAAGGAAGGAGAAAGAAAGAAGACAGAAAGCATATGATGATTTGCAAGCCAAAGCTATGGGAAGGGAAATAAATGACAATGGCTAGTACTTCATTATAGGCTGTAAGATCACTCACCCTGTAGTTCTATCCACATTGCTAATCAAAATTCATACATGTACTGTCAAGTTTTATCTTTATGTATGTTAGGCTTGTTATCAGACATGAAATTGTGACTAAGGGTCTTACTCACAATTTGGGGGAGATTGTTAGTCACAGAGGCATGCCTGAATACATCTAATAACAAGCCTAAGTATGTGTAATGCTATGCATTACCTACATGACCTCTTAACTGAGGGAACCTCTAGTTGTAGAGTTTCTATTTATTCTGTACTTGTAATAGGCATCAAATCCTAGTTGTGTAACTGTACTTATAAAGTCAAGAATAATGCTTGAAAGAAGTTCCAAGGTTCATCCCTCAAGCAAGGAGATAAAGACTGCCAAATAATCACAGTTGGGATTTGAAGAAATGAAGAATTTGCCTAAGTACCAATTCGAGAAGTACATTTGTCTATTCAAGAAGTCTAGCATTCGAGAAGTCAGGGGTTCTATATCTCAGAAGACACTATTCGATATCTCTGAATACACTGTTCGATATCTCATTCGATATCTCAGAGATTCGATATGTCTATTACTCTGTTCGAGAACTCAAGGAGTCAACAGGTCAAGGGTGATATTCGAATTCTCAAAAGGGTCAACAAGTCAATGCTCTATTCGACATCTCAAAGACTCAAGATGCTATTCGACATCTCAGGGATTCGATATGTCAAAATGTTCTATTCGATATCTCAAGGACTCCCAGAGAAAAGAGCTATTCGAGAAGTGATTCGATATGTCAATATAACACTATTCGAGAACTCAGAGTTATCGATTAAGTCAATTCTAGTTCTCGAATCATTCACTTAGCCACTTCTCGAATACATTCTTGGAGACAAAATACTGAAGAATTGTACAAGTCAGAAACCTGCAACAAGCCAAGACGTTTTATTTGACTATGTACTATAAAGCACGTTGGAAAGCCTACAAAGAAGCTTGGAGAGATAAGACAGGGGACAAGGAGCTAAAGAAGTGGATCTGAACAGGCTTCGCAAAGTCAAATCTGTAGCCGTTTGGACTGTTACTCAAATGAGATAGACAGACTGGAAAGTATTTTGTTTACCTACCTTATTTGTAGTAAGTAGGTGTATCCATGTCTATAAGGATACAGCCTCACTTCCTTAGCAGATAAGTTTTAAGTTTTTCATTTTTACATCACAAGAAATATCTCTCTGAGAAAAACGAAGCTGAGAATACTATCATTTGTATTCATAGATTGTAGCAAAATCTTTATCTAATAAAATATTAGATTAAAGTAATATTGTGTTGTGTTTGTCTTTGTTATCCGCACTTACATATCTCACACACTCAACACATATCTTGCTGCAAAGATTCAAGAACAAAGAAAAGTTCAAGAATCCATTCACCCCCCTCTGTATTCTTTTAATGTATTCAATACTCAACAACATCGCTCCAAGAAATTTAGACACTTGGGAGCAGTTGACCTCTTAGCCTTATCCGCTTGCTTTATCATCCTTCCAGTGGGGATGTTAAATATAATTGATGTGGTTAATATCAATGTTTAAGTTTTACAGGGAAAAACAGAGTTTAACTTGAAACTGGAAGCAGTCAGAGTTTAGTTAAACTCTGACAGTTGGAAGCTCGACAGAGTTTGTGAAACTCTATCTGGAGAAGCGTTTGCTGGTCAGTAACAGAATTATTGAAGATAATTATGGAAGCAAATATCTTTGAAGATTGGATAGCTGTCAAAGAAGTCGTGCTGACTAGAAAAACGTGTAGCAATCGTAATTGATAATATTTGTATAGCTGATTTATAGGAGAATCAATTATCGATTGTATAGCAGTTGTATATTTTATAAATACAGTTAGGTTAACTCTAGAAGGGTATCGATCGTGTAACGTAATATCATTTTTCATTGAAACCTAAGCAGCTCTCTGTGATATTTTACATCACTGAGAGAGGAGTTAATTTCAAAACAGTTTTTAAAGTCTTTTAAGAACTTATTGCTATTCGCTCATACTTAGTTGATTATAATTGTGTATTCGGCCTAACAATTGGTATCAGAGCCAATCTGTTAATTTAATACATTTTAAGATCCACACACACACACAACTATAATCAATGGCAGAAATTCCTCCTCCAACAATAGGCTCTAGTGCTGAGAAGGCTCAACCTACAACTGTGAGCCGATATGAGACAATCAGGGTTCCTATTCTCAGGCCAGCAGAATACCCAACCTGGAAGGTGAAAATGGCTATGTTTCTGGAGGCTACAGATCCAGAATATCTTGACAGAATTTATGAAGGCCCTCATAAGCCTACAAAATTATCTGTCGTTGCTGCTGGACAGGAAGCTAAATCTATTCCAAAGGAGAAGAAAGATTTGACTCCTGAGGACATTTCATCCATTGCTAAGGATGCAAAGGTTAGACATCTGCTTCATAGTTCATTGGATAATGTTATGTCTAACAAAGTGATCAATTATAAAACTACAAAAGAGATCTGGGATGCCCTGGAGGTTAGATGTCAGGGAACTGCTGCAATCAAGAAGAATAGAAGGAACATACTCACACAGGAGTATGAACATTCTGAAGCTAGATCTGAAGAATCAATGACAGAAACCTTTGACATATTCTGTAAGCTACTCAATGATCTGTCACTGGTTAATAAAGAATATGATCTAGAAGATTCAAATCTCAAGTTTCTTCTTTCTCTACCTGAAAAGTGGGATGTTAAGACAACCACTATTAGAGACAATTATGATCTGGCTGACACTGATATTGATGAGATCTATGGGTTTCTCAAGACTCATGAACTGGAAATGGAACAGAGAAGCAGAAGATCAGGCAAAAAGTCAAAGTTTGTTGCTCTAAGAGTTGAAGAAAGACCCTCAAAGAAGGAAGCATCAATGAGGAAAGCAAAAGGAAAAGCTTTGGTCATTCATTCTGAAAGTGAGTAATCAAACTCTGATGTTGACTCAAACACAGATGGATCATCTGATTCTGAAGATGATGAGGAAATGATGCAAATGGCTGCTTTGATGGTAAAAACCTTCAAGAAGATGGGATTCAAGAACTTCAAGAAGGGAAAAAGATTCTCCAAGAATGATTCAAAGTCTGACAGGAAAAATTTCATCAAATCTGAGAGAAAGGATACCAAATCTGGGAAGAGAGACAAGTCTGAGATCTAATGCTACAAGTGTAAGGAGATGGGCCACTATGCTCCTGAGTGCAAGAAGAGTAAAACTGATAAGGCACTCTTCACTAAAGGCAGAGATTGGGCAGACACTTCTGACTCAGATGAGGATGTGAACTATGCTCTTATGGATACTACTGTTGATGAAGCTGAAGATTCTGAAAACAAGGTACCTCTAACTACCTATGCTTATAATACTGATGATATATCTGAATTAAAAATCTATCATGTTATTTATCATAACTACTATGAACTTAATCCCAATTTGAAATGGGTTAGAGTTAATTATGCAAGTGTAAACTCTGATAAAGTTAGCTTAAACTCTGATAGTGTAAATTCCGCTGCTAAAGCTAACAAAATTAAGAAAGCCAAAGGATCCAAGCAAGTCTGGATCCTTAAATCTAATCTTCAATAATTGTTTGTGATTACAGGGCATCAGGGAGAGTATCCTAGTCGTGGACAGTGGATGTTCAAGACACATGACTGGAAATAAAGCCCTGCTATCAGAGTATGTGGAGAAGGCTGGCCCAAAAGTTTCCTATGGAGTTTGCAACATAGGACATACTCTTGGATATGGCAATATTAATCTTGGAAGTGTCCTCATCACAAATGTAGCTCTGGTTCCAGGACTCAAGCTTGATCTGCTATCTGTGAGTCAAATCTGTAAGAACCCAGATTTTTGATAGAATTAAAACTTTTTAGTATGTAATAATATGGGAATGAATAGTGGTTATGACTGCGATGTAACGAATGTCTATTAAATGAATGGAATGGATTTGAATTCAATTATTTACATGTCATGCAGAATACTTTTGGTTGACGGCATAGGTAAGAATGATCTATCTCCTAAGGATATAAGTATATTACTTCAAGTAAGATTATTCTTGTGTCATCCAAATCAATATCTATTATAAGTCCAGCGGTTCCGTAAAAAGGTTAAGAAGCACTCGAGAGTGAACCAGGTTCATTTTCCTAATTATAGGAATTAAATAAAAATAAGTGATGAATAGTGATTTTGGTGGAATTTGGAATATTATTATAATAATGATATACCCGGTATTCGGAACGGATTTCTGAGTTCGTATTAGTGATCCAGGAAGAAAATAAGTGTATGTAAAAGCCGTCGGATTCAGAAAAAGAGCACTTTTATTTTCTCCGAGATTTCCCTGGACACTACAAGACTTAAGGAGTTATAAAAGGGAATTAAGGAATTTAAATTCGAGAAGTATTAAGTAAGATGAAGAATAGTATTAGAAATATTAAGAAGGTTTTCGGTAAAACCCTAACTAGAAACGAATGAGTTATTCCCTCGAACGATCAACGAACAAGCAAGGAAATTGAGTAATACCCGGACAAAGGAACGAATAAATAACCAAGAGACAAACAAGTGCAATTGGTGGGAAAAGGAGAAACCCAAGTAACATCCTTATAAGTCAACTACAAGATGAGTGGTGTAATTGCATTCTTGCAAAAATGGAGTTGTTTGTTGTAGTGCCAACACTTGGCCCAATGAGGAAGCAACAAGTGGCACCATTGGATTGCCAACAACACATTAAAAGAGATGCATCCATTATATATGCAAGGGTTATACATGTATTAGCCATAAATCACCAAAACAAAACAAACCACCACCATTTTTCTCCATTTCTTCATAAAAATCTGCCCATTCTTAGCTAATTGGAAGTCCAACTTCCAACCATCACTTGTTCTTCAAATTTTTATGGTAAGTACTACATATCATGGTAATGATCTCCTAGAAATTTCAGCTTCAAATTCATCTTTTATCATTTTCAAATAAATCATCAAAGATGATGATGAATAGTGTTCTTCATAAACTAACTTTTATTTCTTGATTTCTTTTGATTATTCAAGCTATACTAAGGCTAGATAAGGGCTAAACAAGGCTTGATAAGTTCATACATACACCAAGGAAGGTATACCACTCTTGAAAACCAAGCTCTTAGTTTAAGTTTTGGTATTTTAGATGAGTTATATGGATTTAATGCATGTTTAGGACCTTAAGATTATGATTGGGATTTATTAAATGTGAAATTAGTTTAGATGAACGGAAAGACATTGCTTGGTCTTAGTTCATGGTTGAATAACATGTAAATGTTGTTTGGAGTGGAAACTATGATTATTGGATGGTTTGAAATTTGGAAATCATGTAAACATAGCCGTCGTAATGCCCGATTGTCGTTAGCCTTAAGAAACCGTGATTAGCAGTAGCATGAACACACTGTCCAGTCTCGGATTTTGCCATGAAAGGCTAGATTATGTTATAAGCTTCGTTTTGATATAAAGATCACGTGAAACGGACTTACGGTTTAGGATTTATGACCAAATTACTAAAAGTAGTTCGAATCCGTAAACGAAAGTTCGTAACTGAAATTGAACCCTCGTAAGCTAAGTAACGTCATGGCGAATCTTGGTAAATAAATACTAGGGGTAAGAAGGAAGGTGTGAAAGAAAACCGTATGTCAAAAAGAGCATTTTTCGATTTATTAAAAATGTTCGAGTAAAGGTTAAACGCGAACGAACCCCTAAAAGACGACTCTTTTGTAACTTTGGTAAAACACTTAGAAAACGGGCGATAAAACTCGGAGTATAATATTGGTTCGTAACGATCAACCTTAGAACTCGTATGACTCAAGTATGTCCCAAGTATAAGTGCAGTGACATGTCGTATTAACGAACGAATGTCGGGTCGGATCAGTGATAATAAGTAATCCACTAATAGGGGTATAACGAGATAACTCGAGAACGTGTTTCGATTTAAGTATAACTTAACTTTTAATATGTTAAGTGATTAATCCCGAATGCCTTGGCTATTTATAGATCACCAGGCTGAACCGGGACCCGCTACCACTACCCCTTACCGTACTCGACTACCAGGCAAGTTTCAATTCCCTTCTTTTAGGCTGTTGTTGTGATTGAATAAATATATATATATGATTGCTGATATACATATGCCATTGCATGCATGCCTACTTTCAAGTTGAATTGATATACTTGTTCCCTAAATGTTATTGTTGGCTTATAAGCTAGATAGTTATATATCAGTTATAAGCCGGTTATTGTAAGACCCTCATAGAAGGGCGTATATATCTTATTAATCAAAAATAGACCGGGAGTCAATATTCCTTGATATATCGAGATTACCTCGGAAGAAAATATTTAAGTAAATATTTTCTATTATTTGGGCGACGAATATTATTTGAATATTCGTTCGAGACTAATTATTTTAACGATCCTTACTTCAAATAATTATTTGAACGTAACTATTCAACGAATAATATTTCTCAATATTCATTCAGAGTCGAATTGATTATCGACTATTATTTCGAATATTCTTCTAAAGATGAGACGATTAAATGAATATTATTTTGGATATTCTTTTAGATTATTATTTTATTAAATCAATCTTACTTTTGAATATTCATTTAAGATATTAAATACTTGATGAATATTATTTTAATATTCATCTGAAGCTTGATTTAATTATCGAATATTATTTCGAATATTTCCTTAAGGCTTGGATTACTAAATGAATATTACTTGATATTCATTTAGGATATTATTCATTAAATGAATATTACTTTTGAATATTCATTTAAATTTCCTAATTAATTATGATTATTACCTTAAATACTCTTTTCAGGTCTTATTAATTAATGAATATTGTTTTGAATATTCATTTAAATATTTATTTATTCAATAAATATTCCCCTGATATCTCTTCAGGGATTATTTTGAGAAATACTCTGATTAAAGATATTCTTTCATATTCCCAAATATTCTGTAAAATATTTTAATTCAATAAATATTCTCTGAATATTTATTCCATACTTAGAATAACCTCGATAAGGTTTATCTTCTTCGATTATTACAGAAAATATTTCGAAGTCATATTATTATTAATCTTGTATCAAGAAAGGTTCCCAGACATCATTCATCTTTGAGTCTATCTTCTTAATAATAAGGGAACCTTACTTGGAAAAATGTTATTTATCTTGTCGACTTCCCGGTCATAAAGTATTCCCTTCACCCGCAACTCGGGTGCTGTTGACTTATTAAAGTCGTTGTTTACCTTCTCATCTTTCGAGGGGTAAGATTACTGGAACAAGTTGATATCCATTACCAAGTAATAGCTTGGGAGATATTGGTAAATTTTCCTTTCCAACTAGATACGACTACTTTGTGGAGTCTTATCAACAAGTCTTATACTTGGGGAAAGGGGGACGAACGTTACATTCAGAATCATGAATTCTATTTGAACTAGGAGTCGTGTAAGAGGCCGAGTAGCGCCGGTCCATCCCCTTGGCCCAACCGTTGGCCGGGGAGAGCTAGCAAGGCGGTATACAAGTAAAGCCGTCAGTTCTTCCTTCTACCGGTAGTAAATCTAAATTGAGCTGTACGATCTCGACTGATCATCAAGATTGGAACAGCGGGCGCGGTGAATACTCCATCATTGGTTCATCATCCAAATTCATTTATTTCCTGCAACATGATTACTGTTGGCAGAGTTGGAGAAGAGTCATAACTGGAATTGCAACCCTTTCTTGCAAGTTCCTCTTCTTATTATCGATAATAATATCTCGCTTACTTTGATGTAGCAGATATTTCTTCAAACAAATACTTTAAGTTACCTTGTAACTTCATCGTTCATATTATACTGGCATCATTTCCGTAAATGCATGGCATATGGTTTAAAAGATAGCTTTGAACTGTTTTAAATTATCGTTCAGTTATATATTTGTTGGTGGGCTTTCGCTCACCCTTGCTTTGTTTATATTATGTCACAACAACAGCTAGGACAGATGGCTCGCGTCAGGCGCACTCGGCGCAAGCAGGTTACCCGACCCACCGGACTACCCGCTGAGATGCTAGCCGCCATTGCTGAGGTAGCATAGTTAGACAGCTTTTGTTTCCTGTTTAACTATATGTATAATTAATGTAATCAACGGCAAAACGTTTAAACCTATGATGTTATCCTTTTGGGATTGTAATAACTTTTATTCATAACCCTTTAATGTAAGACTTATTTCAATTTCATCTCTGGGACTATAACTGTTGTGTGTGTGAGTGGTAATTATTGTGGGGTCACAGCATGTGATTTATTTATTGTGGACTCAAGTCAAGTATTATGAATGGATGTAAGACCGTAACCACCAGATCCCTTACCCCGGATCTGGGGGTGTTACAGAGATGGTATCAGAGCGAGAGTTATATATCCCAAGAGATGATACGACGTTATATAATAATAAATTCAATAATATAATAAGAACCCTTGCCAGGTTCACCTAAAACCCTTACGGGAACTTTTTAAGTATCATGATAGTAACATAGTTCGTCTTGTGTAGGCGAGCGACTTGTCGGCCCAGGAGGCAGCTGCGAGACAGCATGATGAGGACATGTTCCGGACTAGGGACCCATACTATGAGCACTTGCCTAAGGATGATACTGAGCCTGAGGAGGAGGACGCTGAGGAGGTCCAGGTTGAGGCTGATACTGATGTGATCGAGTCTGAGGAGGAGGACCCTGAGGAGGTCCAGGATGATGCTGACACAGATGTTGTTGAGACTGAGGGGGAGGAGGACCCGGAGGGGGTCCAGACAGGACAGGACGCTGAGTTAGTGGTTGAGGATGATGATTATTGGGTTATGACTGAGTTCAGGACTATGGGAGATGACACTGACATGACCCCGGATCAGGTGGTGCCGGTGGATGAGGGTGTTGAGGGAGATATAGATGAGCCAGTAGTTGGTGCTGTAGGGAGTTCTGGACTTTTTGTGCCACTCCTCCCTGTTGAGAGAGCCCCTACCCCACCACCACTACCTGTGAGCCCCTACCCCGACGAGTTTGAGGAGCTTACCCCAGAGCCCCAGCAGACAGAGACTGCCGCTCCAGCTGAGCCATCCACCCCACCTCATGCCCCGATAGGAGGAGTCCCAGTATGTGTTCACAACTTGATTGTGAACGGGCTTTATAGAGAGTTGTCTGTGGCAGATGCCAGGTTGGCAGAGTCTAGGAGTGAGTTAGCAGCAGAGAGAGCCGCCCGGATGAGGGTGTAGGGCAGGAGGACTATCAGTGACAGAGTTGGGTATAGGGCTGTGACCCGCATCGAGCTGAGGGCTCGGGTGAGGGTGCGACAGTTGCCTACTGATGGGCATGGTAGGGTAGACAGAGCAGCGGCTGAGGAGGTTTTCCGCATCGCCATGGGGAGGGTTCGGAGGATGTTTCGTCGTGACGGCTGATTTCAGATGTAGTGATGCAGTGGTCTAGTTGTCTAGTCATGTACGGACATAGTAGTGCCGGCTTTTGTAGGGATGGTTTTCTTGTACTTGTTTTCCCTTTTTGCAGACTAGACAGATAGACAGCATATTTCACTTTTGACTTGTTGTTGTTGTTAGGATGGTTGTACTTTAAACTATCGTTGTAACTCGGATGTTGTACCTTTTCGGTACCTGGTATATATTTGTTTCCATTTCAGTCATTACAATTTTGTTGGGATGTGATCACGAGTTTATTAGCATATGTATTACTTTTCGATTAAGTTGCCATGAGATATAAAACTGTGGGATTTTAAACCCAATCATGTAAAGAAATGTGCAAGGAAAAAATCCTCTAAAACAGATCAGTGAACCTAATGTATAACTTTCCAAATTTTCAGTAAAATGCCTCCAAGACGAATGGGCACTAGGGCTAACCCCCGCGAATCTACTGACCAAGAAAGTCACAACCAACACGAGGAAAACCGTGAAAGTAGTGAGGAACAAGATCAGGACTATAATGAGCAAGAAGATTCCCAGTATGGAGCAGAGGATGAACCCCTGTACTCTGAAGAATTTGAAAGGGAAATAGAGGGTGGAGAAACTGAAGTAGAACAGGAAGGGGAGAACCAGGGCGGAAACCCCATGGGCCAGTTTATGGATCTACTTAGGCAGAATTTGAACCAATACCCCCAACCACCACCAAGCAACAACACTTCAGTGGCAAATTCCTTTAGGGCCTTTAAGTCCCTTAAGCCCCCAGAGTTCCACGGATCGGCTGATCCCGTTGAGGCGAGGGCCTGGATCAAAGAAATGGAAAAGTCTTTTGAGATTCTGAGTATCAATGAGGCTCAGAAGACTGTTTTTGCTACTTACCTACTAAAGGGAGAGGCCAATTATTGGTGGGAAGCCAAGAAAAACATGGAGACTGATGCTGTCATAGCCTGGGAAAGGTTCAAACAATTATTCCTGGAGAAGTACTTCCCGAAGTTCATGAAAACCCAGATGGAACTTAAGTTCTTGGAACTGAAACAGAACAATATGTCAGTGGCTGACTATGAGGCTAAATTTACTGAGCTATCAAGATTTGTGCCAGAGTTTGTAGACACAGAAGAGAAGAAAGCTAACAGGTTTCAACAAGGGCTGAAACAGTGGATCCAGAATAGGGTGGCTGTTTTAGAGATTACAGATTATGCCACCTTGGTGCAGAAGGCAACCATTGTGGAGGCTGGTAGTGATCAGATGCAGAGAGAGAGAGAGAGAAAGGGGGGATAAAGAGAAAGCATGTTAGTATGGGCGGAAGATCCGCTGGAGGAAAACCCCCAACCAAGTTTAATCGAGGAGCGGTTTCCCTACCAGGGAGGAGTGTAGGGTTTAAACCATCTGCGAGTGTGAGTGTGAGCCAGGGCGGCCACCAATCAGGAATGTCCCGTTCCAACCCTTCTCGACCTCCATTGCCATTGTGTGCTACTTGTGGGAAGAGGCACTCCGGGGTGTGCAACCTGAAGCAGATAAACTGTTATAAGTGTGGGCGAGCTGGGCATTATGCTACCGCTTGCACCACGGTCATCCCTAACAGCACAACCTGTTTCCAGTGTGGACAGCGAGGGCACATGAGGAAGGATTGCCCAAAGAGCAAACCAGCAGCATCAGGAGCAAGCAAGGTTGCCTCAAATAGGCCACCAACTGCTAGGACTTTCAATATGTCAGTACAAGATGCCATGAGGGACACAGATGTGATAGCAGGTACTTTTTCTCTTAATTCAGTCAGTGCAAATGTCTTATTTGATTCAGGAGCAACTAAGTCTTTTATATCTAGAGATTTTGCGCATAACTTGAAACTTAAAACCCAGCAACTAAGGGAGTCTTTGCAAGTAGTGATAGCTAATCAGGAAGTCATTCCAGTTAATCAAATTCACTTCGACTGCAAAATAGAAATAGGAGGACGATCCTTCTATGTCGATTTAATTCCTTTTAAGCTAGGGGAATTCGATGTCATTTTGGGTATGGATTGGTTGTCTCGCAATGATGCGCAGATAGATTGTAAAGGGAAAAAG
The DNA here is from genome assembly GCA_036435485.1 of Saposhnikovia divaricata. NCBI lineage: Eukaryota > Viridiplantae > Streptophyta > Magnoliopsida > Apiales > Apiaceae > Saposhnikovia > Saposhnikovia divaricata. Next base: position 198,957,032 of record CM071594.1, read on the forward strand.
GTTAAGTTGAAAACCCCAGGGAAGAAAGAAATAGTGTTTAAGGGGATGCGACAGACCCAGACCATTCTAACCATGGCACAGACCAAGAGACTGCTACGAAAAGGAAACGAAGCTTATTTAGCTTACGTTATCGACACCCAGAAAGAGGCGCCCAAGATACAAGACATTCCGGTGGTTAACGAATTTGAAGATGTGTTTCCTGAAGATCTTCCTGGATTACCACCAGATAGAGTGATTGAGTTTGCTATCGAATTAGCCCCGGGGACGGCGCCAGTTTCGAAGGCCCCGTACCGACTAGCCCCAGTAGAAATGAAGGAGCTAGCTAAACAATTACAGGAATTGTTGGATAAGGGCATGATAAGGCCCAGTGTGTCGCCTTGGGGCGCACCAGTGTTGTTTGTTAAGAAAAAGGATGGAAGTATGAGGTTATGCATCGACTACAGAGAATTGAACAAGCTAACCATAAAGAATAAGTATCCATTGCCCAGGATAGACGATTTGTTTGACCAGCTAAGAGGAGCTGAATACTTCTCTAAGATTGATTTGAGAACGGGATATCACCAACTGAAGATCAAACCTGAAGATATCCCGAAGACTGCATTCCGCACCAGATATGGACATTATGAGTTCTTAGTTATGTCGTTTGGATTGACCAACGCCCCAGCAGCCTTCATGGACCTAATGAATAGGGTGTTCAAGGAATATTTGGACAAATTCGTGATAGTTTTCATTGATGATATTCTCATCTACTCAAAGACAGAGGCAGAACACGCTGAACATTTAAGGATAACCTTAGAAATACTCAGGAAGGAGCAGTTATATGCCAAGTTCTCCAAGTGTGAGTTTTGGAAAAATGAGGTACAATTCTTAGGGCACGTGATCAATAGAGAAGGAGTGTTGGTTGACCCCTCCAAGATAGAAGCAGTTTCAAACTGGGAACGGCCAACTACTCCAACCGAGGTGAGGAGTTTCATTGGACTGGCCGGATATTACAGGAGATTTGTCCAAGACTTTGCGAAACTCGCAGCTCCATTAACTCGACTTACCCGTAAAACCGAGAAATTTGAATGGACTGAGAAATGCGAGAAGAGTTTCCAGGAGTTAAAGAAGAGGCTGGTGACAGCCCCAGTGCTGGCATTACCTGATGGAAAAGGAGATTTCGTGATTTACAGTGACGCTTCGCATAAAGGACTGGGATGCGTGCTTATGCAGCACGGCAAGGTAATAGCGTATGCGTCTAGGCAATTGAAGGATTATGAAGTCAGATATCCCACGCATGATCTAGAACTAGCAGCCATAGTCTTCGCTTTAAAGATTTGGAGACACTACCTGTATGGGGAAAAATGCGAGATTTACACAGACCATAAGAGCCTCAAATACATTTTCACTCAGAAAGAGCTTAACATGCGCCAGAGGAGGTGGTTAGAGTTAATCAAGGATTACGACTGTGAAATTCGATATCACCCGGGTAATGCCAATGTGGTGGCTGACGCCCTTAGTCGGAAAGAGAAGCTCAAGATGATAACTTCAGAGAAAGAGCTAGTGAAGGATTTTGAGAAGTTGGAAATCGAGGTTAAGTTACCTGAAGAGGGCCAAGAAAAGTTGATGGAAATTAGAATCCAACCTCCATTGCTAGAAAAGATTAGACTGTGCCAGGAACGGATGATGGAGGAAGAAAAGAACTCCACAGAAGAGCTAATGACCGGGGAGGAAATTGAGTGCGAAAGAGACAAGGAAGGGATCATGAGGTACACGTACAGGATATGGATCCCAAATGTTCAGGAGCTCAAGGATGAGATTTTAAATGAGGCACACAACTCAAGATACTCAGTGCACCCCGGTAGCACTAAAATGTATAGGGATTTGAAGGAGTATTACTGGTGGCCCAATATGAAAAAGGACGTAGCAGAGTGGGTAAGCAGATGCTTGACCTGCCAACGAGTGAAGGCAGAGCACCAGAGACCCAGCGGACTTCTACATCCCTTAGAGATTCCAGAATGTAAATGGGAACATATAGCCATGGATTTCGTAGTAGGTTTACCCAGGACCAAGGCTAATCATGACACCATATGGGTAATTGTAGATCGACTGACGAAATCGGCTCACTTTCTCCCGATCAACGAAAGGTACACGGTCGATAGACTAGTGGACATCTACTTAAAAGAGATAGTGGCGCGACATGGAGTCCCAGTCGCAATAGTATCCGATCGAGATCCTAGATTTAACTCCAGGTTTTGGAGAAGTTTTCAAGAATGTGTAGGGACCCGGCTGAACATGAGCACGGCCTACCACCCCCAGACAGATGGGCAAAGTGAAAGGACCATCCAAACACTAGAGGATATGTTGAGAGTCTGCGCGATAGACTTCAAGGGGAGTTGGGATGATCACTTGCCATTGGTTGAGTTCTCCTATAATAACAGTTATCATTCAAGCATTGGGATGCCACCTTATGAGGCCCTTTATGGAAGAAAATGTCGATCTCCCTTGTATTGGGATGAAGTTGGAGAGCGAAAGATGCTCGGGCCCGAAGTGGTCCAACGAACTAAAGATGCAGTAGATCTAATCAGAGGACGGTTGGTAGCAGCCCAGGATCGACAAAAGAAATATGCCGACTTAGCTCGGAAAGGCAAGGAATACGAGGTAGGGGACCTAGTGTTCTTGAAAGTGTCACCTTGGAAAGGTTTAATGAGATTTGGGAAGAAAGGAAAGCTGAGTCCCAGATACATTGGACCATTTGAGATCTTGAGACGGATTGGGGAACTAGCTTATGAACTCGCATTGCCCCCGAATCTACAGCAGGTGCACAATGTGTTTCATGTTTCGATGCTGAGGAAGTATAATCCGGATGCAAAGCATATTGTAGAGTATGAGCAAGTGGATATGCAACCAGACCTGACCTATGTGGAGCATCCTGTGGAAATCATAGACCGGAAAGAGCAAGTGCTCCGAAACAAGGTCATTCAGCTAGTCAGAGTTTTGTGGCAGAACCACAATGTAGAAGAATCCACCTGGGAACTTGAAAGCGCAATGCAAGAAAAGTACCCCCACTTGTTTTCAAACTGATTCCGGGACGGAATCCTTTTAAGGAGGGGAGACTGTAAGAACCCAGATTTTTGATAGAATTAAAACTTTTTAGTATGTAATAATATGGGAATGAATAGTGGTTATGACTGCGATGTAACGAATGTCTATTAAATGAATGGAATGGATTTGAATTCAATTATTTACATGTCATGCAGAATACTTTTGGTTGACGGCATAGGTAAGAATGATCTATCTCCTAAGGATATAAGTATATTACTTCAAGTAAGATTATTCTTGTGTCATCCAAATCAATATCTATTATAAGTCCAGCGGTTCCGTAAAAAGGTTAAGAAGCACTCGAGAGTGAACCAGGTTCATTTTCCTAATTATAGGAATTAAATAAAAATAAGTGATGAATAGTGATTTTGGTGGAATTTGGAATATTATTATAATAATGATATACCCGGTATTCGGAACGGATTTCTGAGTTCGTATTAGTGATCCATGAAGAAAATAAGTGTATGTAAAAGCCGTCGGATTCAGAAAAAGAGCACTTTTATTTTCTCCGAGATTTCCCTGGACACTACAAGACTTAAGGAGTTATAAAAGGGAATTAAGGAATTTAAATTCGAGAAGTATTAAGTAAGATGAAGAATAGTATTAGAAATATTAAGAAGGTTTTCGGTAAAACCCTAACTAGAAACGAATGAGTTATTCCCTCGAACGATCAACGAACAAGCAAGGAAATTGAGTAATACCCGGACAAAGGAACGAATAAATAACCAAGAGACAAACAAGTGCAATTGGTGGGAAAAGGAGAAACCCAAGTAACATCCTTATAAGTCAACTACAAGATGAGTGGTGTAATTGCATTCTTGCAAAAATGGAGTTGTTTGTTGTAGTGCCAACACTTGGCCCAATGAGGAAGCAACAAGTGGCACCATTGGATTGCCAACAACACATTAAAAGAGATGCATCCATTATATATGCAAGGGTTATACATGTATTAGCCATAAATCACCAAAACAAAACAAACCACCACCATTTTTCTCCATTTCTTCATAAAAATCTGCCCATTCTTAGCTAATTGGAAGTCCAACTTCCAACCATCACTTGTTCTTCAAATTTTTATGGTAAGTACTACATATCATGGTAATGATCTCCTAGAAATTTCAGCTTCAAATTCATCTTTTATCATTTTCAAATAAATCATCAAAGATGATGATGAATAGTGTTCTTCATAAACTAACTTTTATTTCTTGATTTCTTTTGATTATTCAAGCTATACTAAGGCTAGATAAGGGCTAAACAAGGCTTGATAAGTTCATACATACACCAAGGAAGGTATACCACTCTTGAAAACCAAGCTCTTAGTTTAAGTTTTGGTATTTTAGATGAGTTATATGGATTTAATGCATGTTTAGGACCTTAAGATTATGATTGGGATTTATTAAATGTGAAATTAGTTTAGATGAACGGAAAGACATTGCTTGGTCTTAGTTCATGGTTGAATAACATGTAAATGTTGTTTGGAGTGGAAACTATGATTATTGGATGGTTTGAAATTTGGAAATCATGTAAACATAGCCGTCGTAATGCCCGATTGTCGTTAGCCTTAAGAAACCGTGATTAGCAGTAGCATGAACACACTGTCCAGTCTCGGATTTTGCCATGAAAAGCTAGATTATGTTATAAGCTTCGTTTTGATATAAAGATCACGTGAAACGGACTTACGGTTTAGGATTTATGACCAAATTACTAAAAGTAGTTCGAATCCGTAAACGAAAGTTCGTAACTGAAATTGAACCCTCGTAAGCTAAGTAACGTCATGGCGAATCTTGGTAAATAAATACTAGGGGTAAGAAGGAAGGTGTGAAAGAAAACCGTATGTCAAAAAGAGCATTTTTCGATTTATTAAAAATGTTCGAGTAAAGGTTAAACGCGAACGAACCCCTAAAAGACGACTCTTTTGTAACTTTGGTAAAACACTTAGAAAACGGGCGATAAAACTCGGAGTATAATATTGGTTCGTAACGATCAACCTTAGAACTCGTATGACTCAAGTATGTCCCAAGTATAAGTGCAGTGACATGTCGTATTAACGAACGAATGTCGGGTCGGATCAGTGATAATAAGTAATCCACTAATAGGGGTATAACGAGATAACTCGAGAACGTGTTTCGATTTAAGTATAACTTAACTTTTAATATGTTAAGTGATTAATCCCGAATGCCTTGGCTATTTATAGATCACCAGGCTGAACCGGGACCCGCTACCACTACCCCTTACCGTACTCGACTACCAGGCAAGTTTCAATTCCCTTCTTTTAGGCTGTTGTTGTGATTGAATAAATATATATATATATGATTGCTGATATACATATGCCATTGCATGCATGCCTACTTTCAAGTTGAATTGATATACTTGTTCCCTAAATGTTATTGTTGGCTTATAAGCTAGATAGTTATATATCAGTTATAAGCCGGTTATTGTAAGACCCTCATAGAAGGGCGTATATATCTTATTAATCAAAAATAGACCGGGAGTCAATATTCCTTGATATATCGAGATTACCTCGGAAGAAAATATTTAAGTAAATATTTTCTATTATTTGGGCGACGAATATTATTTGAATATTCGTTCGAGACTAATTATTTTAACGATCCTTACTTCAAATAATTATTTGAACGTAACTATTCAACGAATAATATTTCTCAATATTCATTCAGAGTCGAATTGATTATCGACTATTATTTCGAATATTCTTCTAAAGATGAGACGATTAAATGAATATTATTTTGGATATTCTTTTAGATTATTATTTTATTAAATCAATCTTACTTTTGAATATTCATTTAAGATATTAAATACTTGATGAATATTATTTTAATATTCATCTGAAGCTTGATTTAATTATCGAATATTATTTCGAATATTTCCTTAAGGCTTGGATTACTAAATGAATATTACTTGATATTCATTTAGGATATTATTCATTAAATGAATATTACTTTTGAATATTCATTTAAATTTCCTAATTAATTATGATTATTACCTTAAATACTCTTTTCAGGTCTTATTAATTAATGAATATTGTTTTGAATATTCATTTAAATATTTATTTATTCAATAAATATTCCCCTGATATCTCTTCAGGGATTATTTTGAGAAATACTCTGATTAAAGATATTCTTTCATATTCCCAAATATTCTGTAAAATATTTTAATTCAATAAATATTCTCTGAATATTTATTCCATACTTAGAATAACCTCGATAAGGTTTATCTTCTTCGATTATTACAGAAAATATTTCGAAGTCATATTATTATTAATCTTGTATCAAGAAAGGTTCCCAGACATCATTCATCTTTGAGTCTATCTTCTTAATAATAAGGGAACCTTACTTGGAAAAATGTTATTTATCTTGTCGACTTCCCGGTCATAAAGTATTCCCTTCACCCGCAACTCGGGTGCTGTTGACTTATTAAAGTCGTTGTTTACCTTCTCATCTTTCGAGGGGTAAGATTACTGGAACAAGTTGATATCCATTACCAAGTAATAGCTTGGGAGATATTGGTAAATTTTCCTTTCCAACTAGATACGACTACTTTGTGGAGTCTTATCAACAAGTCTTATACTTGGGGAAAGGGGGACGAACGTTACATTCAGAATCATGAATTCTATTTGAACTAGGAGTCGTGTAAGAGGCCGAGTAGCGCCGGTCCATCCCCTTGGCCCAACCGTTGGCCGGGGAGAGCTAGCAAGGCGGTATACAAGTAAAGCCGTCAGTTCTTCCTTCTACCGGTAGTAAATCTAAATTGAGCTGTACGATCTCGACTGATCATCAAGATTGGAACAGCGGGCGCGGTGAATACTCCATCATTGGTTCATCATCCAAATTCATTTATTTCCTGCAACATGATTACTGTTGGCAGAGTTGGAGAAGAGTCATAACTGGAATTGCAACCCTTTCTTGCAAGTTCCTCTTCTTATTATCGATAATAATATCTCGCTTACTTTGATGTAGCAGATATTTCTTCAAACAAATACTTTAAGTTACCTTGTAACTTCATCGTTCATATTATACTGGCATCATTTCCGTAAATGCATGGCATATGGTTTAAAAGATAGCTTTGAACTGTTTTAAATTATCGTTCAGTTATATATTTGTTGGTGGGATTTCGCTCACCCTTGCTTTGTTTATATTATGTCACAACAACAGCTAGGACAGATGGCTCGCGTCAGGCGCACTCGGCGCAAGCAGGTTACCCGACCCACCGGACTACCCGCTGAGATGCTAGCCGCCATTGCTGAGGTAGCATAGTTAGACAGCTTTTGTTTCCTGTTTAACTATATGTATAATTAATGTAATCAACGGCAAAACGTTTAAACCTATGATGTTATCCTTTTGGGATTGTAATAACTTTTATTCATAACCCTTTAATGTAAGACTTATTTCAATTTCATCTCTGGGACTATAACTGTTGTGTGTGTGAGTGGTAATTATTGTGGGGTCACAGCATGTGATTTATTTATTGTGGACTCAAGTCAAGTATTATGAATGGATGTAAGACCGTAACCACCAGATCCCTGACCCCGGATCTGGGAGTGTTACAAAATCTGTGACAGAGGTTTTCATGTAGATTTTCAACCTTAATACTGTGAGGTTATCAGCAAAACCACAGGAAAAGTTGTTTTAGTTGGACAAAGGCGCAACAATATCTATGAAGCAAGCTTGTTAACAAACTCTGATGGAAAAACTATGTGCCTGTCAACAAGAATGTCCAGTGAAGAGAGTTGGAAGTGGCATAAGAAACTCTCTCATTTGAATCTGAACAACATCAATGAGCTGATAAGAAAGGATCTTGTTAGAGGACTTCCAAAGTCTCTGTTAAATGTTGATGGCCTGTGTGATTCCTGTCAAAAGGCCAAACAAAGAAAGTCATCTTTCAAGAGCAAGTCTGAATCTTCAATTGTTGATTCTTATCATCTTCTACATGTTGATCTCTTTGGACCAGTGAATGTCTTGTCAATTGGAAGAAAGAAATATGCTCTAGTCATTGTTGATGAACACTCCAGATATACCTGGGTGTATTTTCTAGCAAAGAAGGATGAAACTGCATTAACTCTGATGGAGCATGTAAAGCTGCTGGACAAAGGATCAAAACACAAAGTCAAAATAATCAGGAGTGATAATGGAACTGAATTCAGGAATGCAACAATGGAAGAATTCTGCAAGAACAGATGATTGAAACAAGAGTTTTCTGCACCTGGTACACCACAGCAAAATGGTGTAGTTGAGAGGAAGAACAGAACCTTGATAGAAGCTGCCAGAACTATGCTTGATGAAGCAAAATTGCCAACCTATTTCTGGGCAGAAGCAGTTCAAACTGCCTGTTTTACTCAAAATGCCACACTGATCAACAAGCATGGAAAAACACCATATGAGATGGTGAGGGAAAAGAATCCAAACTTGAAATATTTTCATATTTTTGGGTGCAAATGCTTTGTGTTGAAACCTCATCCTGAACAGTTCACCAAATTTGAGTTGAAAGCATATGAAGGAATTTTTGTTGGCTATCCAGTGTCAACCAAGGCATTCAGAGTTTATAATCTGAGAACAAAGGTGATTATGGAATCTATTCATGTGTCATTTGATGACAAGAAAATAATTGGACTTGAAGATGTTGATGATAATGATGATCAGAGGGGGGAGGATCAAATTCAGGGGGAGCCTCAGAGAATGAAGAAAGGCAACAAGATGATCAGGAGAACATTGATCAAGGGGGAGGATCAACTGTTGACAGAAGTCATTTACCTTCAGCTAGGAAATGGACAAAATCTCATACACCTGATCTAATAATTGGAGATCCAGATGCAAAAGTCAGGACAAGAAGTGCTACAACAAATGAATGTCTGTTTCATGCATTTCTGTCCATGTCCAAATATGAACCAAAGAAAGTGGAAGAAGCTCTTCAAGATGTTGATTGGATAACAGCAATGCAGGAGGAGTTAAATGAATTTGAGAGAAATGAAGTATGGACCCTTGTACCTAGACCAAAGAATAGATATGTTGTTGGTACTAGATGGGTTTTCAGAAACAAAACTGACAGTGATGGGGTTGTTACAAGAAACAAGGCCAGACTTGTGGCCAAAGGCTCTTCACAGCAAGAAGGCATAGACTATGATGAAACTTTTGCTCCAGTTGCAAGGTTGGAGGCAATAAGAATCTTTCTAGCATATGCTTCTCACAAGAAATTCAAGGCTTTTCAGATGGATGTGAAAAGTGCTTTTCTGAATGGAAAACTTGAAGAAGAAGTGTTTGTTGAACAACCACCAGAATTTGTAGATCCCAAGTATCCAGATTATGTCTACAGGCTTGACAAGGCACTCTATGGACTTAAGCAGGCACCAAGAGCATGGTATGAAACTCTGGCTCAATTTCTTTTAGAAAGTGGATTCAACAGAGGTATAATTGATAAAACACTGTTCTATTTTAACTATGGTGATGACTTACTTTTAGTTCAGATATATGTTGATGACATAATCTTTGGGTCTACTAATGATAAACTCTGTAAAAAGTTTGCCAAGCTCATGCAGTCCAGGTATCAAATGAGCATGATGGGGGAGCTCAGTTATTTTCTAGGGCTACAGGTGAAGCAAACAGATGATGGAATCTTTATCAATCAAGCAAAATATACCAGAAATCTTCTCAAAAAATTTGGCATGTTTGACTGCTCATCTGCAACAACTCCCATGGCAACAGCAACAAAGTTGGACAAAGACACAGGTTCACCAGTGGATATGACAAGCTATAGAGGGATGATTGGGTCTCTTCTTTATCTAAGAGCAAGCAGACCTGACATCATGTATGCAACATGTCTTTGTGCAAGATTTCAGGCAGATCCAAGAAAACCACATCTAACAGCTGTGAAGAGAATTTTCAAATATCTTAAGGGCACCATAACTTTATGTTTGTGGTATCCAAGAGAATCAGACTTCAAGCTACTTGGTTACTCTGATGCAGACTTTGCAGGCTGTAAGATAGACAGAAAAAGTACCAGTGGAAGTTGTCAATTTCTTGGTGATAGACTTGTTTCTTGGTACAGCAAGAAACAGAAATCAATCTCTACATCTACAGCTAAAGCAGAGTATATTGCTGCTGGTAGCTGTTATGCACGGTTTCTGTGGATGAAGAATCAATTACTGGATTATGGATTGAGGTACAGAGTATCAGGGATTATTGTTTGTTCCCAATAACTATGCAGCACCACTAAACACTGATAAAGCTCCAGAACCGTTTCATCTGATTCAGAACTTCCTAAGGGATTCTGAAATAGGTCAAGCTCTTGTCGAACCAACAAAACTCTCTGCCACGTAAGTTGCTACCTTTTGGAATAACTCTGTCTATGATGATGGTGGAGAGACTGGGAATCCATCAATTATTTTTACTATGAGGAGACAGAGTTTGTGATTACCTCGGCAACTGTTAGAGATACTATGGGCTTTGACACTCACACCTCATACTGTTAGGTCTAATAAGATTGTAGAAGGGGGGGTTGAATACAATCTATATCATTTTCTCCAAATTTGTCTTATGAATAAAATTTAATTCAAACAAATTTGTGCGGAATATAAATAACACAAATTTCAAGTTGAATATAACAATATATTAACTTGATGGGTGTTACAAAATCAATACAAATGATTATCAAGTAATTAATAACTAATTAGAAAATTCGACATGAACTTTTCTAATTTAGTTAATAAAAATCAAGATATCAAGTCAAGAACTAGGAAACTTAATTCGCTAGTAGTACACAAGTCACAAATAATTAAGTTCCAATGGATACAATTTTTGTTACAAGGAACTCAAGAATTTATGGCAATTTAATTGCTTGAAGATGAAAGAAATGATATGTTTTTGGGTCTCCTTTTTCTTCCTGTGAGTTTTCGTGTGTCTGTGTTGTGTACAAGTCTGATGCTTCTATCTCTTTATATAGCCAACTGATCACTTGTTTAATCATAGTCATATTGTAGTTAAATATGACTATCCGTTGAGCTTGATATAACTATCTCCTGGCTGATATAACAATCGGTATGACTATCCCTTTGCAAGTAATATGACTGTCCGTTTGAACTGAATATAACAATCCATCCAATATAACTTTCGGTATAACTATCCAGTTTGAACTAGATATGACTGTCTCAGTTTGTACTAAATATGACTGTCCAGTTTGAACTAAATATGACTATCCAGTTTGAGCTGAATATGACTGTCACACTTGCACTGAATATGACTGTCCAACTTAACTGAATATAACTATCCTTTGATAGTTATATTATCATATATTTTCAGCTTATAATTAATCAAATGATTTGCAACAATCATTTAAATAATTATTTCTTTTACATATTAATTCCGATTTAATTAATTTAATAATTACTTTAACAAATATATTAATTCGAATAGAATTAATTTATTTAGTTAAATTAATTATTTGATTTAATTAATTAAAGGAGAATTAATACATATCCTTTAGTAGACAACACTTCACTTAGTACCACGTGTTAAATATAATTGATATGGTTAATATCAGTGTTTAAGTTTTGCAGGGAAAAACAGAGTTTAAACAGGAAGCAGTCAGAGTTTAGTTAAACTCTGACAGATAGAAGGTGAACAGAGTTTGTTATACGCTGACTGTTGGAAGCTCGACAGAGTTTGTTAAACTCTGTCTGGAGGAAGCGTCTACTTGTCAACAGTGTTTGAAGAATTATTGAAGATAATTATGGAAGCAATATCTTCGAAGATTGGATAGCTGTCAAAGAGATTGAGTTGACTAAGGAGACGAGTAGCAATCGTAATTGATATCATTTGTATAGCTAATTTATAGGAGTATCAATTATCGATTGTATAGCAGCTGTATATTTTATAAATACAGTTAGGTTAACCCTAGAAGGGTATCGATCGTATAATACAATATCTTTCATTGTAACCTAAGCAGCTCTCTGTGATAATTTACATCACTGAGAGAGAAGTTAATTCAAACAGTTTTTAAAAGAACTTATTGTTATTCTCTCATACTTAGTTGATTATAAGTGTGTATTCGGCCTAACAATTGGTATCAGAGCTTGCGCTGTTAATTTAATACAGTTTAAGATCCACACACACACACAACTATAATCAATGGCAGAAATTCCTCCTGCTACATCAGGCTCTAGTGCTGAGAAGGCTCAACTGCAACTGTGAGTCGATATGAAACAATCAGGGTTCCTATTCTTAAGCCAGCAGAATACTCAACCTGGAAGGTGAAAATGGCTATGTTTCTGGAAGCTACAGATCCAGAATATCTTGACAGAATTTATGAAGGCCCTCATAAGCCTACAAAATTATCTGTTGTTGCTGCTGGACAGGAAGCTAAATCTATTCCAAAGGGGAAGAAAGATTTGACTCCTGAGGATATTTCATCCATTGGAAAGGATGCAAAGGTTAGACATCTCCTTCATAGTTCTTTGGATAATGTTATGTCTAACAAAGTGATCAATTGTAAAACTGCAAAAGAGATTTGGGATGCTCTAGAGGTTAGATGTCAGGTAACTGCTGCAATTAAGAAGAATAGAAGGAACATACTCACACAGGAGTATGAACACTTTAAGGCTAAATCTGAAGAATCAATGACAGAAACCTTTGACAAATTCTGTAAGCTACTTAATGATCTGTCACTGGTTAATAAAGAATATGATCTAGAAGATTCAAATCTCAAGTTTCTTCTTTCTCTACCTGAAAAGTGGGATGTCAAAACAACCACTATTAGAGACAACTATGATCTTGCTGATACTGATATTGATGAGATCTATGGGCTGCTCAAAACTCATGAACTAGAAATGGAACAGAGAAGCAGAAGATCAGGTAGAAAGTTAAAATCTGTTGCTCTAAGAGTTGAAGAAAAACCCTCAAAGAAGGAAACATTCAGGAAGAAGGCAAAAGGGAAAGCCTTGGTCATTCATTCTGAAAGTGAGTCATCAAACTCTGATGTTGACTCAAATGCAGATGAATCATCTGATTCTGAAGATGATGAGGAAATGATGGAAATGGCTGCTTTGACGGTAAAGACTTTCAAGAAGATGGGTTTCAAGAACTTCAAGAAAGGAAAGAAATTCTCCAAGAATGATTCAAAGTTTGGCAGGAAGAATTTCAGAAAATCTGAGAGAAAGGATACCAAATCTGGGAAAAGAGACAAGTCTGAGATTCAATGCTACAAGTGTAAGGAGATGGGTCATTATGCTCCTGAGTGCAAGAAGGGTAAAACTGTGAAGGCACTCTTCACTAAAGGCAGAGATTGGGCAGATACCTCTGACTCAGATGAGGATGTAAACTATGCTCTCATGGCTACTACTGTTGATGAAGCTGTAGATTCTGAAAACAAGGTACCTCTAACTACCTATGCTTATAACATTGATGATATAACTGAATTAAGAATATATCTTAAGTCCTTGCATATCAATTATAGGGATCAGACTTTAGAGAATGAGAGAATCAAAATTGAGAATTCTGAACTCAAAGAGAGAAATAAGGTTGTAGAAGAGAAACTTGTTAAGATGCAGCAAGTTCAAAAGGAGAGAGATGATGCTGTTTATCTTGAACAAGAGTTGTTAAGTCAGTATAAACAACTGGAATCTGAGTTGGAAAAGGGTATTTATCATAATTACTATGAACTGAAACCTAATCTGAAATGGGTTAGAGTTAATTCTGCAAGTGTAAACTCTGATAAAGCTAGCTTAAACTCTAATAATGAAAATTCCGCTGCTAAAGCTAACAGAATTAAGAAAGCCAAAGGATCCAAGCAAGTCTGGATCCTTAAATCTAATCCTCAGTAATTGTTTGTGATTGCAGGGCATCAGGGAAAGCATCCTAGTAGTTGACAGTGGATGTTCAGGACACATGACTGGAAATAAAGCCCTGCTATCAGAGTATGTGGAGAAGGCTGGCCCAAAAGTTTCCTATGGAGATGGCAACATAGGACATACTCTGGGATATGGCAATATTAATCTTGGAAGTGTCATCATCACAAATGTAGCTCTGGTTCCAGGACTCAAGCATGATCTGCTATCTGTGAGTCAAATCTGTGACAGAGGTTTTCATGTAGATTTTTAACCTGAATACTGTGAGGTTATCAGCAAAACCACAGGGAAAGTTGTTTTAGTTGGACAAAGACACAACAATATCTATGAAGCAAGCTTGTTGACAAACTCTGATGGAAAAACAATCTGCCTGTCAACAAGAATGTCAAATGAAGAGATTGTAATTGGCATAAGAAACTTTCTCATTTGAATCTGAACAACATCAATGAGCTGATAAGAAAGGATCTTGTTAGAGGACTTCCAAAGTCTTTACTAAATGTTGATGGTCTGTGTGATTCATGTCAAAAGGCCAAACAGAGGAAGACCTCTTTCAAGAGCAAGTCTGAATCTTCAATTGTTGATCCATATCATCTGTTACATGTTGATCTTTTTGGACCAGTAAATGTCTTGTCAATTGGAAGAAAGAAATATGCTCTAGTTATTGTTGATGAATATACCAAATACACTTGGGTGTATTTTCTAGCAAAGAAGGATGAAACTGCATTAACACTGATGGAGCATGTAAAGCTACTGGACAAAGGATCAAAACACAAAGTCAAAATAATCAGAAGTGATAATGGAACTGAATTCAGAAATACAACAATGGAAGAATTCTGCAAGAACAGAGGAGTGAAGCAAGAATTTTCTGCACCTGGTACACCACAGCAAAATGGTGTAGTTGAGAGGAAGAACAGAACCTTGATAGAAGCTGCCAGAACTATGCTTGATGAAGCAAAATTGCCAACCTATTTCTGGGAAGAAGCAGTTCAAACTGCTTGTTTTACTCAAAATGCAACACTGATCAACAAGCATGGAAAAACACCATATGAGATGGTGAGGGAAAAGAAGCCAAACCTGAAATATTTTCATATTTTTGGGTGCAAATGCTTTGTGCTGAAAACTCATCCTGAACAGTTGACCAAATTTGAGTTGAAAGCAGATGAAGGAATTTTTGTTGTCTATCCAGTGTCAACCAAGGCATTCAGAGTTTATAATCTGAGAACAAGGGTGATTATGGAATCTATTCATGTGTCATTTGATGACAGGAAAATCACTGGACTTGAAGATGTTGATGAACATGATCAATTGCATTTCGAAAATGAAGATCTAATCTCTGATGAAATAAACTCTGATGACACTAGTCCAACAAACTCTGTTGCTGCAAACTTTGAACCTCTACTGGTACACACAGAAGAAATAGTACAGTCTGAACAAAGAGGAGAACCAGTTGAGGGGGAGCATGATCATAGTGATGACTCAAATTCTGATAGTGAGTCAACTAAAAATTCTGAATCAAATTCAAACTCTGATAACTCAAACTCTGAAAATCCAAATTCTTACAGTTCAAACTCTGAGAGATCAAATTCAGGGGGAGCCTCAGAGAATGAAGAAAGGCATCAAGATAATCAGGAGAACATTGATCAAGGGGGAGGATCAACTGTTGACAGAAGTCTTTTACCTACAGCTAGGAAATGGATAAAATCACATACACCTGATTTAATTATTGGAGATCCAGATGCAAAAGTTAGGACAAGAAGTGCTAGAACAAATGAATGTCTGTTCCATGCATTTCTATCCAAATCTGAACCAAAGAAAGTGGAAGGATCTCTTCAAGATGCTGACTGGATAACAGCAATGCAGGAGGAGTTAAATGAATTTGAGAGAAATGAAGTATGGACTCTTTTTCCAAGACCAAAGAATAGATCTGTTGTTGGTACTAGATGGGTTTTCAGAAACAAAACTGACAGTGATGGTGTTGTTACAAGAAACAAAGCCAGACTTGTGGCCAAAGGCTATTCACAGCAAGAAGGAATAGACTATGATGGAACTTTTGCTCCAGTTGCAAGATTGGAGGCAATAAGAATCTTTCTAGCATATGCTTCTCACAAGAAATTCAAGGTTTTTCAGATGAATCTTTCTTGTTTTTCTAGGAGAAGGCCAAGAAAAATGCTGTAAGCCGTAGATCGTATACGGACACACACACTGCTGGTCCAAAAACGTTTGCTCAAATCAAAACCAAATTGGTACGTAGAACTTTTTATTTCTTACCAATTAGTGTCATATGAAGTTTGGTTCGAGGTAGTTAATACTTGATAGAAGGATTGAAAAATTCAGTGTCGTATTTGTTACCAAATTTGGAACCTTTTGTACTTCTTGTACTATATATTGACCATGTTCATTCTAGTAACAGCTATATATACCCATATTTTTGGAGTTCTAATGTGAAAAATATGCAACATAACTTTAGGCTTGTGGTATCCAAGAGTGTAACACCCCCAGATCCGGGGTCCGGGATCCGGTGGTTACGGTTTCCAATTCTGTCCACAACAATTGAACTTTCCTTAACATAAAATAAATTACGTCTCTATAACCCAACACAACAATATAAAACACACCCGTTATAGTCCCAGAGATGAAATCAGAGTAACAATCAAATTTTTATTAATCACATTATGAGTTCTTACAATCCAAAAGAATTTCAATATAAATACATACTCTTTGCCATCAATTTACATAAGTCATACTAGACCATATTCTTGGTACTGAAAGAATAAATATACCCTACCAATAGCTTCTTCTTCAGCTCTGGTAGTCTCATCGTCCTCGCCCGCGTCGAGTGCGCCTTGTGCGAGTCATCTGGTCTAGCTGTTGTTGTGATATAATAATAAAGCAAGGGTGAGCAATAGCCCACCAACAATAATATATAACTGAATGATAAGGTATAACAGTTCAAAAGTACCTTTCAAACCATATGCCATGCATTTACGGAAATGATGCCAGTATAATATGAACGATGAAGTTACAAGGTAACTTGAAGTATTTGTTTGTAGAAATATCTGCTACATCAAAGTAAGCGAGATATTCTTATTGTTATTAAGAAGAGGAACTTGCAAGAAAAGGTTGCAATTCCAGTTATGACCCTTTTCCAACTCTGCCAACAGTAATCATGTTGCAGGAAATAAATAAATTTGGATGATGAACCAATGATGGAGTATTCACCGCGCCCGCTGTTCCAATCTTGATGATCAGTCGAGATCGTACAGCTCAATTTAGATTTACTACCGGTAGAAGGAAGAACTGACTGCTTTACTTGTATACCGCCTTACTAGCTCTCCCCGGCCAACGGTTGGGCAAAAGGGGATGGACTGGCGCTACTCGGCCTCTTACACGACTCCTAGTTCAAATAGAATTCATGATTCTGAATGTAACGTTCGTCCCCCTTTCCCCAAGTATAATACTTGTTGATAAGACTCCACAAATGAAAGGCAGAGTGTATAAACTTGTAACACTATAACTAATGTAACTCAAACTAAAGGAAAAGATACTTAACCAGAAGACAATCAAGAACAGGAAGTCACAAGAAATCAACACTAAATGAAGACAAGGTAATTGATACAATTAAACATGCTAACTATGATCAAGCCAAGAAGAAATCATTGAGAGAAGTTCAAGTTAAAGTTGTTCATGCCTCAGTGATTCGATAAATCAAGAATCAAGATCATAACTATCAGTATCAACTAGACCAATTGATTTCAAGTGAAGAAGAAGGAAAGCAAATATTGGAAAGCCAAATTATTCAATGAATATGGTAATTTATTCAAGAAGCAGAAACACTATCAAGACTAGTCACTTATGAACCAGACCATTGCATCAAGTGTCAGGACATTGATAGCAAGTTTACGTCAGTAATAAAGAACCATGTTCAAGAGCTTGTTGAAGAACAAAGAAGACATGAAGATATCACAAGTTCAAGATGTGCATTGAAGTTTCAAGTTGAAGACCAGAATATTTTCTAAGTACTAAATGTTCTGGATGGCTAAGTAGAAATTCTCAAGTAGAAGTTCTACTTAGGAATTTCGAGATAGCCAAGTAGAAGTTCCACTTAGGAATTTCGAGATAGCCAAGTAGAAATTCTCAAGTAGAAGTTCTACTTAGGTGCAGCTTCAACATGACACATGGCATCTTCTGATTGGCAGATTTCCAAGCTTTCAAGATAAGGCAAGAATTATGTGGACATCATTGGGCCACGTACATCTTAGTCTTTGAAGACTACAGGACATAGATTACATGTAGTATAAATAGAAGTACTTGTGTAATGTTTTAGTGAGAGAGCAATTCTAGAGAAAAACACAAGAGAAAAAGAGAGAGTGCATTCACAGAGCTTAGTATCATTCACTTCTCTCTCAACTTCTGTTATACTTTGTAATGAATGTTGTAGCAACCCTTTCAAGTTATATATAAAGAAATATATTCCTTGAATCTGTGTGTTCATTTATTGCATCGTTTTTATTGCCTCTCATATTCGAAAAGTTGTATTCACCCCCCCTCTACAACACATTTGGACCTAACAATTGGTATCAAAGCTATATGTTTAACATACAAAACATAGATCCTTGTGTTGAGTAGAAGAATCGTGAGTTTTCATTTTTCAGATCTACTTTTCATTTTCTCGAAAAGTGTGTTTTAATTCGTTGGTAGTGAAAACTCATCTGAAAAATTATTTAAATACTCCAGGTGTGATTATTTAGCTTGGGTGTATTTTAATTAATTTTTTATCTGGGTTAGTTCATATTTGGTGTTCTTGAGTGTTCATCATCTGTTCTTATCAAAGAATACAACCCAACAACTTTTTGATCTCCTTTTCAATAGTAAAAGAATAAAAAGGTGGTTTTTGGATTCTTTGATTTACTTTATTCAGCCGAAAGTAAAAGACATACTCAGTACCTAGCATGTGGGTTAGGTGGGTTTGGTGAGTAAAGCATTCAAAGTCAAAAAGTGTTAAAGTGATAATATTGTTTATTCAATATTTAAAGAAATCTGCAGAAAAATTATTCTAAGGCAAAAATTTCTACATAGAAGTTCTACTTGAGAATTTCTACATAGAATTTCGACTTGGACAATTTCTACTTGGTGATTTCGACTTGAGCAAAATTTCTACTTAGAGAAATTTCGACTTAGGCAAAAGTTCTACATAAATATTCTACATAGCCTAGTCTTGGGTACTTAGAAATTTTTAGTGACCAGAATTGAGATGGCTCCTAAAAATGCATTCAAGATCCCAATGTTCAACAAAGATCACTATGAAGAATGGGTTTTCAGAATGAGACTATATCTAAAGACTATTAACCCTGAATATCTGGAAGTCCTTGACAAGGGTAAATTTGTCCCAATGGCAGTTATTCCTTCACATACGGAAGGAGGAGTGGTTATACCACCCCGGTCTGAGCCCAAAAAGGCAGCGGACTTTTCGGATGCTGATAAAGAGCAAATAGCTTTGGATACTGCCGTACGACAAACCTTGATGGAATCTCTTGATCATGAAATGTTCAACATAGTCAAAGGTTTGACTACAGCGAAGAAGATTTGGGACAAGATAGAAGTTGTCATGGAAGGATCTGCAGAGGTCAGAAGCAACAAAACACTCATACTCAAGATGAAGTATGACACCTTTAGAATAAGGAAAGGAGAAGGCATAACAGATGTCTACCTACGATTCAGTCAGTTGGTATTGGATTTGAATCTGAGAGGTGTGACTCTCCCCATGGTTGAAACAAATACGAGATATCTGAGGAACCAGCCAAAAAGCATTGAGCATAGGGTCTACGCAATCAGAGAAACCAGAGATTTGCATACAACTTCTCTGGAAGAGTATTATGGAATACTAAAGACCTATGAGCTGGAAACACTTCAAGATCAAGCATGGGACAATGATTCAAGAGAAGAGACTGAATTAATAGCTAGATATGAGATTGAGATGGAAGATCGCCAGGATAAATCTGTTGATTCTCGATCTTATCGAAAAGCCGGGCCCAATCAAAGTTGGGTTCCGAAGAATGTCTAACCAATCTGTCATTGCAGGGCATTAAGCAGAATAGAAATAAAGTTATATGGGTGCTAGATAGTGGAGCATCGAGGCATATGACTGGAAACAAGTCCCTGCTTACAGAGTTGGTTATGAAGGCTGGCCCTTATGTTACCTTTGGAGATGACAGCATAGGTGTGACTAAGGGATATGGCAAACTGAAAACTGGCAATGTCATCATTGAAGATATTTCCTATGTTGAGGGACTAAAGCACAATCTGTTGAGTATAAGTCAATTCTGTGACAAAGGTTACGAAATTGTCTTCAACAAGAAAGGTGTCTCAATCACTCACATCAAGGAAGGCTCACTAGCTTTAAGAGGAGTTCGAAAGGCAGATCTTTTTGTTGCAGATATGGATTCAGCAAATCAGGATGAGGTCACCTGTTTCTACAGCAAAGCCTCGGATGATGAAAGCTGGTTATGGCACAAAAAGCTATCTCACTTAAACTTCAAAACGATGAATGCTCTCGCAAGGCGAGAATTGGTGAGAGATCTACCTCAAATGGAGTTCGCTCCGAAAGGACTCTGTGACGCTTGTGAAATGGGAAAGTCGAAGCGAGCATCGCATAAAAGCAAAGAAATTTCTAGTATTACTGAGCCTCTACAACTTCTTCATATGGATTTGTTTGGCCCAGTGAATGTCCTATCTTTGTCTAGGAAAAGATATGCTTTGGTAATCGTGGATGACTTCTCCAAGTATACATGGGTATTGTTCGCAATGACGAAAGACGAAGTACCTTTCTTAATCATTGATCACATCACTCAAATTGAGAATGTTTCAACACTTACTGTGAAGACGATTAGATCAGACAATGGCACTGAATTCAAAAACGCAGTGCTAAATGACTTCTGTGTATCTAAGGGAATACGTCGTCAGTATTCAGCCCCGAGAACTCCACAGCAAAATGGAGTAGTTGAAAGGAAGAATAGAACTTTGGTTGAAGCAGCAAGAACTTTGTTGTATGATTCAAAACTTCCTTTGTATTTCTGGGCCGAAGCAGTGAGTACCGCTTGTTACACTCAAAATAGAACCTTGATCATAAAAGATAAAGAAAAGACACCATGTGAGCTAATGAACAACAGAAGACCAACAATCAAATACTTTCATGTCTTCGGAGCAAAATGCTATGTGCTTATAGATGATGAAAATCTAGGCAAGTTTGCAGCAAAAGCTCGTGAAGGAATCTTTGTTGGTTACTCTACAGACGAGGTGGCAGCTTATAGAGTGTTCTTGGTGAATGATCGAAAAGTGACTGAAAGTTACAACGTCAGATTCGACGATACCAAACTCTCATCAATTTCAAGAGATTCTAGTGAACCTGAGTCCCTAAAATTTCAGAATCTGGACTTAGAAGATCTTGAAGATGAACCTGAGTTGGTTGTTCCATTAAATGTTCCAAGTGTACGTGAAGAACCTGAGTCTAGTGAACGAGCTAATTCTACAAGATCAGGAGAGACTTCTTCAGTACCAACCGGCAACAACTCAGGGGGAGTAAATAGCAGCTCAAGGACTACTGTTCAAGGCTCGAGTCGAGTTGACTCTAGTTCTGTAGGAGCTGGCACTAACTCAGGGGGAGTTAGTGAAAATATTCAAAGTAGTCAGCACCCCAACTCAGAAAGTCAAGCTGAATCATCTAGACAATTTCCAGGTGAACGGGTATGGAATAGAGACCATCCGTTTGAGCTAATTATTGGTGATCCAGATGCTGGTGTGACTACTAGAAGAACTGCAAGAGCTGACATGGCTAATATCTCCTTATATTCTGGGTTCTTATCCAAGCTTGAACCTAAAGAAATAGAAGAAGCTCTTGGCGATGCTGATTGGGTGATTGCAATGCAAGAGGAACTCAATCAGTTTGAAAGGCAGAAAGTTTGGAAACTGGTACCCCGACCAAAGAACAAATCCGTAATTGGAGCTAGGTGGGTATTCAGAAATAAACTGGATGAAAACGGACTTGTAACACGAAACAAGGCTCGTTTGGTTGCAAAAGGTTATTCTCAGCGAGAAGGAATTGATTATGATGAAACCTATGCACCGGTTGCAAGACTTGAGGCAGTCAGGATGTTCTTGGCATTTGCAGCACATAAGAACTTCAAGGTATTCCAGATGGACGTGAAAAGTGCCTTCCTGAACGGAGAGTTAGAAGAAGAAGTGTATCTGGAACAGCCGCCCGGCTTCGTTGATCCAGAACATGCAGATTTTGTGTATCTACTCTTCAAATCTGTCTATGGCCTCAGGCAATCCCCAAGGCGATGGTATGAAACCCTATCTCTATTCTTAATTGAAAATGGTTTTGTTAGGGGAGTAATTGATAAAACATTGTTCTATAAAGTTGTGAGAAATGACTTAATACTTGTTCAAGTATATGTGGACGATATTATTTTTGGGTCATCAAATGAGCGCTTGTGCGAGAAATTTGCCAAGCTAATGCAGGAAAAATATGAGATGAGCATGATGGGAGAGCTGTCCTTCTTCCTTGGATTACAGATCAGTCAGAGAAAAGATGGTATCTTTATCTGTCAATCCAAGTACGTCAGAGATTTACTCAAGAAGTATAATCTAGAAGATGCATCAGCAGCTAAGACTCCCATGGCAACAGCCACGAAGCTTGATGAAGACAAATCAGGTAAATCAGTTGACATCACAAGCTATCGAGGTATGATTGGCTCACTCCTCTATTTAACTGCAAGTAGACCAGATATAATGTTCGCAACTTGTTTATGTGCAAGGTTCCAAGCGGATCCTAGAGAATCACATCTCGTAGCCGTCAAAAGAATTTTTAGGTATCTCAAGGGCACACCAAATCTAGGGATTTGGTACCCAAGAGATACAGGTTTTAATCTTATTGGCTATTCGGATTCAGACTATGCAGGTTGCAGGATTGATAGGAAAAGCACATCTGGTGCTTGCCAATTTCTTGGCAGAAGATTGGTGTCCTGGCAAAGTAAAAAACAACATACAGTATCTACTTCTACTGCTGAAGCTGAGTACATTGCTGCTGGAAGCTGTGTAGCTCAAATACTGTGGATGAGGAACCAATTGAAGGATTATGGCATGGAGCACAAGAAAATTCCAATCATGTGTGACAACACAAGTGCCATTGCCATAACCAACAATCCTGTAGATCACTCAAGAACCAAGCATATTGACATCAGGTATCATTTCATAAGAGAACATGTCGAGGAGGGGACTGTGGAGCTACATTTTGTGCCCACAATGCAACAAATTGCAGATATATTCACCAAACCTCTTGATGAAGTAACATTCAATAGGTTGGTTGGTGAATTGGGAATGCTTAACACAAGTTAGTAAAGCCTTCTATCTGTAAAATCCATGTTTATGTTTGTATGTGCAAGCTAATCAATCATTATGTGCTTAGACTTTAATATGCCTAATTAATGATTGTTATAGGTTGCATATAGTGTGATTTTGCATGAATTCATTGTGTTTTAAGTGTCTTCTATAGCACAAATCTGTGAATTTATGCTTGTTAGATTGCATGATCATAGGGGGAGTTAAATTCATAATAGTCTAAATATTGCATGATTTTTAGATGAATTTACCTGTGTTTTTCATGTAATTAGAGGCCTTAGAATTATCAAGGAATGTTTTAATTATGTCATATATTAAAATCCTTGAATTGATATTTATATTAATTTGACAAAATTAATTGTTGAGTTTTTCAAAGAAAAATTGTCAAATTATTCTAAGTATCTTCAAAATTT
Organism: Saposhnikovia divaricata; assembly: GCA_036435485.1. Taxonomy (NCBI): domain Eukaryota; kingdom Viridiplantae; phylum Streptophyta; class Magnoliopsida; order Apiales; family Apiaceae; genus Saposhnikovia; species Saposhnikovia divaricata. Next base: position 198,980,768 of record CM071594.1, read on the forward strand.
CGAGTTAGTCTCTATCTCGAAACTCATGTAGAAATTCGACTTGAATTTCGACTTGAGCTTCCAGGGTGAAGTTTTGAAAATTCTAAGTCTGGGAAGAATTTCAAGTTAGTACCTATCTCGAAATTCATCTCGAAATTCGACTTAGAGTTCGAGTTCGAGTTACCAGTGTGCCTAGTTCTATCTTCAAAATATTCGAGATAAAGTCTATCTCGAATTTTATCTCTAAGGTTGAGATGAGGTTTCCATTAAGGGAATATTTTGAAAAGAACTGAGAATTAACTTCGAGTTAGTCTATCTCGAACTTTATCTCGAAGTTCGACTTGATGTTCGAGATAGAGTTCTTAGTCTATCTCGAAACTCAACTCGAATTTCGACTTGGTGTTCGAGATAGAGTTCTCAGTTAAGCTAAAGGGAATTTTTCGAGTTACACTCCTAACTCGAAACATATCTTGAATTACCCTGGACTTTTTGATTCAAGGAAGTATTTTGGAAAGAATTTGAGATTAACTTCGAGTTAACTTCTATCTCGAACTTTATCTCGAAGTTCGACTTGATGTTCGAGATAGAGTACTTAGTCTATCTCGAAACTCAACTCGAATTTCGACTTGATGTTCGAGATAGACTCTAACTCGAAAAGTATCTTGAATTTTCTGTTTTTCCAAGTTTACTACAAATCAATAATGTTCAAGATAGTATTTCCCTATAGTTTCTGCTGTAATTTTGGTTAGTGCTTCTTTGTGCATAATTGTTCGAGTTAACTTCTATCTCGAACTTTATCTCGAAGTTCGACTTGATGTTCGAGATAGAAAAGTTCGAGATAGAAAAGTTCGAGATAGAGTTCGACTTAGATGTCCCCTGTATGGACTTGGTACTTTTCACATTTTTTTAACAGGGACATTTTTGTCATTTCTCATTCACCTATATATACATCTCTAACTCGATGCCTAAATTCACTTTACCTAATTCTAATTTTCAGCAGCTGTTTCACAAGAACAGTGCGATTTCACTAATTACATACCTTTGATCCTTGTTTTTGTGATTAAACTTGTACTAATCACGAATTACTGCCGATTTGTTGACTGCTATTATCTGTGTTAACCTTAATCTTTGTGTTACTGTGTTTTGTGAACATTCATACACGCGCATATACATACACACGAACACATATTGTTTGTGTACTGTTCATAAACACGATTCCATTTTCTCCATCTATAAACACACACGATTCCACTGGTATACACAAGAAATAGTAATTGGTTGTTGAATTGAATCCCGTAGTTTGATTTCTCAGATTCCATTTGGTGTTCTTGAAAAATTAAAAGGGTTACAATTCTCTTTTGTAATTCGGAAAATTAATTGTTTTTCAAAATTAAAATAAAAATTCACATCTTTTAAAAGAAAAACATTTAATTAAAATGGCTCACCAATTTTCCCTTGCTAAAAACAATTTTTACAATATTTCTACGGAAATTGGTGATCAACTCCCGCGGTTTAAGTTTTGGATACGATTTCTCAATTTGTATTCCAAAGCTAGCCAAGCTTTTACTGCTAAACCTACACTAGTACATGATGCTTTACAGCAATTATGGACTAGTGCGGTTACTTTTGGGAGTAAATCAACCCCCTACGGTTTCAGGTTTACCTTAGCGGGTCAGGAATATGAGGTGACAGAACAAATTGTCAACAGAGTTCTAGGATTCCCAATTAAAGATGCCTATGATCCAGAACCTACTGCTGCAGAACGCCTCAGATTCTTTGAAGAAATTGGATGTTATCCTACAAAAGGCCCAATCACGGGAAATATCCAAAAGCAATTCTTCCATGCGGAATGGAATTACTTTTTCGAGGCCATCACAAGATGTTTTCGGGCACGCGAAAAAGACTTTCATCAAATTCCGATTCCCATGCAAACCTTTGCAGTAGCCCTAGCAAGAGAACTGGATATAAACTATGGACGCATAGTTCTCTCTGAGATAGTGGCCTCAATGGGATCCCTTGCAAGCAGAGACCTCTCTACCACTGATGTCGTCTGCTGGTTTCCTCGGTTTCTTCAAATGCTAATCAATGACTTAATACCGAAGGATGCCCTTGCTATTAGACAGGGATTTGCCAGAAGCCCCACATCTGAATCGCTGGGGATGGGCACTAAGTCACTTGCAACCATTGCAAATCAGGATAAACATCAAGGTAAGCCAATGTCTACTCCTGAAAATATTCAAATGTGGCTTAGATATGATGCAGGAGTTACCAATTTGGAGGCATCATCACAAGTCTCATCACATGCTCAAAATCCATCTGTTCATGCTGAGGCATTTGATGAGATTCCAGATGAGGAAAGCGATGATGCACAAGGTAATCAATCAGGTAATCTCTCTCTGCATACTATTCATTCCTCCTCCTACGTTTCTGATTCCGCGACCCATGAGCCTGCTAACCCGCAGGACCTATCCCAGGGTAAGAGCCATATTTCTGACTCTGAGTCTGATACACATTCATATTCTTTATCACCCCTGTTAACGGAAGTTAGAAAACCAGCACGTATATTTATACAAGATGATGAGGAGAATGAACCCGAAGAGCAGCAACTTATTCGCAAGAAAGCCAAACTTTTCCACGCTGCTACTTCACAACCACAGTCAAACCCTAGCGTGTCACACGCAACCACTCCACCTCACGCGAGTGGTTCACCCCTTGAACATTCTGCACATAGGGATTTTGATTTTGGTGAGGATGATGTGCCTCTTGATGATACTGTTGCTTCAAGAGGACATGAAGTCTTAAGAACTTCAACCGTACCTTCACCGGTACGTACTGATGCTGCAAAGAGGATCGGTTCTGATGTCGTACAAGGACACTTTGCAGCCTCTCAGACTGAGATTCCAACTCGGGAACAAACAGAATTTGATCCCATAACTGTCAACAACATTTCTTATCAAGTTTCTGCAGGTACTGCTTCACTTTTAGGATCAGTCATTGAAGACATACACGAGCGTGAGACAGGGAGTGTGTGTGAGAGGTTAGGGAGAGAGGGACCTTCATTTTTAAGGCCCGAAACCGAGCGCCAAATACCAACAGAACGCGTATTAGAGCGAGGTCACCTAAACCAAACACCGTCCCTTAATACTGAAAATTTTGATACTCGTATGACTTCAATGGAGAATAAAATGGAGCAGTTCGGGCAGTCGATGGGGCAGTTGGGGATCAATATTGGAAACAACCAAAGGGCTCTAGACGACTACGCAGCAAGAATGGCAAGTCAAGCTACAGCTTTTGATGATTTGACAAATAAGGTCAATGACTTGGGCCATGCTGGTGGTGTCTTGGGAAGCACTCTCAATGAGAGGATGGGGGCATTGGAGTCTACAATGCATACAATGATTGTGGAGATCAGTAGAATGATGTTCGCAGTCAGGAGTTTTGTGCCCCCGGAGTGCTTCGAGTCGGAACAACCTCCCCCCGATGCTGGAGCAGGTGGTGCAGGTGGTGCTAGTGGAGCGGGAGCCTCTGGTTCTGGTTTTGGAGGTTCCTATGCAGCTGGTGGATCTGAAGACCATGGTGGAGCTCAGGATAACTCACCTAAGGGGGAGAGTGGAAAGGAGACGAGACAGCAGGCAGTTCACATCGAAGAAATTGAAGAACCCGCTGATCTTGTTAAGGAACCAGAAATTGAGCCTGCTGTTGCTGAAGAGGCTCTGAGGAGGAGAAAGGGTAAGGCAATAATGGTTGAAGAAGATGAACCAGTTATTGACCTGAGTCATCAGGACACAGTACAGGAGGTACTAGACTCAGATTCTGATATGGAAGACGTACCTTTCGCACATGCTGTTAAGCGATCTTTGAAGGAACAAGGTGGAGGTGCTGGTATGTCTTTCAGAATGCCTGAAGAAGATCCTGTTGATGAAGAAACCCTGCAGTCTCAACAGTTAGCCTTGGAACAAGCTCAGTTCCATAAAATGAAGATGATGCAAGAACATGCTGCGTTCCTAGAACAGAAGGTGGAGCTACAAGGGAAGCAGTATGAGTATGAGCTTGCAAGGCTAGCCAATCCTCAAGTTGATCTGGACAAAAGAAGGATAGGGCAGAAATGGGATGAAGCAAGGAAGATAATGATGGGACCATGTGCAAAAGGAGTTCATAACAAGGATGCAGATGATCTGTTCTACAACTTGAATTTGCAGAATCCAATGACTGGGGACTATATAAATGCTTTGAAGAGATTAATTTCTAAAGTCAGGGTTGGATACAATGCAAATCTTAAGGAGTGGCAGGTTATCTTGTCTTTGGTAGAAGGAGTCCCAACATCTTTCCTATTTGTGGATGACCAATTCATAATGAGAAGATCTGCGTCAGAGTTGTTCTTGCTAGCGACTAAAATTCAGTACTCTCAATCTGAGGAGCTAAGTATTCTGTACAGGGATCAGTTAATGCAGCTAGCAGAGGACAAGGGTCCAGAATTCTCAGCTTATCCAAATTTTGTCCGGATGGTGGTTCAAGGAAAGATGAAGAGGGTGAGCATGGAGGAAAAGGACTTAATGGAACTTTCAGTGGAATCTCTTAAAGCTGTATGTAGACAAATGATGGGTAAGGGATTCGCCTCTGAGCTTAAAGATAAATCCGTGAGGATCATTGAAAGAGTCATATTCTTGAAGAGCAATGAGGTGTGGAAGTGTGATGTCATTGCTCCAAACCCTCTCGACAACGTGAAGATTGAGCCGGAGCTGATAGAACAGAAATGGAATATTCTTCAAGCAATGAAGAATGTAGATGAAGCTTTGACTCTTCCTTCTGGAGAACTGGAACAAGGAGAAATAAGGGAGGCAGTTGGCGTTCCAGGGAAAGATAGTGTATACTGGATACACTCTTATGCTGATGATACAGCTGATGCCTTAGCATACATAGATGCAGACCAGAAACAAACACTCTTGCATATGAGTAGACAATGGTTGCTACAGACTCAAGATGCTGCATTTCTAGAGAAAGTGTTATATGTGTTCAAATGGGGCGAAGTGGAAGACAAGTTTGTTGAAGAAAAGCAGAGACTCGTGAGTTACCTGTCTGAAGTAATTGTGGAGAAGAAGCAAATGGAGCGAGATGCGGCTAGTGTCCACAATACTAACCGTGTCAAGGGCTACCCCAAGATGATCTATTGTCAGTTTAAAGCTGATAAAACTCATTGGAAATCTCAGCTCATCATGAAGAACTTTGAGGATATTCCAAAGATCAGGACTACTCAGGAGGTGGACAAACTCAGAAGGCTTTTTAAACATCCTTATCCAGAGCCCAAGAACCCTCTAGAAATGGAAGCTGTAAGTCTGTTGAATGCTAGGTGGAAGCAGCTTAAAGATCCAGTATACAAGAAAGAAAAGCAGCAGAAGGAGAAGCTCAAAAGGCAGAAAGAAGAGAGAGACCAAGCTGCTGAAGCTAGAAAGAGGAAACGGAATTAGGGTTAAAGGTCAGAGTGGTGTGAACTTGAAGTTGGAAAAACTTCATGTCTTTCGGTTGCTTTAACTCACTTGAGGAAAATTCACCTTAGAGTGAATCCAATAAGGTGATACAAGTTTGACCAAAAGGTATGAAATAATCCAGGTGATAGGAATCACTCAAATGATCTTTAAATCGAGGTTCGAATTCTGTTTCTAGTTTTTGTGTTCATTGTATTGTTTTCAAGTTCTTTTCAATTGTATATTATTCAAGACTGTAATGTTAATTATCTTTTCTCGTCTCATTGTTTAGTTGAGTTATCCTTCATTAATTTGAATGTCATTGTTAGACAATCAAATTGGGGGAGATTGAAAGGCAGAGTGTATAAACTTGTAACACTATAACTAATGTAACTCAAACTAAAGGAAAAGATACTTAACCAGAAGACAATCAAGAACAGGAAGTCACAAGAAATCAACACTAAATGAAGACAAGGTAATTGATACAATTAAACATGCTAACTATGATCAAGCCAAGAAGAAATCATTGAGAGAAGTTCAAGTTAAAGTTGTTCATGCCTCAGTGATTCGATAAATCAAGAATCAAGATCATAACTATCAGTATCAACTAGACCAATTGATTTCAAGTGAAGAAGAAGGAAAGCAAATATTGGAAAGCCAAATTATTCAGTGAATATGGTAATTTATTCAAGAAGCAGAAACACTATCAAGACTAGTCACTTATGAACCAGACCATTGCATCAAGTGTCAGGACATTGATAGCAAGTTTACGTCAGTAATAAAGAACCATGTTCAAGAGCTTGTTGAAGAACAAAGAAGACATGAAGATATCACAAGTTCAAGATGTGCATTGAAGTTTCAAGTTGAAGACCAGAATATTTTCTAAGTACTAAATGTTCTGGATGGCTAAGTAGAAATTCTCAAGTAGAAGTTCTACTTAGGAATTTCGAGATAGCCAAGTAGAAGTTCCACTTAGGAATTTCGAGATAGCCAAGTAGAAATTCTCAAGTAGAAGTTCTACTTAGGTGCAGCTTCAACATGACACATGGCATCTTCTGATTGGCAGATTTCCAAGCTTTCAAGATAAGGCAAGAATTATGTGGACATCATTGGGCCACGTACATCTTAGTCTTTGAAGACTACAGGACATAGATTACATGTAGTATAAATAGAAGTACTTGTGTAATGTTTTAGTGAGAGAGCAATTCTAGAGAAAAACACAAGAGAAAAAGAGAGAGTGCATTCACAGAGCTTAGTATCATTCACTTCTCTCTCAACTTCTGTTATACTTTGTAATGAATGTTGTAGCAACCCTTTCAAGTTATATATAAAGAAATATATTCCTTGAATCTGTGTGTTCATTTATTGCATCGTTTTTATTGCCTCTCATATTCGAAAAGTTGTATTCACCCCCCCTCTACAACACATTTGGACCTAACAACAAAGTAGTCGTATCTTGTTTGGAAAGGAAAATTTACCAATAACTCCCAAGCTATTACTTGGTAACGGATATCAACTTGTTCCAGTAATCTTACCCCTCGAAAGATGAGAAGGTAAGCAACGACTTAAGAAGTCAACAGCACCCGAGTTGCGGGTGAAGGGAATACTTTATGACCGGGAAGTCGACAAGATAAATAACATTTTCCAAGTAAGGTTCCCTTATTATTAAGGAGATAGACTCAAAAAGGAATGATGTCTGAGAACCTTTCTTGATATAAGATTAATAATAATATGACTCCGAGATATTTTCTGTAATAATCAAAGAAGATAAACCTTATCGAGATTATTCTAAGTATGGAATAAATATTCAGAGAATATTTAATGAGTTAAAATATTTAAAGAATATTTGGGAATATGAAAGAATATCTTTAATCAGAGTATTTCTCAAAATAATCCTTGAAGAAATATCAGGAGAATATTTATTGAATAAATAAATATTTAAATGAATATTCATAACAATATTCATTAATTAATAAGACCTGAAAAGAATATTTAAGGTAATATTCATAATTAATTAGGAATTTAAATGAATATTCAAAAGTAATATTCATTTAATGAATAATATCCTAAATGAATATCAAGTAATATTCATTTAGTAATCCAAACCTTAAGGAATATTCGAGATAATATTCGATAATTAAATCAAGCTTCAGATGAATATAAAAATAATATCCATCAAGTATTTAATATCTTAAATGAATATTCAAAAGTAATATTTATTTAATAAAATAATATTCTAAAAGAATATCCAAATAATATTCATTTAATAGTCTCATCTTTAGAAGAATATTCGAAATAATAGTCGATAATCAATTCGACTCTGAATGAATATTGAGAAATATTATTCGTTGAATAGTTACGTTCAAATAATTATTTGAAGTAAGGATCGTTAAAATAATTAGTCTCGAACGAATATTCGAATAATATTCGTCGCCCAAATAATAGAAAATATTTACTTAAATATTTCCCTCCGAGGTAATCTCGATATATCAAGGAATATTGACTCCCGGTCTATTTTTGATTAATAAGATGTATACGCCCTTCTATGAGGGTCTTACAATAACCGGCTTATAACTGATATATAACTACCTAGCTTATAAGCCAACAATAACATTCAGGGAACAAGTATATCAATTCAACTTGAAAGTAGGCATGCATGCAATGGCATATGTATATCAGCAATCATATATATATATATTTATTCAATCACAACAACAGCCTAAAAGAAGGGAATTGAAACTTGCCTGGTAGTCGAGTACGGTAAGCGTAGTGGTAGCGGGTCCCGGTTCAGCTTGGTGATCTATAAATAGCCAAGGCATTCGGGATTAATCACTTAACATATTAAAAGTTAAGTTATACTTAATTCGAAACACGTTCTCGAGTTATCTCGTTATACCCCTTTTTGTGGATTACTTTTATCACTGATCCGACCCGACATTCGTTCGTTAATACGACATGTCATTGTACTTATACTTGGGACATACGTAAGTCATATGAGTTCTAAAGTCGATCGTTACGAACCAATATTATACTTCGAGTTTTATCGCCCGTTTTCTAAGTGTTTTACCGAAGTTATAAAAGAGTCGTCTTTTAGGGGTTCGTTCGCGTTTAACCTCGACTCGAACATTTTTAATAAATCGAAAAATGATCCTTTTGACATACGGTTTTCTTTCACACCTTCCTTTTTACCTCTAGTATTTATTTACCAAGATTCTCCATGACTTTACATATTTTACGAGGGTTCAAATTCAGTTACGAATTCTCGGTTACGGTTTCGAAATACTTTTAGTAAACCGGCCGTAACTCCTAAACCGTAAGTCCGTTTCACGTGATCTTTATATCAAAACGAAGCTTATAACATAAGCTATCCTAAAATGGCAGAAAAGTTTCTGGTCAGTAGGGTCTTGATGTGAAAAATGGCATACAAAACATGATATTGTAAAATCGGGCATTATAACGGCTATGTTTACGCGTTTTCCAAAGTTTTTACACTTTATCTCGATCTAACAAAGATCAATCCAACCACACAAACGCATGATAATCATCATGACTAGTCTATCAACAACTAATCTCAACCATCTCATGGATCACAATCCAAACAACAACCATAATCAACTAATAACATAGATCTAAGCATAACATAGCATACTAACACTAAATCATCCATAAAACTCATAAAATCTCAAAATGGTACCAAGGGTTTTTGGAGCTTGTTACCTTCCTTGGAGAGTGAATAACACTTGGTAAGCCTTGTCTAGTCCTTAGATTACCTTAACAAAGCTTGGATCATCCAAACAAAACAAGAAATCAAAGTTAGTTTCTTAAAATCACTATTCACCCTAGGCTTGGATGATTTATTTGAAAATGGAAAACATGGAGTTTGAAGCTAAAATTTCTAGGGTATCACTTTTATGAATTATAGGACTTACCATAAAAATTTGGAGATCAAACAATGGTGGAAGCTTGGACTTTGGATTTGGAATTTAGGGAGGAAGTCGAATGGAATGTTTTGGAGGGGGAGAGAGTTGCTTGCTTGTTCTTGATCTTTTCCTTGTATTATTGTGTTGCCTTGGATAATATCTTGCTAAAGTAGCTTTATTAAAGTGCCTAGGTCATCCATGATGCAATCAAGAGACATGTGTTGCATTTTGAATGGTTTTCATGCTAAGTATTGGTTTGATATCTAAGTACTACTTCCATCTCCAAGTGTGCTAGTTACTTTAAGCCACTTGGTTGCTAGATATTTATTCTAGTAGCTTACACAAGACTCTTGCTTCCTCTGCTTGTTTCTGTGTCCGGTTATTGCCCGTTTCGATTGATCGTTCGTAGGAATATTTCACGGATTTCTAATTAGGGTTTACCGGGAATCCTTTTTAATATCAATACTTTCATTCTCCATCTTTCATTCTAACTTTCCAATTTATATTCCTTAAATCCATTCGTTAAATACTTAAGGCTATCAGTGTCCAGGGAACTCTCGGAGAAAATAAAAGTGCGGTTTTCAGAATCCGACAGCTTTTACATACACTTATTTTCCCCCTGGATCACTAATACGAACTCGGAAATCCGTCCCGAATGCTTCTATATAGTGTCGTCTCATATTATTATATACTCCCACCAAAACACTATTCATTCTGTATTCTTTACTTGTTCTCTTAGGGTGGTACAATTGTCCGTATTCTCTTTCGATCGTTCCTTATCCCTTTTACGGAACTACTGGATTAATCGTTACCGATCTGGATGACATGAGAATATTTTCCTGCTTGAAAGTGCCATATCTTATTCCCTTAGAAGATAGATTATTCTTACCTATGTTGTTACCCTTTAGCATTCTTCAAGACATAGAAATAATAAAGTCGAATTCCATTCATTCTTTCCAAATATCAATTATTACATTGTAGCCATAACCACTCCTCAGTGGTTTCCTACCTTCATTCTTAAATCAAATATAATAACATCCCAAAATATCAAATCCTCAAAGTTAATATCTCAATTCTTGGATTATAATAATATTTAATCCACTGTCCGGTCAAATAATATACCGAAAAAGAATTTGGAATTTCTGAATTTCGATCGTCTCTGCATTCAATTATTTCCTCCGCGTATTACTAATATGACTTCGAAACATCCATATCACGTCCCGTACATAGGGTGGCGTGAAAAGTTTTCCAACTTACAAAATCACTATTCATCCACCAAATTACTATGCACGTACAGGAAACACTATGCACGTACGGGAAACACTATGCACGTACGGGAAATACTATGCACGTACGGGAAACACTATGCACGTACTCATTTCCCTTCAAGGATCCATTAGCTCCTTCCTGGATGGTAGATTATTCTTATCTAGGTCCTCAACCATCGAATTACTCTATTCTGACAATATACCAATGCATCAGGATCATTGTCCCAAGCAATATCCATTCATTACAATCATTGTTCTTTGAAACCACCATTCATTAGAGCTGGTGACCTTGTTTTCGGAATCATTGTTCTTCATTTTATCATTACTTAATAAAAAGTTTTAATTATATCCAAAATTTGGGGTTCTTACAGTCTCCCCTCCTTAAAAGGATTCCGTCCCGGAATCAGGTAGGAAGCAAAGAGTCGTTTGCCTGTCGTTCCCTTTTTAGCTTCCCGGTCAATTCTTAGTCGTTCTACCCTTCCTCAGCACATCTTCTAGTGCTACAATCCATACTTTATCCTTTTTCCATCAACGTTGCTACTTTTCGTACAACTCACTATCCGGGTTATACTCTTACTCAATCTTATCCTTATTGATACCTGCAGTAACATTGGTATCACTATCACCCCACGATTCGGAGGTAACCTCGCTCGTACTGTGCATTTCCTGATCGCTTTAATCTTCGCAATCTCGATCAATATAGAGAAGTGGAAAGATTTATTGAGAGATCACTATGATCACTATGATCAATTGAACATTTGTTATATTGCATAGTTAGTACAGAAGGGGGCCAGCCTTTAGTACTTGACAAGCAATTAAACAAGTCATGGCATTCCACTTAGACTTCTATCACATAGACAGATAGTCACGTAGCAGTACCTCCCCTCCTAAAAGGGTTGTTCTTCTCAATTCATAAAGAAGATGAATAAGAGAGAAGAAGAGAAAAGAGTTCTAAAGGATTATAGAAAGCTTTCATGGTTGTAGAATATCATACTCATAATTTACCTCTGAACTATAGAGGTTTATCAAAGAAGAAATTAATCATAATTATATCCAATACTATTTGATCGCAATCTCACGTGTCAACATATCTTGCTGCTTTGTCCATTATTCTCTGGACCTTTACCCTGGTTCCACCTTAGCAACTTACTTTTGGAAAATCTTTGAACCTTTCAGGTTAAATCTTAGTTTCTCGCTTGACACCATTGTTACTGACATTCCATGTCACGCTACTAGCTTTTTCATATCTATAATATTAACACTATCAGGTTGTCATCCCGAGAATTCATCGGAAAACCCATTTATTAATCCATTCCTAACATTCCTTGCTTCCTATTTCGTAGTTGCTTTCCCCGTCCTTTCTTTATCAATCACATCCTTCTTATTATCTGATTCTTATTTACTTCTGTTATTTACTTCCACCTTCATCTCTTTATTGAGACATCTTTTGCACTTGCCACCTCTTTATTGGTATCCCGTCACATTTACTCTATAATCATCACGTTATTTCAATTTAAACTTTCCGAAATGAATCTGGCCCGATTTCTTTAACTTAGATTCATATAATCTACTTCTTCCAACCTTGTTTCTCATCACTTGTTCTTTTCTATCCGTGGTTTTCCACAGATTGTCTTTCGTAAGTCAGACCAGGTCGCACACCTACCTGCTCGCACTCTTATCATCTGTCGAACATCTGCATTTTACTGGCGTAGCCTGGCCACATGAAAACCCGTTATGACCGTGCTATAAGTTTTGGGGGTAAGGCTGGCTCGAATACCGCCGTCCGAACACTTTAAACTCTCAGGTGGCCCAATAAGTCTCGGGCTCAACCGCCCTTCCCTCCAAGTCTCATTAATTCTTTCCATGGGAATATCTTTAACATCATGAATCATCAACCTCATATTCTCTATCTTGTTTGCGCAGAAGTACACTAACATAAACTTGTTTGTCATTCATCAACATGCCATTTAGTTAATCAATGGCAGCACTTTCTTTATCTTTACATTGTCATCTATTTTCTTAGAAGAATCCCCATCGCTTGTTCTTTATGTAGTGCATTAATAGCTAACCCTACGGGTTTCAATCCTTTAGGGAGACAAAGTAATCACTATTCCTTATCCATAAGGAACACTTCTTGAACTTGATGTAGATATTACATGAAGTAGATAAAATTGCAGGAGAGTTTCAAGCATCGCAGCTAGGTCCGGTTGATGAAACCATCACTCATGCATCTCCCATAAAATACTGGAACTTAATGGTTTACTTCGTCAATATTGTATCATGGTCCTGGTTTGCCTCAAAACGGGACCTTCTAAGGTGTGTAGTTTGCTTAAGACAATATCGGGAATCGAATCTTTACTTAAACTATTATTACCTTCGATTCTTGCACAATCATCAAAAGGAATGTAACTTCCTCCACTCCAATATGACCTTCAAGGTCTTTCCAAATATCATTTTGTTTCTTCGGTATGAACATTTAAAATTATTCCTTTATAATTAGATTGTCGACCACCTCATTGGCCTTTCCTGATAATAATAATTTCTGGTAATCCTTGTTCTCTGGATATATTCCAATTCAAACATTTCTACCTCATTCCCATCATTGTTGGGTGAAAGCATTCTCCCTTAAGCTCTGCTGATGGAGAAAAGTATCTTTATCAGTCTTTCTCCATAAGTCATTGCTTCCACCTACCCGTGGGAACTTTATCACGTTTATTCCCAATCCTACTTAGGATACTTCTTTTCTTAGTTCTTTCCTTATCTTAGGATAATCTCAACCTTTATAGGTTCAATCCATACTTCCTCAGGGTTTCATATATGCCTCATCTGGCATTATTGTTACTATGTCATACATTCCTTACCAAACTTCCATTTTGAAGTTCGGAATATTACCCTTTTCCTTGTAAGGTTTCATAGATCATCCTCATCCTTCCTCCTGTATTTTCTGGGTACAGGGTATATCAAAATGTCATTGATCAATACTCTAATAATTCTATCTATGTTCTTTCCAGAACTCTTTTTAAAAATCCTTACCGGTCATTGTTGCCTTAGCAAGTCCAACTCATATTATCTGAAGTCATAATGTCGTTATTAGGGTTAATGCCACCCCTTGTGCATTCCCCAGGGTTTGTCTTAATTTATGGATATCCTATCCTTAATTCAACTGCCAAGGAATTCTTGCATCTTATAATTGGCAATCAGATCATGTACCCTTAATAAAGGTCTCTTTTCAATCATTCTCATTTGATAATCGATCGGTGGATTAATGCCACCCTCTTCTTTCAGATAGTTGTCAGCCTATTTGGCCTTCCAAAAGGCAACGTATGCCTATCTGCTCTCTTACAGAACTTGGTAATGGTAGCAAGGATGTTTTGGAAGACATTGGTCGAGTTCAACATGAATCTCTTAGTACTTATCGTTCTTCTCAAATGTACTTGCCTTAGACAAAATTTCTACAGCATACTGATCCATCTCTGACCATTTCCATACTCTCTTCATAAACCTTCGTTGTTTACTTCCCTTAGTCGTAATATGTTCATGGTATTCATGATACCCTAACATCATACATATACTTCCATTTTTCTCGTAATCTTGGACAACCATATACACATGAGTCACTTTAGCACGGGTTACCCCATCCCAAAAAGGTCTAGTAAATTCCCCATCAAAACATGGGTTGCAAAGGGTTTAGTAGAAGATTCCTACGATCTCATTACTATTTCCTTTATATCAGAAGCCCTTGCAGTCGGTGCTTACTTATAAGCAACCCTGCTTTGTCTTTTCATTGCTGGTCTAGTCACTTTATAGTCCGTTGTGACTTGGCCTCAACTGGCCACACTAAAATAAAAATATATGATTTTAAGTGTTGGCTAATTAGCATTACTTTTCTAGCAATTGCCGGCATAGTGCCTTCTTCTTTGATACCTTTCTACATTTCCAAAACTTTACTTCATATAAGTCTTAATCGGCTACTCAGCGTCAACTATTCTTATCAATCCCGCGTGCCACGCAAGCTTACCATTCCTGGCATAACAGCCTTTTCACTTAAGTCAATCCCGGAGTTTCTCCGTCCGGCTAATTTCTTACTTACATTTCCTGTTTTCGTCCAATCTCACTTCATCATTTTATCACTACCGTCGATTGTAATGCTCAGGGTCCGTTTACTAACCCATATTACAACATCCTTCCCCAAATCACAGGGTTTGATCCAGTTTATACTCTCTTCCATGACATTCTCTGATAATCAGAAAGACAAGGGTTGCCAAAATTCACCGAATTCCTTTCCAGACTCAGGGAAATTTTGATCAATCTACCCACCTACTGGTAACATTAAGGAGACCAGTTTCGAAACCTGAAGAATAGTTCTATGAACCTCCAAGCAGGTGGAATCATAAGCAGTCATAGTTAAAGAAATAATCATCATCAGATTGGAAGTTTACCCACTGGAGAGGAATCAATTATATCCATCCCTTAGAAGGGAATCAACAGTTTCAAACTGAAACATGTCACAACGTCCTGATATTCAATGCTACCAAATGTCGGTCTACCTAACCCTTTATGCGAAGCGTCATTGGAAGCACAAAGTCTCCTTTTTCCATTAAGCAATGCCAGCTCTTGGTCATTACCAATTTCACCTTTTAGCTCCAGGAAGATTTTCTCACATTTTTCTCTTTAACTGCTGATCGTATTACTTGATCTATTATAATTCCGTGTCGGAGTAAACTTAAGGTAACTACTATAATCCATTCAAAGAGAAGAAGGAATTTAATATTCCTCTGAATCACATGCATCTAACGTTTCTGGTTCATCATTTCACTGAGTTGAATTAACTCTATACTCAGTCTCTGGCAGTATTCTCATTACGAGTTCATCTTGACTCACTGGTCTTATCTTCCGGTAGGTTCTGAGATCATTGTCTTGCTTACTACTTCCTTATATAACTTTACCCAATCATGCTATCACTTCCCAATGTCTTTACTTTCTAAATGATTCATTCATAAAATGAACATTTTCCTTAATAAAACCACCTTATTAACCTCAATTTGGTTCCATAATTTACAACCTACGACACCTGCCTTGTCATGGCGAATTATTACTGACCATATTCATACTAATTCATTTATCAAATGATATGGCACTTACTGCCTCCTTCTCAACTATTCCTAGGGACTCTGCTCCTCGCCCTAAATCGATGTCTTTGATAATCATACATCCCTCTAGCTCTTTCTTTGTTAAGATGAAAATCTCTAAGGATTCTCATCTATTTCCGTATAAGATCTCAAGTAATTCTTCCAATCCTTCCTTCTTGCTGGTACTACATCTGGTAGTCCGGCTATGAATTCAACATGCATCTTCAGATCTCTTAATAATATTTTGGTTCTTTATACTCACTTTTCTGAGCACCATATCTTAATCATCACAGTCATTCTGGCTGCGACCCTCATTACCCATGGGTAAGCTCCTTATCCTAACAGGATTTTCCTTATCTGCTGGAACCTCTTCCGGGTCTCCAGTAGGGTACTCCATCGAATTACCCGCTGATCTTCAGCATATAAAGCGTCATCGCGCTGTTGCTCGTATGCCTCAAGGTCAGTCGCCTTACTCGTCGATACGATATCGAGCTAAGTTACTATCATTATACTTACGAGTTCCCATAAGGGTTTTATATGTCATCACTACATTAAGTAGTCCGACTATGAACTTGGCAAGAGTTCTTATTATCTTTTTGAATTTATTGTTTTAACGTCACCTCATCTCTGGGGTTTATAACGTACGCTCTGATACCACTTCTGTAACACCCCCAGATCCGGGGTCCGGGATCCGGTGGTTACGGTTTCCAATTCTGTCCACAACAATTGAACTTTCCTTAACATAAAATAAATTACGTCTCTATAACCCAACAAAACAATATAAAACACACCCGTTATAGTCCCAGAGATGAAATCAAAGTAACAATCAAATTTTTATTAATCACATTATGAGTTCTTACAATCCAAAAGAATTTCAATATAAATACATACTCTTTGCCATCCATTTACATAAGTCATACTAGACCATATTCTTGGTACTGAAAGAATAAATATACCCTACCAATAGCTTCTTCTTCAGCTCTGGTAGTCTCATCGTCCTCGCCCGCGTCGAGTGCGCCTTGTGCGAGTCATCTGGTCTAGCTGTTGTTGTGATATAATAATAAAGCAAGGGTGAGCAATAGCCCACCAACAATAATATATAACTGAATGATAAGGTATAACAGTTCAAAAGTACCTTTCAAACCATATGCCATGCATTTACGGAAATGATGCCAGTATAATATGAATGATGAAGTTACAAGGTAACTTGAAGTATTTGTTTGTAGAAATATCTGCTACATCAAAGTAAGCGAGATATTCTTATTGTTATTAAGAAGAGGAACTTGCAAGAAAAGGTTGCAATTCCAGTTATGACCCTTTTCCAACTCTGCCAACAGTAATCATGTTGCAGGAAATAAATAAATTTGGATGATGAACCAATGATGGAGTATTCACCGCGCCCGCTGTTCCAATCTTGATGATCAGTCGAGATCGTACAGCTCAATTTAGATTTACTACCGGTAGAAGGAAGAACTGACTGCTTTACTTGTATACCGCTTTACTAGCTCTCCCCGGCCAACGGTTGGGCCAAAGGGGATGGACCGGCGCTACTCGGCCTCTTACACGACTCCTAGTTCAAATAGAATTCATGATTCTGAATGTAACGTTCGTCCCCCTTTCCCCAAGTATAATACTTGTTGATAAGACTCCACAAAGTAGTCGTATCTTGTTTGGAAAGGAAAATTTACCAATAACTCCCAAGCTATTACTTGGTAACAGATATCAACTTGTTCCAGTAATCTTACCCCTCGAAAGATGAGAAGGTAAGCAACGACTTAATAAGTCAACAGCACCCGAGTTGCGGGTGAAGGGAATACTTTATGACCGGGAAGTCGACAAGATAAATAACATTTTCCAAGTAAGGTTCCCTTATTATTAAGGAGATAGACTCAAAGAAGAATGATGTCTGAGAACCTTTCTTGATATAAGATTAATAATTATATGACTCCGAGATATTTTCTGTAATAATCGAAGAAGATAAACCTTATCGAGATTATTCTAAGTATGGAATAAATATTCAGAGAATATTTAATGAGTTAAAATATTTAAAGAATATTTGGGAATATGAAAGAATAT
Organism: Saposhnikovia divaricata; assembly: GCA_036435485.1. Lineage (NCBI taxonomy): Eukaryota > Viridiplantae > Streptophyta > Magnoliopsida > Apiales > Apiaceae > Saposhnikovia > Saposhnikovia divaricata. Next base: position 198,998,602 of record CM071594.1, read on the forward strand.
ATTTAATCAGAGTATTTCTCAAAATAATCCCTGAAGAAATATCAGGAGAATATTTATTGAATAAATAAATATTTAAATGAATATTCATAACAATATTCATTAATTAATAAGACCTGAAAAGAATATTTAATGTAATATTCATAATTAATTAGGAATTTAAATGAATATTCAAAAGTAATATTCATTTAATGAATAATATCCTAAATGAATATCAAGTAATATTCATTTAGTAATCCAAACCTTAAGGAATATTCGAGATAATATTCGATAATTAAATCAAGCTTCAGATGAATATTAAAATAATATCCATCAAGTATTTAATATCTTAAATGAATATTCAAAAGTAATATTTATTTAATAAAATAATATTCTAAAAGAATATCCAAATAATATTCATTTAATAGTCTCATCTTTAGAAAAATATTCGAAATAATAGTCGATAATCAATTCGACTCTGAATGAATATTGAGAAATATTATTCGTTGAATAGTTACGTTCAAATAATTATTTGAAGTAAGGATCGTTAAAATAATTAGTCTCGAACGAATATTCAAATAATATTCGTCGCCCAAATAATAGAAAATATTTACTTAAATATTTCCCTCCGAGGTAATCTCGATATATCAAGGAATATTGACTCCCGGTCTATTTTTGATTAATAAGATGTATACGCCCTTCTATGAGGGTCTTACAATAACCGGCTTATAACTGATATATAACTATCTAGCTTATAAGCCAACAATAACATTCAGGGAACAAGTATATCAATTCAACTTGAAAGTAGGCATGCATGCAATGGCATATGTATATCAACAATCATATATATATATATATTTATTCAATCACAACAACAGCCTAAAAGAAGGGAATTGAAACTTGCCTGGTAGTCGAGTACGGTAAGCGTAGTGGTAGCGGGTCCCGGTTCAGCTTGGTGATCTATAAATAGCCAAGGCATTCGGGATTAATCACTTAACATATTAAAAGTTAAGTTATACTTAATTCGAAACACGTTCTCGAGTTATCTCGTTATACCCCTTTTTGTGGATTACTTTTATCACTGATCCGACCCGACATTCGTTCGTTAATACGACATGTCATTGTACTTATACTTGGGACATACGTAAGTCATATGAGTTCTAAAGTCGATCGTTACGAACCAATATTATACTTCGAGTTTTATCGCCCGTTTTCTAAGTGTTTTACCGAAGTTATAAAAGAGTCGTCTTTTAGGGGTTCGTTCGCGTTTAACCTCGACTCGAACATTTTTAATAAATCGAAAAATGATCCTTTTGACATACGGTTTTCTTTCACACCTTCCTTTTTACCTCTAGTATTTATTTACCAAGATTCTCCATGACTTTACATATTTTACGAGGGTTCAAATTCAGTTACGAATTCTCGGTTACGGTTTCGAAATACTTTTAGTAAACCGGCCGTAACTCCTAAACCGTAAGTCCGTTTCACGTGATCTTTATATCAAAACGAAGCTTATAACATAAGCTATCCTAAAATGGCAGAAAAGTTTCTGGTCAGTAGGGTCTTTATGTGAAAAATGGCATACAAAACATGATATTGTAAAATCGGGCATTATAACGGCTATGTTTACGCGTTTTCCAAAGTTTTTACACTTTATCTCGATCTAACAAAGATCAATCCAACCACACAAACGCATGATAATCATCATGACTAGTCTATCAACAACTCATCTCAACCATCTCATGGATCACAATCCAAACAACAACCATAATCAACTAATAACATAGATCTAAGCATAACATAGCATACTAACACTAAATCATCCATAAAACTCATAAAATCTCAAAATGGTACCAAGGGTTTTTGGAGCTTGTTACCTTCCTTGGAGAGTGAATAACACTTGGTAAGCCTTGTCTAGTCCTTAGATTACCTTAACAAAGCTTGGATCATCCAAACAAAACAAGAAATCAAAGTTAGTTTCTTAAAATCACTATTCACCCTAGGCTTGGATGATTTATTTGAAAATGGAAAACATGGAGTTTGAAGCCAATATTTCTAGGGTATCACTTTTATGAATTATAGGACTTACCATAAAAATTTGGAGATCAAACAATGGTGGAAGCTTGGACTTTGGATTTGGAATTTAGGGAGGAAGTCGAATGGAATGTTTTGGAGGGGGAGAGAGTTGCTTGCTTGTTCTTGATCTTTTCCTTGTATTATTGTGTTGCCTTGGATAATATCTTGCTAAAATAGCTTTATTAAAGTGCCTAGGTCATCCATGATGCAATCAAGAGACATGTGTTGCATTTTGAATGGTTTTCATGCTAAGTATTGGTTTGATATCTAAGTACTACTTCCATCTCCAAGTGTGCTAGTTACTTTAAGCCACTTGGTTGCTAGATATTTATTCTAGTAGCTTACACAAGACTCTTGCTTCCTCTGCTTGTTGCTGTGTCCGGTTATTGCCCGTTTCGATTGATCGTTCGTAGGAATATTTCACGGATTTCTAATTAGGGTTTACCGGGAATCCTTTTTAATATCAATACTTTCATTCTCCGACAGCTTTTACATACACTTATTTTCCCTCTGGATCACTAATACGAACTCGGAAATCCGTCCCGAATGCTTCTATATAGTGTCGTCTCATATTATTATATACTCCCACCAAAACACTATTCATTCTGTATTCTTTACTTGTTCTCTTAGGGTGGTACAATTGTCCGTATTCTCTTTCGATCGTTCCTTATCCCTTTTACGGAACTACTGGATTAATCATTACCGATCTGGATGACATGAGAATATTTTCCTGCTTGAAAGTGCCATATCTTATTCCCTTAGAAGATAGATTATTCTTACCTATGTTGTTACCCTTTAGCATTCTTCAAGACATAGAAATAATAAAGTCGAATTACATTCATTCTTTCCAAATATCAATTATTACATTGTAGCCATAACCACTCCTCAGTGGTTTCCTACCTTCATTCTTAAATCAAATATAATAACATCCCAAAATATCAAATCCTCAAAGTTAATATCTCAATTCTTGGATTATAATAATATTTAATCCACTGTCCGGTCAAATAATATACCGAAAAAGAATTTGGAATTTCTGAATTTCGATCGTCTCTGCATTCAATTATTTCCTCCGCGTATTACTAATATGACTTCGAAACATCCATATCACGTCCCGTACATAGGGTGGCGTGAAAAGTTTTCCAACTTACAAAATCACTATTCATCCACCAAATTACTATGCACGTACAGGAAACACTATGCACGTACGGGAAACACTATGCACGTACGGGAAATACTATGCACGTACGGGAAACACTATGCACGTACTCATTTCCCTTCAAGGATCCATTAGCTCCTTCCTGGATGGTAGATTATTCTTATCTAGGTCCTCAACCATCGAATTACTCTATTCTGACAATATACCAATGCATCAGGATCATTGTCCCAAGCAATATCCATTCATTACAATCATTGTTCTTTGAAACCACCATTCATTAGAGCTGGTGACCTTGTTTTCGGAATCATTGTTCTTCATTTTATCATTACTTAATAAAAAGTTTTAATTATATCCAAAATTTGGGGTTCTTACAATGAGAATCAGACTTCCAGCTTCTTGGTTACTCTGATGCAGACTTTGCAGGCTGTAAGATAGACAGAAAAAGTACTAGTGGAAGTTGTCAATTTCTTGGTGATAGAATTGTTTCTTGGTACAACAAGAAACAGAAATCAATCTCTACATCTACAGGTGAAGCAGAGTATATTGCTGCTGGTAGCTGTTGTGCACAGATTCTGTGGATGAAGAATCAATTACTGGATTATGGATTGAGGTACAGTAAAATACCTATTTACTGTGATAATCAAAGTGCTATTGCTATGACAGGTAATCCAGTACAGCATTCAATGACCAAGAACATCAGCATAAGGTACCATTTTATCAGAGAACATGTAGAAGAAGGGAACATTGAGCTTCATTTTGTGTCTACAGAACAATAGCTTGCAGATATCTTCACCAAGCCATTGAGTGAAGCCGTATTTACAAGGCTGGTAAATGAACTAGGAATGGTCTCTAGTTTTGACTAGAGATATTGGTTAGACTCAAAACTCTACTTATGTACTGTGTTGCTCATATTTCTGTGGTATGTTAATCTCTGATATGCAAACTCTGCTCAATGAATGTTAAACTCTGGTAGCATGTTTTTAAGTCATACACTGTTAACTGTTGAATAAACTCTGAGAAACTCTGATAATGTTTCTTTCTGAACATAAACACCGATGAAGATACATGTATGAAACATTATTCTCAGTAATTAGTCATGAATCTTTCTAAGTTATCTGTGATCTAATCTTAAACTGTGCAGAAAGTTAACACAACATGATACTATTCTATATTTATAGCATCTCTTACTTTATTTATCCTAAACTCTGAGTCTGTAAATACTGTGTGCATTGCCTCTCATAAATAATTTCTGATGTTGATGAGCTCTAAACTCTGTTCGTTTCTGATATTAAATTTGATTCTGTTATTAGAATAACCCCAAAGCTAAACTATATAGATTTTTAGAACTCCTTTGAGATCATGTTTGTAACTAGGACGATCCAGGAACTTACTGGTACATAGTAAGGGCTAAAATTCTCTAATTTTTGGTGACTAGTCGAAAGCTAGGAAGACCCAAGAACTTATCAAATTGATAAGGGCTAAAATTATAGGATTTTTGGTGACTAGTTTCAACCTCTGATTACTGGAGAAAGTAAAAAAAAATTGGGGGTTATAGGTTAATTATTACTGTATATAAACTATTTACTACAGAGTTTAGCATTCATCATATATTCAGTGTTTACTATGAGAGTTTGTGCATCCATTGCTTACTGATCTATTTTATGGATTTTATGAAATACTAGATGCTCTAAATACTCATCTAGTGAACTCTGCTCTACACACACGTATATTCACAACTGTGCAGTGTTTGAAAGGATAACAGTAATTAAGTTGGAGAATTGATAAACACTGTTGGATTTTGTTGAGTACTCTAAGGTAATATTTTATTTCAGACAGAACATATACTTGAAGTACACAAAGAGTTTTTGACATTTGCATGCAATATGTGCCAGTTGTTAATTATGTCAGACAGTTAAAGCTTATTGGAAATAGGAGAGAAAACAACAGTAATAATAGGCATTATTACTGCGCGTGTAAATAACTGTTCCACTGTTTATGTGACACGTGTCCCGCTCACACAATTAACAAGAAATTGGTTGCGTGTTTAATGTATAAAACGATTGGGTTTTGATTTTCAATTACAGATCTAATCAAAATCATTTCATTATTCACTTTTTCATCTTTACAACCACAAACACACAACATCACACACAATTTCTCTGTTACTTTCACTTAAGCATTTTCACAAACACTTTTCCATATACTCTCTTCTGTCTTATACTGTTCTAATGGCAACCAAGAACTTTGTGGCTCAGGGATTAACTTTTGTTACCAACAATTATGCTGCAATTCTAGACACTGCTAAAGCCCCAGCATCATTTCATCTGATTCAAAACTTCTTAAGAGACTCTGAAATTGGTAAGGCTCTTGTCCAACCAGAGACACTCTCGGCCACACAAATCTCAATCTTCTAGAAAAACTCGGTTTATGATGATGGTGGAGAGAATGGGACTCCATCAATTGTGTTTACCTTTGAAGATCAAGAGTTTGTCATAACTCCTGCAACTGTTCGTGAGGTTTTGGATTTTGACACTCACACTTCATACTCTGTGGCTGGTGTGGGTCAATTAAAAGAAATGTTACAACAAATACGGTTTTCTTCTTTTTTGGATAAGATTGGAGATGTCAAAAGGCCAGGGCTCAGGAAGGAGTGGAGCTTCTTCTTTGATTGCATTACTCGCGCATTTGGCAAGAAGGTCACCAACTGGGATGCAATTCCTGGTGAAAGTCTTCAAATCGGGTATTCTCTTCTTAATGGGAGTAACTTTGATTTTGGTCGTCTTGTACTTATGAATTTAGGTGAAAAACTTGCAGAGTCTAGTACAACTGTTTATTTCTCACGTTTCTGTCAATCTTTATTCTCTGCATGTTTACCAAATTTGACAATTGCTGATGAGGATGTTATACAACCTTTCCAATGTCATAAGAGAATGTTTTCTGATTTGACAAATAAGGATGATAACAAAGAGCAAATACCAGAGTTTATCTATCCTCTTGCCCTCAGAAACTTCCTCAACCAACCACAAGAACAACAAGAACCACAAAACGAACCAATCATTGAACCTCCACAGTCACCACCTCAACCCATAAACACTGACCCACCTCAAACCATAAACACTGAGCCAATCACTAAAACTACATCTCCATAACCACAATCTTCATCACACCCTCAACCTCAACCACAATCAAAACCTAAGAAGCCAAAGAAAAGCAAGGCTATAAGGCCATCAAGAAAATAGAGGATGGTTGAAGCTTCTAAGCCAAAGAAGTATAAGGAACGGGCTAACAAACCTAAATCTCCTTCTATACCTGATGATTCTGTCTCAGCAGAAGAGAGAGCAGAAGTGAATCCTCCAACTAAGAGAAGGAGATTAATTATTGATGAATCTGATGAAGATGTTAATGTTGAAGCTCCAGAGGATATTTCTAAGGAAATACCTGCTGTTGAGATAGAAAGAGATGGAAATGCCGATGCTCAAATGGATGAAATTCTTGAACCATTGTTCCCATTCTCTGAGAACATGGAAATTCCAATCTCTTCACCTGCTGTATCCTTTGAGGCCACTGATGCAGTCAATCAAACCACCTTGGTACATGAAGAAACAGTGGCTTCTCATACTGAGGTAATCTCTGATGCTCATCAATCTGTTGAACAGGGTGAGGAAATTGATCAACCACCTAAGGAGATAAACTCTGAGCCTATTGTACAATCTGCAGAGGATGTTGTACAGCCTGTTATACAGCCTATTGTTGAACCTAGCGCTGAAACTGTTGCAGAGGATGTTGTTGAAACTGTTGATGCATCTATTCCAATTCCTAAATCCACTCATCATGTTGAAGCTGAGGTTGGAGATTAAACTGAAGGGAATACTGAGTCAAGCTCTTCTCAGAGTTTACCAGTCCAGACTGATGCTAAGGTTAAGGATTTTGCTGGTCCTTCAAATCAAGCAGATGCTGAAGAAGAACACCTTGAACAATTTTCAAATGACTGGTACAAGGACACTTGTATCTTTCCTGCTGCAAGAGCAGCTGAATTTGTCAAGAGAACCTCCAGAACAATTACAAATCCAGAGATTCTATCTTGTCTCAAGGCTACAGTTGTACAAGTGAAGACTCTCAACTCTAGGTTTGATCTGTGTCAAAAGGCAGTCTCTGATGTTCGAGGTGATGTTGTTAGAGGAGCTGATATGATTAAACTTGACAACAAGAATAAATTTCACTATCTTACTCAGAATCACGAAACTTTGTCTCACAGGCTGAGCAAAGTTGAAGAAAATCAGAAGATATGTCCTTAAAGATTGATTCTATTGCTACCTCCTTGGAGTTAATCACATCTATTCTTATGCCTGATGATGTCAAAAAGGGGGAGAGAGTTGCTAAAGACAAATGCAAGCAATCTCAAACTCTGATCAGAAAGGATAATGCTGGAGATGGAGGAGTAAGTAATAAAGGAAGGGGCAAAACTGAAGAACTTCAAACTCTGAAAACTAGCAAGTCCTCTAAATCACAGTTTGCTGGGATAAACACTGATACTCAAGGTACTTCAAAGACCAAGAGTTTGCTATTATCTTCTAATCCACAGACTGATGAGGAGTTGGCTGCTAAGTTGTTTATTGAAGAAAATGAGGAAGGAGTTACAATTGAAGACATTAAAGCTGAAGAAAAGAGTTTACAAGAAGAACATCTCAAAGCTTTAAAGTCTGGAAAGTTAAAGAAAGGAAAAGCTCCTAGGCCAGTTCTTAAAGGCATTGTGATCAAGGAAAGTGCTGATGTTAGTCAAAAATCACAGTTATCAAAGAAATCAACGGCAGCAGAAGCTAAACTCAAGCTAAAAGGCATTGAAGGAGAAATTTCAAAGAAGAAAGTTACAACCTCTGTTTCTACACAAGTTGTACAGAAGAAAGAAAACACAACCTCTGTTGCTACACAAGTTGTGTCTAGACCTTTATCTTCTCAGTTGCAATCAGTTTTTGGAAAAGGAACACTTTATGATCCAAATCTATTATCTGGAGTTACTATGGATTTTTCTGATGGAAGAGCCTTGTCTGGTAAGGTTGGAAACAATAAGGGTGGTCTAGGCTCACACAAAGACAAAAGGCAATATACTGGTCCTAGAGATCCTTCTTCACTGGCTGTTCCAGGTCGTGGTGTCACTCAAGAGAGTTTGGACAGACTGGAATCAGTACAGTTAGTTTATCAGAAGAGTTTAGAGAAGGATTTTCTCTTGTACTTCATGGCTGATGGTACAGTATTTAGAATTGGTGAGAATGATATTGGCTTGAAATATTGGGAAGAATTAGAATATGTTCTATATCTTTTCAAGGTGAATAGTCAAAGGACTCAATCAGTTGCAAATGTGCTCAGACAGAAAATGCTCCAGAATTTGGCAATCAGAGGGATGAAGTGCAATAGCAGATATGTTCCTAAGTACAGAGATTGGAATGGAAATCTTATTGAAATGAAGAAAGGTACTGCAAAATTAAAGACTGATTTGGGAATCACAGTACTTGACTTCAATTCACAGTCAGAAGAAGTCAAATTTATTAGGCTGGGAAATGAGATGAGGAGAAACAAAATCTATGATCTTAGATCTGCTATCTATCAGACGGATGAGAGTGATCCTCAGCTAAGAGAGATTAAAGAAGCTATGAAGATTGAGCTTGAAAATGCAGAGAGAAGATTGCTCATAGATTATCTCAGAACAACGCCAGATCTTGAGGAGATTAGAGATTAAAGTCTGTAAGAATTTTCTTGTTATTTGTAGACTTTTGTTAAGTCAAGTTTAAACTCTGCTTATTTTAATAAACACTGTGTTTGTATGAAATTGTTTTAACATCATCAATTATTGTTAACTTGTGCATTTTTACTAATGAACAAGTTGGGGGAGATTGTTAAATATAATTGATATGTTTAATATCGGTGTTTAAGTTTTGCAAGGAAAAACAGAGTTTAAACAGGAAGCAGTCAGAGTTCAGTTAAACTCTGACAGATAGAAGCTGAACAGAGTTTGTTATATGCTGACTGTTGGAAGCTCGACAGAGTTTGTTAAACTCTGTCTGGAGGAAGCGTCTACTTGTCAACAGTGTTTGAAGAATTATTGAAGATAATTATGGAAGCAATATCTTTGAAGATTGGATAGCTGTCAAAGAGATTGAGTTGACTAAGGAGACGAGTAGCAATCGTAATTGATATCAATTGTATAGCTAATTTATAGGAGTATCAATTATCGATTGTATAGCAGCTGTATATTTTATAAATACAGTTAGGTTAACCCTAGAAGGGTATCGATCGTGTAATACAATATCTTTCATTATAACCTAAGAAGCTCTCTGTGTTAATTTACATCACTGAGAGAGAAGTTAATTCAAACAGTTTTTAAAGTTTTTAAAAGAACTTATTGTTATTCTCTCATACTTAGTTGATTATAAGTGTGTATTCGGCCTAACACCACGTAATTTAATAAAGAACATACAATGGTTCGTTGTTGACGCTCGATGTACTGTCTGGTTCATGAACGACTAACTCCAATCAATGTTCTTCATCTTGACTTTAAGCTGTGGTCTTTTTCTTTTCTTGACTTTTCTTCAAATACATTTGTACTGAAACTGTTTCATTGTCACTGATAGAAATCTCTGTCCTTTTAAAAATAAATCCATCACTTTGAATGCTACACTGAGGCTTGATCAGTAGACTGAACTTCTTCCAGTGTAAGACATCAAAACTATAGATTGACATGTTGATTTTTCTTCTGACAGATAGCATCTTCTGAGATTCCTGTGACAGATAATATTATTTACTTATTACAATCTAGTTTAATTGAATTAGGATCCTCTAACTACAAATAGGCTGAGTCATATGCCTTTCAATCTCCCCCTATTTGTTTGTTAAACAATAACAAGCAAATACCTAGAGGATTCTTCAACTAATCCCAATTGAACAAGTAAAGGAAAAAACTTTAAATGCTAAGTAAATAATGGAAAAGTTCTGGTTCATATTTAACATTATCCAGATTCAAACAGAAAAGATAAATACAAGATAGATGATCCTCTAGACTGATCATATAAGACAATTATCCTATCTTGTTCTATCAAAGCTCTAATGATATAACTTGTAGAGCTAATCTTCATTTACCACCTTCTTCCGCGTTGATTTCTCCTTCTTCTTGTTCATCCATATTAGGTAGATTCTTGATCAATTCAGAGTCAACAAGTAATTCCCTTCTGGATGACACATCTGTAGGATAAACCAGTGGTATTCCAAGTTTCTTTCTCAACTCACCTTGATACTGCGTATACTTCTTCATGTTGGTCTGAGCATAGGATCGAATATGATCTGCAGCTTCAATTTTTTCTTGAGATGCAAAACCATGATTTCGAAGAGCATATTCAACATACACCAAATGTCTGGTAAGATGTGTATATAATTCTTCTGTCTGAAGATTAACAGTGTGAATAACTTCTCCCTTAAGAATTTTAACTTGTGGAGGGTTATCTATAACTTCAGGACCAGCTCTTTCAGCAAATTCTTGAAATTTTTCATGAAGTAGTATACCTAGCTCAGAATATGTTCTTACTTTTGGTCTCAACACCCAAAGCTCTGACAGAGATCTATCATAGAAGAACTGAAGAGATACTTTGTGAGATCCAAGCTTATGACATTCAACAAAGATTAGTAGCTCACCATTCTTAGGATCAGATGCAGTAGTTATTCTCACAATTTCTGTCTTCAAAGCTTTTAAGTACATGTCATGTACAGGGTTCTTCTTTTTAAAGCTTTCAAAAATAGCAATCATCCAACGATCATCATAGTCAGATGTTTGTGGTGAGTCTATTACCTTTTGAGCACGTTCCCATTTATCACCATTTTTGTACTTGATGTACATCTTCCTTGCTTCCAGCTTTTGAGCATGTTGCTTTTGAAGTGCTTCCTGTTCAGCCTTTTGAAGTCTTTCATTATGAGCTATCTGTTCGAGTGTCTTCTTGAGTCTTTCTTCTCTCATAGACAGATTAGCATCATTCTGTTCAAGTTCTTTATTCGCTTCAAAATTCATTCTTTGTGTTTCAACAGAATCGGGAATTATTGGCTCTTCATCATCCCAAAAACTGAGATCCAGTTCATCGAATTCTTCACCAACATCAGGAAACTGTAAGTCAGCAAACAGATCAATATCAGGTTCACCTGTATAGTAGTAACCTTCTACAGCATCATCATCATCCTGTTCTGCTGCTTGAGTTGTCTTCTTCTTCCCCTCACTCCTATCTTCATCTTTCTCTTTACTCACACTTCCTCCCCCTCTAGATTTCTCCCCCTTAGTTGAGGAATCCTCTATAGCTTTATGGCTTGTACCAGCTCCAGGGCCACTTTCATCACTACTTCCAAAGAATTTCTTCTCTTCTGCTGTAAGTGAGTGAGTTCGGCTAATGATATTATATAAGTGTCTCAACCCCTTTGCTTGATGATCATTTTGCCTTTCAATTTGACTGAGACAATGTTCAGTGGATAAGTGATTCTCATTTATGTTATTCTGAAGATCTTCAGTTTGATTAGACATTGAAGAAAAAATGAGATCTTGAGCCACTGTCACATCTCCAGAGTCTATGACTGCTTGGTGTTGAGAGAGTTGGAGTGCATTGATTTTGTTGTTGAAGATAGTTCGCATGTTGTCCATGTCATGCCTTAGGTCTTTGTTCTCAGCTTAGATTTAGCAAGTCTTTGTTTCATTTGATCAATTTGTGCCATGAGAGAAAGAGTGTTTGTGTCATTGTGTGCACTCACCTCAAGAGCTCTCTGAGTATCACTCACCTCACGTGCTAGTGTTTCACTCAGATTTGAGGTAATCCTTACATCACTCCCCTCATATTCCTGAGCTGCATCCATTGTACCTGCATTTAAAATCACCCTAGCCTCCTCTTGGAAGGTCAGTGGTGGTGCAATGGGAGTTCGCAAATCCCTATCAACCTGTGAGGGTTCTTCTACCGTAACAATGACAGGTACTGTATCTTGCTCTTCTTGCATAACAATGTTTTCAGCTTCATGTAAGAAAATATCTTCCCCCATTGTGAGTAACAGAGGTGTGCTTGAAGAAATGAAGGGGTTTATGGTTGCCTCTGACATAGTTTTACTTCTCTTTTGTAAAGGCAAATCTGTTTCACTCAAGACATCACTACTAGGGTTAGCTCTTTTGACTGACAATTTCTTTCTGCGATAGTGTTTGGAGAATTTAGGATCGGTGTTTGGTGCATTGACCTGGGTTAAGGGTTGTGGTTCTACAGCCCCTTGGTTACTTCTCACAATTAATTGACTATCAGAAAGATATTCAGATTGCAAAGTAGTTGAGTCAAATACCTGATCATTAATAGGTACATCATCTTCATTCTGAGTGGGTTGATCCACTTGAAGTTGAGGTTCAGACGCAGTTAATGGTTCTGGATCAGGTTGAGGTTCTGGTTCTGGTTGATGTTCAGGAGCTTGTTCTGCTTCATGTTCTGGAGCTTGTACAATTGCAAGTAACCCATCAACTGGTTGAGGCATAACATTTTGCAAATTTATGAATGTGGACATATATGGTGTTATGACCACTGGAACATGCAACAAAACCTTAGAAGTATCCAACCTAGTGTAGAACTTCTTGTTTGGTTTACCAGACCATTGACTTCGATCATTTGGAAAAAGAGCAGGTTGATCCTTAGGCATATGATGATTAAAAATTAATGTCAAAAATCGAGGATAATGACACTTAACCTTTTTACGTCTTCCAAACTCCTTTCTAGCCTTTCTCAACCGTTTTATCAATATAGACCAGAGCAAGCTACCAACATTGATCCTTCTGTTATGAGCAATTGAGTAACCAATAGACTGTAACATACTTGTGATGACAGTATTGTTACTCTTGGTAGATTTGGCAAATACCTTTGCTATGATCTCGAAGAAGATGTTCCACTCTTGAACAAGGATGCTTTTGAGTGGTCGGTTGAGATCCACTTGACCTTGATAGTTTAGATTTGTAAAGAATTGAGTCAGTTCATCACTTGACGGCAATTCAGCAAACTGTTCAGTTGGAAGTCCCAGCGCTGCATTGAAGACAGATTCATCCACTGTAAGAACCCAAAATTTTGGTAGAATTAAAACTTTTCCTATTATGATGAAGTGCATCAATGAATAGTGATTTGGTGGATGAATATTGATTTTGAGGATTAAGAAAATTTTTCATGCCACCTATGTACGAGACGTAGTGTGGATATTCCGAAGTTATACTAGTAATCTACGGAGTAAATAAGTGTATGTAAATGCGATCGGAATTCAGAAATTCCAAATTCTATTTTCGTGTAATATTTGACCGGTCAGTGAATTATATATCAGTAATTCAAGAAATGAGATATTTAATTTGAGGAATTGAGGAGTTAATATTTTGGAATTTTATTATAAGTGATTTGAGAATTTGGAACGAAAACCACTGAGGAAGTGAAACAAACGTTCTAGAAACCGCTGAAACTTTACAATGAGATTAAGCGATTGAGCGAACGAATCATGGATTAAGGATATGATATATTAAGAGTCCAAGGAAGGATATATTTTGAGAGGGAAGAAGGATTGAGAATAAACTCCTAGAATTGAGAAAAGAGAATGCTTGAGAAATCGGGAGAACGTTTTCTGAGATAAAGAGAAATAAACAAGGGATGTTGGAATTAATATTCGTTCGAGGTATTGTGATATATTAGAGCAATAATATGCAACCTATAAGTTGTAACGTATTTATTTTATTCAAGAAACGACAAGGAAATCAAAGCGGTGGAAAAGAAAACAAAACAAAAGGACTTAAGTGCAAGAAACAAGAGACAAGGACTTGGTTGCAATTAGCAAAGGACTTGGTTGCAATTTAAGTGGATAAGAAATCTAGAGGAGCCAATGAGAGGTTGCCACCTAGCAAGGATGAGATGCATCCAACCAAAAATAGATATATATCAAGTGTATGGCATTATTAGAACATAAAACCAAGAACAAAACCATTCTGCCCAGCAGAACACCCTCTCAGTAAAACGGGCCTAGAGCCTTCATTACTCAATGAAATTTTTTGTTCTTTATATGGTTAGAAAGCTGTTAAGACGCTCTACAACTTTCATTCAGGAGCCTCGACCAGGAAACGAGTGCAAGGGCTTCGTTTTGGCTGATCTTTGGGGCGTGTTTTTCCAGTCAGGAAACCCACTTCCATGTTCTTGATTTCTTTGGTGAGATTGAAGATGGTGAGCATAGAGTAAGGCTTCCCCAAGGTTAACCAAGCTTGTTTGAGATTGTAAGAACATCAAGAAGGTATAAAACTCTAACCCCTCTTGGCCATGAATTATTTATGGTGTTTAATGTTAGATCCATGGATGTTAGTGTGAATCTTGGACATATAAGTTATGGATGATGTAGATCTTGAGTTTAAATTTTGTGGTTGTGATTTTTAAGCTTGTGGTTAGTGTATGTATCTCCATGTATGTTATAAAGTATGATCATGGTGATTTAGATGTTCGTTGTGATGTGGATGTAAGATTCTTGGTTGGTTTAGTGATATAAGCATGCTGAGTTTTTCCCAGGAACTTGTACTGTCTTGTAGGAGGTTTTTCAACCCCCCAATCTTGTCCCCTGAAGTCCTAATATATATTGTTGGAAAGGTATTTGAATATAGTTTCTATAAATATAAGGTTCATGACTAGGTGATGTATAGATTTTGAGTTATGGCTTGAGATGTGAAATATGTTTCTGGATTCTGGACTACACTAAGTGGTCCCATTGTGAACCTTGTTTGAACCCCTAAAAATTTATGTAGGATCATGGAAAAATTAAGGGAGCTAGCAAATGCAGTGGTGAAGGTTACCCAAAAAGAATTGGATTAAAATATGTATTTTTCAATTTTATAAAAATGTTGGAGTAAAATCCGCGAAAGTGAAAAACCACTTAGGAGATTAGTTTAAAGTAGTTTTAAGAGTATTCACTTGAGTTTCGAGTTTGAGGAATAGATTTGAGTCAAATGGGTAAAGAATGTGTTAATGTGATGACATGGTCATATAGGAGGGTTAGTGGGTCAAATGGTGGAGTCGCTAAGATGGCCTTGTATTCTTTAAAACATTATGATTAAGTGGTGTTGCTAAGATACTAACGAGCGAATATTGGATATTTATAGATTGTCGCTCCACTCCACGAGCCCAACCACCCCAACCTTCCAAAGGCAAGTTTTCCAACCCTAAGCATTTATTTTCAAGATATTATGTTCCTGATTCTACCTATGCAAGTTTACTTTTCAAAACTTACATATACAAGGACTTTCACTGTTGTGTTTGTAGTTTTCAATCATATCAAATGTTTATGTTTATCGAAGTATCGATGAAATTGAGATGTATAAGTACATAAATGTTTGCACCCCTTGAACTTAGAATGAAATGTTTTCTTCGGACAACGACTCTAGCAATAGAGGTCGTAGCGGTCCGTATATACTATTGACCGGGGAGCGGTATATTATTATATCGTAATTAAATTGCGAAAACCCGAAGGGTCATTCGGGAAGTATCGTATACTCAAGTAATTGTTTTTATATCTACGTAAATACTCAAAATACCTATCTTGGATTGAAAGCTTATTTAATTAAATAATTATTTTATTAATTATTAATATTAAATCTTAAAATATCATTTATTAATTATTGTTCACTATTTTAACGACAAAGCTAATCCAAGATACCTTTAGCGTTTTCAAACTCGAACTCTTTCGAACCCAAAACGGTTTCGAAAACCCCCGGTCATGTTTTGTTTCTTGTACGATTTCAAGAATTATCGGTCGACCGATGTCGGACCTCAACTACTCAGTTTTCAATCAAAATCAAGTTTTCAAAAGAAAAAGAAAAAGGGACTCTGGCAGGTGTGGGAACCGTTGATGAATGATTCCCGGGATGTGTAAGCGGCCGTGAGCCAGGCGGTCCATCAATTATTATTCCGGCCCAGGTGTTGCCGAAGGATGATTACGGATGTAGTTTTCATCGAGGGTGATTACGGATGTAGTTTTCACCCAAGGATAGTTACGGATGTAGTTTCTATCCTTCTACCGGTAGAGAAGACTCGCGGATTATTGGACTTGGATGTGGCGACTGATCATCGTCAATCCCTGTCAGGTTTTTATGTTTTCTTCCAGTCCCATCCTCCACTTTGGAAAAATACTCAAACACTGCTTCTTGGGCCTAAGTGCCAAGTTGCTGATAGTGTGGCTTTTGATAAGAAAAATATTGACATCGTGCAGTATCTAGAACTGCAAGATTTTCTATAAAGATTGGCACGTGTTAGTGCACTCTTGCAATTATTTCAAAGAATGAAATGTTTTTGAATGAGAAACCTTCTAAGCTAATGGAAGGAAAGAGGTTTGCAAAGATGTATTCCCTGTACAGTATGTTAACCGTAGAGTGTTTTGCCGAAAATGATATACTCATATGTATATATTTTCAAACTTGTGATATGTTGAAATAGGAACCTTATAAAGGGTTCATATGTTATTCTGAAAGCTCCTTAGTGAGTATAGATGTTTTATTCAAACTCAGACATATATATTGTCCAATTATGTTTTGAAGTCTGAGATATGTACCCATATAGTTGGGAATGTTTTCGAAATAAACCACATTATTATTTTTCAAAATGGTGAACTTGCTGAGCATTATGTAGCTCATTCTTGCTTTATAAAAACTTTTCAGAAAGAGAAGAATTTGATCGGTTAACTCTGCACCAGCAGAAGAGGAGTAGAAGATTTACCCCTGAGATGATTTAGTTCCTGATAAATACTACAGAGTAAGTCGGATAGGGTTTCAACTGTAATAGTAAGACTTGTCTTCAAGTGTAGTTGTATAAATGGAAGTGCGCAAGATTCTAGATTATACAGATGAATTGTAATATTTAGTGTTACTTTTGATTATCGTTTCTGAGGCTCTAACTTGTTTATGCTTAAGATTGAGGTCTGGATGGATGTATTGTTGAGTTGTAAAGTTAATGCAGGTATGATATGGTTGGATGGTGATGTGACGACCTGAATCTTTGACCTCAGATTTGGGGGTGTCACAGAAATGGTATCAGAGCGATAAGTTACCGTACTCAGAAACGAGAGTGTTGAGAGTTCAGTCTAAGTAGGAGAATGACATAAGAGATCGTAGTAAACTTATTATTGGACTTCCGGAAGAGGTACCGGTGAGTAGAATGGACTGGAGTGTTTACTGGAGGTATTATACTAGGGTCGATAGAATCCTTATAGACCTTCAGAATGATGAATAGAGGTTTGAGAGTCGTACATGATCTATCATAGGTAATGATATAGAAAGCAGAGCGAAATCTCAAGAACAACTGAGGTAGAGGCGATATTGACAATACGATCGGATGACTAGGCTGGCATAAATTTTGTGGCCCATAGTCCTCCACATTTTAGGAGGCGACATTTTAAGAATCAAGAAGTTTAGACTTCCCTACATAATTAAGGGTACTTAGTACTTGGAATAATGAAAGTCTTTTACTTTAGCTATAAGATCCGATTTTCGATAAGTAACGGGTTTACCTGAAAGTTGGTAACTATGTTGTTATGGAATTCATTACCCTTGATGGCGAATTTTACATGTGTTATACAAGAATGTTATCATAAGACGAGCGTGCTAGATAATTCCACGCATGATTCGAACGCTGGAACATGGTAGTTCAACTTAGAGAACAAACAAGTAGAATTAACAAAGGGACTCGAGAGAAGTTGAATATGGTTGCAACGAGCGATACAGTGATCTCAGAGTCTACCAAAAGAAAAGACCAGTGGGTAGAGTGGGATCCTTTGATAGAGACGTTATCATGGACTACGTATATAGGTATGGTAGACCCCAATATTTTTGGTATATGTTCACATACACACACCCGCCACTGAACCTGTGGACTGCACTGAGATCCCTGAGAGATCTCTTTGATCTGTTCCCAGGGGGAACTGGCCACTTGTGATTCATGTCGGAAGGCATGAAGTAGGACCCTATGGACTTAGCAGGTGTCCCCGGAATGATGTGAAGCTTGGTCTTCATGATAAAGCACGGAAATGACAGACATATTTGTGAAACCCCAACTCGATAAATGACTTTAAGATGATGATTGAGAGACGCACTAGTTGGTGTCTTGTATTACGAAGACAAAGAGATGGAGTTACCCTCATAATGGTGATAATGAGATGCACGAATGATCATTAACTTATTTTGGTAACTACCGGCAGGAGCACTACTTCATTTAAAACTGTTCACTAACCCTGTTACCTCAATTACTTTATATCAGGTAACCCTTCTAGCTTTCTACTTCAAACTTGTGGAATAACAACCAGTGAGATACTTTCCCTAAAGCAGGCCTTATCCGAAGTAATTTTATTCGATCCATGAACATTCTATTCAAAAATTTATGATGATCTTGTTCGGCTCAGGCCTATTTACACTTTCTTTCAATTATCCAAGGAAGGTTCAGCAAATATTTCCTTAATTAATCGATGAATATTACTTAACGAATATTGATATTTGATTGCTTCTTTCATACTTGCACTCTTCAGTTGAGCTCATAAATATTTAACAAATTACTGAGGACATGGATGATCTAATGTCCAGACATCCTTCATGAATTCTTTTCTTCTATTCAAGATGAGATTGTACATCGTACATTGAAATCATAGTAAGGATATCATTTTGATATTGGTATTCTGAATTTAATTCTATTGTAGGATATGATAAAGCATGTGTACGGAGGCACCCTTGGGTGGACCGTTTCACTGGTAAGTAATATTTGATGAGAGGTTATCGATTGTTCCGATACCTAGAACATTCTCTTCAGATTTTATAGTTTTCTTTTTCAAACTTAATAACTTCTTATTTCCATTCGTTGTCCGAGTAGCCTAAAGTTTCTTCAATGGCTACGATGTTGAAATTCCGTTCTAGCCAATTGAAACTGGCTAGTCGATATGTCAATATGAATGACTAGTTGATTGTTCTAACTAGTCAAAATTGTAATGTTGTGAAGAACACCTGGCTAATTGTCCTAGCTAGTGGTGATGTCTCAAACAGGTGAACTAGCAAATTTTGTCTCTCTAGTTGCTAGTGTTTCTTGAAAAGGACTAGTTATTGTTCCACTGGTCCAACTCCCAATTTAATTCATTCCGCAATGCATTTTGCATGTGGCAAAGTATGATGATGAAAGTTTCGACGAATAACTTGAATGAGACCTAGTGAGGTCGCCCACTCGACTTGAACTCTTACCCATCTTCGTATCAGACTTTATATCACTTGAATATTTTATTCTTTCATTCATACAATGAGAATTCATTTGAAACCATTGATTACTTGAATGATAAACTACTTCATTCTTTAATTGTCATGAAGTAGAATTGCTTTCTATTGGCTGACCTTCATCGATGCGACTTTAGATTTCCTCTTATTATTCAGGAGGAAAAGTATCCACCCGATGTAAGAACTGTTTAAAGACCGCCTTTATGACTTTTGTATCCAACAATCATTGCCCTCGTGCAACATTCTCTATGATATCATATTACAGAATTATCAGGACCTGAAGGAATAAACCTTGTTGTACTCTTTCGGTCCATCCTTACACCTCCGAAAATCGAGACTCCTAGTATTTGGAACCATCAACATTCTTTGAACATCCAATGTGGAATTCTTATTAAAATTATCTATTGGACCTTGTTATTTTGAAACCATTCCTTTCAAAGTGATTATTCTAAGGAGAACAAGAGGTACAATTATGAACCGTTACGCCAATATGAGATCAAAAACCAAATGTTGTAATTGTGCAGCCAGAGCGTTATGCCGAGTAATTATTAAAGTAGAAATAACATGTCCGGGCATACCACAAGGACCTTTAATATTAGTGTGAGGAAGGTTATAAGAAATGATGAGGTGGTTGGGAGTACGCTCCTACCAACCGTTGTCAGAATGTTATTCTGGAGCAACCAAGCCTTTTCCTGATCCATGAAATTCAAATCAATTGCGATGTAAGACATATCCTTAGAGGAAAGTAACATGGAAGTGAGATGGACAAGAAAGGAAGAAATATCGTGGCAAGAATGTGATGCTTTACTTAGCTTAAAGGGATTGATGCACATAGAGAGACATAAAGTTTAACAGGCCCCTAATAGCAAATGGATGCATGGATATATCCCAATGATCCTTCGAGATTACCACCTAATTAAGTTTATTGGGAATCGCAGCAGCATGCAGGCCTCAGACTGATTGGCGCCAGTTGCGAAAGAGGACGAGCGTATGACATCTTACATATGCCATCGAGAATCGATACCCCTAACTGGAGATGTAGGAATTGTTGACCAGTTAAAACGCGTAGTTGTTTTTCAAGGATAAGGTTGAAAGGCGGGTTTCACCAACTCAAGATCGACCTCTGTACTGTGCCAAAGTTGGCATGTCACACTAATATAAACGTTATAAAATTATGGTAGTGTCATTTGAGTGGACTAGCGAGTCAGAAGCCTTTATGGATTAATGAACAAAGTTTTGGAATGAATTTAGATATTAGCAACAACCTCGTTGTTAGCTATACTTAATGATAAAAAGAGGACTTTGAGAGTCACGATGATGCGTCTTTCAAGAGTTTAAGTGGTGTGCTGATGCAGTGGAAAGGGGATGATAGCCTATACTTCTAGACAACATAAAGGTTACGAGATAGCACTAACCGTGAGTCGGGGATTAGTCATAATAGCGTTCACGCATAAAACTGAGACGTTAACTTTATGAGAAAAGTGTGAAAATTTTTCCACAAGTGCCATAAGTATATCTTCATATTAGAACTAAACATAATAAAGAGAAGGTGACGAAAGGGAGCAGGGAGTATAATGGAGAAATCTGTCATTACCCAGGAAAGGCCAGTGTGGTAGCCGATACCTATAGAATGGATTATTCGAAATTGGAATTCAGTCAGTGTTGACCGAGAAAATAGAGTATATACAACAAAGAACAATGTTAGAGGAAAATGACTAAATTATGGGGAAGGACAAAGATGTATAGAGAATTAAGAGAATGTTTGGCAAACGGATATGAAGAATGGTATTGGCAAACTATTAAGTGCAAATGCGACATGTCAAAAGAAGAATGATAGAGATCTAGTGGATTAATTCCGCCTGTAGAAAATCTTGAACATGGACAGAATTATAATGAATTTCATAAGTAGGTCGCCAAAGCCCGAGCCAAGAGATGGCCCTAGTTGATTTATAATTGTTGGACCAAGTGATTTACCTACGAGAGACTTTCCATTTAGAAGATTATCGATTTATATACGGAAGAGATGGTGGTGCAATATAAAACTTCTGCAGCGATTACGTCAGATAACGACTTAAGGTTAAACTTCGAATATTGAAGGTGCTTTTAAGTATATTTAACAAAGAGATTGAGCGTATGTAATAATTTGATCTGTGGCTGACGGACAGGGAAGAAGAATTGTCCAGACGATCGAATTTATATTTAGTGTCGTGCCTTAGGTTTCACGGGGCAGTCGAGAATAAAAACTTATCCATGAAATGAATGTTGTTATCACGATCATCACCATGCGAACGTAAGGACGTCTCCTGTAGAACGTACTGCGAAAGAAGAAGTTTCACTTTTCTTGCGTTACAAAGAAGTCAATGAACGAGGGACATAGTAGCTGAACCGGTTCGACGTATACCGAAGACTATATAGTATCCATAGGAAGTTGTAACGGCTGACGGGAGGCAACACATGCCTGCTAATCAAGCGAAGGAATATGAGGAATACCGTGCGTATTGACGTTGTCTCAGATTATAAAACACGACCAAAAAGTATTCACGGGCCAACGATACAAGGACTCAACACGGACACTATGAACAAGGTAGAAGAGGAACGTATAAGTAGTGGGTTAGAAATTTTCAATCATAGAACAACCGATAAGGAATACAGGTCGAGGAGAGTATGCGTTGAGGGACAACATTAAGGCGTTGGTGAGACCAAGGGAGAGAACAATAGGGTTGAAGTGTCAACCTGAGAGTTGGAAAGGGTAAGGTTAGAATTGTATCCGCAACTATTATCTTTAGGTTCTTAAGATAGAATCCTTTTAAGGAAAGGAGACTGCATTAACCCTAATTTTCGGGAATATTCGAAACCTGGACGAATAGTAATTTTATGGGTGGATGAGAAGTTTTGCAATCACGATATGTACGAATTATCAAATGAAGATTTCGAATTGATATTACGTCTTTACGGTACAGACGAGTGTATGTAAAAGTCATTAGTTTTTTTTTACGAAACCCATTATTTCGAATGGTCAAATTTTGTGAGATGTCAAAGGAGTATGAGGTGGGAGACTTCTTGATGCTAAAGGTATCCCCTGGAAAGGATTGATGCGATTTGGTAAGGAAGGGAAGCTAAGTCTGAGGTTTATTGGACCTTTTGAGATTTTGAGGCGTATCGGGAAGTTAACCTACGAGTAAGCCTTGCCCCCAAGCTTGCAGCAAATTCATAATGTGTTTCATATGTCCATGCTACGACCCTACCATACGGACTTTCGGCATGTGATAGAGTACGACCAAGTGGACCTACAACCAGACTTGTCCTATGTGGAGCAACCCGTGGAAATCATGGATAGAGAAGAACAAGTGATGAGGAACAAGGTTTTCAAACTAATAAGGAATTGTGAGAAAATCAAGATGTGGAAGAATCCACCTGGAAGTTGAAAGATTAAAACAAAGAAGGAGTAACCCCAGTGATTCCTAAACTGATTCCGGGACGGAATCCTTTTAAGGAGGGGAGACTGTAAGAACCCAAAATTTTGGTAGAATTAAAACTTTTCCTATTATGATGAAGTGCATCAATGAATAGTGATTTGGTGGATGAATAGTGATTTTGAGGATTAAGAAAATTTTTCATGCCACCTATGTACGAGACGTAGTGTGGATATTCCGAAGTTATACTAGTAATCTACGGAGTAAATAAATGTATGTAAATGCGATCGAAATTCAGAAATTCCAAATTCTATTTTCGTGTAATATTTGACCGATCAGTGAATTATATATCAGTAATATCAAGAAATGAGATATTTAATTTGAGGAATTGAGGAGTTAATATTTTGGAATTTTATTATAAGTGATTTGAGAATTTGGAACGAAAACCACTGAGGAAGTGAAACAAACGTTCTAGAAACCGCTGAAACTTTACAATGAGATTAAGCGATTGAGCGAACGAATCATGGATTAAGGATATGGTATATTAAGAGTCCAAGGAAGGATATATTATGAGAGGGAAGAAGGATTGAGAATAAACTCCTAGAATTGAGAAAAGAGAATGCTTGAGAAATCGGGAGAACGTTTTCTGAGATAAAGAGAAATAAACAAGGGATGTTGGAATTAATATTCGTTCGAGGTATTGTGCTATATTAGAGCAATAATATGCAACGTATAAGTTGTAACGTATTTATTTTATTCAAGAAACGACAAGGAAATCAAAGCGGTGGAAAAGAAAACAAAACAAAAGGACTTAAGTGTAAGAAACAAGAGACAAGGACTTGGTTGCAATTAGCAAAGGACTTGGTTGCAATTTAAGTGGATAGAAATCTAGAGGAGCCAATGAGAGGTTGCCACCTAGCAAGGATGAGATGCATCCAACCAAAAATAGATATATATCAAGTGTATGGCATTATTAGAACATAAAACCAAGAACAAAACCATTCTGCCCAGCAGAACACCCTCTCAGTAAAACAGGCCTAGAGCCTTCATTACTCAATGAAATTTTTTGTTCTTTATATGGTTAGAAAGCTGTTAAGACGCTCTACAACTTTCATTCAGGAGCCTCGACCAGGAAACGAGTGCAAGGGCTTCGTTTTGGCTGATCTTTGGGGCGTGTTTTTCCAGTCAGGAAACCCACTTCCATGTTCTTGATTTCTTTGGTGAGATTGAAGATGGTGAGCATAGAGTAAGGCTTCCCCAAGGTTAACCAAGCTTGTTTGAGATTGTAAGAACATCAAGAAGGTATAAAACTCTAACCCCTCTTGGCCATGAATTATTTATGGTGTTTAATGTTAGATCCATGAATGTTAGTGTGAATCTTGGACATATAAGTTATGGATGATGTAGATCTTGAGTTTAAATGTTGTGGTTGTGATTTTTAAGCTTGTGGTTAGTGTATGTATCTCCATGTATGTTATAAAGTATGATCTTGGTGATTTAGATGTTGGTTGTGATGTGGATGTAAGATTCTTGGTTGGTTTAGTGATATAAGCATGCTGAGTTTTTCCCAGGAACTTGTACTGTCTTGTAGGAGGGTTTTGAACCCCCAAATCTTGTCCTCTGAAGTCCTAATATATATTTTTGGAAAGGTATTTGAATGTAGTTTCCAGAAATATAAGGTTCATGACTAGGTGATGTACAGATTTTGAGTTATGGCCTAAGAAGTGAAATGTTTTTCTGGATTCCTGACTGCACTAAGTGGTCCCATTGTGAACCTTGTTTAAACCCCTAAAAATTTATGTAGGATCATGGAAAAATTAAGGGAGCTAGTAAATGCAGTGGTGAAGGCTACCCAAAAAGAATTGGATTAAAATATATATTTTTCAATTTTATAAAAATGTTGGAGTAAAATCCGCGCAAGTGAAAAACCACTTAGGAGATTAGTTTAAAATAGTTTTAAGAGTATTCACTTGAGTTTCGAGTTTGAGGAATAGATTTGAGTCGAATGGGTAAAGAATGTGATAATGTGATGACATGGTCATATAGGAGGGTTAGTGGGTCAAATGGTGGAGTCGCTAAGATGGCCTTGTATTCTTTAAAACATTATGATTAAGTGGTGTTGCTAAGATACTAACGAGCGAATATTGGATATTTATAGATTGTCGCTCCACTCCACGAGCCCAACCACCCCAACCTTCCCAAGGCAAGTTTTCCAACCCTAAGCATTTATTTTCAAGATATTATGTTCCTGATTCTACCTATGCAAGTTTACTTTTCAAAACTTACATATACAAGGACTTTCACTGTTGTGTTTGTAGTTTTCAAGCATATCAAATGTTTATGTTTATCGAAGTATCGATGAAATTGAGATGTATAAGTACATATATGTTTGCACCCCTTGAACTTAGAATGAAATGTTTTCTTCGGACAACGACTCTAGCAATAGAGGTCGTAGCGGTCCGTATATACTATTGACCGGGGAGCGGTATATTATTATATCGTAATTAAATTGCGAAACCCGAAGAGTCATTCGGGAAGTATCGTATACTCAAGTAATTGTTTTTATATCTCCGTAAATACTCAAAATACCAATCTCGGATTGAAAGCTTATTTAATTAAATAATTATTTAATTAATTATTAATATTAAATCTTAAAATATCATTTATTAATTATTGTTCACTATTTTAAGGACAAAGCTAATCCAAGATACCTTTAGCGTTTTCAAACTCGAACTCTTTCGAACCCAAAACGTTTTCGAAAACCCCCGGTCAGGTTTTGTTTCTTGTACGATTTCAAGAATTATCGGTCGACTGATGTCGGACCTCAACTACTCAGTTTTCAATCAAAATCAAGTTTTTAAAAGAAAATGAAAAAGGGACTCTGGCAGGTGTGGGAACCGTTGACGAACGATTCCCGGGATGTGTAAGCGGCCATGAGCCAGGCGGTCCATCAATTATTATTCCGGCCCAGGTGTTGCCGAAGGATGATTACGGATGTAGTTTTCATCGAGGGTGATTACGGATGTAGTTTTCACCCGAGGATAGTTACGGATGTAGTTTCTATCCTTCTACCGGTAGAGAAGACCCGCGGATTATTGGACTTGGATGTGGCGACTGATCATCGTCAATCCCTGTCAGGTTTTTATGTTTTCTTCCAGTCCCATCCTCCACTTTGGAAAAATACTCAAACACTGCTTCTTGGGCCTAAGTGCCAAGTTACCGATAGTGTGGCTTTTGATAAGAAAAATATTGACATCGTGCAGTATCTAGAACTGCAAGATTTTCTATAAAGATTGGCACGTGTTAGTGCACTCTTGCAATTATTTCAAAGAATGAAATGTTTTTGAATGAGAAACCTTCTAAGCTAATGGAAGGAAAGAGGTTTGCAAAGATGTATTCCCTGTACAGTATGTTAACCGTAGAGTGTTTTGCCGAAAATGATATACTCATATGTATATATTTTCAAACTTGTGATATGTTGAAATAGGAACCTTATAAAGGGTTCATATGTTATTCTGAAAGCTCCTTAGTGAGTATAGATGTTTTATTCAAACTCAGACATATATATTGTCCAATTATGTTTTGAAGTCTGAGATATGTACCCATATAGTTGGGAATGTTTTCGAAATAAACCACATTATTATTTTTCAAAATGGTGAACTTGCTGAGCATTATGTAGCTCATTCTTGCTTTATAAAAACTTTTCAGAAAGAGAAGAATTTGATCGGTTAACTCTGCACCAGCAGAAGAGGAGTAGAAGATTTACCCCTGAGATGATTTAGTTCCTGATAAATACTACAGAGTAAGTCGGATAGGTTTTCAACTGTAATAGTAAGACTTGTCTTCAAGTGTAGTTGTATAAATGGAAGTGCGCAAGATTCTAGATTGTACAGATGAATTGTAATATTTAGTGTTACTTTTGATTAACGTTTCTAAGGCTCTAACTTGTTTATGCTTAAGATTGAGGTCTGGATGGATGTATTGTTGAGTTGTAAAGTTAATGCAGGTATGATATGGTTGGATGGTGATGTGACGACCTGAATCTTTGACCTCAGATTTGGGGGTGTCACATCCACTGTATATGTCTTATCATTAAAATCCAAAGAAAACGAGCTTCCATCTAGGGCCACCACAGCTGTAGTACACATTAGTTTAAGAGGGCCATATTTCATGGGAATATTTGCAGTTGTAGCATAGCTACAGATATTTTGTTCGTTCAGAAACGTTATCCATGGCTTGAACCGATCAACCGAGCAATCCTCGGGATTAAAATATCTAATAAAATTGTGATTAACAACCTCAAAATTATTATAAGCACCAGCCATTCCAAATCAGGGATTAAAATTAAGGGATCTGCAAAATTCAACATTAACCCAATTAAACCACAAAATTCGAATTAATAAACAATTAAAAATTCGAAAACTTGAAATCTTCACCAAAAATTCTGAAAATTTTAGGGAATGATCTTGATATCAGTACAAATACACGTATATTTTTAGTTTTTGGAAAAACACAACCAATCGTTTAGAATTTTAGATCGAAAAATCAAAGTTTTGAAACTCAAGAACACAAAAATCGATCAATTCTCACATTTAAATTGTTGAAATGATGATTATCAACTGGGTAATCGATTGTTGATCTTATAAACGTGATATCAGTGTTAATCGAGTCAAAAATCGGGCAGCAAGTCGACCAATATATGCGTGTATATGTATGTATCGCAAGAGAGAGACTCGGTGACTTAACACGCGAGTTACAAGAACAGTGAAATAATATGACTATCCAATATAACTATCAGTTTATATATAAAACGTTCCTAATATAACTATCGGTTGATAGTCATACCGATAGTTATATTGCGAACAAACCGAAATATAACTAACCTGTACAGAGTTATATTGCATATTGTTTGCTAAAATGACTACCGAAAAACAAATAATATGACAATCGAATAAATAGTTATACCGATAGTCATATTTCGAGTAAAACACACAATATAACTATTAATTAATAACAGTTATATTTACAGAAAACAATATTATAACTATCTTATTACTAAGTTATATTACACTAATTTTAACTAATATAACTATGACAAATTCGAATATAACAATCAGATGGATTGTTATACCGATAGTTATATTTCAACAAAACAGCTAATATAACTATCCTAAAAATCGAATATTAACAGAATTTTAACAAGTAACAAATTCTAACAAAAAAATAAAATTAATTATTTACACAAGCCAAAAAATAGCAAATTAATTTATACTAAAATTATAAAACCTAATAAAAATTATAAAAACCATCATATGTAGTCCCTTTTACGAAATCATACAATAATAACAAAAGGACAAACACTACAAATAAAATAAAATAAAATAAAATAACATACTAAATATTTACATAATTATTTCAGATGAATTAATAAATCTATAAATTTTTTAATAAAATAATTTCCATATAGAAAATTATTCAAAAAGAAACTATAATTTATTTAAACAACAAAAATAATTAAACTGAATTTAAGATAATAACATTTTCAAGAAAAATAGATTTCTCATAAATTACAGCTTGTAAAATTCGAGAAAAATATTTTTAAAGAAAATGAATTATTCTAAAATCACAAGAAGTAATTAAAAATATATAGAGAAGATAATAACAACGATTTAAGAAGAAACAAGCAAAAGTATAAGTTGATAAAATAATTATACAAGTGATTTTAATAACAAATATTAACACATCAATCACTTGTAAATTATTAAAGATCAAACCTCAGATATTAACCAGTTTAATTACTAGGACTATTTAACATACCCAATTCACCAACAATTCTGGTAAATGTGGATTCGTCAAGAGACTTAGTAAAAATATCTGCTGTTTGTTCTTCCGTAGGTACAAAAAGTAACTCGACGGTACCATTCATGACATGCTCTCGAATAAAATGATACCTGATGTCAATATGCTTTGTCCTTGTGTGCTGCACAGGATTGTTAGAGATTGCTATGGCACTTGTATTGTCACATAAAATAGGGATTTTATCAAGTACAAAGCCATAGTCTCTCAGCTGATTCCTGATCCACAAAATCTGTGCGCAACAGCTTCCAGCAGCTATATATTCAGCTTCAGCTGTTGAGTTGGAAACTGTTTGTTGTTTCTTGCTGTACCAGGAAACCAGTCTACCACCTAGGAATTGACAACTCCCAGATGTGCTTTTTCTATCCACAACACTTCCTGCATAATCTGAATTTGTATATCCAACAAGATTAAAACCAGAATCTTTAGGGTACCAGATGCCTAAGTTAGGCGTACCCTTAAGATATCTCAGGATTCGTTTAACAACAATGAGATGAACATCTCTAGGATCCGATTAGAACCTTGCACACAAACACGTAGCTTGCATAATATCAGGTCTACTTGCAGTAAGGTAAAGTAATGAGCCTATCATACCTCTGTAGCTTGTGATATCTACCTTGGCAGAATTTTCACATGCTCCAAATTTGACCGCTGTGGATGATGGTGTTCTTGCTGAAGATGAGTCCTCCATTTGATATTTCTTGAGAAGCTTTTTGACATACTTGGATTGACAGATAAATATTCCATCTGTCCTTTGACTTACTTGCAATCCAAGAAAGAACTTCAGCTCACCCATCATGCTCATTTCAAACTTACCCTGCATTAACTTAGCAAATTTCTTGCAAAGAAGATCATTAGTAGACCCGAATATTATATCGTCCACATAGATTTGGACTATTATTGTATCATTCTTATGTTTCTTTATGAAGAGAGTTTTGTCTATGACACCTCTAGTAAATTCATTTTCAAGTAAAAATTCAGAGAGAGTGTCATACCATTTTCTTGGTGCTTGCTTAAGACCATAAATAGCCTTGAAGAGAAAGTAGACATAATCCAATAGATCTGGATCTTCAAAACCAGGTGGTTGTTCTACATATACCTCTTCATCCAGCTTACCATTCAGAAAGGCACTCTTGACATCCATTTGATAAACATGAAAATTAGAAAAGGCTGCGAATGCCAAGAATATTCTAATGGCCTTAAGTCTTGCCACTGGAGCATAGGTCTCATCATAGTCAATGCCTTCAGATTGTGAATAACCTTTTGCTACCAGTCTTGCTTTGTTTCTTGTTACTGTGCCATCTTCATCAAGTTTGTTTCTGAATACCCATCTAGTACCAACCACTGGTCTGTCTGTAGGTCTGGGTACCAGCTTCCAAACTTCTTGTTGTTTAAATTGATTGAGTTCATCTTGCATAGTAATCACCCAATCAGGATCAGACAGAGCTTTTTCAGTTTTCTTAGGTTCCATTTCAGACAGAAACCCTGACTAATTACATTGATTCTGAAAAGCTCTTCTAGTCTTCACACCAACAACTGGATCACCAATGATTAGCTCAAAAGGATGAGCTTTATTCCAAACAGTCTGTCTAGGAAGATTAGATCTTGATGATTCCCCTTGTTCTTCATTATGATGTTGTGTGTGACCAGTTGACCCTTCATTGTCTCCCCCTGAGTTGTTGCCAGGTTGACTAGATGATGATTGTTTAGAAGAGTTAGGGGAATTTTGATTATTATCATTGTTTTCATCACCATTACCCTGATCATCATCATTGTCATTTGCATCAGCAAAAATCTCAGGTGCATTGTCATCATCTGAATCTGTATCTGTCATGTCATCGAAAGATAGCTTTTCAGATGGATCCTCAGTTTGGATACTAGGGAGTTTAGTGTCATCAAATGTAATATTGACACTTTCCATCATCTTCTGTTCATCAATCACATACACCTTGTATGCCCTCATTGAATAACCAATAAAAATTGCTTCAAATGCTTTGGTATCGAATTTACCACCTTGATCATCACCTTCTTTAAGCACAAAGCATTTTGCCCCAAATAATGAAAGTGTTTGAGTGATGGTTTCTTATCAGCCATAATTTCATAGGGTGTCTTCATTTGGTCTTTATTGATTAGAGTTCGATTCTGGGTATGGCACGCAGTGTTGACAGCTTCAGCCCAAAAGTACAATGGAAGCCTTGATTCACTTAACATAGTATGTGCAGCTTCAATCAAGGTTCTATTCTTTCTTTCCACTACCCCATTTTGCTGAGGAGTTCTTGGAGCTGAGTATTGTCTGGTTATACCCTTCTCAGTGAAAAAGTCATTTAGAACTGCATTCTTGAATTAAGTTCCATTGTCTGATCTTATAGCTCTCACTGGATATGTAGAATCTTGCTCAATTAACTTGATGTGATCAATCACCAGTTATGGAGTCTCATCTTTAGAATTCAAAAACAGGACCCATGTGTATTTCGAAAAATCATCAACAATCACTAAAACATATCTCTTCCTTGACATAGACATCACATTAACTGGACCAAACAAATCCATATGAAGTAATTGTAATGGTTCAGTTATTGAAGATGTGTCAGTGCTTCTGTGACTTGCCTTTTTTTAGCTTACCTTTTTGACATGCATCACACAGTCCTTCTTGAGTGAATTCCATTGAAGGCAAACCTCTCACCAACTCTCTTTTAACTAGAGAATTCATTGTCTTGAAATTGAGATGAGAAAGTTTCTTGTGCCATAGCCAACTCTCATCATTAGAAGCTTTGGTGTAGAAGCAAGTGATTTCTTCAGTGCTTCCTGAGTTCATGTTGGCTACGTACATGTTGCCTTTTCTAACTCCTGTCAGTTGTGGCTTTTCATGTCTCTTGTGTGAAATTAGACAATTCTTCTTGTTGAAATGAACTTCATAACCTTTATCACAGAATTGACTGACACTGAGCAAATTATGCTCAAGTCCATTCACAAAAGAGACTTCATCAATGATAACATTTCCAGCTTCAAGTCTGCCATATCCATCCGTTCTACCTTTGCTGTTATCTCCAAAGGTAACAACTGGGCCGATCTTCTCCACCACATTTGTCAGCAGGGTTCTGTCACCAGTCATATGCCTCGAACATCCACTGTCCAAGATCCAGGTCACTCGTTCAACCTGCTCAACACCCTGCAATGACAAACGGATTAAACCTTCTCCGGAACCCAAATTTGATTGGGTCCAGAATACTTAAAGAATTGGCCTTTGTCAGGCAAAACAACATTCTTCACTTTAACAACAGCTTTACCCTTATTTAACAAACATTTCACTTTATAAACATATTTGACAAGCTTCTGTTTTATTCTAGGTATCCACGTTTCTTTAGCAACAATAACACTTGTTTCATTGACTGGACATTTGACCTTGTAAACAGCCTTAGTAGAAGTTTGTTTAGGCTTAGGTACAAATGTTTCTCTCCTAACATAAGGAGGACTAGCAGTCATTGATCTGACATTTTTGTTTCTGTTCATATGTTGTCTAGGGGCAGTCTTATCAGCACATGCATGATTACCAGAAAAGTAAGCAGACATGATATTAAAAGCACAAGACATACAATTGGCAACACCACATGTTTTATGAAAAGAATCAATAATAGGCATAGCATGCATGTCAGACTTGTTATTGTTCTTTTTCAACTTGTTGTCACTTAACCCAATTTGAGAAGAACTAGTTAACTCAACAACCTTAACTTGTTCCTTAGCAGATTTGTCATTATCAAGGACTATGCCATTAGCACTGTCCTCATTTTTCATTTCTTCCTGAATGACAATAGAAATCATATTGGGTGGTTCAGCAACAGATTTTTTAAACATTGGTTTTTCAACATTCTTGAGAATGTGTGGTATACCTCTTTCTTTAGCTGAAATAGGATTAGGAGAATGATTACTCAAAGAACCAACAGCTTGATTGTAATCAAACCCTATTCCTACAGTTCGTTCTACTGCTTGTTTGTGAAGAACTCTTTAGAAACTTTAACAGTATTATAAAAAGCTCTAATCTGTGTTTCAAGTTCTTTAATCCTGATGTCTTGTTCAGCAATCCTATCAACTTGTTTTACCATGTATTCTCCTAGCGACTTATCTCTGCAGTTAAGTCTAGCTATTTCTTCTATATTCTTATCTTGATTAATCTGCACCTTTTTTAAATTTAACACTTCATTTTCAAGTTTAGTGTTAACAAGACTTATTCTCTCGTACCCTTTTTGTGCATTAGTGATGAGTCTCTTAAAAGAACAAGGTCTGGGAGTGTTTACGTGACCACGGTGGTTGATCTTGTGCCATCGTATGAGCCTGTGGAGATCATGATTGATGCTTTGGGATTTGAAGTTAATTCTGGTGGGAAGTCATATTCTATTTCCTGTGTCGTGTGGGACGATACAAAATAGAATTCACTTATTTATTATATAATTATATATTTGGCTTGCAAGTTTTTACCTTTCACTTGAAAGGGTTTTTCTTGATTTAAGCACTTAGGATTTTATTTTTCAAGTTGGATCAGGATTTTGATGGGTTTCCTAGTTGGGTTCAGGTATTAGCTAAATTCCTAGCTGATATTGAATTTCTTTTATATTCCTATCTGAATAAGGTTATTTATGTAGCCTATAAATACTCTTGTCTTGTAATCTTTTGGGGACATATATTGATAATAAAATTTTGGCTATTCGGTAGCTTTGAGAATCGAATTCAGGAGTGAATTCAGAGTTTGAGTTTTGTTTCTCCATTCGGAGATTCAGAGTTAGAGTTTTGTTTCTCCATCTTTGGAGATTCAGAGTTTAATTTATATTTGTCTTTACTACATATTATTACGAGAACATCACGTTCCGTATCAATTTGGTATCAGAGCCAAGGTTTCTCCAACAATTTCTTAATTGTTGGGAGATCAAGAGTTTTCGCAAAAAAAAAAAGATTATTGTTCACGCGTACTGTTCATCGATACTGTTCACGACACTGTTGCACGTTAATGGTAGGGGATGAAGATTTAAAACTTGAAGGATCGGATGGAGATTTCTTGAAATTAACTCTTAGAAATATTAGTGAGCAAATTGCTTATATGGCAGAGCAACAAGAAGAGATCAAGGCAAGTTTACGAGTTACAAACGAGAGGATTGATGGTTTACAAGTTACAAACGAGAGGATTGAGGGGGTTATTGCTACGGTAGAAAATACACCTCTTCGCACAGGCTTTATAAGAAACCCTCCACCCACTAACAACAATGACAATGATAAAAGCTTGAAGTGGGATGTACCAGAATTTAGTGGAGCAGGTGATGCCGAGGATTTCTTAGAATGGGTGAGACAGATGGAAAAAATCTTTGATTATAAAGGTTTTGATGATCAGAATTCTTATAAAATTGCCAACATGAAGCTAACAAGATATGCATCTGTATGGTTTGACAATTTGAAGACGAAGCTCATGAGGGAAGAGGCTCCTAGAATCACAACTTGGACTGAGATGAAACGGCAATTAAAGAATCGTTTTGTTCCACGAGAGTACATACAAGATAATTACTTGAAGCTGAATCAACTCCAACAACGAAACCTTAGTGTGACTGAATACACTACAGAATTTGAGAAGTTGTGTATCCTATGTGACTTGAAAGAAGAAGAAGAAGAGATGAAAATCGGTCGTTATATCAAGGGATTGAATTCTTCTATTGGCAATAAGGTCGAACTTATTCCTTACACGTTCTTTGATGATGTGAAAAAGCTGCCTCTTCGAATTGAGAAGCAAGAGAAAGAAAAAGCAAAACCAGTTTACAAAGGATTCTCTAAGACATCTTTCAAGGGTGAAAATTCTGGCGCTTATAAGAGTACTTCTTATAGTGGGGCCAATGCATTCTCAAAGGAAGATAAGCCAAAAGGAAATATCCAAGTGAGTCCTGAGCAAGCTGCGCTAGCAAAGAAAAGGTGTTTCAGGTGTCAAGGCTTAGGACACCTTGCAAAGGACTGTATGAATAAAGTTACCCTTTCTAGGAAAGAGAACATGTTGTTGACAGCTTATGAGGAACAAGAAGAACGAGAAAGAACTCTTTCTGCTCAACAGGGACAAGAGTATGATGATGAGGAAGAAACAGATTTTGAGTACGATAATTCTGAGAGATGGGATGATCTAAACCACAAGTCTATTGAGCCAGAGGAAGAGAAGAACAATATTGGCCTCTTGAGAAGACTTCTTAGAACTGATTGCACACCCGTAGAAGAAAAAGAACAAAGGGAGAACTTATTCCATACAAGAGCTGCAGTTGGAGATCGAACTTGTAACGTGATTGTGGACACTGGTTCTTGCGTAAACGTGACATCTTTTAAGATGGTGAATGCACTAAAACTTCCAACCCGGGACCATCCTAAACCTTATAAGTTGAATTGGTTGAATGACAACGAACCAATCAGAGTCAAGAAGCAAGCACTTGTGACTTTTTCAATAGGAAATTACAGAGACGAACTATGGTGTGATGTGGTTCCTATGACAGCTTGTTCACTTTTGTTAGGACGTCCATGGCAGTTTGATAGAGAAGTCATGTTTCATGGTAAAAAGAATGAATACTCAATTTTGTGTGGGAAAAAAAGATTTAAACTGAAACCACTTCCTCCTAAAGTGGTTCATGAACCTGTGAAGGACAATATGTTGATTACTGCTGCTGAGTTTGAAAAGAATATAGAAGATGGTGCAATTGGGTATGTCTTATACATTCGTGAAGTTGAAAAGGATTCGCCTCATATTGAAGACCTGGAACTAAGTAAGCTGATGGATGAATTTGCAGATGTTTTTCCTGATGATCTGCCTATGGGATTACCTCGACGTAGAGGAATTGAGCACGACATAGACCTGGTCCCTGGGGCTCCATTACCCAACAAGGCAGCTTATAGGTGTAATCCTTTAGAGTCAAAAGAGTTGCAAAGACAAGTTCAGGAGTTGATCGAAAAGGGTTATGTACGAGAAACTAAAAGTCCTTGTGTTGTACCCGCGTTACTAGTTCCGAAAAAAGATGGTACTTGGAGGATGTGTATCGATAGTAGGGCAATCAACAACATCACCATAAAATATCGCTTTCCTATGCCTCGCTTGGATGACATGCTTGATGAACTACATGGGTCAACTATTTTCTCCAAGATTGACCTGAGGAGTGGATATCACCAAATGAGAATTCGAGATGGGGATGAATGGAAAACTGCTTTCAAGACCAAACAAGGACTTTATGAGTGGATGGTTTTACCATTTGGCCTCTGCAATGCACCTAGTTCCTTTATGAGATTGATGAATGAGGTATTACGATCTTTTCTAAATTCTTTTGTTGTTGTCTACTTGGATGATATACTTGTGTATAGTGTTAATAGAGAACAACATTTAGAACACTTGCGAAAAGTTTTTATGGTTCTTCGAGAAGAAAAATTGTTTGGGAAGATGGAGAAATGTACTTTTCTAGTACCTAGTCTTACTTTTCTTGGTTATATTGTGGCTGGGGATGGCGTGAGAGTGGATCCATCTAAGGTAGATGCTATTTCTACTTGGCCTACGCCTAAAAATTCTCATGATGTTCGAAGTTTTCATGGCTTGGCCTCATTTTATAGATGGTTCATTTGAAATTTCAGCACTGTGACTGCACCACTTACTGAGCTGATGAAGAAAAAAGAATTTGAGTGGAATTCTAGTGCAAATAATGCATTTGAGGAAATTAAGAATCTTCTTTGCAAGACACCTGTACTTGCTTTACCAGATTTTAACAAATATTCGAAGTAGAGACTGATGCTAGTGGTCTTGGTATAGGTGCTGTTCTTTTGCAAGAAAGAAGGCCTATTGCATTCTTTAGTGAGAAGTTAAATGGTGCTAAACTTAATTACTCGACATATGATAAGGAGTTTTATGCGATTGTACGTGCTGTGGCTCATTGGGCACATTATTTGCGTCCTTCACCATTTGTTTTACATTCCGATCATGAGAGTTTGAAGCACATTCATGGGCAACAGAAGTTAAGTGTAAGACATGCAAAATGGGTTGAATTTCTGCAATCCTTTACATTTTCTTCCAAGTATAAGGATGGGAAAAGTAATGTTGTTGCAGATGCCTTATCTCGGAGACATTATATGCTTACAATTTTGGATGAAAGAATTTTGGGATTTGAACATTTGAAGGAGTTGTATGTGACTGACCCTGATTTCTCTTATATTTTTGCGACGCCGACTGATTCGTATGTGCTACAAGATGGTTTTCTTTTTAGAGGAAACAAACTGTGTGTACCGAAGTGTGGAGTTAGAGAATTATTAATTCGAGAAGTACATGGTGGTGGTATTGCTGGTCATTTTGGAATACACAAAACATGCGACTTACTTTCTGAGTACTTCTATTGGCCTAAGATGTTAAGAGATGTTCAAGCTGTTTTGGAGAGATGTGCCACATGGCAAAAGGCAAAAAGTCACTTTCATAAGGGTTTGTACACTCCCCTTCCCGTTCCTATTGCACCATGGGATAGTGTGAGTATGGATTTCATTGTTGGATTACCCCGTACTGCTAGGGGTAAGGATTCTATTATGGTTGTAGTGGACAGATTTTCAAAAATGGCTCACTTTGTTTCTTGCCATAAAACGGATGATGCTAGTCGTATTGCAGATTTGTACTTCACGGAGATTGTGAGATTGCATGGAATCCCTAAAAGTATAGTGTCAGATAGGGATACTAAATTTTTGAGTTATTTTTGGAAGACCCTATGGAAATTTGTAGGAACAAAGTTACTATTTAGTACTTCACATCATCCACCGACAGATGGTCAAACCGAAGTTACTAATAGAACTTTGGGGACATTATTGAGAGGGCTGGTGAGTAAAACTACAAAGGACTGGGACATCAAATTGGCACATGCTGAATTCGCATATAACAGGACATCCTCATCTACAACAGGAGTGTCACCATTTGAGGTAATATATGGTATAAATCCATACGTTCCTGTTGATTTAATTCCTATTGCAAAAAAAGATATCCTAAATTTTAATGCTAAGAAATGTCAAGAAGCCTTCTTTAGAACTTGTGATCAAGTTAAAACGCAAATTGAAAAGATGAACAATAGATACAAGGAACGTGCCAATAAGAAGTGACAACAAGTTGTGTTCAATCCTGGCGATTTGGTTTGGCTTAATCTAAGAAATGAGAGGTTTCTTGACATGAGGAAAAATAATTTAATGCCTAGAGCTGATGGACCTTTCAAGATAATAGAGAAATACGGAGATAGTGCCTATAAAATTGAGCTACCTGATTCGTATGGAGGAGTAAGTTCTACATTCAATGTTGGTGATTTAGCTCCGTACATCGACGATGCGAATTTGAGGACAAATTCTTTTCAAGAAGGGGAGAGTGATGAGTCTCTTAAAAGAACAAGGTCTGGGAGTGTTTACGTGACCACGGTGGTTGATCTTGTGCCATCGTATGAGCCTGTGGAGATCATGATTGATGCTTTGGGATTTGAAGTTAATTCTGGTGGGAAGTCATATTCTATTTCCTGTGTCGTGTGGGACGATACAAAATAGAATTCACTTATTTATTATATAATTATATATTTGGCTTGCAAGTTTTTACCTTTCACTTGAAAGGGTTTTTCTTGCTTTAAGCACTTAGGATTTTATTTTTCAAGTTGGATCAGGATTTTGATGGGTTTCCTAGTTGGGTTCAGGTATTAGCTAAATTCCTAGCTGATATTGAATTTCTTTTAGATTCCTATCTGAATAAGGTTATTTATGTAGCCTATAAATACTCTTGTCTTGTAATCTTTTGGGGACATATATTGATAATAAAATTTTGGCTATTCGGTAGCTTTGGGAATCGAATTCAGGAGTGAATTCAGAGTTTGAGTTTTGTTTCTCCATTCGGAGATTCAGAGTTAGAGTTTTGTTTCTCCATCTTTGGAGATTCAGAGTTTACTTTATATTTGTCTTTACTACATATTATTACGAGAACATCACGTTCCGTATCAATTAGTCAAGCAATTACGTAAGCTATAAATTAACTCATCATCAGTAAGAGTTACCGGTGTGGTGTAATAAGTTGATGATTCAGCATTTGTTACTGGGAATCCATCAATTATTTTTACTATGAGGAGACAGAGTTTGTGATTACCTCGGCAACTGTTACAGATACTATGGGCTTTGACACTCACACCTCATACTGTTAGGTCCAATAAGATTGTAGAAGGGGGGGTTGAATACAATCTATATCATTTTCTCCAAATTTGTCTTATGAATAAAATTTAATTCAAACAAATTTGTGCGGAATATAAATAACACAAATTTCAAGTTGAATATAACAATATATTAACTTGATGGGTGTTACAAAATCAATACAAATGATTATCAAGTAATTAATAACTAATTAGAAAATTCGACATGAACTTTTCAAATTTAGTTAATAAAAATCAAGATATCAAGTCAAGAACTAGGAAACTTAATTCGCTAGTAGTACACAAGTCACAAATAATTAAGTTCCAATGGATACAATTTTTGTTACAAGGAACTCAAGAATTTATGGCAATTTAATTGCTTGAAGATGAAAGAAATGATATGTTTTTGGGTCTCCTTTTTCTTCCTGTGAGTTTTCGTGTGTCTGTGTTGTGTACAAGTCTGATGCTTCTGTCTCTTTATATAGCCAACTGATCACTTGTTTAATTATAGTCATATTGTAGTTAAATATGACTATCCGTTGAGCTTGATATAACTATCTGCTGGCTGATATAACAATCGGTATGACTATCCCTTTGCAAGTAATATGACTGTCCGTTTGAACTGAATATAACAATCCATCCAATATAACTTTCGGTATAACTATCCAGTTTGAACTAGATATGACTGTCTCAGTTTGTACTAAATATGACTGTCCAGTTTGAACTAAATATGACTATCCAGTTTGAACTGAATATGACTGTCACACTTGCACTGAATATGACTGTCCAACTTAACTGAATATAACTATCCTTTGATAGTTATATTATCATATATTTTCAGCTTATAATTAATCAAATGATTTGCAACAATCATTTAAATAATTATTTCTTTTACATATTAATTCCGATTTAATTAATTTAATAATTACTTTAACAAATATATTAATTCGAATAGAATTAATTTATTTAGTTAAATTAATTATTTGATTTAATTAATTAAAGGAGAATTAATACATATCCTTTAGTAGACAACACTTCACTTAGTACCACGTAATTTAATAAAGAACATACAATGGTTCGTTGTTGACGCTCGATGTACTGTCTGGTTCATGAACGACTAACTCCAATCAATGTTCTTCATCTTGACTTTAAGCTGTGGTCTCTTTCTTTTCTTGACTTTTCTTCAAATACATTTGTACTGAAACTGTTTCATTGTCACTGATAGAAATCTCTGTCCTTTTAAAAATAAACCCATCACTTTGAATACTACACTGAGGCTTGATCAGTAGACTGAACTTCTTCCAGTGTAAGACATTAAAACTATAGATTGACATGTTGATTTTTCTTCTGACAGATAGCATCTTCTGAGATTCCTGTGACAGATAATATTATTTACTTATTACAATCTAGTTTAATTGAATTAGGATCCTCTAACTACAAATAGGCTGAGTCATATGCCTTTCACATACGCTGTTGCTGGTGAGAATGCATTGAAGGAGATGTTACAGCAGCTGCGGTTTTCTGGCCCTTTGGACAAGCTCGGTAATGTAAAAATGCCAGGGCCCAGGAAGGAATGGAGCTTTTTCTTTGACTGTATCACTAGAGCGTTCGGGAAGAAAGTCGCCAACTGGGATGCCATTCCCACTGACAGTCTTCAAATCGGGTATTCTCTTCTCAATGGAAGTAATTTCGATTTTGGTAGACTAGTTCTTATGAATCAAGGTGAAAAACTAGCAGAGTCTAATACAACTGTCTATTTCTCACGTTTTTGTCAAAGTTTATTCTCTGCTTGTTTGCTCAATGTGGAAATTTCTGATGATGATATCATCCAACCCTTCCAAGTCCATAAGAGAATGTTCTCTGACTTGACCAACAAAGATGCAAACAAGGATCAAGTTCCAGAGTTTATTTTCCCACTTGCCCTCAGAAATTTTCTCAATCAACCACAGGAACCACAAGCACAAGTACCTGAACCTGCACTTGAACCTCCACAGCCAAATCCTGAACCTACAACCACTGAACCTCCCAAAACCATAAACACTGAACCTATCTCTAAACCTACATCTACATCCATTCCATCCACTGTTGCTACTACTTCACAACCTCCATCTCAAACTCAACCTCAACCACAATCCAAACAAATTGCTAAGCCTAAGAAACACATGGCTATAAGACCACCACGAAAGCAAAGAGCCAACAGGCCAAAAGATGATGAAACTGAAGCTCCTAGACCCAAGAGAAGAAGGGTATTAATTGATGAATCTGATGATGAGATAGAAGCTGAAATTGAAGCTCCAGAGGATATCTCTAAGGAGACTCCTGCTGTTGAGACAGAGGTTATCTTAGAACCTACTGTAGCAGAAACTGAACTCAGAATTGATGAACCTGTACTTGCTGAGGTTCAGATTGAAAAAGATGCTAGACCTGAGTTACCTGAAATGGAAGAGTTTGATGAAAATTTCATGTCATTCTCTGTTGAAGTTGAAGAACCTACTCTAACACCCATGGCTGCAAACTCTGCTGATACTGGTGTTGCTGATCAACCCACTGTGGTGCTAGAAGAAACAGAGGTTGCATCTCACACAGAGTTATTCTCTGATGCACATCAAGTCTCTGACCATGGTGAGGAAATAGATCAGCCTGTCAAATTTCTCTCTTTAGAGATTGTCATGGCAAACTCTGCTAATCCAGAAAAACAAGTTGCTCAAGAAGAACCTGTTCATGAACTTCATGAAGAAACTGCCTCAGTTGTAGATACAGATGATTCTGAAAATGATCTTTCTAAAGAAGTGAGGGCAGAAGCTGGATCTGCTCAAAATGTTGAAGTTCAAACTGATGGACTGAAAACAGGGGAGAAGACAGACTTTGCTGGACCTTCTGCAAGAGAAATTGAAAATGACTATATGGCAAAACAAACTGCAGAGTGGTACAAAGAAGATTGCATATTTCCTACTGGAAGAGCAGTTGATTTTCTCAAGGATAATTCAAAGAAGATTTCAAATCCAGACATTATGACATGCTTGCAAGGTACAGTGATTCAGGTTAAGGCCTTGAATCATAGATTTAATGAAAATTAGAAGTCAATTATGGATCTGAGAAATGAAGTTGTACAAAGAGAGATGAGTCTACAGAGAGACAACAACAAGTTGTTTCAAACCTTCTCAAAGACTCAGGATACTCTGATTCAGAGATTGGGCAAAGTTGAAGAAAATCAGACTTTATTAGCTGACAAGATCGAATCTATTGCTAACTCTCTTGAGTTAATTACTTCAATCTTGATCCCTGATGATGTCAAAAAGGGGGAGAGAGTTGCTAGATCCAATTGTAAGCAGCAGCCTCAAACTCAGTCAAAGAAAGATGATCTTGATGATAAAGGAACTAATTCAGAGAGGAGGCTGAGATCAAAGTCTGGTGTTAATTTGAAAGCTGGCAAGTTTACATGATCAGATACAGCAGTGGATACAAATGTACAGAGTACTTCAAGGCAAAGGGATTTGTTATTCTCTGACAATCCACAAATTGATGAAGAGCTTGCTGCTAAGATTTTCTTAGAAGAGAATGTTGAGGGAGCTACCTTAGAAGATGTTCATGCTGAAGAATTACTCTTGCAAGAAGAGCATTTGAAAGCTATGAAATCTGGAAAGGCCAAGAAAAGTGCTAAAGCCCCAAGGCCTGTTCAAAAAGGGATAGTGATTAAAGAAAATCTTGCTGGTAGTCAAGAAGAAGGAAAATTGATAAGAAAATCATCACTTGATGCCAAGCTGAAGCTTAAAGGTATAATGGGTCAAGAAGACAAAGGGAAAAAGGTAGATACAACCTATGTTGCTACACATGTTGTGAATGAACCCCTACCTGTTCAAAATAATCCATTGTCTGCTCAAATGCAAAGATTTTTCTCCAAGCCTACAATTCCTGTTCAAGCTCAGAAGAAAGGAGTTGGTACTTTTCAGCATGATAGAGCTTTCTTAGGAAAACCTCCTGGTAAGAACACATCTGGTTTGGGTTCTCACAAAGATGTCAGAATAAACAACAGTCCTAGAAATCCTTCATCACTTATTTCTCCTGGAGCTGGTATGATTCAAGAAAATTTAGACAAACTGGAGTCAGTTCAGCTGGCTCGTCAAAAGAGTTTGGATAAATACTTTTTACTGTACTTCATGGAGGATGGAACAGTGTATAGGGTGAATGAAGATGACATCAAGCTGAAGCTGTGTGAAGAACTTCAATATGTTCTGTACTTATTCAGGGTTACAAATCGAAGAACAACAATTATTGCTAATTCTATAAGAGAATATATGAAGAAAGCCAAAGTACTTACTGGTTCAAAAACTACAGAAGAGTATGTTCCTAAGTACAGAGACTATCATGGAAATCTTGTTGAAATGAAGAGGAATAGTGCTCGACTGAAGACTGACTTGGGTATAACTGTGATGGACTTCAATTCTGAATCAGAGAAAGCATATTTTATCAGGCTTGGAAATGAAATGAGGAAAAACAAAATTTATTCTCTGAGAGCTGCCATCTATCAAACTGGAGAAGATGATCCTAAGTTGAAAGAGATCAAGGAGATAATGCAGAGAGAGCTCGAGAATGCAGAAAGAAGACTGCTTGTAGACTACCTTAGAACAACACCAGATATTGAGGAGGTTAGGTAGAAAAAGTCGGTAAGTAATTCTTATTTTCTGTAAATTTTGTTAAGTCAAGATTAAACTCTGCTTATTTGAATAAACACTGTGTTTGTATAAAATTGTTTTGACATCATCAATTACTGTTAACTTGTATAATTGATGTGGTTAATATCAGCGTTTAAGTTTTACAGGGAAAAACAGAGTTTAACTTGAAACTGGAAGCAGTCAGAGTTTAGTTAAACTCTGACAGTTGGAAGCTCGACAGAGTTTGTTAAACTCTATCTGGAGAAGCGTTTGCTGGTCAGTAACAGAATTATTGAAGATAATTATGGAAGCGAATATCTTTGAAGATTGGATAGCTGTCAAAGAAGTCGTGCTGACTAGAAAAACGTGTAGCAATCGTAATTGATAATATTTGTATAGCTGATTTATAGGAGAATCAATTATCGATTGTATAGCAGCTGTATATTTTATAAATACAGTTAGGTTAACTCTAGAAGGGTATCGATCGTGTAACGCAATATCATTTTTCATTGTAACCTTAGCAGCTCTCTGTGATATTTTACATCACTGAGAGAGGAGTTAATTTCAAAACAGTTTTTAAAGTCTTTTAAGAACTTATTTTTATTCGCTCATACTTAGTTGATTATAATTGTGTATTCGGCCTAACAGGGGACCTCCGCCATCTCTGGCCT
This sequence comes from Saposhnikovia divaricata, assembly GCA_036435485.1. NCBI lineage: Eukaryota > Viridiplantae > Streptophyta > Magnoliopsida > Apiales > Apiaceae > Saposhnikovia > Saposhnikovia divaricata. The sequence goes on from CM071594.1 coordinate 199,042,886, forward strand.
AGCATCCAACTCCGCAGCAATTGAAACATACAAGGAAAGAACATCGGAATAAGAACAAACATAGTTCAAGATATATAACTGAAAGTATAATTACCCTGGAAGGGAAGTATGCTAAGGCCTGCTTCAACAAACCTTTTCTCTGTTAAAAATGCCCGATAGTGAGAATGGCCGTTATCCTCTAAAATTCTGTCCCGATTCAGAAGCTCGTGGGTTTCGAGATCCAGAATAAAGTGTGAACTATCTTCCACACAGCCAAACTTCTTTACAAAAAACTGGCCCCAATCGCCGCCTTTCCAATAAAGAACAACGAATTCCCTCGGCCAGAAATGGTGGGAATCTGGGAAGGACTTCGTGTTCACCATGTGAGGGACTAAACCCTGATGCTGGAACCTAATCCATCCTTTCTTGGTACTTGCAGAATTTATAACTAATAAGATACTTCGAAACATGGTGGTACTAAGAGGGATGTCCAGGTCACGGCATCTTAGAATGAAGATAATAAGAATCCTCCAGGACTTGGGGTACAGTTGACAAGGGTGAACCTGAAGTTCTGCTAACAACCTTATGATGAAGGGGTGAACGGGAAACCTGAACCCAGCTTCCAAGGCACCTTTGTAAACACAAAGTCTTTCCGGGTGCCAGTTGCAGGTTCTGTCGCCTAAACCAGGCATCCGAATCTTGATTACTTCCGGGAAACCATATAAATTCCTTATCTTCTCTACATCATGTTCCTTCAGTTTACATGCAATCTGGTAGGAGTCTAACTCCGAGTTATTGGAAAATGTATCCGCTACAGTGCTAAACAAGTCTAGCAACGAAGTAAAACGACGATCAATATTAAGGGAGAACAAATTTCATTCCTACCTTTCAGAGATCGAGCTTTGCTCCTTTTGGCAATTGCCTCCGACATAGACACCGGGGGTGCTTGAGGTGCTTGAGATGTTTGGTTGCTGTCTGCCATCTCGAGAACTTGGACTTGAGCTTGAAAACTTAAGAAGTAGAGAGCTAGAGAACTTCAGAGAAAGTATGAGAAATGAAGAAGTGAGGAGAAATGAAGGACCATCTTTTATAGAAAAGTGGTGACTTGCTGGAACAGGTTGAAATTCAAACTGGTTCGTGTTTACAGGCCATTTGTCGTTTAAAATCTCAAAAATGGCAGGAAATTGACAAAAAAATCGTTATATCTCGTATAATTTTATAAAAGAAGCGATAAATATTCGACACGGAGCTGTAATAAAATAGCTGGTTGGATGACACAAGCTAATTAAGCTTAATCAAGAGTTTAATCCACAAAAGAGAATTAGGGACGCTAATCAAGAGATTAGCCAAAACTTTAAAAAAAAGAGTTAGGAATGTTTGTTCGTCGGCGTTTAAGTATTGACAGTTGATGATCGAAACACGGCAACCTCCAGCCGGGAAGGCCTCAACCGAGAGACTCCAAGGAGACCCCCCAGCCGAGAGGTATCAGCCGAGAGGCCACGGGGAGCTCTGGCCGACACACATCAGCCGAGAGGCTCCCGAGGGAAGCACTGGCCGACAGGCATCAGCTGAGAGGCACCCCGAGGGAAGCCCTGGCCGAGTGCCGTCAGCCGAGAGCCACCCGAGGGCACCCCCAGCCGACACACAATAGCGGAGAGCCACCCGTAGGAGCCCCCAGCCGACACCTGCCAGCCAAGAGGCACCCGGGGAAGGTCCCTGGCCGAGACCCATCAGCCGAGAGGCTCCCGGGGAGTCCTCTGGCCGACACAGTCCAGCCGAGAGGCTCCCACGGGAGGCCCTGGCTGAGGCAGTTGAGTCGAGAGGCTTCTTTGGTGACCCACTTTCGGTTGGTAGTCATTTAACAGCTTTCTAAACAACGTCGTTTAGTGCCGATTAGCACAGATTAGTGCCGATCAGCACCGATTAGTGTCGTTTAGCGCCGTTTAGCACCGTTTTATGCCGTTTAACGCCGTTTAGCATTGTTTAAACGTCGTTTAAGTCTAGTTAGCACCGTTCAGTGTCGTTTAGTGCCGTTTAGCATCGTTTAATATCGTCGTAAATGCGTGGGTCGCTCCATGCTTTACATAAAAAGACGACACTCGTGAAACACTAGTGTATAATGATAAACCCCGATCCGAGTCTCGAAAAAAGGAAGTTAAAACTTCAAGGAAAACCTGATCAGTTTTCCTAGAAGTTGGGGGGCAAATGATATGGGCTAAAAGTAAGCCCTAAAAACACATTTAATATGACATTAATTAGACCCTGTATGGTCCAAACATGGGGTCCATTTACGAGGCCCAAAACCCTAATTAAATATTAATTTCGTAATTAATATTAAGGGTGATAAACAGCTCAACAATAAGAGTCAGACAAGGAAACAATATCTTTATGAGTAGCCACCAAGGCAACAAACTCAACATGGAAACAGACTCCTACAAGGAAGGAGTCTAGAACCTTCCTCAAGGCGGTGGCTTGTTCATAAAGTCTCATAACCCTACTACGATTCTAAGGCTCCCGGTGCCTATATAAGGGCCTGACCCCTCATTCTCAGAACTACGTCTTGGCTTGATTCTAGAACACGGAAACAGCCATTAAAGCTCAAAGCTCGCCAACCCCTACGCGTTAAATATACACAAACCCTAGCCGCAATTTGATAACCTGATCTTTATTCCACAACACATTATTTTACAGAAAATTCTCTTTTATAGTGTGATAGATAAAATATTGATCAACAACAGAATTTTTTGAATAATTTTAAAATTATGTTTAAAATAAAAAATTTGACTATAACATAAAACAAAGATTATATAAAAAATATAACACTTAAAAGATAATGGAGTTAAATAAATATTATAAACTAACATTTTATTTACTCAAAGGTTAAAATAAGAAAAAGTATAAGACAAAAGGAGAAAATGTGGTTTATGTAGTAAGATTTTTAATATGTAACCAAAGCTCATCATAGCACAATGGTTAAAACATAAATTAATAAGGATAAGGTCAATGGTTCGATTCCTAATACATACACAAATTTTTACTATTTTTGCATAAATTATCCTAATACATACACAAATTTCTACTATTTTTGCATAAAATATGTAGAGATGGCATTTTTGTAATTTTAAAAAATATAGGGATAAAAGGGTAAATTAACAAACATTTTCTTGACATATTTTACCCTTATGTTGACATAAAATATATAGTAATAGAAGTAATTAGGGGTGAGCATCGGGTGGTTTGGGCGGTTTAGGACCGCCAAACCAACCAAACCATAAATTTCGGGTTTTTAATTTTTCAAACCATAACCAAACCAAAAACCATAACATTTAAAAAAAACCAACCTAATTATAATGGTTTGGTCGGTTTCAGTTTGAAACCATTATTAAATAATAATCACATCCTGTATGAGATAAGAATTTTTTTGGTCTCATGTCTTTTGGTCTCAAATTTTAACAATATATAGCCTTGGAAAGATTAGTCTATTACTGTATTACAAATAAGTAAATGGCAGCATACATGATTCACCACAATAAAAAAAACCCAGAAGAATGAAAATTACACAATGTTGCATTTAATGTCATATAATGCACAGCTAAATATACATAATGGAAAATAAATAAGCTAATAGAGATGTCAGTTATCTTCGAAGACTACAAATTCAAAGATGTGAAGCATCAAAATTCTAAAACCTGATCTATTTAATTTTCTGAAAATAGTTAAAGAAATATACTACTATAATAACAGGGTGGAAATATACTACTATTTTTATTTTATATAAGCATAAAATTAATATTAAAACTATATATATATATATTATTTACATATTATTTGATCTTAATGGTCGGGTTGGTTAAATCGTGTGAAAAAATTAGTAAAACCAAACCCAACCCAAAATTTTCGGTTTTTAAAAATTTAAAACTGTTATGCCCAAATCTGGCATGATAATTATCATGATTTAATTAGCTAAATTAACGGTTCATAATTGACTATGGGCCTAAAAGATGACAATTGGGCCACTAAAGTTCACCATTGGAATCAGCCCAGCACAACTACAGGGCCACCTCGCTCATGATCCGATCTAAGGGACCGCTTCGCTGATACTCCCTCCTTGGGATCGCTTCGCGATACCAACACATCTGCTGGATCGCTATCTCTAATTCTTTACTGGAAGGCTCATGGCTAGACCCAAGGTCGCATGAGTGGTTGGACACAAGGGATCGCTTCGCATACCCAGATTCCTCGAGGTCGCATGCTAGGTCCTGATTGATCTTCTATTGGCCAATTCTATCCGTTCGAGGCTATGGGCTTCCACAGCTGGGCCATGGATCACGGATAAGGTTGATGATTCACTGCCACGTCAGCCCTAAATGAATGGGCTTGGACTTTGGCTTATCTCCTAAAACCCTAGCCCGCCTAGGTAACTTGCTGCCCAAGAACTACGTACGGCTTGATCCCTATAAATAGGGTACGTAGGCACCTTGATACGGAGGAGAAACAGTTAAACCTGCAAACACCTATCAAGCTCAGCCACATCTAGACACCCAAACCCTAATCTTTGTTCTTCTTTTACTAGCAAAATATCCGTATTTTGCTCCGATAATCCAGAAAACCTCCAAAATATTGTTATACAATATCCCCCCTATAACATTTGGTGCTAGAAGGAGGGGCATCTGTCATTGAATTGGGAGAAGCGATGACTAAATCACACAAAAAGAAGAATGATGGAGAGACCCCGGGATCGCATAGGGTTAACAAAGAAGATCCCCTGACGAGAGACCCCTCAGAGGATGAGGTGTCCAAGGACAACTCTAAGACTGGGTACAAGGAGGAGCACACCCCCCCCCCCAGTATAGAGGGTGGCGTTGACCAGCGAGGTTATGTCTTTTCTAAAAGGCCTCGGCGAACAAGTGACCGCTGTACATGAGATAGTCGCAAAAGTGGAGAAGCGTTATAGTTCTAGAGGATCGAAGAGGAACGCAAGGACAGGTGGTCGAACACATCAAGGGGAAGGAAGAAAACTCCCTGCTAAGAAACTCATTGATGATTTCGAGGATGTCCTAACTGATCAAACGAACCCTGACTGGAATGAGGAAGAGCATTCGCTCGAAAAGAAAGGAGGATCGTATGACAAGGTCGCCTCATCTGAGGGGAGATCGGTCAGTGTTTGTGAACGTCTCGGAAAGAAGATAACTGAACATGACCTTCGTCTAAAATTAGAAAAGGTTAATGCACCTCGGAATGAAGAATCTAAGAATAGAAGCAAAGGCACTCATCGATCATTGTCTCCTCATCGAGATTGTGAGTGGTCATATCGTCGCGATGACAAACCCCCTCTCCCCGCAGAGAGCATGAGCGGTCCCATCGTCGCGATGACAGACCCCCATCTCATCGAGATCGTGAGCGATCTCATCACCATAATGAGGATCGCAAAAAGAAGGATCGCAAGGATGACCAGGAGGAGTCTAGTGTCCTAAAAAAGACTCAGTCACACCATGGGAGTACTGGGGAGAAAAAGGATGGGGACAAGGAGGCCAAAGTAGGGGACTATAAGCTGGAGGAGTTGAAAAAGGCCTTGGACGTAATGAACAATGAGAAAGGGATCTTTAGCACTATGGGCTCTTCTTCGCCCTTTACCCACGAAATTCGAACCGCGCCACTTCCTGCGGTGTTTCGAGGGCATCATTCGGATATGACCTATAATGGAGATACTGATCCAGCCGAGTTCGTAATTCGGTTTAACAATGAGATGGATGTCTACCAGGTCTCGCAGCTGGCGAGGTATAGATTGTTCGCAGCCTCGCTAAGAGGAAGCGCTCAGCAGTGGTTTTCGAAGCTAGGGGCATTGATTGTCATCGATTCTTGGGAGCAATTCGTGGACATCTTCATCAAACAGTTCCAGTCCTCAATGCTCTACGCACCCCCTGTGTCTACCTTGGCAAACATAGAACAGAAGGAAGGAGAAACCCACCCTTCATGATTATTTCAAGAGGTTCAATGCTGAGGTGCCTCGCGTACGAGGTGCAAATGATGAAGCTGTAAAAAATTTCCTCATCGCTGGAGTGAGGGAAGGGACTGAATTTTGGAAGAAGTTACAAGAACAAACCCCTAGCACTCTTTCTGAATTGCATAGGGTCGCTGAGCCTTTCAAGCGTGTCGAGAAGTCACTTGCAGATCTGAAGAAGAATAATGAAAGGAGTAGCAGTTGGAGTAGGAACAGGGGAGTAAAAAGAAAGGACTCCAGAAGTCCGAGGCGAAGACGGGATCGAAGTCAAAGCCCCAGCCCAAAAAGGAGAGACCGCGATCCTTTGAGGCGATCCCCTCCTCGAACTCGCCCTGCGAGGAGTGAAGACCAATTTATTCCTCTGGTCGCCCCAATTGATCACATCTATGCAGTCAATGCAAACAAGGGGATATTCAGGAAGCCTCCGCAGATGGGTCCAAAGGGAACTGCAGACACTAGCAGATATTGTGCCTTTCATTAACAAACAGGGCATGATACAACAACTTGCCGGAACCTCAAACAACAAGTGGATCAGTTAATTCGTGATGGAAAGTTAACTAAGTGGGCAGTTCGCGAGGTGAAAAAACATAATCCCAAGTCTGGCCTTGGTTATAATCAAGCCCCCCCACCTGAACAGAATCCAGTCATTAAAAAAAGGGAAACGCGAGGTGGAAGTATTCATGTGATAATTGGAGGACCCCACATCGGGGGAGATAGCAATAGGGCTAGAGAAAGATATGCTCGCGAAGCTAAGGAGCGACCTCTCACTAATATTCATCACTTGCAGGAACGACTCCCAAAGCTCTTCAAGGGGGAAGATACAAATATCATGTTAACTGAAGAAGATGTGAAGTGGGTCCACCACCCTCACTCGGACGCCCTTGTTGTCCGAATTCGCATTGGATCGCAGAATGTTCACAGGGTCCTTGTGGACAATGGAAGTGCAGTGAATGTTCTAACATACGAGGTCTATCAGAAAATGGGGTTCGTGGATAGAGACCTTACCCCTACCGTGGGGCATCTTTACGGTTTTACTGGAGCTTCAGTCAATGTCAAGGGCCTCATAAAGCTCCCCGTCACTTTAGGGGACGAGCCCTGTATTACTACTCAGATCGCAGACTTTATGGTGGTTGATCAACCTTCAGCATATAATGCTATTGTTAGCCTTCACAGACTTTATGTAATTACACAGACAACAACTGTTGTTAAGGAGTATGGGCACGCGGGTGCCAACCCCTGCGAGGCAGAATCAAGTCAGCTCGTGAGTATGATCTAGACCTTGATCCTCGCATCCTAGAACATGTGGAGCGAGCCGGGGCAGCTGAAGACACAATTCCTGTCCTCGTTGATGTGCAGGACCCTTCAAAAGTGTTGAAAATAGGGTCGCAACTCAGCCCTGATTTGAGAGAAAGGCTGGTCACTTTTCTGAAGGCTAACCTTTACATGTTTGCCTGGTCGCATGAAGATTTGGTTGGGATCGATCCTAATGTGATGTGTCATAAGCTAAACTTGGATCCAAGCAAGAAGGGATTCAAACAGAAAAGGTGACCTATAAGTGGAGAACGAGCTGAGGCTCTCAAAGAAGAGGTGGATAGGCTCCTCAAAGTCGGGCTCATTAGGGAGTCATTCTACCCTGATTGGCTCGCGAATCCTGTCCTCGTAAAGAAACCAAATGGAAAGTGGAGGACCTGTGTAGACTTTACCGACCTCAACAAACATTGTCCCAAGGATAGTTTTCCATTACCAAGGATCGATCAGTTAGTGGATGCAACAGCAGGGCATGCACTTCTTTCTTTCATGGATGCTTATTCTGGATACAACCAAATACCCATGTATGGTCCTGATCAAGAGCACACCTCGTTCATGACGGATAGAGGTCTCTATTGCTATATAGGGATGCCCTTCGGTCTCCTCAATGCTGGGGCTACCTACCAAAGGCTTGTTAACATGATGTTCGAGAAGCAAATTGCCAAGACAATGGAAGTCTATGTAGATGACATGCTGGTCAAGTCTAAGGAAGCTGGGGATCACATCTCTCACCTCGCGGAGATGTTTGATATACTAAGGAAATATAGAATGAAGCTCAACCCCCAAAAGTGTGTCTTTGGAGTCGAATCTGGAAAGTTCTTGGGGTTCATTGTCAACCACAGGGGAATCGAGGCGAACCCTGCAAAAATAAAGGCTTTAATAGACATGCGATCCCCAAGAAGTGTGAAAGAAGTTCAGAGTTTAACAGGAAGGATCGCAGCTCTTAATCGGTTCATTTCCAAATCATCAGATAAGTGCCATGAGTTCTTTAAGGCCATTAAAAAGGTGGGAAAAAACTTTGAATGGACATTGGAATGCGAGGAGGTCTTCCAGAAAATAAAGGAACACCTGGGCTCGCCACCACTTCTCTCGAAGCCCCTTAATGGCGAGGTCCTTGTAGTCTACCTCGCCGTGTCTGAACACGCGGTCAGTGCAGTGTTGGTTCGCGAAGAGGGAAAGGTTCAATATCCAGTCTACTATGTCAGTAAAAGAATGTTAGATGCTGAGACTCGATATACAAACATGGAGAAGCTAGCCTATGCCCTGGTCTTGGCCTCGCAAAAGTTAAGGCCCTACTTTCAGGCTCATAGCATTGAGGTTTGCACCGCCTACCCACTGAGGCAAGTAATGCATAAGCCAGAATCTTCAGGGAGATTGTTAAAATGGACAGTAGAGCTTAGTCAGTTCGACATCGACTTCAAGCCTCGCGGCCCTATAAAAGGACAGGCACTTGCGGATTTCATTTTGGAGTTTCCTCCTCAATCTGAAGGAGATGACTGGGCTATCATAGCAGCACCAGAAAAAATAGCTAACGAGGACAAAAAAGAAAATTCAGCCTCGTGGTGGGAGCTATACGTAGATGGGGCATCTAACAAGGAAGGAGCCGGGGCTGGCATCGAGTTGGTGACTCCAGAGGGTCGTAGGATACAAAGTGCAGTGCACTTCGCTTTCGAAGCCACCAATAATAAAGCAGAGTACGAAGCCCTCATTATTGGTCTCAAACTGGCACTGGAAATGAAGGTGGAAAACCTCACAGCTTACAGCAATTCTATGCTAGTAACATATCAACTCTGGTGTGGATGGCAATCTAGAGGTGAGCAGATCGAGCTATATCTGCGATGTGCACAGAGATTGATAAAAAAAAGTTTAACAATGTCAAGGTGGTTCACATCAGAAGAGAAAAGAATCAAGGAGCAGATGCACTGGCAAAATTGGGGTCGCGTCGCGAGGCTACATTACTTGGAATTATCCCATTGGAAATTCAGATAAAGCCCAGTGTACCGGAGGAGTTCATTATGGAGGTAGCAACCCCAGGGTTGACTTGGATGACCCCAATATGGGAATATGTGAAAAATGGAGCTTTGCCTCAAGACAAGAAAGAAGCGAGGAAGATCAAATATCAGGCAGCTCGCTATGTTATTTATGATGAAGTCTTGTATCGAAGAGGATTTAACATCCCACTCCTGAGGTGTGTAGATGGTGAAGAGTGTAATTACATCCTTAGAGAAGTCCATGAAGGGATATGCGGCAATCACACGGGGGGTAGTTCGCTGGCCCAGAAAATTTTTCGCCAAGGGTATTATTGGCCTACACTTAAAAGGGATGCATTTGAGTTCTCAAAAAATGCGATGCCTGTCAAAGGATCGCTAACTTCAGCAACGTCCCTGTCTCTCAGCTTACCTCGCTAACGAGCCCATGGCCCTATGCTATGTGGGGTATCGATCTAATTGGGGAACTCCCGAAAGGTAAAGGAGGACTTAAATATGCAGTAGTGGTTGTTGACTATTTCACCAAGTGGGCAGAGGCCGAGCCACTTGCTACTATCACTGCAAAGAAGCTCAAGGACTTCGTTTACAGGGCAATTGTGTGTCGCAATGGGATCCCATATCAACTCATTTCGGATAATGGGAAACAATTTGACAGCAAGGAAATGAAAGAATTCTGTGAAAATCTGGGGATAAAAAAGAGTTTTTCAGCTGTGAGCCATCCTCAGACGAATGGCCAAACTGAGGCCATAAACAAAATTATAAAGCACACTTTGAAAGCTAAACTGGAAGAGAGCAAAGGCAATTGGCCTGAGGAGTTACCTAGGGTCTTGTGGTCATACAACACGACCCCACGGACCACTACTGGGGAGACCCCCTTTTCTTTGACCAACGGTTGCGAGGCCATGGTTCCGGTGGAGGTAGGCTCGGGATCGTTCAGAAGGGAACACTACGATCCCGATGAAAACGAGGTTAATCATAGACTCTATCTAGACATGATAGAGGAAACGAGAAGCGAGGCCCAGCTACGCCTCGCGGCCTACCAACAAAGGACAGCTAGGTACTACAATGGGAAAGTCAAAGCACGATCTTTACAAACAGGCGACCTAGTGCTTAGAAGGGTCATGCCTAACACTAAGGTTCCAGGTCATGGAGTTTTTGGTTCTAACTGGGAAGGACCTTACAAGATCTATGCTACTCTTTCAGAAGGAACCTATTATCTCACGGATATGAAAGACAAGGTTATTCCGCGAGCTTGGAATGCGGAGCATCTGAGAAAATACTATCAATGAGGGCCTCGCCCCTGGTAGCCTCTCTCTACTACTACTTAGCATGAATAATTCATACAAAGTACTGGGGGGTAGTGATCATATAGACACCTCCCCTTTATGATGTAATGATTTTTTGGGCCATGCCCCACTTGTCAACTTTTGGGCTTCGCCCCACAATTAATTTTAGGGCCTCGCCCCTACTTGTCAAACTTGGGCCACACCCCTATCAATAAAACTTTGGGCATCGCCCCTACCTTTTTTTCATTATATGAGTTCGTTTGCTTTACGAATTATGTTTTATTTTGCATTCAAAATAAATTTGCTCGTCTGTTAGCATTTACACTTTAAGGCCCAAGCCATCTCAACGATGCTGGGATCGCACTTGAAACTATCTCAAGGTAACAGTTCATAACTGCTATTATCTACAACGAGTTCAAACAAGAGGAATACAAATCTAAAACTATTCAAGGCACTTCGCACCTGCGAACACAGGTTACATCTCAACATTTTGAAGGATGAAGTAATTACGAAGCTAATACTATTGCATATCTCAACATCTCAAAAAACAAGGGAAAAAGCTAGAGCTAAAGCAACAGTAATGTAAGGATTGGCGATTGCGAGGTCAGATTAATGATAAGCAAAAATGGGGATTCTTGACATTTATGCGGAAAAACAAACGGATCGCATTGCGATCCCAGAATTCTTGGGAAACAAATGAAGTTAGAGAAAATTAATATTACACTTGCGAGGCATTCAAGGGGTGCCCGCATCCCCAGTTCAGAGTTACAACAAATTATAGAATAAATTTATGAGGCAGGTGGATTCTGATTAGCATCGGTGGCCTCCTTGGCTATTCTCGCCTCTTCCTCCAGTCTCGCCTCCTCGGCATCCTCTTCTGCGATCTCCTATTTTAGAATCTCAGCATATTCAGCATTTCCAGGCCCAAGCCGGTCCCAGTCAAAGTGAGGGATCGCACGGATGAATCCCTTCATGAAAGTGACTTGGTGTAATAACCCAAATTTTGGGTAGAATTAAAACTTTTCTTATTGTGGTTAAAGAGCACTAATGAATGGTGGTTTCAAAGAACAATGATTGTAGTGAATGGATATTGCTTTGGACAATGAACCTGATGCATTGGTATATTGTCAGAATAGAGTAATTCGATGGTTGAGGACCCAGATAAGAATAATCTACCATCCAGGAAGGAGCTAATGGATCCTTGAAGGGAAATGAGTACGTGCATAGTGTTTTCCGTACATGCATAGTGTTTCCCATACGTGCATAGTATTTCCCGTACGTGCATAGTGTTTCCCGTACGTGCATAGTGTTTCCTGTACGTGCATAGTAATTTGGTGGATGAATAGTTATTTTGTAAGTTGGAAAACTTTTCACGCCACCCTATGTACGGGACGTGATATGGATGTTTCGAAGTCATATTAGTAATACGCGGAGGAAATAAGTGAATGCAGAGACGATCGGAATTCAGAAATTCCAAATTCTTTTTCGGCATAATATTTGACCGGACAGTGGATTAAATATTATTATAATCCAAGAATTGAGATATTAACTTTGAGGATTTGATATTTTGGGATGTTATTATATTTGATTTAAGAATGAAGGTAGGAAACCACTGAGGCAGTGAAACAAGCGTTCTAGAAACCGCTAAAACGTTATAACGAGATTAATCAATAAAGCGAACGAATCCTAGATTACGGATTAAGTTCGTATCGAGATTAAATATCCTATATGATCATCAAGAGAATTATATCAAGTGGATTAAATTATTTAATCAAGGATTAAATCAAAACAATTTAGGAGTTAAGTGATTTGAATCACTTAAATCAAACAAGAAACAAAACAAATATCTATCAAAACTTATCCAAGACTTTTGGCTCTTACCCCAATGCTATCAATCTCATCCTACCAGCTGATAATATCTAGTTATATGAGCAAAAAGTAGATGATCAAGTGGGAGAAAAGAGAGAAAAGCAAAAGAAAACATAGAACATACAAACTGTCCAGCAGAAACATAACACAAAGAAAAATTCATATCTCCATTTCTATCCATGATAAAATCACCAAATTTTAACCATAGCTTCTCCACTCCATGGGCAAGATTCTTTCCAAATTTCATGGAAATCCAAGTAGTATAGCCTAGTCAAATCCATGCTTAAAGTTGGAGGACCAAAGCTGTCCAGGTTCTGATCAGAAGAAAGATGGGGCTCAAAACCCTAGCTCCCATGGTTGGATTTTTGTGTTCTATAGCTCAAAAGAAATACCTTGAAGAGTAGAAGGTGTGGTAAAAATTTTAGAACCAAACTCTTAGTTTTTGATTTTATATGATTTTTACAAGATTGACGATGAATAGTGGATCTTAGAAACTAACTTTGCTTTCATGATTTCTTTGGATGATCTAAGGTTTGATTAAGCTAGACAAGGACCATACCAAGCTTATTAAGGTTATATAATACTCCAAGGAAGGTAGATCTCTTGAAACCCTAGCATTTGATTTGAGATTTATGAATGTTTTTGATGGATTTAGCTTGGTATCATTATAGTGATAATTATAAGCATGATTATGTAATTAGTTATATGATTTAAGATGCATGATGATTTTGATGCTAAGATCAGTAGCTTCTGGACTTGTGAGATGATTATTATGTGTATAAGTTGTATTGATGCCCGGTGTGGCTTGGGTTGTTGATTGCGATTTCTGGAACGTTCGTATTATAGCCGTTATAATGCCGAAATTTCGTTAATCATTGAAAACCGTGCATCACAGTAGGTCTAATGGCTGAAACTGGACAAGTATCTAACATGCCCTTGTAGATCTTGAGTCGTAGATCATTTTGGAAAAAGAATCGAATCAAACAGACTTACGGTTTAGGATTTATGACCGATTTACTAAAAGTAGTTCGAATCCGTAAACGAAAGTTCGTAACTGAAATTGAACCCTCGTAAAATATGTAAAGTCATGACGAATCTTGGTAAATAAATACTAGAGGTAAAAAGAAAGGTGTGAAAGAAAACCGTATGTCAAAAGGATCGTTTTTTGATTTATTAAAAATATTCGAGTCGAGGTTAAACGCGAACGAACCCCTAAAAGACGACTCTATTATAACTTCGGTAAAACACTTAGAAAACGGGCGATAAAACTCGGAGTATAATATTGGTTCGTAACGATCGACTTTAGAACTTGTATGACTTAAGTATGTCCCAAGTGTAAGTACAGTGACATGTCGTATTAACGAACGAATGTCGAGTCGGATCAATGATAAAAGGAATCCACAAAAAGGGGTATAACGAGATAACTCGAGAACGTGTTTTGATTTAAGTATAACTTAACTTTTAAGATGTTAAGTGATTAATCCCGAATGCCTTGGCTATTTATAGATCACCAAGCTGACCCGGGACCCGCTACCACTACCCCTTACCGTACTCGACTACCAGGCAAGTTTCAATTCCCTTCTTTTAGGTTGTTGTTGTGATTGAATATATATATATATATATATATATATATATATATATATATATATATATATATATATAGGCAAGTGCTCAAATACAAACCACTTTTAAAATACAAACCTACAAACCAACACTAAATTAATTATATTTCATTTATTCTAAGGTTCCCGCCAAGGGTACCTTCACAAAAAATGTTTAAAATAATTGGCTCTATCCATAAAAAAAAAAAAAAAAAAAAAAAAAAAAAAAAACTTGCCGTGGAAATGCGAAGCATTTAAGACAGTAAACGGATGAGTTAGGTAGTCATGAGGGCCGAAGGCTCTCGACACACCCGTCAATCGTCTATTGCATTTACCATTGATTGCCATTCCTTACAACTTTAGAATGATAAAGGTGCGAAGCGCCGTACAAGAAGGTGCGAAGCACCGTTAACCAGTGAAATCCACTGCCACGTCATCACGTGAACAGTGAATTTTTTTTTTATTTTTTTTTTATTTTTTTTTATTTTTTTTGTTGGATAGTGCCAATTATTTTAAGCATTTTTTGTATTGGGGTACCCCTAGTTTGGTCATTAGATTAGCTTGAAATATTAGATTATGCTTGGTTTGTAGGTTTGTATTTTAAGGAGGTTTGTATTGGAGTAGCCCCCTATATATATATATATGTTTTCTGTTATACATATGCCATAGCATGCATGCCTACTTTCAAGTTATATCGTTATGCTTGTTCCCTGATTGTTTATTAGCTTATAAATTAGATAACTAACGTATCAATTATAAGTCGGTTATTGTAAGACCCTCATAGAAGGGCGTATACATCTTATTCGTCAAATATAGACCGGGAGTCAATATTTCTTGATATATCGAGATTACCTCGGAGGAAAATATTTAAGTAAATATTTTCCATTATTTGGGCGACGAATATTATTTGAATATTCGTTCGAGATTATTTATTTAACGATCCTTACTTCAAATAATTATTTGAACGTAACCATTCGACGAATAATATTTTTCAATATTCATTCAAAGTCGAATAGAATATCGATTATTATTCCGAATATTCTTCTAAAGATTGGACTACTAAATGAATATTATTTGAATATCCATTTAGACTATTATTTTATTAAATGAATATTACTTTTGAATATTCATTTAAGATATTAATTACTTGATGAATATTATTCTAATATTCATCTGAAGCTTGATTTATTTATCGAATATCATCTCGAATATTCCTTTAAAGTTTGGATTACTAAATGAATATTACTTGATATTCATTTAGAATATTATTCATTAAATGAATATTACTTTTTGAATATTCATTTAAATTCCTTATTAATTAATGAATATTATTTTGAATATTCATTTAAATATTTATTTATTCAATAAATATTCCCTTGATGTTTCTTCAAGGATTATTTGGAGAAATACTCTGATTAATGATATTCTTTCTTATTCCTAAATATTCTTTAAATATTTTAATTCAATAAATATTCTCTGAATATTTATTCCATACTTAGAATAACCTCAATAAGGTTTATCTTCTTCGATTATTACGGAAAATATCTCAGAGTCATATTATTATTAATCTTATATCAAGAAAGGTTCTCAGACATCATTCTTCTTGAGTCTATCTCCCTAAAAATAAGGGAACCTTACTTGGAAAATGATATTTATCTTGTCGACTTCCCGGTCATAAGGTATTCTCTTCACTCGCAACTCGGGTGCTATGGACTTATTAAGTCGTTGTTCACCTTCTCATCTTTCGAGGGGTAAGATCTTTGGAACAAGTTGATATTCGTTACCAAGCAATAGCTTGGAAGTTATTGGTGAATTTTCCTTTCCAACTAGATACGACTACTTTGTAGAGTCTTATCAACAAGTATTATACTTGGGGAAAGGGGGACGAACGTTACATTCAGAATCATGAATTCTATTTGAACTAGGAGTCGTGTAAGAGGCCGAGTAGCGCCGGTCCATCCCCTTTGGCCCAACCGTTGGCCGGGGAGAGCTAGTAAGGCGGTATACAAGTAAAGCCGTCAGTTCTTCCTTCTACCGGTAGTAAATCTAATTTGAGCTGTACGATCTCGACTGATCATCAAGATTGGAACAGCGGGCGCGGTGAATACTCCATCATTGGTTCATCATCCAAACTTATTTATTTCTTGCAACATGATTACTGTTGGCAGAGCTGGAAAAGTGTTCATAACTGGAATTGCAATCTTTTCATGCAAGTTCCTCTTTTTAATGACAATGAGAATACCACGCTTACTTTTGATGTAGCAGATATTTCTACAAACAAATACTTTAAGTTACCTTGTAACTTCATCGTTCATATTATACTGGCATCATTTCCGTAAATGCATGGCATATGGTTTGAAAGATACTTTTGAACTGTTATATATTATCTTTCAGTTATATATTATTGTTGGTGGGCTATTGCTCACCCTTGCTTTATTATTATATCACAACAATAGCTAGACCAGATGACTCGCACAAGGCGCACTCGACGCGGGCGAGGACGATGAGACTACCAGAGCTGAAGAAGAAGCTATTGGTAGGATATATTTATTCTTTCAGTACCAAGTATATGGTCTAGTATGACTTATGTAAATGGATGGCAAAGAGTATGTATTTATATTGAAATTCTTTTGGATTGTAAGAACTCATAATGTGATTAATAAAAATTTGATTGTTACTCTGATTTCATCTCTGGGACTATAACGGGTGTGTTTTACATTGTTGTGTTGGGTCATAGAGATGTAATTTATTTTATGTTAAGGAAAGTTCAAGTGTTGTGGACAGAATTGGAAACCGTAACGACCGGATCCCGGACCCCGGGTCTGGGGGTGTTACACTTGGCCTTGGGCGAGGAATTTCTCTTCAGCAGATGACAGCGAGGCATGCGCAGTAGTTAGATCGCTTTGGAGCTTTGCGATCTCTTCGTCCTTTTTCTTCAGCTCCTCCTCGCTGGACTTCTGCAGTTCCTTGAGGGACTTTTCAAATTCGTTCCTCTCCCTGCGAGCGGTCTTCAAGTCAGTGCGAATCGCAGCAGTCTCATTAGAAAGTTGTTTTTTAAACTCAGCCTCCAGGGATCGCTTATCCTCCACCCTCTGGAACTCAAGAACCTTGTTCTTTTTATCTAATTGGAAGAAGTTTTTTGTATGCGCAGCCTGACGGATAAATGCTTCAGCTAAACACTTGGTTAAAGCATTAGCATTATCCTCAGGGGTGGCTTTCCACCAGTTGGATGCCTCAGCCTCTTCGGTATACCTGCTCCCCAGCGAAGAGATGCTGGGTCGCAGTGGCATTCACGATACGGGAAGATGGCTGAGGAGGCCCATCAGGCTGCCCGTCCTTCTTGGCCCGCTTCAAGGGACTTGGTTCAGGAGAATTCTCATGCTGAGCCCCAGTAGGATTTTGAGATGGAGGATCGTTTACTGGTTTGGGAGATGTTGGAGGAAGAACTTTTAAAGCAGGGACCGCTTTCGAGGTCACCCCCTTCTTGCCACTTTGAAGAAACGGGGGAGCTTGACCTCTTCCACTGCGAGCAGACATGTCTGTAGAAAAAGAAAGAGACAAGTTACAAAACTGTTCAAAAATCTGGCATAAAGTAAGACAATTAAGATGCAAAATTAAAAGACAGTTATGCATATGGAGGGAAAAAGGAAATTCGATGCAATATGCAAAAAGTGAGGGGTCATATCGCTGTATAAGAGTACCCTCTACATCTATTATCGCGACATGAGAAGACGAGGCTTCTTCTCTTAATTTCCTTTTCTTCGAAGCCCGCCTCGCATTTGAAGGCCCCGCCTCAGGAGATGCACCTATTCCCTCCTTGAGGAATCCGCATTCTATTAAATTATTTAAGGAAAAGAGAGTCCTAATGTTCCTCTCTTCCTTAGTAGATTTGGTCAACACGTTGTCGGCACGACATTTTTCATCACCTCTCAAGACGGTGCGTACTGGACCAACTGCGATGTCAATGAAGTTGTTTTGAAAAATGTTAAAAGAGTAAGACGAAGGGCTACAGCCTCGATAGCTTACCAGGAAGATAGTTAAAGCTTGTTTTAACTCGGGGAACCTCGTGGACGTAGAAGAAGGGCTCTTTCCACGAGCCCGCGTTGCTTATCCCACCAGGAAGGAGGCTTTTCTTGTTGAATTCTGGCCATACAGAAAAATAGATGTAGCCAAAGTCCTTGGCCCCACATTGCTTCAGCTGCAGGAAGTAGCCCATTGTCTTCGCATCCATGGGCGAATATCGAAGCTTGTGGTAGAGTATGTACAGGGCAATCATGGATCGATAGCCGTTGGTGCTAATCTGGATGGGGGCTAGAAAATATGTCTCACAGACATCCTTGATGAATGGATGGAGAGGAGAAGAGACGCCTATCTTCATCAGGGGGACCGTTAGAACCATCCTTGGTACCCTGCCTCCATTCTCTTCGTGATTGAAGCGATAGCATCGCATCTTCTTCTTAGGCAGAATGATCTTACCTTCAGGTCGGAATCTCTCGACCCCCTCTATGATAGTCTTCACAATCAAAGTTGATGACATGTCGCGGCATGCAAGGATGCGAGGTTCGCCTGGCTTAATCTTCGAACCGGGCTCAATATCCTTGGGGTTAGGCCCACCAACATATATAACTCCCTCCAGCTCTGGTTGAGGGGTAGGGATGTAAGGGTTGGGCGAAGCCTCAGGAACATAGTCATAATCCTTGAAGTTTATGACTCTGGCCACTTCATCGAGGCCACCATCATCCGAGGAAGGCTCCTCATAGTCATCATCATCAGAGTTGGCTTCGTTGTCGGCACCTCCTTCAACATCATAGTAGGCCTCGCCTAATGAATCTATCGAAGAATCGCTTATATGGATGGGCAACATGGCTTGAGATGGGGGTATTCTAGCGAGAATTTCTGCTGCTTGAGAGCTAAATGCCTCTCCTTTCTTTGTCAACGTTTCAATATCATGTTAGATGTCGGTCATCCCGATGTGGGGCTCATTCTGGGCTGGAAGCACATCTAAAGATTGGTCTCGTGAGCTCGCAGGACGTTTGTATCGCCACTTATCTAAAGGCACTTCTCTGGTATACTCTTCATTTGACCACTGCGAGTCGAAGTATAACTTAAATGAGCTCTCGCTAGTGCTCACTGCTCTTGCGATGTTAGCAGCTGCCGCTTCGCTTATTTGAACGTTGGGCATCGGGGAAGGTGTCCTTGAAGTGTCATCTTGCGACATCTGAAAAGAAGTGAAATGATTAAGTGTGTGCTCTTACAGAAAGCAAATGAAGGGAGAAAAGAATAAATAGACAGAAGGGCTCTATGTGTTTTCGCTTCGTTTGTAGGAAATAATGGAAGGTTCATATTCCTAAAGGAGGGATCGCATCTATATTCCTAAAGGAGGGATCACATTATTATTGTAACGAGGACGGGATTGCACATTTAAATAGATGATATGGGATCGCAGTTAAAATGGATCGCATCGCATACAATTAACGTTATCTAATCATTCAATTATGATGAAGAACAGCAATTTAAATGCAACAGAGGAATGAAGACTTACTTTTTCTTGAAGAAGATTGAAGAAATCTGAAGAAAGTTGAGGTCGCTGGTATTAAAGCTTGAAAATTTCTTGCGTTTGATCCGGGAGCAAACTGGCAGCACTTTGGTAATGTGTTTGTGAAGATAAAGAAGGAAATGATTGTGACAGGAGTATATATAGCCATCGGGAGAGAGAAAGACATGGACACGTGTCAAGATCTCAGCCGTTGAATACACATCTCGAGACGCAACAGCTGTCAAACCTCTTCAAATTCTTGGGGTCGCGACTACTCTAACGGTCATATTCATATCAATAGCGGGCCATGACCTCGCATTACGGCGTCACCTGGTTGATACAAGAGTCCACATCGCATCTCTAATGGCAACATGGACTCGGGGGGTAGTTGTTATGCCCAAATCTGGCATGATAATTATCATGATTTAATTAGCTAAATTAACGGTTCATAATTGACAATGGGCCTAAAAGATGACAATTGGGCCACTAAAGTTCACCATTGGAATCAGCCTAGCACAACTACAGGGCCACCTCGCTCATGATCCGATCTAAGGGACCGCTTCGCTGATACTCCCTCCTTGGGATCGCTTCACGATACCAACACATCTGCTGGATCGCTATCTCTAATTCTTTACTGGAAGGCTCATGGCCAAACCCAAGGTCGCATGAGTGGTTGGACACAAGGGATCGCTTCGCATGGCCAGATCCCTCGTAGGGATGGCAACGGGTCGGATCGGATCGGGTTTTGCCAAATCCAAATCCAAATCCAAAGTTTTCGGATCGGATCGGGTCTGGATCCGGGTTTGAAAATCAAAATCCAAATCTTCGGGTTTTATCGGGTTTCGGATCGGATTCGGGTTTAAATCGGGTTTTTAATTAAAAATTCAAAAATTAAAATAATCACATTAAGCAAAATATAAAAGTAAAAATAAATTTAAAATTTAAAATATAAAATATTTTAGTTGTATAAAAATATAGGATATTATAAAAAAATTAAAAACTATAAAAAAATAAAGAATATATATTTATATAATTATATTAGAATTTTAATAAAAAAAATAAGATTGTGATTTGAATAAATAAATCAAAATTGTGGATTATATATATATATATATATATATATATATATATATATATATATATATATATATATATATATATATATATATATATATATATATATATATATCTGTGTGTGTGTGTGTGTTGTTATATGTATATATATTATAATAACATATACACAAGACTTACATACCGAAAAATTAAATAAAAATAATATCACATTATTTAAGATATCTCAAATATATATGTGGGTGATCATTTTGTTTATTTGTTTGATATGAATCTCAAATATATAAAATGATATAATAAGTAATAATAAATATTAAATGTACGTATATATATATATATATATATATATATTCGGGTTTTTATCGGGTTTCGGGTTCGGATCGGGTTTGGATCGGGTTTCGGGTTTCGGATCGGGTTACCTAAGATCTAGATCCAGATCCAAACTCTTTCGGGTCCAAAAATAAGATCCAAATCCAAAAAATCGGGTTCGGGTAGACCCAAACGGATCGGATCAGATCGGATCGGGTATCCACCGGGTCGGGTTTTTCTGCCATCCCTAATCCCTCGAGGTCGCATGCTTGGTCCTGATTGATCTTCTATTGGCCAATTCTATCCGTTCGAGGCTATGGGCTTCCACAGCTGGGCCATGGATCACGGATAAGGTTGATGATTCATTGCCACGTCAGCCCTAAACGAATGGGCTTGGACTTTGGCTTATCTCCTAAAACCCTAGCCCGCCTAGGTAACTTGCTGCCCAAGAACTACGTACGGCTTGATCCCTATAAATAGGGTACGTAGGCACCTTAATACGGAGGAGAATCAGTTAAACCTGCAAACACCTATCAAGCTCAGCCACATCAAGCTTAACCACATCTAGACACCCAAACCCTAATCTTTGTTCTTCTTTTACTAGCAAAATATCCGTATTTTGCTCCGATAATCCAGAAAACCTCCAAAATATTGTTATACAATATTCTCCCTATAACAAAAACCATAACCAACCCAAATCGAAAAAAACCTAAACATTCGGTTTGGTCGAGTTGGTTTGATCGGGTTAACCGGTTTTCGAAAAATCGTGCTCATCCCTAAAAGTAATAGATATGCTAGCTAGCAGGCAGGCAGCAGCTAGCAGTTGCCTTACTTTTGTCTCTGATCAGATGAGGTATGATTGGATTAGTGGGCCAGAAAAGTGGCCTCTTTTGGGCTGGGCCCCATCACATGGCTATAATCTATGATCCACCATTTTGCCATCAAAATATGCAGAGTGATGCAAGTTCCCCAAGTGGGATATCTAGTACTCCACTGGTAAACATCTAAATTCTACCGCTCCAAGTACGTAAAACTGGAAACTTGTAGCAACTTGAACCTGTATGCTGCAAATTACAGGCAACAACTTAACATGTAATTACCAGTTAATTCACTATTTATTTTTTATTTATTTTATCAGGTAATTCACTATTTATTTACTTGATCAGTTCAAGCCATTTAGTACACTATTGACTGGTATTAACACAAAAAAATTCAAATTTCAAATTAACAACTTATAACACTATTAAATTTGCAACAAATTATATCTCAGTATAAGTGCTTTCTTAACATTATTATTAATCCCCCGTCCCTCTCATTTATTTACAAATGATAAGAAAGAGTGTAAAGTAGTGGAGAAAAGGAAGAAAAATGAGTAAATTGTGGGATCAATTAATATTTTATGTAATAAAGTTAAGTTAGTGAAGAAAAGTAATATTTTATGTAATAAAGTAAGGTTAGTGGAGAAGAGAAAAGTAGTGCGTGTAGTTACTTTTATATTATACAATTTTACGGATTAAGTTTCTGCAAAGCATGGACTATCATATATTGTTATTATGAATTTATATATTAATTATTTAATTTAATTGAAAATTTTAATTTTAATTTATTAAATTTTATTATTAATTTCCAATTTACATAGGTTCTATACTTAATTTCATGACATAAATAAATATCATTAGTTTCACGTTATTTTTAAATTATTGTTAAATATCTTAAGAATTCAATAGATATTTTTAAAAAATTATTTAGTATGACGTAAAAAACCTTGAAAAAAGAATCGTAGCAAGAAGTGTGTGCGGGGATGATTCTAATCAGGATATAATTGAAAATGTTTATATTTCTATAAAACATGTGGTTTTTTATTTTTAATAAATTATATATAATTTAGCTGAATTTAAAATTTTTTAACACGTTTTTCTAATTTTTAAAAAATATATTTGTGTGCCTTATTGGTAAATTTTGTTGTTTATAATAAATAAATTAATATTTTTAATATAAATTTTTAAATTTGTTATTTTGAGGAAAGTGTTAACAATTTTTTTGGAAGGTTTAAACCAACCAACCAAATATAACGCTTACAATAGTATAGTATTGATTTTTAACACGTTTTTCTAACTTTTTTAAAATATATTTTTGTGCCTTATTGGTAAATTTTGTAATTTATAATAAATAAATTAAGATTTTCAATTTAATTTTTAAACTTATTATTTTTACGAAGGTATTAACAATT
Source organism: Saposhnikovia divaricata (assembly GCA_036435485.1). Lineage (NCBI taxonomy): Eukaryota > Viridiplantae > Streptophyta > Magnoliopsida > Apiales > Apiaceae > Saposhnikovia > Saposhnikovia divaricata. Next base: position 199,066,064 of record CM071594.1, read on the forward strand.
TTTTTGAAAGGCGTTAACCAACAAACCAACTAACCAAATATACTTGTTTTGCTTATACTGTAATAGTATAGTATAGATTTCAACATAAGTCACATATTTATACTATTTATATTATATTATAATATAATAGGCCAAAATATTAAAAAATTTAGTTGGTACCTATAATTACCATTACATAATTATATATAAAAAATTTTCTAATACTTAACTAATTTCCTTTTTGAGATAAAACATGTTATCTTTTTTTAACTTTTTAATAACTTATCAATTTTTTTTCCAGGTAAACAAAATATCTTTTATATTTTATCTAAAATATGTTACATTTTTTTTAACTTTTTAATAACTAATCAATTTTTTTCAGGTAAACACAATATCTTTTATATTTTATCTGACTATTTTTTTAAAAAAAAATCATCACGGACAATTATTTTCAACAAAATAATTATATTATAATTATTATTAAAACGTTAACTATTCTGTTTTACCTAACTAAATTCTCAATTAAAACATGAATGAAAGATATAATATTTTTTGTGTGACAAATATGGTGGTAAATGGTAAAGGTCCATTTATTCAATTGATTCTTAATAATACCTAATATCTTGTGTGGTCCATTTATTTGATTAATTCTTAATAATATTAGCTTATAACCTGTGCGATGCACGGATTTCTTTTGATATGTAATAAATTTTATTTTATGTTACAATTATATTTTTATATAATTATTATTTACAATATTTTATTTTAATTTTAACTTAAATTATTTAATAAAAATTAAATTAATGATATGCATGGTTTAAAACTTATATTCTAAAATTTTAAAATAAATATGTCGGTTGATGGAATTCGAACCTTGAAATTTGAGTAAATTAATTTAATCATATGATATATCTAATCATTAGATTTAACGATTCTGTTTTTTTACTAAAAATCTAACGATCACCGTAGTATACGGATTTCTATTATATTTTGTTAGTGATTAGAAGATATGGTGTGATATTTTTGGGTATAGATTAATTATTGCAAGACTATGTTTTAAATTAAAAGTTAACGTTTTAAAATTAGGAAAAAATATTACTGATTGGAAGATGTAAATTTATAAAATTATAATAAAATTTTATTATGTAATAAATAAAATTTATTGATATGGTTTTTATTTTATTATGTTATAAATTTTATTTAATATTACAATAATGTTTTTATATAATCATTATTTTTAATGACTTTTTAATTTTAATTTAATATAATCTAATATACTCATGTTTACGAATTATACTAATGTTTCCTTATTATAAAGAACGTATGTTTCCTTATTATAAATAACGTAGATGGATTTTTAATATATTTTATTAAATAATTAAAAAATATGGTGTGATAAGATTAGTTTTAAATAAAAAAGATAACGTGTTTTAATTCGAAAGGAAATATTAATGATTGGAAGATATGATACGATTGATGTTTTTAGGTGTTTATAAAAGGTAATATTTTCAACTAAAAGTAATTGCGAAAAAGGCAATCGATTATTATCATTAATTATTTTATGTTATTATTTAGTTTAGGTGTTTTAATAGTATAGATACTGAATATATTTTTATTTTCAATGAAGAATTATACTAATGTTTCCTTATATAACAAAAAGGTAACATGTTTTAATTCGAAGGAAAAATATTAATGATTGGAAGATATGATACGACTTGGAAGATATGATACGACTGATGTTTTTAGGTGTTTATAAAAGGTAATATCTTCAACTAAAAGTAAATGTGAAAATATTATTTTAGGTATTTTAATAGCATAGAAATCGAATATAATTTTCTTTTTAATGAATGGTAAATAAGTAAATTCACTAATTACCAAAAAATAGGTACCGAAACTTTTAATGTTTCGGCTTTTATATAATAGTATAGATCTATTAATATTTATATTAATATCTTGACCTTTATATTAGAATAACTTTATTTACAAAATGATATTTTTTTGAAATTTTTGATGAAAATATAATAAAATTATGTAAATAATATTTATAGTTGAGCTAAACTAAATAAATAAACGATCACAATTATTGGGCTTGGGACACTCTTTTGTTTTTGGCACAGTTGATGTCACAATTTTAGAAATTAAACGGCCTACATGAAGCTTAGAAAATAATATATTATTTAAAAAATTATTTGAAGATTATTAAAGAAAAGATAGTTATGAATCAATCACTGCAAATTTAATTTTAATTTAAAAAATTTATTTATATTGTTAAAATATCTTTATATCTGATACAAAAATATTGTGCAATAAATATGAGATATTATTATATATTATTTATCGTCTAAAATGGATTCTGTGGTTGATGTGTTTTTGAATTGTGCACTCCTAACAACTAAATTTAGTATCAAATACAATGATTTTAATATATTTAATTAAAATCCAACAATCTCCATATTTGTTTTGAATATTGAATTATTCCATGCGAATAAATATTTTCTATATCTATATAAAAGCTATATTCAAATATCTTATTTGTAATGAAAATTTTACCATATATCTCACATTCAGATAATCTAAATTTTTTATTTAAAGTAAAGAAGCAAAATCCAACAAACCCCGTATTTAGTTTGAATTTGTAGTAAATGAAAGAGCAGGGCTACTAATAGATTATCATTATCTTGCAATAAAATAAAAAGGAAAGAAATAAAAGATTCCGGGTGTACGTATTCTTTGTATTCTTTTTGTACATCTTCTAGCCATCCGATTAACACAATATTATATTCATAAGTTGACTATTTTATTTTTCTAATTCAAGCTCAAGCTAGTATTTTAAATATAGCCTGGCATGAAGCTTCTATTTGCATCACAAACTCATCCTGGTGCTGGTATGGTAAAATAAAATTATGTTCATTACATTTATACAGTAATGTGTGTGTCCCCCCCCCCCTCCCCTCCTCCTATATTTATTTTTGATTCATTACTTCTGCCACCAAACTACCTTGTACTCATTCACTAAATTTCTTAGATTCCAGCCTTCCTGGTTTCTTTGAAAAATAATAAAATTTAATTTCAAAGATTCATTTTTTATACTAAAAAGAAGAACTTTGCCTAAAAATTTGTCCATTCTTTGGTTTTACACAAATTTACAACCAAGAAAAATGGCACCCAGTTCAGTTGTGGTGAAGATTGAGAAGCCCAGTAACTTTTCTTTAGTAGAGATCAATGATACAAAAGATAAACAAAAAGCTGCAAGTACTAAACAGTTATCATGGGTTCTTCTTCTCAAAACTCAAAGATTGTTTTCATGGCTGTCAATGGCTGCTCCTGCCTTCTTTTATTCATTCAAGAAAAGGGTCACTTTATCTGATGTTGGGGAAGAAGAGTCTAAATACAGAGGAAGATTGTATAGCTTTTTAAGGATTTTTCTTGCAATTTCAATGGTAGCTTTGGTTATAGAAATGGTTGCTTTTTTTGAGAGATGGGATTTGAAGATTACTCATCATTGGGAAGTACAGGGGATTGTGCAGTGGTCTTATAAGGCTTGGGTTTCTTTTAGAGTTGATTATGTTGCACCTGCAATTATGAACCTCTCTAAATTCTGCATTGTTCTGTTCATGATTCAATCAGTGGATAGGTTTGCTCTTGGGATTTGGTGTTTTTGGATCAAGTGGAACAAGTTGAAGCCAGAAATTAGAGGAGAAGCATTTGATAATGAAGATTCTTTAAGTTTCCCAATGGTTCTTGTTCAGATTCCCATGTGCAATGAGAAAGAGGTGCATCTCTCTCTCTCTCACTCACAGTTTAAATTCATACTCTTTTACCCTGCAATTGCTAGCATTTGTATTACTGTACTAAAATTGTTGATTTGTAATGCTTAACGATGTCTGTAATGCAGTGACATGTGATTTTTATCGTATTACCGTGACATGTGATTTGTGTAAGTTTTAGGCAGTATGTAAAGTTTATAGGCTAAATTGATTTGGAATAGAGCATGACCATAAATATTTTTTTTGAGCCCGGATCCTCTTTCCCCTTCTTCATGCCCCCTATACAAAATGGGTGTCCCTGGCGGGGCCCATTGTAAGGAAAATGAAAATAAAATATTTTATTTCAATTTTCCTTACACTGGGCCCCGCCAGGGGCACCAATTTTGTATAGGGGACACAAAAGGGAGCATGAAGAAGAGGACAGAGGATCCTCATCCATTTTTTTTTGCTAAATATGACCATATAGATTCATTGTTACTTATTTACTGTATTAGTTTCTGAAGTAATTTATTTTATATGCTGAGCTGTGTAATAGTACTAAAATCAACTGAAAACAAGAATATGCTTTTGAATAGGAAAGAATAACCGTAGAAAAAATTGTACTTCTGCTTCTGGCAAGTTGTTCTTGTTCATAACTTACAGCTCGAAAGAAACTACATTGCAATCCAGTACTTTCAAAGTAACTAGTTTCTGTTTCATGCATAATGGTAACGGAGAGACTAAAATTGTAGACAGCTGTGTTTTGACAATTGGCAATTTGGTCTGAGAACTGAAGTCCTCTCTTGGTTGAAAAGTTTTATTTTTTTTTTCCTAGTCTTGTAAAATAACTTAGAAGTTTGTTTTTGGTCAAATTTATCTTAATGAGACTTCGCACTTGGCTATACTAGTCATGAGTATACATTCACCAATGAGTCGCTCCGTTTGCTGGGTTTAAAAAAGATCTTTGTGGTAATGTAGTTTTTAACGTTCCATTTGTGCAATTGACGTTCGTTTTCTGAAAATGATACAGTGCTATATTTAGCAAAAAATTGATATGATGTTTTATAATTTAGGTTTTCGCAACATCCATATCTGCTGCCTGTCAGCTTGATTGGCCAAAAGAACGATTGTTGATCCAGGTTCTTGATGATTCTGACGACGACCTTGTACAACTACTAATACAAGACGAAGTTTCTTCATGGAGAGAAAAAGGGGTCAATATAGTATACAGACACCGGTTCATCCGAACTGGTTACAAGGCTGGCAATTTAAAGTCTGCCATGTCTTGTGACTATGTCAAAGACTATGAATTTGTGGCTATATTTGATGCAGATTTTCAGCCCTACCCTGATTATCTAAAGCTTACTGTACCTCACTTTCATGTAAGAAATCATCTTTTTTCAGTTACTTAATTGGTCATTGTCAAAGATTACATAGTGCAAACTTAAGATGTGGTTGTGTGCTTTGTTCATTTTGCTTTTCAGCGAAACTCGGATATAGCCCTTGTTCAGGCTCGATGGTCATTTGTGAACAAAGAAGAGAATTTGCTCACTAGGCTCCAAAACATTAATTTATGCTTTCATTTTGAGGTTGAACAACAAGTGAATGGATATTTCCTAAATTTCTTTGGATTTAATGGAACTGCTGGTGTGTGGAGGATTAAGGCCTTGGAAGATTCAGGAGGCTGGCTTGAGAGGACAACCGTAGAGGATATGGATATTGCAGTTCGAGCACATTTGAATGGTTGGAAATTTATCTACCTTAACGATGTCGAAGTACCATGTGAACTACCAGAGTCTTATGAAGCATATAAGAAGCAACAGTACCGTTGGCACTCTGGTCCAATGCAACTCTTTAGACTATGTCTTCCTGCAATCTTAAGTTCCAAGGTTTGTCAATCATGTGCTGTCTAATATCTTTCCACTCTTACAGCTTCAAGTCTTATAAGCTTATAAAAATATATTAATTTGATATTGCAGATATCGAAGTGGAAGAAGGCTAACTTGATATTTCTGTTTTTCCTCCTAAGGAAGCTGATACTTCCCTTTTACTCATTTACTCTATTTTGCATCATCCTACCATTAACCATGTTTGTACCTGAGGCAGAATTACCCATTTGGGTTATCTGTTACGTTCCTATCTCCATGTCCATTTTAAACATCCTACCTGCACCAAAGTCTTTCCCATTCTTGATCCCGTACCTACTTTTCGAGAATACAATGTCCGTGACAAAATTCAATGCAATGATATCGGGGCTATTTCAGCTCGGAAGCTCTTATGAATGGATAGTCACAAAGAAAACAGGAAGATCATCCGAATCAGACTTATTTTCTCTTGCTGAGCGTGAAACAAAGACTTTAAACAATGAAAAGATTCAAAGGGGATTATCTGAATCTGGTCTTGAAATGTTGGGTAAGCTACAAGAACAAGAGGCCCCAGCATCAAAAAAGAAGAACAAGTTGTATAGAAAGGAACTTGCACTCGCCTTTCTACTACTCACTGCTGCTGCAAGAAGCCTGTTATCTGCTCATGGGATTCATTTCTATTATTTGCTGTTCCAAGGTTTGGCTTTTCTTGTCGTTGGATTGGACTTGATCGGGGAGCAGGTTAACTAAACATAAGCTATATTAGTCCTATAATTACTTAATCTTGTCGGTTTTCGTATTCTTGGTACTAGAAACTAAAGAATTGATTGTTCTACATCATCATTTTAAGTTTGGTTTTTGGACAGAACTTGAGATAGTAAAAATTAGTTGGAAATTAGCATTTGATGGGCCAACAGCACATAAGTAGACTTGATTTTTTTGATTGCATAATTACAAAGTTCAACTGTTTCACATAATCATGTACTGGTATATAAATGATTCATATATCCCTCATACTTTCCTAGTCATAATCATATTCATGGGCTATAATTGGTTTTTGCACCTGTGAATTGTGATTGACGCTCTAATCACCTCCACTCAAAGAAAGCTCCTAATCTAAGCATTATGACAATGCTTTGCAAGCTGGCCTCTCACTTGTTTTTATTAAAAGGGCTCTTTCTAATATTCTGTAAGCTCAACTAAACAGTTTTTGTATTATAAAAAAAAAACTAAACAATATTTATTTTGGGATGTAGTTTCTAAAGCACACAATAAAGAATCTCTATTAGTGCATCTTAAATCTTGTATTTTATTATTATTTTTGATAATCCAACCGTATGGATGAAAAATTTATGTCGAAATAACAATGTATACAAATTTTTATTATATTTGAAATAGTAGAACATCACTTTTATAATAATACTATTTTCTATATATATTCAACGACACAGATTTATCATAATCTTATTGCTAGAGGTTCAAAATGAAATTCTTTTGATTTTTAAAAGTAAAAATTTGAGAAGAAAATCTATACTATTATATAAAAGCCGAAACATTAAAAGTTTGGTTGGTCGGTACCTATTGATTTTACTTAGTTACCCTCACTCAATTACTGATAAAATCCATCCTACTAACTAATAAATTTCTAAACATATTACATTTTCTACTTTTCAATAACTAAATAATTTCCTTTTTAGATAAAATACAATATATTTTACATTTTATCTAACTAAAATTTCTCCTTTCTTAAAAACACTACTAGCAATTTTGTATAATAAAATAACATAATTATATTATAATTATTACTCCCTCTGTCCCTCTAATTTCTTTACATTTTTTTCACTGCTTGACACGCATTTTAAGGCTTCTAAAAAGTATAGTTCCATAACTTATTTTTAAAATATTCTTTTTTTTATATAAAAATAGAACAATTCTATTTTTATATAAAAAAAGAAATTTTAAAAATAAGTTATGAAACTATCCGCAAAATGCACCTTAAAATCCGTGCCAGAATTACGTCCCCCAAGGTAAAGAACAAAGGGGGACAGATGGACTATTAACTAAAAATACGTTACCTTTTCACTTTTCTCTAACTAAAATATCTCTTTTTCCAATTATATCAGGGACGGTTAACTTTTTCAGCCAAACACGTTACTTTTTTTGTTTTATCTTACTAAAACCTCTTCTTTTCCAATTATATCACGGGCGTTTCTATTTAATAAAAATAAAATAATATTATAATACTAATAATTAGCCGATTACCTATTCAGCTAAAACGTATCATCTTTTCTATTTTTCCTAATATATAAACGCCGAAACATTAAAAGTTTGGTTGGTCGGTACCTATTGATTTTACTTATTTACCCTTACTCAATTACATATAAAATCCATACTACTAACTAATTAATTTCTAAATATATTACCTTTTCTATTTTTCAATAACTAAATAATTTCCTTTTTTAGGTAAAATACAATATATTTTACACTTTATCTAACTAAAATTTTCCTTTTTTAAAAGCACTACGAGCAATTTTGTATAATAAAATAAAATAACATAATTATATTATAATTACTATTAACTAATCAATTACCTTTTTCAGCCAAAATACGTTACCTTTTCACTTTTCTCTAACAAAAATCTCTCTTTTTCCAATTATATGAGGGACGGTTACCATTTTCAGCCAAAACACGTTATCTTTTTCTTTTATCTTACTAAAACCTATCTTTTTCCAATTATATCACGGGCGTTTCTATTTAATAAAAATAAAATAATAATATTATAATACTAATAATTAACCGATTACCTATTCAGCTAAAACGTATCATCTTTTATATTTTTCCTAATTAAATTCCCTTTTTTTAGAAATATCACGGGTAACATTAATTTCTCATTTTCTAAAAACTATGAGCAATTTTATTTAGTAAAATAACATAATTAAATTATAATTATTATAAACTAAACAATTACCCTTTTCACGTAAATCATGTCATCTTTTTAATTTTCACGTTACCTTTCTATTTTCTCTAACTAAAATTTCTCTTTTTCCAATTATATCACGGGCGGTTCTATTTAATACAATAAACTAATAATATTATAATATTAATAATTAACCGATTACCTTTTTATCTAAATTGTATCATTTTTCTATATTTTCTAACTAAAATCCTTCTTTTAAAAGAAATATCACGGATAATATTAATTTCTCCTTTTCTAAAAAAATTACGAGCAATTGTATTTAGTAGAATAACGTAATTAAATTATTATTATTATAAACTAATCAATTACCTTTTTCACCTATAACTTGTTATATTTTTAATTTTCTCTAACTAAAATCTCTCTTTTCCTAATCATATCACGTGCATTCTATTTATTAAAATAAAATAATAATTCTATAAATACTAATAATTATCCGATTACATTTTTCAAGTAAAACCTATCATCTTTTCAATATTTTCTAACTAAAATTCCTCATTTTCTAGAAATATGAAGGATAACATTTATATAATTATTATCAAATCATCTCATATAAAAATTTAGGGCTCCCAAATTTATGTTTTATAAAAACTAAGTTAAATTAATGAAAAAATTAATATTATATTAAAAAATTCGTGCATTGCACAGGTTTTAAGCTAGTTTCTGTTTAATTTGAAGCTCGCAAAAACTTTAGCATGATAGCCTCATAGCCCTCCTTGTTTTCGCTACTCGGAACAACTCGACTTTTCCATATTCGTATAATCGTATTACTTGCGAGAAGAAAAACTAGGATTGAATTGGATTCAGCTTTGTTAGAGCAAGTCCAACAGTTCCTTAAATAATTTCTAAAAATATAATAAAATAATAGTTTTTAGTAATTTAGAAATCTTATTTTGTGTATCAACTCCAACAACCATCCTTAAATTCATTCCTTACTATTATTATTATAATAAATTTAAATCTAACTACTTATTTGAATTTCAATCAAGAGAGTAAAAGAAGTATAAAAGGGAGGGAAAAGAATTTTTTATTAATAAAAAAAGTTAGGATTGACTAGATATTCCTTAAAAGTAGGGAATGGCTAGTGATTTAGGGAATCACTAGGAAGTGTTGGAGCAAGGTTTTTGATTAAATTTCCTATTTTTTGATTTAGGAATTTGTGACGCCCCCAAATCTGAGGTCAAAGATTCAGGTCGTCGCATCATCATCCAACTATATCATACCTGTATTAACTTTACAACTCAACAATACATACGTCCAGACCTCAATCTTACGCACAAACAAGTTAGAGCCTCAGAAACGATAATCAAAAGTAACACCAAATATTACAATTCATCTGTACAATTCAGAGTCTTACGCACTTCCACTAATACAACTATACTTGAAGACAAGTCTTACTATTACAGCTGAAAACCTAACAGACTTACTCTGTAGTATTTATCAGGAGCTAAATCATCTCCAGGGTAATTCTTCTACTCCTCTTCTGCTGGTGCGGATTTAATCGGCCAAATTCTTCTCTGTCTGAAAAGTTTTTATAAAGCAAGAATGAGCTACATAATGCTCAGCAAGTTCACCGTTTTGTAAAATAATAATGTGGTTCATTTCGAAAACGTTCCCAACTATATAGGCATATATCTCAGATTTCAAAACATAATTGGACAATATATATGTCCGAGTTTGAATAGAACATCTATACTCACTAAGGAGCTTTAAGAATAACATATGAACCCTTTATAAGGTTCCCATTTCAATATATCTCAAGTTTGAAAATATATACATACGAGTATATCATTTTCGGCAAAACACTCTACGATTAACATATTGTACAGGGAATATATCATTTCAAACCTCTTTCCTTCCTTTAGCTTAGAAGGCTTCTCATACAAAAACATTTCATTCGTTGCAACAATTGCAAGAGTGCACTAACACGTGCCAATCTTTATAGAAAATCTTGCAGTTCTAGATACTGCACGATGTCAATATTTTCTCATCAAAACCACACTATCAGCAACTTGGCACTTAGGCCCAAGAAGTAGTGTTTGAGTATTTTTCCAAAGTGGAGGATGGGACTGGAAGAAAACATAAAACCTGACAGGGATTGACGATGATCAGTCGCCACATCCAAGTCCAATAATCCGCGGGTCTTCTCTACCGGTAGAAGGATAGAAACTACATCCGTAACCATCCTCGGGTGAAAACTACATCCGTAATCACCCTCGATGAAAACTACATCCGTAATCATCCTTCGGCAACACCTGGGCCGGAATAATAATTGATGGACCGCCTGGCTCACGGCCGCTTACACATCCCGGGAATCGTTCGTCAACGGTTCCCACACCTGCCAGAGTCCCTTTTTCTTTTTCTTTTAAAAACTTGATTTTGATTGAAAACTGAGTAATTGAGGTCCGACATCAGTCGACCGATGATTCTTGAAATCACACAAGAAGCAAACCTGACCGGGGGTTTTCGAAAATGTTTTGAGTTCGAAAGAGTTCGAGTTTGAAAGTATTAAATGTATCTTGGATTGACTTCGTCTTTAAAATAATGAACGATAATTAATAATTAATATTTTAAGATTTAATATTAATAATTAGTAAAATAATTATTCGAAAAATAAACTTTTAATCCAAGATAGGGTTTCGAGTATTTACGAAGATATAACAATAGTTACTTGAGTATACGATACTCCCCGAATGACCCTTCGGGTTTTCACAAACTAGTTACGATATAATAATATACCGCTCCCCGGTCAATAGTATATACGGACCGCTACGACCTCTCTTGCTAGAGTCGTTGTCCGAGGAAAACTTTTCAATCTAAGTTCAAGGGGTACAAACATATATGTACTTATACAATCTCAATTGCATCAATACTTCGATAAACAATGCATTTGATATAATTGAAAACTACAAACACAACAGTGAAGGTCCTTGTATATGTATAAGTTTTGAAAAGTAAACTTGCCTTGGTTTGGTTGGGGTGGTCGAGCGTGCGGAGTCGAACGATCTATACATAAGCAATAACCGCTCGTTAGTACCTTAACAATATCTCTTTAATTACGGGGTTTTAGGGGGTACGAAATTAACTTAACGACTTCGTCTTATGACACTCTAGCCCCACTATAGGTTCATGTCATCACTCGATTACGCTCGTCACTTAATCGACTTAATTTAGTTACCACATTCGAATCATAACCATTACGCCTAGAATTATGCTCCACTAACGACTTTTCCCTTGCGCGAAATTTACTCTAGCATTTTTATAAAATCCAAAAATTCATATTTTAATCCAATTCTTTTTGGGTGGTCTTCACCACTGCATTCCCTAACTTGTCAAATTTTTCCATGATCCCACATATATTTTTAGGGGTTTAAACAAGGTTCACAAGGGGGTCACTTAGTGCAGTCCGGAATCCAGAAACACAATTCACTTCTCCGGCCATAACTTAAAATCTATACATCACCTAGCCATGAACCTTACATTTCCAGAAACTAAATTCAATTATCTTTCCAACAATATATGGTAGGACATCAGGGGACAACATTTGGGGGTTCAAAACCGTGTTACAAGACAGGTCAATGTTCCTGGAAAAACTCAGCAAGCATGTACTTCTTAGATCAACCAATTTTCACAATTCCACAACACAACCAACACTTAATTCACTTAGTTCATGGTTTATAACACTCATGGAGATATATATACTATCCATAATCATAAAAGTCACAATCACAACATCAAAACTCAAGATCCATGTCATCCATTACTTATACAACCAAGATTAACTCATATATACATGGATCTACTACCAAACATTATAAACACTACATAACCAAAAGGGTTTGTGATTTTTATACCTTCTTGAGCACCTAGGAGCCTTGGATAAGCCTTACACAACTCAATAACACCTTGAATGGTCTCCTACAACCCTTACAATCCAAGATCTAAAAGAAAATCAAACATGGTTACTATTCACCCAATCTTTAACAATTTATAACTTGAATTTGGATGGATGAAATGGCTTGAAACTATTAACATACCTTGCTTAGATGTTGTAGAGGGCCTAGTAATTATATCTTGATTTATGAGTGGTGGGAAATGGGGGAGGAAGAATTTTCTTCTTCCTTTACTAAGCTTGGCCGAGAGCTCATTGGAAGAGGGGGGGTTGTGTTTTTGATTTTTGTGTTTTGTTGGTTGAATAAGTGATGTTAAAAGGTGTTGGGTGATACATAATGTGTATGTATAGGCAAGGTACTAGCAAGGTATGGTCACATGTACTACTTGTCTCCCCTTTTTGAAAAGCAAGTAACTAGTTACTATTCCTCTTCCATTTTGTTAACTAGTTTGCTTATTCCTAACCACTTGGTTGCATGGGACTTGCATGCAATACTACTCCTTGTATCATTATTCTCCCACCAATGCTTGTCATTTAATCTTTAATTCGTATCGTATCTTAATTAATCTCTCGTAATAATACTTTGACGCGTAGAGATTTCCCCTATAAATCCTTAAGTACTTAATTGTGTAAATCCCTCGAACATCCATAATTCCTCGTCATAATTCTTAATAAATCTTTTAATACTCTAATCATTCTCAAATCCCAAGTTTTATAAATCTTACTAACAATAAGACTCCTGCCTTCACAATCTTCCTTTTTATCTTACATAATGAATGCAACAACATAATCTCTCAGACAATCAATTCTATTAATCAACAGGGATGACTAGAAAGGTTCCATATGGACAATGTCACAAGATATTAAATAAAAGGAAATATTACCAAAAATTAGGGTTCTTATAGCCTCCCCTCCTTAAAAGGATTCCGTCCCGGAATCAGGTTGAAAACAGTTGGGGGTGCTTTTCACGCATCGCGCTCTCTAGTTCCCATGTTGATTCTTCGATATTCTGATTCCTCCACAAGACTCTCACTAATTTGACAACCTTGTTCCTCAGCACATGTTCTTTTCTATCCATGATCTCTACGGGTTGCTCCACATATGTTAAGTCTGGTTGCAGATCCACTTGATCATATTCTATTACGGGTCGGAAGTCGGTATGGTAGGGTCGTAGCATGGACACATGGAACACATTATGTACTTGCTGCCAGCTCGGGGGTAAAGCCAATTCATAGGCTAACTTTCCAACTCGTTTCAAGATCTCAAAAGGTCAAATAAATCTTGGGCTTAGCTTCCCCTTCTTACCAAATCTCATCAATCCCTTCCACGGTGATACCTTCAACATCACAAACTCTCCTACCTCATATTCCTTGTCTTTGCGGGTCTGGTCCACATACTTCTTCTGTCTATCTTGGGCCGCTACCAGCCGTCCTCTTATGAGCTTGATAGTTTCTCTTGTCTGTTGGACCAGTTCAGGCTAGAGATGCAGAAAAAATCTGAATCCGAAAAGCCCGTCCGATCCGATCCGAAAAAAATCTGGAAAAAATTCGATCCGAAAAAAGCCCGATCCGACCCTAATCCGGCCCAAAGTCCGAAATGGGCTGTGTTTTTTTCCAGTGAATCCGGCCCGGCCCGGCCCGAAAATAAGACTGGATTTAAATCTGATCCGGAAAAAGCCCGGATATTAATCTTATTCGGATTAAATCCCGGTCCAATCCGGTTTAAAGCCCAAACCGGATTAAAATCCGGATCAATCCAGATAAGCCCGGATTAGTAAGCCCAAACAGATAATATATATTATGTCCGGCCCAATTCCAAATGTCCAATTCATTTTAGTAGCCCATGACCATGTCCATACTTACTCCATATATTATTACTTTAGTACTTTACTACGATAATTAGGGATCGGACTATCAGACTAAGACTGGAGAATTGGAGGAGACTGAAGAATTGGAGGTGGCGAGAGTGATATGTAACTTGTAAGTATACATTCTTCAATTATCTACAATATACATGGAGAGTGATATGTATCTATGCGTGTGTATCTGTGCTGTAATCTTTTTATATGTGTGTGTAATTGTAGCCGTTGTATATCAGTATATATATTTATATGTCTACAATTTTATAGTTTACAACGGCTATAAATCTTACCGTTGTGGACTTGTGGTGTTGTTTATATATATATATATATATATGTGAATATGTATGCTTTTATATTCCCAATTTATTTCTCAATTGACCTAATTTCTTAATTCCTAATTTCTCAATTGTTGTTAATTATGGCTACATGTCAACAAACTCAATCCACTGCTACAGGTGCCACTTCTTCGGTTCCAGCCGCTTCAACCACTGCTGGTTATACAGTTCTAAATCACAATCATAAAGCTGATGTTTGGGCTCAAGGATTAAAATTTTTAAAACCAGAATTTGATATGCCTGTTAGATGGAACTCCACTTATAAAATGTTAAGGCGTGCATTTAGACAAAGGGCTGTTTTAATGGAATTTCATAATACTCGTAATGGGCCAGTTAATATAAGTAATGCAGATTGGGAAAGAATTGGACAGCTTGTAAGTCTTTTGAAATGTTTTCACAAGTCAACCAAAAAATTGTCGGGTGTTTATTATCCTACCACCCCATTAGTGTTAGGAGAGCTTTATTTAATTACATTGACACTTTCAGATTGGAAAAATGACCCTATTTGGGGACCAGTTGTGTATGAGATGCGAATCAAGTTTTTGAAATATTATGAAGAAATGCCTCAAATATTTTGTTGTGCTGCTGCTTTGAGTCCTAAGATTGGAGTTGATGGAGTTGAAAGTCTATTAGAATGTATTAATAATAATTTAGGATTGAGTAATGAAGCTACTACTGCTACTATTCTTAAATTTAATGAAACACTAAATGCATTTTGTGATCATTATGATACTTTATATGGAGCAAAGCCACGTGATGCCCCTGTAGAAGCTGGTAGTAATAGATCTCTTGCTCTTGAGTTGGCTATTTCTCGTAAGAAATCAAAAACTATAAGCTCAAGTAATGAATTAGTTAAATATAGAATGACTGATTTTGTTGGCGAGGAATCAGATATATTGGAATTTTGGAAAAGAATGTCATGTCATTATCCTGTTATGGCCATAATGGCCCGTGATATACTAACCGTCCAATCTAGTACTGTAGCTTCGGAGTCTGCATTTTCTTTAGGTGGCAGAGTGTTAAATGAAAAGAGAAGTCGTTTAAACCCGCAATCACTGGAAGTGTGCATCTGCTACAAGGATCATCTTGCTGCAGCAAAACGAGTACAAGATCAAGAATCTGATGAAGATAGTTCAGATGATGATGATGATGAAATTTCGTTAGAGAGTGAAACTACCGAAGATTCAACATAAAAAAGGGTAACATTCTGGACTATTATTAAATTTCTGGACTATTACATTCTGGAATCTGGACTTGTTTTTACATTTCATAAAACTAATTTTTGATCTACCTGTATTACAAACTCTGATTTCTGGACTAATTTTTGAAATATAACATGCTGCATTGTGCAAGTACTAACACTTCAGTTTAATCAGGATAAAAAAATGTTGACATGGACATTAAAAGCTAAAGGAGGCTGCTGGTTAAAGTAATAAGGAACCTGAAGGCAAGCCATGAAGTGAAGTTAATCCAACATGCTGCTTACAGATTCTGACTTGTTCAATTAGGCACAGCCTTTTCTAATCAGAGCTAAATAATAGGATTTTGACTTAGCAAGGTCTCTGCAACGTGTATTATTATATATATTCAATATATACAGCAGTTGATGCCTTTTACACCAATTATATTTTCTAGCAAAATTGGTTTTAATCAAACTCAATCACAGGTTATACTTATATATCCATTTTCAGAGTGTGTATTAGTCAAGATAAGTTACATAATGTTTATATAAACGTAATACAGGGTTCAGAACATTACAAACCAATTAGAAGAAATGTTTAAAAAGGACCAGGCCCGGTTTTGGCCCGATCCGGCCCAATTCAGTCCGAAGCCCGAAACAGGCCTAGTATTTTCCTTGGAGGCCCGGCCTGGTCCGGCCCGATTTTTATGAAATCCCGGCCCGATCCGGTTTTAAAAAAAAATAGATTTATTAAAGCCCGGCCCGAATCCGGCCCGATCCGGTTTTTGTGCATCTCTAGTTCAGGCCCTAAAATCTTCCGCTCTCCAACTTCTTCCCAACACATTGGAGACCGACATCTTCATCCGTATAAAGCTTCATATGGGGCATTCCTATACTCGCATGGTAACTGTTGTTGTTGGAAAAATTCGATCAACGACAAGTGGTCATCCCAACTTCCCTTAAAATCGATGGCACATACTCTCAACATGTCCTCTTTGGTCTGGATGGTTCTCTCGCTCTGTCCGTCTGATTGGGGGTGGTATGCAGTACTCATGTTTAACTTGCTCCCCACCCAATCCTGAAAACTCCTCCAGAACCTGGAGTTGAACCTTGGGTCTCTCCCAGATGCAATGCTCACAGGAACCCCATGCCTTACCACGACCTCCTTAGATATCTCATAAAATTTGACCATTCGAAATAATGGGTTTCGTAAAAAAGCTAATGACTTTTACATACACTCGTCTGTACCGTAAAGACGTTATATCAATTCGAAATCTTCATTTAATAATTCGTACATATCGTGATTGCAAAAATTTCTCATCCACCCATAAAATTACTATTCGTCCATGTTTCGAATATTCTCGAAAATTAGGGTTAATGCAGTCTCCTCTTCTTAAAAGGATTCTATCTTAAGAACCTAAGGATAATAGTTGTGGATACAATTCCAACCTTACCCTTTCCAACTCTCAGGTTGACACCTCAACCCTATTGTTCTCTCCCTTGGTCTCACCAACGCCTTAATGTTGTTCCTCAACGCATACTCTCCTCGACCTGTATTCCTTATCGGTTGTTCTATGATTGAAAATCTCTATCCCACTACTTACACGTTCCTCTTCTACCTTGTTCATAGTATCCGTGTTGAGTTCCTGTATCGTTGGCCCGTGAATACTTTGTGGTCGTGTTTTGTAATCCGAGACAACGTCAATACGCACGGTATTCCTCATATTCCTTCGCTTGATTAGCAGGCATGTGTTGCCTCCCGTCAGCCGTTACCACTTGCTATAGATACTGTATAGTCTTCGGTATACGTCGAACCAGTTCAGCTACTATGTCCCTCGTTCATTGACTTTTTCGTAACGCAAGAGAAGCGAAACTTCTTCTTTCGCAGTACGCTCTATAGGAGACGTCCTTACGTTCGCATGGCGATGATCATGATAACAACATTCATTTCATGGATAAGTTTTTATTCTCGGCTGCCCCATGAAACCTAAGGCACGACACTAAATATGAATTCGATCGTCTGGACAATTCTTCTTCCCTGTCCGTCAGCCACAGATCAAATTATTGCATACGCTCAATCTCTTTGTTAAATATACTTGAAAGCACCTTCAATATTCGAAGTTTAACCTTAAGTCTTTATCTGACGTAATCGCTGCAGAATTTTTATATTGCACCACCATCTCTTCCGTATATAAATCCATAATCTTCTAAATGGGAAGTCTCTCGTAGTTAAATCACTTGGTCCAACAATTATAAATCAACTAGGGCCATCTCTTGGCTCGGTCTTTGGCGACCTACTTATGAAATTCATTACAATTCTGTCCACGTTAAAGATTTTCTACAGGCGGAATTAATCCATTAGATCTCTATCATTCTGCTTTTGGAATGTCGCGTTTGTACTTAATAGTTTGCCAATACCATTCTTCATTTCAGTTTACCAAACATTCCCTTAATTCTCTGTACATCTTTGTCCTTCCCATAATTTAGTCATTTTCCTCTAACAATATTCTTTATTGTATATACTCTATTTTCTTGGTCAATACTGACTGAATTCCAATTTCGAATAATCCCTTCTATAGGTATCGGCCACCACACTGGCCTTTCCTGGGAAATAACAAATTTCTCCATTATACTCCCTGCTCTTTTTCGTCACCTTCTCTCTCTTATGTTCAGTCCTAATATGAAGATATACTTATGGCACTTGTGGAAAACTTTCACACTTTTCTCATAAGGTTAACGTCTCAGTTTTATGCGTGGACGCCATCATGACTAATCCCAGACTCACGGTTAGTGCTATCTCATAACCTTTATGTTGTTTAGAAGTATAGGCTATCATCCTTTTTCTACTGCATCAGCACACCTCTTAAACCCTCGAAAGACGCATCATCGTGACTCTCAAAGTCCTCTTTTTATCATCAAGTATAGCTAACAACGAGGTTGTTGCTAATATCTCATTTCATCCCAAAACTTTGTTCATTAATCCATAAAGGCTTCTGACTCATTAGTCCATTCAAACGATACTACCACAATTTTATAACGTTTATATTAGTGTGAAATGCCAACTTTGGCACAGTACATAGGTCGATCTTGAGTTGGTGAAACCTTCCCTTCAACCTTATCTTTGAAAAACAACTACTCATTTTAACTAGTCAACAATTCCTCCATTTCCGATAAGGGTATCAGTTCTCGATGGTATATGTAAGATGTCGTACGCTCGTCCTCTTTCACAACTGGCGCCAATCAGTCTGAGGCCTGCATGCTGCTGCGATTTCCAATAAAATTGATTAGGTGGTAATCTCGAAGGATCATTGGCATATATCCATGCATCCATTTGCTATTAGGGGCCTGTTAAACTTTATGTCTCTCTATGTGCATCAATCCCTTTAAGCTAAGTAAAGCTTCACATTCTTGCCACGATATTTCTTCCTTTCTTGTCCATCTCACTTCCATGTTAGTTTCCTCCAAGGATATGTTTTACATCGCAATCGATTTGCATTTCTTGGATCAGGAAAAGGCTTGGTAACTCCAGAATTCATTAATATAACATCCTGACAATGGTTGGTAGGAGCGTGCTCCCAACCACCTCATCATTTCTTATAACTTTCCCCACACCAATATTAAAGGTCTTGTGGTATGCCCTGACAGGTTATCTCTACTTCAATAATTACTCGGCATAACGCTCTGGCTGCACAATTACAACATTTGGTTTTTGATCTCATATTGGTGTAACGGTTCACAATTGTACCTCCCGTTCACCTTAGAGTAATCACTTTGAAAGGAATAGTTTCAAAATAACAAGGTCCAATAGATAATCTCAATAAGAATTCCACATTGGATGTTCCAAGAATGTTGATGGTTCCAAATACTAGGAGTCTCGATTTTTGGAGATGTAAGGATGGACAGAAAGAATACAACAAGGTTTCACTACACCAAACTGGCAAATTAGTAACAAATAAAAAAACCCATTAGTAACAGATATATCCGTTACTAATTAGTAACGGATATATCCGTTACTAATGTCATTAGTAACGGATATATCCGTTACTAATTAGTAACGGATATATCTGTTACTAATGAGTCAGATCCGTTACTAATTAGTAACGGATATATCTGTTACTAATGAGTCAGATATCCGTTACTAATTAGTAACGGATATATCCGTTACTAAATGTCCAAATCCGTTACTAATTAGTAACGGATATATCCATTACTAATTAAATTATCCGTTACTAATTAGTAACGGATATATCTGTTACTAATGAGTCAGATATCCGTTACTAATTAGTAACGGATATATCCGTTACTAAATGTCCAAATCCGTTACTAATTAGTAACGGATATATCCGTTACTAATTAAATCATCCGTTAATATTAGTAACGGATATATCCGTTACTAGTCACTTTAGTAACGGATATATCCGTTACTAATTAGTAACGGATATATCTGTTACTAATTGGTTTAATATCCGTTACTAATTAGTAACGAATATATCCGTTACTAATGTCTACATCTGTTACTAATTAGTAACTAATTAGTAACGGATATTTCCGTTGCTATTTTTCTATATCCGTTACTAATTAGTAACGGATATATCCGTTACTAATATCGTTGGTAAAGGATATATCCATTACTAATTAGTAAATGGATAATGTATTAATAAAATTTTGAAACAAATAAAATAAAATGAGATTAAATAAGGAAAAAATTATGTATATTTTAGGTAATATTATTATGTATGTTTTAAGTAAAATTATGGATGTTTTTAAGTAAAATTGTATATGTTTTTATATTACTTAAATAATAATATTAATAGGTTTTAAAAATAAATAAAATAAATTATTTTCAAAAAAGTTATGAAAAACAATTATAGTACAGATATCGATTCCCCCCTTTTATTTCAGACCTAATTGACTTTCCCCCTTAATAATTCCCCCCCTTCATTTTCAGACCTAATTTGGAACACTTATATTACATCTTTCTGTCTCAGTGTCTCCCTCTGTCTCTACGCCGCACTCAACCAACAGCCGCCGAGAACGTATTCAGACCGTCACTGCCGCCGAGAACGAACAGCTTCTCCGTCTCTAATCGTGCCACATCTCAATTAGGTAAGCTTCAATCTTTTTTCAGTTCTATGTCCTTCAAAACCCAGAAAACGTAATGACTATTTCTTGCTTTCCCTTCCATTACTATTTCATCTATCTGTAATGTGTCCAGAGGGAGAGTAAGTGTTAATTGAGTTCTATGTCGATTTTATATCCTTAATTGAGTGTATTGCCCCTAATTGTTTTGACAGCCAATGCTAAGACTGTGTACAAAAAGAACTTCCGGTGAAACCACAAAAGATGCATATGTATTATGTATAGTAGTAAATGAACTCTGACAGATGAAAAAATGCCACTAGGAGACATCACATAGGAGTAATGACAAACAGAATCCAAAATTCCTGTTACTCTGTCATACAACAGAGTTTATTAGTTAAAAAGCAGAAAAAAATAACAGGGGAAAAAAAGATTACCAGAAAATGAGTCTTTTAGCTTGATGTTTTACCACTCTTTAAGTTTGATCTAAAAACAAAGTTAAGACCAGAAGATTGACAAGTTGGATCTTATCACAATTACTAGCTAGTGTACAAAGTTCAACCAGCTTTTCAATTAGTTCAACCAGCGTTTCGATCCCACTCAAGTATAAGAAGCAGAGTAGCTACGGTTCATAATCTATCAGAAAGGGTACTTTCGATTGTTTATATTTTAGATCTTATACCATTTTAATAAGTATAAACTGCAAAGTAATAAATTCTGTTCTTATATACATATATAGAAACGTAGAGACAGGATCAATTAGAAGATGAAAACTCTACAAAAGCTGGTGCCAAATGCAAATAAGGTTCAACTTTTTTCAGTTGATCTGTTTTCAGCACGAAAAGTTACAATACTTGTAAATTGAATTACTTAATTACTTTTTTTCTAATAAAAACCTTTACAGACTGATAAAGCTTCTTTGTGTACTGTATAACCATTCTAGAATTAGTGAATATCTGCTATTTTCTGCTGCTTTTTAGCTGAGTATATTCTGCTGTTTCTTGTGTTGTCAATTATTTTGTATGTTTCTGGTATACAGCTCTTATATAATATGATTGTTGAACAATTTGGGGGTGTCTTGCTGTGGACATAGTTTGTTTAAGTATCATCAGCACATGTCTCACAGCCATTATGATTATATGATGTAATGCTGCTTTGAACATGATTATTTAGTTTGTTTAACCAGATCTTGAAAAATTCTAAAATATTTTGTTGTATTCTGTCTGTTGTCTTTTGAATCTTGTTTTTTGATGTGTAAGATGATATTTGTAGATCCTGTCTAAATATCTCACTGAATTTGAACTTGTGTCATGCTCCAAAAATGTAGGGTAAAGCAGTTAATGTGATCAAGTTCAATGCAAGAGGCCTGAATTTATTGAATGGTAAATTAACCATTGAAGCCACCTTCAAGGTTGCATCCAAATCAGTTAAGAATCCGAACTTTCATTGTATGTTGTGTTCTTCTTTGACTTACTACAAGACACTAATCTATATATGACATACTACAGAGAGTTGATATTAGTTACAGGAACTCGACGATAACTCCTGATCAGGTACATGACACTACTATGTCAGAACACATGTCTAGACAGTTCTTTTTTGTAATAATAATGCATGCTTGGGTCAACTACAAAATGGCTCTTTGTTTATCATATATAAATCATGTTCTGATCTTGTGACTTAAAGTTAGGTGTACAATTTAATATGCAGACTGTAATATTTTGAACTTTCATTCGGGAAAATACATTGAACTTTCATTCAGTGTAGTTTATACTACTACATGATGCAAGCTAATGTTGATTGGTACTATATATTACATATAGGATTATACAGGATTAGTTATAACTAAGTTTTGATCTGCTATATATATGTATATATATATGTTTGTTCGATATATATATATATATATATATATGTATGTATATGTATGTATGTACTTATTTCGTGGTGTATGTTTATATATTATTGAGTTCTTATTCTAAACTCTAGCTATTATCAAATATATACTATAGGATGTCGGAACCAATAGACAAATCATGGATGAGTGAACCCGACATAGGCAACACAGTTTATTCATTTGGAGTTAAGGCGTTTCTTAAATTTGCAGAGTGGAAATTGGGTGGGGAGAAGTGCCGGAATGGAACATGGCTTACTTATAAAGAAGTGGGATATCATTTAATCTCATCCGGTATAGTTAAGCACTACCGTGTATGGAATTTACATGGTGAGACCCCTTCTAATGTTGCCGTTCATCCTCCATTCGTTGCAAATAATATTCGGGAAAAAGCATCGAGTGATGTCGGGATTGGGATGGAAAACCCCGAGGAAGAAATCATTGGGGATGTCGGGATTGGGATGGAAAATTTCGTCGACTCTGCTTATGACTTGCACGGTGATGCGACGAGGGGTGATGGTAGTTTGGGAATTGATGATGAACCTTATGTTCCTGAACCGGACTTGGGAAAGAGGTATTGGGATTATAAGAGAAAAGCTACTGAAAAATTGTATCCTACATGTGAGGGTCCTGAGACAACTCTATCATCACTTGTAGAATTACATAATTTGAAGAAGGAATTCGGTTGGTCTGGAAATGGTATGACAGTACTATTAACCTTGTTGAGGCGATGGTTGCCCAAAGGTAACACCCTTCCTGAGAAGTATCCGGTAATGAAGGCGATGTTGAAAGACTTAGGGATGAAGGCTACTTGCATTCATGCGTGTGAGAACAACTGTATTCTATATTGGAAGACCAACAAAGATTTGACAGAATGTCCCCAGTGCAAGGCACACAGGTTTAAAGTTAACGGGGGGAAAGGGAGGAAGAATTCCAAGGAGCCTAAAAAGGTACTGAGGCATTTTCCATTAATTCCAAGATTGAAGCGATTGTACACTATACCGTGGATAGCGCATGAGATGACATGGCATGCACGAGCAGAGACTTCTGCTACTTATATGCGCCATCCAATTGATTCAGGTCAATGGAAAATTTGTAATGAAAAATGGCCAGAATTTGCTAATGAGCAGCGCAATGTCAGGCTTGCAATTGCAACCGATGGTTTTAATCCGCGTGGCATTCAGTCTACTAGTTATAGCTGTTGGCCTGTTATCACTGTGCCTTACAATCTCCCCCCTTCCATGTGTATGAAATCAGAGTTTCAGATGTTGTCTTTACTTATACCTGGTCCAAAGGCACCAAAAGGAGACATTGATGTTTTTCTTGAACCTTTGTACGATGAGTTGAAAGAGTTGTGGATAGGAGTGCCGGCTTATGACATGAACTTAAAAGAAAATTTCAATTTGAGGGCTATGCTTATGTGGGGGATCCATGATTTTCCTGCATATGGAAACTTGGCGGGCTGCGTTACACATGGTTACAAAGCTTGTCCTATTTGTGGTGACGATACTCCTTCCATATATTTAAAGTCTAGCAGGAAGAATGTATACTTAGATTACCGCATATTCCTTAAAGCCAATCACCCATTTAGGAAAGGCAAGTACTTGGGACTAGTGGGTAGCAAGAAAGAAGAGCTTCGAACTCCTCCAGAACGATTAAATGGCGATGAACTTTTGCAAACGTTGAGTAATGTGAAGTACATACCTGGTCAGAAGCGGAAGAGAGTCCACGAAGTTACATCGGCATGGTATAGAAAGTCTATATTGTTTGATCTTCCTAACTGGATCCATCACAAAGTTCGTCATGTCATTGATGTGATGCACACTGAAAAGAATGTTGCAGAGCACGTACTAGACACGATTCTTGGTAAGAAGGACAAATCAAAAGATACTATCCAGGGACGAGAGGATATGAGGGAACTTGGCATACATCGGGATCAATGGATGCAAACTGATGCTGCAAGTGGGAAACAAGTTAAGCCTATAGCACCGTTCTGCCTAACTAAAGCAGAGAAGATGGATTTCCTTAAAACTTTGAAAAATTTGAGGCTCCCATCAGGTTTTTCATCTAATCTGAGTAACATTGTCAGTCTTGATCCACCCGGTTTGCTTGTAATGAAGTCACACGACTATCATGTGATTATGCAATATCTTTTGCCCGTGCTACTTCAACATGCTTTCCCAACTCATCCTGAATTACGGAGAGCTCTACATCAGATAAGCCTGTTTTTTAACCTTCTGTGTTCGAAAGTTGTAAGTCGAAGAGAAATCCAAGATGCCAAGTACATGGTTGTAGAGGCATTGTGCGTGCTGGAAAACAAATACTTTTCAGTATCATTCTTTGACATTAGCGTTCACATTATTGTGCATCTAGCTGATGAGGCATTGATGTGTGGACCAGCCCCCTTTCTCTGGATGTATCCGTTTGAGCGGTAAATTAATTACTTCTTCCAATCCAATTTTTTGTTATCCTTGCTTTTAAATTAATAAATGTATTCATTCATGAGTTTAGTAATTAATTAGGTCAATGAAGGAGTGCAAAGATATACCCAGTAACAAACGATATGTTGAAGGATCGATTGCAGAGTCATACCTTGTCAGAGAGTCTGTTAGGTATGCAATGGAGTACATTCCAAATTCACAACACAAAACCACAGGTCAAGTGTTTCTAGATGGAAATGATGATGATGAGGGACCTTAGGCTCCTTAATAAAAGCATTTCACGTGCCCTCACGACAGGTTAACTAGCACATGACACGGCTTAAAGGAAAGCCCATCTCTCCATCTGTGTAAAGCTTATGCTATAGTATCTCTCCCATCTTCTGTCACTAACAATGTCGTCCAGAAACCATCTTTTATCACTCCTCATTGCTTCTCTTCTCTTCTCTCTATCATTTGCAGATGACAGCGCCATCATGTCCAAAATTTAGTCCTTACGTTTCTGTACTTCTTACGTTTGATGCTGTTGTGGAGGTGATAATTACTTCTTATCTGCTAAGCCCTTTTATTGTAATCAGTATAACCTTTTTGCTGTCCCCATTGAGTAAAGTTTGCTTATTGATTAACCATCATTTTATTTTATACAAGTACTTGTGGATTTCCCGCCTCTGTAACCTCCTATTAGACAGTGTGGTATTTGTGAAAGTAAAGATACCTAGCTGACTATCTTTAAAGACTAAAACAAATTGACAAAAAGAGTTTTAGTAATTTACACCGCTTCTTCTCTTCTCCCTTATCATCATCAGGGGATATATATATATATATATTTTTAATTAGAATCTTTGAAAATGCTCATCTCAAATTCAAGTTGAGAATACCATCCATGTTTTTATCTTTACTGATTGCTTTGCCCTGTTTATTATATAGATAGTTTCCTCGAAGTTTGCAAGTTGAGACACTATAAATTCTTTGTAAATTGCACTCTGTATATATTTAGTCAAGGTAAATTGCACTCTGTATATATTTTTTCTGGATACTGACAGGATATTTCTGGATACCTAACTTTCTTTCAAGTGCAATTATTTAATTTTTCTCTTGGTGAAAACTAGAAATATAATATATGGTGGATAAATATTATTAATTACAGGAGCAGTTTGAGTTTAGTGTAGACGGCCATGTTGCTCGCCCAATCGTGGAGGCACTTTATCCACAAAAACTTAGGAGTGTTAGAGGCAAATATCGGACAGAATATTTGGCTAAAGCTTCGAACATAGAAGAAGCCAAGGGAAACGTCCCACCTGCTGTCAGTGCCGATCTTTGGGTCCAATTTGTCGATCATGAGTTTATGCCGGAAGTAAAGGAAAAAAATGCAAAATATAAGATCAATAGGAGCTTAAATAAAGTAGGTGTGGCAGTTGGTAGGCAAACTTACTCACAGATACATTACAAAAAGGTACGTATCATTCATAAATTACTACCTGTCTATATTTGTAGTCTATATTTGTTAACATTACCTGCTGATTTTTGTAGGAAAAAGAAAATCCTACGAAGAAGCGGTGTCGGGTTGATGATTGGCTCACTGGACATGAACACAAGGATGGAACTCCTTTGGAAAGTGCAAAGGAAACATACGTGAGTAGTCATCAACACATTTATACGTGTGTCCTTTTGCATCAGTTTATTTATCTTTAATAAAATGTAAGCTTGTTTCCTGCTTGAATAAATGCAGGAAAAAGTCAAAGAAATTCATGTTCAAATGCTTGAATCTGGAGTCCCAACGGATGATATTAGTTCCGATGCATTGAGCCAAGTACTTGGCGAGGACAAAAAAAATCGGGTTCGAGGAGTTAGTTCGTGTAGCACGAAGAAACAACTATATTCATCTTCTCTTGCACTTGCTTCGGTCAACCCATCACAATCACTTGGAGCGGAAATGGCGGGACTTAAGGCAGACATGGAGGAGGTCAAAACATTGCTCAAGGTCAGTTTGTTTTTTTTTAAAAATATGTATCCTGCTGCTTATGTAGACTATTTATATTCCTTGTCCTAGTTTGGATCAGTAATTGTTTTTTACATGTGTAGTTTATGTGTTTTAAATATACGTGTCATGGTTTAAACATATGTGTGTGCACAATCCCTTTCAGCTAGATTATGGTCTGTTCTTACTTACAAGGAAGGGGTCTGATTATTGTGTTCAGTTTAAAACCTAAGTCCTAAGGCCATGTATAGTATGTACACTGAAAGTGTTCAGTTTAAAACTTAAGGATCATATAAACAGACTGGTAAGTAACTTAACTTTATGAGTAGAGCCCCCTGATCTTGTAAAGAAAAATGTAAAAGTTTCAAAACATTATAATGTCAAAGAGATCGAGAAAGAACATAATTATTGGAAGTTTCCTGCAGCATCTTAAAATCTTAACACACAAAACTAGAATCACGGGTGCTAAGAAAATAGGACGGCAACTTACTAGCCACTTATCCTGGGCAAACAAGACAGTGTTTAGCATGTTCCCTTCAAAACTGTTATAACTTTATACATGGAGAAAAATAACGAATTAGTTGAGAATTAAGTCCAGGTCTGAATACAGTTTTTAAATCATCATAAACATTAGTACCATTGGAATAACCATTTGCTTTAATAATCTCTTGAGCCTTGTCTGCCATCTGGGAGCACTCAACCTATAATCAGTGGAGTAAGCTGTCAATCATTTTGTTGGCTCAAAAAGCTACATGTATAGATGCTAATATACACCACATCAATAATTAGCTAAAACGACGACTGTAATATTGCAATGTGTATTAGATTGTAAATGAAATCCGGCAAATAACGCCTTAAATATGTATTAACTGATCTTTTTTATTTTTCATTAATAAACTAGTTAGTAATGACAATTACAAAATGTATAAATCTGTAATTCATACCGCATAAACATGCTTTGCCCCTGCTTTAGCACAAAAGAGGGATAAAATTCCGGTGCCAGCACCTACATCAAGAACAATCTTGTCCTTGAAAAGAAACTTATTCCTATAAATTACATTTTGGTAAGTTTTTGTTGTCACGACATCTTGTCCTTGAGAACAAATTACTAAATTTGTTTGTGTTGTACTGCACAGGCAATGTCCCGATGTACTCCAAGCCAATATACTCCAAGGAGTGTGGTCGGTTCAACTTCCGGTAAACATCCAATGGAATCCCCTCGTGAGACAGTTAATGCTTTTGGGTCATCAAGTGAACTACGCAAAGTCACATTGCTTAGTAGAGATAAACGAGAGGTTGCTAAGGGGTTTGTGGACGACAGTGTAAATATGTGCCATGGCAGAGAAGTGTCTCCTGGAGAAAAAAGAGTGTACATAGAAGAAATTATGGATCCTGAAGCTGCGGTATATGATGGTCCCCAAGATGGCAATATGACATTAAATGGCTGGCTTGGAGGAGGGTATATTATTTGGTTAGCTGGACGACTGAAGTATGATTTGTAGGTTTTTCTTGTATTTTTCCAATGGTAGCCTGGTAGGTAGTATGTTTGGTATTTGGTTTGTAAACTTGGGATGTATTTAATTTGTATTTGGATTGTTAATGTAAATTTGGATTGGTGTTTTATTTTAATAGTTGCAGCAGGATTTTTTTTTAATATTTGCAGCAATTTTTTTTTCTGTGCAGCAGGGTTTTTTTAATATTTGCAGCAGGGTTTTTTTGTTTATTTATTTGCAGCAGGTATTTTCCAAAAAAAAAAAATCTCATAATAAATTAGTAACGGATATATCCGTTACTAATTATAAATATCCGTTACAAATTAGTAACGGATAATCCGTTAC
This sequence comes from Saposhnikovia divaricata, assembly GCA_036435485.1. Taxonomy (NCBI): domain Eukaryota; kingdom Viridiplantae; phylum Streptophyta; class Magnoliopsida; order Apiales; family Apiaceae; genus Saposhnikovia; species Saposhnikovia divaricata. The sequence continues at coordinate 199,095,123 of CM071594.1, forward strand.
AAATATACTGAAAATCCGTTACCAATTAGTAACGGATAAACCGTTACTAATTTTTTAAAAAAACAATTGTGACGGACGATTAGTAACGGATATATCCGTTACTAATTATAAATATCCGTTACAAATTAGTAACGGATATATCCGTTACTAATCATAAATATCCGTTACAAATTTGTAACGGATATATCCGTTACTAATTATAAATATCCGTTACAAATTAGTAACGGATATATCCGTTACTAATTATAAATATCCGTTACAAATTAGTAACGGATATATCCGTTACTAATATACTGGAAATCCGTTACTAATTTGTAACGGATAAATCCGTTACTAATTTTTAAAATAAGCAATTGTGACGGACGATTAGTAACGGATATATCCGTTACTAATGTCATTAGTAACGGATATATCCGTTACTAATGGCCAGTTTTGCTGTAGTGTTTATTCCTTCCCGTCCTGATAATTCTGTAATATGACACCATAGAGAATGTTGCACAAGGTCAATGATTGTTGGGTACAAAAGTCATAAAGACGGTCTTTATACAATTCTTACATCGGGTGGATACTTTTCTTCCTGAATAATAAGAGGAAATCTAAAGTCGCATTGATGAAGGTCAGCCAATAGAAAGCAATTCTACTCCATGACAATTAAAGAATGAAGTAGTTTGTCACTCAAGTAATCAATGGTTTCAAATGAATTCTCATTGTATGAAATGAAAGAATAAAATATTCAAGTGATATAGAGTCTGATACGAAGATGGGTAGAATTCGAGTTGAGTGGGCGACCTCATTAGGTCTCAATCAAGTTCATTGTCAAAACTTTCGTCATCATGCTTTACCACATGCAAAATGCATTGCAGAATGAATTAAATTGGGAGTTGGACCAGTGAAACAATAACTAGTCCTTTTCAAGAAACACTAGGGACTAGCTAGACAAAATTTGCTAGTTCACCTGTTTGAGACATCACCACCAGCTAGGACAATTAGCTAGGTGTTCTTCACAACATTACAAGTTTGAGTAGTTGGAACGATCAACTAGTCATTCATATTGACATAACGACTAGCCAGTTTCAATTGGATAGAACGGAATTTCAACATCGTAGCCACTGAAGAAACTTTAGGCTTCTCGGACAACGAATGAAAATAAGAAGTTATTAAGTTTGAAAAAGAAAACTATAAAATCTGAAGAGAATTTCCAGGTATCGGAACAATCGATAACCTTTCATCAAATATTACTTATCAGTGAAACGGTCCACCCAAGGGTGCCTCCGTACACATGCTTTATCAGATCCGACAATAGAATTAAATTCGGAATACCAATATCAAAATGATATCCTTACTATGATTTCAATGTACGATGTACAATCTCATCTTGAATAGAAGAAAAGAATTCATGAGGGATGTCTGGACATTAGATCATCCCTGTCCTCAGTAATTTGTTGAATATTTATGAGCTTAACTGAAGAACGCAAGTATGAAAGAAGCAATCAAATATCGATATTCGTTAAGTAGTATTCGTCGATTAATTAAGGAAATATTTGTGGAACATTCCTTGGATAATTGAAAGAGAGTGTAAATAGTCCTGAGCAGAAATAATTATAAACTTCAAATAGAATGCTCGGGCTCAATTAAGATACTTTGGATGAGTCCCGATTTAGAGAAAGTATATCATTGGTTGTTATTCCACAAGTTTGAAGTAGAAAGCTAGGAGGGTTACCTGATATAAGCTAATCGAGGTAACATGGTTAGTGAACAGTTTAAAATGAAGTAGTGCACCAGCCAGTAGTTATCAAAATAAGTTAATAATCATTCGTGCATCTCATTATCACCACTATGAGGGTAACTCCATCTCTTCGTCTTCGTAATACAAGACACCAACTAGTGCGTCTCTCAATCATCATCTTAAAGTCATTTATCGAGTTAGGGTTTCACCAATATATCTGTCATTTCCGTGCTTTATCTTGAAGACCAAGCTTCACATCATTCCGGGGACACCTGCTAAGTCTATGGGGTCCTACTTCATGCCTTCCGACATGAATCACAAGTGGCCAGTTCCCCCTGGGAACAGATCAAAGAGATCTCTCAGGGATCTCAGTGCAGTCCATAGGCTCAGTGGCGGGTGTGTGTATGTGAACATATACCAAAAATATTGAGGTCTACAATACGTATATACGTAGTTCCTGCTAACATCTCTATCAGAGGATCCCACTCTCGACCCGCTGGTCTTTTCTTTTGGTAGACTCTGAGATCACTGTATCGCTCGTTGCAACCATATTCAACTTCTCTCGAGTCCCTTTGTTAATTCTACTTGTTTGTTCTCTAAGTTGAACTACCATGTTCCAGCGTTCGAATCATGCGTGGAATTATCTAGCACGCTCGTCTTATGATAACATTCTCGTATAACACATGTAAAATTCGCCATCAAGGGTAATGGAATCCACAACGACATAGTGACCAACCTTCAGGTAAACCCGTTACTTATCGAAAATCGGGTCTTATAACCAAAGTAAAAGACTTTCATTACTCCAAGTACTAAGTACCCTTAATTATGTAGGGAAGTCCAAACTTCTTGATTCTTAAAATGCCGCCTCCTAAACTCTGGAGGACTAAGCCAGCCTAGTCATCCGATCATATTGGCAATATCGCCTCTACATCAGCTGCTCTTGGGATTTCGCTCTGCTTCCTATATCATTACCAATGATAGGTCATGTACGACTCTCAAACCTCTATTCGTCATTCTGAAGGTCTATAAAGATTCTATCGACCCTAGTATAATACCTTCAGTCAAAACTCCAGTCCATTCTACTCACCGGTACCTCTTCCGGTAGTCCAATAATAAGTTTACTACGATCTCTTATGTCATTCTCCTACTTAGACTCAACTCTCAACACTCTCGTTTCTGAGTACTGTAACTTATCGCTCTGATACCATTTTTGTGACGCCCCCAAATCTGAGGTCAAAGATTCATGTCGTCGCATCATCATCCAACTATATCATACCTGTATTAACTTTACAACTCAACAATACATACGTCCAGACCTCAATCTTATGCACAAACAAGTTAGAGCCTCAGAAACGATAATCAAAAGTAACACCAAATATTACAATTCATCTGTACAATTCAGAGTCTTACGCACTTCCACTAATACAACTATACTTGAAGATAAGTCTTACTATTACAGCTGAAAACCTAACAGACTTACTCTGTAGTATTTATCAGGAGATAAATCATCTCCAGGGTAATTCTTCTACTCCTCTTCTGCTGGTGCGGAGTTAATCGACCAAATTCTTCTCTGTCTGAAAAGTTTTTATAAAGCAAGAATGAGCTACATAATGCTCAGCAAGTTCACCGTTTTGTAAAATAATAATGTGGTTCATTTCGAAAACGTTCCCAACTATATGGGCATATATCTCAGATTTCAAAACATAATTGGACAATATTATGTCCGAGTTTGAATAGAACATCTATACTCAGTAAGGAGCTTTAAGAATAACATATGAACCCTTTATAAGGTTCCCATTTCAATATATCTCAAGTTTGAAAATATATACATACGAGTATATCATTTTCGGCAAAACACTCTACGATTAACATACTGTACAGGGAATATATCATTTCAAACCTCTTTCCTTCCTTTAGCTTAGAAGGCTTCTCATACAAAAACATTTCATTCATTGCAACAATTGCAAGAGTGCACTAACACGTGCCAATCTTTATAGAAAATCTTGCAGTTCTAGATACTGCACGATGTCAATATTTTCTCATCAAAACCACACTATCAGCAACTTGGCACTTAGGCCCAAGAAGCAGTGTTTGAGCATTTTTCCAAAGTGGAGGATGGGACTGGAAGAAAACATAAAACCTGACAGGGATTGACGATGATCAGTCGCCACATCCAAGTCCAATAATCCCTGGGTCTTCTTTACCGGTAGAAGGATAGAAACTACATCCGTAACTATCCTCGGGTGAAAACTACATCCGTAATCACCCTCGATGAAAACTACATCCGTAATCATCCTTCGGCAACACCTTGGCCGGAATAATAATTGATGGAGCGCCTGGCTCACGGCCGCTTACACATCCCGGGAACCGTTAATCGTTCGTCAACGGTTCCCACACCTGCCAGAGTCCCTTTTTCTTTTTCTTTTAAAAACTTGATTTTGATTGAAAACTGAGTAATTGAGGTCCGACATCATTCGACCGATGATTCTTGAAATCACACAAGAAGCAAACCTGACCGGGGGTTTTCGAAAATGTTTTGAGTTTGAAAGGGTTCGAGTTTGAAAGTATTAAATGTATCTTGGATTGACTTCGTCTTTAAAATAATGAACGATAATTAATAATTAATATTTTAAGATTTAATATTAATAATTAATAAAATAATTATTCGAAAAATAAACTTTTAATCCAAGATAGGGTTTCGAGTATTTACGAAGATATAACAATAGTTACTTGAGTATACGATACTCCCCGAATGACCCTTCGGGTTTTCACAAACTAGTTACGATATAATAATATACCGCTCCCCGGTCAATAGTATATACGGACCGCTACGACCTCTCTTGCTAGAGTCGTTGTCCAAGGAAAACTTTTCAATCTAAGTTCAAGGGGTACAAACATATATGTACTTATACAATCTCAATTGCATCAATACTTCGATAAACATTGCATTTGATATAATTGAAAACTACAAACACAACAGTGAAAGTCCTTGTATATGTATAAGTTTTGAAAAGTAAACTTGCCTTGGTTTGGTTGGGGTGGTCGAGCGTGCGGAGTCGAACGATCTATACATAAGCAATAACCGCTCGTTAGTACCTTAACAATATCTCTTTAATTACGGGGTTTTAGGGGGTACGAAATTAACTTAACGACTTCGTCTTATGACACTCTAGCCCCACTATAGGTTCATGTCATCACTCGATTACGCTCGTCACTTAATCGACTTAATTTAGTTACCACATTCGAATCATAACCATTACGCCTAGAATTATGCTCCACTAACGACTTTTCCCTTGCGCGAAATTTACTCAAGCATTTTTATAAAATCCAAAAATTCATATTTTAATCCAATTCTTTTCGGGTGGTCTTCACCACTGCATTCCCTAACTTGTCAAATTTTTCCATGATCCCACATATATTTTTAGGGGTTTAAACAAGGTTCACAAGGGGGTCACTTAGTGCAGTCCAGAATCCAGAAACACAATTCACTTCTCCGGCCATAACTTAAAATCTATACATCACCTAGCCATGAACCTTACATTTCCAGAAACTACATTCAATTATCTTTCCAACAATATATGGTAGGACATCAGGGGACAACATTTGGGGGTTCAAAACCGTGTTACAAGACAGGTCAATGTTCCTGGAAAAACTCAGCAAGCATGTACTACTTAGATCAACCAATTTTCACAATTCCACAACACAACCAACACTTAATTCACTTAGTTCATGGTTTATAACACTCATGGAGATATATATACTATCCATAATTATAAAAGTCACAATCACAACATCAAAACTCAAGATCCATGTCATCCATTACTTATACAACCAAGATTAACTCATATATACATGGATCTACTACCAAACATTATAAACACTACATAACCAAAAGGGTTTGTGATTTTTATACCTTCTTGAGCACCTAGGAGCCTTGGATAAGCCTTACACAACTCAATAACACTTTGAATGGTCTCCTACAACCCTTACAATCCAAGATCTAAAAGAAAATCAAACATGGTTACTATTCACCCAATCTTTAACAATTTATAACTTGAATTTGGATGGATGAAATGGCTTGAAACTATTAACATACCTTGCTTAGATGTTGTAGAGGGCCTAGTAATTACATCTTGATTTATGAGTGGTGGGAAATGGGGGAGGAAGAATTTTCTTCTTCCTTTACTAAGCTTGGCCGAGAGCTCCTTGGAAGAGGGGGGGTTGTGTTTTTGATTTTTGTGTTTTGTTGGTTGAATAAGTGATGTTAAAAGGTGTTGGGTGATACATAATGTGTATGTATAGGCAAGGTACTAGCAAGGTATGGTCACATGTACTACTTGTCTCCCCTTTTTGAAAAGCAAGTAACTAGTTACTATTCCTCTTCCATTTTGTTAACTAGTTTGCTTATTCCTAACCACTTGGTTGCATGGGACTTGCATGCAATACTACTCCTTGTATCATTATTCTCCCACGAATGCTTGTCATTTAATCTTTAATTCGTATCGTATCTTAATTAATCTCTCGTAATAATACTTTGACGCGTAGAGATTTCCCCTATAAATCCTTAAGTACTTAATTGTGTAAATCCCTCGAACATCCATAATTCCTCGTCATAATTCTTAATAAATCTTTTAATACTCTAATCATTCTCAAATCCCAAGTTTTATAAATCTTACTAACAATAAGACTCCTGCCTTCACAATCTTCCTTTTTATCTTACATAATGAATGCAACAACATAATCTCTCAGACAATCAATTCTATTAATCAACAGGGATGACTAGAAAGGTTCCATATGGACAATGTCACAAGATATTAAATAAAAGGAAATATTACCAAAAATTAGGGTTCTTACAGAATTGAAATAAGGAAGTTGTTGGACTTGCTCTTACTATGTTGTCCTTGATCTTTAAATCAATTTTTTCTCTGTTTTTTTTGGTCAATTTTGTTCAAGAACTATCTATATATATTATAATGACCGGAGATCAGAAATGCATCAGAACAGTTCAAGGCATTTTTCTTAATTTTTCATTTTTTTCATTTTTTTCATTTTTTTCATTTTTTTATTAAAATTCTTTTCTTGCATTAAATAGTTATTAATGATATTTTAATTAGTCATTAATTACACCTATTAAATATATATTAAATTTACTTTATTTAAGTTGTCTAAAAATTAGCAAACTTTATTTGAACTTTATAGTTATTATTTAAATATTGAATATTAATATATTTAAGTTTATTTTTGGTAAAATGACGACTAAAAATTGTTTATATTGCGTTATTTTTTATTATCTATTTAAGATCACTGTAATATATTTTCAAATGAATGTAGGACAGGCGACTTTAACTTCTCAAGCAATTTTTATTATCAATTATTGTGAAAGTCGTAATAAAATATGGAAGTACAAGATCTTTGCGTAATATCTGGAATTTGTATACAAACAATACAAACGTATTTTTAATTTGCACTTGAATAAATTACACATAAGTTATGATCAAATCGAATAAATTTAACAAACCCAACCATTTTATCGGAAGATAAAATCGATAAAAAAGCTATAAATCCATTGTTTCATTATAGTGTGTTGAAATAAATTAATATTTTAACTAAATAATTTTTTACACTATTATTGAATATGTATGTTATGAGAGTGGTGTCGGCTTTAAAAAAACGTTATTGACCATAACTTATCAAACAATCTTTATTATCAATGATCGTGGAAGTCGTAATAAATATGGAAGTACACAGATCTTTACTTAATATCTAAAATTATTGAAAACACACCTCACTCAAGAATGAATATTATTGAAAGAAAAAAAAGATCAAAGCAAGAAAGAAAGAGGGTCTCCGGCCGGTGGAGAATCCACCGTCTCCACCATCGAACGGGGAAGGACGAAGGCGTCTAACTAATAAGAAACAGAAGAGAGCTTTGCTTTTTATAGCATCTTAATTAACCATTAATTACACCTATTAAATATCTATATAATTTTATTTTATTATTTATAAAAAAATTAGTAAAATTTATTTTGGCATTATAATTATTATTTCAATACAAAATATTATTTATCTATAGAAAAATTAGAACATATCCACAATATGACGACTTAAATTTACTTATATCGTGCCATACGATTTCCCATTTAAGATTTTTACAAGTTTTTTCGGGCGATTGGAGAGCATGCGATGTTAATTTTTGGGGAAATTTTTTTATTAGTTGTCGTGGAAATCGTGTAAATCATATAAATTGTAGAAGTGTATAGAATTACACATTAGATGTGACCACCTCAATTAAATTAAATCAACATGATCATTTTCTCTTACAGTTAGATCAATAAAGACATTGTACAGCCGTCATTCCAATATATTGTGGCGGATTAAATTAATATTTTACTTAATTAAATTATTATAATATTTCTGAGCATGTATATTATGAGAAGAGCGTCAGCTTTTAAGAACGTTATTTAATTATATTTAATATTTATTATTTTTTTATCGTAAAAATTATAATCATATGGTAATCGCTAATTTTCATGTTTATGATTTTTTAACATATTAAAATTTTAGATATATGATGAAAGTATTTTTCCAACTAATAATTCATGTGAACTGTTTGAATCAATTGTTAAAAGAAAATTCTAAAAATAGATATTGATGTTTTTTTTAAAATAAAAATTAGTGTCTTGATTTTCTTTTTCTTCCTTCTATAAATTATTAAAATATAATATTACCATTAAAAAAATAATGCTTGAAATGTTTTTAGATATTTGTTTTATTTCAAATTTTAATTTTAATTTTGTTTTAATACCATAAAAGTTTTATTTCTTATATGTTTGAAAATTTTTTTTGCCTAACGTCATGCATAATTTATACGTATAATTCTATTATTTTTTACTAATATTCATGAATTGTTAAAGATAGTTTTCTGAAGCCGCACGATAGCGCGGCATAATTGACTAGTTTTTTTTAACGGGAGACTACCGTAGGTAAGAGCTTCTCCGAGGGTAGTGGGTATAATGGTTAGCTAAAATAATATATAATAATTGTTAGCTAAAATTTGCTGAACCTGTAAGGGGTTGTGCTACAATGGTATTAGCTATAATGGTTAGCTATAATTTCAAAACAGTATATATTGTGTAATGGATGTGTAGAAATTGATTTAAATGGTATATATTAATGTGTAGGTCTAGTTTAAATATGACATAAAGCTGACATGGAAGTTTTAGCTAATGACTACAACTCAACAAATATAGAAGACGAGATGGAGGATATCTATAATTATTGCTAACAGTTCTGATGGTAGGAGGGCTATATTTTTTAGCTAATATGTATATGAAAGTGACACCTAGACTTTTTAGCTAATCTATATAATCTTAATTCCTGAACACAAAGAATTTGGAAAAAGACAATTTCTATCCTTTCCAAATTTGAATTTACACTACTCCAATGTCCTTTTTGGTAAATCTACTTGAAACATGGATTATCCAGATTTAAAATGGGTATGATCCAACTTTCTAAAATACAAAGAAGTTAGTTATTTTTTATAGGATCCACTAGATCCGATCCATATTTCTCAAATCCAATATATCAATACACGTACAATATATCCATATTTCTCAAATCCAATATATCAATACAATGTATAATCATAATCATTACAACATGATTTTAGGCTTATCACGTTCAATTCTGTTAACCTGCAATCAAACTTTCAAATTCAAAATTACGTGAGATTATCTCTACACACTCACAATCTTCAATCCTTTACCCATCCGTTCAAGATTAAATCTTCAAATCAGTTTTCATAACTAATTTCAAGATTAAACCTACGCATTATCTTCTTCACAAACTTCCATCATCAATTTTCCCATTGCCGGATCATGGACAAAGCAGGTATGTTAAAATAAAAACCTTTATTGATATTGGTTTTTTCTTCACATTTTTACTCGTGATTTACTGTCTACCAGGTCGTAAGCGTGCTCCTTTGGGGCCTGTTTCTCCTTCTTCAACACAAAAGGGTATGATGTTTATATGTTCACGATATTATGATGTTCATGACGTTAGGATTTTGAGATTGTTTTTGTTTTTCTTAATTTTTTTATATGTAGGACAAAGAAGACGGCCTTCATCAACCTCCTTTAATGATAGTAATGTTCAAGATGGTTCTAATAATGAAAATAAGGATCCCAATACTCAGAGTTCCTGTAATCGACAAAGTGGTATTTTTCTCATTGCAATTTTTAATGTTCTTATATTCGCAATGACTGCCATATCTGGATTGAAACTTATTTTATTGTTTTCCAATCTACCAAACAGGATCACGACCATTTACTCATCGGAACAAGTTCTCTAACAATCCAACCCCGGCGAAAAACTTTTCAAATGCTATCAATATGTCTGGTAAGAAATATTGTGCAATTCATATATGTGTACGTGTCTTTCAATATGTTTGGTAAGATATATTATGCAATTCATAATATATTTGTTATTAATGTTTGTTTGGAAATTTCAATGTAGGTGGTAATAGTCATGGTTATCTTACGCCATCAGAAAGGAGATTACAAAATGTTAATTTGTCTGGTAAGATATTCTGTTAATGTTATAGATAGATAGCATACTATTACATTATGTTTTTAAACATGACTATCTTTGCAGATATTGATCCATCAAGCAATGTTCTGCCAATCAATAGGATGTCGACAGATATAGGTTTTGACAAAAAATTAGTTGTTAATGTTCTCATTTTACCCTAAGAATGTTTTTTTTTTAAAATTAAAATTATGTGTATACAGGTTTTTACTCAAAGAATGTATTTTCTACTCAGAAATCAGGTCAGTTGTACTTTTACTTTATCAAGTATACTAATTTATATTCATATTCTCGCCTTCGTTATGGCATGATCTTACCTTGCTTCTAACAAATAAATGCATAATTTTATGTGTATTAAATTCTTTTTAGGGAATTCCACTGTTAGCGGTAATAATGATGGCATTGTTACGCCATCACAAAGGAGGCAGCCTAATGTCAATTTTTCTGGTATTCATTTTCGGTAATCTTTTTGCTTATTGTGATTCTGTCAATTTGAGTATTTTAAAAATGTTGTGGTATACAGGGTTAAGTCATCAAACTCCGTTCTCTCGAGTTATTAATTTTAAACAAAGGACGAACAGCAATATATCTCCTTTCCAGTTACCAACATCGAGGATTTCTCCAATGAAGAATACTAAAGGAAATGTGCCAACAAGACATGTTTTAGGAATGACAAATTCTGGTAAATGTTGTTTCTCATAAATATTGGTTGTTCAACATTATCAACTGCTTAAGATCATCAAATCTATATAACAATATATTTTTTTTATACAGGAAGTGTTATTAAGGATACCAGGAAGGTCAATTTGTTGGATCGTTATTCAAGTAATCAGAAAGATCATGCTACATCATCAATTAACACAACAAACTCCATTAGAGAGAATAGTACAAGTTCAGACATTACTGTTCTTACACCAGATTTAGAACAACTTGGTGTTCGTAGGCCAGGTTATGTATTATTTTGAAATAGAACTATGATTCTATATGTTTCTGTTATACACACTATATGTAAATCTAATATTAAACAATTTGTTGTACAGTTTGGTTCCCATCACAATCTTCTTCCGGAGTTAAGAACTTGATGAATTCCTTTGATGCTGTTGGGAATGAAACATATGAACAAAATCCAAAATCTTTAAGTAAATGCTTTAAACAACACTAATGCAACATTATTACAAATCTCAAATCTTATTCTGCATATTTTACATTTGTAGGTGATGCATCTACAACATCCCGTTTGAAAACTGGCCGAAACAATCAAGCAAAAAGGAAAGAGGTTTCTACCAACAGTCAGCAATTGAGGGATAAAATCCCTTCTGGTATGTATCACTATTGTATAAATCCTTTATTTCAACATAACCAACTATTTTTCTCTGTAATACTACTTTTCAACAGATGAGTTTGTTGATGAAAAGGATGAGATGCATATAGGTATGTTCATTATTTATTTACAAGACATTTTTTTTATAATCAAACTATATACGTCTTATATTGTTTATGCGTCTTTTAATATGTGCAGACGATATTGATGATGTTGAGTTAGATGCTGAAGAGCAAGGTACTTTCAACATTTGTTTGTTTGTCTTATTACAAACACGGTTGATTAATATTTATGTTTAAAATTGATATTTAATATATTCATTTATTGTCATTGTCAGATGGTCGTGGACAATATGTCATGGATGATGAAAATGATTCTAAAAACAACAAACCAGGTTTAACATTTATGACAGATTCATATATTATTATGAATACTCATTTATTTATTAGTTCTTGAATTATGATAGATTTTTGGGAAGGGTACATGGATCTTGGTCCGCCAACAAAAGTTTGTCGAAAATGTAAATCAGTGATGTGGAATGAGGAGCGCAATAATAAAGGAGCCAAAAATAGTGAGCCCACATTTTCATTATGTTGTAGGGATGGTCAGGTAGCTATTGAACCAGAGAAACAACCTCCTCCTTATTTGGCTGCACTATTGTCAGGTGGAGAGAAGACATCACATTTTCTCAATAACATAAGGACGTACAATTCCATGTTCCAGTTTACGTCTATTGGTGGCAAAATAGATAAGAAAATAAACAATGGAAAAGGTCCTTATTGCTTTAAATTAAATGGTCAAAACTATCATCTTATTGGTACCCTCAAGCCAAAGGAAGGAGAATCTCCAAAATTCTGCCAATTATACATATATGATACGGAGAACGAGCTCCAAAATCGTATAAATGCAGTTAATGGTAGTGACCAACTTGATCCAGAAATTATTCAAAGTCTGTTAGAAATGCTTGATGAACACAACAAATGTGCAAGAGGTTTTCGTTTTGCAAGGGATCGTTTAAAACTTGATGAATCAGATGAATTTGATCTACAATTACTCCACTCCAGATCTGCATCAGGAAGGACCAATCATGTCATAGAATCCAATGATGTTGCAGCATTAATTGTTGGTGATGCAGATGATTGCTCTCCTTTCAGGGATATTGTGGTTCAAACCAAACAAATGTATCTTAAGCGAGTATTTGAGACATGTTCTCAATTCATGTCACTCCAGTATCCCTTGCTTTTCCCATATGGTGATGAGGGTTTTCATCCAAAAATTCCTTTAAATGAAAAAGCACGGAAAGTTGCAACACAAGTTTCTGCTGATGAATGTTCGGATGAAAGTAAAGCTAGAACAAATGTTTCCATGAGAGAGTATTATGCCTACAAATTAATGATACGTCCCAATGAAGGTAATTTCAGAAATTCTATGTCCAATTTTTAAAATAGCTATCAGCAAATAACAATTTTTTTTTATATTTTTATATATTTCACAGGTATGACACTTCATGTTGGTGGAAGGCTTTGGCAACAGTTTGTTGTAGATGCTTTTGCTGCTGTTGAACAATACAGGCTTGATTGGATAAAGACACATCAACATGTCATACGTTCAGATTTATATAGATCAATTCGTGATCGCATACACAGGGGTGATACAGATTCATCCAATGTTGGTCAAAATGTCATTTTGCCTGCTACTTTTACAGGCTCACAGAGATATATGAATCAGTATTTCAAAGATTCACTTGCTATATGTCGTACAATTGGTCATCCATCTCTTTTTTTGACAATGACTTGCAATACGCAGTGGCCAGAGATTCATAAAATGTTAAAGCACAAACCAGGATTTGATGTTAGTAATGCTCCAGATGTTATTTCAAGAGTATTCAAGTTGAAGCTGGACCAACTTATTGATATAATAAAGAAAAAGAATTATTTTGGAAGATGCATTGGAAGTAAGATATATATTTAATTGTCACAGTTTTTGAATTTCATTAGAATTTTTATCAGTTTTTACTAATTTTTACTTTGCGTATTTTAAAACAGTTATGCACGTGATTGAGTTCCAGAAGCGCGGCCTGCCGCATACACACATGCTCATTTGGCTTCATCCGAATGATAGACCTAAGCGCATAGATCAAATTGATGATCTAATATCAGCTGAGATTCCGGATGAAAAGGTTGATCCCATTGGTTATCATATTGTTAAGAATTTCATGATACATGGACCATGTGGTAAAGACAATATGCAATCTCCATGTATGGTAAAGGCAAAATGTATTCGACATTTTCCAAAGAGGTATGCGTAATATCTACACTTATTTTACCAAATTTGTGTGTAATATTCACTATTTTCATGCATCATTTTCTTATACTGAACATATTTCCTCATAAATTTATTTATTTATCGTATATTGTCAAAAAATGCAGGTTCAATCCAACCACCTTTTTTGACGATTGTGGTTTCCCTCAATATCGAAGGCGTAAGCAAAGAAACATTGTCAAAAGGAAAGGTGTGGAATTGGACAATCAGTATGTAGTTCCGTACAACAGAGACTTATTGATACGCTTCCACTGTCACATAAATTTGGAAGTTTGCAATAGTAGCAGGTCCTTAAAATATTTATTCAAATATTGCTTGAAGGGACATGATATTGCCACAATGATCTTGAAGAAGAAAGGGATTAATGAGAATGGTCCTTCCAGTACTGTACAGAAAAAGGATAATAATGAGATTAAACAGTATCTGGATGGTCGGTATGTATGTGCTGTTGAAGCGGCATGGAGGCTTTTCGGTTTTGATATTCACTACAGGTTTCCTGCGGTGGACAGGTTACCAGTACATTGCCCCGGTGAAAAAAATGTCACTTTCAACATAAAAGATGATTTGCAAAATATTGCTGCTAAGGCAAGTTCCAAAAACAGCAAATTAGAAGGTTGGTTTTTAGCTAATAAAACACTTCATGGTGCAAAGGACGTGACGTATATGGAATTCCCACAGCATTTTACGTGGAAAGCTGATCAAGGAAAGTGGAAGCAAAGAGAGAAAGGAAATGTAGTAGGCAGAATAATTGATATCCACACTTCTGGCGGAGAGACGTTTTTCTTACGAATGCTTTTGATGCAGACGAAAGGTGCTACTTGCTATGAAGATCTACGTACGGTTAATGGTAAAGTTTATAATACTTTCAAAGAAGCATGTGACGCACTTGGTCTTCTGAAAGATGATAGACAATGGCATGTGGCTTTAGAGGAGAATGCAATTAGTGCAATGCCACGGCAATTAAGAGAATTGTTTGTCCACATTTTGACAAACAATACTGTTGCTGATCCTTTGAGATTATGGACAGAACATTGGAAGATCATGTCTGAAGATATTCTTTACAATAGATGAATACTTACCAACAATCACACTCTGCAACTAAGTGATTATGAAATACAAAATTGGTGCTTAGCAGGTACATATTTTTTAAAAAATTCTCTTTATATTAATATGTTTTACCAAATTTGTCCCAAACAATTTTCGGGATTCTAACTACCATTTTTTTTTCAAAAATTAATTCTTATATTCAATATTTTGCAAAGATTGAGAAACTACTTAACGATGTTGGAAAAAGTTTGAAAGATTACAGTACCTTGCCATTTCCTGATGGAGAATATTTTAGAAATAATGAAAATAGTCTTATCCTTGAAGAAACTGGATATGATAAGGAGGATATGAAAAGAGAACATGCACAACTTTTTACAAATCTAAATAAAGATCAACTGGAAGCATACAATGCAATCCTTGACAGTGTTGATAATGGTAAAGGTGGTTTGTTTTTTGTTTATGGTAGCGGTGGTTGTGGAAAAACCTTCTTATGGAAAACACTTTGTTGTCGCCTTCGAAGTCAAGGAAAAATTGTTTTTCCAGTAGTTTCATCCGGAATTGCTACAACGTTAATTCCTGGAGGTAGAACTGCTCATTCTAGATTTCACATCCCTTTGAAACTTGACCATATCTCTATTGCTGGTATTAAACACGGCACCGACATTGCCGAGTTAATGCAACAGACCAGTTTAATTATTTGGGATGAGGCTCCTATGCAGCATCGGCATGCGTTTGAAAGTGTTGACCGTTGTCTTAGAGACATTATGTCTGCAGTAGATTCATCAAGGTCCAGTCGACCTTTTGGTGGTATCACTGTTGTATTTGGGGGAGATTTTTGTCAAATTTTGCCAGTAATTACAAAAGGATCAAGAGCTCAAATTGTTTCAGCTTCTTTGAATCAGTCGAAATTATGGCATCAATGCCAAGTTTTCTTATTAAAACAAAACATGCACTTATGTGGAGGAAAATCACCTGAGGATTTGAAAGCCATATCTGAGTTTAGCAAATGGGTTCTTGATGTTGGTGACGGTGAAATCCCTACAGTAGAAGATGTTGATTCTAACTGTAATCCTCAAGTCCGTATTCCTGACAAATTCTTGATCAAATCTTCCTCAGGAGCAATCAAGAACATTGTTGACATTGTGTATCCTGATTTTAGCAATAATATGTCTTCGGCTAATTATCTGAGTCAAAAATCCATACTTGCTCCGACAAACGCTGTTGTTGGTGATATCAATGATTATATTCTTGATCTTATACCAGGAGATTCACTTACGTATTACAGTCAGGACTCACTTGCTGAAGATGTTTCTTCGGGAAATGACTTTCACTCCGCATTTCCAGTGGAGTATATCAATTCAATAAACATGCCATGTCTTCCAAAACATGAACTCAAAATAAAAGTCGGTTGTGTGGTTATGCTGATGAGGAATCTAAATCAGATAATGGGATTATGTAATGGAACACGTATGATTGTGAAGAAATGTCTGAAAAATAGCATTATATGTCAAATTCTTTGCGGATCTCAAGTAGGTTCTATTCACATCATTCCAAGAATTAAGATGATGCCCACAGATACAATATGGCCATTTGACTTTAAAAGAGTGCAATTTCCACTGCAGTTGTGCTTTGCAATGACGATCAATAAAAGCCAGGGTCAATCCTTGGACACTGTTGGACTCTATCTTCCCAGGCCTGTATTCACGCACGGTCAGCTCTATGTTGCTGTCTCAAGAGTAACATCTTCCTCCGGTCTGCATATTCTGATCCTTGGTGATGATGGTCGACCAACAAATGTTACAGCCAATGTTGTGTATGAAGAGATCTTTTACGATTTGCCAAGTGTATCTAAAACATAAATTATTTTACAATGAAATGTATGATATATTTGTTGATCTTATATATAGAAGTAATTACTATTCCATATCTGAATTGTCAATTAGTTGAGGCAATCTCTCAATTTATATCTATATAACATAATACCAGTTTTACCGTATGTCCTTTATCAACACACTTATCTTGATATCAGTCTTAATCCTAAAGATTAGACCTAATATCTAGCAATTTGTTGCAAATTAGTTTATTGTTATTGTTACATGTTGAAGTCTTCCACAAATTTTGCAAATAGTATAAAATTTGTTAATATAATTATGTAATCAGCATTAAAAATTATTTTAAGGTTATTGTTACATGTTGAATTTTTCCATAAATTTTGCAAAGTCATTATAGCAATATAAAATTTGTTATTATAATTATGTAATCAGCATTAATTAAAATTTGTTCGTGTGACAAGGATGTGGGTAATAGTTTCTAATCCAGGTGTTGTAGTTAGACACAACATCATCATTTTAGTTTATGAGGTAAAATCAATCAAGCAGTGAGCAATTGTTTGCTTTCAGCCATGTTCTTTTGCTATTTATCTTAATTTACTCTGTTTTTGAACTCAATGGATTGAATGACATTTTGCATTCACGTTTGTAATGATTTTGGAACTCCTTTTAATCTATATTTGTTTTTTAATAGTCCATAATTTTCATTTAACATATAGCAATATTAGTAAATGTAAAAGCACATATTTGCACAATGGCATAGTAGTGTCAAAAATTAAAAACAGCTTCATAAGCAATTCTATTGATATATCAAATATATAGCACCAATGGCTTAATTCATATCAAAACATACCACTGACGTACTTAATAATTGTTATAGTTCTGAAGACTACTCCTTCAATCGTACCAAAAACCAAGCTTTGTTAAGCTAACGTACGTAATGACTAAAGTAAAAGATCAGTTAACTTATTTTGTAACATCAAAGATAATTCCTTCTGCTCCCTCAATCTTATTAAATACCAGGATTTGTCTCTTTCTTAACTCATTATCCTTTGCAAATTTGTTCCATCCAGTAGAGAACCTAGCTCTCCCATTATTCACCGCCAAACCAATGCTCCATGACATATTTTCTATCCTCAACAGAACCCTTTCACCTGCTATCCAATCTCGATTTTCAGGAGCTATATTCCTTGGAATGTTCTGTAATAAACCAGCAAATAACTGAGAATAATAATCTTATAATAAAACTGTCAAATAAATCATAATGGCACTTTGACATACCACTCCTTGGGTCCTATTATGGACATGGCACTTTGACAGAGCTGTAGAAAAAGAATGGAGATCGTTGTTGATTCCTACAGCAACTACAACATTATCATTAATAGGAGCTTCGACCTCTGGTACTTCTTCCTCCACAATATCTTCAGTTTCGGATTCTGCATTAAAAACGAAAATAATATAAAATCAGAATGTAAATTGTTTTGGTTAAATTTGTTCATCGTAAAGTTGTAGTACCATCATCTGATGGCCAATCAATATGCCAGAACCAAACATGTTGAGAAGTATCCGTTAATCCTAAAGGACGAGTTAAGTAGTCAATCTCCATTCCATCAACTCCATAAACTCTTGCAGTGATAATGTTTGTGTCCTCTTCCATGGTGAAAAAAATGGTTTCTTTTTGTCGGATATCGAACATGTCCGTAATTTTCTTCAATCCTTTAAGACAGCCCTCCCGCTGATTATAGGAAACCGATGATTTCACACCACAAACTTCCATCACATTGATTTGATTCAGTTTCTCTGAGTAGTTTTCTTTCACCAATTTTGGTACAATCTGATAATTCAAAGACATATGTATGCTTAATTAATATGCTAAATATTTTATATATCGAACTGATCCAAAGCAATATTACAGACACTATAATATATGAAAATCAATATATTAAAATCCATCTTCTTACAATTAGTTCATCATCCAAAGAAACAGGTGACACAACTTTGTAGAATGATCTAGGGAAAATCATAGATCCTGTTTCAAATATCATTTCCAACAGTGAATTACTTAGTATTTAGCTATAAATACAGTCAACATTTAAACTACATTATGTTGCATCCTATTAGGACAAAATTAATCTATTAAAGACAATGATTTCTAACCTTCACCATGATCAAGTACGTACTCATTGCCTTTGAAGATGCAAACATTCAAAAGTTGATCATCATTTGTAAATTTATACAAAATCAACGAATCCCCAGCATCAAGCTTAGTTTCTTTTGCAAACTCCAACCATCCCTTCTGAAACAAACATCTTCCAACTCTCCATTCTACATTGATTTCCCATGTCCTTTTAAGAAATCTAAGATTGACCTTACTTCCATGCTCCCAGTTTTTGTAAAAGCTTTCCAGACTTGGATTCAAGATCTGTTTTTAATGTTCAAAGTACATGACATGTGTTATATATGTTCACATAACAATTGGTAAAATGCACTATTTGTGTATGTTATGGAAACTCACCAGGATTTTTCTTTTTGGATCAATGTCCATTGGCATGATATCTATCTGAACATATTGTGGATCAAGTATAAATCCATTAAATGTCAGTAGAGCTAGACGCTTATCATACTCCAAAGAATCATAATTAACTAAAAATTGATCTTCATTGACCTCCTTCGCAGCTTCACTTTTTTTAAATGCTATTGGGTCACTCAAAGGATAGTGACATTCAATAGCACTTTCTTTATAAATCTTTACTTCGAACAAGCCACCACCATAATAGTCAAACTGAACTATGCTAAAGATCCTAATGCCATAAAACTTTACAAAGGTACGCAAGCCATAAATGCAGTTAAATTCAGTATCATATTTAGCAGTCCATGTATTGGACTTGCACCTGATCTTCAAACGAGATGGTAATTTCCTTCCAAATTGTTTATGGAAAGGCAAAGGAACCCTCTGTGAACATGAATGTATTATTTAAATTCTGGAAAGTATGATAAAAGTTCCAACATGATACTAATGTATGCTTGACAATGCTAAAGGGTCGATAAACTTACAAATGTTCCTAAACGTAGGCATTCAACATTTGCTGATACAAAACTTGATCTTGGAAATGATTCCCCTAAAAATACACAATGAACTTCATTATACTCTATAATCTATCTTATTAATTATAAAATTAATTTTAACTAAAATCTGAAATCATACATATGTGTTTCGCAGGACTAATTTCCACTTTCGATTTGCATCCATGCTGAAAAATACAAAATATGATATGAATTATGCTTAATTAGGTAATTTGGTGTGTATGAACCTCTTACATATTAATTAAACATTTGTATGTTCAATTTACCTAATTTGATTCTTATTAACAAGAATTCTTACTTTTATTCAATTATTATAAGAACAGAGGATAAGTAACATCAGGGTATACAAAATTTAGTTAATCAAATTTAGTTATTAACACTTACAATATGAAGCAAAAGCATATAATGGTATTCCTAATGGATAAAGAAGTACTTAATCAGATATAAAGATCACTATGTGCATATTTCTTCATGGTTACGAACTATCACAAGACTTTACTAAGAATCCTAAATCACAAGACAGAAAGCACATTCACAAATTGCAAATTTCGATTATAAATATGAGTAACATTACTCATCAATTAATAAGTTTAATCCTCAGCATCGATTACATAAACCAAAAGTCTGATTGAACATGCATCACTGTCAAAGATGGATTCAATCATAAACATATACGTATCTATAATACAATTTAGATCAATTACAGAACATCAATGATAGATGCAGAACCTGTATGTAAGATATGTAATCATTAATTATAATGGTTAATAGTTGAATCCGAACTTCTTCGTGGATCAGTGTTAGAACAAACCTCCATTATTGATCCGAGATTGAAGTCTTCTCTACAGTCCAGGCTTGATCGATCTTGAATCGGAGTGAAGTTTAAGACAGTTGCATGCAAGAGAGAGTTTTGTACATTGGGATGTAGTTATACAATTAATTGTAATATTAATTGTAATATAGAATATTGTGTATGTCTTAAAAATTTTTAAATTAAATTTACACATTAATCTAGGTATAACATGTCATAATTAGATTTATGTAAAAATTAGAAAAATTAGAATATTAGAAAAATGTATCAATTGATCAATTGATATATGTAATTATTATTTTTTTGCAAGTATTATAAATTTTTATTTTTAATTCTCTACTAAAATGTTATTCGATCGAATAATAGATTTTTATTTTACATTATCTATTAAAATCTTTTTAATTTATTTTATTTAATATATATAAAAAAATCAATAGATAAATATGATCTGCCAAGTCTGTATGCTACAAATGAAACACCTCTCTATGAATTAGGTAATTTCAAATTATAATATTTTTATGGTATTGTTTTATACATTTTATTAAATTATATGTATAATTTTTTGTACATCTTTATACAAATTAACAAATGTATTCGTTAAAAAAAATAAGAAAATTTAGATATTTTATTCTTAAATTTTGGTACAACTTGCAAGTAATTTGCTTTATATAATAAATTAAGTTTTATGTATTAAGGAATAATACACATTTTTTGTTTATTTTTCGGGTGTTGAGCGATTGCCATATAATAACAAATTTTTGGTTCTTGAGCGATAAACAAAATTCTCCTATAAAATTAATATAGATCTGCTATATTAATTTTTGGTTCATGAGCGATGAGCGATGGTCATTGTATATGTAATATCATATGAGTTTCTTATTTTTTCACATTTGATTATGTACTTCTTCACCATTAAAATTTCAATAATTTTTTTATAAAAAACATGTTTGTAACATATGAGTTTATACTCCTTAACAAATTGTACATAAAATAATACACATAATTTAAAAAAATGTGGGATAATGATGTTTATACAATAAATTAAGAAATGCATTTGTTAAAAAAAGGAAAGCTAGATATTATATTCATAATTTTTTGTATGATTGAAAGTTCTTTGCTTTATATAATCAATTAAGTTTTATGTATTCATTATTCTATTTATTCCATTCTGCCAAGAATTATTGAGTCGACTTTGTTGTGTTACAAAATCTAAATAAAATTTTATTCTAATTATATTACATCCTTATGTTTCATATTTTATATTTAAAGAACAAATTTTTCCATTTCAAAGATAAAGATATTTTAAGTATAATAAAAAGTGTATAGTTGAATTTTATAAGAGTAATTATGAAATTTACATATAATTTAATAATCCCTCCATCCCTATTTAGTTGCCACATTTGCAAAAATACACACATATGAAGAAAGAATTAATTATGTAATTTGTTTCCATGTTTTCCCTTAATCTTAACATTAAATGATGACTTATGAGTATGTAAATTAAAAATAAAGTGAATTATTTATCTGTATCTTGGACAAAGTGTAAAGGTTTTAACTATACTCATAAATGTGTCAGACTATTTATGGTCAAATTTTATTTGCAAATGTGCCCACTAAAAAGGGATGGGGTGAGTATTGTTTTGATTGTGGTACAATAATTTTACCATAGGAAACAGTGCACTCTATCTAAAACCTTTACACTTTGTCCAAGATCCACTTAATCAAGTCATGATTTTGTTTACATTTGCAAGTAATGTATCTGCAGACATTATTTAATAATATACACTATACATTAGTACATGATTAATTAAGAGAAGAACATTAGAAAACCAAACGTCTATGGCCAATAAAAACAAATAAGAAAAAAAAACCAACAGTCACATTACCTTTGCATGCGAGCTGTGCAGGGAAAGATAAAAACAAACATTAGATCAATCTTCTCCTATTCTCCAAGTTTTTACTTCAAGACATTGGATCTTTCATTTTTAACTTTTCAATCAAACAATTTCTACCATCACACTTCCAAATCTTTAACAAAATGTTTCAGCAACTTCGTTCCGATATTCTTAGTTTGATCTTTTCATTCATCATTGTTGATGTTGGAGACTTCCCAATGTTTGTAAATGTGCTAATGGCCTGGTTCACTAAGATGACTACTCCAAGAATCAAAGAAGTTCTCGAGAGCCTTGACTGGGATTCATTATACAAGCTCCATAATAATCCAATGGAGGTTACAAGGGATCAGTTTCATGGTTTCATTGAGTTTGGTGTTAGATATAAGGTTGACCAAGCAATGTATTATCATGCTGTTCGTAGTCTTTTTTTGAATCAGGATGTTAATCATCATCTTAAGGTATTATCATCTTTGTCGGGTAATCATTTTCCATCATCCTTTTGCTTTATTTTTTTTAAAGCAATAAATAGAACTTTTCACAGAGATGAAACTGTTGAAGAGATGTTTGAAATGCTTAATCAGACTAATATGAGATCTAGGTTAGTTGAACTTATCAATTATCTGGAAGAAATGTATACTTTCTTATTTGAGAAAGATTATCTAGTGCCAATTTACAAGTTTTGTCCAAATGCAAGAAGCAAGAAACCTATCTACCAGCTTGAAGGACAACCTTTTGGAGAGGAGTTATGGTACTCACTATGCGATAGGACCGTTCCAGAGGATTATGCATGTGGCAATCGTTTGACAATGGCACATATGTGGAATACTGATTGTGCTCATTGCAAATTGCAGATTCTCCTCTTCAAGGTTCTGCTGTCTGCCGTTATTAATTAAGAATTATGTTCATTTTTGTTATTCTGTATTTGGAGACTCAATGCACTTTTGAACTTAACTTTTCTGAAGGCATATTTGTTATGATGTATTAATGTTGATTGATGTATCAAATGATATTTTGATATGTGTTATATGTTTAATAATGCAAAATAGATTAGACCATTCTACCCGGATCAAAACAGTCTACACAGATTAGATATGTTCAAACATACAATGGTTGCAGTTCTATCAAATTTTCTTCATATGTAGTTTCTTAGTATAATGGACATATGATAATGGACAATGTAAAAACATAAGAAAAAACAGAGAAACAGATTGGAATAGATTACACAAGTAGTTGCTAAAACATAAACAACAGAGATACCAAACATACATCTTCCTAATAGATAAGATGACAACTAACACATTGGTCTTTAGTAGATAGTAAATTTGCAGAACTATATCAATGCAGAATAAAAATTTTAGATGTTTAAGGTCACTATATATTACGTGTGAAATCCAGAAGTTGACCACTCATTTTTGTTCTCTGTTCCTCAACCTCAGCAACTTTGGTTAACCAATCATTTAGTTTTTGTGTCCATTGTGCTTCAAATGTCTCGAATCCTTTTAACATCTCTTTCAAAAGTTCCCTAAACTGCTTCACATGGCCAACAAGAGATGTCTGTGTATCTTCTATAAATCTTCGTTCTCTTCCTAAATAAGCATTGTCAATTTGAACTTCGGGCTTTGAAGATTGACCAACTGATCCATCTTGGTCTCCTGTCAGCAGCTCTGTAATGTTCCTATATTTGAAATATCATATGCATATTGTTATATATGAAAACAACCCATGTAGTTTAATAAAAAGACATATAAATGTACATGTATTTTTCCTCAATTCCAAGTGTTCGCGCGAAAAGTTCTGTCTGCCTATCCTCCATGCTCTTGAAAAACAGACTAAAATCTTCATTTGCTGACCGAATGTCTTCGTTTAAATTTGCAGAAGTAATATTGACGTTATTCAAGTCATTCACCAACAATGTCTTCATGTTTGTGTACCTTCTCCTCTTTGCCGATCTTGAACTCATTTTGGTGTAATTTTGGTGTAATAGTAATAGTAATTATAGTAATTAATTAATAGTAAGTAATAACAAAGCCTTATGAAAGAATGTTGTGCATCTTCTTTTGATTTATAGGCATTTCTGTAACTGGTAAAGAAGTGGTTAGTTTTTTTAACTTCCACGTTTAAAGTTAACTGCTTACATTATAACACGTAATGGTAATTTGGTACCTGCTTTTCCATGATAACTTAATCGTTTTCCATGATAACTATAAATATTAATTTTTTTATGTTTTTTTTAAGTTTATGTCTATTAGAAGTCAACCATATTATTCATTTTAATAATAAATTTATAAACTTTCTAATTTAAGTACATTATTAAATTAGAATAGGTACATTAATATTTTTACAATATTTATTATTGTTTAATTTGAAAGTATTCGGAGAATAATTAATAAATTTATTACGTCTTATAAAATAATTTAAATTATTCAATTATATAGAATATATTATTATTAAAGTGTAAAATTCACAAAGAAAAAATACAACATTCACTTCATCCCAAGTATTTACACAAAACATTTGATTAATATAAACTTATATCGAGATAGATGTTGTCAATACAAACTTGAATTGGGCTTTTCTTTTGCGGTTTTGTGGTGGTTTTCTCTGGGATATTGTGAATAGTCGTAAATATAGTACTCAGTCCGTCCAAAATGGATTTACATTAATATTTTTACAATATTGCCTGTGTTTAATTTGAAAGTATTCGGAGAATAATTAATAAATTTATTAAGTCTTATAAAATAATTTAAATTATTCAATTATATATTATAGTATTCTTTAATTCTTTAATTGTAAAATTCAAAAAGAAAAAAAAAACAACATTCACAATATCCCAAGTATTTACACAAAACAAATTGATTAATATAAACTTATATTGAGATAGCAGTTGTCAATACAAACTTGAATTGGCTTTTTGTTTGTGGTTTTGTGGTGGTTGTGTCTGTTATATTGTGAATAGTCGTAAATATAGTACTCTGTCCGTCCAAAATTAGTTTACATTAATATTTTTACAATATTTTCTATTGTTTAGTTGGAAAGTAATTGGAGAATAATTAATAAATTTATGAAGTCTTATAAAATAATTTAAATTATTCATTTATATATAATATATTATTCTTAAAGTATAAATTCAAAAAGAAAAAAAATACAACATTTGCTTCATCCCAAGTATTTACACAAAACAAATTTTGATTAATATGAACTTATATCGAGATAGTTGTTGTCAATAAAAACTTGAATTGGGTTTTTCATTAAAGTTTTGTGGTGGTTGTGTCTGGGATATTGTGAATAGTCGTAAATATTGTGTTTGGGATATTACGAAATAAATTTCATTTTAATTTTTTTATTAAAATTGTTTAAATTAATTAATTTTTGTAATATATTACATACATAATATTTGTTCTAATTTTGGTGAAGTTAACTTACTAAATTTAAACACGACACAAGATTTCGTAATTGTGAATTACAAGTTATGAAAAAATGTCTATACCACTATAGGAGTACAAACTATCAATCAAATCTCAAACAATGTCTAATATCTATTAATATTTTCTTTTATAAAAATTTATTTTAATATAAATTTAATGTACATCGTAATCAATTACCCCACCCATAGTGTATCCTTAATCAATGAATTCCCAAAATGAATATCATACCACGTATTCTTTGATTTTGGTACATTTATTGATAAATTAAATACTCCATGATCTACTTTTATAACAAAGAAATCCTAACTACTCAATCATCTATTTTTGATATCAATCATTTTTAATATCAATCATATCCCCGAATAATACTGCGTCATTTTCTTAACTGGTATATAGTGAATTGAAAACCGCTGCACAATACATTTAGAGATTAACTCAGAAGCCTCCATAAGTTAAGCAAAGGTATGCTTTAATCCTTCTATCCTCTATGTTTAACTTTCTTTTCTTAATAAATTTATGAACAAAATTATAGAATAACATCATAATCTGATAATATATCGAAGTTTTACATAATGTTGCAGACATGAACATGCACGATCATCTTAACACACTAGATGAATCTAAGATAGGTTGGGTATTGAAGGTTCGTGTTACAAGAATGTGGGATACCGTAAGTAATGCAGGTGTTGTAATCCGCCACAATATGATTCTTTTGGATTGTCTGGTAACAATATTTCTTTCTTATATTCTTCCTTTTCTTTATTAATCTAATGTATATATTTACATATTTAAATACCTGTTAAAGAGTTTTTGTTTTATAAGCAGAACACCCATATGCATGCAATGGTCAATCCTGATCTTTGGATTAATTATAATAATGCTATATTGGAAGGAGGTTTATACCAGATTACCAATGTCCGTGTTCGTCAAGCATTTGGTTGTTACAGGCCTGTTAGCACCTCTAAGTGCATCACTTTTGTTCCTTCTACTATCATCACTCCTTATATTCCAGATAATCATTTAATTCCTGACCACAAATTTGAGTTTAAGCCTCTTGGAGAATTATTTGATATTGTTGATTCATATCAACCTTATGAGAAACCTATCTATTCTACAGGTTAGTGTATTAACACATCATAGTCTATTCATAAGAACAATGGTTTCCATCATTTATATTTGATATTTTTCTTTTAGATGACATAGGAGTTATGGAAAATTTGGAACCACTGCGGACAATTCAAACACATTATGGTGAAAGGCAAGTTGTGCAATTCAGAATTACGGATGGAAGGTAAAGAAAATTAAAATAACTCAAGTTCTATCATCTCTTTTTGGTATCATGCACTTCATTTCACATATCTTTCACTAGGATCTCACACAAAGTTTCCTTCTGGGGACCGCTAAATGCAAATACTGAACCTTTATATGCAAATCATGTCGAGAGACCATTGATTGTAATCTTGGCAAGTATCGAACTTTCAGCTTATAAAGGTAGTCAGATCAGCTACATTCTAATTTGCATTGTAGTATATAAACTGTTCTTTCTGATTGGTGCTCATTTTTTTGTTTAAAACAGGAAAAGTTCAGATTTTCAGCTTGCCTTCATCAAGAATATTTATTAACATTGATAATGAGGATGTTTTCATGATGAGGAATAGGTATATCATGTTACCATGCTGCATTACACATAATGGTTTATAGGATAGGTGTTAGTATTCCTTATATTAATACTGCTTTTTATTTTTATAGGTTGGAGCAAGAAGAACACTAGACTTTGTTGAATGATCCGTGAAACACGAACAAACCTATCACCACGTATTTTGATGTTGAGATATGAACGTGATGCACTACAAGAAATTTGTTTTTACCAGCCATTTTTGATTCATCAAGTTGTTCGAATAAGATTGTAATAAATGTGTTCTATCATCTCAACATACTTATGTTTTTAGTATTTCGATAAAGTATTTACGTTTTGTTTGAATTTATTTAACTAATATATACAAAATAAACATTGGTCTTGCACATTACATTCCTACCTAAACTGTTGATATTTGTTCATGTGTTTTGAAATTGCATTTTACCCAGTCCATCAGCTTCTCCAGGATTACGGAATTGTAGATCTCCAATGTCTAAATGGTTTGCATTATTGTTTGCTCTTTAATATGACCAAACAATCTCTGGAAAAAAAACACGTTGATAGTACGAGTATTTGTACAAATTACAATGTGAAAAACAGAGCAAACTGTTATCATTTTTATAGCAGACGCAAGATTCCAAATTGCAGCTTCATATAAATCTGACTTTTCTACTGTTGATGAATGATCCTTGACTGATTTTGATCAGTGAACCAGCACCAACCATCACAATATATATTTCAATCTGAATAAACTTTAGATTTCCATAAAAAGATGTTTCATTTTGCTACGATTGCTGAATGTTTTATACTTAGGACAACACACCTCAGAGTTACTTTTCTATGGGGGTAAGATCACATATATGCTTTAAACAATAAAAAAGAATGTGACACGTGGGAGAGAGCTTTGGTATTTAGACTATGCAACCTACCAAAATGAAATGTAAAAATGAATTAGTATTTTGAAATGCATAATAAGTTTTTAACTGTAACACCCCCAGATCCGGGGTCAGGGATCTGGTGGTTACGGTCTTACATCCATTCATAATACTTGACTTGAGTCCACAGTAAATAAATCACATGCTGTGACCCCACAATAATTACCACTCACACACACAACAGTTATAGTCCCAGAGATGAAATTGAAATAAGTCTTACATTAAAGGGTTACGAATAAAAGTTATTACAATCCCAAAAGGATAACATCATAGGTTTAAAAGTTTTGCCGTTGATTACATTAATTATACATATAGTTAAACAGGAAACAAAAGCTGTCTAACTATGCTACCTCAGCAATGGCGGCTAGCATCTCAGCGGGTAGTCCGGTGGGTCGGGTAACCTGCTTGCGCCGAGTGCGCCTGACGCGAGCCATCTGTCCTAGCTGTTGTTGTGACATAATATAAACAAAGCAAGGGTGAGCGAAAGCCCACCAACAAATATATAACTGAACGATAATTTAAAACAGTTCAAAGCTATCTTTTAAACCATATGCCATGCATTTACGGAAATGATGCCAGTATCATATGAACGATGAAGTTACAAGGTAACTTAAAGTATTTGTTTGAAGAAATATCTGCTACATCAAAGTAAGCGAGATATTATTATCGTTATTAAGAAGAGGAACTTGCAAGAAAGGGTTGCAATTCCAGTTATGACTCTTTTCCAACTCTGCCAACAGTAATCATGTTGCAGGAAATAAATGAATTTGGATGATGAACCAATGATGGAGTATTCACCGCGCCCGCTGTTCCAATCTTGATGATCAGTCGAGATCGTACAGCTCAATTTAGATTTACTACCGGTAGAAGGAAGAACTGACGGCTTTACTTGTCTACCGCCTTACTAGCTCTCCCCGGCCAACGGTTGGGCCAAGGGGATGGACCGACGCTACTCGGCCTCTTACACGACTCCTAGTTCAAATAGAGTTCATGATTCTGAATATAACGTTCGTCCCCCTTTCCCCAAGTATAATACTTGTTGATAAGACTCCACAAGGTAGTCGTATCTAGTTGGAAAGGAAAATTTACCAATAACTCCCAAGCTATTACTTGGTAACGGATATCAACTTGTTCCAGTAATCTTACCCCTCGAAAGATGAGAAGGTAAACAACGACTTAATAAGTCAACAGCACCCGAGTTGCGGGTGAAGGGAATACTTTATGACCGGGAAGTCGACAAGATAAATAACATTTTTCCAAGTAAGGTTCCCTTATTATTAAGAAGATAGACTCAAAGATGAATGATGTCTGGGAACCTTTCTTGATATAAGATTAATAATAATATGACTTCGAAATATTTTCTGTAATAATCGAAGAAGATTAACCTTATCGAGATTATTCTAAGTATGGAATAAATATTCAGAGAATATTTATTGAGTTAAAATATTGAAAGAATATTTGGGAATATGAAAGAATATTTTTAATCAGAGTATTTCTCAAAATAATCCCTGAAGAAATATCAGGAGAATATTTATTGAATAAATAAATATTTAAATGAATATTCAAAACAATATTCATTAATTAATAAGACCTGAAAAGAATATTTAAGGTAATATTCATGATTAATTAGGAATTTAAATGAATATTCAAAAGTAATATTCATTTAATGAATAATATCCTAAATGAATATCAAGTAATATTCATTTAGTAATCCAAGCCTTAAGGAATATTCGAAATAATATTCGATAATTAAATCAAGCTTCAGATGAATATTAAAATAATATTCATCAAGTATTTAATATCTTAAATGAATATTCAAAAGTAATATTGATTTAATAAAATAATAATCTAAAAGAATATCCAAAATAATATTCATTTAATAGTCTCATCTTTAGAAGAATATTCGAAATAATAGTCGATAATCAATTCGACTCTGAATGAATATTGAGAAATATTATTCGTTGAATAGTTACGTTCAAATAATTATTTGAAGTAAGGATCGTCAAAATAATTAGTCTCGAACGAATATTCAAATAATATTCGTCGCCCAAATAATAGAAAATATTTACTTAAATATTTTCTTCCGAGGTAATCTCGATATATCAAGGAATATTGACTCCCGGTCTATTTTTGATTAATAAGATATATACGCCCTTCTATGAGGGTCTTACAATAACCGGCTTATAACTGATATATAACTATCTAGCTTATAAGCCAACAATAACATTTAGGGAACAAGTATATCAATTCAACTTGAAAGTAGGCATGCATGCAATGACATATGTATATCAGCAATCATATATATATATATATTTATTCAATCACAACAACAGCCTAAAAGAAGGGAATTGAAACTTGCCTGGTAGTCGAGTACGGTAAGGGGTAGTGGTAGCGGGTCCCGGTTCAGCCTGGTGATCTATAAATAGCCAAGGCATTCGGGATTAATCACTTAACACATTAAAAGTTAAGTTAAACTTAAATCGAAACACGTTCTCGAGTTATCTTGTTATACCCCTATTAGTGGATTACTTATTATCACTGATCCGACCCGACATTCGTTCGTTAGTACGACATGTCACTGCACTTATACTTGGGACATACTTGAGTCATACGAGTTCTAAGGTTGATCGTTACGAACCAATCTTATACTCCGAGTTTTATCGCCCGTTTTCTAAGTGTTTTACCAAAGTTACAAAAGAGTCGTCTTTTAGGGGTTCGTTCGCGTTTAACCTTTACTCGAACATTTTTAATAAATCGAAAAATGCTCTTTTTGACATACGGTTTTCTTTCACACCTTCCTTCTTACCCCTAGTATTTATTTACCAAGATTCGCCATGACGTTACATAGCTTACGAGGGTTCAATTTCAGTTACGAACTTTTGTTTACGGATTCGAACTACTTTTAGTAATTTAGTCATAAATCCTAAACCGTAAGTCCGTTTCACGTGATCTTTATATCAAAACGAAGCTTATAACATAATCTAGCCTTTCATGGCCAAATCCGAGACTGGACAGTGTGTTCATGCTACTGCTAATCACGGTTTCTTAAGGCTAACGACAATCGGGCATTACGACGGCTATGTTTACATGATTTCCAAATTTCAAACCATCCAATAATCATAGTTTCCACTCCAAACAACATTTACATGTTATTCAACCATGAACTAAGACCAAGCAATGTCTTTCCGTTCATCTAAACTAATTTCACATTTAATAAATCCCAATCATAATCTTAAGGTCCTAAACATGCATTAAATCCATATAACTCATCTAAAATACCAAAACTTAAACTAAGAGCTTGGTTTTCAAGAGTGGTATACCTTCCTTGGTGTATGTATGAACTTATCAAGCCTTGTTTAGCCCTTATCTAGCCTTAGTATAGCTTGAATAATCAAAAGAAATCAAGAAATAAAAGTTAGTTTATGAAGAACACTATTCATCATCATCTTTGATGATTTATTTGAAAATGATAAAAGATGAATTTGAAGCTGAAATTTCTAGGAGATCATTACCATGATATGTAGTACTTACCATAAAAATTTGAAGAACAAGTGATGGTTGGAAGTTGGACTTCCAATTAGCTAAGAATGGGCAGATTTTTTTATGAAGAAATGGAGAAAATGGTGGTGGTTTGTTTTGTTTTGGTGATTTATGGCTAATACATGTATAACCCTTGCATATATAATGGATGCATCTCTTTTAATGTGTTGTTGGCAATCCAATGGTGCCACTTGTTGCTTCCTCATTGGGCCAAGTGTTGGCACTACAACAAACAACTCCATTTTTGCAAGAATGCAATTACACCACTCATCTTGTAGTTGACTTATAAGGATGTTACTTGGGTTTCTCCTTTTCCCACCAATTGCACTTGTTTGTCTCTTGGTTATTTATTCGTTCCTTTGTCCGGGTATTACTCAATTTCCTTGCTTGTTCGTTGATCGTTCGAGGGAATAACTCATTCGTTTCTAGTTAGGGTTTTACCGAAAACCTTCTTAATATTTCTAATACTATTCTTCATCTTACTTAATACTTCTCGAATTTAAATTCCTTAATTCCCTTTTATAACTCCTTAAGTCTTGTAGTGTCCAGGGAAATCTCGGAGAAAATAAAAGTGCTCTTTTTCTGAATCCGACGGCTTTTACATACACTTATTTTCTTCCTGGATCACTAATACGAACTCAGAAATCCGTTCCGAATACCGGGTATATCATTATTATAATAATATTCCAAATTCCACCAAAATCACTATTCATCACTTATTTTTATTTAATTCCTATAATTAGGAAAATGAACCTGGTTCACTCTCGAGTGCTTCTTAACCTTTTTACGGAACCGCTGGACTTATAATAGATATTGTTTTGGATGACACAAGAATAATCTTACTTGAAGTAATATACTTATATCCTTAGGAGATAGATCATTCTTACCTATGCCGTCAACCAAAAGTATTCTGCATGACATGTAAATAATTGAATTCAAATCCATTCCATTCATTTAATAGACATTCGTTACATCGCAGTCATAACCACTATTCATTCCCATATTATTACATACTAAAAAGTTTTAATTCTATAAAAAATCTGGGTTCTTACAGTCTCCCCTCCTTAAAAGGATTCCGTCCCGGAATCAGTTTGAAAACAAGTGGGGGTACTTTTCTTGCATTGCGCCTTCAAGTTCCCAGGTGGATTCTTCTACATTGTGGTTCTGCCACAAAACTCTGACTAGCTGAATGACCTTGTTTCGGAGCACTTGTTCTTTCCGGTCTATGATTTCCACAGGTTGCTCCACATAGGTCAGGTCTGGTTGCATGTCCACTTGCTCATACTCTACAATATGCTTAGCATCCGGATTATACTTCCTCAGCATCGAAACATGGAACACATTGTGCACCTGCTGTAGATTCGGGGGCAATGCGAGTTCATAAGCTAGTTCCCCAATTCGTCTCAAGATCTCAAATGGTCCAATGTATCTGGGACTCAGCTTTCCTTTCTTCCCAAATCTCATTAAACCTTTCCAAGGTGACACTTTCAAGAACACTAGGTCCCCTACCTCGTATTCCTTGCCTTTCCGAGCTAAGTCGGCATATTTCTTTTGTCGATCCTGGGCTGCTACCAACCGTCCTCTGATTAGATCTACTGCATCTTTAGTTCGTTGGACCACTTCGGGCCCGAGCATCTTTCGCTCTCCAACTTCATCCCAATACAAGGGAGATCGACATTTTCTTCCATAAAGGGCCTCATAAGGTGGCATCCCAATGCTTGAATGATAACTGTTATTATAGGAGAACTCAACCAATGGCAAGTGATCATCCCAACTCCCCTTGAAGTCTATCGCGCAGACTCTCAACATATCCTCTAGTGTTTGGATGGTCCTTTCACTTTGCCCATCTGTCTGGGGGTGGTAGGCTGTGCTCATGTTCAGCCGGGTCCCTACACATTCTTGAAAACTTCTCCAAAACCTGGAGTTAAATCTAGGATCTCGATCGGATACTATTGCGACTGGGACTCCATGTCGCGCCACTATCTCTTTTAAGTAGATGTCCACTAGTCTATCGACCGTGTACCTTTCGTTGATCGGGAGAAAGTGAGCCGATTTCGTCAGTTGATCTACAATTACCCATATGGTGTCATGATTAGCCTTGGTCCTGGGTAAACCTACTACGAAATCCATGGCTATATGTTCCCATTTCCATACTGGAATCTCTAAGGGATGTAGAAGTCCGCTGGGTCTCTGGTGCTCTGCCTTCACTCGTTGGCAGGTCAAGCATCTGCTTACCCACTCTGCTACGTCCTTTTTCATATTGGGCCACCAGTAATACTCCTTCAAATCCCTATACATTTTAGTGCTACCGGGGTGCACTGAGTATCTTGAGTTGTGTGCCTCATTTAAAATCTCATCCTTGAGCTCCTGAACATTTGGGATCCATATCCTGTACGTGTACCTCATGATCCCTTCCTTGTCTCTTTCGCACTTAATTTCCTCCCCGGTCATTAGCTCTTCTGTGGAGTTCTTTTCTTCCTCCATCATCCGTTCCTGGCACAGTCTAATCTTTTCTAGCAATGGAGGTTGGATTCTAATTTCCATCAACTTTTCTTGGCCCTCTTCAGGTAACTTAACCTCGATTTCCAACTTCTCAAAATCCTTCACTAGCTCTTTCTCTGAAGTTATCATCTTGAGCTTCTCTTTCCGACTAAGGGCGTCAGCCACCACATTGGCTTTACCCGGGTGATATCGAATTTCACAGTCGTAATCCTTGATTAACTCTAACCACCTCCTCTGGCGCATGTTAAGCTCTTTCTGAGTGAAAATGTATTTGAGGCTCTTATGGTCTGTGTAAATCTCGCATTTTTCCCCATACAGGTAGTGTCTCCAAATCTTTAAAGCGAAGACTATGGCTGCTAGTTCTAGATCATGCGTGGGATATCTGACTTCATAATCCTTCAATTGCCTAGACGCATACGCTATTACCTTGCCGTGCTGCATAAGCACGCATCCCAGTCCTTTATGCGAAGCGTCACTGTAAATCACGAAATCTCCTTTTCCATCAGGTAATGCCAGCACTGGGGCTGTCACCAGCCTCTTCTTTAACTCCTGGAAACTCTTCTCGCATTTCTCAGTCCATTCAAATTTCTCGGTTTTACGGGTAAGTCGAGTTAATGGAGCTGCGAGTTTCGCAAAGTCTTGGACAAATCTCCTGTAATATCCGGCCAGTCCAATGAAACTCCTCACCTCGGTTGGAGTAGTTGGCCGTTCCCAGTTTGAAACTGCTTCTATCTTGGAGGGGTCAACCAACACTCCTTCTCTATTGATCACGTGCCCTAAGAATTGTACTTCATTTTTCCAAAACTCACACTTGGAGAACTTGGCATATAACTGCTCCTTCCTGAGTATTTCTAAGGTTATCCTTAAATGTTCAGCGTGTTCTGCCTCTGTCTTTGAGTAGATGAGAATATCATCAATGAAAACTATCACGAATTTGTCCAAATATTCCTTGAACACCCTATTCATTAGGTCCATGAAGGCTGCTGGGGCGTTGGTCAATCCAAACGACATAACTAAGAACTCATAATGTCCATATCTGGTGCGGAATGCAGTCTTCGGGATATCTTCAGGTTTGATCTTCAGTTGGTGATATCCCGTTCTCAAATCAATCTTAGAGAAGTATTCAGCTCCTCTTAGCTGGTCAAACAAATCGTCTATCCTGGGCAATGGATACTTATTCTTTATGGTTAGCTTGTTCAATTCTCTGTAGTCGATGCATAACCTCATACTTCCATCCTTTTTCTTAACAAACAACACTGGTGCGCCCCAAGGCGACACACTGGGCCTTATCATGCCCTTATCCAACAATTCCTGTAATTGTTTAGCTAGCTCCTTCATTTCTACTGGGGCTAGTCGGTACGGGGCCTTCGAAACTGGCGCCGTCCCCGGGGCTAATTCGATGGCAAACTCAATTACCCTATCAGGTGGTAGTCCAGGAAGATCTTGTGGGAACACGTCCTCGAACTCATTAACTACCAGAATGTCCTGCAATCTTGGCACTTCCTTCTGAGTATCTATAACGTAGGCTAAATAAGCCTCGTTCCCTTTTCGTAACAATCTCTTGGTTTGCGCCATGGTCAGAATTTTCTGGGTCTGTCGCATCCCTTTAAACACTATTTCTCTCTTCCCTGGGGTTTTCAACTTAACCTTTTTCCCTTTACAATCTATGTGCGCATCATTGCGAGACAACCAATCCATACCCAAAATGACATCGAATTCCCCTAGCTTAAAAGGAATTAAATCGACATAGAAGGATCGTCCTCCTATTTCTAGCTTACAATCGGGGTGAATTTGATTAACCGGTACGATTTCCTGATTAGCTATTTCTACTTGTAAGGAATCTCTTAGTTGCTGGGTTTTAAGTTTCAAGTTATGCGCAAAATCCCTAGATATAAAAGACTTAGTTGCTCCTGAATCAAATAAGACATTTGCACTGACTGAATTAAGAGAAAAAGTACATGCTATCACATCTGTGTCCCTCACGGCATCTTGTACTGACATATTGAAAGTCCTAGCAGTTGGTGGCCTATTTGAGGCAACCTTGCTTGCTCCTGATGCTGCTGGTTTGCTCTTTGGGCAATCCTTCCTCATGTGCCCTCGCTGTCCACACTGGAAACAGGTTGTGCTGTTAGGGATGACCGTGGTGCAAGCGGTAGCATAATGCCCAGCTCGCCCACACTTATAACAGTTTATCTGCTTCAGGTTGCACACCCCGGAGTGCCTCTTCCCACAAGTAGCACACAATGGCAATGGAGGTCGAGAAGGGTTGGAACGGGACATTCCTGATTGGTGGCCGCCCTGGCTCACACTCACACTCGCAGATGGTTTAAACCCTACACTCCTCCCTGGTAGGGAAACCGCTCCTCGATTAAACTTGGTTGGGGGTTTTCCTCCAGCGGATCTTCCGCCCATACTAACATGCTTTCTCTTTATCCCCCCTTTCTCTCTCTCTCTCTGCATCTGATCACTACCAGCCTCCACAATGGTTGCCTTCTGCACCAAGGTGGCATAATCTGTAATCTCTAAAACAGCCACCCTATTCTGGATCCACTGTTTCAGCCCTTGTTGAAACCTGTTAGCTTTCTTCTCTTCTGTGTCTACAAACTCTGGCACAAATCTTGATAGCTCAGTAAATTTAGCCTCATAGTCAGCCACTGACATATTGTTCTGTTTCAGTTCCAAGAACTTAAGTTCCATCTGGGTTTTCATGAACTTCGGAAAGTACTTCTCCAGGAATAATTGTTTGAACCTTTCCCAGGCTATGACAGCATCAGTCTCCATGTTTTTCTTGGCTTCCCACCAATAATTGGCCTCTTCCTTTAGTAGGTAAGTAGCAAAAACAGTCTTCTGAGCCTCATTGATACTCAGAATCTCAAAAGACTTTTCCATTTCTTTGATCCAGGCCCTCGCCTCAACGGGATCAGCCGATCCGTGGAACTCTGGGGGCTTAAGGGACTTAAAGGCCCTAAAGGAATTTGCCACTGAAGTGTTGTTGCTTGGTGGTGGTTGGGGGTATTGGTTCAAATTCTGCCTAAGTAGATCCATAAACTGGCCCATGGGGTTTCCGCCCTGGTTCTCCCCTTCCTGTTCTACTTCAGTTTCTCCACCCTCTATTTCCCTTTCAAATTCTTCAGAGTACAGGGGTTCATCCTCTGCTCCATACTGGGAATCTTCTTGCTCATTATAGTCCTGATCTTGTTCCTCACTACTTCCACGGTTTTCCTCGTGTTGGTTGTGACTCTCTTGGTCAGTAGATTCGCGGGGGTTAGCCCTAGTGCCCATCCGTCTTGGCGGCATTTTACTGAAAATTTGGAAAATTATACGTTAGGTTCACTTACCGGTTTTAAAGGATTTTTCCTTGCACATTTCTTTACATGATTGGGTTTTAAAATCCCACAGTTTTATATCTCATGGAAACTTAATCGAAAAGTAATACATATGCTAATAAACTCGTGATCACTTCCCAACAAAATTGTAATGACTGAAATGGAAACAAATATATACCAGGTACCGAAAAGGTACAACATCCGAGTTACAACGATAGTTTAAAGTACAGCCATCCTAACAACAACAACAAGTCAAAAGTGAAATATGCTGTCTATCTGTCTAGTCTGCAAAAAGGGAAAACAAGTACAAGTAAACCATCCCTACAAAAGCCGGCACTACTATGTCCGTACATGACTAGACAACTAGACCACTGCATCACCACATCTGAAATCAGCCGCCACGACGAAACATCCTCCGAACCCTCCCCATGGCGATGCGGAAAACCTCCTCAGCCGCTGCTCTGTCTACCCTACCATGCCCATCAGTAGGCAACTGTCGCACCCTCACCCGAGCCCTCAGCTCGATGCGGGTCACAGCCCTATACCCAACTCTGTCACTGATAGTCCTCCTGCCCTGCACCCTCATCCGGGCGGCTCTCTCTGCTGCTAACTCACTCCTAGACTCTGCCAACCTGGCATCTGCCACAGACAACTCTCTATAAAGCCCGTTCACAATCAAGTTGTGAACACATACTGGGACTCCTCCTATCGGGGCATGAGGTGGGGTGGATGGCTCAGCTGGAGCGGCAGTCTCTGTCTGCTGGGGCTCTGGGGTAAGCTCCTCAAACTCGTCGGGGTAGGGGCTCACAGGTAGTGGTGGTGGGGTAGGGGCTCTCTCAACAGGGAGGAGTGGCACAAAAAGTCCAGAACTCCCTACAGCACCAACTACTGGCTCATCTATATCTCCCTCAACACCCTCATCCACCGGCACCACCTGATCCGTGGTCATGTCAGTGTCATCTCCCATAGTCCTGAACTCAGTCATAACCCAATAATCATCATCCTCAACCACTAACTCAGCGTCCTGTCCTGTCTGGACCCCCTCCGGGTCCTCCTCCCCCTCAGTCTCAACAACATCTGTGTCAGCATCATCCTGGACCTCCTCAGGGTCCTCCTCCTCAGACTCGATCACATCAGTATCAGCCTCAACCTGGACCTCCTCAGCGTCCTCCTCCTCAGGCTCAGTATCATCCTCAGGCAAGTGCTCATAGTATGGGTCCCTAGTCCGGAACATGTCCTCATCATGCTGTCTCGCAGCTGCCTCCTGGGCCGACAAGTCGCTCGCCTACACAAGACGAACTATGTTACTATCATGATACTTAAAAAGTTCCCGTAAGGGTTTTAGGTGAACCTGGCAAGGGTTCTTATTATATTATTGAATTTATTATTATATAACGTCGTATCATCTCTTGGGATATATAACTCTCGCTCTGATACCATCTCTGTAACACCCCCAGATCCGGGGTCAGGGATCTGGTGGTTACGGTCTTACATCCATTCATAATACTTGACTTGAGTCCATAGTAAATAAATCACATGCTGTGACCCCACAATAATTACCACTCACACACACAACAGTTATAGTCCCAGAGATGAAATTGAAATAAGTCTTACATTAAAGGGTTACGAATAAAAGTTATTACAATCCCAAAAGGATAACATCATAGGTTTAAAAGTTTTGCCGTTGATTACATTAATTATACATATAGTTAAACAGGAAAC
Source organism: Saposhnikovia divaricata (assembly GCA_036435485.1). Lineage (NCBI taxonomy): Eukaryota > Viridiplantae > Streptophyta > Magnoliopsida > Apiales > Apiaceae > Saposhnikovia > Saposhnikovia divaricata. Next base: position 199,134,830 of record CM071594.1, read on the forward strand.
AAAAGCTGTCTAACTATGCTACCTCAGCAATGGCGGCTAGCATCTCAGCGGGTAGTCCGGTGGGTCGGGTAACCTGCTTACGCCGAGTGCGCCTGACGCGAGCCATCTGTCCTAGCTGTTGTTGTGACATAATATAAACAAAGCAAGGGTGAGCGAAAGCCCACCAACAAATATATAACTGAACGATAATTTAAAACAGTTCAAAGCTATCTTTTAAACCATATGCCATGCATTTACGGAAATGATGCCAGTATCATATGAACGATGAAGTTACAAGGTAACTTAAAGTATTTGTTTGAAGAAATATCTGCTACATCAAAGTAAGCGAGATATTATTATCGTTATTAAGAAGAGGAACTTGCAAGAAAGGGTTGCAATTCCAGTTATGACTCTTTTCCAACTCTGCCAACAGTAATCATGTTGCAGGAAATAAATGAATTTGGATGATGAACCAATGATGGAGTATTCACCGCGCCCGCTGTTCCAATCTTGATGATCAGTCGAGATCGTACAGCTCAATTTAGATTTACTACCGGTAGAAGGAAGAACTGACGGCTTTACTTGTCTACCGCCTTACTAGCTCTCCCCGGCCAACGGTTGGGCCAAGGGGATGGACCGGCGCTACTCGGCCTCTTACACGACTCCTAGTTCAAATAGAGTTCATGATTCTGAATATAACGTTCGTCCCCCTTTCCCCAAGTATAATACTTGTTGATAAGACTCCACAAGGTAGTCGTATCTAGTTGGAAAGGAAAATTTACCAATAACTCCCAAGCTATTACTTGGTAACGGATATCAACTTGTTCCAGTAATCTTACCCCTCGAAAGATGAGAAGGTAAACAACGACTTAATAAGTCAACAGCACCCGAGTTGCGGGTGAAGGGAATACTTTATGACCGGGAAGTCGACAAGATAAATAACATTTTTCCAAGTAAGGTTCCCTTATTATTAAGAAGATAGACTCAAAGATGAATGATGTCTGGGAAACTTTCTTGATATAAGATTAATAATAATATGACTTCGAAATATTTTCTGTAATAATCGAAGAAGATTAACCTTATCGAGATTATTCTAAGTATGGAATAAATATTCAGAGAATATTTATTGAGTTAAAATATTGAAAGAATATTTGGGAATATGAAAGAATATTTTTAATCAGAGTATTTCTCAAAATAATCCCTGAAGAAATATCAGGAGAATATTTATTGAATAAATAAGTATTTAAATGAATATTCAAAACAATATTCATTAATTAATAAGACCTGAAAAGAATATTTAAGGTAATATTCATGATTAATTAGGAATTTAAATGAATATTCAAAAGTAATATTCATTTAATGAATAATATCCTAAATGAATATCAAGTAATATTCATTTAGTAATCCAAGCCTTAAGGAATATTCGAAATAATATTCGATAATTAAATCAAGCTTCAGATAAATATTAAAATAATATTCATCAAGTATTTAATATCTTAAATGAATATTCAAAAGTAATATTGATTTAATAAAATAATAATCTAAAAGAATATCCAAAATAATATTCATTTAATAGTCTCATCTTTAGAAGAATATTCGAAATAATAGTCGATAATCAATTCGACTCTGAATGAATATTGAGAAATATTATTCGTTGAATAGTTACGTTCAAATAATTATTTGAAGTAAGGATCGTCAAAATAATTAGTCTCGAACGAATATTCAAATAATATTCGTCGCCCAAATAATAGAAAATATTTACTTAAATATTTTCTTCCGAGGTAATCTCGATATATCAAGGAATATTGACTCCCGGTCTATTTTTGATTAATAAGATATATACGCCCTTCTATGAGGGTCTTACAATAACCGGCTTATAACTGATATATAACTATCTAGCTTATAAGCCAACAATAACATTTAGGGAACAAGTATATCAATTCAACTTGAAAGTAGGCATGCATGCAATGGCATATGTATATCAGCAATCATATATATATATATTTATTCAATCACAACAACAGCCTAAAAGAAGGGAATTGAAACTTGCCTGGTAGTCGAGTACGGTAAGGGGTAGTGGTAGCGGGTCCCGGTTCAGCCTGGTGATCTATAAATAGCCAAGGCATTCGGGATTAATCACTTAACACATTAAAAGTTAAGTTAAACTTAAATCGAAACACGTTCTCGAGTTATCTCGTTATACCCCTATTAGTGGATTACTTATTATCACTGATCCGACCCGACATTCGTTCGTTAGTACGACATGTCACTGCACTTATACTTGGGACATACTTGAGTCATACGAGTTCTAAGGTTGATCGTTACGAACCAATCTTATACTCCGAGTTTTATCGCCCGTTTTCTAAGTGTTTTACCAAAGTTACAAAAGAGTCGTCTTTTAGGGGTTCGTTCGCGTTTAACCTTTACTCGAACATTTTTAATAAATCGAAAAATGCTCTTTTTGACATACGGTTTTCTTTCACACCTTCCTTCTTACCCCTAGTATTTATTTACCAAGATTCGCCATGACGTTACATAGCTTACGAGGGTTCAATTTCAGTTATGAACTTTTGTTTACGGATTCGAACTACTTTTAGTAATTTAGTCATAAATCCTAAACCGTAAGTCCGTTTCACGTGATCTTTATATCAAAACGAAGCTTATAACATAATCTAGCCTTTCATGGCAAAATGCGAGACTGGACAGTGTGTTCATGCTACTGCTAATCACGGTTTCTTAAGGCTAACGACAATCGGGCATTACGACGGCTATGTTTACATGATTTCCAAATTTCAAACCATCCAATAATCATAGTTTCCACTCCAAACAACATTTACATGTTATTCAACCATGAACTAAGACCAAGCAATGTCTTTCCGTTCATCTAAACTAATTTCACATTTAATAAATCCCAATCATAATCTTAAGGTCCTAAACATGCATTAAATCCATATAACTCATCTAAAATACCAAAACTTAAACTAAGAGCTTGGTTTTCAAGAGTGGTATACCTTCCTTGGTGTATGTATGAACTTATCAAGCCTTGTTTAGCCCTTATCTAGCCTTAGTATAGCTTGAATAATCAAAAGAAATCAAGAAATAAAAGTTAGTTTATGAAGAACACTATTCATCATCATCTTTGATGATTTATTTGAAAATGATAAAAGATGAATTTGAAGCTGAAATTTCTAGGAGATCATTACCATGATATGTAGTACTTACCATAAAAATTTGAAGAACAAGTGATGGTTGGAAGTTGGACTTCCAATTAGCTAAGAATGGGCAGATTTTTTTATGAAGAAATGGAGAAAATGGTGGTGGTTTGTTTTGTTTTGGTGATTTATGGCTAATACATGTATAACCCTTGCATATATAATGGATGCATCTCTTTTAATGTGTTGTTGGCAATCCAATGGTGCCACTTGTTGCTTCCTCATTGGGCCAAGTGTTGGCACTACAACAACTCCATTTTTGCAAGAATGCAATTACACCACTCATCTTGTAGTTGACTTATAAGGATGTTACTTGGGTTTCTCCTTTTCCCACCAATTGCACTTGTTTGTCTCTTGGTTATTTATTCGTTCCTTTGTCCGGGTATTACTCAATTTCCTTGCTTGTTCGTTGATCGTTCGAGGGAATAACTCATTCGTTTCTAGTTAGGGTTTTACCGAAAACCTTCTTAATATTTCTAATACTATTCTTCATCTTACTTAATACTTCTCGAATTTAAATTCCTTAATTCCCTTTTATAACTCCTTAAGTCTTGTAGTGTCCAGGGAAATCTCGGAGAAAATAAAAGTGCTCTTTTTCTGAATCCGACGGCTTTTACATACACTTATTTTCTTCCTGGATCACTAATACGAACTCAGAAATTCGTTCCGAATACCGGGTATATCATTATTATAATAATATTCCAAATTCCACCAAAATCACTATTCATCACTTATTTTTATTTAATTCCTATAATTAGGAAAATGAACCTGGTTCACTCTCGAGTGCTTCTTAACCTTTTTACGGAACCGCTGGACTTATAATAGATATTGATTTGGATGACACAAGAATAATCTTACTTGAAGTAATATACTTATATCCTTAGGAGATAGATCATTCTTACCTATGCCGTCAACCAAAAGTATTCTGCATGACATGTAAATAATTGAATTCAAATCCATTCCATTCATTTAATAGACATTCGTTACATCGCAGTCATAACCACTATTCATTCCCATATTATTACATACTAAAAAGTTTTAATTCTATCAAAAATCTGGGTTCTTACATTAACGTTCCAACCAAACTATTTCCAATCACATTTTAATTGATTTTGTAGGATTTTTCATCAAATAAATCAGAATAATATCCAAAATTAGTTGATTAGTTAATGGTGATTGGTGATAATTTATCCTCTCAATATTTTTGTTGATCATTTCCTTGATCTTTGCTTAACTGATAATCATTGATATTATTGATTGACATGCTTAAGTGATAATTATTGATATTATTGATTGATATTAATTAAATTGTTTAAAAATTGGTTAATAGTGATTAGGGATAATTGATGCTCTTAATATTTTATGTTAATCATTTCCTTGATCTTTGCTTAACTGATAATCTTTAACTTGCACAATTACACATGTAAAATCATCCATATTTGTGCTATAAAATGACACCAGAACATGCTTAGTTGCTTAACCACGTCCAAGGCATTAGTATTTGTCATTAACCGTATATAAACAAATTTGGGAGAACACAATGTAAGCCAAGTTAACATTTCTCCATTGATTTTACATATTTAAAACTTGCATTGTTTTTTAAAACTCTATTTCACTCTGCTTCTTTCAGAATCACCATGTTTCATCAACTTGCTGCGCTTGATACCAGCCGTACTACATGGAAAATTAAGGCACGTGTAACAAGGATGTGGCCATCAATATCTAATCAAACAGTTGAGGGAAAAGAAAGTCTTAAAGGATATAATCTTATTCTGCTGGATGAAGAGGTAAGTTTATATGTCTACAACTTCTTACATTTATGCTTATGTTTTAAAATTCTTGTCATTCTTTACTTTAGACCTTTAACATTATTGTTTTTTATATAATCTTATGTTTTGTTTTTTTAGAATTGTCATGTACAAGCTTTCATATATGCTGATAACTGGAAGCAACATGCTGACAAAATAGATGAGGGAGGTTTGTATGTTATTTCCAACTTCTATACTAAACAGGCTTTGGGATCCATGAAACCAGTTTCATCAAAGATCCTAATAAACTTCTCTCCAACCACCTCCGTTGAGAAAGTAGTGGACGATGATTTCATGATTCCACAACACAAGTTTGAGTTTGTAGATTTGGGTGATCTATTCAATGTGGCAAGTGCTTATGTGAATCCCGACTATCCTGAATATTCAGCAGGTCATGCACAAACTAAAGTATTAACTGTAGTTATTTTTTATATGTTGTTTGTTATCAAAGGATTTATACTGTTTGTTGTTTTCGTATAATAGATCTCATTGGAGTTGTGGAGGACTATGAACATCTTAATGATATCAAGACTGTCTATGGACAAAAAAAGATTGTTAAGTTCAGAATCACTGATGGAAGGTATAAACTGAGTTTTTATTATTCTTGCTTATATTCTTCTTTTGTAGTTTGCTTATATTGATTTATTCAATATCTCCAGAAAACTTTCCATTTTAGCAATTTAATTCTAATTTCTGAAAAACCAATATACCATTATGTAATTACAATTTACAGGAATAGCCATAAAATTACTGTTTGGGGTGATCTTGCTGTGAAAACTGAAGCTTCTCATAAAAATGCTACTGAACGTCCAATCATTGCGATTGTCTCAAGTACAAAGCTCAAGATTTATAAGAGTAAGACTGCTTTTTTTACTAACATAAGAAGCCTGTGTTTTAACTTAGACTATAAGTTGCATTTAACAATTGTATGGATTTTAATAATTTCTAATTTATTGGTTGTATTTGCAATTTAAGATTCAGTGCAAATAAGTACACTACCATCTTCAAAGGTGTACCTCAATTTGGACAGTGACTATGTAATTGCAATGCGCCAGCGGTAAATATTCTACATTTAATGCTTGATACATAATTACTGCATACAATACTTGCAGATTAGAAGAAGAAGGGTATATAGTCAGCCAGCAGCCAGATGTTGTAACTCCATCGGAAATTGATGCAAGTCCAATTATAGAAACATTGACATTGAAACAACTTGCTGAAAAGCAAGGGACAGAGTATATCAAGGTTCTAAATTTGTTTAAGTGCTTTTTACAATCAGAGTTTTTAACTTAAACAAAACTCTTTATATATGTAGATGTATGTTAATCGAGATATAATGATACTTTGTAATCTGCAGAGAGAATTTTTCTGCATTGTAAAGATTCAAAATGTTGAAGAAACAAATTGGTGGTATAGCAGTTGCAGTTACTGTGAAGCAGAAGTAAGGAAACAAGATGGAATGTTTAAGTGTTCCAACTGCACTGATAAGACGATTCCAGTTCCTGAAAAAAGGTAAATAACATCAGCTGATAATATGCATAAGACATCATCTTATTTTTTTACAATATCTGTTCCAAACATTTGATGAATATTGGTCAAACAGATATAGGATTGTTATCCTTGCCGACGATGAAACTGAGGCTTATAATTTCATTCTAATGGATCGTGCTGGCATAAGGATGTTTGGTATGTCTGCAACCAAAATGATGTTACAAATGGAGAAGGTATTGATCCTATTAATAGTGTTTTAATACAATAACTACATCATTTTTCCTACTTTGATTTCACATGATCTACACCTTGATCAACATGTCAGAAATAAACCCAATTAATAGACTTTGATACATTCACATTATCTTAAACATTATATTGAACAATCAGGCAAAAGCTGTGTTTCCACAGAAGGTTAAAGATATCAAAGGAAAAGAACTTAAGTTGAAGATCAAAATTACTGATGAAAATATGAAATCAAACAGTAATCTCTACTACGCTGTTGATGCATATGATATTTGCAAACCTTCTTCTTCAAATTCTGATGCAACAATGGCTACATTTCCAACTTCAACATATGGAGAAGTGAGTTTTAAACCCATGAAATAATTCTTATGTTCAACATTTACTACTACTTCCATCTATGTACAATAACAATTCTAATGCTATACCAATTCATTATTTACAGAATAATTTCGTAGCTTTGTCGGACTTTACTCCAGAATCTGCCAAATCAACAAACAAGAAAATTAAGATGGTATTTACTTTTTAAGATTATGATCTATGATCTATGATCTATATGAAGTATTAAATTGTTCATGAGTTAAACTTTCATCCACTTATTCCAACAATTGTTATTTTGGTTTTTGCTTATAAACAGGAGAAGTAATTCATCTTGGTATTTGGAACTATCTTGGAGTATTACTGCTTTGAAGACATGGACATCACAGTTGTTGGAATTGTTGCTTCCAATCTAGGACTAATTACATGTTTAATAAGAGATTTGCCCTTGCATGGGTTTTGCTATTCTCATTTCATCTCAATGTTTTAGATTATGGTTTTTGCATATTTGGTTTTAACATGTTAATTTCCATTGGTTTTGCTATTGACATTACATTTCAATATTTTGGTTTTAAGATGTTTTTAAAATTCATAATGCCTTAATGTTTAAAGATGTTAATTTAAACTTTTCTGGCAATAAGTGTGACACTTGGTTTATGTTAAATTATTATTGTTAAAAAGTAGTATTATTTGTTCATTCGATGCACTCAAAGGATTTTGTTGAAAAATACTTCATTGGTAACATGTAAGTTAGAAAAAATAAAAAACGAATAATATATTTTACTAAATTTAAAGCCGGTGCATAGCATGGGCAAAAATTATAGTATTTGATACAATCATAAGTTCTATAGATATTGCTGGAATCATAACGAAACTGGAATAACCTAAGATGATACAAACTTTTCTTGGCGACAAACACTTCCAAAGATTTCAGATCTTTGATGGAATGTTAAAACACAAAAACAATACAAATGCTCTTAAACAAAATGTCTTATGAATTGTAGAATAGAAGTTATGTGTACTACTTTAAAAAGTATGCCCATTACAAGTAGGAACACAAACTAAATTAACTACGTCCTGGAAAACCAATGTCAAATAATAATCCAGCTTCATTTTCCAAGAATCTGAAGGTTAAAGTTTCGTTCTTCTTCAGTTTATTTTTCTCTGCAAATTTGTTCCAACCAGCTGAAAACCTTGCAATTCCATTAGAAAGGACTAATCCCACTTCCCAATTCCCATTCTCTGTTCTTAATGTCACACGTTCACCAGATTTGAATTTGTGATTCCGAGGTTTTACGTAGGCAGGTATATACTGCAATAGACAATCATATTTTAAACTTTCAGTTCTTATCATTTACAAGCAGTTATACATAAAAAATTCACTGTCATGCAAAGTAAGTAGAAAATTATACCACTCTATGCGAAGAGTTATTAATATTTGACCAAGTCATCACAGAAGTAAATGTGACTGCTGCCTCATTCATTTCAACATCCACTATTGCATGTTCATTGATATTGTCCAAAGTAGCATCATTCATTTCAGCATCAACAGTGGAATTTGCAGTAGTATTTTCAGTAACAATTGCTGCAGAATCCTTCACAACTTCTTTTTCTACAAAAATGCAAAATGATTAGATCAAACCGATACTATTTAACTTACAACATAATACTGAATTACACACTAAGAACATACCTGATTCAATCAAGTTGTAATTTAAACTTTTTTCAACTTTTGCATTGTCAAATAGAGTAATCTCAAATTTTCCAGCTCCGCAAGAGGTGAACAATATTACATCATTTTCCTCCAAGTACTTCATTCCAATCATGTCAAGCAGACCAGACATTTTTCTTTCACTATGTATGTATTGACCATTGAATACTAATCCATTTTTCAGATGAAAAGAAACAGTTCCTGGTATTAGTTTTCCAAATCGTCTCCAAAATCCTCGAGGAATTTCCTAATTTTCAAATTTAAGTTTGAATTATTATCTAAAATGTTGTAGTTATTAATTAAAGTTTCCGATAGTTATTGTAAACTACGGAAAATATAATAATTAAACCAAATGGGAATATGTAAACATTTTAAAAAACTTACAATTTGTCCAGTCTCAGTAGCAGGACTAATTGTAAAGAAAAGAAACTTCCAGCCAATTCCATTGATATCATCTATTCAAAAATTACATAATGTCAGTCGAAGCCATACTGAAAACAACATTAAGTAAAATTAAGATAATTATAAAAATAAAATAGGATCATGTGTAAGTTGTTTCAGACCTTGATTATACACAGGTGCCCTTGGTATAGTTCTAATTTGAAGATAATCAACTTCACAGAAATCGTCTCTTAGTAAATGCACAAGAAAATTTCCATTTCCCTTATAAGAGTAAGCCATAATTGATCCAAATAGAAATCTACATTCCTTCACAAAAGAAGCTACATGGAAAATTGAATTTTCCTTCTTCATGTAATGTACATGGAATTCGCGTCCATTTGGCAACTGTAACTTGACATTATTTGGTATTTTTTCATGACATTCCATAATAAACTTTCCTGGCAACATCTGATCATATTTTATATCAGTAGTTGTGTGTGATCAATACTAGAAGTCTGTATGTAATGTAAAAAAACATGTTTGGTTTATTTCATACCAGCTCATTGCAAATCTTATTGTCACATTCCAAGAAAATCAAAAATGATGGAAATCTTCCATTCGAAACATTCACCTGTACATAAAGATAATATAGAGAACACAATGTTTAGTATAATATAAATAGGTATTGTTGGCATTCTTATAATTGTCCTACAAGTTTGAGATTTTAGAATTAATACACATTCCATTTTCTGGCATTCCTCCGCATTCTCCATTGATGAGTATTCAGTAGCAACAGTTTCTTCCAATTCTGCAAAACAATTACAAGTTCGAAACATTTATGTACATGTGAATATGGACTAATTTTTCAATTGACATTCTTAACTAAGAAAAAGTGTTTTGTGAACTAACCTGTTTCAGTTTTCCAATAAACATCCCAAAACCAGATTGCCTGACCAAGCACTACTTTATCAACAGATCGATTCTCATAAGCTATCTCTTTACCATCCAATTGGTAAATCCTTGCATACATAACATTGCTTTCATTGATTGTGAAAACAATAGTCTCCTTCTTCTGAAGATTGAACGTTTCAATTATGTTCTGAAAATTTGACAGATAACCACCAGTACGATTGTACAAAATAGAGAATTTTCTTCCTGAAACTTCAAGTTCATTTACAGAACCAAGCTTTTCTCCGTAGTTGTCACTGATTCCTTTTGGTACAATCTGTTAGGTATTATATTTACATTGCCAATGGAAGTAATGTTTATTTAGTAAATTTGAAAAGCATTCAAGAGTTGGAAAGAATGGAAGAATGAATAAAGAAAAAACCTAAATATACCATTACTCCTTCATCCAAACAGTGCTGAGATACAACTTTTAGAAAAGACCTGTGTAGGTCTCTATGCTTTTCTGCAAAAATAAAGTACTATTAAATGTCAATTTGGATATCAAGTTTCTAGATATTGAATACAAAGGATGACCTTAATATCAGAATTACCTCTTCCTTCATCAATTATTTGATCCTTTCCTTTAAAAATGCAGACATTTACAGCATAAGGTCCTGATTCAGGAATTCTAAATAGCACCAAAGTATCTCCAACTTCCAAATTAGTTTCTTCTGCAAAAGAAAACCATTTTTTCCCAAACACACAGCTATTTTCCTTCCATTCTACATCAATTTCCCATGTAACTTTAGTAAAACGGAGAAAAACCTTTGCTCCATTTTCCCAATCTTTCCAAAGTTTTTCAAAATCATTGTTCAACCTCTATAAATAAACAGTATTAGAACAGTTTTATTGCAAAAATGTAGTAATAGTAAAATGAGAAAATTTTTGGCAAAAAAAAAAAAGTAAAATGAGAAAATGATATAAACAGAGCTTACCAAATATGGAAGTTCTCCATCAATGTGCATAGTACCTATCTTCATCTCTAAATAGTCCACATAATCCATAAAGGCATTAAAGGACCATATTGCAACAGCTTTTTGAAATTCGAGTGAAGTATCATCAACAATATATTCAGTTTTTTTCCAATTTCGACATTTTTCACTATCAAGAAACTTTGATGGACACATTTTTCTGTAGTTAGGTTGAATTGCTGTATTTTTAAAAATTTTAACAAAGAACTCATCTTCACCACAGTAGTCGAATTGAACCAGTCCATACATCTTGATTTCATAATACTTCATAAAACTTCCCAAACCATAGATTATCTTCAATTTTCTGTCATACTTAGCATCCCACTCAATCGAGTTACACTTAAGCCTTAAACGGAAAGGAAGTACAGCTCCATATTCATCGTGAAAGCTTTTAGGAATTCTCTACAATAATTTGTGAAACCGACTAAATCAACATTACAACTCATTAAATAATATATTTACATTAGACTGGAAACATAAACTTAATCTAAATCTAGCTACTGTCAAGATAATATTCATAGCGTTGCATTATACTTACAAATCTTCCAAAAGTTCCCAGGTTGTTATTTGCACAAAGGAAACTCGAAATAGCCATTTTTGTTCATGTACGATAACAAAAAGGAAAATTTAACCCATTCTAATTTCGTGAATATTATAAATTATATTGTATATAATTAAATAATAATATACCACTTTCAATAGCCAAACTTGATGTCCTATTTGTCATAATTTTCCTGCATACAAAAGTTTAGGTTTTTATGAAAATGGTCTTAATTTACTTAATCATACTATCGATTATGTACTTAATTACAGATTAGCATACAGTCATTGAGTTTCTACACCAAAAACGAAATCCATTGTCAGAATCTTGCAAAATAGCAGATATGGATATGGGTTTAAGTAACTATACTCATAATTGATTTCAAGATTAAGAGACGTAATCAAGAATCTTAACCCTATTAAGAAGTTCATATAGTATGTAGAACAACTCTGGAATACATAAACACAACTGTCAATGTAAATAAACTCTAGAATCATACGAATTGATCAAGTTTTACCGAAACTTTAACACAATATAATCAGAATACCTGACTGTGATGATCGGACTTTGATCGAACCTGTTATGAATTGATCGATTGCTTCAATTGCTTCAAGTTTGCTGGCAGTTGTTCATGCAAGCATTGGTTTTTAACTCTTTTCTTTCTCCTTTAGGATATATAATTTATATGTAAAGTTGTGTATATCCTATAGTGAAGGATGTGTTTTACTTTGAGGACACTAATCAGACTTAATATTAAACACAAATTCCGAAGAATGTCAATTAATATAAAGTTAGATACATTTTTTTATTTGATAAATTAGTGTTTTCAAAAGTTAAATTTCATTTTAAAAATACATCCCAAAATTATCCCTCCAATCCAAAATTCATTTCATTTTTTTCCTTTAATTTGTCAAATTAAAAAAAATTCCTCACAATTATATGAATTATATAAAATTTGAAAATTTTAAAATGTTTTTCGATATTAGGTTTTGATGGAATATTATGGATATTCTAATATATCTGATTAGATGTCACAAATTATGGACAAGTATTTTTGTATTAATTTTTTTTATTGTAATTACTTTTGTATGATTATGATAATTATCTATCAATCAATATCATTTATCTCGACCAGATTAAATGGTTTTTTACCTTATCTTCACATTGAAATCTCTATGAGAAAAGTCCTTACCAAGTAATCAAAATAACCCATTTTCTCATACATTGCTATCAGAGGTCGGTAAAGCACAATATGATTAACTACAATATTACTTATTATAATTTGAAGGATCATTTCATCTTAACAGCATTCACATAGAGCTTAAATGTCTATGAATACTCATGTAATGTTTAATATACAATATATGTATTTATTTGATGTGTCGATGGTTATTTTTTTCAATTAAGCAATAGTTGAAGATAGATGTCGGTTTTTCTTTTTTTTTTTTTTCAAATGAGTTTATCACGTAAAGTATTTTTGTAATCATAATGAAATTGTAGAAAAGGCACCACCACCATTAGCACACAATCCTCCAACAGTGTCATTGATTGTCTTGCGTCCAATTAGACCAGAATCAATGTAAAATGTACAAATGACCAAGCGACCAGGTATGTTAAATTGAAAGGATGTCCTTTCATCCAGATAACTTTCAGTAACATGAGGCTTTGTTATCGTCCTTAAGATCAACAATAATTTCATCATTGGTGAAAGAAAAATTCACCAGTGGATGAAGGACTTGGTTTATGTTAATTTATTATTGTTAAAAAGTAGTATTATTTGTTCAATCGATGCACTCAAAGGACTTTGTTGAAAAACACTTCATTGGTAACATATAAGTAAGACAAAATAAAAAACGAATAATATATTTTACTAAATTTAAAGCCGATGCGTAGCACGGGCAATATTGCTAGTAGATGGTAATGGTTGGAAATGCTCTAAGAGCTCTACTGAATGCTTGCACTCCTTTATGGCCTAGTATCAAACTACACATATGCGGCATATTCATTTCTAGCAATTCTCATGTTCTGAATCATTTAGACAAATAAACTGTAGTATCACACACAAAAGAAAATTTCAGGTTTTTTTTTAGCTAAACAACAACAATCTTCTATTACTATATATTATGGCAAAAAATACGATTTTAATGACTGTGAAATTATTGTTTTACTCTTATTTGTTGTAAATAACAAAAACGTTATCCTTTTAAAATTTGTGTAAAAATTAAATATAATTATGTTTTCCTTGAGGATCGAACCCCTAACTTCCACTCTCACCATTATGGTATATTTAGTTTTGAGTATGTTTACAAAAATCTTATTAGATAAATTAATCATATATTCTACTTTTGTCCCATTTCTTCTATTTTTATTTTTTTGAGTAAGTAGGCTTATATACATTATAATAAGTATCAGTTCTCAAAAAATTTCCGGGTGAGCGATATTATATTTTTATTTTAACTAAATAACATATTGATTTTTGTTATTTTTAGAATATTGCTAAGAAAATAATTACGAAAAATATTTTAATTTATTGAGTATACTCTACGATTTTCTTTTGCAATTTTAAATGATTGAAATTAAAAATAAAATTTTAAGATCAAATTTTAAGCTAAAATTTTAGATTATACAAATTTTTAATTGAGCTCGTGAAAAATAAGTATTTATTTACATTCGTCTCCAAGTAGATATTCAATTGTTAAAATAAAATATGCTTTAAAGAAATATGTAAATCTTATATATCAAATCAAACATACTTAATAAATGCATCACATAATTTTAAGTAAATAAAATTTTATATATATGAGTTATATTAGAAATTTTTGGTTGATCTATTATTTAGTCTTTCAACAATTTAAATGTATAATTGGTGTTAAAACATAAATATTTAAATAAATACGAAAAATAATAGAATTTATGTTTTTTTAAATGGATAGAATTTATGTTAAAAATATAGAACTCAAAAAATAAATCTATGTTATATATATATATATATATATATATATATATATATATATATAACATAACTCATTTTCAATTGAAAGAAAATAGGTTTTGAGTCATAATTATCATAGAATTGCTATATTTATAAATAATGATCGATTAAATTATAACTCGACTATAAAGTATGGTTATATGAATTTTCATATAAAAAAATTAATTGATCAATATAATATATAATGGTAAAATTGTAACATATACTTACATATAAATGTAACAAAAAAAGTTGATCTCAGATATCATATAAATTGCCAAGTCTTTACGATCGTTTAATCATATTTTACTTCAATTTAAATATTTTAAAAAAATTAGAGTTGAGTTAAAAAAAATAAAAAATTATTATATTTTTTTTTCAAACTACCTAATTTTTTAAACAGAATTTCGATAGTGTGTAATAAACATTTAGACTAAAACAAAACATTTGAATTTAAAGATGTATAAATATGTATATATATATGAACTACAAAATGACTTTTACATAATGTTTAAAGATTTTGTAATATGTTTCTGTCTACGTGAAAATCACATGAATTACATACAAGTTAAAACTCGATAAATGAATACACTTAGGACTGAAGATTATTCATTTATTGAAATAAAAAATACACTGTGTCTATTATATGGGGACCAAAAAAATTATTCATTTGATTAGATTATTCGTTTATCAAATATTCATTATCGGTGTTCTACTGTATTAACAATTATACTAAAATAATTATTTATATTATACTAAAATATTCACTTTGATAACGCTGATTTCACGTCATTTTAACAATAAATTTAATATTTCAGAAATTAAAAGTAAATATGTGATTACTATCTTATTGAAATGTATATGAATTTTATGAAATAATCAAATTATAAAATATTTGGTACATGAATTTTGTATACAATATTACAAATAACTATAAAAAATGAGATTAAATCAAAATTTTATTATTTATATTATTTTTACTTATAGAATTATCTTAATATATATACATTTTCAAGTAAAAAATTATTTCAGTGCCCCCGACACGAGTTCTTATGCTAATTGAGTTTAATACTGCTGTTTAAATATATAAGTTTAAAACAAAAAAAATGTAAAATTATCATATTAAATATGTTAAATTTACTTGTAAAGTATTCAAATTAATATTTTTTTAGCAAAACTATGGCATTTTGCCCGCGCTTCGCGTGCGATTAAAAAATTTTAAATTTAATTATAATTAATATGATTAAAAGTTATAAGAATATATTATTTTAATATTACGATTTTATTTTTGTCCGGGGTGCGTTTTTTTATAGAAAATGTATGAATAACACAAAATTTTTCACACATATAAATATTTCATCGGAAAACGTTTTTATATAATCAATCATTGCACCTCACGTCACCAACAAAATTGAACAAAAATTAGTCTCATCAGCATAATGAATATATTATTCTTTATGTAATGTAAAATAACCAATATAGAATGTAATCGAAAGGAATTCAATTGGTTAAATACATAATGTTTTAAAAATTTAAAAACATATATATGAATAACATTTATAAATTTAGTATCAAAATGGTAATCATTAATTTTCAGACAATCCCAATAATATTTCTAAATTTAGTATCAAAATGGTAATCATTTTATTCTTAATGTTATATGAAATAACCAATAAAAATCTAATTCTAAAATCAAATTCTATTATAAAAAATTTAAAAAAAGTCACATAAAAAATGTTTTGTTAACCTGAAAATGAAATAAAAGACCCAAAAAACAAATTTATTAAAATAATATTTATTATTTTTATTATTATTTTTATTAAAATACTATAAAATTTATTATTCTTCTTAATATGTTTAATAATAATTAATTACATAAAAAAATTAAATTAGAATGTAACGAAAACAAAATGTTTTGCATCTCAATCAAATCATAAAATGACTAATATTTAACATTTATAAATCATAATTAATTCAAACCTTATTCAGCATCCTCCACTTTTTGTAAAATGACTAATATTTAACATTTATAAAAAAAAATTAGTTTAATTATATTATAAAAATCAAATTCAATTATAAAAAATTTAAAAAAAGTCACATAAAAAATGTTTTGTTAACCTGAAAATGAAATAAAAGACCCAAAAAACAAAAAACCCCCAAAACCTCATAACATAAGCCATATATATACACTTATATGTACGGAAGAATGCAGTATAGCTGGGTTTTCTTCCTTACGATCGATCGAGCATAGATCTTTGATCGAGCTCAAGGAAAGACGGAAAAGCAACGATTGAGGTAACTTTAATTGCATCAATTGAGGTAACTTCATGCCTTGAATACATCACATATCATGCCTTGAATCGTTGCTTTCCTTTAATCGATTTCTGTATACATCCTTTCCTCCTTAATCTTTGATCGAGCAGGGCAAAACGATCGAGCAAAGATCTTTGATCGAGCAGGGAAAGACGGAAAGCATCGATTGAGGTAACTTCATGCATTGAATACATCATATATTATGTATGTAATGCTTTGATTTTGATTACCAAAGTTATCTCTATTGACCGATGTATGTTAGATTTGTGCTTTTCATTGTGCGTGACAATTACAAAATATGGAATACATAGAGTTATGTATTGTTATGGATCAAACAAAAAATTGGGGGTTTTGTATATTTGGATGTGTTATGGACTCTAAGTCATATGTACAAACATGTTCTTCTGATTGTTAGACAATCATGTAGAAATTATTATATTTTCATGAACTATGTTTTACAATGTGACTGCGCTCTTTGTTTTGGAACAATGAGTGATATATTTTTTATTTAGGCAAAAATAGGTTACATACCTTTGAAATGTTTTCGTATGAACCAATATTGGTTGCTTTATATTCCTGACCATATAAGAGAACATATAGATTCTTACATTTAAATATTGTTTTCTTGCAATCAAAAGAGTATTCCTGGAATCATGGTTACGCCGGATGGAAGAATTCCTAAACTCTTGAGATACGTACACTTGGACGAAATTGAAAACAATATCATGGTATGATAACAACTTTGATTTTTAAGTATCTATAACCTATTTGATTGTTTTCTAGCATTATCATCTTACTACGTTTATCTGTTTTAGAGAGTCGAAAAGGATTATGACAATCAATATGGAAAAGAGCTGAATTCAGTTGTCAAAATCCATACACCATATGGACAACAGTTTCATGTGCAATACAGTAAAAAAGAGCTCTATTTTAAAAACTTTGGCAAGATTTACAATGATTTTGATATTAGGGAAAGAGGGGTCATTGTACTATGTTATATAGGTGGTGGAAATTTCTTAATACACGTTTTCAATGAATCCTATACGGAGTACGACTATAACTCTTTAAGACAAAGACCATTTGATATGGTGACCTTAAAAGGTATGTTTTATATGAAATTTTATCTGTTATAGAAATTTTCATTTGGTGCAACTTATTGATACTTTTGGAATTCTCATTTCATACCAGAAAGGAAAACAGGAGTAGGTTGGAACTTTCTATCATTAAGCATTGGTCTCATGCAGACACATGGTGGAGCAGTAAGAAATTCTAAATGCAATCCTATAAACTCATTAACCAATTTCACATTTGCTTAATATCGAATGTTTAACAACTGATAACAGGTCATTCCAGAAACATTCCAACAAATGTTTTGTAGAAAAATGCCAAAGGATGTTTCTATTATACTGAACAATGGAGACGTCTTAGCTGGAAAAATATCTTTGGTGGACAAAAAAATATATGGTCTTGCACCATTATATAGGAAACAATTTGTCAAAATGTTTGATGTATTAATGTTCACATATTGTGGCAATGGTCGTTTTGAGCTAAGTGTGTTTGATAAATCAAAAGTGGAACGATTATTTGAGCTGCCTGAAATCATTTATGGTAATCTTAAAAATCCATCTTCTTCTGATATAGTATAATTTAAGTTCAAAAAAATCATTAACCAAGTTGTTGTATGATTTTTAAATACTCTGCAGTTTCCGAAAATGAAAGCGAAAGTGATGAAGAAATCGATGACCTGGCAGAAGATGAACTGGAACATGATAATAATGTCAATGGTGCTGGTTTTCAAGTTGTTATGACTACTTCAAATGTGAACAATACATGTCATGGTGTGGTAAGGCTGAAATCTCAACATTTTGGAATATCCTCAAACTTTGTTCTACTGCATTGTAAACATTAACTAAACAAAATTTTATCTAATCTCTTACAGTACATTCCAAGAAATATAACTCCAAGCAACCGTAATTGGATGAAAGGAGATGAAATTATCTTGCAAACTGAAAGAGGAAGTTAGAGAGTTGGTTTGGTCTTGTCTAATGAATCACCAAGAATTTCTGCCGGATGGAATAAGTTCATTAGAGATAATGAAATAGAATTGAACAACAGACTTCGTTTCACTCTGTTGGGGAATATCCAAGGAATTTGGACATTTACTGTTCAGATTCAGTAACACTATAATGCTTTTGCTTGTATTTTTCGATTTTGGAAAGTAACTCTGTATTAACATGGCGTATTCATGGTATGAATTTTGAAGGCAATGTACAGTCATCTCTTTGTTTAGTTTTCTCAACCTTTATTATGATGAACATTATTCCTTCTATTGTACAAATGTCCAACTAATATTTGACGTACTTTAGTTTTTAAAGATTACATTGGGAAGTTTGGACAATTTAAAGCACTACGTAACGTATCCAAAAATTAACGTACTTTTGTTATTGTTCTGAATATGATAATGTTTGAATAATGAATATATTATTCTTTATGTAATTTAAAAAAACCAATATAGAATGTAATCGAAAGGAATTCGATTGGTTAAATACATAATGTTTTAAAAATTTAAAAACATATATATGAATAACATTTATAAATTTAGTATCAAAATGGTAATCATTAATTTTCAGACAATCCCAATAACATTTCTAAATTTAGTATCAAAATGGTAATCATTTTATTCTTAATGTTATATGAAATAACCAATAAAAATCTAATAAAATAGAGTCCATTTGATAAAATAACAAATATTATTAAATATAACAAATTAAAATTAAAACTTTTTATGAATTTATTTTAATTATTATATTAAAAATAAGATTGAAATTGTTTATGCATAATTTATACTATTATATAAAAGCCGAAACATTAAAAGTTTGGTTGGTTGGTCGGTCGGTCGGTCGGTACGGTACCTGTTGATTTTACTTATTTACCCTTATTCAAATAAAATCCATCCTACTAACTAATCAATTTCCTTTTTTAGGTTAAACATATTATCTTTTCTATTTTTTAATAGCTAAATAATTTCATTTTCATGTAAAATATAATATCTTTTATATTTTATCTAACTAAAATTTCTCCATTATTAATCAATTTCCTTTTTCAGGGTTAAACATATTACCTTTTCAATTTTTCAATAACCTGAAAATACAATATCTTTTACATTTTATCTAACTAAAATTTCTCCTTTTTTAAAAATAGTACAAACAATTTTGTTTAATAAAATAACATAATTACATTATAATTAATATTAACTAATCAATTACCTTTTTCAGCCAAAACACATTACCTTTTCTATTTTCTCTAACTAAAATCTCTCTTTTTCCAATTATATCATGGACGGTTACCTTTTTCAGCCAATATACGTTACCTTTTTCTTTTCTTTTACTAAAACCTCTCTTTTTCCAATTATATCACGGGAGTTTCTATTTAATAAAAATAAATTAATAATATTATAATACTAATAATTAACCGATTACCTTTTTCAATTAAAACCTATCATGTTTTCTATATTTTCTAACTAAAATCCCTCTTTTTATAAAATATCACATATAACATTTATATAATTATTATCAAATCATCTCATATAAAAATTTAAGCCTCCAGGATCCATGTTTTAAAAATATTAATTTAAACTAATAATTTTTTTTATATAATATTAAAAAAAAATCCGTGCATCGCACGGGTTTTGAGCTAGTATTAATAATTTGTATTTTGGAAAAAAGCTTTTGATTAAAATAATAAAGAAATATATTCCACTACAACTACAAACTTAATTTTTTTAAAAAAAATATTTGATTTATTACATATTCATAGGAAGTTGTACAATAATTTAATTTATGTCATGTTAGATATAGAAAACATTAAATTGACAAAAATATTGGACATATTTTATATCGAAAACGGGAACGGAACGGAGAATCCCCTTTGCATTGAAAACGGGTAAACCCCCAAAAGAGTCCGTTCATGCAGGGGTATTCAACAGTGCACAAATTCTCAATTGAAAGATAGAGTTCAATCTTCATACTGTAGACTTCAATCTCGTTCTTAATCAAGCCTAACAACAATGGAGGTATGAGATCTTGCTTATATTCATTTACCAGAATATATATGATTGATTGTTCATATAGTAATTTGTTCAATCGGAATCTGTCATAGGACTTCTTGATGAATTTAGGATATTGTCACAGCTTGATTCTTTGATGCTTGATTAAAGTCTCTAAAGTGTTTGATTGTGTAACAATAGAACTTCTTCTTTGTTTTAATTAATGTTGTCTCCAAAGAATGATGTTGATCTTCACATGTTCTTTCTACTTAGTCATATTAATGTTTACTTTGAGTTTGGAAGTTTGGTACTTCTTCGAATCGAAAATGGATTATGCATGCCTGCTTTGTCGGTATAAGATCAGTACATGTGAAGTAGTTGTTTTTTTGTTTAATTGGGACAATTTGTATGACTAACAGTTCAGGGTATAGGTATTGTCTAACCATTAATACCTGAATGCTGGCTTGTTCCTATTTATAGTATTAAATAGTTTTAATTTGATGAATCCACTTTTATCATACACCTATTGACTGTTGTGAATCCAAATCATTTTCATTTTATTGCTGATAAGGGTGTTCTGGATAATGGAGCTCAGATTCCCAATTTCAGTCGTTTCATCACTGTCATTGATCCAGATTTATGCCAAAACAAAGTTGTGGTAAAGGATGTTATTTTTTAAGTATTTATAAAGTTTATGTAGTTAATGTACTATTGATTCCAACTACAATGTAATTTACACAGGTTTTACCAAAGGAAATCATAACCAAAAGTGGGGGATTCATGCCTTTCGAAGTCCAGTTGGTGCTTCCTACTGGACAACAGATTAATGCTCATTACAATAAGAACAGTCAAAGTATCACACATCTTGGAGAGTTAATCCAGGAATGCAAAAAAACATCTGGTTCTTTTGTTTTGTTCTCCTACAATGGACGTGGAAAGTATTTGGTTAACATCTTCAATTATCATGGATCAGAAGTAGAGTACATCATTCCAAAACATCATGATTTGGATTACTTCTGCCATCAAGGTAATTCTATAGTACCCAAATCTATAGCCTATACTAACATGTTAGTGTAATTTATTCATTTCATAATGTACTATTGATTGACATAAAGTTATCTGTCAGATAAAATTGAAGGCATAGGATGGAAATTTATCTTCGTTGCTGATGAAAATCTTTTTTATGACGGTCAACTTGTAAGTTATAATCCTGTATTAGATGTGTAATGCTTTTTACATTGTTTGGTTTTTATGAAACATATGGAAAATTTAAGATCAATTAGTAATGTGGTTTTTTTTAATTGTTTTTTCAGGAAATTCCAACACCATATTTTAAAATGTTTCGAAAAGTTATTCCTCCATACGTCCTTTATGCTTTGCCAGATGCAAAACTTTTCAAAGGTCGATACTCAAAATATGATAGAAAGTTCTATGATTTATTGGGAATTGTCCTTTACACTAACATCAAAGTAGGCGATGTTTTAATGTTCACAAATTGTGGATTTGGACAATTTGATGTTGTTTTTAATGAGTCAAGAGTGGAGAAGACCATTGAGAAGGTTGCAGTTAAGACTGGTAAGAAGTTTAAATTCTGGAGTATAGCAGTGTAAAGCATGTTCACATTAGAATGATAAATCATTTATGAACACATTGTTATAGTTGCAAAGGATACTGACAATGCATTGTTTTAATTACATGTAGAAGCAGATGTCGAAAACTTGGCTGAAAATGTAGGCACCTTAGTCATGAACAACAATCCTCCTGATCATGAAATGGATGCTATTCCTATGCTCTTCTCTGTAGTCATGACTAAATCAAACGTTGACAGTTCATCACATGGAGTGGTATGATTTAGTTTAGTGCTAATATGATTTAAATTTGCATCTTTCTAATTTAGACTAATGCTAAATATGATTGAATCCTTTAGTTTTAACCAAGTCAATACTGATGCTTTTAATTTTTTGTCATTTTAGTATATTCCAAAGGAAATCACTCCTAATGATAGGCAATGGAAAGCAAATGAGAGGGTGACATTAAGGACTGAGAATGGTGAATGGTCAGTTGGCTTATCCATTTGTAAGGGAACTGCAAGATGCTCGGCTGGATGGAATAATTTTGCAGATAAGAACAAATTGAAATACAAACAAACACTGGTCTTTACTCTGCTAAATGATGAGGAAAATGGAGCTGTTTTTGAAGTACAACTACATTAGCATTTTTTGGATTGAACATTTTAGCTCTGTGATGTTGAATTTTGGAATTTATTAATGTCTAGTGATGGATGGGCGTTATCATGTTTGCGATATTATTAAATTGTATTTTAAGAATTTTGATAAATTTGTGATGCTTTAGTTTTGCAAATACAATGGTATCTTTGGCTGAATAAGTATATATGATGATGTAAGTATAATTAAAATGCACTTTAGCATCATACTACATTACAAATTCTTAAAAATAAATAAGCAACAGTAGACATAAAATTTAAGTACACTCTCATCAAGAAATATGTGATTGAATTTTTGGAAACCATGAATTGTAGGAGGAGTTCTTATTCTTGTTGTACAAACCTTGATTCTTCACTTATCACCTGTAGTAGTAGGACATATACTTGGAAAATGAGAGGGTGACATTAAGGACTAAGAATGGATAATGGTCAATTGGTTTAAACATTCCAAAGGGTATTGGCAGTTAATATAATCAAATAATGGATTGGTGGTAAACTGTTTGCAATAGTTTTAAAGTGTATTGTATGCACTTTTATAACTTTATGATGGAATTTTTATATAAGTACATTAGTATCTTTGGCTAAATGACTATATATGATAATGTAAAAATGAGTAGAATGCATTGTAGACTCTTTTTTCAAATAAAGAGTCTACACTAAACATATATATTTCGTTAAATTCCAATGAAAAAGTATTAGATTGAATTCTTGGAAATCATGACCTGCAGAAGGAGTCCGTATTATTCTGACATGAACCACATGAACTTTGGTTCCATAGTTACAATAAGAAATAATGGAAACACAAACAATACTGAGTACATAAATATATTTTGGAATCCATAAAATAGAAAGGTGACAAATTGAGAGTAAAATTCAATTCCATCTCTCTTTATTAAGTGATTCTATGGAATAGATGACTTGATCAGATTTCAAAGAGCATGAAATTAAGGCTGCATTCCTTGCTGAATCAACCTATAAAACAAAATAGTTCAGGATCAATTACTAAGACTTACAATAAATCTAGAATTATCAAGAATCATATAATTTAGAAAGGAAAGTAAGACTACAATATACCTATTCCTCATCATGAAAACATCCCCATGTGGAAGATTAATATAAATCTTTGAAGAAGGCAAGCTACAAATATGAACTCCACCTGCTTTGGTTTAAAAAAATAAGGAACATGTATCAAGAAAAAATTATAGATTTTAAAAATCATGTATTAGACAGGAATACCTTTGTAAGCCGAGATCTTGATACTTGCCAGAATTACAATTACTGGAGACATTTCGTTATTTGCATACAAAGGCTCAGTATTTGCATTCAATGGTCCCCAAAAAGAAACGCGAATAGAAACACTGACAAAAAATATATTTAGTGGTGTGCATCTTCAACATTTATTTGCAAATCTAAATTTTTTTAAAAACAATAAACAGTATCTTCATTATTGTTCTAAGTTGAGTACCTTCCATCATTTATTCTAAAGCGCACGATTTGTCTTTCTCCAAAATGGGTGTGGATTGTTTGCAATGGTTCAAGATCTTCCAACATTCCAATCACATCTAATAATAGAAAATGAAAATAGTACTAAAATTTTAAATCATAATGGAGTTATGGAAATATATAATAAAAATTAAAAAAATTACCTGTGGAATAGCTAGGTACCGTATAAGGTTCATATGAACATACAATATCGTAAACATCTCCGAGAGGTTTTAACTCAAATTTGTGCATTGGAATTACAAAATCATCATGAGGATATGGATCTATCATAGTTGAAGGAACAAAGGTCAAGCATTTATCTGTGCTAACAGGCCTGTAAAAACCAAATGCTTGATGAACACGAACATTGATAATCAGGTATAATCTTCCTTCCACTATAGGGTTGTCAAAGTTATTCCATATAGCAGGATCGACCATTGCATGCATATGAGTGTTCTGATTATAAAAAAGATAATGAGATACAAAATTAAAGTAGATAAAAAAAATTATAAAAAGTATTCTTACCAAACAATCTAAAAGAAGCATATTGTGAGAAATGATGGCACCAGTATTGGAGATTGTTTCCCAAATCCTTGTAACACGGACCTTCAAACACCATCTGAACGTAGTATCATTCAGTGTAGAAAGATGATCGTGCATTTCCATAACTGTTTTCAACATTGTGTACATGAAACGATTAGAAACATTGGAATGAAGCCTAATTTGAAAAAAAAATTCTGAGTTTTTAAGATCAAGTAATTGAGACAAAAAAACAAAGGTTTAAACAATACAATACATACTACAAACTTCTAAAAATGCTTGATAAGTAATACAAAGACAAAGAATAGGACCTCTGTAGATTATTAAACCTTAACCTTTAGAGGTTTTAAGATGTCACTTGTGAGATAATGGGATAATTTAAAGGAGAATTTAGGTTTATGGAGTCTATGAGTTTGTTACGAAACCAAATATTTTGATTATGAGGATGAGGATGAGGATATTCTCCTTAATTGAAAATGATTTATCAAAAATCAAACATATTAAAAAAAATGTAGCAATATCTTTCTACCTAAAATCAATGATATGATTGTTGAACAATGATTGATACAGGATTTTCAATCACAACAATCCCAATATCAACAAAATAAATAATTTGTACTATTATTTGTTTGTATGAAATAATAGAAATTAAGAAAATATACCAATATATCTGTAGGTACAATAAGTGATATGATTGATGATTGATACAGGATTTTGAATCATTACAATCCCAATATCAACAAATCAACAAAATGAATAATTTGTAGTATTATTTTAAAGTAAAATTCATAAATCCATAATATTTTAAGAGAAATAATAAAATTACTCTTTTTCCAATAATTTGTTTTTATGAAAAAATAAAAAAACATAGGAATATTAAAATTTATAAAAATTTAAAACATATATGATATTGAAATTTAATAAGTTGATTGCAAAAAACTACCATAAGTAAATGATCATTAAAAAATTTGCCCAAAACGTGAAGCATATGACTGACTAATAAAATTTATTTCTTAATTAAATTAAATTAAATTTTAATTAATTTCTAAATATAATTATATTTTTAAAAAAATAAAAATATTGATATCATATACATTGTAACTGATCAAGACAACTAAAAAAGAAGTTTTTTTACGTGGTACGTTGTAGGGTAGTTTTTAAACCACCACGGAAGTTTTTATGCCAACACCTACTGTAAAACCGTTCAAAAAGGCCTATAAATATGTAATTTGGTATTCCAAAACTAACTTACATTAACAATTTTAACAATAACAATTTCTTTCTTCTGCAATGAGTTCGAGATCATCAAAGCGGCGAAGATACTCAAGCATAAAAAATATGTTGGTGAATGACCTTAACAACCTCAACATGACGTCGGCAGACTTGAATGAAGATATTCGTGTAGCAAATGAAGATTTTAGATTGTTTTTCAAGAGCATATTTGACAGACAATCTTTGCTATTTGCTCGCACCATTGGGCTAGAGGAAAAATACGGGTACGTAATATTGTTCTTTCTATACTTTTTGCACTTACATTATAAGGATACAATTACTAAATTTCAAATGTAGAAACATTATCGAGGTGTTGGAAGGTAACGGTCCTGGAAGTGTTGGAGAATCTTCCCAGCAAAGTGTTCTCGTTAACACTGCATACTCAGAGAATGAAAGAAAATTTGTGGAAGATACAAATACATCAATTGTTGGCCATGTAAATCTGTTGCAGGAACGTTTGGATGAAATGTTAACAGCATTTCAGACTTTTCAAGTAGAATGGACTGAAAAGATAAATGATTGGAAAGCAAAGTCTGTCGAATTGGAGGAGCAAAGACTAAAAATGGGTGGCCAACTTGTGCATTTCATCCGTAATATATAGTTCATTATGTGGATTTCATTCAGTAACATATAGTTCAGTATGGCGAACTATGTAAAAGTCTTGCTATGTTTCAGTATAGGATCTTGTCAGTTGCTAATGATGTAATTATATTATGATCATGTTGATGTAAACAACTTCTGTAATGGTTTCACATGTCTGTAAATCTGTGTATTTCGATAGCAATAAGTTTTTCAATGTTTAAGATTCTTAAATCTGTGTAAGCACTAAGAATTTAAAGTTTACAGACAATATTAGAAGGCAAATTAATATGATATACATTCAACAAAGTATGTTAACGAAAGGCTGGAAATGCATTAGGTGTAATCAAATTAGACAGACATTGACAAAAACAAACTCCATGTTATAAACAATCCATGTCCAGAAACAGAACAATGTCATAATCCAACAACCAAAGTTAACATATAAAACATAAAGTTTGAAGATCAAAAGTACAGAAATACATAAAATCTTAGGGTTGAACGGAACATAGTAGGACTCTGAATGGAATGATCCGGCCCTTGCTCTTTAAACTCTGAATATAAATCAGTTGTTAAGTCTTTAAACAACTTAATGACAAAATAACGTAAAACTTAATGACATTAGGGAAATCTCCTGTACATTTGAATCATATGTTGGTCACTTTAACACGGCAAAACAGAGATGGATTCTGGTATCTATAATGAATGTAACACATTCTGTATACTAAACCTCAAAAATAGGAAAACTTATAACTTGATGACATGAGAACATAACTAAGAAATTGAAGAACATTTCACATACAATTATGGATACTATTATGACATTCTATATATGTTTCAGTGTTTGATTTAGTTATATTCAATGAAATTAGGATCATGTTACGTACTAATTTTGTAATTAGATTGCGTCAATGTAAATATAAATGACTTGTGAAATTATTTCACATGTTTAAAGTTTATGTACTAATCTTGAACATGAGAGAACTGTTGTTAAAATCAACAATGATTATTGCATTGTTGCTAATCCTAAAAAATGCATCAGATGTCATCAAATCAGATAAATTTAACAAAAACAATCGTAGTGTCGGTACACAATCCATCTCCAAAAACATAAAATGTTATAATCCAACAACAAAAGTTTACATATAAAACATAAAGTTTAAAGAACAAAAGTTCAAAAATACAAAAAATCTTAAGGATGAACAGAACACAGGAGAACTTTGAAGAGAATGATCTGGACCTTGCAGTGAATACACTCAGTGTCCCACATTTGCTTCATAGTAATGGATTTTCCCCACGGATGGCAATCATTAATGTAGTTATCTTCAACAGTTCTTGGACAAAGTGATAACCATATTTCTACTCCGAGAGGAGGTCCATCAACACTATATATTGGGTCAGGATTCCTTGCATGTGGGCAAAATTTAAAAACAGGCAAAAGATAATCTATTTCGGACATTGGAAAATACAAATCTTGAAGAAAATCCATTTGTTCAATTATCCTACTCCTCAAATAAGTTATATTTAGCAAGTTACTCATCTCCTCAGTGGTTTCAGATCTTTCAAAGGTTCTATAAATTGCTTTAAAAAACAAATATGAGAACCTTGAAGGGAAGTGGTTACCTGACAGAGCAGCTAAAACAGATAGATGGTGCTGAACATCCTGTCTCCGAAAGAGGTTCCGAGTTGAATTAAAAAACTTAGCTTGCTCAACATCGTACCTAACAGCAAATTGAATGAACCCATAAAAAATATCACGACTAACTTCAATAGGCTCATTATGAAACTGGTACAATGCATCCCAGTTTAACCTCTCCAAGACATCCTTGATCCTTTGCCTGGATTGACCTATTGACCATACGATCAGCAACTTTGAAAAACCTGATAAGTTGTTGTCCTCCAATATGATGAAGTTAAAGATTTGGCTGCGAACATCAGCTCGTAGGTTGTGAAAGTTGTTAGCATCCATGTCTTTGTTTAAATGTTTTTAATTGCTGTGATATAATGAAGATTGAAATGTAATGGAAGAGAAAAGCTGTAGCCAAAGACAAATTTAGAGATTAGTATTTATGTCTAAACTCTTGGAGAATGTGAAAAGATGTACTTAATGTTATACAGAAATGTACTCAACAGTTTGCATGCATATATGTATCAACGATTCACCTTCTCTGCATTTAAATTTTGTTTTTAACCTTGAATACATGTATTTTATTAGAAAATGTGTAAATATAGTTAGCTTGTAAATTACAACAAAATCATTACGCTAAAAGTCTGCATTATGTAAGAAATCAACTCATAATGAATAAAATATATTTAACAATTTATATTTTGCAAAGTATTTGAGATGTCATCAAAATGATTAAATGAAATGTCAGCATTATGTTACAAATCTCTCAAAATATATAAATTTTATTATATTACCTTTACAAAAATATAATACTTTTATAATGAAAATTTTATATAATACTTTCTTAATACTTTTATGAAAAATAATTAATATTATTTGCCAAACATTTACGAAATTAACACTAACACAAATGTACTATATACAAAATAATACTCTCTTTGTCCTTTTGATTTGTTATCATTTCAAATTAGGGTGTGTGTCACGCATTATAATTAGATTTTAAAGATACTTCCATAATTTATTTTTGAATTTTCGTATTTTTTATAAAAATAAAAGAATAAAAATGTATTCAAAAAGATTAATTTTACAACACAATTATTTTTTATAATTAATTTCTTTAGCATTGATTTTATAATTAAAAATAGAAAATAAGAATCCTAAGTTAAAGTACTAAATATATTTTATTAAATCGTACTACAATGCTGCTAAATGGAATATTTTAAGATTATAATTTAAATGGTTTATATATAAACTATGAGAGAACTCAATTGTATTTTAAGTGTTAGTTAATTTGTTTTGTAATTATTTTGTTTGTTTAAAAATCTGGAATATAGTTGTGATGGAATCCACTATCTCCATTAACTAACACTTGAAGTAAATAAAAAATTACAATATTAAGTACTATAGCATATATCAGAAGTACACTATCTAGTCCATTCAATGCTGTAATACTCGAACAACCGTCTTGGGAATCAAATAGAACTCCGATTACAAACTGCTGCTTGACGACTTCTTCTACTGTATAAGAAAATATTCGATCAATGGAGGTATGTGATTAATTAATTGAAGATCCAATATTGCATTAGATAGTGTTTGTATTTCATGCTATTCTTGAATTTTTACTCTTTTTAGACTTGGTATATCAAGTATATATAATATAATGGACTATTTTTTGGTAATTTTGTACGTACTTGATTCATGATTTCCCAATACAATTCCTGCATAAAGTTCGAATACCTAATATGCATCATCAATGTGCTACAGGTGTTGGACAATTCATATTGGGAACAAAAGTGGAAAACTACCTCTACTAACGGTATATATGTTTAGGAAATTGATTATTTTTTACTATTTAAGTAGATACAATAATATTGTACCTAATTCATTCACATATTTGTAGGTAGAAGATCTCTTATATCGAGTTTTGTTTCGGCTAATAATACATTTAGGCCTTTTGGAACATTGGTAAGTGGTCTAATTTTGATATAATTTAATTTTACGATCAAATCTGAACAACTTAGTTTTTAAATTGGTTTTTTCATTCTTTTAATCATTTACAGTGTGTATCCAAGAAATTTCACACAGTTCATGGATTTAAGCTTCCTTCTCATATAATTATCAAGTGCAACCAAAATTTTTGGAAGGGGAAATACAATGCAGAAGAATTAACAATATCTGGTCTTCAAAAATTTATGATTTTCTACGGTGTCAAATTGTTCAACATTGTACAATTTGATTACTATGGCGACAACATTTTCGTTGCTACAATATTCAAGGAAAATGGAATTGAATCTAAGTACCCAGTCACTGATCCTAAAAAGTACTTTCTAACTGAAGAATCGAGAAGATGGAAGAAGGAAGATTTCATAATTCAACAGGGTACAGTGCAGTATGAACAGAATGCCGCTTTGTTCTGTTTTAATGGTTTGATGAATGTGACTGAATATTATGATATTCGGATTACAAATTCAGACATTGATCAGAAATTTGCGCACATGGTTAGTAACTTATATATATAGCTATTTATAGGCCTTAATGTACACATACTTCTCCAACTAATTTTTTATACTCTTAATAAAATATTCCTGAATGTAGAAATTGGGGAAAGAATTAGAAACCTTATACAGAAATTGGAAGTGTGGTTCAGAAGTTTTTTTTACATTTTGTAAAAGATCTTGGAAGATTGAAATAGAATGGTTAGGAGGAATATGTACATTTGGAAAGGGCTGGTATGAATTTGCCAAGGAATTGGAGTTGGCAAAAGGAGACGTATTGGTTATGTACAATGATTCAGTGTGTGGTGATCAGAATTTGAAGATATGTCTTTTCAAGGCCAATGACTTTATTGGTGAGAAAAGTCTTAAAATCACTTAACATTGTATAAGTTTAAATCTTAATCTATATTTCCAATGACTATATTTAAAACCTTACCATTGTGTAGGAACTGGGGGTTGCAGAGTTTCTTTTTTCAAAATCTTAACAGATTATTCAATAGGAGGTGATTCATTGGTAAGTTGTTATACGATGGACTTGCATATGTTTAACATGATTAATTTTGCTTTATGATTTATGTATCATATCATTTCATTTTATGAATTAAACATTTCACTAATCTGTATCAGATGATTGCGAAAACTGTCAAAGACTTCTACAAACCAATACTTGAGAGCATAAGAATACTTAAAGTCAATGGATATAGTTTTTTCATAAACTACGATTCAAGTGATGGATTCCTGTTGAATCTTGGAGATATGTTTAATTACTTTCATTTGAGGGAGAATGAGATGATAATATTTACAATGGAAGAAGACAACATTTACATGTATGCAAGAGTCTACCAACAGGATGGATTGGAGATAGATTATTACAATAGAACTCTGAACAATGCTAGATATCCATCATCTGAATGTTTTTAGAAATTTAATTGGAGTACTGGAATAGGTATGACATTTAAACTATCACTTTGTTTTTCATCTTTATGCCTATATTGATAAGTTCATCTATATTAACAATGTGTTTTTTTTAATGACAGAAGAAGAACATGATCAGTACAATGTCGAGTGTGGCAAAGAGGAGGATGTATAATATATATACTCACACATATTATGCTAATATAATTATTTGTCCATAATATGATTTCCATGGACAATAAAAATATAATTGTTTATAATGGTACTAATTATATTTTTTTTTTGTTTTATACAGATGGATGTTGAAAGCTCAAAGTTCACACGTTTTGTCATTAAACTTGATTCCGTATCTAACCGAAATGATGTACTGGTAAAGAAACACTTACTTAGTATAAATTTAAGTCCTATTCAATTGATAATATGAAAAATAATTAATATATTCATTTCCCATGCAGATTATACCTACTCAAATTGTTTTCGATATAGGGAATGACATTCCTTTTAATGCTAAGATTTGGCTTCCAAGTGGTCGTAAACTCAATGTTCAATTTGACCAACAAAACCAAACTCTAACTCATCTTGCATCCCTATTTAAGGAATGCCAAGAAACTTCTGGTTCTATTCTTGTGGTTTCATATAAAGGTGCTGAGATTTTTTTGGTTTATATATTAAATTATGATGGAACAGAAATTAAGTACATCTTACCGGAAAAATCTTCTTCTGATACTGTATGTCATCAAGGTATTAAAATTATATATTTGTTCCATTACAGACTAACATGATTTTGACTTTGTTTTACTCAAACTAATCATGCATGTATCTACTTTAATAACAGATACAACTGATGGAGTCGGATGGAAATTTCTATCAGTACTTGATAACTTAACAATTGATTCTGGTGAACTTGTAAGTACTATGAGCATATTACATTACCATGCTTGCCGGATTGCTATTACAATATTGGATCTACCATCTTATAAATATAATAAAATGATCATATTCCTTTATAAATTTCCAATCATAATCCGTAATATTTTGAATATTATTTAGCAAATTCCTGGTTCATTCCTTGGTCTTTTTCGGAAAAGAATACCACCAGTTGTTCAATATGCTCTTCCTAATGGGAAATTGGTCCATGGTCAATACTCACAATATGACGGCAAGTTGTATGGTCTAATGGAGATTGTTACATACGCAAATATCAAAGTAGATGATATATTGATGTTTACTCATTGGGGTAACGGGCAATTCAATATTGTCGTTTTTTATCAATCAAGAGTTGAGAAGTGCATTTATGAGAATCAACTTGATATTGGTAAGCTAAACAATCAATTTCTTCACCAAGTATGTTCGCTTTAACCGTACAATGTTGTTAGTTTATTAATATCAATTTGATCTAAGTATGTTTCATATTTGTAGTAAAAGAAGCTGTGAAGGATTCTTCACCAATTGTTACTGAAACTATTACTGCAACTGAGACTGTTGACGCTGAGATGAATGATGCTGCTTTGCATAGTATCAATGCAGATGCAATAGTGGATATTGAAATGAATGAGCCACCAATCACATTTTCTTCGACGATGACTTGGTCAAATGTTAATAATTCTTCACATGGAGTGGTATAATTTTATATTTTATTTGGTAAAACTGAATTTCTTATATGTAACTGTTTGTAATTGATAACACTTGAAAGTTTAATACATGATTGTCTGCTGCAGTACATACCTGGCTATGTAAAACCTCGGGATAGAAAATTCAAATCTGGTGAACGTGTGACATTAAGAACTGAGAATGGAAATTGGGAAGTGGGAATAGTCTCCTCTAATGGAAATGCAAGGTTTTCCGCTGGTTGGAATAAATTTGCCGAGAAAAATGAACTGAAGATGAGCGAAACTTTGGAATTCAATTTGATGGAAAATGAAGTTGGATTATTATTTGAAATCGGTTTTCCAGGACGTAGTTAACTTAGTTTGTCTTTCAACATGTAAACTCAACTACTTTTTTAAGTAGTACACATAACTTCTATCATACATTTCCTAAATCCTTTTGTTTAAGAACATTTCTATTGATTTGGCGTTTTAAAATACTTATATATTTCCGAATATTTATTATCTATTTTCTAGATTTTTGAACATGGTCAACAACATTGGATTTGTCAAATAAAACACAAACTCTTACAAAAAAAAAATTAATCTACTTTACGATTAAAAAAATGTGTTCTTCCCATACACTAACTTTAAGCAATCAGCTGTTTCGGCTACTATTACAATTTGTAATTTTAAAAATTTGAAAATAAAAAAGATAATTGCACCACAAAGCGAAATCATACTCATTCTGAATAATGAAACTTTAAAAATTACATATTTGTTGAAATTAAATTACATTGACAACTGAAGAGTAAAAATAACCAATAACAGGGATACACGTCTAAAAAGACATAAATACTTATTGAATACGATATGAATAATAAGTTGGACAGGCGATTCAGTTGTAGAACTACGATTCAGCAACACTTCAAAGATGAGAATCCACTCTTTAGAATTCTAGGATGTCAAACCTACAAAATCAAATTTATTTTTAACACTACTAATTAAATTAAATTAAATGCATTAAATAATTGCAATATGGAATACACAAATATATAGTATTACCTTTCCCTCATTGTATGAACGGCTTCATGATCGATATTAAAATAAATCTTTGTAGATCGAGTAGTCGTAGTCATAATCTTAATCACACCTGTTTATTCCCATTAATTAATAACATCAATAACATATAAAATTATAAGAATGTAAAATATGTTGAGCAACTGACCTCTGAACCTACAAACACACACACTTGCTAAAATAGCTACAATGGGTAATTCCTCATTATCTTCAAACAAATCCTCAATAGTTGCGACAAAAGAATCAAAAATGTTTACTTCAAAATCACTCCTATAATGGTTAAAATGCATAACAACTAAATTAACGTTGCGGAAAAAAGACAAAACATTGTATAATACTAAACAAATTTAAATCACCTCCCATCAGAAAGTCTTAATTTCTTAAGTTGCAAATCTCCATTATGCGTAGGAATTGTCCTCGCTTCCTCATGATGTATTATAATTCCAACAACATCTGTAAAACAATGCATGTAATTATATCCATTATTATTTAATATCTTAAAGAATAAGTGAAACTCCTAGATTTTTTATATTGTAGGAATATTATAATTACCAATAGTAGTAGGAGGAGGTTCATCTGTAATATTTGATTCAACATAATTCTCTAAGTCAAGCAAGTCAACAAATTCAAATTTGTATTTTGGAATGCTCCAATCCTCGTCTTCAATTTGATGTATAATTGTATGAACAGAGAACCTGATGGAAATAGGAGAGGAAACTGGTCTCAAATTTCCTGCAGCTTGGATGGTATGAAAGTTACGGATGTCATATATTGCTCCTTCTACCAGTACATTGGCTCCAATCAAATTCTAGTTTTCAAGTCTCACAAATGCATGTATGTGTTGATTCTATTAAATAAAATAGGTTATTGAACATAAAAGTGCAAAGCTTATTGAAAAATCTAATGAGTAAAGAAGAGAGGCTTACACCACTGTCAAGCAAAATCAAGTTGAATCCTTGAAGAACATTACCAACATGAGTCGGCCATAACATTGTGACACGAACTTTAATCCTCCAGTCCCTCCTGATTGTATCAAGAGATGATAGTTGATCGAACATATCTGAATGAAAATTAAAAGAAACAAAAGTAAAGCAAACAATTACATATAATATATAAGATGTACATAGATAAAAATAGAGAACACCTACAAATGGAAGACTAACCTAAATGTAGTTCGTAAGTTCTGGTTCTTTTGCAATGTAGGACTGAAAGTGTCCTGTATATGCCATTTATATAGTTGTATATGTAGATAACAGTGTTAAGCAAATAAGTTAGAGATATTGATGTCTATGATTGATATGATTGATACTAATCAACAACTTTGTAACAATAATGGAGATTTGGTAGTTATGTAGATAATAATTTAATTGGTAAAACGGCCTATAAATTAGAGATATTGATGTCTATGACAGCAATGGAGATTTGGTTGTTTATAGATATTTATGTCTATGATTTATATAATTGATACTAATCAACAACTTTGTAACAGCAATGGAGATTCGGTTGTTGGGATACTGTGATTAATATATCTTAAACAGTATACATTCAAGATCATAGAAATCAATATCTATAACAAATTTCTTTATAACATAATTTACAAATGAATTACACGTTTTTAATATGTTGATTTATTTTCAAATTTTCAAATGAATTAACTTATATTTAATTTACGAAAAAATATGTGAAAAAATGTAAGATTGATAAGATTGATTTAATTTAATTTTTTTAAAATATAAGTTTCCTTATTTTTATAAAAAATATGACATAAGATCAAAATCAATCTGAATATACAACATAAATATGGTTGGAGAATACCAAATTAATAAAAATGAATAATGCAAACACAAAATTAACTGTATCAAATAAGAATAGAAATGTTGAACAGTACCAAAACCAACAATAAGAAATTGTCTTACACCATGGTAAAGTTATAAAACTTTTAAATCAACATGGGAACTTATTAACTCAGAAAATAAACTTGCATAATTAAATTAAATGAAAAGATCTTCGGTGAAGAGCGATTCCATGAGCGAATCCAAACATCCATAATGCAATCCACCTCTTACTTTTCCTGAAATTACAAAATTTTTTGTATAACTTAGAAATAAAAGATATGAGATGCAGTTCTTAAATATGTGATATATAATGACATTGTGTAAAATACGCAAGTGGGTAATTGAGTTTATTTGGTTTTTT
This sequence comes from Saposhnikovia divaricata, assembly GCA_036435485.1. Lineage (NCBI taxonomy): Eukaryota > Viridiplantae > Streptophyta > Magnoliopsida > Apiales > Apiaceae > Saposhnikovia > Saposhnikovia divaricata. The sequence goes on from CM071594.1 coordinate 199,171,758, forward strand.
TACCATTTTAATTTTTTTGTTTACTGAAGCGGCAGATCCAGGAGTCTTATTACTGTCTGCGTTTTCATCAAATGACTGCAATAAGAAATAAGCGCTTTAATTACAAAATTCAGTTTATAAAGAAAAAATAATTATTAACAAAAATGGAAAGATACTAACTTCTGAAAGATCAATAGCTGGGAAATCAATCTGATTTGAAAATTGAGAAGTTGAAGAACTTGGCTTAGCAGATTCATATATATCATCAGCTGTAATGAGGAATTTAGCCTCCTCATTATTTCCTTTAATTACCTCAATAGTAGCAGAAATTTCTTTTCCAACCACAGTATGAAGCACTGCTGGTAAGACTTTTGAAAGTCTGTCATCCTATATGTTAAAATGTACAAATTGGTGAATTTATGTAGTGCTAAAATGTGTTGTCTTTTAAGACCTATGGATCCTCTAAAGAAATAAAAAATTCATTTAAAAATGAAAAAATATACTTACTTTAGACTGTGATTGGTATAAGTTGGAAGCACTGCTGCTAGTAAGACGTTTGACAACACGATCCATCAAGAAAACACTGCAAGAAAATGATGCATCTACTGCAATGACACTGATCCGAAATCTGAAACATAACCAATTAGTAAATGCTGTCAGAAAATGGAGTATAAGAATTAACCCAAAAAAACAATAATCTAATCTTAATTGCATACCTTTTTTCTGCAACAGGCATGTTGCGAGTACACCTATCACATTTGAATCTGTTTCCAATGTCTACAACTTCAAGATGACACTTACTGCATGAATTAAAGTACCAAGCAGTTTCTACTTCTAATTTAGAAACAGTAAAACAGCAGAACAACTTCTTCTGCAAATAAAATCTATTGATTAGGAATGTATAATAATATGGATTACTACTTGGTGAAGGAATTAACAATGATGTAGAGGACTAATAGACAGAACCTCAAATTTCACAGCAATGTTGTCATTCAAATCTTTGAGCGAAATCTTCTCATAAGGTGAAACTGTTATCAGCGCACCACTGTTATCAACAACATGTTGACTGGATTTATATCCTTCTTCTTCCAAACTGAAAATACATTGTAGAAATGCATCAAATAAGCAAGTTATTGTATATGTGTATCAACCTGGATTAGAACAAATAGATAATTAAATACCGCTGTCTCATCTCAATAACAGTCTCATCATTGAGGTTGAAGTAAACTTTTGAAGATGGCAATGTACTTATTTGAACAGAATCTGTAAACATGTTTGGCGAATGTGATTAAACATTGCAAAAATTAAATATCCAAAACATAGTAAACAAACTTGGAATTTAAAATTGCAAATTTCAAAAATGAAAAATAATGGGACATACTTTTATATGTAGCCATCTTTGTACTTGACAGAATTGCAATAACAATTTTGTCCTCCTCGACTTTAAAATAGTCCCCATTCACCGAATTGGCAAGTTCTCCCCATACACCAACTCTGTGACGATTACTATGTATGTGCAAACATATAACAGTAAAAAATTAGACAGCCAAAGATAAAAATGTAATAATAATAACATGTATGTAATTCCAAAAAATTAGACAATTCAGCAAAAGACATTAACCTTCCATCACATAGTCGGAATCTAATAATATCTTTATCTCCAAACTTGGTAGGAATTTTCCTTACTTGTTCAAATTCCTCAACAACTCCAATTATATCTAAAGTCAAAAAAAATAGGTAAGCAAGAGATAACATAATTAAAAAATTAGTTAAAAAAACTATGGCCAACCTATTGCAAATTCTGGATTTTCATTAGGCTCCAAGTGGCTTGCTTCATTGAAGCAATCACCTAAATCCATGAACTCAAACTTGGGCCTTGGAATCATGAGATCATCCTCACATTTCTCAAAAGTTGTTGCAGCTGTAAATCTTAAGCTATAATCTGTTGAAACTAGCTTCAAATTTCCAACTGCATCCCTCACGATGAAAGTCTGAACGACATAAACATTTCCTTCAACAACATCAGTGCCAATGGATCTCCATACATCAGCATAAGTGAATCCATGAACATGGGTATTCTAAATGCATTAAAATCAAAAGTAAGAGATATGTATTCACAGTAGTTCAAAGGAGAAAAGAGAAACATAAAACATATGTTGTACATCATCATCCAAAAGAATAATATTGAACCCTTTGACGGTGCCGCTTTCAGGTGACACAGTAGGCCACATTCTCGTAACTCTCGCTTTTATCTTCCAGTCAGTCCTAGACTTTTCAATACCACCAATACGATCAAAATAAAGGCCTTCCATTGCTGCAAAAAACTTCTTCTTTAGTTTTGAAATGAAAATTATGTCAAAAAATAAAGATAATGACGAAGTTTTCATGCATTTGAATGATGTAAAATGTAAAATGGAAAATGCAAAACCTAATTTGTTAATCGTACGAAAAATAATATGTTGTGCATTAGAGAACTTACAGAGTAATAAGGATGAAACTTCTGAAGAAAATGGCTTGAATATTGTAGGACTATACTATGACTTTCTTTACTATGTATTTATATAGACTTATTGTGATATGTATTGTTACATGATTGATGCTTATCTGACTATCAAATCAATTGCTGATAACGCAAAAGATACCTCATTATTACAAATCCTAAAAGAATTGATAGTGATTTTAAATTAAAGTTATATATTTAACACCCATTAAAGATAGTGGGAGTAAATCTCGAAAATTGTGCATCTGTTAAAACTAACTATATATACATAGATGCATCCTTAAGTACATGTTGTGCAAATATGTTTGTCAAAATGTAATTGGAAATTGAAAATTATAATTAAGTTCAGCGTAAAATAACTCAAACTATTATTCAGTAACTTTTAAACTATAGGTTATAAATTTTTTATTTTTTATACTGAAAGTTTTTTCATAATTTTTATAATTATAATAAGACATGTATCAATTTATTACGTTAAATCAAAAATTAGAAGAATGGAATAACACTAATATTTTTAAATAAAGTTTAACATGATAACAAATTTATTATTTTGATTAGTTCTATTATTTATAATTTAATTATTAATTTTAAATATATACATATATCAATTGCAAAAATATTTATAACCATTTATTTTGAATATAAATTCGTAGCTATGAGACAAAATTATAGGCTCAGTTGGTATGAAAATATCTAATTAGTGATTTTGTTTTTATTCATATCTCAATTGCAAAATATTAAAAACAAATTATTTTGAAGAATTTGAAAAATTATCAAATACAAAGTAGTAGGCTCAGTTGGTATGAAAATATCTAATTAGTGATTTTGTTTTTATTCATATCTCAATTGCAAAATATTTAAACCAAACTATTTTGTAGAATTTGAAAAATTATTTTTACAAAATTACTTTTTAAAAATTGGATAATATAATATCTTTCAATTTACAGTAATTATTTAATTGCTAATAATTTAATTATTGATTTTAAAATTATACGTATCTCTACTGCAAAAGATTACCAAACAATTACATTTTGAAATTTTTTAAACATTTTACATACAAAATAATAACCTCAGTTGGTATAAATAAATATAAATCATTATGATTATAATATCAATTAGTGTTAATGTGTTTATGTAGTCTAAATTTAAGTATAATGTATAATAATATATAATTATCCATTAATCCATTAATAAAAAAAACACTATAATAATAAAAAATTTTGGTACTAAGGTAGCATTATTGAAAAGTCGAGTAACTATATTAAATGGCAAGGTCGAAGATTCTAAAAACGTCTATAACAAAAAAAATAAAAATATGCTTTCGACTATCTAAATTTTGGTTGATAAATACTTTGTTGTATTTTATTAGATATGTTTATAATGATTCTTTTTTTTATTTGGACTTGGAGAAGTGAAATATCGGTGCATTTCATTTTTATCTATAAATTTGGTATTTATTTCAATTCAGCACAAACTAATAACATAGATAAAAGTGGTATCCCACAATTTTATAATTACATTAAATTACATGAAATGTACCAAAAAAAACCACTTTGCAAATTATTACACAATACTTGGCAAATTATAAAAGACCTCCTCAAATACAACATTAGATGTAATATTAAAGCTACCACCATTTTCATCGTCAATCAGAATGTGAAGTCCTTCAGGAGAAGTAACGCGGGAGATGGCCACATAAAGCTGTCCATGGCAGAATACAGATCGAGGTAGGTATAAGCCAACAGTATCCAACGATTGGCCTTGACTTTTGTTGATAGTCATGGCAAAACATAGTTGAATAGGAAACTGAGTTCTTTTAAATTCAAACGGCCATTTAGTATCACTTGGAACCATGTCAATTCGTGGAATAAGGTGCCTAGTGCCTACCTGAGATCCACACAAAATTTCACACTCAATGCTATTCTTCTTACATGCTGTAATAATCATACGTGTCCCGTTACATAATCCCATGATCTGGTTTAAATTTCTCATCAACATAGCAACTGTGCCGACTTTGATTTTCAATTCATGTCGAGGAAGACATGGCATATTAATTGAATTCAAATATTCAACTGGAAAAGCAGCATCAAAATCATTATCTTCACCACCATTATCATCGATGGAATCCTGACTAAGATAGGTATGAACAATACCTGGTAGTTTTTCAAGGATTTGGGAATTAATATCATCAACCACAACATTGGTTGGTGTTAGAATTGCTCTTGATCTTAGATATTCATGAGACCGAAAATTTTTCAAGAAATCTGGATAGATTATGTCAATAAGAGTGTGAATGGGATCATTAGCAGAACTTTTGACAACATACTTATCTGGAACGACAAACTGAGTATCAATCATATCATTGCCATATTCAATACATTCCACTTTGCCATCTCCGATATCAAGTTGCCATTTACTGAATTCGGATATAATCCTATTTTGTACATCTGAATTACCTGAATGTAAACGCATATTCTGTCAAAGAAGGAAAACTTTGCAGTAATCCCATAGCTTTGATTTATTCAACGATGCACCAACAATATCAGCTCTGTTACCCTTAGGTAAAACAGGTAAAATTTGCCGAAAATCTCCACCAAATACCACAGTAATGCCACCAAAAGGTTTCCGACCTCTTTCAGGATCAACAGCCGACATTATATCACGTAAACTTCGATCAACAGCTTCAAAAGCATGACGATGTGTCATAGGAGCTTCATCCCAGATTATTAGGCTTGTTTGTTGCATTAATTCAGCCATATCTGTTCCATGCTTTATTCCTGCAGTTGAGTACTGGTCCAACTTAAGAGGAATATGAAATCTAGAATGAGCAGTACGACCTCCTGGTAGTAGTGTAGCTGCAATCCCAGATCCAGCAACAGGAAGTACAATTTTCCCCTCAGAACGTAAACGGTAACAAAGTGTTTTCCACAAAAATGTTTTCCCACAACCACCACTGCCATAAACAAAAAAAATGCCACCTTTACTCTGATGTACATTTCCAACGACAACATCATATACCCCTCTTTGTTCTGTATTAAGACTTTTATGAAGATTGTCATGCTGAGCTTTCATTTGGACTTTGTCATACCCAGTTTCTTCAACAATAAGACGGTTGACATTGTTACCAAAATATATATCTCCAGAAAATGGCAACATTGGAAAGTCCTTCAAGCTCTTGCCAACATCATTCAATAATTTTTCAATTTCTGAGAAAATATTGAAAGTAAGATTAGTAAAGCTTTCAAACCATATCAAATTAAAATTGTAGAAAAAAAACGTGTATGCATACTAATTGAGTCATTTCAACAAACCTGCCAAGGCATAATTTTTTATCTCGGAATCAGAAAGAGATATATGCATATTTCCAGTTAGTTTCTTCCGGTTGTAAACAATGTCATCCGACAAAATCTGCCAGTGTGAATCCCAAAGAGCAAATGGATCAGAAACAGAACAATAAACCAATATATTAACAAACATTGCACGCAGTTGTTGAGGCATATTGGTTTGTTCATTTTCAGACAATGCTTCATGCCACTGATTGTCATTGTGCAAGAGTCCAAGAGCTCCACATGCTTCTTTAAATGTCGGGTAAACAGTACCTTCCACAGTCCTTAGTTCCCTAAATGATAAAACTCCTTTTCTTCTTAACAAAAGCATACGCAAATATAATAAATCACCACTTGTTGCATGAACTTCTGTTAACCTGCCAACTACATCACCTCTTTGCCTGACTTTCCATTTGCCTGCTTTGGGAACCCAAGTGAACTTGCCGGGAAACTCAGAGTATGTAAAATTGCGGGCTTGTGGTAATTCTTTATTAGCAATGAACCAAGCTTCCAATTTACTAATTTTTGACTTTACCTTTTCACAAATTGTTTGCAAATCAGCTGTACTTTGGAAGTTTATATATTTCTGATCAGGAAGATGTAGTGGTAATCGATCAACACTTGGCCAACGGTGGTGAATATCAAAACCAAAAATCCTCCAAGAAGCTTCAGATGCACAAACATATCGTCCATCCAAAAAACTTTTAATTTCATCCAAACTTTTAGCTTTGCATTTGGAAATATCATTGGTAGAATTTGCGACTTTCTTCCTAATCAACATCGTAGCCGTATCATGTCCCTTTAGACAGTACTTGAAAAGGTACTTCAATGATCTTGAACTGTTACATATTTCTAAATTTATATGACACTGAAACCGGATAAGAAGATCTCGATTATATGGGACAACAAACTGATTATCAAGGAGGACCCCATTTTTTTTAACAAATCTGCCAGTTTTGCGTCTACGATATACAGGAAAGCCGCTATCATCGAAAAATGTATGACTATTGTATCTGAAAATATAAACAACAAATTGATTAACATATAATTATTTATTATACATATGTTGGATTTCCTAAATGATAGACTTGGATATGCGTACCTCTTGGGGAAATGTCTATGACATTTCCCTTTAACCATGCATGGAGAGTATGTGCGATCCTTACCACATGGACCATGTACCATGTAATTCTGAACTGCATGATATCCTACTGGATCAGTTTTTTGGTCTGGAATTTCAGCTGAGACCAACCGATCAATTTTCATAATTGTATCTGGTCTATCGTCTGGATGTAACCATATTAACATATGTACATGTGGAAGACCACGCTTTTGAAACTCAATAACATGCATCACTGTTACCAAATAATTCAGAAAAATGTTTTAATAGAAACAATCATTATGAACTTTCCATTTTACTATGATTTAAAATTCATATTTATTAAGAAATACCTCCAATACATCTGCCAAAATAATGCTTCTTCTTGATCAAGTCAATTAGCTGGTCAAGTTTTAGCTTAAACACTCTAGAGACTATATCGGGAGCATCAACAGCATCAACATTGGGCAACAACTCCAGCATGCTCTTAATTTCAGGCCACTTAGTATTACACGTCATAGTGAGAAATAGGGATGGATGTCCAATTGCACGACATATTGCCAAAGAGTCTTTGAAGTACTGTGACATGTAGCGTTGAGATCCAGTAAATGAAGCAGGAAGAATTACCGCCTTACCAACATGAGTAGGATCATTATCTCCTTTCGGTAAAGCATCGCGCACAGAATGGTAAAGATCAGCTCGAATAGTAGTCTTGTGATTTGCAACCCAATCCAAGCGATACTGTTCAATAGCATTAAAAGCATCGACCAAAAACTGTTGCCACAAACGGCCAGCCAAGTGTAAAGTCAGAGCTGCAATATCAAGTATAGATTGTTATGTATAAACTGGTAATTTATAAAAGATTGATGAAAGAATAAAATACTTTAATTGTGTTTAGTGCATTACCTTCAGAAGTGCGTATCATGACCTTATAACAATAATATTCTCTCATAGAAACTGTTTGACGTTCTTTTGAATCAGGATCCAAGTCTTCAACATCTTCAGATAATTCTTCACGTTTCTTAACATTCTTCAAAGGTGAAAGGTAGAGTGTGTAAACTTGTAACACTATAACTAACGTAACTCAAACTAAAGGAAAAGATACTTAACCAGAAGACAATCAAGAACAAGAGGTCACAAGAAATCAACACTAAATGAAGACAAGGTAATTGATACAATTCAACATGTTAACTATGATCAATCCAAGAAGAAATCATTGAGAGAAGTTCAAGTCAAAGTTGTTCATGCCTCAGTGATTTGGAAAGCCAAGAATCAAGATCATAACTATCAGTATCAATAAGACCAATTGATTTCAAGTGAACAAGAAGGAAAGCAAATATTGGAAAGCCACATTTCTAATTGGATATGGTAATTTATTCAAGAAGCAAAAACCCTATCAAGACTAGTCACTTATGAACCAGACCATTGCATCAAGTGTCAGGACATTGATAGCAAGTTTATGTCAGTAATAAAGATCCATATTCAAGAGCTTGGTGAAGAATAAAGAAGACATGAAGATATCACAAGTTCAAGATGTGCATTGAAGTTTCAAGTTGAAGACCAGAATATTTTCTAAGTACTAAATATTCTAGATGGCCAAGTAGAAGTTTCTAAGTAGAAGTTCTACTTAGAACTTCGAGATGGCTAAGTAGAAATTCTCAAGTAGAAGTTCTACTTAGAGTGCAGCTTCAACATGACACATGGCATCTTCTGATTGGCAGATTTCCAAGCTTTCAAGATAAGGCAAGATTTATGTGGACATCATTGGGCCACGTACATCTTAGTCTTTGAAGACTACAGGACATAGATTACATGTAGTATAAATAGAAGTACTTGTGTAATGTTTTAGTGTGTGAGCAATTCTAGAGAAAAACACAAGAGAAAAAGAGAGAGTGCATTCACAGAGCTTAGTATCATTCACTTCTCTCTCAACTTCTGTTATACTTTGTAATGAATGTTGTAGCAACCCTTTCAAGTTATATATAAAACATATATTCCTTGAATCTGTGTGTTCATTTATTGCATCGTATTTATTGCTTCTCATATTCGAAAAGTTGTATTCACCCCCCCTCTACAACACATTTGGACCTAACAAAAGGTATGTGTAAGTGAAATCCTTCATTTCCAGATGGAAATAGTAAAGGATACTGAAATTGCATGTAATGCGGATCTGTCTCATAAATTCTCTGCAAGACATCCTGTTTTGAGTTGACAACTGTATCTCTAAAACCAGCAGTATCTGTATTATCACTAACAATAAATGCTGCAACCTCATTTGATGGAGTAATGTGATTAGGTCTGCCACTTGCAGAATTGGAAGAGATTAATACCAATTTAAACTCATCAAGATCACGATTTTCAAAACGGTCTCTAGCCATTCGAAAAGCACGGACCAATTTATTATTTTTGTCTAACATGGCCAAAAGTGCTTCAACAATGTCAGGATCAACAGTGTCGGTATTACCTCCCAAAGCATTAATTCTGTTTTCAACCTCATTTTCCGTGTCATAAATATATAATTGACAAAATTTTGGAGAATCTCCATCCGTTGGAACCAAGCTTCCTAACAAATGATAATTCACGCCAAGCATTTTGAAACAATATGGAACTCTGCCTTTGTTGATTCTATTATCTACCTTGCCACCGGAAGAAGTAAAAGAAAACATGCAATTGTACACCCTTATATGCTGTTTAAAATGTTTAGATTTCTCACCACCAGACAACAATGAAGCAAGTGGCTCTGGAGGCTGGGGTTCTTTGTCAAGTTCAACTTTACCATTTCTACAACATAAGGAGAATGTTGGATACTGTTTCTTTGCCGTTTTGTTGTTACGCTCCTCATTCCACATATGTGCATGACATTTTGTACACTCTTTATTAGGCGCGCCAAAATCCATGTATCCAGACCAAAGATTTAGTTGACCATTATTTCTTTGTTCATAAATATAATCCATGGCATCATCATCTGCTCCAAAATGCTGATCATAATACTCTGTGTGATTTTAAAAAGTAAGATTAGTATGGTGGTGTTTTAGGATTACTAAAAAATTATCCGTATTACCTTCGGCATCACTGTCACTATCCAAGTCAGAATCTTCATCAGCTGCTTCGTTAAATTCTGAATACAAATTCTTTGACCCATTAGATGATTCAGCATAATTAGAATTCCTCCAATCAGTATTATCATGAACAGAAGATGAGTCTGTTAAACGATGAATTTCTGAAGAATTCATAAACATTCCATGTTGGAATATTTTAGATCCAGAGGCATTTGATTGGTAATTATTCATTTTATTAACATCAGATGTAGGCAACTGAAAACTAATTGTAGAACGCGTAGTAGAATCATGTTTTCTTCGACCATTATAATCCACTGTTCAAAAAAGAAATTGTATTATCAATATGAATTAAAGTTAAAAAGTTCAAACAGAATAAATATTCCAACAGTATTGATATAGAACTAACTCTGTAAATTAAAATAATATATTGTGAAAGACGAAAGTACCTTCTGCACTAACTGAACGTGGAGTTCTGAACATCGTGTTTTCCTGAGATCCTTTCCCATGGGTACTTTTATTTGCCTTAGAATAACCTATATCAATTGTTAGAAATTATATTATTATATCAATGTGATATCACATGTCAAGTTATAAGCAATACCTGTAGAATTTAAAGTATTCTGCTGAATCGTGTTCAAATTTAACGATCCCAAAGGAGTTTTACTTCCAACTACATAAAACAACATTACATCATAAACCTGAACAAATGTATTCAATTCTTTTATTTAACTATGCCCAAGAAAATGCTGAATTATCAGCAATTGTCAAGTAATATAAACCTGGTGAATTCTTAGCAATACGATTAAGCGCGTTTGAAGTTAATGTGTATAGAGCTGATCTCCTTCCAACTGCAAAGAAAAATATTTAATCACCGACAAAATAAGGTAACATATAATGCAATGGAAAATGGAAAATGTTTTACGCATTGAGGACGATGCAGGAATGGAAGTTTTATTCACATTGGGTCCGCGAATTCTTTGCTTCATAGCTGCATAAAGAAGAAAATTAATCTTTCTTACTTTGTTTCTATACAAAACAAACAGATCAACATAATCTCTATATTGTTGATTGAAGATCTTTAATTATAACCTGATGATCCGACGGTGGCAGACATGGAATTTGAGTGTTTATTTGTTTGATGTACGTTTCCATCAACAACATTGGTAGCCTTAGTCCTTGCTGCATCTAGGATAATATTAAAAGAGTATAGAGAATATTAAACAGCAACATGTGTGGCATTAGATGGTTTCCAAGTTAAAAATGAATAAATCAAGAAGATTGCAACACAAATTCAGAAAAGGTAAAGTAGCAAAAACCTGTACAATTCTCAACATTAAGAATAACATGGTTTGAAGGTAATGATCCTAGAGGTATTCTACTTCCAACTGCAAAGAAGAAAACATAATCAGTAGTGAATAAAATGGAATTAAATGGAAAACGAAAAATGTTTACCCATTGAGGACAATGCAGGACTGGCAGATTTATTCACATTTGGTCCCCGATTTCTTTGCTTCGTAGCTGCATCACGAAACAATTCTGTTACTCTGTTTCTATACAAAACAAAAAAATCAACATTGATTTGAGTTTATAACCTGATGATCCGATGGCAGACATCGAGGTTGAGTTTATATTTGTTTTATGTCCGCTTTCATTAACAACATTGGCGGATTTAGTTCTTGCTGCATTTGTTATAAACTAAAAATTATATATTACGAATAATGTCATTAAAACTCTAAAATCATTAAAAAATTGCTACTACCTTCAATTTTATCAACGTTGGGTCCTCGTACTCTTCGCTTCACAGCTAACAAAAGAATTAATATTCATGATTATGGGGTAATATATGTGCAAAATTTTAAAGTACTGAGATCAAATCAAATCATTACCACCGGTTGAGGAAGCAGATGCATTAGAATTACTCATGCCAGTAGTTGAAAGCGGAGTACCAACAACAACTACATCAGATGATTATATAAGGTACATGGAAGAATTAAAATTACACTGCGTATAATTAACAAACGTGATATATGCGCTTACCTGGTTTAATTTTAGAAAAAGGAGATTCAGCTATGTTTGTACTAAGTGATGAGTTTGAGACATTGGGATCAACATTTTCACCAAATTGAACATGCACACGATTATTAGTTTCACCATTGTTTGATGTGTTCCTTATACCTAAGATTGTCTGAACATTCTGACCACGAACCCTACGTTTAACACCTGTTACAAAATAACATATCAAATATCAAAATATTGAATATAGATAGATAAAACTGTAAACATTGATTCAGCAATCATGGGAAAGAACCTGATTTCGCATTTTCCGATACTTTTTTGTTTGAAGGAGGATCCATGATAGATTCAAATCGATTTAATCACCACAAACTCAAAGTCGACATGTTCTTCTTCAACATATGTTTAAAGATAATTCATAGTCACTGTGTATACATGAAGGGATTAGGATAATTAATCAAGGAAAGAAAAAATAGATTTTGAGTAAATTTCCATAACTCAGTGTGATACACGTCTATCATTAATTCAAAATTCAAAAAATGCTGTAATTAAGGAAAACGTGTGATCTGATTATGATTCTGTTATATGGCTAAATGGATCATTAGATGGGTAATATTTTTACCTAATGGGTAAATTAGTTGGATTATCCATGGGTCATTAAAAAAAGGCTTGAGAGTAGTACATTTTAGAGGAGTTGGGTAAATTTTTTTACCCAGTGGGTAAATTTCTAAATTGGTGACTTGATGCATTAAGAATATGTTGATGAAATGCCAATCTTTAATTTTTTAGGCAAAATGAATAAATATGAGAGTACGTGTGTGATAATGAAAAGACCTTGTCCTCTTATTTTTATCTTCTTGTTCTTGCTTGCAGATAACATCATCTTTGAAAAACCCAAACCCAAATTGAAGCAGCAGCAGCAGCAGTAACTAGTAATGGCTACTCTCTCTACATTCTCAACTCTCCCCTTTATTCCCAGAACTACCCCCACTTCCTCAATTACAACCACCACCAATACCCTTTGTTTTAAAACTCCTAAAGTTGCGAACTTTAGCATTTCCAGGGGGGTTAAAGTAACAAGATTACGAAGATTGAGCAAGATAAGAGCTTCTGTACTTGAAGAACAAGAAACCCTTACTCCAGATGCACCTGAAGCTTCTCAGCCCTCTGTTTCTGTCTCTGTTTCTCCTTCTGATATTCTCACCATGTTCTTTCAGGTTTTATCTCCCCCCCTCTTTTAATCCCCCCTACATTGCATTTATTTAGTAATATTTTTATGTATAGTGTTGGGCTCTACGGAGAACTAGTTAAGTTGGATAGCTGAAGAACATGGTTCTTTTTTCGTAAAAATGGTCATTTGGTGATTATCCTACAAGTAAAACAATGCCGAAAATTTTAGTAACAAATGTTATTGAATACGAAATAGATTAGGATACATAATATATCGCTCTCCTGTTCTCGAATTTATGTTGTTTCTCATTTGGACTCCAAGCCTATATGTACATAGGTTAAACAATGTTGAATTAATCTTTCAAGTTGACGAATTTATAGTTGGAAAATTGGGGTTTATGTTAAATTGGTTTCTTAACTACCACTGACAATCTACTTGTAATTCCTAGGCTGAAGGAACCATGACCGAGACAGCTATTCCTTCGGTTTACAAGGCCTTAGAGGTATAGCTCCATATGCCTTTCTATTATATTTTCATGTCAATATTTATATTTTCTATTATATTTTCATGTACAAAGTAGTTCATACCGGTCATTTCTAGTAATGTGACTTTATGTGTGATTAGTGATATGTAGTACTATGTCATTTGTTTTTGTGATATGTCACTCTGCCTACATGGCTGAAACTTAATATATAGTTTGCTTAATGTGTTCCTACAACGTAAAAAGTTCGTTGGTGGCGTTAGCGTTCTTCTCATGTTTGATTTGTTTTCAGCTTTCCACACAGTTAAGAAACACATGATTTGACCTCCTTCTGAAAGAGATCCACCAAACTTAAAGTTTTTTATTGAAAGAGCATAATCAAATTAGTAAACAGTTTTTGTTTATCACAGTATTCTAAATGTTGATTGCGAAGTTGTGTATTTGTGCCTTTTGTCTTGAATAAGACAATATATAGTGTGCTCTTGTTTCTAGTACCAAGAACGAATTCATTTTGCTACTGCTTTTCGATTTTTATTTGCTTTCTGTTCGGCATGATTATAAATATTCATGTATATAATTTCTACAGGAAACTGAAGGAGTCTTAGATTTAAAAGTGCAAGTTCTTGAGGGTATTGCAACTGTGGAGGTATGTATGTACATCTGATATCTTCAATTCTCTGATGCTGTTAATGATAGGAAATCATGGTTCCTTTTTTTTTCTTTTATCATCTCATTGAATTGCTATAAAATCAACTAGTCAAAATTTTACATCATGAAATATGTTTAGTGCTGGTCAACTTTGAGCATCACGGTCAAAATCGTTCGCCATTAGGAACTAATGTTTTTATCTGCTTCTATTAGTTCAATCATAAGTTTGTAGATGTGTTACTAAAGTCCGCATGATCTGATGCTGCAATAAAATTAAACTTAAATATGATATACATCTATTGATGTATATACAAACACATGTTATATGTTTGTGCATGCATATTGGTGAGAAATCTGAAAACTTCTGTTGAATTATGTACTACTTTTGAGCTGGAACTTCATAAGTGTTATCTGGAACATTACATATAGCTCGGTACTACAAAGTTGGGTGCATACCTAACACCCCTAAATATATCTAGTGCTATTTCTGTCATTATGCTAATCTTAGTAGAAGGCTGCTCTTGTCCTGTCTTAGTGTCTTACCAGTTCAATACAGATAGGGTGCTGAATTGTTGATGGTTGAATACTTATATGCCTCATAGCCTGTAAAATTATAGTGCACTATGTACAACAAGATTGTAGTGCATTATGTAAAGTAAAACACTGTAACATTTTAATTAGCATTATTTAGAAGCCAAGAAATTGTTGTGACTTGGAACCTGTGAATTATCGCAAATTAGAATTTTCACAAGGCTATCTAACACTGAAACAATACCTTTTTTCCAGTTGACAAAGCAGACGACTGTACAAGCTACAGGAGTTGCTTCCAGTTTGGTCGAGATTATACAAGGCTCTGGCTTCAAGTTACAAACATTAAATTTAAGTTTTGAAGATGAAGAAGATATTGAATAGATCTTTTATGTCGACGTAATCAATGATCGAGGGCAACACTGTAGAAATATAGAAGATGATGAAATGTCTCCTGATTTGCTTAGCTTTTCTACTCGAGGCTTCGGCTAGTTTTTTGTTGAATTAATTGGTCTATGGGTAGAGAACTGTAAGTTAAATATTTGAATTAATTTGTTCCTGAATTGCAAGAGGATGTTTTGCTAAGTAATGACCAAAATCTTTAAAGTAGTTGCTATTAAGCATACTGAGGTAAACAACAGTATTCTTCAAGTTGTTAAAGTTCAGTATATACACGCGAAACGCATTACTTCTGTTAAAGTTTATGTCAGTGGATTCAACTAGAGCACAACCTCATGTCAATACTTGGTTTCTATTTGGATTCTTCAAATAAACCTTTGGCACTTTCACATTTTTTCTTCGCAATTTGTATATGTATGCATGTAAGATTCAGTGGAGAACCACAAAACCGTAAGAACCAAAAAAGTTCTGCAATTTTTGTATTGCGGAACCTTTGGTTGTCAGGTTTTGTGTTTTTTATTTGAACCAATGTATTTGTCAGTATGGATAAGATCCCTGTTTAAGAGTTGCAAGGAAGTAGCAAATCAAGGTTCATATATTCTTTCCTCTTTCATTTGTTAAAGTTGTGGTGGATTTGTAAATAGTTAAGAATCTTAGTTTGCTGGCATGTGGGATAAAAGTAATGTGTACTCGAAGTATTATGTTTCAAAATGTCAGGACTCGGGAGTAGATGATATTTCAAAGGAAAAAGAAGGAAGAGGAAACATAAATTACTATATCGTTGAAGTCTACCACAGAAAATTAAAGAGATGTAGAAATGAAGCACTTTAGCCGCACACATTCACCGATCCAAAATGAGTTTTACAATGCTAGGGAGGGTGACGTGTGTCGTGGCTGTAACGAACAAATAGTCTCATGTAAATTATTTGTTTATAGGTGCGGAAGCATCACTGGCTGTAATGCTAGGGAGAAGTTCTGAATTCTTACTACAAAAGAGTTGTGCAGAATTACCCCTATATATTGGAAACCCAGTCAAGCGGAAAGACTTTCTTAAGCTCCATTCCGAACCTTGAAGAGATTTTGCAGACAATGAGGAAAAGTTCATGAAACTTGATTTTGATAACCTTGAAGCCATAATGTCTCGTTGTGACATATGTGGCAAACCATGGAGATGGTTCTCCTATGCTCATCTTGAATTTTATCTATTTGCGTCAAATGTGCTTGGTTCCAAGTTCAGTCCTTAGAGTACCGCAAAATTAGCCATTTAGCTCACATTCAACACCCATTAGCCTTGATCAAGCGTCCATCCTCGTTCAAATGTGATACTTGTGAAGTGGATATAATAAGAAACACATGTCTTACATTTGCACCAAATGTCCATTTTGGATGCACAAGAGCTGTGCCTATGCTCCTCACTCTTTCCTATTTCAGTTTCATGAATGACACCCTCTTATCCTCTCGTTTTCTCTTCCCATAAATTATCAAAAATTGTATTGCCGGCTATGCAACAAAACACTGTCCCACTTGCTCTCGCTTTATTATTGTCCCAAATGCAGATTTTTCATTAATTCAATGTGTTAGATCAAGTCCGATGATGAGGGACTGGTACCTTGCTGAATATTACAGCTTACATCTTTTTGTTTTTTTTTCATTAATACGGTCCTTTTTTCTTTTCTGTATATGTACACGTAATTTAGATATAATTCCTACCAACATCAATTTTACCTTGTATTTATTGGTATTTTGGGCTCCAGTGAGATTGAAAAGTATGATTCTGAGGTGGTGCACCTCCCAGCAGCTGATGAATCATCCGTAAATCTATTACTCGGGCAGCTCATCAAGGAAATGAGTACCCAAAATAATAATGGTAATATCAACTTTCGGCAAACCAATGGTATTAACCATTGGGCTCATAAAAAACATCGTCTGCAACTCATTACTATGAACAAGTTGAATGATCAGAATGGTGATATAACATTACGGCTATGCAATGGCTGCATCAAACCCATCCGAACTGGCGATCTAATCTATGGCTGTGTTCTTTGTAAATACTTTCTGCATATTTCTGTGCAAAGTTGCCCAGAGAGATTGAGCACCGCCTTTGGATTCCACAGGACATGTTTGCAAGTCAGATCTGGAGCCGTGCAAAATTTTCTCTTGTGATAGTTGTGAACGGAATGGCATATATTTCTCCGAGACGAGATTGTTAGAACTACCTTAACCCATTTTTTAATACTGAATGCGCTGTGCTACCCAAAATGATAAAACATGAAGCTCACAGTCACCAACCTAATCAAATTAACTCATACGACAGTTGATACTTGCAAAGCATGTGGAGCTAAATCTGCTAGTAAATGGAAGCACTGGTGTGAAAAATATGATTACTATATATGTTCGGGATATATTATGAAAGCAAGAGCAGTTGAACACCGGTAGGGTCCTCACCCTCTCTACTTGACAGGGGCGGACCTCCAGCTGGGCTGGGGTTGGTTGGGGATGGCTCTAGCCCAGGTGAAACCAGCCCAGCACACTTAGCATATTGTATTAAAAAAAGTCCAGCCCTGGTAGAGTTCTTGTAAGCCCTATTACTAATATTCTAAGCCCAACCACTATTACTATTACTAATATTCTAAGCCCAACCAGTTTGTAATAAATCGATTAAATCCAAGGCTGAAATTTCAGCCCCGAATTGAAAATTAGGTCAGACAGCTTATATGAGTTGAGATGATAAACCTTCATTCACTTGTCCACAATCGAGTCTTCTATTAATTCAAATCGCCTGGCACCTCCAACTAAACAAACCACGATTCTCGATCGGTTCACGCTTCGAATTAAAATGTGAGTTCTTGTAAATTTTTGCTTTGTTAAGTTTAGATTTTTATGATTTTATCTATTAATTTTGGAATTAGCTTTGTATTGTATTGGTTTTTCATTGAATTAGCTCAACTAGCTCAACTGTAATTTCAACTGTAATTTCAAGAGAGTCGATTTAGATCGAAAATCACAACTTTCCCTAACAATAATAAAATTCTCTGTTAGGCACACTAGCTATAGAAAAAAATTGACTATTACTACGAATTTGGAGAGCAAACAATGGAGCCTGTTTTGTCTTTGGAGTAACAATAGAGGTAACTTAGTACTCAGATGTATTGCAGATACATATACCACCATGAATTGTAGCATAGTGGTAACTGTAGGGTTTTTACATTTTATTAGTTTTCCCTAACAATAATAAAATTCATGTATATGGTTGTAGAATACTTCTAAAATTAGGGATGTTTTAATATTCATTGTCCGTTCCATTTTTAATTTGATGTTTTAATTTTTAATTTCAGTTGATGTTTTAAGACACTTTATGCAATTTGATAAAATTTTGGATTTATCTGTTAATTTTATGATTTTATCTGTTAATTTAATTTTGTTTGTTGCAGGAGTCAAGATAAAAAAAGGAAGACATTGCACTCATATTTTTCTAGTGGTACTGCTGCTACTCCTAGTGTTACTCCTACAGCTACTTTTAGTGGTACTGCTGCTACTCCTACAACTACTCCTAGTGGTACTCCTACTACTCCTAGCGCAACTCCTATAGCTACTCCTATTGCTACTCCGGAATTTGATCTTGCAACCCTTGAACGTGATCCGGGTCTTCGTCGTCCAATTTGGAAGTATTCACCTAATGATCGTGATAATGTTAGACGTGAATACATTAGATTGGGACCATATCAACCTCAACTTCGTAAAGAAGATTATCCACCTACTTATTTTGGAAGTCAACGTCGTCGATTTCAAGCATCTTGGTTCAACACATTCACTTGGCTTGAATATTCAGATTCGAAAGATGCAACATTCTGTTTTCCATGTTTTTTATTTGAAAAGGATGCATCTTCACAACATGCATTTACTATTAATGGCTTCAGGAATTGGAAAAGAGTTAATGATAATGAGAGATGTGCTTTCTTGGTGCATATTGGAGGTTGTAATTCACCACATAAAAAGGCACTAAAATCTTTGGAGGGGTTGAAGAATGTTACAAGGCATATTGACAAGGTCATAAATTGTCAATCTTTGGAAGAGATAAAGAAAAATAGACTACGTTTGAGAGCTACTATAGAGGCCGTCCGATGGTTGAGTTTACAAGCTTGTGCATTACGGGGTCATGATGAATCATCAACTTCTCGTAACAAAGGTAATCTTATTGAGATGGTCAAACTTTTTGGAAGATTGAATGTTGATATTTCAAATGTTGTTTTGGAAAATGTTGACTCTCCCTGTTTCTACAGCAACTACAGAAAGGGTTTTTTCAGCTATGAAATTAGTGAAGACCGTTCTTCGAAATAAAATGGATGAAGAGTACTTGAGAGATTCTATGGTCATCAACATTGAAAGGGAGTTTGCTGAAGATATTGATCACGATGAAGTGATAGATGAATTTTATGCTCAAAAGAATCGTCAGAGTACAACTAAAATAATGTGAGTAAATCATTTTCTATTTTTAATTGTAAGCTAGTACTTTTGTTACTTATTTTATGCATATGTTGGACTTCTAATTAATAGCATGATTGAACTTCTAATATTAATTTTACATTTTAAGCTAGTTTGTGTATTTATCATTTTGTTAAGTACGTGAAAAAAAAATTATTCCAGCCCCAGTAGGATAAAAATCCTGGGTCCGCCCCTGCTACTTGATATGTGATCCTGGCATGGTGTCGGATCATGAGCATGAGTTCAGCTGTGATTACAAATTTTTGGTTAGATCATTGCAGTGATTGTGACCATTCATTTCATCTTCGTTGTTTTGAAAGATCAAGTTACCACAAATATTTAGTGTAGTCGGTATATTACTTTATAGCTTTATTGCTCACTCAGTTCATGTTGTTAACATCGTTGTGAGTCTTATAACTTTGTTAGAGAACCCGAGTAAACAGAGCATCAAATTAACGAACGTAATTCTTCTTTGTGATGTCGTTGTAGAGAGAACACAAATATTTGCACATCAATTATTTCACAAATTTACAAGCAAGTTGATGGCTTGATGCAGAAGGGATTGAGCATTTCTTTACTCAAGGTGATGGGCATATAGGATTAGAGGACTTAGAGGGTTATAGGCAGACCTGGCAGAATGGGTAATGTATCCGAAAAATCGAACCGAAATTCATGAAACCGAATTCGATTTTATATTCGAACTGAAAAATTGAATAATTATCCGAAAACCAATTTGATCCAATTAGAAAAATATTCGAAACGAAAATTTAACCGAAAATAATCTGAAAAACTAAATCCGATTATAACATGTAACTGATCAAAACCAATTAATAAATTATCTAAACCGATTATCACTCAAAATACTGGATCCGATTTAGACTCGAATTCGAAATTAATGAATTAAGTAGTTATTATAAATTTAACGGTTTATAACAAATAGGTTATATACATTCACGCACATTTCATTCATTTTTTACCCGTTCATAAGCAAGATGCATATTATAGTTTATTTTCTAAAATGCATAATTTTTTTAAATCCTAAATTATTTTTCACAGAACTTAACTTGTACTTCATCATTATAATACACACTAGTTTGTTTTCTAAAATACAAAATTTTTTAAAATCATAAATTCTTTTTCACGGAACTTAACTTGTACTCCATCATTATAATATGTTTTAAAAAAATAATTGATAATAATTAAAATATTATAAAAATGTATAATGTTCTATTGCATAAGATACTAAGTAGTTCTAAGAGTTCTAGTTTTAAGTGGTTGTATACGTGAAACTTGACCCATATATATTTGGTTGATTTGGATGCATAACTGCATAAGATACTTTTGCAAATATTAAAATTGCATAAAAACTAAGAAAATGTGGTATTTTGAGTAAACATCCTTCAGAAAATTCATTAATAAAGTACTTTA
This sequence comes from Saposhnikovia divaricata, assembly GCA_036435485.1. Lineage (NCBI taxonomy): Eukaryota > Viridiplantae > Streptophyta > Magnoliopsida > Apiales > Apiaceae > Saposhnikovia > Saposhnikovia divaricata. The sequence continues at coordinate 199,192,871 of CM071594.1, forward strand.
TAAAATTTCATAAATTAAAATAATGAATGAATTATATATGATCCGAAAGGATCCAAACCAATTCTGATCTGAATCGAATTTCAACCGATTTTAATTCGAATTAGACCCGAACCGAATCGATCTGATCTCTACTCAAATATATCATAACCGAATGTTGATCTAATTCGAAATCGATCTGATTATTCAAATTGACAACTATAATAATTATAGGGGATGAACATCTACAAAAGATCCAACCATAAAATCCGCATAAAGAAGGCTTTCGTGATATGAGTTATGTTTCCGTGGCTTCTGCCCGCGTCCTCAGAAAGCCATTAATGACATAAGTAATTATCAACTTAAATTTATATACGCAAACATTAACCTTGGAACACTAAGGGAAATGTTATTTTTAGGGATGTAATTTAAATCGAGCTAGTTCAAACTTGATTCGAAAAAATGGGCTCGACTCGGTTCGGCTCGAACTCGTTATCGAACTCGATCGAACATGTTTTCTCGAGTCGGAGCTAGTTCTTTTGAGCTCGTCTCAAGCTCGATTCGAAAAACTCGAACTCGATCTCAAAGTCGACTCGGCTCGAACTCGATTAAATTTTTTTAATTTTTAAAAAATAATCATGTGTTTATTATTCTAACTATTTATGAAAATTACATTTAAAATTTAACTTTGATAGTTTTTCATTTATTATGTGCTATATTATATTTTTGGATTAAATATCAAAGTGATCATTGAAGTGAAACCCATATATGACTTTCCTCACTGATATCAACGAGACATCATTTAAATCACTAAAGTCGTAATAAATATCAAACATATAATTCTAAATATGGGTTCGAAAAATAAAAATAATCTTTTGTTGATTCTACACATTTTTCTTGAATGTTACAACAACCAAATGAAAAATTGTTAAATTCTAGTATTTCAGATAAAATATTTACATTTCTAAAAATTAATTTTATATTCATTTTTAATTTTATAGTTATTTTCCTTGTTTTAATTAAAAATAAATAGTAAATTAACTTTTTAATTCTAAAAGTATGATCTGAAATACTAGAATTTAATAAATTTTCATTTTATTGCGGTAACATTTAAGAAAAATGTGCAGAATCAACAAAAGATTACTTTTTATGTTTGGGACGCATATTTAGACTTATCTATTTGATATTTATTTGACTTCAGTGATTTAAATGATACCCAGATGAGATCGGTAAATAAAGTGAGATATGGATTTCACTTTAGTGGCCACATTGATATTTATCCCTTAAATTATTAGTATAGTTAGTGAAATTTATGATTAAATTTGTTCTAATATGAGAATTTGAGATACTTAATTATACCTTTTTATAAATAGTTTATCAAAGTTTTACTGTAAAATTTAATTTGATAATTTAAATTGATAAAATTGTCAACACTTTGGATTAAAACTACATTATTCATAAATTTTATAATTAAATATGATATACACAGGAAGTGTTGACAATGATGGGGGGGAAAACAAGAAAGTTATGTTTAGATCAATAAAGGATAGAATATGGATAAAATTACATTCGTGGCGGACTGATCTTTTCTCACAGGCAGGCAAGGAAATTCTTTTAAAATCGGTCATCCAAGCCATGCCAACATATTTTATGTCTTGTTTTAGAATCCCGGAGGGGCAATGTGAAAAAATTGAGAAATTAATGGCACGGTATTGGTGGGGGTCTGTTCAAGCAAAACGAAAAATCCATTGGAGAAAGTGGAAAGATATCTGTGTACCTAAGAGCGAGGGAGGATTGGGCTTCAAAAAATTCAGTCAATATAATCAAGCGCTACTAGCTAAGCAAGCATGGAGAATTTTGATAAATCCAACATCTCTCCTCTCACAGGTTCTACAGGCCAGATATTTCACAAACTCGGGCTTTATGGAAGCTAGGGAAGGTAGCTGCCCGTCTTTGACTTGGAGAAGTATTTGCTGGGAAAAAAGCTTACTAAGTGCGGGTTTAAGAAGGCATATAGGGAACGGACGGAACACAAATGCTTTTAAAGATCCTTGGATCCCAAGGCCACCATCTTTTCTACCGATAACTCATGGTTTATATGACAATATGAATGTTTCTGATCTAATCCAACATCAAGGTAGGTGGAATAGGGGGCTAATTCACCAATGTTTTTTGGCTCCAGACTCTCAGCTTATATTTAAAATCCCACTTAGAGCCCGTTTGGGCAACTTGCTTATGACTTATAAAAAGCTTTAAGCAGAAAATGAAGCGTTTGGCACTATGGGCTTTAAGCCCGCTTTAAGTTAAAAAACTGCTTTAAGCCATAAGTTCCATTTAGGTTCTTTTGACTTATGACTTATGAATTTTTTTTTTTCACAATTCTTGTAAAGCTTAAATATCATGAATTTAAATTTTTGTAAAGTCAAATTTCACTTTAAGCCAAAATTATTAAACCCCCATTTCACTTTAAGTAAAATTACCCAAACACTTTCATTCAACTTAAAGTAAACAACTTTACTTTCTCCTTTAAGTTAAAAATACCTCCATTAAGTCAAAAGTAACTTATTTTAAGCAATCCCAAACACCCTCTTAGTCCTTTTGATCATCCATATTCATGGCTGTGGCATTATAATAAAAATGGGAGTTACTCGGTAAGAAGTGGATACAATTTAGATTTAAGAGTTGATAGAGCGAGTCCATCTTCTTCATCTGAGGTCCTTTCAGCATGGTGGAGAGCGTTCTGGGTTGTTAAGATCCCACGTAAAATTTTAACTTTTGGATGGAGAGGTTTTCACGAAATTTTACCCACAATTAAAGGTTTACACCGTAGAAATGTAGTTCCTCACAGCGGCTGCCCATTATGTGGATATGGGGAAGATTCTAATGCACACGTAGTGTTTTGGTGCCCCTTCGCACAGGAAGTGTGGGTTCTCTTTGAATATCCATTTTTGGTTGGGAAAAAAGAAGATATCTCTTTTAAGGGTGTGTTATTCTATGCTACTGAACTTTTAGAAAGAGATCAATTTGAGAAGATGTTGATTATTGCATGGGGTATATGGGCTGAAAGGAATAAGAAGACTCATGGCCAACAACCTAGATCACCACAACTAATAAAAATATGGTTATCTACATACCATGAGGAAATAAAGGAAGCGCGTGATAGAGAAGGCGGATTGACGTACAGAGAGGTTTTGCCAGATGGTGATCAAATGTCAATAGAAATTCAGGATATTGTACTTTTCGTGGATGCAGCAATCTGTACGAATACACACATGGTAGGTCTAGGAGCTGTAATTTGTGCAGCTAACAAAAAGGTTCTGGCAGCTCTTTCAAAACCTCTGAGTGGTTCACTATCAGCATTTCATGCGGAAGCTTTGGCAATACTGGTTGGTGTGACGCCCCCAGATCCGGGGTCGGAGATCTAGGCGTTCACGGTCCATTTTCCATTAATAACATACCTGTTCTTGCACATAATATATATAACACAGCCATCGACCCCACAATAAACTCACACCGCACACACACACACACACACAGGTTAGAGCCTCTGAAACGTCACAACATTGATTGAGCAGAAATAAAATTATCAGAGTTATTACAGACCGAATTAAATAGTATTTATGCTACCAGCAACACTTCGATATGAAGCGAAGTTGGCGGTTTGAAAGTTTGTTACGATACACTGCCTTGCACAGGTCATACTGATAAATAAAACGAACTAACAAAAGCTACCAACCAATCCGGCTAATGGGGCCTACCGGTGGAATCTCAACTGCTGGCTCGGGTCTAGTCACCTGCTTTCGAGCAGTCTGTCTGGTTCTTGCCATTTCGCTTAGCTGTTGTGTTTGTAAATTTGAAAACAAGCAAGAGTGAGCAACTATAGCTCAGCAAGAAATATGTGTATAAGGTAAGCAATATAACATTTCATATGATTGGCAGTTATTAAACTTGTTTGTATCAATCAGATATAAGATCACTTGTCATAGTTGATAAATCTCGAAGGTGCATCAATATGTGCCCTTGTTTTCAAAATAAACTTGCAGTTCTAGATACTGCATTGAGTCAACATCTTTCTCATCAAAATAGAACGCTATCAGCAACTTGGCACAAAAGCCTAAGAAGCAGTGTCAAAGCATTTTTCCAAAATGGAGGAATGGGACTTAAAGAAAACATAAAACCTGATAAGGATTGACGATGATCAGTCGCCACATCCAAGTCCAATAATCCGCGGGTCTTCTCTACCGGTAGAAGGATAGAAACTTCATCCGTAACTATCCCCGGGTGAAAACTACATCCGTAATCACCCTCGATGAAAACTACATCCGTAATCATCCTTCGGCAACACCTGAGCCGGAATAATAATTGATGGACCGCCTGGCTCATGGCTGCTTACACATCCCGAGAATCGTTCGTCAACGGTTCCCACACCTGCCAGAGTCCCTTTTTCTTTTTCTTTTAAAAACTTGATTTTGATTTAAAACAGAGTAATTGAGGTCCGACATCAGTCGACCGATGATTCTTGAAATCATACAAGAAGCAGAACCTGACCGGGGGTTTTCGAAAATGTTTTGAGTTCGAAAGAGTTCGAGTTTGAAAGTATTAAATGTATCTTGGATTAACTTTGTCTTTAGATAATGAACAATAATTAATAAATAATATTTTAAGATTTAATATTAATAATTAATAAAATAATTATTCGATAAAATAAACTTTTAATCCAAGATAGGGTTTCGAGTATTTACAAAGATATAACAATAGTTACTTGAGTATACGATACTACCCAAATGACCCTTCGGGTTTTCTCAAACTAGATACGATATAATAATATATCGCTCCCCGGTCAATAGTATATACGGATCGCTACGACCTCTATTGCTAGAGTCGTTGTCAGAAGAAAACATTTCAATCTAAGTTCAAGGGGTACAAACATATATGTACTTATACAATTTCAATTGCATCCATACTTCGATAAACATAGCATTTGATATAATTGAAAACTACAAACACAACAGTGAAAGTCCTTGTATATGGATAAGTTTTGAAAAGTAAACTTGCCTTGGTTTGGTTGAGGTGGTCGAGCGTGCGAAGTGGAACGATCTATACATAAGCAATAACCGCTCGTTAGTACCTTAACAATATCTCTTTAATTACGGGGTTTTAGGGGGTACGAAATTAACTTGACGACTTCGTCTTATGACACTCTAGCCCCACTATAGGTTCATGTCATCACTCGATTACGCTCGTCACTTATTCGACTTAATTTAGTTACCACATTCGAATCATAACCATTACCCTAGAATTATGCTCCACTAATCGACTTTTTCCCTTGCGAAAAATTTACTCTAGCATTTTTATAAAATCCAAAAATTCATATTTTAATCCAATTCTTTTTGGGTGGTCTTCACCACTGCATTCCCTAACTTCTCAAATTTTTCCATGATCCCACATATATTTTTAGGGGTTTAAACAAGGTTCACAAGGGGGTCACTTAGTGCAGTCCGGAATCCAGAAACACAATTCACTCCTCCAGCCATAACTTAAAATCTATACATCACCTAGCCATGAACCTTACATTTCCAGAAACTACATTCAATTATCTTTCAAACAATATATGGTAGGACATTAGGGGACAACATTTGGGGGTTCAAAACCGGGTTACAAGACAGGTCAATGCTCCTGGAAAAACTCAGCAAGCATATACTACTTAGATCAACCATTTTTCACAATTCCACAACACAACCAACACTTAATTTACTTAGTTCATGGTTCATCACACTCATGGAGATATATATATTATCCATAATTATAAAAGTCACAATCTCAACATCAAAACTCAAGATCCATGTCATCCAATACTTATACAACCAAGATTAGCTCATATATACATGGATCTACTACCAAACATTATAAATACTACATAACCAAGAGGGTTTGTGATTTTTATACCTTCTTGAGCACCTAGGAGCCTTGGATAAGCTTTACACAACTCAATAACACCTTGAATGGTCTCCTACAACCCTTACAATCCAAGATCTAAAAGAAAATCAAACAAGGTTACTATTCACCCAATCTTTAACAATTTATAACTTGAATTTCGATGGATGAAATGGCTTGAAATTACTAACATACCTTGTCTAGATGATGGAGAGGGCCTAGGATTTATGTTGTGATTTATGAGTGATGGGAAAGGGGGAAGAAGAATTTTTCTTCTTCTCTTTTTCTCCTTGGCCGAGAGCAAGAACAAAGGGGGGGGAGTGTTTTTATTTTTGTGTTTTGGTTGTTGGTAGAATAATTGATGTTAAGTGTTGGGTGATACATAATGTGTATGTATAGGCAAGTACTAGCAAGGCATGGTCTCATGTACTACTTGTCTCCCCTTTTTGAAAAAGCAAGTAACTAGTTACTATTCCTCTTCCAATTTGCTAACTAATTTGCTTATCCTAACCACTTGGTTGCATGGAACTTGCATGCAATACTACTCCTTGTATCATTATTCTTCCACCAATGCTTGTCATTTAATCTTTAATTTGTATCGTATCTTAATTAATCTCCCGTAATAATATTTTGTCGCGTAGATATTTCCCCAATAATTTCTTAAGTACTAATTGTGTAAATTCCTCGAATGTCCATATTTCCTCGTCATAATTCTTAATAAATCCTTTAATACTCTAACCATTCTCAAATCCCAAGTTTTATAAATCTTACTAACAATAAGGCTCCTGCCTTCACAATCTTCCTTTTTATCTTACATAATAAATGCAACAACGCAGTTTCTCAGACAATCAATTCTATTAATTAACAGGGATGACTAGAAAGGTTCTATATTGACAATGCCACAAGATATTAAATAAAAGGAAATATTACAAAAAATTAGGGTTCTTACAGTTGGTCTACGATGGACACTGGATGTGGGCCTACCAATAAAGTATATACTATCAGACTCGTTGTCTCTGGTCCAAGCTTTGAATAGCACAAGTGTGTATCATAACGAACTGGGCATCATTTTTGGGGACATTAGGATGTTATTGGCATATTTCCCAGGTGTATCGATCTCCCATGTCAGGCGTAATTGTAATGCTACGGCTCATAACTTGTCCAAACATGCGATTGAATTAGAGGACGAACTCTCATGGGTGGACGAAATTCCTCAAGATGCTGAGAACCATTGTTAGCTACATCTCCCAAAATAAAAAGTTTTCACGGGGAAGTTTAATTTTTTGGATTTAAATATGTGTGTTGAAAAAAGATTGTTAAAGTGTTACTTGAATGGTGATGCCTGCTGCTTAATGCAAAACTGTTAAGTTCTTACTAGCATAATAAGAGTGTTTGGTTATTCAAGGTTAGTAAAATGTAGATAAGAAGAGGGGAATCGAAAGAAAATGGTTGATTAAAGTAAGTTTAAGTTATAATGGATGTTTTAAAAATGAGTATCATCATGTTTTCTTGTTTATATATAATGAGACTGTATAAATTTAACTGATTAAGAGTTTAGTGTTTCATTTACTTTAGTGTTAGTTTGTGTTTTGTGTACTTTCGTGTTCGTGTATGTTGTTTGTTTTTATGTTATGTTTATTCGTGTTCTGGTAAAAATTATCTAAACTTACGAATTTTGCATAACTAGTTACGTATAATGGATAAATTAATATAAATCACAGTCTAGTATTCGAAATAATTGATTTGTAGTTTTTAGGTTAAATTAGTTTTTATTTGAAAAAATACCGAAATTTACTTACTTCTTATTTTATTGATAAGTGGTTTGGCTCCTAATCGATTTTAAAGCTCATTTCGTTGGAGCTCGGTTATGTTTTTTTCCCCCAATTTTTGTGCGGGATTATAATTTTTAGCTGTATTTTATTTTGTTTATGTTTTCAGCCTGCAAATTGCATTGATCTTTAACTGCGTTTGGTAAGATATGTTCTGAAATGCTTTTATGCCGAAAAGTTGCAGAGAAAGTGAATGTTGCCGTTGGTTGTTGATACATTGTTGATTTTAAGTAGAATGGTTTGTAGTTTGTAGTTGAAATTATTTTTTTAGTTCAATAGATATCGAATTTACACAAACCTTCATTTTACCAGGGATTGATAAGTGGTTTGGCATTCATTAGAGGTTGATTTATTTTCCCCCCCAAAAAATGTGCAGAATTAGTAATTTTGGCTAATTTTCCTTTTGTTTATGTTTACGGCCTGCAAATTGCATCGAATTTTGATGTTATGAAATTCTATAACGTTTAAATGTTGCGGAGAAAGTGAATGTTGTTGGTTGTTGATGCGTTGTTGATTTTTAGTAGAAAGTATAATAGTTAGAAGAAAAGTATTTTTGATGGTTTGCTATTGGTTAGACTCCATTTTCAGGGGTTTAAAGGCGTGCAGCGATGGATGCACAGTTCCCTTGCTTCTGAAGGTGATTTCTCGGATTTGGGCCCCCCTATTATACAAGGGGTTAACACCCGGCTTTTTATGGTATGCAATATCGGGGTCCTCTATTTTTTAACTTTGTATTTATAGCCTGATTGCATGACTACTCGTGGTGAGCATGTAGTCACTTCTTGTAAGGCACTAAACAGGTAATGACTAACATGAGATTTGTGAAAAATGTCAGCAGTCAAAGGATGATTCCAAGAATTCTACTGCTAGTAAACCAGACATGAAGGTAATCCCAAGTGGTGAGCATGTAGTCGCTTCTTGTAAGGCACTAAAAAGGTAGTGACTAACTTGAAATTTGTGAAAACTTTCAGCAGTCAAAGGATGATTCTAAGAATTCTACTGCTAGTAAACCAGACATGAAGGTAATCCCATGTGCGAGAGATCTCCTCCTGAGTCTGGATAAATCATCTTATACTCGTGCCAAAATCGAGAAATCAGAGAATACTCATCCCAAACCTGAGAAACCACAGAATGCTGGTCCGAAAACTGAGAAATCAGAGAATGCTCATCTCAAAACCGAAAAACCAGAGTATGCTTGTTCTGAATTCGAAAAACCAAAGGATACTCGTCCTAAAACCAATAAAACTGAGAATTTTAATATAATCACCGGCGACACTGAATGTAATTCCAACATCAAGAATTCAAATTCTATTTCTATTGACAATGTCCCTTCAGCGGTCAACGTGCCCAAACTGTTAGAATCTCTTTCAACATTTGGAAAGATCTCTAGTGCTTCCATGGAAAATGTACCCAGTGGACTAGATCGTTGTGTTGTTAAATATGAGGTACTTATCTTTTATCAGACTAAGTAATCTGATATTGCGCATAACATGAATATGCTTATTGACTTAATTGTGATCTTGTAGAATGAAGAATCAAGCTTGAGAGCCATTTCAGCTGGTAGTATCACAATAGGGAGTTTCAGTCTTCCAATTTGTCCTCTACATGTCCCGAAATCTGTTACTATCCGTATTAAGGATATTGGAAAAGACACTGCATACAGTGCCGTACATTCCATCTGCAAAAAAAATGGTGAAATGGTGGGGATGGCAAAGGCAACAGAAAATTTGGTAGATGTGCTCTTTAGCCTAAAGGAGTACTCAGATACACAAAACATACTTGCTGAGTAAGAATGGGTTTTTTATCTTGTCATAGTATATTGGTTTCACTCTCTTGTCTATATATATTACATATTGTAATTTACTCATTTCTGCAAATGAATAATGGTAATAACTTATCAGGTGTCTTCCCTTCCAATGCATTCTCGAAGAATATCACTATTTTTTCTCTCTTCTCATATAGTCACATGACATCAAAACATCATTCTTAATTTTGCATTGAAACTGCTCATACTGCTTTGAAATAGTTGTTTAGTAGAAAGAATGTTATTAGTTGTCGAGGTAGAACCGTAGAAGTCTTTTAGCAGTTAGTCAGTCCATCAACCTGGGCTGTTACATCACATTACAATATATATGTATATAAGAAACTTTAAAGAACCTTAATGCTTTTTATTGTATATTGTATTTCGTTGAACCAATGGGATATTAAACTTTTAATTTCCCCTGGTAAAGTGTCCTATGGTCATCCTCCGTTATGGTTTGTAGGAACTGTAAATTATAAATCTAAGTGTAGTACATCATGCGCAACACAGATGTGTCAACTGTCTTTATTTTATAAAATTACTTATTCTTATGCACATATTTTGTTGCATGATTTTGTTTCTATAAAGATATGCTAGAACGTAAAGACTTTCCTTTCAATATGCATTTTTAACTACTTTTCTCCAAACTTGGTGATTAGTATGTATTATTATTTCCTTTTAAAAGTTGTGTTTTCATATGACTATAAATTATATTTTCGAATTTTCAGAACGGTAAATTCTTGAAGTTTGGCCAGCAAAAGTAAGGCAGTTAGTATTACTAATAATTTCTGTTCAACTTAAATTTGAATTAGTCATTTGTCCTACATTCAGAACGTAACTATTCTTGTGTTGAGGTGTCAACTTTTATTAGTAATACTAACTGCCTTACTTTTGTTTAATCGAATTAAAGTTTATATAGCATTTATTTTATATATATATTTTTCAATTTTTCCTTTATTTGCATGTCCAAGAATAATAATTACTTTGTTTATCAACTCAATATTAATAATTATGAGTTATATTAAAAATGCATTTAAATTAGTATCTAACCAAAGGAACCCCCTTTGGTTTAGATTTTCTTACATTTGGTATGAATTATATGTCTATTCAGATATTATGTTGATAATAGTTATAAAATATCTAAAGATTATATTTTATGGACTAATGTTCTCTTGCCTTTTTCTTTTTCATAGGTGCTTTTGGACGTCTGAAGGTAGTGTTTTTCGTAAGTTTGTTCACAGGGAAGGACTATCAATATTGATTCCAAGTAGAGAATATCTTACAATTAGAATTGTGGAAAATGGGGGGTTTTGATTTGGTTGTGGTGTTTTTATCAAACACCTTGAACACAAGAAATAAATTGCTATAAAAATACAACTAAATGAATGGCAATCACCCAAATTTACAAACACAACAAGCACAATGAATGAATAAGCAAGATAAGAGATACTTGACCCAAGGATAATGGAAAATCAAGCACTTCAACCCAACAACAAGCAAATATATCCAACTCTACCTAACCAAGATAATTGGTGAAACACACAATCAATTATTTCTCTTCTATAAACACTAATTTAGTGAAGCACATAAATTAGCTCTCTTGACACTAGCAACCAATAATGAAGCACTATCAATTTAACCAAGTCAAGGAATTAAACAAAGAGAGGTTAGGACAAACCCAAGGATGAGAAGCTCAACCTAGGTATTTGCACTTGAATTTTGTGGATTTAGGTACACTAAATCTTGTGCTACTATAATGAATGCACTAACGATTACGTATAAACACAAACAATTAGCAATTGATATTACAAGAAGAGCAAATTGAAGTAACTTACAAATCTCCAAGTAAAATAATATAAACAATACATCACAAGCATTCAAGATAGAGTTAAATAAATCTTACTTAAATTGAAGTGGGTTTAGTACAAAAATTCCTCCTTGAGCCAAATATATGGAATTAGTTACTCATAATCAATACTAGATTATGAGTAATTGATGTTTCTCTCTCTACTCTACTAACCCTAATTTTATCCTTGAAGAGGCTAGGTTAGATGAAGATGTTAGATGTAGGTTAGAAGTGATATCTGAAGATGAGAGATGTGTTTGGCTATATTTCTTTTAATACACAGCAGGGGTCGTACGGCCTGTCGAACGGCCGTACAGCTGCCCGTACAGCAAATCTGCTCCTTTGAACGGCCTGTCGAACGGCCGTACAGTAGCCCGTTCGAGACAAAATTTTCAAGATAATACATTAAACACTTCCCGACATCGCGAGCTTTCCTCTTCTAACTTCCCTCTTGAATAATCTTCGCTTTCAAGCCCAAAATGAGTCATCTTTTCAACAATTAGCACGTGGCACTGAAAGATGAAAAACATAGTTAATATCGATAAAACAACATTCGAAACGAACAAAAATGCAAGAGAATAAAAGACAAAACGTGTATAAAATACACATTATCAAATCTTCCCCCACTTAAACTTTGCTAGTCCCGAGCAAACTAAAATTAACATAACCATATACTCCTAACTAGTACCACTTCCGTAGGTGATCACGGTTGCATTTGGTATATGCAACAAGCCCTTGGAACCCCTAGGTAGCCCTAGTAGACGAGTGAGGTCACGTGAGGGTTTATAGATGATGTACCCACAAAATCACAAAAACCACTAAAAAAAAAAAACTAACAATACCTACTAATTAAGCTAACTACTACACTCACATGTCTGAGTCGTCTACTTGTAACTAAAATCAAACATATAGATCTATTCACCTTGTCATCCACTATAACGAGCTAACAATCAATTCAAGAATCAAGATGACACACCTTGTGCAAAATGTAACCATGACATTAAAGATAGAATGAATGCACTTCAATCGTGAACACTAGACAAGATGATCACAAAGCATACACGGCTTCGCATTAAGAAGATGAAATTATATGGTGAAAAATCTCACATCTCTCAATTATGCATCACACAAGTATGGGCTAGAGATTTCACTCAACTCCAAGTCTAAATGCGTGCGCTCTACTTGACCTTGCATGTTCACCTAAATTCCGGATTGCACCAAAAACAAGGAATTCATAAAATGGGTTGTAATGAGGCTTGGGTGAAGGTGTGAAAATTTAAGTTCAAGGAAGGTGTAAAAGTCTCGCTAGTTGAGTCAAAATGACGCTTGCTCGCTCATTCCACCAAATTCTCAAACTAAAGAATGTCTTCACTCATTTACAATTACAAAACACAACCACATTTACCAAGAAAATTGAAACAAAATAAAGTACAAAGATTTATTGCTTTATTTTTTTTTCTTCCCTCTTTTTTTTTACATACCCCTTTACTTATTGTTTTTTTTGCTTTTTTTTTAGCAAAGGGGATGCATTACATATATAAATAATACAAAGAACTTTGAACCACATCTAAACATGCATATCACACTAGTTCCCACTTACAATAAATAGAATTCTTCCGCTTCACAACTTCTCCAAATTCACATGCTCATCAATCAATTCTTTCCAAGACTCAACTAGCTCAACTAGGTCGAGAGTGAAGTATTTGGCTATGACTAATGTATAAAAGGGGAGAGTGACGAAGAAAAATATGGATATAAGCTTCAAAGGGGGTAACTAGGGATTATTTTCATGGTTCACAAGCTAAAATGGCTAAAAAAGGTTATCCTAAATAGAATTTCCTTATTATGGTGCATCCATGAATGAAGGTTTAATGCAAGCCCTAGAGCAACAAACACACATAAAAAGGGAGCAACACACAAGCAAAAGAATCATCGTTCAAGGCCTCACAAGGTTTAATTTGTAATAACATCTTCTCGATTTAATTCCATGCATTCTAAGAGATAATCGTCATGCTCACAATTTAATTACAAACATCTAGACTTTTCATGCCATTTAAAGTGTGTGCGTGTGTAAAAGAGGTGCATCAAACTTATAGATTCACATCAAATTGATAATGCTAGACACGTAATAGGAGAAAACAAGGCTGCAAGCTCACAATGTCATAATTTCACAAACAAGTAAACACACTCATGACTAAACTTATTTCCCAATTGCAAACAAAACGGCAATCAAAATCAACAATCCTTCCCCCACTTAAAACATGGCATGTCCTCATGCATGACAAATAAAACGAAGTAGAGATATGAGTGAAAGAGAACTCCCCTGAAAATAAAGAACAAGAACCGGGAACACCACTCATATTTGCCAAACTCCAGCTCCGAAATTGCACGTCAAGAATTGAATAAATGTCACCAATCACAATCATCCCAACGAAAATAACCAACAAGCCAAATCCACACCCTACAAAGCCACTTCAACACTAATTAAGGATATATAAATAATAAAAATAGTTGCTTTGTTTTTTTTAAATAAAATAAAATAAAATAACTAACCAATTAATAATAAAATAAAATAAAAATCAAATCAAATTTAAAAATGAAATAATAAAAGCAAAAATTAAATTAAAAACTAAAACTAAAATAAAAAAAAATTAACAAACCAGATTAATAAAAAAATCAAATTTAAAACTAAAATAATAATAAAATCAAAATCAAATTTAAAATTAAAATAAATCAAATTTAGAACAAAAATAAAATAAAATAATTACTTAATTTTAGAAAATTAAAAACTAAATCAAAATTAAAAAGAATTAAATTTTTGGTGTTTGATTTTTTTAAAAAAAAAAATAAAAAAAAATAAAATAAATCATTAACCAATTATTAATAAAATCACAAATAAAATTTAAAAATAAAACAAAAATTCAAATTTAAAACTAAAATGAAATAAAATCAAAAATCAAATTTAAAACTAAACTAAACTAAAATAAAATAAAATAACTAAGCAATTAATTATAAAAATCAAAAATCAAATTTTAAAATTCAAAGTGAATTTAAATTTGTTTTTTGAATTAAAAAAAATAAATAATATTGTTTAGTTTAGAAAATTAATATTTGAAAATCAAAATTAAAGAAGTGAATAAAAATAAATGAAATAAAACTAAAACAAATAAAACAAATAAAACGAAACAAAACAAAATAAAAACTAAACAAAAATAAAAACAAAACAGGGGAGGGGGAGGTTGGGCAGCGGGTGAAAAAGGGAGAAGGAGAAAAGGGGTTGGTGACGGAGATGGGAGAAGTAGGCGGGAGGATTAAGGTGAGACTATGATTGTTGAACGGAGGTAGGGAATGTAGACGGAGTGGAATAGAGGTGGAATGGTGTTGATGGTTGTGAAGTTCGATGGAGGAAGTGTGGGTTTGGTTGTGAAGGAGAAGAACAGAGGTAATGGCTGGAAGCGGTTGGTTGTAGTGAAATGGTTGGAGGCGTGCTGAATTGGAGTACGAGAAGTAGAGGGAGGTAAGGGAGATTGAGGTGAGTGTGGTGGTTTAGACAGAGGAGAAGAGGCGCGATGGTTTTGAAGGAATTGTGGAGTTGTTGGAAGGTTTAAGGGTGGAGAAGAATGGGAGTGCTGGAGCGTGTTGATGATTGATAGAGGAAAGGAGAATTAAAGGGAAGACGGTGGTGGAACGAAGCAGTGGTGGTGTTGTAAGTGAAAAGGGTGGAGGTGACGTATGGTGGTTGGCAGTTGGAGGTGCGAAGTGTTGAAGGAGAAGTGGATTGTTTGCTCTGTTTTTGTCCTTTTTATATTTGAGAGCTGCACGGGCTGTGCAGCAAGTGGGTAGTTTTTTAGGACCCCCTCAATTTGCACTATGTTTTGGACAGAAGCTGAAAAATTCTTGCACACCCTGTTGCACGGCTTGTTGCACGGTCTGCACCCCGTACGACAGCCCGTGCAGCTCTAAAATTTTATAAAAACTATTTTTTTTAGAGAAAATTCACACAAATCCTTGAATGCTTGAATAAATTAGTAAATCCTGAAAACATGAAACAAACACATCAAAGCAAGTGTGGAATAAATATAAAAATCATAAAAATAGAATTAACGATACTAAATATTATTGAGCGGGGAAATATTATTACCAATATTTTTTTTTGAAAATCTATTATAAAATTCATTAGTCACACCATAAAAATACATAATAATTTAAATATTTTTTTTTAGAGTTATTTTCTTAGAATTAAAATAGAGGAAAAATGGAATCCCCACTCACTAATATTTAGATCAATCCTCAAATCCACAATATGCATAACACCATATATATTTGCAAGCGAGGAATAAAATCTAACACACACATAAAAATATATAAATACATGCGTACCTTGGGTTGCCTCCCAAAAAGCGCTTTGTTTATTGTCGTTGGCTCGACTTATTTATACAAGTATTATAACTAATGAGGTGAAAAAACAAATAAATGCACATACCTACGAATCAATAATAAAAATAAGGTGTGCAAATATACCTTTGATCCATAAAAATATAAAAATATTTTTATGATCTTCACATCTTCAAGAGACTTTGAAAAGGCAAAGTAGTTAGAAAAATCGTCAGAATAATCATTATAAATACGACTCAAAAATTGCTCCCAAATTGGATCCCTATATACCCAAGCAAAAATTTCAATCTCATCAATCTTCAATTCCTTCTCAATTTTCATTGGACATTCATCAATTTTTATCTCATCTACCAATTCATTAAGCACAAAAGTATTTTCTATGTTTGGTAGATCCTCAACTACATCCAATTTATCATTGTCAAGCTTAAGGCAATCGTCAACTAAATAAGCAAATTCATCATGCACAACATTTTCATCAATTACAAAACAAGAATCATGATTAGTAGGAGAATTGACCTCCTCTAATCGACTCACGGATTCGGCTAGTTTACTCATTTGCTCTTCCAAGTTGGATATGCTTTGAGAAGTGAATTTTTTCAAGTTGGATATACTTTGAAAAGTGGTGTTTTGGAATTGGAGGTTGTTTGCCGCCATTTGTTTAATCATCTCATCTAATGATGATAAGGAAGATGAAGAAGACCCTTGATGGTCTTGGGAATTATATTGCGGATCATAGCTTCGATTTTCAAGAGCAAATTGGAGGTTGTTTGCTGCCATTTGTTTCATCATCTCCTCTAATGATGATAAGGAAGATGAAGAAGACCCTTGATGGTCTTGGGAATTATAATGCGGATCATAACATTGATTTTCAAAAGCATATGAATAATCGATGCTAGGAGGGTAAGGATCATAGTTTGTAGAATATAAAGAATTCACCTTACGCATTAAAATTCTGAAAAGAATTAAAATCGTGATATCGTTCTGGATCATAGGTGAAATCTTGAGCGTTATTCCAACCAAAATAGTTATCCATCGTCTCCTGAAAGAGTTAGTTCATGTCTATATACAATAAACATGAAGACACACCAATAACAAAAAACAAAGAAAGAAAAAAAACTATATATAAAGATAAAATCTAAACTATAAGAAACAATTAACTCAAAATTAACATTGTTGCCTTCCCCGACGGCGGCGCCAATTTGAAGGTAGTGTTTTTCATAAGTTCGTTCACAGGGAAGGACTATCAATATTGATTCCAAGTAGATTATCTCTTACAATTAGAATTGTGGAAAATGGGGGGTTTTGATTTGGTTGTGGTGTTTTATCAAGCACCTTGAACACAAGAAATAAATTGCTATAAAAATACAACTAAATGAATGGCAATCACCCAAATTTAGAAACACAACAAGCACAATGAATGAATAAGCAAGATAAGACATACTTGACCCAAGGATAATGGAAAATCAAGCACTTCAACCCAACAACAAGCAAATATATCCAACTCTACCTAACCAAGATAATTGGTGAAGCACACAATCACTTATTTCTCTTCTATAAACACTAATTTAGTGAAGCACATAAATTAGCTCTCTTGACACTAGCAACCAATAATGAAGCACTATAAATTTAACCAAGTCAAGGAATTAAACAAAGAGAGGTTAGGACAAACCCAAGGATGAGAAGCTCAACCTAGGTATTTGCACTTGAATTTTGTGGATTTAGGTACACTAAATCTTGTGCTACTATAATGAATGCACTAACGATTACGTATTAGCACAAACAATTAGCAATTGATATTACAAGAAGAGCAAATTGAAGCAACTTACAAATCTCCAAGTAAAATCATATAAACAATACATCACAAGCATTCAAGATAGAGTTAAATAAATCTTACTTAAATTGAAGTGGGTTTAGTACAAGAATTCCTCCTTGAGCCAAATATATGGAATTAGTTACTCATAATCATTACTAGATTATGAGTAATTGATGTTTCTCTCTCTACTCTACTAACCCTAATTTTATCCTTGAAGAGGCTAAGTTAGATGAAGATGTTAGATGTAGGTTAGAAGTGATATCTGAAGATGAGAGATGTGTTTGGCTATATTTCTTTTAATACACAGCAGGGGTCATACGGCCTGTCGAACGGCCGTACAGCTGCCCGTACAACAAATCTGCTCCTTTGAACGACCTGTCGAACGGCCGTATAGTAGCCCGTTCGAGACAAAATCTTCAAGATAATACATTAAACACCTCCCGACATCGCGAGCTTTCCTCTTCTAACTTCCCTCTTGAATAATCTTCGCTTTCAAGCCCAAAATGAGTCATCTTTTTAACAATTAGCACGTGGCACTGAAAGATGAAAAACATAGTTAATATCGATAAAACAACATTCGAAACGAACAAAAATGCAAGAGAATAAAAGACAAAACGTGTATAAAATACACATTATCAACGTCTTGGTTGGATGAAATATGTTTACAAAGGCAAAAATGGTGTACAATAGTTCTTTCTAATCTCGTGATTCAGATAAGTATTTTCATTATTACTGACATTTTTGTTCTTTGGGCTCTTTTCGGACTTTAAGGTTTTATTGTCTAAACTTCCGGGGCATCTTTGCATGACCTTCGGTTAGATGATAAGCTTTATTGAATGAAAGAAATCCCTTTTTTACGGTATTGTATTTCGGTACAATTCATTTTACGAGAATGTATTTCTCTGATAAAAAAAAATGATATACACATATAATTTATCTAAAATTTAATCCATTGAACAGCTACAAACTTACTTATACAAAATATGTTTTTGGTGTTTTGAATTATCATCAGGAACAACATAATTCCTAACAGATGTTTATTTGCCTATTTTGAAAAAATAAAATACATATGAGCTTACAATAAAAAATTGTTTCACATTTTATTATTAATCATTGTTTACTACTTAAGATGCTTAATAATTAGATGCATAATCTGTAATAAAGATAAAATTTATCCGTAAATAAATATGAATAGAATAAACTAAAAGATTATTTAATTGATTGAAAAAATTGATTATCTCATTCGTAAAATATAAAATTTCGAAAGTTTATTATCATTTGAAAATGGAGAAAAAAATTTAGGTTAAACTTGAAAAGAAAATAATATGAACAGATAATTTTCATGGAACTTAAGTCAAAACTAGTAAACTCAACAAGAACGCGATGAACTCGAAATCTGATAAGTACCCTATAAACTCGAAAACTTGGTAAAAACTTGAAAAAATCGAAAACTCGGTAAAAATTCGATAAGCTTGAAAACTCGATAAAAGCTTGGAAGATCGTTTAAAAACTCGATAAGCTCGAAATCTCATTTAAAAACTTGGTAACAACTCTAACTCAACTCGTATAGTGTACGAGTCAAGTTTGAACACAAATTTCATGCTTGACTCGACTCAAAAAAAAAAATCTCGAACTCGAATTTAATAAGCACAAACTCGACTCGACTCGACTCAACTCGAATTACACCCCTAGTTATTTTCATAGCACATGTTATATTACAATATACAACACTTTATAAATATAAAGAGACATATGCTACAAACATTGCTATGTAAATAAAGACAATAGCTCTCAAAATAAGATTTCCGGAACACTAATTACCAACAATATACGGATATTCACCGGCAAGAAGAGTCGCCAGAACAATAACACAAGGCTACCCATTGGACCCACCAGTCCACATGTTTTTACGTTTTAACTTTTAACAGAGATATCAATCTGTCTACACCCTCACCGTGCCACACATGATGGTATTGCAAGAATGGCCTACAATTTCTGTCACCTTCTCTTCGAATCTCTGTTGTATCATATGTCTCATGCTAAATGTTCATATACATCAACTAATCGACTACTTCTTGGTGGTTGGTGCTAAATCTCAAAAGCAAGATGATGTTTTTTGTATTTATAATTTCCCCCCGGTAAAATTATGTACTGGAGAGGAATTGATGTTCTACAGGATACCGACTTCAAAACCGAGAAAAATATAGTATTTGCTAAGGTTAACTTTAATACTATTATTACCGAGTTCATCAGAACTAGAACTTAAAAAACCTACTCGGAACATAATATTCGTGCACAGTTTAAACTCAGATGAGGACAATCACAAGGTCCACAACAAGTTTCATACGTTCACTTTTGAAAAAAGGACTAGACAGAAATTTTCATAAAAAAAACCAAACGAGCAAAAAAAGATTATTCACCATGTAAATTTATAGCTTTGCAGTACAGTCCTTGCATACCACTCCTATACTATTATAAGATCAAGTTCCAACTTTTTAAATGCCGATCTTTAATTTTAAATCAGTAGACTGTTCACTGTCTTAAATTCAAGTTGGTCAGACTTGAAGATTCAGTTTATACAACCAGACAGTGTACCATTAAGGTTCAAAACAATGATTAACGCTAAAAGATCAATTAGTGTCACACTAATCCAATAGCTGATCTGTGTATAAGATGGCAACAGCTGAGTGAATAAGTATAATTTTAGTGCTTTTTATCTGATAGCAAGTACGGACACAGGTCACACAGCTGTTCTGCCATCATTGATCATGATTCAACTTTCGAGACAACTTTGTTGCTTTCCTACCGACTAAAAATTCATCTTAACTAAATATATGATCAAAAATGAAAGCTATGTCAAGCTAACTAACGAAATGATTAAAGATAATCCAGGTTTAAGGGTAGATTGTGCTAAAAATACAATTAAAAGAAAGTAGAGACAGGCCTCGTGCAGAGGGTTGATAAATTTGTCAGAATACGGATCTGATGAATTAATCAAAGGGAAAACTGTAGTAGGTAGGTTCATACGTGTGGAGGATGGTACATTAAGTGCACAATGTGTAATGTGGTTCTGTGGCACGCGGGAAGGGCTGAAAGTGATTAGATTTAAGACGCTATTAAGAACACGACTCGAATTCGACCATAATATGAACTCGTTTGATGAAAATTCAACTCATAACTAGCATGACTAGATTAATTTTAACATGATCTCGAACTTGATTATCAATTTTTATCAATTTTGAGTAGTTTGTAAACGATGCTGGACAGGCAAATTTATGAGTTATGACCTAAATTCAACCCCGCCAGCACTGCATGCAGGTGGGTTGCTATGGTTAATAAGCCAAGCCCTTCAGAGTTTAAATATCAAGCACACTTACTGAAAACTCTTGATTTAAGCAAAATAACTCACTGGCCTGGTCAGCTGGTCTTATCTGCTTAACAGTGATGGCTCACCTCAAGCAGCTGTCACCCATTCCTTAAATTTGATTTTAATGGACCATTCCCAACTTGCACCAACCCTCCTATCTTTCTGCTTCTGATGCATCTTTGATCTCTCTATTTATATCACTCAACTCACTTCCCATTCTGCTCAAACCACATTCTTACAACATGGCACTCAAATCTTTCATCCATCTTTTGGCCTCCCTCCTACTTGTTTCAACAATGGTATGCTCTGTTTTAGCTACCTTTACTTGTTAGTGTATAGTTAAAATTGAATAATATACTCTAATGTATTAACTTCAAATAAATTTGGCTCTTGGAGCTTGACCTAACCATTAAAAGATAAACTTTGTGTAACAATAGGTAAAGGTAGGCATATACTTGGTAATCAGAACAATTTTTTGCAGCTTGCTTCTAACCTCTGTGGTTTATTTCATTTTCTGGCTTTTGTAGGTTTTATCAACAAATGAAGAACCCTTGGAGGTAAATATATGAGACATTGTGTAGCACTAGCTTACAAGATATGTTATTAAGCTCTCCATATTTTAGTTTTTCTGAACTTTTCTATCTTTCTGTAGAGTGGCATTATTAGCAAAGTACCACCAAAGAGTCCCTTGCAGTCACCTATTTCTCCTGCACCTGTTAAAATACCACCTCCAGTAGCTGCACCAGTCAAGGTACCACCACCGGTAGCTCATATTCCAGTCAAGGTTCCACCTCCACCGGTACAAGTCAAGGCACCACCACCTCAAGCACCTTCCCCAGTCAAGGTTCCACCACCTCAAGCACCTACCCCTGTTAAGGTGTCACCACCACTGCAAACACCTGTGCCAGTGAAGGTGTCACCACCACCTCCATTTGTGAAGCCACCGGTTAAGGCTCCTCCGGTTTCATCACCACCTCCTTATGCACCTCCTCCCCCACCAAGAAACACTAAAGGTTACTTTTTCATATATGTATTACATAAGCATACATGCTGTGATTATTATGTTTGTGCCCATCTGACGTTTAAGTGATTATGTATTTGGTGCAGAATGTTACCCTCCATGTTTGGTAAGGTGCAAGTTACATTCAAGAAAGAATGTGTGCCTAAGAGCTTGTGTTACATGCTGTGATAGATGCAAATGTGTTCCTCCAGGACAATTTGGTAACAAAGAAAAGTGTGGCAAGTGCTATGTTAATATGACAACTCATGGTGGCAAAAGCAAGTGCCCTTAGACACCAATGTCTTATGTCTAGCCGGAGGAAGAAGTTTTCTCTTATATATGTATGCATGTAACTTTATATTTTAAGAAGGGATAGAAAGTTTGTACCGAGATTTCTTCATTTTCAATGACAGTATCCTGATCCTGTTTTATGATTTTTATGCTACACCACTATTAATTCAGCACCTTAAATTGTTCTTATTAGTTTAGGTTCAATTCTCACTTCCTCTTTATAATTTGTACCGACCCGGCCTCATTTAAATTTGACCCTGCCTCATTTAAATTTTACAAGGCATGCCAGACACCACCTAAGATCAAAACAAAAAGGAAAAACAGAAAATGAAATCGTCCAACGAAAAACTGTATAAATTGGAATCCTGGTGGATTAGTTTAGAGGATATTTACATTTTGTCCATCTGTAATATTATACTAAAGTTGTAAATATTCACTACTGCAGGGGACAAGACTCCAAAGTCCCTTTAGAGGAAGCTTTACCCACCCTCTGTGACTTGTCATATGAACATACGCTTAAAACTGCTTAGATTTGGATGGATTAATTAGATGACAAATGTATAGGTCAAGAAGGGGAATTATACAATTATAAAATAATGGACTGTTCGTTTTTTATATGCAAAATTGCAGAGAGAAGGCATTAAATTAAAGTTTATTACGTATATAAGCTAACTATTGGCTGTAGTTATAAACCATCACCGAAACATCTGAAAGCAAGCATGAAGCAACGATAACATATGACATATTTTCCCTTTGATATTGCCATCAGGCCAGCAATTAAACTACAACGCACTTTCTAATATCTATATTGAATCTGGCCTTTATGTCATCTACTGCTTTGTTAAGTTTCCTAAATGACAAACAGAAACACCATAGGTATCATCAATCAATTATAAGAAAAAGAAGTGTGAGAGTTTATATTAATTCCTTCCTCGTTAACTGCCTATAAAAAGGTTACAAGTGAAGCCATAAGTAATCATTCTCAATCATCGATCTCCAAGTGAAACAGGTTTCTTCAGCAGATCAGACATGACTTATCAAAAGATTGCTCTGGTTTTGGCCATCTGTTTTATGTTTGCAGCGTTGTCGGTTTCTGCACAAATGTCTCCTGCAGCCCCTCCTACTACTGATGCAGCAGTCGGACTTATTTCATTTGAATCCATGCTGATCGGAGTTGTTGGTGTTGCCATTTCATTCTTTGCCCTCACAGCAGCCGTTTGATGATCCAGTATCTGGTGGATCTGTTTGTGATTGCCAAATGTCTTGATTTTCTTTCATGTGCACTCATCTTGATTTACTTACAGTACACTCATCGTCTTTCTATTACGCTTTTATGTTTTGTTTATGTTCCACTTATTCAACTAGTGTGAGACCGCGAGGATACAGATGAAAGGCTAAATTTAGTGAATTCGAATTCCTGTCTTGTAAATTCTTTCATCTGAGTAACACCATGTAACAAATTTGATCAACTGTACTTGCTCAGGTTTTGGTTAATGTCAATGTACGCGTAACTATACTAGTTTAATAAAATTCTACCATTTGTATTTAACAAATTCTTCAAAAAATAAAAATAAAAATCCATTTGTCATCTTTAATTTGAATCAGTTCATCACATTGTGTATCTGAAATTGAAAAGCGAAGGACTGTGCAGGCTCACCGCGCACAAATCATCAACATGACATATAAAACCACGATCAATTTAACCGTACCCCTTTACTTTCTTTTCTAATAGGTAAGCACCCACAGATAAGCCTGTCTATGGATCGAAAATCCAACCCGATTCGTAGCTAAATTAATGGATATGGATTCTTCCAGAAAAAAAAAACGATTCCGTTAATAATCTGATCCGAATATATTGTATTTATTATATATTCTATATTTATGTATATATATAAAATAATTAATTATATATAAAACATATAAAATATATAATATTTTATATAAATATTATTATTTTGAAATTCAAATTTAAATATGTCATAAATTTAGTTTTTACTTCGTAAAATTTTTTTTTAAAAAAAATATATTTATTGCATTAAAAAATATATTTTAAATTTATTAAACGGGTCAAACCTCCGATCCGATAACGCGAAATCCAAGCAGATCAGATATGGATCGGCCTAAAAATATCCGACTCCTGATCCGATCCGACCCGAATCCAAAAAACCTTAATGGATTTGGATATGGATTTAAGATGATCCGATCCGAATCCAATCCGTTGACAGGCCTACCCACATAGTTTAAGCATAACCCTGCAAAAATGATTCATTTTCTCCTAAACCTAAATAATGTGGTTTGAACCCTTAGCAACCCCTATAATTAGACAGTCCTAGACTGAACTTGATAATATGTATATCTACATAGAGGCTGCTCTTCCTTTAAGCAAAACTGTTGAAAGAGGATAGAGGGAGGAACCCAGACAATATCCCCATATCACGATGTTTGGGAGCTTGGGAATTAGAGTTAACTTAACAAGCTGACTTCTAGACTAGTTAACTAAATGAAGAAAGCCAACATGAAAGGATGCTATATAAATTCATCATTAGAATACAAGTACGTATACATACAAACAAAGTTTCCTCAAAGAGTGATTAGCATACATTGGATCCCTACATGCCTGCTGTTGTTTCTTTGATTTCTTCTAAGGAAATGACCTGCGTAGGAACGAAGCAAGGTAACAATGTAAGGTAGCAGTATGAAATTAACAAGAACGGGAATACAAACGCTCAATTACATAAAAGTGTCTCTACTGAATATTTTTGTTCTGACTCTTGAGACAAGATTTATGATATTCCATGATACTCCGAGACAAATAATATAATTGCATAATCAAGTACACTACCGGTCACATCTGTAATCTCATCAGGATTTTGGGTAATATGGAGACATACAATTTTAGTTATTTCGCAAAATTTCAAATGGTGCTATTTTCGAGAAATAAAGGGGAAACTTTAAATAAACAATTCACTGGTGAACATGTGTCGTTACGGTATTGTAACCATTGTTTGATAGCCTTATTCAAAAAAGAGGGCTTCAAACTAATTGTAAGGACAACTTATTAGTTAATAGAGTTAATACTTCATATTTATAAGAGCTTGATGCTTCCTATGTATCAAAAAACATTCCCTGAAATCTTATCGTGAAGTTGCCCCTCTTAATACTGATATGGGCGTGTGTACTTCCCAGTCCACTACTTATTTTTCTGGAATTGCAGAGTACCAGTAAAGTTTTAAACAACAGTAAACTGTGCAAGTTCTTGATCCTATTTAAACCAACTCAGACTCTATTTTACCTGGACTCTTCATTTTGCCTTAAGACCGTGTCCGACACTCGGACACTTTAGGCCAAAAACAAGTAAATTTTTCAAAATGTTGCCAAGTCCGACACTTGGACAGGCATCCATTTTGGACACTTCTATCCGAGTCCGGGTAACAAAGCTCGGACGTAAAATGTTGGCGTACAGTATTACCTGATCCTGACCAGCAAAATCATTGTCAGAGGTGAGAAAAAGCATGCAATGGCACTCCTTCCTGCCAAAAGAAATACACATTCAAATATATAAACCCGCTAAAAGAGTTATATAGATTTACAAACAAAAAAGTGAAAAATATGATCTGAAAAAACTAAAAGGTTCATAAGTGAAAGAATTAAATAGCTGCATTATGCATATATGTACTCAGTGCCACATAAAATTTTTGATTACCCAATGTTGTAGCCTAGTTGAAAACTATGACATTTACTGACAACTAAATTACAAATGGTACGATATAGTAATTAAAACAATTATTGAACTCATGATATGTGTTGGAAACGTGTATGGGCTTATACCAAATATTTTTAACTCAAACAACAAACTGTATATATATATAAGAAGAAATTACAATTTCTTTTTTTTTCTCTCACACAATCTTTCTGTCTCTCTGCTCTCTTACACTTCGGTGTGTTTCACTTCTCTAGGTGTATATTTCTTATTTTATATCACACTTGGTACAATATCTATATTACTTATGGACAACCATATACATAGGCTTTGAAAATTTCACAATACCTCATGCCTTACGTATTAACCATTCATACATGCATGCAGCCTACTATATTGAATTCCTGACCAGCCTTCATGTTTGACTCTTCCAGATTTTGTACCTAACTGTTGTATTTCTTTGGTTCACATTATTTGACCATGTCCACCTTGCATGTAGAGGAGAGTTTGATTTCTAACACTCCCCCTCAAACTCGACTTTGTATTTCGAGCTTATCTTTCATTTTGTGAAACACGCCCCACTTCAATGACTTCATAAATATATCATCTGAAATTTCTCTAGTCTTGTAGTGCACCCGTTCCCCAGATTCTCGACTTTTGTTGCTTTCTTCGCTTGCCTTTATAAAAAGCAATGAATAATCATTGGTTGTTTGTACCGAACTTGCCTCTTCATAGATAATATCCAGACTCTGCCATTTCCTAGACGCTTCCCCTGAACTGTTGATGCTACCATCAGAATTGTCATTAATGGACACTTTACTTTGCAACACTTTTTCAAAATGGCTCGTATCA
This sequence comes from Saposhnikovia divaricata, assembly GCA_036435485.1. Taxonomy (NCBI): domain Eukaryota; kingdom Viridiplantae; phylum Streptophyta; class Magnoliopsida; order Apiales; family Apiaceae; genus Saposhnikovia; species Saposhnikovia divaricata. The sequence goes on from CM071594.1 coordinate 199,219,675, forward strand.
TCATCATATTTATTCATCCGCTGCTCATGTGCTTGGAGCGAACCTACAAGCTCGTCAATCGAAATTGTTGACAAATCATTTAACTACTCGATAGAAGTAACAACATGATCAAATTTTCTTGTCAGGGAGCGGAGAAGCTTTTCCATAACCTGAACCTTATCAAGCCTTTCACCATTCCTTTTCATCTCATTTGTCACCGTTTTCAAACGCGTAACATATTCACCAATTTTTTCCGAACTCTTCATTTTGATATTTTTGAACTCTCCACGGAGTACTTGAGGCATCGCCTTTTCCACTTTCTTGACAGCTTGGAATGATTTCTGCAGAATTTCCCATGCATCTTTTGCCTTTTTTGCTTCTGCAATTTTATCAAAGGTCGATTTGTCGACACCTTGAAAAATCATGAAAAATGCCTTTGTATTTTTCCTACGGGACTCTATTAACGTCATCTTCTCGGTATTTGTGAGGGCTGCTTCGACAGTTGCATTGACGGGCTCATTATAGCCGTTCTTGACTATGTCCCATATGTCGTAAGAACTGAGTATCTCTTTCATTTCGATACTCCATCTTTCATAATTTGTATCCGTTAATATCTGAATTTGTGGCTGCATCATATTTGCCATGTTTTTTTTCTTTCAAAAAAATATCTTTGCACAGTATAAGTGAACAGTACCGTATGTATGAACAGTACTTCGTATGAACAGTGCCGTATGTATGAACAGTACTTCGTATCTACGTCTTCTACGGCGTGAACAGTGCTTTCTTCTCCGGTGATGAATAGTATTTTCTGACAGAAATAGTGATGGGGAAAAAAAAATTCCCAGAAATTTGCAAATTTCTTTTCCGAACGAAACCTTAGCTTTGATACCACTTGTTGGAAACGTGTATGGGCTTATACCAAATATTTTTAACTCAAACAACAAACTGTATATATATAATAAGAAATTACAATTTTTTTTTCTCTCACACGAGAGCTTCAGATCTTTCTTTCTGTCTCTCTGCTATCGTACACTTCGGTGTGTTTCACTTCTCTTGGTGTATATTTCTTTTTTTATATCACACTTGGTACAATATCTATATTACTTATGGACAGCCATATATATAGGCTTTGAAAATTTCATAATACCTCATGCCTTACGTATTAACCATTCATACATGCATGCAGCCTACTATATTGAAAACCTGACCAGCCTGCATGTTTGACTCTTCCAAATTTTGTACCTAACTGTTGTATTACTTTGGTTCATATTATTTGACCATGCCCACCTTATTTGACCACCTTGCATGTACAGGAGAGTTTGATTTCTAACCACTTGTTGGAAACGTAAATGGGCTTGCACCAAATATATAAAAGATTTGTATAACACAAACACACCAGTATATATTAATAATAATAAGCTACAACTTTCTTACACAACAACAAGGCTTCAGCCTTTTGGTCAAATAATGTGAACCAAAGAAATACAACAGTTATGTACAAAATCTGGAAGGGTCAAACATGAAGGCTGGTCAGGAATTCAATATAGTAGGCTGCATGCATGTATGAATGGTTAATACGTAAGGCATGAGGTATTGTGAAGTTTTCAAAGCCTATGTATATGGTTGTCCATAAGTAATATAGATATTGTACCAAGTGTGATATAAAATAAGAAATATACACCAAGAGAAGTGAAACACACCGAAGTGTAAAAGAGCAGAGAGACAAAAAGAAAGAGCTGAAGCTCTTGTGTGAGAGAAAAAAAAGAAATTGTAATTTCTTCTTATATATACAGTTTGTTTTTTGAGTTAAAAATATTTGGTATAAGCCCATACACGTTTCCAACAAATGGTATCAGAGCTAAGGTTTCGTTCGGAAAAGAAATTGGCAAATTTCTGGGATTTTTTTTCCCGGTCACTATTTATGTCAAAAAATACTATTCATCACCGGAGAAGAAGGCACTGTGCGCGCCGTAGAAGACGAAGTACCGTTCATACGGCACTGTTCATACATACGGAACTGTTCATACGAAGTACTGTTCATACATACGGTACTGTTCACTTATACTGTGCAAAGATATTTTTTTGAAAGAAAAAAAACATGGCAAATATGATGCAGCCACAAATTCAGATATTAACGGATCGAAATGAAAGAGATACTCAGTTCTTACGACATATGGGACATAGTCAAGAACGGGTATAATGAGCCCGTCAATGCAACTGTCGAAGCAGCCCTCACAAATACCGAGAAGATGACGTTAATAGAGTCCCGGAGGAAAAATACAAAGGCATTTTTCATGATTTTTCAAGGTGTCGACGAATCGACCTTTGATAAAATTGCAGAAGCAAAAAAGGCAAAAGATGCATGGAAAATTCTGTAGAAATCATTCCAAGCTGTCAAGAAAGTGGAAAAGGCGATGCCTCAAGTATTCTGTGGAGAGTTCAAAAATATCAAAATGAAGAGTTCAAAAAATTGGTGAATATGTTACGCGTTTGAAAACGGTGACAAATGACATGAAAAGGAATGGTGAAAGGCTTGATAAGGTTCAGGTCATGGAAAAGCTTCTACGCTCCCTGACAAGAAAATTTGATCATGTTGTTACTTCTATCGAGTAGTTAAATGATTTGTCAACAATTTCGATTGACGAGCTTGTAGGTTCGCTCCAAGCACATGAGTAGCAGATGAATAAATATGATGATGATACGAGCCATTTTGAAAGTGTTGCAAAGTAAAGTGTCCATTAATGACAATTCCGGTGATAGCATCAACAGTTCAGGGGAAGCGTCTAGGAAATGGCAGAGTCTGGATATTATCTATGAAGAGGCAAGTTCGGTACAAACAACCAATGATTATTCATTGCTTTTTATAAAGGCAAGCGAAGAAAGCAACAAAAGTCGCGAATCTGTGCAACATAAAATCGGGGAACAGGTGCACTACAAGACTAAAGAAATTTCAGATGATATATTTATGAAGTCGTTGAAGTGGGGCGTGTTTCATAAAATGAAAGATAAGCTCGAAATACAAAGTCGAGTTTGAGGGGGAGTGTTAGAAATCAAACTCTCCTCTACATGCAAGGTGGTCAAATAAGGTGGGCATGGTCAAATAATGTGAACCAAAGAAATACAACAGTTAGGTACAAAATCTGGAAGAGTCAAACATGAAGGCTGGTCAGGAATTCAATATAGTAGGTTGCATGCATGTATGAATGGTTAATACGTAAGGCATGAGATGTTAAATATAACCTAGGAAGTGAGGTAAGCAATGACATAACCTAGGAAGTGAGGTAAGCAATGACAAGAAGATTACAGCCTATAAATATAGTCTTATGTAAATGGTCTCAACAACAACAAGAAGATCAATACAATGTAGTTCTAATATTACTACCATGTTTTTCTCTCCTCTCTACTAGTTCCGTTTATTACTTCCGCATTGCTCATATTTTGACATGGTATCAGAGCGGGAGTAGAGAGGAGGAGATTTTCAGTTGAAGCTTTGTGGTTTTTCAAGGAAAACACAAGCTGCCCAGACTTATACTCCCTCCGTCCCGACAGATTGTTTACGTTTGCTTTTTGCACGGAGACCAAGGATTATGATTAAAATAAGTGAAGTAGTGGGTGTAATAGTAATTTATTGTTAAAATAAGTGAAGTAGTGGATGTAATAGTAATTTTATTGTTAAAATAAATGAAGTAGTGGGTGTAATAGTATAAAGTATTGTTAAAATAAGTGAAGTAGTGGGTGTAATAGTGTTAAAACTTACTATTTTAGGAAACGTAAAGAATTGGTTGGGACGTCCCAAAAAGGAAAGTGTAAACAATTGGTTGGGACAGAGGGAGTATCTTCCAGCAGAGGGGAGAAATTTTCTGCCCGGTTTTTTATTTATGCAAATTCTGTTTCCAGCAGGATTTTCTGTCCAGTTTGCTCCGGTTATAGATTTAATTGTGTAGTATTCAAGTGGTTGTTGATATTACGGTATCTCTCCAATTTTTTACGATGCTGCAAATTAAATAGTTCAGGGACGTTATTCCGACGAAGCAGCAGAAGTAGTGTATATACAGATGTACACACAGTTCACTGCCACAAATGACAAAGCAGCAGTAGTAGTAGTATGTATACAAATACATACACACAGTTCACTGCTATATCTTGCATTTCATTCTTGTAAAAGAATGATCTTAAGGGATGCAGTCTACCAAATACGGTTCCAGTTGCTTATAGTTCAAGGGATGACAAATGCAGATTCCTCCTGTGTTCAGACATAGGCTTGTTAATAGTGAGTGATCACAAAGTCGAGTCTCAGTTTCTTCAAAATAATCAGTTCAAGGACTGATTGGTGGTCATCCACCGTTGTGCTGAAAAGCAGCACTTTCTATTATTTGACATGGCCTAAAATATACAGTGTGGTCGTAAGTTCGAGTCCCGGTATCCCAAAGACTCAATAAACTCAAGATCGGTCGATCCTAAAAATGGGTATAGTTGGACGCTCAGGTTAAGCTCAAGGACTACTAGTGTCCACTCTTCAATCCCAAGATAGGTCTTTCATCCGAAGATGGGATTTCGAGTGAGGGGGCGTGTTAAACATAACCTAGGAAGTGAGGTAAGCAATGACATAACCTAGGAAGTGACGTAAGCAATGACAAGGCCACCAACCAAGTTAGGCAAGCCATAATCTTTGACTAACATTAATGGTTGGTTAGATTAAAGCCTATAAATATAGTCTTATGTAAATGGTCTCAACAACAACAAAAAAATCAATACAATGTAGTTCTAATATTACTACCATGTTTTTCTCTCCTCTCTACTAGTTCCGTTTATTACTTCCGCATTGCTCATATTTTGACAGTTAGCAATCAAACCAAATCAGCCTAGCAATTTCATACGAAATCTGGCCTGTATAAATACTTTCTAGACCTATAATTAACAAGTGTTGAAGTGTCAATTAAGAATCCACTTCAATACTCATTAATAACCAGTTTGTTAGCTTTAATGGCATCGGAAAGCATTCTCCAAAGTCCGTGTATACAAATTGGCAGAACGGATTGGTTATACTTAAACAAAGAGTTCAATGGTTCTTTAGGTAATTAAATTTTCTTTATACCAAAACTGCATATTCTGCAGTGCCAAAAGAGAGCAAGAATTTAAATTACTAAGAATTTTACTTGAACTGGGTTTGGAAATCCAGCCTACAAATAAGTCTGGCAAGGAGAATAGAGGTCAGGAAGCTACAAATATACTACTTAATCCCCAGTACTCTACAGATACACACAAATCATAAGGTGCATAATGTAACTTCTCCAACTACAATTGTTAGCAAAAAATTTATAGAAACAACAATAATATCTTAGACGGGTGAGTTTAAAATAATTTATCAATATAACTTTCATTTGAGCAAAAACAATTCTTGAGATAACCCTCTAAACTGATCAATTCATTGTAATTGCATATAGAAGATATGTATACCTCTCTCTCATAGGAACACAAGGACAATTCCAAAAACCTTGAACAGCCTCTGCAGCCTTGTCATCATAGTGCCTGAAATGCAAATTGGAGCCACAATGTGATGACAAGGAAGACATAGTTTTACATCTACTTCTTAGACATCTATAGAGCTTGTGTAAAAGCTTTTTTTTTTTAAAAAGATAGTTTACCTGCAAGGGCAAAGTGGTGCACCCAATGTATCTTTATGATCTGCCAAGCCCTGTTTGTCATCAAACAAGATTTATCATATTTTCACAAGACATTGAAACAATAGTAGAATGGAGGTTTTTGCAATGTTCAGAAAAAAACAAGGAGTTAATTCTTAAAATGTGTGTTTCCAGTTATTTTTAACGTGTATTACATGAAAACAAACCAGTAAAACCGAAAGAAATAATATTTTCATAGATGGTATAGGCATTTCCATACCAACTTCAGTTTTTACTAAAACTTCTGCATATCATATTACCATTGATCAAAACTGTAGTAGCAATTGACTAATCAATTATGAACAAAGGAGCACATGAAATGCAAAAATGATAATAATAAACACACGAGAGGCTCTGTAGAATAGCAATATCACATCAGAAACCAATGAGTTATCAACATAAAATTACGAGTTTTAATTTATCCCATTGTCATGACTGGAAAAATGCAAGTATCGAGTGGTTTGAGCTTCAAGATCATTAAATTGGTACGAGAAGCCGAAGTCCATAATTAATACCAAGTTGACCCCTTAATCCATGAAAAATAAAATATGAATTACGGAAAGTGGGAGTAGAAATAAGAAAACCTTGATAACAACAGAAGTGACACTCTTGTCGACGCAGAAATAAGTCCCGGACCTACGAGCATACTGTTCAGAAAACTTCCTCATAATCTCAACAGACTTCTCAGTAGGCTCCCCTACAACAAACACCATAAAATTCTCAATATCAAAAATAAAAACCTATTGATCACACACTTAAATTCCTCTCACATTCATAACATATTAAACATTTGTGATCATACAATATACTAGTACTAGTTTATCGACACTTACGCCAAACCATAACAATTCAGAATAACTGCACAATTACTAAATGAAGCTACAAAGAAACAAATTTCAATTTGAATTTAGTAAAAAAGAAAGACCTTTGGCGGAAATGACGTGGCGGTGATTGAGATGAATTAGCGAGGGGGATGAATTAGCGAGGAGGGAAGGAGCTCCGAAGCTAATGGTGCTGTAAGAGGTAGATGCTTGTATAGCTCTCATCATGCTTCTTTATTGATTAGGAGTTCAAATAATAATAATAATACACACAGATATGTGAAGATGTGAATGGTATTAATAAATATATTGTTGATGAAATTAGGGGAAGGGGTTTGGGAAATTTGGGGAAGCATGAGCACCACTAGTTGCATCCAAATTTTACAGACCTATCATATCTACAACTTATGGCTCACAACTTCAATTTTCACAATCTTATTAGGCTTTATTTTGGGCTCTCATATGTGTGACCGATACACATACATAGGCCCTTCTCAGTAGGGATGGGAACGGGTCGGGTTCGGTTCGGGTTTTGCAAAATTCAAATTCAAATCCAAATATTTCCAGGTTTCGGGTTTCGGATTGTATCGGGTTTTGGATCCAAAACTCAATATCCAAATCCAAATCCGTCGGGTTTCGGATCGGATCGGGTTTTTTTCGGGTATTCAAAATTAAAAATAGTGTAAATAAGTCGCTTAACAAAAAAATAAAAAAAATATTGTAAGTAAGTTAAAATATGTAATCCAACATGTATATTAATTTTATCAATATTCACTTCAGTCAGGGTGCTAACTAGCCATTAGAGTGTAGTATTCTATTGTTATCACCACCGACATCATCATCCAGGTACCACGACTCAACAAACACATCAAGCTTTTAATATATACCACGACTCAACAAACACATCAAGCTTTTAATATATAGTAACTAAGTTTAAAAATGGTTTTAAACCCTAATGGGCCTAAGGTAATGTGGTCTTATTAGAGCCCAATATGTATAATATGTATTTATAATATTCATTTATATATAATATATAATATATAATATATAAAATATAATAAATAAAAATCGGGTATTTTTCGGGTTTCGGGTTCGGCTCGGGTTTTGATCGGGTTTCGGATCGGGTTTCATGAAATCCATATCCATATCCAAAATCTTTCGGGTTTAAAATTTAAATCCATATCCATATCCAAATCCAAAAAATTGGGTTCGAATCGGATAAAAAATCGGATTTCGAATCGGGTATCCGTCGGATCGGATTTTTTTTCCCATCCCTACTTCTTAGAGCATCTTCATCAGTCTCCTACTTAACTCTTAAATCTATTTATACTCTTTATTAAAAGTAGAAATTCCTTCTCAATGGTATGTCGTGTATACACGATATGTCATGTATATTGTGGTATGTCACTAAATATTAATTAATTTAATTAATTAAAAACATAATATTATATATTAATTTAATTAATTAAAATCATAATATTATATATTAATTTAATTTAATAATAAAGTTATATATTAGGAGTCTATTAACTAAAAATTGAAATAAAAGTCAAGAATATAATATTACATAGAACTTAGGACTCCTTTAATTAAATATTTGAAAAATATCTATAATAGATTAATAATAAATACAATTAATAATATAATAATAATATTCAATATAAATTTAATTTAATAATGAAGTTATATACAAGGTTTCTATTAACTAACAATCAAAATAAAAGTCTAGAATATAGTATTATATACAACTTGGGCTTCAAGATTTTATTTTATATAGATCAGGGGCAAAATTGTCCAAAAACACAAGATATATAATTTAGACACAATTCAGATTTGATTGACAGTTATAATTATACACCAACATCAATCACAAAATACTCCATTAACATCATAAAAATTTTCCAATTTTCTTTTTAAATTTTGTGAAAATACTCAAGTTATGATATAAATACAATATATGAGATTAAATGTTCAACAACAGAATATTCAAATACAAGTAAGTTCACTTGCACAACTTTAGAATTCATGTGCTTGACTTCAAAATTTGGATGCATAACCTTTAAGTTCAGTTGTAGAACATTAAAATTATGATATAAAATATGATATGAGATAATAATGTTCAGCAGTAGAATATTATTAAAAAGGTAAGTTCAGTTGTAAAATTTTGTAAAAAAAAGCAAGTTCAGTTGTAAAACGTTTAAGCTCGTGTGCACAATCTTGAAATTTAGTAGCAAAATATTGTATTTTTACTACGAAACAAAATAGGTTTTGCAGTAAAACCCTATTAATTCAGGGATTATTTTGCTGTAAAATAAGTTTAATAAAATAAATTAAATTTTTGAAGAAAAAAATTGAAAACATTGAAAAAATCAGTAAAAAGTTATGTGAGATGAAAAATATTAATAAATATAAAATTTTTTAATAAATGAGTCATTAATTAAATTTCCTTATTTCAATTAATTGAACTAATAGTATAGTTTTTATTTCCAACAATATCCTTACAAAAATTATTTAAAAATGAACTGAATCTAAACAGTTGATTTAGAAGTAATCCTAATGACTAATAATGGTTCTTCAGTTCTCTTTTAATGTTTGGTTCTCTCTTGATCCGGACCCTATAAATATTATTGATAATTAAATTATGGTCAACAGAAACATGAGTTTTTTTTAAAACATTAGTATCAAAGTAAGTAAATGTCATTAAATTATTTAATCAAAATAATATAATAAATAATTTCGTTTAAAAAATTTAAAAATTAAAAATTAAAGATAATTGATCACGATCCGTGCTTCGCACGGGTTATCGGCTAGTATAATATAAATTATTAAGCTCCTAGTAAGTTAGGACATTATAAAAAGTGTCAACTCCAACAGTTTTTTTATATCTCCTCTTTATTTTATTTTTTATTCATATTTAGACCCCAATATGACAAAATGAGAGAGAAAGTGAAATGAAAGATAGAGAAAAGTAATGGATGATTTGGAGGGAAAGAACTTTTTATTAATAAAAACTAGTTAAGAGCCATGTGTAGGCTCTTAAAATAAAGGAGAGAGAAGAGACTTTTAAGGTATTTTGGAGCTCTATTTCAACCATTGCTCTTTATTTTTGAAGTTAAGAACCTATATAAAGAGTCTCTTGGAGATGCTCTTACTCCCTAAAATCATTTTGGAAGAAAATTTTGGGAGTAAAAAGTTAATACTTTTGAATAATCGGAGTTTTTGGATCATGTGAATAAACCATTTAATTTTTATCCACAAAAGCTTATCAGATGCCTAACCAATTCATGGATCATAACCTAAATTATGACTGACATGAGAAATAGATTCATCCGGAAGTTTAGACAATAAAACCTTTATATAAAAGAAGAAGACTCGGGCCTCATTAAAATCCCACAAGAGCAAAACCCTATATGAAAAAAACTCAAGGGGAATAAGTGTGCCCCACCTAATGCAACAATACATCGATTTACATAAAGGCTAAAGTAAAATGCAAGGGACTTCTTGTTGTTTCCACTACAAAATCCAGATTTTTCCTCCATCCATCTTCTCTTTGAAAACTATTTACGCCCAAGAAAACAATATCCATCTTCTCCTTACACTTCTTCTCACCCAAGTAAACCTGAAAGACCACCAAAACAACCTCGACAAATAAAACTATGTCAATGAACCATTAATCGAACATACTTTAAATATTTATTACATGCAGTATACTTAATAAAATTGAACAGTTTTATATATCTAACCAAAGAGGTCCCCTTTGATTAGGCATATAAAACGCCGAGTTCTCATAAAAATAATAAAATCTAAAAAGTCATCTAAATGACATAATAAATTCATCAACTATCAACTGATGACAGATCACAAAACACCAATAAATTGTTCAACAACCAAAAATATGGCACACCCTTTATAGGTACTAAAATCCATATAAAATGGCACAATAAGTGTTTACCTAAAATGTGTAATCACCTTTTTTATTTAAAAAATAATTGATATTAAAAAATTTAAGAAACAAAATAATATAAATTGGCATTATATTACTAAAGAGTCAGACATAAGTTATTGAAAATAACTCATAATTAAAAGTCATTAAAGACTAATAAAAGAAAATAAATGTAAGCATTTAAAAATCACTTATTCAAATTTAAACAATAATTAAATAGGAGAGTAAATTAAGGAACTAATTAAATCACATTATTAAACAATTAATAAATACAATCAAAACTAAATTACAGCAATTCAAAAACTAAGCAACTAAATACTTTAATCAAGTAATTATGATTAATCAATATAATTAAATCATAAACAAAAATCAAGACACTATAACTCCAAAATGATAAACTATGAACCTAAAGATACTAATCTACGACTGATATCAACAAGAAATCGACGCAGACGCCGGAACACTACTACAATTTCTAGGGTTATAACAAGATACATGAGACACGACTCGATTAGTGCAATAAACACAAGAAAGACAGAGCATGACTTGTGGTGACGTAAAATCAAATTAATTTTAACATAAAACAAACTAGCTAATCAGTAAAACATACAATTAAACAGTTAAAAATGTACATACACAATTATTAAACAACTCTGATCATCAGCTCTACTACGTGATGCATGCGATCAAATATCAAATTATAACACAATCTAGATCATATCATTTTCGAGAAACTCATCATTACGTAAATCTAACCACGCGAATCTAAATAATTCATATCAATTCATCAAAAATGAAATAAAACTTATATTATTAAAAATCCCATGCAGAGCTCGTGAATCATAAACTTCATCGATCAACAACACATCACAAATCATCACAAAACAAATAAACACGAATCACATATGCATACAGAAAGGAGAGAGAGAAGGGGGGAGAGGTGAGAGAAAGAGATCTTTCCCAATAATCAAAGATGCACTTTGATCCAAGCAACTATTTTTATGTCATAAACCCCTGTATAAACCTATACACACACAATATATACAGGCACACAGAGGTAGTGGCGTTAGGTGATGTACGGCAAACGGAGGTGGTGGCGTTGGTGGCGACGGGGGTGGTGGTGGCGGCGTGGGGTGAGGAGGAGAGGGATAGAAAAAGTACATCTGTAACTTGATATTTTTTAAAACCACACAATTCATGAATATCGAAAATCTTTCATTTTTCCCGTAACATTACATTATACAGGTTCTTTATTTCTTTATGTTCCTACTTATTACTCCCATGCTCAAGGAAATACAATCAAATATGGCACGACTTCCCTCTATATTTTTTTGAAGTGTTTAAACGATAAAGTCCAAATGCAATATGTCTACTGAGTATTGTCTAATAAACTAAATTTTACTTGTATCACATTAAATCATAAGTTATGTTCTTTAAAGCACATGCAATCTTTTCCTTCTTTTCTTATTCAAGATGAGATTGTTTTTGTCCTTTATTACTCAGGTGGTACCCTTTGTTATTCCTCTTTTTTGGTATCTTGGCAGCTCATTGGTGCAACCCTTGTATCATCAAAATTGATAATTACACAAGAAATCTCTTCAACAATTCTATTTTCTACTATTCTCACTTGTTGAAGATTGCTGAGATTAAATGGACTTGGACATTGCAACTTTAAATTTTAGATATTATTTTTGAGCTAACTATCGATGAATTGGGTAAATCAATTCATGATTTGCAAGGACAACTAGATTAGAGTATCTGTAACGGAATGGATAAATATGTTTATCTTCTCGCTTTACTATTTAATTCCTTAATTTCCACAAGAAATCTAGTTATTCGGTGAATAATCTTAACTTTAACAAGTTGTAATTTTTCTCTTTGTGATCAAATCTGATAAGTTTATCTTGGTTAAACCTAATGTGGGTTTCTCTCAAGAACTTATCTTTCTTTCATGAATGTAGTCGGGTTTAATAAAATTCTAAAGTATTAAAATTGGTTCTAATTCTGGAATGGGATTGTATGAACATGGATTTGGTTTGCTAATTGATGTTATATGTGACTCAACATTCTGGACTTTCTTAGACGAATCTGTGGGTCTCGATTTACCAAGACAGGCCAACATGATACTAATGTTGTTTACTAGTATGTTGTCAGATTTTCAATTTGGTCTTGTTTTAGCCATTGTTTTGTTCTTAAAATAAGAAATGAAGGACATGCTCCTAGGGAAGAATGGTTTTATCCGATATTTGTATCACTTATCATTGTTATTGAATTTCTCAAAATCGTCATTAAAACCAGAATGTTGGAATCTGAGCATCAATGACTTTTTGAACTTTTTTCTATCTTTTTTGAAAAAACAATGCATTCCAAACAAGTGTTGGATCAAGGAATAGGAGTTATGCATTGAATAAAGAATTGTGTTTTGTTCTTTATGATGTTGAGGCTTGTTTTCTTTAGGGTCTTAATAAAGAAAGACCAATTTATTAGGATTTAAAGAAGGATGGAGGCTTTCGACTTATCTCCCATGATCTTGTGAAAATTCTAAGGGTAATTCAGAGATTGCAGATAGGAGTTAATGTGGTTGTAGGGTCAATTGCTTACAGTGTTATGATTGTGTTACTGAATAAGGATGTAATGGTTCCGTTGGATGATGCTGCACCAGTGAAAGGCCTGGACATTATCATGAATTTGGTTTTCAAACATGTGCAAAGGATTGACTTGAGTCTTCTGACTATGTTCTGTTCTTTGGGGAATCATCAAGATTATAATACAGAAACCACTTGGTTGGTAGAAGAGGATACGAGCCAGTATTTATCAAGGCCAAAAAGTTAGTTGGGACTAATCACAAGGAGGATGTTTTCAGGGAGAACGATGGTACCATGGACATTGGGTAATCCTAGAAATGAGTACGTGGTTAATCACATTGTGAAATTCTATTATCACCAACTTAAGGAAGAATTACTTCTTAATTATTTGTTTGAATTTCTCGAATTTTGTCCAAAATGTTTGTTTGTATGCTCATAAGAGAAAAAATCTCTATTGAACTGAGTTTCGATTATGGGGCTTGCGTTGTTTTTATTGCGACTCGCCTTGTCGAGCTGTTGTACTCCCTTTATCCAAATTATATGAAACATTTTGGGTGCCCGTAATGAAACATTATGGGTGGGGGTATGTACGTTGGGGGTTGGGGAACGTGTATATATATATATATATATATATATATACACACACACACATACATAATAAAAGATGGTTAACAAAAAAATTACTACTTGCGTTTAGTAAATAACAATTTCAAAAGTGTAAATAAGTATTTGTCCAATAAAGTTGCGGGCAATGTTTCAAGTATATAATTGATATTTACATAAGCACCTTTCGTATAATGTTTTGTACATCTTCTCCATTTGTTTCATTTGAAATTATCGAATGTTCTTTCACCACAACACAAGACGGACAAAAAATTGACCAATTTCTTTCTTGTAGGAACAAAGTAAAGTAAATATAGTAATTAATATAGTACTGTTATTTTTACATATGAATTGTATGTCCATAAATTGATTGTTCGTGTTTTATTCTAATATATACATATGCTGATGATTTCATTTGAACTTTTCATAAATAGCATTCTTTACGTATTACTAGCTAATAATCCACGATGCTAGAAATCAAGTAATGTAAAAAAAGTGCACCAGAAGTGCACGAAAAGTAATGATCATAGTGATTATTTACGACATAGTTGCAAAGTCTATTTCTTGCATGACTAAGTTTGGTGACAAAATGAGCGGGACAGAGGAGCTATAAATTTGACCTTCAACTCTAAAAATTCTCGTACAATGTTTATTCTTTTCTTGACATTTTTAATAATTTTGACACTATACAGGTTGACATATATTCCAATATCAATATATTTTATACTAGTATAACCATTGGTTTCATAAATCTTTATCCTTTCTTTATAAATGTTAAACGATTCAAAACTTTTAATTTCACCTTTCAAAAAATAATATGGATTTCGAATCATCTTGTAATTCTCTTTTGCACGAATATATATATATATTTTTACTTACTTATCCGGTCAGATATTAGAGCTCGTAGTAGTCTACTACCACACAAAATGATCAATGCCAACTGGCTCGAGGTGAGGTGCAACATCAAGGTCATCACAACTCCACAAGGTATATTTAGTATAGTAATTAAAATAGTTCAGTTGTTTTTATATGAACCATATGTCCATAAATTGATTGTTTGTATTTTATTCTAGTATTTACGATGTTGACGATTTTATTTGAGCTTTTCAAAAATAACATTCTTTATGTATTAATGCAAAGCGATAGTATATTAATAAAATGCAATTTATTGTTAAGAATCTAAGCACAAATACTGCATAGTGTACTAAAATTTCTTATTTCCTATACAGGCGGCCTGAAATGCAAATTGGAAATGAAATAAAAGAAACTAACAAAGTTAAGAAAACACGACAAATTTAGTCTTCGCGGATCGATATCTCAAATATTAAAACGATAAAATTATACATTTGCAATTTAATTATGTTTAGCACATCAATAATATTATTTGGTTAGTTCTATTTTATCCTTATTCTTGTATGATTAGCTATGTACTGAGGTGTGCACTACTTAATACATCATCTCAAACTTAAATTAAATAGTTACTTAGAGCTGTCCTAGTTAAGAACTTCCATAAACTCTAGGTCAGATGCACTTAAAGACACTATGATTGTTGCTAGTCAAAATCGTGAGAAAACTTCAAACATATTTTGGCTCTTATGCTTTTATCGTATATTTCTAAATTTTATTTCTTCTTAAATTTTGTTATATCATATTTTATCTAAAATCTTAATAGGTTATCTATGCATTATTAACCTTCTAAACAGTTCAAGAATTTCACACTCTATACATCAAAGTAAAACCTAAATATCTATGACAGTGTTTATGCACTACTTCACTCTTCCTATTTTTTTGATGCTCTTTATAATTATCTACGACATAGTATCAAAGTCCTATTTCTTGCATAGCCGAGCTAAGCAAATCTATAAAAATAACTTATGTTGTAATATTTATTCTAATATTTGAAATACCTTTTTTTTAACGGTTAACTACGATCATTATCATTGTTATGGTGATAATGATGATTAAATTCGAGTTCTATTGTGGAATGCTACATTATATAAATACTGCATTACATGTCCACCACAAGAAAATCATCATAAACCATTTCTTATAATCATACAAAATACAATCACGATGCAAGGTATTGAGTAATGTACAAAAGTGCACGGAATATGCACGAGAAGTGCACGAAAAGTGCAATGATCATAGTATATATCTACGACATAGTTGCAAAGTCTATTTCTTACATAGGTAAGCTAGGTAAATCAGTAATAGTAACTTATATTATCATACCCATCCTTACATCTGCAATTCCTCTTTTTATAGGTACATACGATCGTCATCATAGTCTCATATCCAAGTTTTATTGTTAAATGCTACATTATATTAATTTGACGTCCAACCCAAAAAACTTTTGTATAAAATACAATTTTTTTCATGAGATTACAATATTGCACAAGGTGATACACATTCCAATTTCGGTATCTTCTATACTAAAATAACCATTGGTACATAAATCTCTGTCCTTGATTGATAAATGTTGTAATAACCCCAATTTTTTTTTTGTAATACTATTTGACCTTATTATGAAATACTTTTTGGTATAATTAAATAAAAAAAACTTTTAAGGCCACACTATATTAGAGTTTGAATTTGAAAGAATTGAAGTTGGATTATTCTTATACGAGGAAAATGAGTGTATGTAAAATTCGTTAGTTTTCGATGAATCCTATTTTATCAAAAAGTCACTATTTATTACATATCGAAGAATACGAGAATTATAATACGACATGGATGAGCAAGGAATGGAATCCCTGTATAATTTAAGTACAAAGATATTTGGAAGGAGAAAGGACCACGGTAGAAATTTAATACGCAAAATGCATTTGAAAATTTATCGGACGACGAGATGAGATCGAACAAGCGTTAAATTGCAAAACGAGATAACAAGTGAGTTGGTTGGCTATTCCATGCATGCATCCGGATTTGGTTAAGGTAATGACCAAGTCAAGAAATCAACTGATAGAGCAAAGGAGGCATAGTTGCTTGTTTTAGGGGAATAAGTACAATAATCATGCCTTGCACTATTCCAATGGTACATGACATATCTATCAAGCTTTTAGACTTTCATTACTTGCAATTATAAACATCTAGGAATGGTACTTTATCACCAAAAATCAGATTCAAGGCTAGAGAGCAAGAGAAAAGCAAAAGCAAGCCAAAATGCTCTCCTCCTTTTTCCAAACTGCACTTTTTTTTTCAGGAAACAAGGTCACTTGGAAATTTTTGCTCTAACCTCCAATCACTCATAAATCTCAAGAAAAATCACAGAGCTTCTTCACACTCAAGAGAAGGTACGTTCAAAATTTCAGAACTTTTAAAGATGTTTTGGTTAGTGAAAACAATTGGTACCAAATAGTAACTATTTTTGTTCTTATTTTGTCATAAGGTTTTTAGTGTTTAAGATTAAGATCAAGACTCCACCAAGCCATAAACATTCTTGATAGTGATCTTAATACCAAGAAAGGTAAGGTTCTTGACCAAGATTTGATTTTAAGAGAGTTATATGCTTGAGTTTTGATGAAAGTTTAAGTATGGTGCAAGATTGTGTTATAGCATGTGTATATGATTTAGTGGTTAAAAGATATTGTAATGCTTGATATGAGTTTGAGTTCTTGAGATAACCTACTAAATATAACATGCATAAGAAGTGTTGAGTGAAGTCTTGAGTTGTTATGCTTGAATTAATGACTGGGAACTACAGATTATCTTATGTATAGCCGTCATAATGCCGAAATTCATTTAGGTTAGTTGTGTATAAATTTACAAACTGTAAAGACATGAACTTGAACACCACAGACCATGAACTTGTAGATCCTTGTTTGTAGTTCGTTTTGGTGCTTGAATCATATTAAACCGATTTACGGATTAGGGGATATGCTAGTTTTAGTAAAATCGGGCAAGATAGTTAAACTGCTATGGTGTACTGACTTTGAGGGGCAAAACGAACCCCTTAAGCATGGTTAAAAATTATGAAATTTTTGTATGAAGTAACTTGGACAGTGATTAATGCCCTTTAAACGAACATATTATGCATTACTACACTTTTTTTTGATGCCCTTTCTAATTATCTACGACATAGTTTCAAAGTCCTATTTCTTGCATAGCTAAGATAAGCAAATCTATAAAAATAACTCATGTTGTCATATTTATTCTAATATTTGAAATACCTTTTTTTAACAGTTAAATACGATCGTTATCATTCTTATGGTGATAATGATGATTAAATTCAAGTTCTATTGTTGAATGCTACATTATATAAATACTGCATTATATGTCCACCACATGATATCATCATCATAAACCATTTCTTATCATCATACATACTACAATCACGATGTAAGGTATTGAGTAATGTACAAAAGTGCATGGAATATGCACGAGAAGTGCATGAAAAGTGTAATTATCATAGTATATATCAACGACATAGTTGCAAAGTCTATTTCTTACATAGGTAAGCTAGGCAAATGAGTAATAGTAACTTGTATTATCATACTCATCCTTATATCTGCAATTCCTCTTTTTATAGTTACATACGATCGTCATCATAGTCTCATATCAAAGTTTCATTGTTGAATGCTACATAATATTAATTTGACGTCCAACTCAAAAAACTTTTGTGTAAAATACAATTTTTTTCTTGACATTGTTAGTGATTACAATATTGCACAAGATGATACACATTCCAATTTCGGTATCTTCTATACTAAAATAACCATTGGTATAACCCCAATTTTTTTTGTAATACTATTTGACCTTATTATGAAACACTTTTGGGTATATTTAAATAAAAAAAAAATTTAAGGCCACAGTATATTAGAGTTTGAATTTGAAAGAATTGAAGTTGGATTATTCTTATATGAGGAAAATGAGTGTATGTAAAATTCGTTAGTTTTCGACGAATCCTATTTTATCAAAAAGTCACTATTTATAACATATCGAAGAATACGAGAATTATAATACGACATGGATGAGCAAGGAATGGAATCCCTGTATAATTTAAGTACAAAGATATTTGGAAGGAGAAAGGACTACGATAGAAATTTAATACGCAAAATGCATTTGAAAATTTATCGGACGACGAAACGAGATCGAACAAGCGTTAAATTGCAAAACGAGATAACAAGTGAGTTAGTTGGCTATTCCATGCATGCAGTCAAATTTGGCTAAGGTAATGACCAAGTCAAGAAGTCAAGTGATAGAGCAAAGGAGGCATAGTTGATTGTTTTAGGGGAATAAGTACAAAAACCATGCCTTGCACTATTCCAAAGGTACTTGACATATCTATCAAGCATTTAGACTTTCATTACTTGCAATTTTAAACATCTAGGAACGGTACTTTATCACCAAAAATCAGATTTAAGGCTAGAAAGCAAGATAAAAGAAAAAGTAAGCCAAAATGCTCTCCTCCTTTTTCCAAACTGCACTCTTTTTTTTTTTCAAGAAACAAGGTCACTTGGAAATTTTTGCTCTAACCTCCAATCACTCATAAATTTCAAGAAAAATCACAGAGCTTCTTCACACTCAAGAGAAGGTACGTTCAAAATTTCAGAACTTTTAAAGATGTTTTGGTTAGTGAAAACAATTGGTACCAAATAGTAACTATTTTTGTTCTTATTTTGTCATAAGGTTTTTAGTGTTTAAGATTAAGATCAAGACTCCACCAAGCCATAAACATTCTTGCTAGTGATCTTAATACCAAGAAAGGTAAGGTTCTTTACCAAGCTTTGATTTTAAGAGAGTTATATGCTTGAGTTTTGATGAAAGTTTAAGTATGGTGCAAGATTGTGTTATAGCATGTGTATATGATTTAGTGGTTAAAAGATATTGTTATACTTGATATGAGTTTGAGTTCTTGAGATAACCTACTAAATATAATATGCATAAGAAGTGTTGAGTAAAGTCTTGAGTTGTTATGCTTGAATTAATGGTTGGAAACTAGAGATTATCTTATGTATAACCTTCATAATGTCGAAATTCATTTAGGTTAGTTGTGCAGAAAGTTACAAACTATAAAGACATGAACTTGAACACCACTGACAATGAACTTGTAGATCCTTGTTTGTATTTCGTTTTGGTGCTTGAATCATATTAAACTGATTTACGGATTAGGAGATATGCTAGTTTTAGTAAAACCGGGCAAGATAGTTAAACTGCTATGGTGTACTGACTTTGACGGGCGAAACGAACCCCTTAAGCATGATTAAAAATTATGAAATTTTTGCATGAAGTAACTTGGTCAGTGATTATGGCCCTGTAAACGAACATATTATGCATTACTACACTCTTCTTATTTTTTGATCCCCTTTCTAATTATCTATGACATAGTTTCAAAGTCCTATTTCTTGCATAGCTAAGCTAAGCAAATCTATTAAAATAACTTATGTTGTCATATTTATTATAATATTTGAAATACCTTTTCTTAACAGTTAAATATGATCGTTATCATTGTTATGGTGATAATGATGATTAAATTCAAGTTTTATTGCTGAATGCTATATTATATAAATACTACATTATATGTCCACTACATGAAAATCATCATCATAAACCATTTCTTGTCATCATACATACTACAATCACGATGGAAGGTATTGAGTAATGTACAAAAGTGCACGGAATATGCACGAGAAGTGCACAAAAAGTGTAATGATCATAGTATATATCTACGACATAGTTGCAAAGTCTATTTCTTACATTGGTAAGCTAGGCAAATTAGTAATAGTAACTTGTATTATCATACTCATCCATATATCTGCAATTCCTCTTTTTATAGTTACATACGATCGTCATCATAGTCTCATATCCAAGTTTTATTGTTGAATGCTACATTATATTAATTTGACGTCCAACTCAAAAAACTTTTGTGTAAAATATAACTTTTTTCTTGACATTATTAGTGATTACAATATTGCATAAGGTGATACACATTCCAATTTTGGTATCTTTTATACTAAAATAACCATTGGTACATAAATCTATGTTCTTTCTTGATAAATGTTGTAATAACCCCTATTTTTTTTATAATACTATTTGATCTTATTGTGAAATACTTTTGGGTATATTTTTTTTTTAAAAAAAACTTTTAAGGCCACACTATATTAGAGTTTGAATTTGAAAGAATTGAAGTTGGATTATTCTTATACGAGGAAAGATTTTGAGGGGCTAAACGAACCCCTTAAGCATGCTTTAAAATTATGAAATGTTTGTAAGAAGTAACTTGGTTAGTGATTAAGGCCCTGCAAAAATTTGAAGTCAATATGTGTAATTTTCCATTTTATAAAAATGTTTAAGTCAAGCCTACACAAACAAACGAACTGCAAAATTGAACTCCCTTTAGAGCCATGATAGAGCCACTTGGAAGATGTTAAAAATTATGAAATTTGGATGAGCAGGACCTCGGACAGTTAGGAAGATAGAAAAAGAATCGCATTAAGATATTAATTTTCGATTTTGTAAAAATGTTTGAAACAAGGTTGCGCAAGTGAAAAATCGGGATGGATGATTATAGAATCCCGTTTTCATTTAAGTGATTAAATTCGAAACTCGACATAAATCGAATATTTACCAAAAAGGGTTAAAGGACGTTATGAACTTATAACTAACCGAATACGGGATAATTATGGTGTCGTTAGGGAGATACATTAGTATTGTGTGAAATTCGATTAATTGGATCGTTAAAGGACTAAACGGCCGTTTACTTGTTATTTATAGATCGTCGTCCTAAGACCCGAGACCCAATTACCTCGACAACACCAGGCAAGTTTTCGAAACCTGAACTTGAAGTATATATTTTTTTACATATAAACGGTTGTTGTTGTGATATGATTGCCATGAAATGTACTACACTGTATTACTACTTTGTACGTTTTCAAAAATTGTTGGTTTATATACTTAGGGATATAAACGGGTATATATGTATATATGTACAAAGGCTCGAGAGTAGAACGTAATCGTATTTTCATACTTAAACCGGGGGTTGAATCTATTTTATTATAACGCCGCTATAAAAACTCGGGAATCGCCGGAGACAGATTATTTTAATTATATTGATTTAGAAACATTCCAATAAATATAAATTGGATATATTTTTGTTAAAAATATCTTAATTGATATTATTCAATATTATTTGAATATTTATTTAATTAAATTATTATTAATTAAAATATTTATTTAAAATTGATTTATTAATTAATAAATATTATTTAAACATTTATTAAATATTTCAAATTATTTAAAATCATTTGAACTTATTTAAAAATTATTTAAGGAACTTAAAAATTATTTAAAATATTTTCTGACCTTCAGAAAATTATTTAAAAATAGTAGGGGTTCCCCAATATTATTTTTAAATAAACCCACTAGTTGAGGGGCACTGCAACTGCTTTCGAACTTATCAAAACTTGGGAACCCAAGATTTTGGGAGTGAATAAAAATGTTTTCTCCCTTCGCTACAATACAAACATTTTTAGAATTATCACCCTACCAGTTAAGGAGGGTTCAGATTCAGAGAATAATAGAAAACTCCAGTTAACTCCCAATTTATATTTTCGAAATAAACTTCCTAATCAAGGAAAATCCGTTGACTAATGTCAACTCACATGTCGATTTTACTTCTTCAAAATTCTTGGAAGTAAGGATTCTATTAAAAACTAAGCCTATCAACAAGCCCTATGCTTGGGGAACGGTGATTAAATTTCGTTCCGGACATGGATAGGACACTCTAAGGGACTAGAGACAGCCGATACTTCGTGTATTGGGGGTACGACAGTCGATACTTCGTGTATCGTGGGTACGGTAGTCGACACTTGGTGTGTCGGGGTATAAGCTGATAAGTGCATATTTTTACATATTTTTATTACATATTTATTGCTTGAACTCGTATTTTAATAAATTAATTTGTCGCATTTCAGGAATTTCAAGAATAAATAAGGAAATGAAAAAAATAAAGAAAAAGGGACAAGAAAAGGCAAAAGAGGAAGAAAAATGCAAAAAGGCAAAAGAAAAAGGAAGCCTGGAGAAAAAATAATAATTGGAGAGAGAAGATGACACATGGAAGGTGGGAATTTCACCAGCACACCCCACATGTGTATGGTGAAGATCTACCCAACACATCCCAAACCCTATTTCTAGTCTATAAATACCCCTCCCTCTTCCCCTTGTAATTCTCAACTTATAATAGATCTAGGCTAGTGTTAGTCTACATTTTTGCTTTTGTTTCCATTTCTAGTCTTAAATTTTGTAGTTATAATTTTTTGTAAACGCTTCCCTTTTATTAATGCAAATTTTCATTCCCTCTTTACTTCTTGTTCTTTCCTTCATAAGCAAGCTATGAATTTTTGTAATTCCTAAAGTAGCGAAATGCTACCTAATTTGGGTTGAAAGGAGCATTTTCAATTCTTGTTCTTAATTATAATTTTTAAGTATTTTTCGTTGAACCCCTTTAAATCTTAATTTTATTGTGGCTTTAGTGATTTATTGTTATAGCTCTAATTTTGGTGTGTACTTTCATATGTTAGTGTAATGGGTTAGAATAATTTAGTTTTTAATTCTTGTTTTTATATTTATTAGTATAATTAATTTAGAATTACTAATATATGATTTAGTAGGCTATTAATATTTTTATTTCTGTTTCTGGTTTTAATTTCCTTAAAATAAATTTTAATTTCGTAGTTACTTTCTTTATTTTCGTATTTAATTTAATTTTTTTTAAAATACTAAATTAGTTTCAATCCGCAAGGGTGTTGCTAAATGTAGTAAAATTTTACTTCACACAATAACGTGTAACCATTAAGTCCTTGCTAACTATTAAGGTCCCGTTTGGTATTGCTATTGGTGACAGTAACAACAGCTTATTTCTGATAAGCAGGTAAAATGCTGTTTGGTAAACTTTAAAAGCAGCTTTTCTGAAAAGTGCTTTTGGCTGAAAAGCTGCTTTTAGAGAAAGCATGTCCCCCCATGCTTTTGAAAAAAGCTGCTTTTCAGCTTGAAGAAGTTAATGATATCAACATCAAACCTCATCAAAAACATTATTTTTTAAAAAATAATATGTAAAACATGCATATATCAAAAATATTACCAAACAGTTATCCGATTTTCGCAACAACACTTTCTAACAACACTTTTTTCAATAGCACAACAGTTTTTAACAGCAATCCCAAACAGTGCCTAAATGTCCTAGTAATTAACAAAACATAGTTGACTAGCTATTGAATATGTTTCCTAACTTGCTACTCTCTCTATTTTTTTTATATTAGTTGCTTGATTTTTCTGCACGTACTTTTAAGTGTTTTGACTGCATAGTTAAAATTTATTTTTCAATTAATTTTTTTTGTGAATTAAAATTTTGATTACATATTTTTATTCAAAAATAATAAAATTTCAAAAACAATAAATTTAACTATGTGGTCAATGCACCTAAAACTATGTGTTGAAAAGTCAAACGACTAATATAAAAAAACAGAGGGAGTAAACTACTGGCATATGCATTATTATTCCTCCAGCTAATAGTTAATTTTAGAAAAAATAATAATTATGTAGTTTCATTTTAATCTAAAATTTATTAAAATATCAAATTCACCTTAAGTCATATTTTTCTAAAGAAAAGAAAATAAATTATAAATCATACTTTTTGAGGTCAAAAATACTTATTTGGATAAAAAATAATATCCTTTTGATTTTTTGGCACACATTTTTAGCAAACACATAATTTGATCAATTTTAAAATTTTAATTTTTTATCAAATAAATTTGAATTCTACATTTTGTTTTATATAAAAATAAATAAATTTAATTTAAAATAATTACGTATTTTTTAATCTTAACCTATGTACTAAAAGTAAACGAAACTATTATTTCAGATCGAATAGAGTAATATATTTTTATTTTTTATATAGAAATATATTCAACATAATTTAAGTAAAATCAAGACCTTTAGACTTATTTAAAAAAATTGCTTTTCACTTATAAAAAAAATTCAATACTAATAACTAAAGACAATTTATATAAATCAATAATAATAAAAATATAAACTAAAATTTTTTATTCACAAAAAAATTGGAAAAATAATATGTCGAAGCCTTTTTTATGTACCTTAACTTACGCGCAAAAAGTCAAGGACATATAAAATGGGACTAAATTAATATTAGTGTGACTTAGGATAATATAAATAACTTTATTTAAATTTATCTAAGTTTTTTAAGATAAATTATATTAATAATTCTACAAAAATATAAAATATTTATTATGAAATTAAAATGTTATGATGTATTTTTTTTATTTTAGATACAAACATTTTTTAGATATATAAATTAAAAGTCAAATATTGTACAAGAGTTACTTTTTATTTAAATTAAAATTTAAATGATAATGAAAATTTCTTAGTGAATAATTAAAATATCCAACATATGCAAATAATAATTAAGGAAAGCGAAAGAACAAATTAGTTGACATTGCTAATTTAAATAGGGTCTTTTTCTAATATGCCCCATTTTATTAAGTCAATTATAATTGTGTCCCATATTTATTTGTAATTATAAATATATCCTAAATTATGAATATGTCCCATTTTTTAGTATAATCATGATTAATTCATTAACTACACATTATAAAAAGACATTTTTACCCTTTATTAATTATAAAAAATTAAATCGGATATAATTTTATGGTTTGTGAGAATCGAATACACAACTACATACACATACACAGTACACACCAAGCCTATACACACAAACCACATTACCACACCACATCTCAGTCCCTTTTTTTTTTTTTGCCATGGACATCTGCAACTCAATCAAGGAATCGTCGTCATGACCGTCTCCTGCCCTATATTTTTCCACCGTTAACATCACCACTATAAGAGTCTTTAGCCCCGATTCTTCAATCTTCAGCGATTCAGTCCCGAATGAAAGATAGGATGAAGGAGATGAAGAACGGTGCCCCTGCAGGGTCGACATAGGAGGAGGAGTGGTGATGGTGGTTGGAGAGAAACAGAAGGATAAATGTTTTATTATTATGGGTATTATGATCATAATCTAAATATAATATATCTATAATTATATGTATATATATTAACTTTAACTATAGGACATCATTATAATTATTCAATAAAAATGGGCATATTCTTAATTGATCTTTAAAAATGGGACATATTAAACTAATACTCATTTAAATAAGATACAAATAAACAATAGTAGTAAATAAAAGTATTAGATGCACTTACTTTCAGTGGGCAATCGCCATACACGAATGTCACAATTATGAGAGAGATACCAAGATTGAATTGCAACTTCTATTTTTTAAAATAAAAACACACCAACCTAGAACTTGTGGTCATACATAGGTTAAAACATAGAGTAACCAAAGTACTTATTATTTTTTTTTATAGGCAAAGATTTTATTAGAATAAGCCATAAGGCCAGACATAATACAACCACGGATACAAATTCCCTCTAAACTATCACCGATATAAATTTTCACTGAACATGCTACCACTGGAATTTGGTCTTCAAAATAACTACCGCTGAACATACTTCCACTGGTCTTCAATTTTAGTAATGCCAAACACCGAAGGAGCAATTCCAGGATCACTGTTCAGAACCTTTGATTTAATTATAGTTGGTTTTCAGACCGCATCTATCATGATTTACGATCTAAAGACACTATAAAAAATAATTCATTATTAGTGATCTAGAGACACTATAAAGGCTTATAGTTGGTTTCTAGATTGTATTTGTCAAGAATGACGCTCTAAAGACACTATAACTTAAGAACCGGGGTTCTAATTATAGTTGATTTTTAGAACGCATCATTGAAGAATGATGATCTAGAGATACTATAAAAATTCTGAACCTGCAATCTCTTGTTGCTTTTAACATCTGCCAACAATATGCCTATCCTCTTCTGAAGCTTCTACGGAAATTGCCCGATCCTCAAATGCCTATCCTCTTATTCTTGAAGTACATCTCTTCTTATTTTAATTTTTATGAATTAAACATCTACTAGGTGATAACCCAAGGGAAGCATGAGCGCACAGATTGAACACCAGTCAAAATTAAAATATTAATATTAATACAATATTTAATTATGTAGTATAAAGAATTGAACTCGAGTAAAACTAAACAAATTAAAGTAAATAAATCATTACAATTATGTAGTTGTAAAGAATCGAACCCGAGGTGAATTAAAAAAAAATAAAGTAAATAAATCTTGCATAATTATGTAATTGCAAGGAGTCGAGATTTTCTAAATTTTAATGTTCCTCTCAAAAACTATTGTGCTCCCGAATCTCTTCTAACCAATGAAAATTGTGATGTTCCTAATGCGTATGAACATAGTAAAGTCATTTTTTAATTTCCACAACCTATAATTTTACCTTTGCAAATATAAATTTTTTTCACTTGCTATTTAAGTGCTTGTTAAAATACTGCCTTGAATCTGTGTACTATTCTGTTTTTTAGCAGGATAAGGCAGCACGCCCGCGCCGTGCCATCTTTCAGAATTAATTCTTTTCAGAATTAATTTTCTGTTCTGTTTTGGTAATTGCTTTGGGTCCAAGTCTTCCGTATCCTTCTATAACCGCCTAGAGAGTATTATATAAACTCTCTAGGCCATAGCCTAGCATAGATGTCTGAAATCTGAGTCGGAAAATCTGAGTTTGTAAGTTTGTAATCTGAATCATATCTGTTATCAATTAAGTCTGTCAGATCTAAAGTCAATTAGATCTGAATCTGAATCTGTATTCTGTAATCTGTATCCTCAAGATCAATAAAGTTTTCTCTTCTGCCAATCTACGTTCTTCCTTTACGTTTACTATAATCTCTTTTGTGCTTCCGTTATAACAAACTGGTATCAAGAGATTGGTTTTTCGGAGAGCTATGTCTGGATCTGGTGGTATTAACGTGAAGGTCGACAAATTTACTGGGTGGAATAGTTTCAGTCTGTGGCAGATCAAGATGCGTGCTTTGTTAAAGCAACAGGGGCTCTGGGCGCCGTTGAATTAGAAATCGGCTGCTGCTTCTACAAGCACTGAGATGGCCACTCTGGAAGAAAAGGCACACTCAACAATTCTGTTGTGCCTTGCAGATGATATTATTACTGAAATCGCGGAGGAGGATACCGCGTCTGGTTTGTGGTTGAAGCTTGAAAGTTTTTACATGACAAAGTCTTTAACAAACAAGTTGCTTCTGAAGCAACGTCTGTTCAGTCTGTGAATACAGGAAGGTATGCCTCTTCGAGATCATTTAGATCAGTTAAACACAATTTTATTAGAATTGCGTAATATTGATGTTAAAGTTGAAGATGAGGATGCTGCATTGATTTTGTTAGTTTCTTTACCATTATCGTATGAGAATTTTGTACAGTCTTTTATTGTTGGTAAAGATACTATTTCTCTAGAGGAGGTTAGATCTTCTCTCCATACTAGAGAGCTGCGCCATAAGGCGGCTGGTACAGGTGCATATAATCAGGCTGTTGGATTAATAGCCAGTGAGAGTAATGGACATGGAAAGTCAGGGAAGAAACCAGTTCCTAAGGGTCCAAAACCTAATGATATCTGTAATTACTGTAAAGAGAAGGGACACTGGAAATCTGACTTTCCTAAGAAAAAGAAGCAACATGATAAATTGGCAGGTACTGGTGCTTTATGTACTACTGCTGTAGCTGGTGCTACTTCTGAAGAAGATATTGCTCTTGTTACTGCTGATCACACACATCACTCTGATGTGTGGATTCTTGATTCTGGAGCGTCTCACCATATATGTCCGCACAGGGAGTGCTTTACAACCTATGAGCAAGTAGACGGTGGCAATATTTCTATGGCTAACAGTTTTGTTTGTGAGATGGTTGGAATAGGCTCGATTAAAATTTGGACACATGATGGTAAATTCTGCACATTGAATGATGTTAGGCATGTTCTACTTATGACAAAGAATCTGATATCTTTGAGTACAAAGAATCTGATATCTTTGAGTATGTTAGACAGCAAGGGTTTCAGTTTTCAAGGTGAAAGTAGAGTTTTACATGTCTGCAAGGGTTCTAATGTGGTCTTGAAAGGTGTTAAATGTGGTACCTTGTATCTTCTTCAAGGTTCTACGTTATCAGGTTCTGTTGCGACCTCGGAGATTGATAAGATATACATGACTCAGCCAGATGGGTTTCAGGTTCCTGGTAAGGATGACTATGTTTGCAAGTTATTGAGGGCTTTGTATGGACTAAAGTAGTCTCCGAGGCAATGGTACAAGAGTATTATGGGGAGCAAAGTGGGTATTGCAGATAACCCAGCTGATATGCTCGCTAAGCCGGTTCCATATAGCAAGTTTCAACATTGTTTGAACTTGATAAATGTTCGAAGTTCTTGACTGCCCTATTGAGGGCAAAATCTGAGGCAAAAGAGTTTTTTTTTTGTACATCTGGCATTATTATGGTGCATCTGGTACATCTGGCATTATTGTGATGCGTCTGGTACATCTGTTATCTGTTATTTGTGAGAGGATTCAAGTCAAGGTGGAGATTTGTTAAAATACTGCCTTGAATCTGTGTACTATTCTGTTTTTCAGCAGGATAAGGCAGCGCGCCCACGCCGTGCCATCTTTTCAGAATTAATTCTTTCCAGAATTAATTTTCTGTTCTGTTTTGGTAATTGCTTTACTTTGGGTCCAAGTCTTCCGGATCCTTCTGTAACCACCTAGAGAGTATTATATAAACTCTCTAGGGCCTAGCCTAGCATAGATGTCTGAAATCTGAGTAGAAAAATCTGAGTCTGTAAGTCTGTAATCTGAATCATATCTGTTATCAATTAAGTCTGTCAGATCTAAAGTCAATTAGATCTGAATCTAAATCTGTATTCTGTAATCTGTATCCTCAAGATCAATAAAGTTTTCTCTTCTGCCAATCTGCGTTCTTCCTTTACGTTTATTATAATATCTTTTGTGCTTCCGTTATAACAGTCCTGAATATG
The DNA here is from genome assembly GCA_036435485.1 of Saposhnikovia divaricata. Lineage (NCBI taxonomy): Eukaryota > Viridiplantae > Streptophyta > Magnoliopsida > Apiales > Apiaceae > Saposhnikovia > Saposhnikovia divaricata. The sequence goes on from CM071594.1 coordinate 199,249,244, forward strand.
TAGTAATGTTTAGGAATTTATTACATGGAAAAAGTTCTGCCTTAGTGAAAATTTTGCGCATGAATGTAGTTGATGCACTTTGTTTTACAATTTGTAATGTTGTGGAATTTTTGGTTGGTCTAGAGGAATCAATTGTAGTTTTTAATTTAAAGATTACCCATAAAAAGGAAGTGCCATACTATTTAGGAGATAATGACAAGAATAACCTAAATATCATCAAACTTATACCAAAATAAATTTTCTGAAAAAAGTGGCCATATCTAGCCGATTGAATACCCAACATGAAAATGCGTATACTTTAAATCCTACCTCCCCTCACTTGGCCGAACAAAATCACCATAACCTACCGTAACTACCGTATGTGGGTCAAAGAGTTAAACTGATGATATATCCAAATAAACAAACCCTCCCCATATCCTATTATATATATTTATATACACACAGATCTATTACAATCAATCTTTCATGAATCTGAGAACATAAATGGAAAGAAATATAGGAAAATTGAGACTTAAAATCTGTTGGATGGAGGTAATATACGTGTATATGTATATTTATATGTAATACGCATATGGGAATAGGGTATATATAGAAGGTTACTCCATTCTCATATGCGTAACCTTATTAAATTTACAAGATACCCTTCTGTTGAATGCGTATTCAGTAATACCCTAATCACAAATGCGTAATACATCGGCTAATTTTGCTCATCTACCAGAAAATGGTTATTTTTGTTATGGTACTTAAAATTCGGTTATTTTTTATGTTTCACCCACTATTTAGTCTTTACCCGATGAACTTGTCAAGTCTGGTAGCGATTTAATGTTACAATACCAGGGAAAAAACGGTATTTGTTTTCCTACATCCATATGTACAACTCTCCTCCAACTATGAAAGATCTGAACAAGGAAGATCCTAGGGTAAGGCCACCAAGTATATGCTTAGGGCACCACATGAAGAGGGGTACCAAAATTTTTACATATGTTATATATAATGTATACTTATACCTATTTTATATTTTAGAACTTTTTAATATGTCTAGAAAAAAATTAAAGAATTTAGCAAAAAAAATAAAAAGAATATAAGAAGGGGGACAGTAAATTAAACCCAAATTCAATTTTTATTTTATTTTTTGACAAAAATAAGTTTTAATTTAAAATAACTATTCCACCACTATTTTATTTTTAACACTTATTTAGCAATCTTATTAACAATGCTCTCTTATTTTATTATTGTTTGGTGGTTCTTATACATAATTTTTTTATATTATCTTGACTACTTTAATCTTTTAGTGATTATAAACATGTTGTTTATGTAACATGCCCAAAATAATTTCGTATGGTTTTTCTACAAATGTCCGGGACTAATCACAAATAAAGAAAGTAAGTATAGTTTTTCTTTTCCTTTCATTATTTTTTATCATCCTTCCGCTATAATGCAATTAATTCATTATGTATTATGGTCCTGATGTTTTGATGTTCTATTAATTGGTCTCATTTTGTATAGTAGGTATTGCAGCAGGCTAGCAGAAGCAAAAACTAGTTCTGGTAACAAGCACTCTAACAAACACAAGTTGAATGAAGTTTTTGAGAGAGGTATTGCCTATTTATATGTTATCTTTTCCACTCTTTGTTTTGCTTATGTAATTCATCATTTATATTGCTGATCATTTAATGAAAGTGCATAGCTTGAGTATTTATATTCTAGTATCCATTTTTTTTCTAGAATAGATGTTAAACTATATTTTACTTAATGAAAATGCATAGCTTGAGTATTTATATTCTAGTGTCCATTTTTTTTCTAAAATAGATGTTAAACTATACTAGCTTAAAACCCGTGCGATGCACAGATTTTTCTAATATTATATGAATTTTTTTCATTAATTTAAATTACTTTTTTTAAAACATGAATTTTGGAGGCTTAAATTTTTACATGTGTTAGGCCGAATACACAATTAATAATCAACTTTGTATGAGAGATTAATAAGTAAAAGCGTTTATGCACTTAAAAAAAACTTCTTGTATTTCAAACCCTCTTCGTGATGTAAAATATCACAAAGAGCTGCTAGGTTACAATAATGATAATTCGTTATCGATACCCTTCTAGGGTTAACCTATCTGTATTTATATACCATACAGCTACGATACAATCTCTAATTGATATTCCTAATAATCAGCTATACAATGATATCAATTACAGATTGTCACACGTCTCCTATGTCAACTCGATCTCTTTGATAGCTATCCAATCTTCAAAGATATCGCTTCCATAATTAATCTTCAAACATTGTTGAACAGTAGACGCGCTTCCTCCAGACAGAGTTTAACAAACTCTGTCGAGCTTCCAACTGTCAGAGTTTACGCAAACTCTGACTGCTTCCAGCTAAACTCTGATAACTCTCTGTAACACTTAAACACTGATCAAAACACATCAATTATATTTAACAATCTCCCCCAACTTGTTCATTTAGCAAAAATGCACAAGTTAATGACAATAATTGATGATGTCAAAACAAATAGATAAATACAGTGTTTATGCAAATTCAGAGTTTAAGCTTCTACTTAATAAAAACTAAAGAGAATAAGAAAATTCTTACAGAACTTAATCTCTTATAATTTCAAGATCTGGCATGGTTCTGAGATAATCAATCAGCAATCTTCTTTCTGCATTTTCAAGTTCAATCTTCATTGCTTCTTTGATTTCTCTGAGATGAGGATCACTTTCATCTGTCTGGTAGATAGCAGCCCTAAGATCATAAATCTTGTTCCTTCTCATTTCATTACCCAGTCTGATAAATCTGACTTTTTCTGCCTGTGTATTGAAGTCAAGTACTGTGATTCCCAAATCAGTTTTTAACTTTGCAGTACCTTTCTTCATTTCAATGAGATTGCCTTTGTAATCCCTGTACTTAGGAATATATCTACTATTGTATTTCTGTCCTCTAATTGCCAGATTCTGAGTCATTTTCTGTCTGAGCACATTAGCAACTGACTGAGTCCTTCGACTATTCACTTTGAGAAGATACAGAACATACTCTAGTTCTTCCCAATATTTCAAGCCAATATCATCCTCACCAAATTTGAATACTGTCCCATCAGCCATGAAGTATAAAAGAAAATCCTTGTCTAAACTCTTCTGATGAACTAACTGCAATGATTCCAGTCTGTCCAAACTCTCTTGAGGAACACCACGACCTGGAACAGCCAGTGAAGAAGGATCTCTAGGACCAGTATATTGCCTTTTATCTCTATGTGAACCTAGTCCAGCCTTATTATTTCCAATCTTGCCAGATAAAGCTTTTCCATCAGAAACATTCATTGAGACTCCAGATAACACATTTGGATCAGAAATTGTTCCTTTTCCAAAAACAGATTTCAACTGTGAAGAGTGTAAAGGTGTGATCATTGCTTGAGATGCAACAGAAGTTGTAACTTTCTTCTGTGAACTTTCACCTTCAATGCCTTTTAGCTTGAGTTTAGCCTCTGCTGCAATTGCTTCCTTTGAGAACCGAGAACTTTGACTAACATCAGTCCTCTCTCTGATCACAACACCTTTAACAACAGGTCTAGGAGCTTTTCCTCTTTGTACCTTATCAGACTTTAAAGCTTTAAGATGTTCTTCTTGCAAACTCTTTTCCTCAGCTTCAATGTCCTCAATCGTTACTCCTTCCTCATTCTCTTCAATGAACAGCTTAGCAGCCAATTCTTCATCAGTTTGTGGATTAGAAGATAACAGCAAACTCCTGGTCCTTGAAGTACCTTGAGTATCAGTATTTCTCCCAACAGACTGTGATTTTGATGACTTACTAGTTCTCAGAGTTTGAACCTCTTCAGCCTTTTTCTTTCCTTTGTTACTTGCCCCTCCATCTCCAGCACTATCCCTTCTGACAACTCTCTCCCCCTTTTTGACATCATCAGGCATAAGGATAGAAGTAATTAACTCCAGGGAGGTAGCAATAGAATCAATTTTAGCAGATAAGTCAGACTGGTTCTCTTCAACTTTACTCAGCCTGGCAAAGATATTGTCTTGAGCTTTAGAGAATTTTGTAATCACTAGTTTTGAATGTGTTTCCATTTTCATTTCTCTAGCTACAACCTCATTTCGTAAAGCAGTGATTGCCAAATTAGTATCATCAAATCGTCTATCCAGAGTTTTAACTTGAACTATAGTTGCTTTCAAGCAAGAAAGTATCTCTGGATTGGAGATAGTATCAGCACTTTGCTTAACAAACTTAGCTGCTCTTTCTGGTGGAAAAATACAATCTTCTTTGTACCATTCAGCAGCATTCTTGGCAAATTGTGCTCTCTCAACTTCATGAGAAGTACAAGGTTGAGGAAAAGGTGTATGTTTATTATCAGTTTGTACTGGTGCACTCAGAGAAGCATCAGAGTTTGCACTACTATCACCTTCAGCTTCAACACTTGTAGCTTTAACTGGTTCATCTTCAGCCATAGATTTAGCAATTTCTTCTGTAGGCTTTTCAAGATTTTCTCCATGTTGCTCAGGCTCAGCAACAGGCATTGACTAAGAAGTTACTTTGGTTCCCTGATCAATTTCTTCACCTTCTTCAACAGTTTGGTGAGCATCAGAATGAGATGCCACAGCTTCAGAAAGAACAGCCGTAGGTTGATCAGCTACACCAATATCAGAGATAGGATCAGAGAATGGCATAAATGAATCAGGAATATCATTTATTGGAGAAACACCATCTCTTGCATCCTCTTCTGCAGGCATTTTATCCTCTGCAGGCATTACATCCTCTGCAGGTATTACATCCTCTACAGGTATTGCATCTTTCTCAACCTCAACAGGAGGTGTTTGCTGTGAAACAACCTCTGGAGCTTCAATATCTTCATCCACAGAATCAGAGAATACCAGTTTTCTTCGTTTTGCTAGAGGTACATTATCTGAATCCTCTTCACTAGTTGGTGGAGTTTGTTCTACCACTGAGAGTGACTTAGGTATGTTTGCCCGAGCTTTCATTCTTTTCCCCCTTCTAGTGTAAACAGCTTCAGGAGATTTCCGTTTTGATTTGCTTTATGTCTCTTCTGCCTGCTTTAGACTTGCACGTCGTTTAGTAATTGCCTTCTTAACTCTTTGCATTCTAGACTGTGATGCTGGTGGAGATTGTGACGAATCAGAGTTTGTGTTTGAAGTGGGTGAAGGTTGCTTTGCAGGTGATTCAGTGTTTGGTTCTGGTTGAGGTTCAGGGTGTGGTTCAGGTTGTTGTTGTTGTTGTTGTTGTTTAGGTTCATTTTGTTGTGTTTCTTGTTGATCTTGTTGTGGTTCAGGTTGTTGTGGTTCTTGTGGTTGATTGAGAAAATTTCGTAGAGCAAGAGGCATGACAAAAGCAGGGAGATTTGCTTTACCTACATCCTTGTTAGTCATATCAGAGAATATTCGTTTATTGACTCTAAAAGGATCAATTTCATCAGTTTCATCAATTTCGAGACCAGGTACACAGGCATTGAACAACATTTGACAGAAACGAGCATAATAAACAGTAGTAGATTCTGACAATTTATCACCTAAGCTCATCAGAACATGTCGACCAAAATCAAAATTAGTACCATAGAGCAGAGAATACCCGATTTGGAGACTGTCTATAGGAATGGCATCCCAGTTTGTTACTTTCTTCTGGAACGTCCTTGTTATGCAATCAAAGAAGAAGTTCCATTCCTTTCTGAGATTTGGTCTCTTTATGCCGCCAATCTTGTCAAGAGATTCCATGTAACCAATCTCTCGTAGCATCTCTCTCAGATAAGTTTCATTAACCAGAGTATAAGAAGTATGTGTTTCAAACCCCATTGTATCTCATACAGTCTGTGGAGTAATCACATGATCTTGGTCTTCGTAAGTGAAGATAATGGTAGGAGTTCCACTTTCTCCTCCATCCACATAAACTGAATTCTGCCAGAATGAAGCAATTTGAGACGCAGAAAGAGTAGCAGGTCCAATCAGAGCCTGTCCAATCTCTGAATCCCTCAAGAAGTTCTGCATGAGATGAAACGATTCTGGAATGCGTTGATGATAGAGTGGAGCTTCATAGTTGTTAGGAACAAACCGTAAGCCAAGAGCAGTGAATGCTTTAGATGCCATTGAGTTAAGAATTTCCAAGAGATATGTATGTAGAAAGGTGTTTGCGTGAGTGCCCAAGAGAAAAATAAGAAAACTGTGAGATGTAAGAATAAGGCAAAATCATTTGGACACAAAAGTGATTAAAGTAATGAAAAACTCAATCTCTTATGTAACAAACACTCAATCAGTTCCTTGATTAATGTGTAGTGGGACACGATAATAGGTAAGTGGGACACATTAAAGGGCGAGTGGGTCACGTGCGCCTATTTTTAAGAAGAGTATATTAAAGAATTAAAACATTAAAATATTTGATTTAAACAAAAATCAAATAATACTCTTTTAAAAATATCTTGACCCAAGTAAGACTAGAATTTGAACCGTTTACCTGTTGCCTTTAATAACCAGAATACGAAGCGATTAAGAACTTCGTTCTTACCCATCTCTATTTAAGGCCTAGAGACTTGCTCAGATTATTTCATTAAATCTTTAACCTTTCAGTCTCCCCTGTAAAATCACAAACCCTTCAAACCAAATACCCTTGAAAAACAATGGCCAACCTTACCATCAAAGAGAAAAACCTTCATCTTGTCGAGAATAGGGACATCTTCAGCTATACGCGTGAAGAATTTGAAGCGTTCGAGTGGGAAAGGCAGCTTGAGACGCTGTGGCTGCAAATGGATGCTGGTCTGGAAGAGCTTGAGAGAGAGAAACCTGCAAGGGTGATCGACATCGATGCTGCCCTCCAAGCAACATTGGCATGGCTCTCCTCGAAGGCATCCTCATCCACCACCACCAACCATTGTTAATGAATATGTCAGCAAAAATAACCTTATCCCTTCAACTTCCACCCAAACAAAGTGGCAAAGATGGGATCTGGGAATTTTTGCTAACAATGGAGTGGTGTGGACGGACCTTTTACATTCCTGTTGAATAGATTAGTAGATAGAGAAAACAAAAAGATGTAATATTTGCTTGTAATCTCTTTCGTATTATCAATGAAAATTTTGTTTCTCTAATCATATTCACTGTGTTCTGCAACTGTTATTTATGTTATATGAATTGTTCTTCAAGAAAATTAATCAAGAAGAGAATATGAAAACTAATTAAAGTAATCATATAAAGAACACATTCATCAACTATCCACTGATTAACAGTTGTCACAAACCCTACTTACTCCAAGACTTTCAAATTGTCCAAGTGAAAATTTACCTTAGAGTACAAATCACGAATCAACAGCGTTTGTCAATTCTCCAACTTTATCACCGAAACCCTTTCATAAATTGCACAGTTGTGAGTATTTGTGTGTGTGAAGCAGAGTTTACTAAGTCAATTTTTAGAGCATCTAATTTTTCATAAAATCCGTAAAGTAAATCAATAAACACTGGATGCACAAACTGTCATAGTAAACACTGACTGTATGATGAAAGCTAAACTCTGAAGTAATCGAACTTTATACAGTAATTTTTATTTTATACCCCCTTTATATACATTTTTTTTTATTTTATTTATTTTTTTTCAATTTTTTTTAATTTTTTCATTCCAGTAATCAGAGGTTGGAACCAGTCACCAAAAATTCAAAAATTTTAGCCCTTATCATTTTGATAAGTTCCTGGGTCATCCTAGTATTTAACTAGTCACCAAAAATCAGAGAATTTTAGCACATATTATATACCAATAGGTTCCTGGGTCATCCTAGTATCCAACATAATCTCAAAGGAGTATAACAACCTATATACATTTTCTTTGGGGTATTGCAGTAAACATTTTATTTTATCAGAGTATAACTAACAGAGTTTAGAGTTCATCAACATCAGTATTTTTTCATGAAAGGTAATGCACACAGTATTTATAGACTCAGAGGACAAAATAAACTAAGAGATGCTATAAATATGAGCCAGTATCATGTTGTGTTAACTTTCTGCACAATCTAAGATTAGATCACAATAACTCAGAAAGATTCATGATTAATTGCTGAGAATCATGCTTCATACATATTTCTTCATTGGTGTTTTCATTCAGACAAAAATCAACTCAGAGTTCACAGAGTTTATCAAACTTATTAACAGTGTATGACATACAGACATACTGACAGAGTTTAACAGAGTATGCATAACAGAGTTTAATCAACAGAGTTCACTTAGCATTTAACCAATCAGGAAATATGATTAATACATCACATAAGTAAAGTTTGAATCTAACCAACATTTCTAGTCAGAACCAGAGACCATTCCTAGTTCATTGACCAGTCTTGTAAATGTAGCTTCACTCAATGGTTTAGTGAAGATATCTGCAAGCTGTTGTTCTGTTGATACAAAATGTAGTTCAATATTTCCTTCTTCCACATGTTCTCTGATGAAATGGTACCTTATGCTGATGTGCTTGGTCATTGAATGCTGTACTGGATTACCTGTCATAGCAATAGCACTTTGATTATCACAGTAAATAAGGATATTACTGTACCTCAATCCATAATCCAGCAATTGATTCTTCATCCATAAGATCTGTGCACAACAGCTACCAGCTGCAATATACTCTGCTTCAGCTGTAGATGTGGAGATTGATTTCTGTTTCTTGCTGTACCAGGAAACAAGTCTGTCACCAAGAAATTGACAACTTCCACTAGTGCTCTTTCTGTCTACCTTACAGCCTGCAAAGTCTGCATCAGAATACCCAAGTAGCTTAAAATCTGATTCTCTGGGGTACCACAGACCTAATGATATGGTGCCCTTGAGATACTTGAAGATTCTTTTCACAGCTGTCAGATGTGGCTCTCTAGGATCTGCCTGAAACCTTGCACAAAGACAGGTTGCATACATGATGTCAGGCCTACTAGCTGTCAAGTATAGAAGAGATCCTATCATGCCCCTGTAGTTTGTCATATCCACTGAAACTCCTGTGTCTTTGTCCAGTTTAGTTGCTGTTGCCATGGGAGTTGATGCAGATGAACAGTTAAGCATACCAAATTTCTTGAGAAGATTTCTGGTGTATTTTTCTTGATTAATGAAAATTCCATCTTCTGTTTGTTTCACCTGTAGGCCTAGAAAGTAACTAAGCTCTCCCATCATGCTCATTTGATATCTGGACTGCATGAGCTTGGCAAACTTCTTACAGAGTTTAGCATTAGTAGACCCAAAGATGATGTCATCAACATAAATTTGAACTAAAAGGAGGTCACTTCCTTGATTGAAATAAAACAGAGTTTTGTCAATTTTTCCTCTGTTGAATCCACTTTCTAGAAGAAACTGAGCAAGTGTCTCATACCATGCTCTTGGTGCCTGCTTAAGTCCATATAGTGCCTTATCTAGCCTGTAGACATAATCTGGATATTTGGGATCCACAAATCCTGGTGGTTGTTCAACAAACACTTCTTCTTCAAGCTTTCCATTCAGAAAAGCACTTTTCACATCCATCTGGAACACTTTGAATTTCTTGTGAGAGGCATATGCTAGAAAAATTCTGATTGCCTCCAATCTTGCTACTGGAGCAAATGTTTCATCATAATCTATTCCTTCCTGCTGTGAATAACCTTTTGCTACCAGTCTAGCCTTGTTCCTCGTGATCACACCTTCACTGTCAGTCTTGTTTCTAAAAACCCATTTTGTACCAACAATAGATATGTTCTTTGGCCTTGGTACAAGGGTCCAAACTTCATTCCTTTCAAATTCATTTAACTCTTCCTGCATTGCTGTTATCCAGTCTGCATCTTGAAGAGCTTCTTCCACTTTCTTTGGTTCATTTTTAGACAAGAATGCATGAAACAGACATTCACTTGCAGTAGCACTTCTTGTCTTTACTTTTGCATCTGGATCACCAATTATCAAATCAGGTGTATGTGATTTAGTCCATTTCCTAGCAGAAGGCAAATAACTTCTATCAGCATGTGATCCTCCCCCTTGATCCATGCTCTCCTGATTTTGTTGTGATCTATCTTCGTTTTCTGAGACTCCCCCTGAACTTGACTGCCCAGAGTCAGAATTTGAATTTTCAGAGTTTGAAGCATCAGAGTTTGATCCAGATTTTTCAGTTGACTCAGTATCAGTGTTTGAATCTTCATTTTGATCATGCTCCCCCTCAACTGGTTCTCCCCTTTGTTGTGACTGAGAAGTTTCTTCAGAATTTACCAGTAGAGGTTCAGAGTTTGTTTCAACAGAGTCTGTCAGAATTGTTTCATCAGAGTTTCCTTCATCAGAGTTTAAAACTTCATTTTCAAAGTTCAGTTGATCATATTCATCTTTGTCTTCAAGTCCAGTTATCTTCTTATCATCAAAAGAAACATGTATAGATTCCATGATCACTTTAGTTCTCAGATTGTAAACTCTGAATGCCTTTGTTGACAGTGGATAGCCAACAAAAATTCCTTCATCTGCCTTTAGCTCAAACTTGGTCAACTGTTCTGGATGAGTCTTCAAAACAAAACATTTGCACCCGAAAATATGAAAGTATTTCAGGTTAGGCTTCTTTTTCTTCACCATCTCATATGGTGTCTTTCCATGCTTATTGATCAGTGTTGCATTTTGAGTAAAACAAGCAGTTTGAACAGCTTCTGCCCAGAAATAAATTGGCAATTTTGCTTCATCAAGCATAGTTCTGGCAGCTTCAATTAAGGTTCTATTTTTCCTTTCAACTACACCATTTTGTTGTGGTGTACCAGGTGCTGAAAATTCTTGTTTCACTCCATTGTCCTTGCAGAATTCTTCCATTGTTGCATTTCTGAACTCAGTTCCATTATCACTTCTGATGATTCTGACTTTGTTGCTTGATCCTTTGTCCAGAAGCTTCACATGCTCCATCAGAGTCGATGCAGTTTCATCCTTCTTTGCTAGAAAATACACCCAGGTGAATCTAGTGTATTCATCAACAATGACTAAAGCATATTTCTTTCTTGCAATAGACATTACATTTACTGGACCAAAGAGATCAACATGCAGAAGATGATAGGGATCAGTGATAGAAAATTCTGTCTTGCTCTTGAAAGATGACTTCCTTTGTTTAGCCTTCTGACATGAGTCACATAGGCCATCAACATTTAACAGGGTCTTTGGGAGTCCTCTTACAAGATCCTTTCTGATCAATTCATTGATGTTGTTCAAGTTCAAATGTGAGAGTTTCTTGTGCCACTTCCAACTCTCTTCACTAGACATTCTTGTAGACAGGCAAACAGCTTTTCCAACAGAGTCTATCAAAAGCTTGATTTCATAAATGTTGTTTTGCCTGTGACCAACTAGAACAACCTTTCCTGTAGATTTGCTGATAACTTCACAATATTCAGGTTGGAAATCTACATGATATCCCTTGTCACAGATTTGACTCACAGATAGCAAGTCATGCTTGAGTCCTGGGACATGAGCTACATTGTTGATGATGACATTTCCAAGATTGATATTGTCATATCCCAATGTTCTTCCTATATTGCCATCACCATAGGAAACTTTTGGGCCAGCCTTCTCCTCATATTCTGATAGCAGGGCTTTATTTCCAGTCATGTGTCCTGTACATCCACTGTCCACGACTAGGGTTGCCTCCCTGTTACCCTGCAATCACAAACAATTACTGAGGATTAGTTTTAAGGATCCAGACTTGCTTGGATCCTTTGGCATTCTTAACTTTGTTAGCTTTTGCAGCGGAATTAACATTATCAGAGTTTGAGCTAACATTATCAGTGTTTACACTTGCAGTATCAACTTTAACCCATTTCAGATTGGGTTTCAGTTCATAGTAATTATGATAGATTGCATGATATTCTCTGCAAGTATAGATGGAATGCCAAGTGCTTCCACAGTGTGTGCATAGAGTCTGTGGCTTAGTTCTAACAAAATCCTTCTTTACCTCAGACTTTATAGGTAAAGAATTTATATTTTTATTTTTCTTGCAAAAATTTGCAAGATGCTTAGTACTACCACAGTTATGACATGTCTTTCTTGGAGCATAACTAGCAAGCATTGGTTTATTTCCTGAAGTAATGCCTACTTTTCCATTTCTGTTCTTGTTTGACACTTTCTTTTTCTCAACAGATTTTAACTCCTTCAGTTTATGTTTGAGTTGTTTATCTGTCATTGAACCAATATTAACCTGTTTAACACTAGTTTTTACTGGTTTTCTTTGGACAGCTTCTTTTTCATTCTCAGACAAAAATTTACTGGTTCCATGAACAAATTTAGTTCTGACTTTAACTTGATTTTGAAATCTAAGTTCATCTCCCTCATTATAACCTAGACCAACAGTGTCTGTTTGAAAAATCTGTTGAGTGTCCTTTCCAGTTTTACCCTTCTTGTACTCAGGAGCATAGTGGCCCATCTCCTTACACTTGTAGCATTGAATTTCAGACTTATCCTTCTTTCCTTTAGAATCTCTCTTATCAGACTTCCTGTAGCTTTTCCTGTCTTCATTTGAATCCCTAGAAAACCTTTTTCCTTTCTTGAAATTCTTGAAGCCCATTTTCTTGAAAGTCTTCACCATTAACACAGCCATTTTCCTCATTTCTTCTTCATCATCCTCAGAGTCAGATGATTCAGAAGAATTTGAATCAAAATCAGAGTTTGGTGATTCACTTTCTGAATGTATGACCAAAGCTTTTCCTTTCATTTTCCTTCTTGTTGCCTCTTTCTTCTGAGGCTTCTCTTCAACATTAAGAGCAACAGACTTTCCTTTCCTGCTTGATCTCCTGTTTCTCTGTTCCATTTCCAATTCATAAGTTTTGAGCAGTCCATAGATTTCATCAATCTCTGTTTCAGCAAGATCATAGTTGTCTCTAATAGTGGTTGTTTTCACATCCCACTTTTCAGGTAGAGAAAGAAGAAACTTGAGATTCGAGTCTTCTAGATCATACTCTTTGTTGACCAATGACAGATCATTAATCAGTTTACAGAATCTATCAAATGTTTCTGTCATGGTCTCTTCAGGTTTAGCCTCAAAATGCTCATACTCTTGTGTGAGTATGTTTCTCCTATTCTTCTTAATAGCTGCAGTTCCTTGACACCTGACTTCAAGAGCATCCCATATCTCTTTTGCAGTGGTGCAGTTAATGACTTTGTTAGACATAACATTGTCTAAAGCACTATGCAGTAAATGCCTAACTTTTGCATCCTTAGCAATTGATGATAGATCTTCAGGAGTCATGTCCTTCTTTTCCTTTGGAACCATTTTTGCTGCTTCACCAGCAACTGCAACAGATAGCTTTGTAGGATTGTGAGGGCCTTCATAAATCCTGTAAAGATATTCTGGATCTGTAGCCTCCAGAAACATAGTCATCTTGACCTTCCACATAGCATACTCTAATGGCCTCAGAATAGGAACCCTGATTGGTTCATAACGACTCACAGTAGTAGGAGCCTTTTCAGAAACAGTAGGTGTTGGTGGAGGAATTTCTGACATGATTATTGTTGTGTTTGGATCTTAACCTGTAATAAAGTAACAGATTGGCTTTGATACCACTTGTTAGGCCGAATACACAATTAATAATCAACTTTGTATGAGAGATTAATAAGTAAAAGCGTTTATGCACTTAAAAAAAACTTCTTGTATTTCAAACCCTCTTCGTGATGTAAAATATCACAAAGAGCTGCTAGGTTACAATAATGATAATTCGTTATCGATACCCTTCTAGGGTTAACCTATCTGTATTTATATACCATACAGCTACGATACAATCTCTAATTGATATTCCTAATAATCAGCTATACAATGATATCAATTACAGATTGTCACACGTCTCCTATGTCAACTCGATCTCTTTGATAGCTATCCAATCTTCAAAGATATCGCTTCCATAATTAATCTTCAAACATTGTTGAACAGTAGACGCGCTTCCTCCAGACAGAGTTTAACAAACTCTGTCGAGCTTCCAACTGTCAGAGTTTACGCAAACTCTGACTGCTTCCAGCTAAACTCTGATAACTCCCTGTAACACTTAAACACTGATCAAAACACATCAATTATATTTAACAACATGAGATGATTTGATAATACTTATATAAATGTTATCCGTGATATTTCTAGAAAATGAGGGATTTTAGTAAGAAAACATAGAAAAGATGATAGGTTTTAGTTGAAAAAGGTAATCGGTTAATTGTTAGTAATTATAAAATTATTATTTTATTTTATTAAATAGAATGCCCGTCATATGATTGGAAAAATAGAGGATTTAGTTAGAGAACATTAAAAAGGTAACATGTTCTAGGCAAAAAAGTAATTGATTAGTTTATAGTAATTATAATTTAATTACGTTACTTTACTAAATACAATTGCTCGTAATGTTTTCAGAAAATAAGAAATTCATATTGTCTGTAATATGTCTATTAAAAGAGGGAGTTTAGTTAGAAAATATAAAAAAGATGTTACGTTTTAGCTGAAAAGGTAATCCATTAATAGTTAATATATAATATTATTAGTTTATTGTATTAAATAGAACTGTCCGTGATATAATTGAAAAAAGAGAGATTTAGTTAGAGAAAATAGAAAGGTAACGTGAAAATTAAAAAGGTGACATGATTTATGTGAAAAAGGTAATTGATTAGTTTATAATAATTATAATTTAATTATGTTATTTTACTAAATAAAATTTCTCATTATGTTTTTAGAAAATGAGAAATTAATGTTGCCCGTGATATTTTTTAAAAAAAAGAATTCAATTGGAAAAAAAATAGAAAAGATGATATGTTTTAGCTGAAAAGGTAATCGGTTAATTATTAGTATTATAATATTATTATTTTATTTTTATTAAATAGAAACGCCGGTGATATAATTGGAAAAAGAGTTTTAGTAAGAGAAAATAAAAATGTTAGGAATAATTCATGAGTTGTGATGTTAAGAATAGAATTTGCTAATACTTCTTGTATATCTTGATCTTATAAAGGATTTAGCACTTTGTATAGGATATATGTGTTAGACAGTAATTTGTAGAGTTTAGTCAGGAGCATTGCGTCAAAGACTACATTCCAGGAACTAAGAGCAGATCCTGATACAGCAAGTCAGATCCCGATCAAATACTGATGGGATGATCAGATCCTGATGCAATGGGAAATCCTGATATCAGTCATGTTACTGATGATGTCATTATGGATGCTACAGAAACTGGCAAGTGCTATAAAACAGGAACTTTGTTTTGGAGAACAAGCAAGAAGATATCGTGAAGGAAACGAATTCTCTATTGATGGAAACTATCAACTGGACTGCAAAACATTGTCATAGATAGATTATAATTTTGTTATTAGTTGATAGGTAGCATTATAAATACACTCTCAATATCATTGTAAAAAGAGCGAATTGTGAATTTTAGAGTGCATATCGTGTAAAGCTCTGTATAAGGTTTTTATTCGAGAGTTCGAAACAAACAGAGAGAGAGAGATTTGTATTGTCAGCAGCTGCTAAAGGTATTGTACACCTTTGATAGAGTTTGTATTTGATTTATTTAATACAAACAAAGTTTGATTCATTCGTTTGTTCGTGTTCAACTAATCAAGCAAAAATCAGACACGATTATATAACTTGTATTCAACCCCCCCTTCTACAAGTTATTTGAGTTAACAATTTGTATCAGAGCAGGTTGATTTCGAATAATCATAAAGATCTGCAATCATGTCTGGTTACAAGGATGGTAATACTAAGATCCCTATGCTCAAGAGAACCGAATATACTTTATGGGAAGTGAAGATGTTGCATCACCTGGAAGCAACAAATCCTGATTATCTTGAAAGAATCAGAGATGGGCCTTTTGTTCCAACAAGGCTTGTTCCTCAAGCAACTGTCGAAGGAAAAGTTGTTCCAGAACATACAGCAGAGAAGCCTAAATCTGAATGGACAGATAAGGAAAAGGAGAACGTTCTTAAGGATGCTAAAGTGAGAAACATACTATTCAACAGTCTTGATTCTGTTCTCACTAACTATGTTCTCTCTTTTAAAACTACTAAGGAGATATGGGACAATCTAAAGGTTCACTGTGAAGGAACAAAACCTGTCAGGAAGAATATGAGGACACTTCTCATACAACAGTATGAGTACTTTGAATCGAAGTCTGGTGAGTCACTTATTGACACCTTTGATAGGTTTACTAAACTCATCAATGAGATGGTCATGCATGGTAAATATTATGACTTGGAGGATATGAATACTAAGTTCATGAAAGCTCTTCCTGATTTCTAAAATGAGAAGATATCTGCAATTGAGGAAGCTAATGATCTGGATGAAATATCATTAGAAGCAGTTTATGGAAAATTGAGAGCTTATGAACTTGACAGGCAGCAAAAAAAGAGCAGGAGTGAAGGAAAGATGAAAACTGTTGCACTCACTGCTCAATCTGAATCAAAGAACTTCCAGAAGAAAAGTCTGAATCTACTGAAAGAGACTTGAGGAAGAAGAAGAGCAAAGAAAGTTCTGAGTCAGAGACTACAGATATAGACTCTGAAGATAATGATTCTGAATCAGAGATGCAATAACTCTTTGCTATGTTTGCTAAAGCTTTCAAGAAAGGAAGATTTAATAGGAGAAGATTTAGCAAACGATCTTTTCAGAAGAAAGAGGAGAAGAAGAGTGACAAAGGCAAGAGTACAATTATCAAGCTTGATAAAGCCAAGATCAAGTGCTTTAACTGCAGTGAGCTTGGACACTTTGCTAGTGAGTGCAAGAAGCCTAGGAATTCAGGGAAGGGTAGTGCACTCATGGTCACACAGAAGGATTGGACAGACTCCAGTGATTCTGAAGATGAATTGGATTATGACAACATTGCATTGATGGAAAGTGCTTCAGACAAGCCTGGATCTCCAACGAAAACTTCTTCATCTTCTATTAAGGTATCACTTCACTCTCTTGATTCATTTGATAGCTTAGATTCTGATGATATTAGATCTATTCATGTTGAGTTTAAGAATCTTATGACTAATTTCAAAATTCTTGCTAGTGAAAAAGATGAACTCAAGGCTAAGAATGATGAATTAGTTTGTAGAAATAATTTTCTTAAATCTGAGTTAATTCGAATGGAAGAATATAGATTAAGTTCTGATAAAGCTAAGCATGATTATAGTGTTATTCATGAGGCTTATGACTCTGTCAGAAAAGAACTAGAGGAAGAGAGAGATGTGATTAAAACCATTAACAATTCTGGTAAAAAGACTAAAGAAATCATTGAAAATCAAATTCTTGGTAAAGTTAATGGTTTAGGTTTTGATAAGGCTAGGCAAGAAGATATTGTAGCTATTGTCAATGATGATGGTAAAATTGAAGCTAGCACATCTAAGTCTGAAGGTAAGAAGATAGTTTCTGAACCTAAACATGTTAAATTTGTTGATTCTAAAGGTACCCCAGTTGTGCACAAAAGAATTAACAATAGCAATTCAGATGAGAGAGTGTTAGAAAAACCTAAGAATGTCAACATAGGTTTTCTGTCTAAGTCTCAGTTAAAAAAGAGACTAGAAGGTATTTCAGAGTCTAGCAAGATCAGAAAAAATAGAAATGGAAAAGAAGGTATTAACAAAGAGAATAATTACAAGAATGTACCTGATGCACCTAGGAAGAAATGCTATAAATGTGGAAATCATAATCATTTGGCCCTAGACTGCAATCAAAAACCATCTTAGAAAACTGAGTCCAGATTCCCCAAGACTCAGAGAATTCAATACCAACCACAAGAACCCTGTTATCATTGTGGTAGTTTACTTCATTCCATTTATATGTGTAAGGTATATCATGAACTGTATTATGAATATTATTCTCTGAAATCTGAAACTCCTAGTCATAAATAGTTTGTGAAATCAGAGTCTAAGGTTGACTCTGCAACAGGTAAATCAAAATCAAAATCTTCAAAGCCTGTTGGTTCAACAGTTAGTAAGAAAGGATCCAATCAAAGTTGGGTCCTAAAAAATTCTAACTAGCTACTTTTTGTTTGAAGGGCACTGGAAAGAAGCATTCAATTATCTTGGACAGTGGATGCTCTGGACATATGACTGGAAAGAAGTCCCTGCTTACAAAGTTTGAGAGGAAAGCTGGCCCAGTAATATCCTTTGGAGATGGCAACAAAGGAGAAACTCTGGTATATGGCTCAATTATTTTGGGAAATGTCATCATAGAAAACGTAGCACTGGTTTCAGGCTTGAAACACACACTTTTAAGCATAAGTCAACTGGGTGATAAGGGTTACCAATCAATCTTTGACAGTGAAGGGTGCAAAATCTTGAATATGGAGAATGGAGACATTGTTCTGACTGGTCAGAGACATGGTAACATATATGAAGCTAGCTTGAGTGACACATCTAAAGGAACTGTTAGATGTCTTTACAGCAAGGCATCAAATGATGAAAGCTGGAACTGGCACAAGAAGCTCTCACATCTCAACTTCAAGAAGCTTAATCAACTTGTTAAGCACCATCTGGTGAGAGGCTGTTAGGTCCGATAAGATTGTAGAAGGGGGGTTGAATACAATCTATATCATTTTCTCGAAATTTGTTCTTTAAATAAAATTTATTTTAAACAAATTTGTGCGGACTAATATAACACAAATTTCAAGTTGAATATAACAATATATTAACTTGATGGGTGTTACAAAATCAGTCCAAATGATTATCAAGTAATTAATAACTAATTAGAAAATTCAACATGAACTTTGCTAATTTAGTTAATAAAAATCAAGATATCAATTTGTGAACTAGGAAATTTAATTCGCTAGTAGTACAAGAATCACAAGTAAACAAGTTCCAATGGATAGAATATTACAACTGAGATGAACTTGAATTTACAGAATTTAATTTGTAAGTGTTCTTGAGCTTGAGAGAGAGATATGAGCTGCTGTGTGTATATTTTCTGTTATGTTCGACTGCTTCTTTTCCTTCTGCATTCTGCTGCCTTATATAACACAACCATAGTCATATTGCTTTGTTTTAACTGATATAACAATCAGTTAATACTAATATGACATTCGGTATGACTATCAAATGAATGTAATATGACTGTCTCTTTAAATATAACTTTCGGTATGACTATCCAGTCCAATATAACATTCGGTATAACTGTCCTCTTGAATGAAATATGATTATCCAGTTTGAACTGAATATGACTGTCTCCTTTTGAACTGAATATGACTGTCTTCTATTGAACTAAATATGACTATCGGTATAACTATCATTTGATAGTTATATTATCATATTTTTTCAGCTTATAATTAATTAAATGATTTATAAAAATCATTTAAATAAATATTTCTTTTTCATATTAATTCTGATTTAATTAATCTAATAATTACTTTAACAAATATATTAATTCTGATAGAATTATTTTATTTAATTAAATTAATTATTTGATTTAATCAATTAAAGTAGAATTAATATAAATCCTTTAATAGTCAATACTTCACTGCAAACCACGTAATTATGATAAGGAACATACACTGGATCGATGTTGACGCTCGATGTACTGTCTGGTTCATGAACGACTAACTCCAATCTCTGTTCTTCATCTTGACTTTAAAACTGTGGTCTTTTTATATTCTTCACTCTCATCAATCATTCGGTACTGAAATTGTTTCTTATCACTTATAGAAATCTCTGTCCTTTAAATGAATCCATGTGTTTCAATGCTACCTTGAGGCTTGATCAGATATCTGAATCTTCTTCCAGTGTAAAACATCAAAACTATAGATTGACTTGTTGATTTTTCTACTGACAGCTATCATCTTTTGAGATTCCTGTGACAGTTGATATTATTTACTTATTACAATCTAGTTTAATTGGATTAGGATCCTCGAACTACAAATAGGCTGAGTCATATGCCTTTCAGAGGCCTACCTCAGGCAAATTATGTGCAAGATGGACTTTGTGATGCTTACCAACTTGGAAAACAAAGAAGAACCACTTTCAAGAGCAAGATAGAAAATTCAATTACTGAACCATTTCACATGCTGCATCTTGATTTATTTGGTCCAGTAAACATTATGTCTATCAACAAGAAAAGATATGCTCTAGTTATAGTGGATGATTACACAAGGTTCACATGGGTATTCTTTCTACACAACAAGGATGAAGCTCCTCAGCAAATCATTGAACTTGTCAAGAATATTCAAAATAGCTCTGAATACAAGGTCAAAGTGCTCAGAAGTGACAATGGTACAGAATTTAAGAATTCTACAATGAAGGAGTATTGTGCAGACAATGGAATTACTCAACTATTTTCTGCACCTGGAACACCTCATCAGAATGGTGTAGTAGAAAGAAAGAACAGAACTCTCATAGAGGCAGCAAGAACCATGCTTGCAGATGCAAAGCTTCCAAGCTATTTCTGGGCAGAAGCTATAAACACTGCATGTTTCACTCAAAACTGTACCTTGGTAAATGCTCATGGTAAGACTCCCTATGAGATGATCAAAGGAAAGAAACCAAGTGTGAAATACTTTCACATCTTTGGATGCAAATGCTATGTCCTGAAAGTTCATCCAGAACAACTTGGAAAATTTGAAGCCAAATCGTATGAGGCAATCTTTCTAGGATATTCAACATCAAAGGCCTTCAAAGTATACAATCTCAGAACTCACATTGTTATGGAATCAATTCATGTTGCATTTGATGATAAGAAGTTTGGAATTTTGCAAACTGATGATAGCCATGACAATCTGGAATTTGAAAATCTTAAATATTCTGAGATTCTCTCCAGTGATGATGAAGGTTCTCCAGAGGAAATCTCTATTGCTTCTCAAAGGAATGCTACTGTTAGAGGGAGCAATTCAATCAAGGAGAACAAAGTAATGGTCAGGATCAGACTAGTCTTTCAGAGTCTACTTCATCAGGAACTGATCCTTCAGAGTCTAATGAAGGAAGATCAGAAACTAGCAGTAGTATGGAATCTACTGATTCTCTCATCAAGGTGGAGCTTTTGAAGGCAGAGAAAGTTCTTCTACAAGAGATACCAATAACTTAGGGGGAGAGTCTAGCAAGAGTAATCTACCACCTGTTAGAAAATGGACAAGGGATCATACTGAAGATTTGATTATTGGTGATCCAAATAATGGTGTTCGAACTAGAAGATCAATCCAAAATGAATGCTTGTACAGTTGTTTTCTCTCAAAGAATGAACCTAAGAAGGTTGAAGAAGCCTTACAGGATCCTAATTGGGTAATAGCAATGCCAGAAGAATTGAATGAGTTTGAGAGGAACAAAGTTTGGAAACTGGTACCAAGACCTAAAGATAGATCTATTGTTGGTGCTAAATGGGTTTTCAGAAACAAGCTAGATGAATCTGGTATGATTATAAGAAACAAAGCAAGATTGGTGGCCAAGGGTTATTCTCAGGAAGAAGGAATTGACTATGATGAAACCTTTGCACCTGTAGCAAGATTGGAAGCAATCAGAATGTTTCTTGCATTTGCAGCTTATTCAAAATTTAAGGTATACCAGATGGATGCAAAGAGTGCTTTTCCTAATGGCAAGCTTGATGAGGAAGTGTATGTGGAACAACCACCAAGTTTTGTTAATCCAAAGTTTCCAAATCATGTCTATAAACTTGACAAGGCACTCTATGGACTAAAGTAGGCACCAAGAGCATGGTATGAGACTTTGTCTAAATTACTTCTTGAAAATGGCTTCACAAGAGGTACAATTGACAAAACTCTATTCTTTAGAAAGATAAAAGGTGATTTGCTTTTAGTTCAAGTTTATGTTGATGATATTATATTTGGTTCTACTAATTAAAAGTTATGTGCTAAGTTTAGCAAGCTTATGCAGTCTAATTATCAGATGAGCATGATGGGTGAACTAAATTACTTTTTAGGCTTGCAGGTCAAACAGACTGAGACTGCTATTTTCATTAATCAGTCAAAGTATATCAAAGATCTTTTAAAAAGGTTTGAATTTCAAAATTGTGCAATTGCAAAGACACCCATGGCAACAGCCACTAAGCTAGACTCTGATCCTAAGGGAAAGAGTGTTGATAACACTAGCTATAGAGGCATGATAGGTTCACTGTTATATCTAACTGCAAGTAGACCAGATATAATGTTCTCTACCTGTTTATGTGCTAGATTCCAAAGTGATCCTAAGGAATCTCATTTAATTGCTGTGAAGAGAATTTTTAGATATCTCAAGGGAACTCCGAATCTTGGTTTATGGTATCCAAGAGAATCTGATTTATCCCTAATTGGCTATTCAGACTCTGATTATGCAGGGTGTAAAATAGACAGGAAAAGCACTACAGGTACATGTCAATTCTTGGGAAACAGATTGATTTCTTGGGCAAGCAAGAAGCAGCAATCAGTTTCAACCTCAACTGCAGAAGCTAAATACATTGCAGCAGGCAGTTGTTGTGCTCAACTCCTTCGGATAAGAAATCAGTTGATGGATTATGGTATGACACTTAGTAATATTCCTATGTTTTGTGATAATACTAGTGCTATCAAAATTGCAGAAAATCCAGTTCAACACTCAAGGACTAAGCACATTGATGTCAGGTATCATTTTATTAGAGAACATATTGAAAATGGTACTGTGGAACTTCATTTTGTTCCTACTGACAAACAGCTTGTAGATATTCTAACCAAACCACTTGATGAGGCTACATTCATTAGAGTGGTTAGTGAGTTAGGAATGTTAAATTTTTAGATCTTTAACATCTGCACAAGTAGCAAGGTATGTTGTTCAGCTTATAGACTTGATATCTTTGTCAGGATCTATAATTGATGGTTAAATGCTTAAGCTGTAACACTTTACTTTGATAAATTTCAGTATGATAGATTTATTAATAAACATCAGGATCAGGATTGCTATCAGTATGCTGAAGTCATCAGTATTGACATCAGGATTGTATCGTCAGTATCAGGATTGTGAAATTTGTGTGTCTTACTGTTTCAAATTCTGAAGTTCATGTTATTTAGTGGTTCAATTATGAGTTTTGTTAAAGTCTATGTTAGCAAGTTTTATCACATGCATACTGATAATTTATATCATTATTCAGGTTAGTCAATAAACAACGATAGACAAGTAGATAATAAGAAAACTTGTATTTTCATTAATCAAAAGCATTACATACATGGAAATGAAATACAATTGTAAGAACCCTAATTTTTGCAATATTTTCTTTTATTTAATATCATGTGGCATTGTCAATTTGGAACCTTTCTAGTCATCCCTGTTGTTTAATGGAATTGATTGTCTGAGAAACTATGTTGTTCCATTCACTCTGTAAGATAAAAGAGAAGATTGTGAGTGCAAGAGTCTTATCGTTAGTAAGATTTATAAAACTTGGGATTTGAGAATGATTAGAGTATTAAAAGATTTATTAAGGATTATGACGAGGAATTATGGACATTCGAGGAATTTACACAATTAAGTACTTACGGAATTATAGGGGAAATCTCTACGCGACAAAATTTTGTTACGAGAGATTAATTAAGATACGATACGAATTAAAGTTTAAGTGACAAGCATTGGTGGAAGAATAATGATACAAGGAGTAGTATTGCATGCAAGTCCCATGCAACCAAGTAATTAGGAGGAAGCAAACTAGTTAAACCAAATGGAAGAGGAATAGTAACTAGTTACATTGCTTTTTCCAAGGAGGAGACAAGAAGTACAAGAGGCCATACCATGTTAGTACCTTGCTTATACATACACCATTATGTATCACCCAACTACAATTATTCAACCAAAGCAACAAAAATCAAAAACACAAAAACAAACCCCCCCTCTCTCCAAGAGTGCTCTCGGCCAAGCTTAAAAAAGGAGAAGAAAATTTCTTCTTCCTCCATTTCTCATCACTCATAAATCAAGGCATATATACTAGGCCCTCTCCATCATCTAAGCAAGGTATACTAAGAGTTTCAAGCCTTTTCATCCATTCAATTTCAAGATATTATTTGTTATAGATATTGTGAATAGTAACCAAGTTTAGTTTTTCTTTTAGATCTTGGATTATAAGGGTTGTAGGAGATCATTCAAGGTGTTCTTGAGTTTTGTAAGGCTTACCCAAGGCTCCTAGGCACTCAAGAAGGTATAAAAATCATAAACCCTTTTGGCCATGTAGTGTTTATGATGTTTGGTGATAGATCCATGTGATATGGTGTTAATCTTGGTTGTATAAGTAATGGATGACATGGATCTTGAGTTTTGATGTTGTGATTGTGATTTTTATGATTGTGGATAGTATGTGTATCTCCATGAATGTTATAAAGCATGAACTAAGTGAATTAGGTGTTGGTTGTATTGTGGAATTAAGAATATTGGTTGATCTAAGTGATACATGCTTGCTGAATTTTTCCCAGAAACTTGACCTGTCTTGTAGCATGGTTTTGAACCCCAAAATATTGTCCCCTGAGGTCCTACCATATATTGTTGGAAATATATTTGAATGTAGGTTCTGGAAATGTAAGGTTCATGACTAGGTGATGTATAGATTTTAAGTTATGGCCGGAGAAGTAAATTGTGTTTCTGGATTCCGGACTGCACTAAGTGACCCCCTTCTGAACCTTGTTTAAACCCCTAAAAATATATGTGGGATCATGGAAAAATTTGAGAAGTTAGGGAATGCAGTGGTGAAGACTACCCAAAAAGAATTGGATTAAAATATGAATTTTTGAATTTTATAAAAATGCTAGAGTAAATTTCGTGCAAGGGAAAAAGTCGTTAGTGAAGCATAATTCTAGGGGTAATGGTTATGATTCGAATGTGGTAACTAAATTAAGTCGAATAAGTGATGAGCGTAATCGAGTGATGACATGAACCTATAGTGGGGCTAGAGTGTCATAAGACGAAGTCATTAAATTAATTTCGTACCCCCTAAAACCCCGTAATTAAAGAGATATTGTTAATGTACTAACGAGCGGTTATTGCTTATGTATAGATCGTTCCACTCCGCACGCTCGACCACCCCAACCAAACCAAGGAAAGTTTACTTTTCAAAACTTATGCATATACAAGGACTTTCACTGTTGTGTTTGTAGTTTTCAACCATATCAAATGCTATATTTATCGAAGTATTGATACAATTGAGATTTTATAAGTACATATATGTTTGTACCCCTTGAACTTAGATTGAAATGTTTTCCTCGGACAACGACTCTAGCAATAGAGGTCGTAGCGGTCCGTATATACTATTGACCGGGGAGCGGTATATTATTATATCGTATCTAGATTGCGAAAACCCGAAGTGTCATTCGGGAAGTATCGTATACTCAAGTAATTATGTTCATATCTTCGTAAATACTCGAAACCCTATCTTGGATTAAAAGTTTATTTTATCGAATAATTATTTTATTAATTATTAATAATAAATCCTAAAATATTATTTATTAAGTATTGTTCATTATTTTAAAGATAAAGTTGATCCAAGATACATTTAATACTTTCAAACTCGAACACTTTCGAACTCAAAACATTTTCGAAAACCCCCGGTCAGGTTCTGCTTCTTGTATGATTTCAAGAATCATCGGTCGACTGATGTCGGACCTCAATTACTCTATTTTCAATCAAAATCAAGTTTTTAAAAGAAAAAGAAAAAGGGACTCTGGCAGGTGTGGGAACCGTTGACGAACGATTCCCGGGATGTGTAAGCGGCCGTGAGCCAGGCGGTCCATCAATTATTATTCCGGCCCAGGTGTTGCCGAAGGATGATTACGAATGTAGTTTTCATCGAGGGTGATTACGAATGTAGTTTTCACCCGGGGATAGTTACGGATGTAGTTTCTATCCTTCTACCGGTAGAGAAGACCCGCGGATTATTGGACTTGGATGTGGCGACTAATCATCGTCAATCCTTATCTGGTTTTATGTTTTCTTTAAGTCCCATTCCTCCATTTTGGAAAAATGCTTTGACACTGCTTCTTAGGCTTTTGTGCCAAGTTGCTGATAGTGTTCTATTTTGATGAGAAAGATGTTGACTCTATGCAGTATCTAGAATTGCAAGTTTATTTTGAAAACGGGGGCACGTATTGGTGCACCTTCGAGATTTATCAACAATGACAAGTGATTTTATATCTGATTGATTCAAACAAGTTTAATAACTGCTAATCATATGAAATGTTATATTGCTTAACTTATACATATATTTCTTGCTGAGCTATAGTTGCTCACTCTTGCTTGTTTTAAAATTTACAAATACAACAGCTAAGCGAAATGGCAAGACCCAGACAGACTGCTCGAAAGCAGGTGACTAGACCCGAGCCAGCAGTTGAGATTCCACCGGTAGGCCCCATTAGCCGGATTGGTTGGCAGCTTTTGTTATTTCGTTTTATTTATCAGTATGACCTGTGCAAGGCAGTGTATCCTAACAAACTTTCAAGCCGCCAACTTCGCTTCATATCGAAGTGTCGCTGGTAGCATAAATACTATTTAATTCGGTCTGTAATAACTCTGATACTTTTATTACTGTTTAATCAATGTTGTGACGTTTCTGAGGCTCTAACCTGTGTGTGTGTGTGCGGTGTGAGTTTATTGTGGGGTCGATGGCTGTTTTATATATATTATCTGCAAGAACAGGGATGTTATTAATGGAAAATGGACCGTGAGCGCCTAGATCTCCGACCCCGGATCTGGGGGCGTCACAGAAATCGTATCAGAGCGAGGTTACAGTTCTCAGAAACGATAGTAATTTAAGAAAGCAACCCTAAATATAATAACAATAATAATAACCCTAATAACAACCTTAATAATACTTAGAACTCTCATCGAGTTTGTAGTCGGGTTATCAGATATAGCCCTGACTTTAAGGCCCGTGAGGGAACTACTCCTAAACCTTTCTTTTTTTGGTTAGTGACCCTCCTTATTTCTCTTGTGTAGATGGAGGAGATACCAGACCCTGAGGCTTTCGAGAGAGAGCATGATGAGGCACTGATGCGAGATACCGAGGATCCTGAGGAGGACATGGGTGCTGACTCTGAGCTCGGCCCCTGGATTACGCTGATAGGAGATACTGATGATGAGGATCCCGTTGAGGAGCCCTTTGAGCCTGAGCCTGAGCCAGAGCCTGTTACCCCATCTCCTGTAGCTACTGATGAGGAGAGTGTGAGATCCGGTGAGGGTCGTGTTGTGTCACCCCCACATTCTCCGCAGTCATCGAGCCCTGTTTCATCGGACGGTGACTCCGAGGATGATACTTCTGGCGAGGACGAGCTTGACCCTACCCCTGCCACTGCTCCTGCTCTTGCTACTGCTGCTGCACCTGCTTCTGTTCCTGTCATACCACCTCCACCGATGGACCTACCCCCAGTGTCGGGTACTGAGCACGCTTACGTGGTACAGTTCCTGACCCGAGACTTACTTTCTGCGGAGGCCCGACTTAACGAGGCGAGGCGGGCACTAGTGGAGGAGCGCGAGGCGCGCTTGAGGATCCAGGCTGAGATGAGGACCGCTGTTGCTAGGAGGACTAGGGCTCGACTCCACAGGATTGAGAGGAGGAGTCGCGAGAGGATTCTTGGATTAGGGATCCGCGGGGGCGGAGTGATCCAGGCTAGGGATGCTAGGCGTTTTGTGCGTCGTGCATTTGCCCGAGTGAGGACCTTGCTCCGCCGCGGTGCGGCCCCGTGATGTGTTACTGATAGCTCAATCCCCTAGGTTCAGATGACATTAGTGTGTCGATTTTGCGGGATAGTTGACTTGTGCAGTGGTATCCTTTCTGACCAGTGGATGAGTAGACTGACCTACAGATATGTAGATGTGACTTCGGGTAGTATGTACGGATGTAGCCCTACTTTTGTGTAGCCCTGACTATTCGGATGATGTACTTGTATTTGTTCCACTTTTGCTAGACTTTGACATCGGAACTATGTATTTGGCTCTAACATCCAAACTTTGTGATAACCCTTGTACCGTACTTATTTAGTTTCAGTTTCCTTGATATTGCCTCAACTGCCTTACTTTCCGATGCCATGCTTTACTGTTTTGATATACAACTGTGATTATGCAAATTGCTACAAGCCACAAATACAATCATGATGTTTCAAATTTACGATATGCGATTTCAAATTGTTCTCTACAATTTCCAAAAATGTTCCTACAATTTTTAAAATAAATTTTTCAAAAAAAAAAAAATATTTTTGAGGTTTCGAAATTTTGAAAACTCTTGCAAATGTTTTCGCATCCCATAGAGATTTTTCCAAAAAATGTTTTGACGTTTTATCTCCAGCATCGGGTTATTAAAACCTTTGCAACTTCCACCCTTATGAGGAGGAACGATACGTTCCTGACCCGTGTAAACGCTGTCAGGTAGTTGGAAAATCCTAACCCATTTCTTGTTTTATTATCAGAATCATGCCACCCAGAAGAATGAACACTCGAGCTCACCCGATCAGTTCTGAGGGCCAGGGTAGCCACCATGGGACCGGAGGCCACCAGAACCGTGAAGGGGAGAATGTCAACCTGAGTGAGAGTGAGGGCAACGATCATAACTTGTTTGATGACTCTGAGTATGAAGAAGAAGAAGCTGGTGATGACACCCGAGAGGCAGAACATCCTAGGGGAGGCCCTATGGAACAGTTCATGGAGTTACTTAGGCAGAACTTGGACCGTCCCCCAGTTCAGCAACCACCCCAAAATGCTAATGCAAATGCTTTCCGGAACTTCAAATCCCTGAAACCCCCAGAATTTAAAGGAATTGCCGATCCGGTCGAGGCAAGAGCCTGGCTGAAGGAAATGGAAAAATCTTTCGAGATACTAGGTGTCGCAGAGGAGCAGAAGACTGTTTTCGCCACTTACCTTCTAAAGGGTGAGGTGAACTATTGGTGGGAAGCTAAGAAGAATTTGGAAGGAAGAGGTGTGGTGACCCGGGAGAGGTTTAGCGAGCTGTTCTTGGAGAAGTACTTTCCTAGGTTCATGGAGACACAAATGGAGCTGAAGTTTTTGGAACTGAAGCAAGGTAACATGACGGTGGCTGAGCATGAGGCCAAATTTACTGAGTTGTCGAGGTTTGTGCCGGAATATGTGAACTCTGAGGTAAAGAGGGCCCGAAGGTTTCAATTAGGGCTAAAACAATGGATTCAGAATCGTGTGGCGGTTCTTGAGCTGACAGACTATGCCACCTGGTACATAAAGCATCAATTGTTGAGGTTGGGAGTGAACAGATGCAGAAGGAGAGGGAAGGAAAGAAGAGGAAGTTTGATAGTCGAAAGGGAAACTATGCGGGAGGGACGTTTCCGAGCAAATTTAAGCGAGGAACGATGTCCCAACCCAGCGGAAACTTTGGAACCAAGAGAGCTGAAAGTTGGAGTGTTGTTAGGTCCAATATGTTTGTAGAAGGGGGGGTTGAATACAAACAGTACTGTTTAATCGAAATTTGTCCGGATAAATTTAATTTATATTTTGACAAATTTGAGCGGAATTAAATGAAACAAAATTCAAGTTGAATATAAAATTATATTAACTTGAGAGATTTGTTACAAATACAGTACAGAAATTATATCTAGTTAATAAAAACAAATTAGAAAATTCGACATGAATTTTTTTAGATTTGTTAATAAAAATCGAGATATAGATTAGGAGTAAAAACTCGCTAATATTACAAGAGTATCAAGTAAACAAGTTCTATCGGATCAGATATTAAAAATAAGATGAACTTGATTTTCTATGAATTTTTCTCTTGCTGTGTTCTTCAAAAATGAGAGAGAATGGAGCTGTTCTTGTTTCTTGAAAATATTATGTTCTGTCTTGTTGTTGTTGTTTGGCCGCCTGTCTTGATTTATTTAGCCTCCTGCATTTTTTCTTTTTCATTTGTATTGCCAAGACAATCGGCAAGACAATCTGCTCTTCCAAGACAATCAATTTTGTATTGCCAAGACAATCCAGGTTAACCAAGACAATCGGCAATTCAATTGAGATTGTCTTGTTAATATTAAAAACAACCCACTTGGCTGTAATGATTTGAATTGAATCTGTGTAAACAAAATATTCTTGACTGCCAAATTCGAATACCAGTTGCAGGGACGGACTGTGAGAATCACGCGCGTACTGTTATGGTTGCTTTCCAGGCGCGTGCGTGTCACGCGCTAGGCAGGAGAGTGAAGTTGCTTTCCCGACAAGAATTTGTTCTTTTCCTTTGTTACATGCATGCTTGTGACAGACTTTTACTTTTATGTCTTTCTTTTGCTTTTAACAATTCTAAATACTTGTCTGGCCACTTGTGTTTCTTTTGTTTTTTTTTATCCTTTAATCAATAAGTCGACACAAGCTACAAGCCTGCAACTTCCCTTTTTTTTCTTTTGCTTTTCTTTGATTTTGATTTATTTGTATTTAATTTAATTATCTTAATTAATCAATTAATCATTTAAACGAATAATGATTAATTAATTAATAAGTTAATTAAATAAATCAATTAGACTAATATATTAATTCAAAATTAATTAACATGATAATTAATTTAATAAATTAATTAATTCAGAATGAATTAATTTATTAAATTAATTCAACTACATAATTATATTAATTAAAAGAGAATTAATATAAATCTTTTGACAGCTCAAATCTTTTTCCGAACCACTGAAAGTAATAAAGAATTACCACCGGATTTTCGTTGACGCTCGATGCACGGTCTGGTTCATGAGCGACTAACTCCAACGGCTTTTCTTTATTTTTGACTTTATGGCTCTG
Organism: Saposhnikovia divaricata; assembly: GCA_036435485.1. NCBI lineage: Eukaryota > Viridiplantae > Streptophyta > Magnoliopsida > Apiales > Apiaceae > Saposhnikovia > Saposhnikovia divaricata. Next base: position 199,279,861 of record CM071594.1, read on the forward strand.
GTTATTGTCTTCTTTTAATATACCCGTCTTGATAGTTTGAACCACTGAAGTTAATGATAAACAACCACTGTTTAATGTTGACACTCGATGTACTGTCTGGTTCATGAGTGACTAACCGTAATGACTGTTCTTCATATATTGACTTTAAGATCTGGTTCCTTTTCTTTTCTTTTTCTACTCTCTCTGATAATTCTTCTGTACTGTCTCTGTCACTGTCGAAATCTCTGTCACTTTAAATGAATCCACTTCTTTAACGAATACTTCACTGAGGCTTGATCAGATGTCTGAACTTCTTTCAATGTAGTATCTTCAAGTCTGTAGATTGACCTTGATCTTTTTCTTCTGACAGATAATACAATCTGAGATTCCTTGTGACAGTCTATATACTATTTACTATTACAATCTTGTTTAAGTTGAGTTGTATCCTCGAAATACAAATAGGCTACATCATATGCCTTTCAATCTCCCCCTATTTGTTTGTTAGACAATAACAAGCAAATACATAGAGTATAACTCAACTACCTCACTTAAACAAGAAAAAGATAAAACTTTTAAGAATTAAGTAAATAATAAAAAATTTCTGGTTTAGATTTAACAATTCCAGAATCTTCAGTTGATGAAATGATAGATGATTGTTCCTCTAACACTGAAATGATCTTCAATAGATAACTCATCTTCATTTCTGATTCTTCATATCTCTGCCTGATAATCCTTCACATCTTATATTGGTGATTATCAGCAGTTCTTGATTTACAATCACTTCAAATTTCTGACACAACTTTTCTCACTAAAGAAAAACAGCTGTTCCTACTATATAGACAATGGTGAATCAATACCATTTCTATAACTTCTGGTGAATTTAATACTCTTCCACTTAGCCTTTATACATAGTACATTGAAAGACTAATAGAATAGTATTGTGATGTAATTCTCCTTATATCTCCACTTTCATAACAAATGAAAGTTCTTTTGCTTCTTCATCTAAGGCTCCCTCTTAGAAACTAGACTTGCTTCTCATTCTAAGCATAGTCTAAGGCTCCCCCTTAGAAACTAGACTTGCTTCTCATTCTAAGCACAGTCTTTACTGCTCCCCCTTTCTAACTCACTGTTCTTTTACTTGTACCCCAATACTTCTCCCCCTTAGTTGAGTATATCCTACTAAGGTAAGCTTTAAGCTTGAACATATCTTTTTCAATATATCTCTCCCCCTTAGTTGAGGAATCCTCCATTCAACTAATTGACAAAGTACTTGATACTAAATTGTTACCAATTTATACCAATCGTTAGAGTACATTGAAATCAATTGATAAAGCTTTGTTAGAAAGGAAGTTTCATTTTCTTCCTCACTGTGAGTGTGTGATAGTGTTTAGTGTACCTCACAAGTGTTTCACTCTTCTCTCCACTCATTTGTGTTGAGTGTCTCACTTCTCTCTGTGTTTACACTCTTGTTCACTAGTGTTTCACTCATATCACTCATAGCTCCAACATCCGTTAGTGTACCTGCAAAGAAAAATCACCATAGCCCCTTCAAGAGAGGTCAGTAGTGGTGCAATGGGAGTTCGCAAATCCCAAATCCTCGTTGGACTCGTCAGATGAATCTGAGTCATAATCTACAAGTTGCTAATTTCCTTTCAAAGGTTCCAGATTTGAATTCTGGGAAGGTAAACAATGATCTATAAATTTAGCATTGAGATCAAGATTCCCTTCTAATGTCTGTGAAGACATCACCTTGTTAAACTCATCAGGTAAAATCTGAATCATAGTTCACAAGTTGCCGATTCGCACCTATGTCGGTTCCGTTACCCGCAGGATCCAGAGATGTTCCCTCTGGGGAGTTAGATAATGATCTTGTTGAATTTTGCATTTGAGATCAATACCTTCTCTCGAGGTCTGTGAAGACTCTTAGCTCATTAAAGAACCTTTAACTTATAATCTTAACCGTAAAATGGTTGGATTACAGGTTTCCGTCAATTCATCCTTAGTGTGTGCAATCTCACTTGTGCATATGAAATATTTTGGTTAGTGTATAAGGTAGTGACTCTCCAACTGAATATCCCACACATCCTTGTTTGCTGCATCAAGTGCAGTTACTCCCTGGTGACCTCTAGTCTGATAGGTTACTTCCTTTTAGGGGTAAAATAGAATGTGTTTGAGTTTGACTGTAGTCTGGGATAAAAGTTGTCGGGTTTACAACCTTATGACTAAACATGTGAGAATACAAAATTTCATGTAGATGAACATGCATCACAGAATATGAGCAATATAGAGATAGAATGCATTTTTAACATTGAAAAGTTTTCTAAGAAAATATTGCATTTTATCTTAAGAGAAATGATATATAGTTGTTATTTCAAAAGATTTACAATGTAAGCAATCACAGCTGTAGAAAGAGATTTTGAATTTAGGAAGATATAGATCTTGAGCTGGTTTTACAAAACAAAAACATAGGCAAAAATCCAATTAATAATAAATATTAATCGAATCAATGTATGTTAATGTTTAAACCAATACAAACAAAACTATTTATCATGTTTTAGGTCCTGCATGATAGATACCAACTATTAGAAATTGTTAGCACTTGATAGGTCCTGTCTTCCAATTGTTAGATCCTGAAAATCAAACATTAGTTCCTAACCAATTGTATAGACACATACCAATTTGATACCAACATTGGTCAATTGTTATGTCCTTAACACGAAGATCTGTTAACAACAATCACAAAACAAACATTTATACGTAAACTGCAGGTTTTGTGTGTGTTAAGAAGAACAACAACAAAAGAACCAAGTACAGTGACCTATTTGTAAGTTTTGAAAGTATAGTGACTAAACTCTAAAAACTATACAAACTATTTATATACACGTGAAAAAGAATATACAAAAATAAGAAATAATATACATAAGTAATAATTTATGTTGTGGAATAAAAACTAGGTTACGATTTGTAATTAATGCTAGGGTGGTTGAGCTTCGAGCTTTAATGGCTGTTTCCGTGTTACGAGACTGATCGGTCCTCACAGAGTGCCTACGTATCTCGTTGTTGAGAATCAAGCCAGGACGTAGTTCTAGGTGATGGTGCCCTCGAGGCTATGGCGGCGAGAGCTCACCTAGAATGCAGTGGCTTGTACGTCCTTATCCGAGGATTAAGCCAAAACGTAAGTGACGTATTGAGCTCTGCCCAAAAAAACGTGGTGCTGAGATGAGGGGTTAGACCCTTTATATAGGCTGAGAAGCCCTAGAATTATGGTAGGAGTCAGAGACTTGGTAGACAAGTCTTCTTTGAGGAAGGTTCTAGATCTATTCCTTACAGGAATCAGTTTCCATGTTGAATTGGATGCCTTGGTGGCTAAGTCTGGTGGAAATAATATCCTTATCCAACTCTTATTGCTGAGCTATTTATTACCCCCAATATTAATTACGAAATTAATATTATAATTGGGGTTTTGGGCCCATCTGGTGGGCCCCACGTTTGGACCATTCTTGGCCTAATTAATGCCATATTGAATGTGTCTTTAGGGCTTATTTTCAGCCCATATCATTTGCCCCCCAACTTCTAGGAAAACTGATCAGGCTTTCCTTGAAGTTTTACTTGTCTAACTCGAGACTCGGGTCAGGGTTTATCTTTGATATCGTTATGATGTAAAGCGTGGAGCGACCGACACGTTTACAACGATGTTAAATTATGCCAACAACATCGAACGGCACTAAACGACACTAAACAGCGCTAAACAGCCTTAGACGACGTTTAAACAATGTTAAACGACGTTAAACGGCGATAAACGGTGCTAAACGGCACTAAACGACACTAAACGGTGCTAAATAGCCTTAAACGACGTCTAAACGATGTTAAACGGCGCTAAACGGCGATAAATGGCGCTAAACGGCGATAAACGGCGCTAAACGGCACTAAACGACACTAAACGGTGCTAAACAGCCTTAAACGACGTTTAAACGATGTTAAATGACGCTAAACGGCGATAAACGGTGCTAAACGGCACTAAACGACACTAAACGGTGCTAAACAGCCTTAAACGACGTTTAAACGATGTTAAACGACGCTAAACGGCGATAAACGGTGCTAAACGGCACTAAACGACACTAAACGGTGCTAAACAGCTTTAAACGACGTTTAAACGATGTTAAACGGCGCTAAACGGCGATAAACGGCGCTAAACGGCACTAAACGACACTAAACGGTGCTAAACAGCCTTAAAAGACGTTTAAACGATGTTAAACGACGCTAAACGGCGATAAACGGCGCTAAACGGCACTAAACGACACTAAACGGTGCTAAACAGCCTTAAACGACGTTTAAACGATGTTAAACGACGCTAAACGGCGATAAACGGTGCTAAACGGCACTAAACGACACTAAACGGTGCTAAACAGCCTTAAACGACGTTTAAACGACGCTAAACGGCGATAAACGGTGCTAAACGGCACTAAACGACACTAAACGGTGCTAAACAGCCTTAAACGACGTTTAAACGATGTTAAACGACGTTAAACGGCGATAAACGGTGCTAAACGGCAATAAACAACACTAAACGGTGCTAAACAGCCTTAAACGACGTTTAAACGATGTTAAACGACGCTAAACGGCGATAAATGGTGCTAAACGGCACTAAACGACACTAAACGGTGCTAAACAGCCTTAAACAACGTTTAAACGATGTTAAACGACGCTAAACGGCGATAAACGGCGATAAACGGCGATAAACGGTGCTAAACGGCACTAAACGGTGCTCTGAAAACCACCCGAAAAAATCGAGATTTAGGTCCAGAAACTACCCGAGATTTGCTGAAAAATCAAGATTCAGGACCACGAACTAACCCGCGATCGGCCGGATCGAGGGCTAGCTCGTGGTCGGCTAGCACCTGGTCGGCCGAAGGGCCTCGAACCAAGGTGGTTGGCTGACACCTGGTCGGCCGAGAGGCCTTGATCCCAGGTGGTCGGCCGGCACCTGGTCGGCTGCGGGCTGGTCGGCTGGGGCTCCTTCAGGTGCCATGGTCGGCCATTTTCAAGGATCCGGAAGCTCGATCCCGATCCCTAATTTAGTATCTTGGTCACCCGTGACTTTCAAGGATCCAGAAGCTGGATCTCGATCCTAGGGATTCAGAAGCTGGATCTCGATCTCTAATTTAGTATTTTGGTCACCCGTGACTTTCAAGGATCCAGAAGCTGGATCTCGATCCTAGGGATTCAGAAGCTCGATCTCAAGATCTAATTTAGTATTTTGGTCACCCGTGACTTTCAAGGATCCAGAAGCTGGATCTCGATCCTAGGGATTCAGAAGCTGGATCTCGATCTCTAATTTAGTATTTTGGTCACCCGTGACTTTCAAGGATCCAGAAGCTGGATCTCGATCCTAGGGATTCAGAAGCTGGATCTCGAGATCTAATTTAGTATTTTGGTCACCCGTGACTTTCAAGGATCCAGAAGCTGGATCTCGATCCTAGGGATTCAGAAGCTGGATCTCGATCTCTAATTTAGTATTTTGGTCACCCGTGACTTTCAAGGATCTAGAAGCTGGATCTCGATCCTAGGGATTCAGAAGCTGGATCTCGATCTCTAATTTAGTATTTTGGTCACCCGTGACTTTCAAGGATCCAGAAGCTGGATCTCGATCCTAGGGATCCAGAAGCTCGATTTTGATCTCTAACGGCCTGATTCCTTCGTGGTCGGCCGGGAGGTGGTCGGCCAAACGGCCCGAATCCTTCGTGGTCGGCCGGGAGGTGGTCGGCCAGGGATCAAGAAGCTGGATCTCGATCCTAGGGATCCAGAAGCTCGATCTTGATCTCTAATTTAGTATTTTGGTCACCCGTGACTTTCAAGGATCCAGAAGCTGGATCTCGATCCTAGGGATTCAGAAGCTGGATCTCGATCTCTAATTTAGTATTTTGGTCACCCATGACTTTCAAGGATCCAAAAACTGGATCTCGATCCTAGGGATCCAGAAGCTCGATTTTGATCTCCAACGGCCTGATTTCTTCGTGGTCGGCCGGGAGGTGGTCGGCCAAACGGCCCGAATCCTTCGTGGTCGGCCGGGAGGTGGTCGGCCAAGGATCAAGAAGCTGGATCTCGATCCTAGGTATCCAGAAGCTCGATCTTGATCTCTAATTTAGTATTTTGGTCACCCGTGACTTTCAAGGATCCAGAAGCTGGATCTCGATCCTAGGGATTCATAAGCTGGATCTCGATCTCTAATTAAGTATTTTGGTCACCCGTGACTTTCAAGGATCCAGAAGCTGGATCTCGATCCTAGGGATCCAGAAGCTCGATTTTGATCTCTAACGGCCTGATTCCTTCGTGGTCGGCCGGGAGGTGGTCGGCCAAACGGCCCGAATCCTTCGTGGTCGGCCGGGAGGTGGTCGGCCAAGGATCAAGAAGCTGGATCTTGATCTCTAATTTAGTATTTTGGTCACCCGTGACTTTCAAGGATCCAGAAGCTGGATCTCGATCCTAGCGTCTTCTTGACTCGATACGGCCCTTCCCAATTAGGGGCTAGCTTTCCCTTCTGACCAATTCCAGAAGCTTCTATCTTCCTTAGAACCAGTTCGCCTTGCCGAAAGAACCTCTCCTTAACCCTTCAGTTGTAGTGGAAGGATGCTCTCTTCTGATGCTCTGCATTCCGGGCATTTGTTTCGTCCCTAACATCATCAATTAGGTCTAGCGCAAGCCTCATGCCTTCTTCATTAGTCTCTTGCTCATATGCCTCAACTCGAGGTGATGCATGCATGATCTCTAGGGGCACAACTGCCTTGGCTCTATAAGCCAACAAAAAATGGGGTCGCTCCAGTTGTCACTTTGCAAGTGGTTCGATATGCCCAAAGTATAGGCAGTAACTCATCCACCCAAGTGTTTCTTGAGCATTCGACCCTTTTCTCCAGTCCATCAAGGATTATCCGATTGGCTATCTCTGCCTGTCTATTAGCTTGCAGGTGTGCTACTGAAGTAAAATGAAGATCAATAGCATTTTCCTCACAGTACTTCTTGAATTCTTCATTGTTGAATTTCGTCCCATTATCCGTCACAAGGATTCACGGGATTCCATATCTACAGATCACGTTCTCCCAAAAGAACTGGGCAACTTTCTTGGTGGTTATCTTGGCTAGGGGTTTAGCCCCAATTCAACTAGTGAAGTAGTCGATAGCTACTATCAAAAACTTTCTTTGTGCAGATGCTACGGGAAAAGGAACAAGTATATCCATTCCCCACATTGCAAACGAATTAGGGGAGCTGATCGAGGTCAACATCTCAGGCGGCTGCCTTACAATCGGAGCATGCTTTTGGCACCTCTCACATCTCTTAACATAATCTTTTGCATGAACTTCTTCCAGCGCTTCTCTTGCCTCATGGGGCCTTAAACACTTCAGGTATGGGATGACAAACGATCTCTTGTAGAGAATGCCTTCGATCAGGGCGTATCTCAATGCTCTTACTGACAACTTTCGTGCTTCCAAGGCATCGTCAGGAAGCCATCCAGTTTCAAGGTGAGCTTTGATGGGATCCATCCAACAGCTTCCTAGATTAATTGGTGCTATCAAATTAGAGTTGATGGACGGGGCCTTCAAGACCTGGAAGTAAACACTCCCTGCGTAATTCTCTATTTCAGAGGAAGCGAATTTGGACAAGGCATCAGCCTTAACGTTTTCCTCTCTTGGGATGTGCTCCACATAGCATTCCTCAAATTGGGTCATAACACCCTTCACGATCCTTAGATATTTTGCCATGGTTTCATCCTTGGCGTCAAACTCGCCATTCACTTGTGATACTACAAGCCTTGAGTCTCCCCAGACCTTGAGATTCTTGACCCTCATGATTCTTGCCTAGCCTAAGCCAGCTATCAATGCCTCATGTTCAGCTTCATTGTTGGTAGTAGGAAAGTCCAACTTCAAAGCATATTCAACTATGAACCCATCGGGGCTTTGCAACACTAAAACTGCGCCACTAGATTTTGTTTTTGATGCTCCATCAAAATAGAGCACCCAATATTCCTTCTGATAAGGTTCAAGTTCTTCATCTTTATCTTGCTTCTCAGGGGTTGTTATTATCTCCTGCCCCCCGACTTCTTGGTTGCTAATGGTGCATTCAACCACGAAGTCAGCCAATGCCTGAGCCTTAATGGCTGTTCGAGGCTTATACGTGATGTCAAATTCTCCAAGTTCGATCGCCCACTTGATTAGCCTTCCACTAGCCTTTGGGCTATGCAATATGTTTCTCAACTGTTGGTCCGTCAGGACTTCAATCTTATATGCCTGGAAGTACGGGCGTAACTTCCTCGAGGCTGTTATCAAAGCCAAGGCGAACTTCTCAATGGGAGAGTAATTCAGCTCAGCCCCGTGCAACACCTTGCTCACATAATAGATAGGTTTCTGGACCTTCTTTTCTTCTCGAATGAGAACGGCGCTCAACGCTTGCTCAGATACCGCCAGGTATAGATAAAGAGTCTCCCCGGGACTAGGTTTGGCCAGCAACGGGGCTTCAACCATGTACTTCTTCAGTTGTTCAAAGGCCTCTTGGCTCTCAGGGGTCCACTCAAAATTTTTCACCTTCTTCAATGCTTGCAAGAAAGGCAAGCATTTGTCACCAGACTTGGAGATGAATCTTCCTAAAACCGCTACCCGGCCTGTCAACTTCTGCACATCTCTTATAGAGCGTGGTGGCTCCATATCTAAGATCGCCTTGATCTTGTCAGGGTTGGCCTCTATGCCTCTCTTTGAAACCATCAGACCCAAAAATTTGCCTGATCCAACGCCAAAGGCACACTTGGCTGGATTCAACATCATTTTGTGGTGCCTCAGCACTTCGAATGCCTCTCTGAGGTGCTTAATATGGTCTGCCTTGAACAGGCTCTTGACTAGCATGTCATCAACATAGACCTCCATGGTTTTTCCAATCAGATGGGCGAATATCTTATTCACCAATCGTTGGTAAGTAGCTCCTGCATTCTTTAGACCAAAAGCCATAACAATATAGCAGAAAACACCAAAGTCAGTTATGAAAGATACCTTAGGGATGTCATCCTTGTGCATCTTAATCTGATTGTAGCCGTTGAACCTATCCATGAAGCTCAACATCTCATGTCCAGCTGTGGCGTCTATCAACATGTCTATCATTGGCAGGGGAAAACAATCCTTTGGACATGCATCATTCAAATCAGTGAAGTCTATACACATCCTCCACTTCCCATTCGCTTTCTTGACCATCACAGGGTTTGCTAACCATTCGGGAAACTGAATTTCTTCAATAAACCCAGCCTCTAAGATCTTGTCAACTTCTTGTTTAATGGCCTCCTGCCTTTCAGGAGCAAAATTTCTCCTCTTCTACTTTATTGTCTTCCGCCTAGGATCAACATTCAACTTGTGAGTTATGAGTTGGGGATCAATCCCTGACATGTCAGCTGCAGTCCAAGCAAACGCATCACTATTTTCTTACAAGAATGCTATCAACTTGCCCTTCAGGGGTTCTTTCAAAGATGCTCCCATATAAGTAACTTCTCAGCTCGCTTGGCCGTCATGGCTTCAATGTTTGTCTTGGTCGCCAAAGTTTGAAATCAAGGGTTTTCAATGGTGTTTTCAATCACCGAAATATCTATCAGAGCTGCTGGTCCAAGGCCAGGGGGTTTCTGGTTTGCCCCACGAGGTCTTGAACCTTCCCTAGGAGGTTTTCAAAATTACATATTGGTTTTCAAGTCAACATGAAGTTTCAACCTTTGGATCTTAATTGGAGGTTCATGACCCCCCTTCAAGTTTGGCCTTCATAACTAACCTTGGCCTTCATGGCTAATAGCTTCTGTTCTTCAACCTAGGATTCGGGGTTGATTCCTCGATATAGATTTCGATAAATGCAATCCCATTGGCTTCTTGCCTTTTAAACTTCTGAGATAAGAGCTTGCTTGAACTTCTTAATTCTTGCTTAAGGTTATCTATTGGTCTTCATCCTTGGATCCTTAATCCAGGTCCTTAATAAGTATTGAAGAGTAGCTAGTCTTAACATCCTCGGCCTTTCATGGCTTTGACCCTTCGGGATCTTCACCTATGCATTTGTTTGTTTTCCATTCGTTATTCTTTTATTTTCGGTACTCGTTCATCCTTGACTTGCACTCATCGGGTGATAGAGTACTATTGTCCTACTCGGAGCAACATGATCTGCAATGGTTTCAATGAACCTTATTTCTGCTTCTACTAGATGAAGCTAAGTCCTACTAGGATAACTTGAGCCCATCGGGGCATTGCAAGACTAGGCCTGCATCACTTGATTTTGTTTTTGATGCTCCATCAAAATAGAGCGTCCACCATTCCTTCTGGTATCATCATTCTTATTCTGAAGTTCACTTCCTGCTTGAAGTACTACCTCCTGCCCCCCGACTTCTTGGTTGCCAATGGTACATTCAACCACGAAGTCAGTTAACGCCTTAGCCTCAATGGCTGTCCAAGGCTTCTTTGTTATGTCCTCTGCTGGTTTTTTTGGTGTTCCTTTCTTCTGCAGACATCCATGTCTTCAATTGGAAGGACTTGCCCCCCGACTCTATTAGGCCTTAACGAGGCTACATAACAGCTTTGTGCCATCTTTTGATCACCTTTATGTTCTCTAACGCCATTCCTGGTTGGGAACTTGATCTTCATATGATACGTTGAGGCAACAACCTTGAATGCATGAAGTTCAGTCCTTCCGAGAATAGCGTTGTACGTTGAAACCGCCTTGATTACCAAGAAGTTCAACATCTGAATGGCCTCCTTGGGCTCCTGTCCAATAGTTATAGGCAACTGAATAGTCCCTTCAACTTTGGATTCTACTCCATTAAATCCATAAATTGGCATGTTGGTTGGGGTCAACTGAGAGTCAGTGTACCCTATCTTTATAAATGCAACATGAAACAAAATATCAACAGAAGCTCCATTGTCAATCAAGACCCGCTTCACTTCCAAGTTCCCAATCACAGGGGTTATGACCAACGGGTCGTCATGGGGAAACTTCACCCCTTCGAGACCTGAGTCATCAAAACCAATAGCTATCTCAGTCCTGGCACGCTTCGGGGCTTCTCCCACGATGTGCATCACTTCTCTGGCATACGCCTTCCGAGAGTTTCGGGTTGTACCGGCCGCTGTCGGGCCTCCCCAAATCATGTTAATAACTGGCCCTCGAGGCTGTGGGTTACGATCTCGATCTCGATCATCATCCCTTCTATCATTGTCTCTTCTATCATAATCCCTTTTTTGAGTTCCACGATCATCACCCTTAGTGAACTTGTTCAGCTTTCCTTTTCGGATCAAGAATTCAATCTCATCCTTCAACTGCCTACAATCATCTGTATCATGCCACACATCACGGTGGAATCTAAAGTTCTGATCGTTGTTTCTCTTTGCGGGATCACCCATAAGTGGCTTCGGCCATCGAAAATCTTTGTCTTTCTCGATATGTAACAAGATCTGACTCCTAGGAGCATTCAGTCTCGCATGGTCGTTGAATCTTGGTCCCAAATTCTTCTTCGGGGGTGAATCAGAATCCTTGCTAGTCCGGGGATACTTGTCCCTAGCATCATACTCTTGTTCTTGCTTCCGTTTCTTTGAGTCATTGGCGCCCTTGCCATTACCCACTACAACCTCCTTTTTCATGCTGTCCTCAGCTTTAATATACTTGTCAGCTCTTCGTTGAAGTTCGACCATATTCTCAGGGGGGTGCTTTGCCAATGATCTTTTAAAGAATGGATCAGTGGTTCCGTGTTCCAGGGCCACTATGGCTACCTTGTTCTCCAGGTCGGTAATATTCAGCGTCTCCTTTGTGAATCGCTTGAAATAATCTCTCAAATTTTCGTTCTTCCCTTGTACCATGTATATAAGGGATACGGAGCTCTTTTCATGAACTCTCCCACTAATGAATTGGCTGATGAAAGCAGCGCTTAACTCCTTAAAAGATCCAATCAAGTTTGCAGGCAAGCGACTATACCACCTTTGTGCCATACCCGACAGGATTTGAGGGAACGCCCTACACTTCAGGGCATCACTTGCAGGCTGCAGCAGCAGTGCGTTTGAAAATGTTGTTACATGATTTGTGGGATCACCCGTTCCATCATAAGTCTTGATTGTTGGCATCTTAAACTTCTTTGAGATGCGAGCATTCATTACCTCTTCAGTGAACGGAGGTGTAGGATCATCAGGATCCCCAGGGGGCATCAGATCCCTAGGGTTACTTTTGGGGGTCTCCACCCTTGTCGATTTTTCACTTGGGGCTTCGGCCCTTCGTTGTCTCCTTGAGGGCCTCTCCAGATTTATAATGGGAATCCTCCCTGTAACTGGAGGAGGTTGAATCAGACTTCGCCTTGCTTGCTCTCTAGCAATATCATCCTTCAGCCTTTGGATCACAGCTTCATGAGCCTTAATCCTTTCCTCAGCCGTTTGTGGAGGTCCATCATGGATTCTTTGGGACCTCCTTCGAGATTCTTTACTAGCACGTCGCCTCCTCGGGGCTTCATCACGATCATCGTTGTCATCCTCAGACGTTGAATCATCAGTATAGGGACCAGAGTAATCATCGTACTCTCGATCTCGGATCTGTAAGGCATGACCGCTCGGTCCAGGTTCCCTGTGTTGAGGGGGATAATTAGGCAGCCCATACATCGGGTTGGTATTCAAAGGGAGATCCGTGGTGTGGATCTGTACCCCCGGAGGCAGCGTACGACCACCGCTATCAAGAGGAGAAACCACCATATGAAGAGGGTTAGTTTCTTGGCTTTGAGGGATAGTCACAGGTAAAGTTCCCTCAACATGGGGAATCATCCCTGAGGGTTGAGAGGTTAGAGGTTGAATGACCGTCCCTGTTGGTGGGGGTAATTGTCCTTCTTCAGCGGTGATGAGCGGATCAGAGATGGCAGGTGGAGCAGAGCTAAGGGGTATGGCCTCAGTCGATGTTGTTCTTCGTGTTTGAACCATGGTTGATGTTGTCTTCCCACAGACGGCGCCAAATGTTGTGGAATAAAAACTAGGTTACGATTTGTAATTAATGCTAGGGTGGTTGAGCTTCGAGCTTTAGTGGCTGTTTCCGTGTTACGAGACTGATCGGTCCTCACCGAGTGCCTACGTATCTCGTTGTTGAGAATCAAGCCAGGACGTAGTTCTAGGTGATGGTGCCCTCGAGGCTATGGCGGCGAGAGCTCACCTAGGATGCAGTGGCTTGTACGTCCTTATCCGAGGATTAAGCCAAAACGTAAGTGACGTATTGAGCTCTGCCCAAAAAACGTGGTGCTGAGATGAGGGGTTAGACCCTTTATATAGGCTGAGAAGCCCTAGAATTATGGTAGGAGTCAGAGACTTGGTAGACAAGTCTTCCTTGAGGAAGGTTCTAGATCTATTCCTTATAGGAATCAGTTTCCATGTTGAATTGGATGCCTTGGTGGCTAAGTCTGGTGGAAATAATATCCTTATCCAACTCTTATTGCTGAGCTGTTTATTACCCCCAATATTATTTACGAAATTAATATTATAATTGGGGTTTTGGGCCCATCTGGTGGGCCCCACGTTTGGACCATTCTTGGCCTAATTAATGCCATATTGAATGTGTCTTTAGGGCTTATTTTCAGCCCATATCAATTTACATACAAATTTTTATTTTTATATATATATATTTTAAAATTCAAAAATAATTGTATTAATAATATTTACAGAATATTATAGATAAAAGATAATAATTTAGAAAAATATCTACAACAATATAACTACTTAAAATAACTAAATAGAAAATATAAAATACTAAAAATACCATAGGTTGTCCTTTTGACGGAATTAACACATTAATAACAGAAGAACAAACACTACAAAATATTGAATAAAATATTAACTATTTACATAAACATTTGTAGCAAATTAATAAATCTATATATATTTTCGAATAAAATGACTTTCTTATCAGAAAATTATTTTGAAAGAAAATATGATTTATTAAAAGATCACAAATATTCAAAAGGAATTTTCAACAAAAATAGATTTCTCACTAATTTTCACTTGTAAAATTTGAGAAAAATATTTTTAGAGAAAATAAAATTATTCTAAAATTAAAAGAAGTAAGTAGGAAAATATTAAAAAGATAATGACAATGATTTAAGAATTAACAAGCAAGATTATAAGTTGATAAAATAATTATACAAGTGATTTAAATCAGAAAATATTCACAAAATAATCACTTGTAAATTATTAAAGATCAAACCTCAGATATTAACTAGTTTAATTATTAGGAATGTTTAACATACCCAATTCACCAACAATTCTGGTGAATGTGGATTCGTCAAGAGACTTAGTAAAAATATCTGCTGTTTGTTCTTCTGTGGGTACAAAAAATAACTCCACAGTACCATTCATGACATGCTCTCGAATAAAATGATACCTGATGTCAATGTGCTTTGTTCTCGTGTGCTGCACAGGATTGTTGGAGATAGCTATGGCACTTGTATTATCACACAGGATAGGAATCTTGTCAAGTACAAAGCCATAATCCCGTAGCTGATTTATGATCCACAAGATCTGAGCGCAACAGCTTCCAGCAGCTATGTATTCAGCTTCGGCTGTAGAGTTGGAAACTGTTTGCTGTTTCTTACTGTACCAGGAAACCAACCTGCCACCTAGGAATTGACAACTCCCAGAGGTGCTCTTTCTATCTACAACACTTCCTGCATAGTCTGAATCTGTATATCCTACAAGATTAAAACCAGATTCTTTAGGGTACCAAATTCCTAAATTTGGAGTACCCTTAAGATATCTCAAGATTCGTTTAACAACAATGAGATGCACATCTCTAGGATCCGCTTGGAACCTTGCACACAAGCATGTAGCATGCATAATATCAGGTCTACTTGCAGTAAGGTAAAGTAATGAGCATATCATACCTCTGTAGCTTGTGATATCTACCTTAGCAGAATTTTCACATGCTCCAAATTTAACAGCAGTAGATGATGGTGTTCTTGCTGAAGATGAGTCCTCCATTTGATACTTCTTGAGAAGCTCTTTGACATACTTGGATTGACAGATAAATATTCCATCTGTCCTTTGACTTATTTGCAATCCAAGAAAGAACTTCAGCTCACCCATCATGCTCATTTCAAATTTACCCTGCATTAACTTAGCAAATTTCTTGCACAACAGATCATTAGTAGACCCAAATATTATATCGTCCACATAGACTTGGACTAAAATTGTATCATTCTTATGTTTCTTTGTGAAGAGAGTTTTGTCTATGACACCTCTAACAAAACCATTTTCAATTAAAAATTCAGAGAGAGTGTCATACCATTTCCTTGGTGCTTGCTTAAGACCATAGACAGCCTTGAAAAGGAAGTAGACATAGTCAATTAAATCTGGATCTTCAAAGCCAGGGGGCTGTTCTACATAAACCTCTTCATCTAGCTTGCCATTCAAGAAAGCACTCTTGACATCCATTTGATAAACTTTAAAGTTAGAAAATGCTGCGAATGCCAAGAATATTCTTATGGCCTCAAGTCTAGCCACTGAAGCATAGGTCTCATCATAATCAATGCCTTCAGATTGGGAGTAACCTTTTGCTACCAGTCTTGCTTTATTTCTCGTCACTGTGCCATCTTCATCAAGTTTGTTTCTGAATACCCACCTAGTGCCAACCACTGGTCTGTCTGTAGGTCTGGGTACCAGCTTCCAAACTTCTTGTTGTTTAAATTGATTGAGTTCATCTTGCATAGCAATCACCCAATCAGGATCAGAAAGAGCTTCTTCAGTTTTCTTAGGTTCCATTTCAGACAGAAACCCTGAATAATTACATTGATTCTGAAAAGCTCTTCTTGTCTTCACACCAACAACTGGATCACCAATAATTAGCTCAAAAGGATTAGCTCTATTCCAAACAGTCTGTCTGGGAAGATTAGATCTTGATGATTCGCCTTGATCTTCATTGTGATGTTGTGTGTGACCAGTTGACCCTTCATTTTCTCCCCCTGAGTTGTTGCCAGGTTGACTAGATGATGATTGTTTAGAAGAGTCAGGGGAATTTTGACTACTATCATTGATTTCATCACCATTACCCTGATCATCATTGTTGTCATTAGCATCAGCAAAAACCACAGGTGTATTGTCATCATCTGAATCTGTATCTATCATGTAATCGAAAGATAGCTTCTCAGATGGATTCTCAGTTTGGATACTAGGGAGTTTAGTGTCATCAAATTTTACATTGACACTTTCCATCATCTTCTGTTCATCAATCACATACTGTAACACCCCCAGATCCGGGGTCAGGAATCTGGTGGTTACGGTCTTACATCCATTCATAATACTTGACTTGAGTCCATAATAAATAAATCACATGCTGTGACCCCACAATAATTACCACTCACACACACAACAGTTATAGTCCCAGAGATGAAATTGAAATAAGTCTTACATTAAAGGGTTTACGAATAAAAGTTATTACAATCCCAAAAGGATAACATCATAGGTTTAAAAGTTTTGCCGTTGATTACATTAATTATACATATAGTTAAACAGGAAACAAAAGCTGTCTAACTATGCTACCTCAGCAATGGCGGCTAGCATCTCAGCGGGTAGTCCGGTGGGTCGGGTAACCTGCTTGCGCCGAGTGCGCCTGACGCGAGCCATCTGTCCTAGCTGTTGTTGTGACATAATATAAACAAAGCAAGGGTGAGCGAAAGCCCACCAACAAATATATAACTGAACGATAATTTAAAACAGTTCAAAGCTATCTTTTAAACCATATGCCATGCATTTACGGAAATGATGCCAGTATAATATGAACGATGAAGTTACAAGGTAACTTAAAGTATTTGTTTGAAGAAATATCTGCTACATCAAAGTAAGCGAGATATTATTATCGTTAATAAGAAGAGGAACTTGCAAGAAAGGGTTGCAATTCCGGTTATGACTCTTTTCCAACTCTGCCAACAGTAATCATGTTGCAGGAAATAAATGAATTTGGATGATGAACCAATGATGGAGTATTCACCGCGCCCGCTATTCCAATCTTGATGATCAGTCGAGATCGTACAGCTCAATTTAGATTTACTACCGGTAGAAGGAAGAACTAACGGCTTTACTTGTATACCGCCTTACTAGCTCTCCCCGGCCAACGGTTGGGCCAAAGGGGATGGACCGGCGCTACTCGGCCTCTTACACGACTCCTAGTTCAAATAGAATTCATGCTTCTGAATGTAACGTTCGTCCCCCTTTCCCCAAGTATAATACTCGTTGATAAGACTCCACAAAGTAGTCGTATCTAGTTGGAAAGGAAAATTTATCAATAACTCCCAAGCTATTACTTGGTACGGATATCAACTTGTTCCAGTAATCTTACCCCTCGAAAGATGAGAAGGTAAGAAACGACTTAATAAGTCAACAGCACCCGAGTTGCGAGTGAAGGGAATACTTTATGACCGGGAAGTCGACAAGATAAATAACATTTTTCCAAGTAAGGTTCCCTTATTATTAAGAAGATAGACTCAAAGATGAATGATGTCTGGGAACCTATCTTGATATAAGATTAATAATAATATGACTTCGAAATATTTTCTGTAATAATCGAAGAAGATAAACCTTATCGAGATTATTCTAAGTATGGAATAAATATTCAGAGAATATTTATTGAGTTAAAATATTGAAAGAATATTTGGGAATATGAAAGAATATTTTTAATCAGAGTATTTCTCAAAATAATCCCTGAAGAAATATCAGGAGAATATTTATTGAATAAATAAGTATTTAAATGAATATTCAAAACAATATTCATTAATTAATAAGACCTGAAAAGAATATTTAAGGTAATATTCATGATTAGTTAGGAATTTAAATGAATATTCAAAAGTAATATTCATTTAATGAATAATATCCTAAATGAATATCAAGTAATATTCATTTAGTAATCCAAGCCTTAAGGAATATTCGAGATAATATACGATAATTAAATCAAGCTTCAGATGAATATTAAAATAATATTCATCAAGTATTTAATTTCTTAAATGAATATTCAAAAGTAATATTTATTTAATAAAATAATATTCTAAAAGAATTTCCAAATAGTATTCATTTAATAGTCTCATCTTTAGAAGAATATTCGAAATAATAGTCGATAGTTAATTCGACTCTGAATGAATATTGAGAAATATTATTCGTTGAATAGTTAAATTCAAATAATTATTTGAAGTAAGGATCGTTAAAATAATTAGTCCCGAACGAATATTCAAATAATATTCGTCGCCCAAATAATAGAAAATATTTACTTAAATATTTTCTCCCGAGGTAATCTCGATATATCAAGAAATATTGACTCCCGGTCTATATTTGATGAACAAAGATGTATACGCCCTTCTATGAGGGTCTTATAATAACCGGCTTATAACTGATATATAATTATCTAGCTTATAAGCCAACAGAAACATTCAGGGAACAAGTATATCAATTCAACTTGAAAGTAGGCATGCATGCAATGGCATATGTATATCAGCAATCATATATATATATTTATTCAATCACAACAACAGCCTAAAAGAAGGGAATTGAAACTTGCCTGGTAGTCGAGTACGGTAAGGGGTAGTGGTAGCGGGTCCCGGTTCAGCCTGGTGATCTATAAATAACCAAGGCATTCGGAATTAATCACTTAACATATTAAACGTTAAGTTATACTTAAATCGAAACACGTTCTCGAGTCATCTCGTTATACCGCTTTTAGTGGATTACTTATTATCACTGATCCGACCCGACATTCGTTCGTTAATACGACATGTCACTGCACTTATACTTGGGACATACTTAAGTCATATGAGTTCTAAGGTTGATCGTTACGAACCAATATTTTACTCCGAGTTTTATCGCCCGTTTTCTACGCGCTTTACCAAAGTTATAAAAGAGTCGTCTTTTAGGGGTTCGTTCTCGTTTAACCTTGACTCGAACATTTTTAATAAATCGAAAAATGCTCTTTTTGACATACGGTTTTCTTTCACACCTTCCTTCTTACCCCTAGTATTTATTTACCAAGATTCGCCATGACGTTACATAGCTTACATGGGTTCAATTTCAGTTACGAACTTTTGTTTACGGATTCGAACTACTTTTAGTAATTTAGTCATAAATCCTAAACCGTAAGTCCGTTTCACGTGATCTTTATATCAAAACGAAGCTTAGAGCATTACCTATCCTATCATGGCAGATAAGGTCTCTGGACAGTAGGGGTTCAACATGGAAAATGGCATACAAAACATGGTATTGTAAAATCGGGCATTATAACGGCTGTAAATCGAATATCTATCAATTTCGAATCTTCCCATAAACATAGCATCCAACCCAAACAACATATACATGACTTATATACATGAACTGAGGCCAAGAAATGCCTTTCCGTTCATCTAAACTATTTTTAACATTTATCAAAACTACATCATATTCATGCTTATAATCATGCTAATATCACATCTTATACTAAATCCCATCAAGAGCATGCAAAATCTCAAGGTAAAGCCTAGGGTTTAAAGTTGTTATACCTTCCTTGGAGTATGATCTAGCCTCACTATGCTTGGTATGATCCTTAGAAGTGCTTAAGCTTGCTAAATCAACCAAAGAAATCAAGGAAAAACAAGATTAGTTCATGAAAACACTATTCACCCTCCTCTTAAATCATTTTTTTGAAAATGGAAAAAGAAGAGATTGAAGCTAGGATTTTGAGGAGATCATTTATATGAAATGTAAGTCTCACCATAAAAGTTTCAAGATCAACAAATGGTTGGAAGTTGGATTTGGAATTTGGAATTTCCAAGAGGCCGAATGGAGTGAAATGGTGGAGAATGGAGTGTTTGCTTGGTTGCTTGTGTTTGTTCTCATCTAAAATGAATTATTGTAATGTTTGTAGATAATATCTAGCATAAAGTGGCTTTTGATAAAGTGATTTGGTCATTGCATGCATCACTTAATGGACAAGTGTTGATAAGTTGTGGTAGGATGAGAGATTAGTCTTAACCAAGTGGTTTGATCTCTAAATATGCTAGTTACTTGTGTAACTACCTAGTTACTAGATATTATCACTTGCACATGCATGTATCTTGCTTTCTCTGCTTGATTCTGTGTCCGGTTATTGCTCGCTTCGATTGATCGTTCGTAGGAATATTCCACGGATTTCTAGTTAGGGTTTACCGGGAATCCTCTTTAATATTAATACTTTTATTCTCCATCTTTCATTCTAACTTTCCATTATATATTCCTTTAATCCATTCGTTAAATACTTAAGGCTATCAGTGTCCAGGGAACTCTCGGAGAAAATAAAAGTGCGGTTTTTCAGAATCCGACAGCTTTTACATACACTTATTTTCCCCCTGGATTACTAATACGAACTCGGAAATCCGTTCCGGATACTTCTATATAGTGTCGTCTCATATTATTATATACTCTCACCAAAACACTATTCATTCTGTATTCTTTACTTGTTCTCTTAGGGTTGTATAATTGTCCGTATTCTCTTTCGATCGTTCCTTAACCTTTTTACGGAACTACTGGATTAATCGTTATCGATCTGGATGACATGAGAGTCTTCTCTTGCTTGAAGTTGCCATATCTTATTCCCTTAGAAGATAGATTATTCTTACCTATGTTGTCACCCTTTAGCATTCTTCAAGGCATAAACATAATAAAGTCGAATTCCATTCATTCTTTCCTAAATATCAATTATTACATTGTAGCCATATCCACTATTCATTCTTACATCATTAAATACATAAAAGTTTTAATTCTACCCAAAATCTGGGTTCTTACACATACACCCTGTATGCTCTCATTGAATAACCAATAAAAATTGATTCAAATGCTTTGGTATCGAATTTACCACCTTGATCATCACCTTCTTTAAGCACAAAGCACTTTGCCCCAAATACATGAAAGTATTTGAGTGATGGTTTCTTATCAGCCATAATTTCATAGGGTGTCTTCATTTGATCTTTATTGATTAGAGTTCGATTCTGGGTATAGCACGCAGTATTGACAGCTTCAGCCCAAAAGTACAATGGAAGCCTTGATTCACTTAACATAGTACGTGCAGCTTCAATCAAGGTTCTATTCTTTCTTTCCACTACCCCATTTTGCTGAGGAGTTCTTAGAGCTGAGTATTGTCTGGTTATACCCTTCTCAGTGCAGAAGTCATTTAGAACTGCATTCTTGAATTCAGTTCCATTGTCTGATCTTATAGCTCTCACTGGATACGTAGAATCTCGCTCAATTAATTTGATGTGATCAGTCACCAGTTGTGGAGTCTCATCTTTAGAATTCAAAAACAGGACCCATGTGTATTTTGAAAAATCATCAACAATCACTAGAGCATATCTCTTCCTTGACATAGACATCACATTAACTGGACCAAAAAAATCCATATGAAGTAATTGTAATGGTTCAGTTATTGAAGATGTATCAGTGCTCCTGTGACTTGCCCTTTTTAGCTTGCCTTTTTGACATGCATCACAAAGTCCTTCTTGAGTGAATTCCATTGAAGGCAAACTTCTCACCAACTCTCTTTTAACCAGAGAATTCATTGTCTTAAAATTAAGATGAGAAAGTTTCTTGTGCCATAGCCAACTCTCATCATTAGGTGCTTTAGTGTAGAAGCAAGTGATTTCTTTAGTGCTTCCTGAGTTCATATTGGCTACGTACAGATTGCCTTTTCTAACTCCTGTTAGTTGTGGCTTTTCATGTCTCTTGTGTGAAATTAGACAATTCTTCTTGTTGAAATGAACTTCATAACCTTTGTCACAGAATTGACTGACACTGAGCAAATTGTGCTCAAGTCCTTTCACAAAAGAGACTTCATCAATGATAACATTTCCAGCTTCAAGTCTACCATATCCATCAGTTCTACCTTTGCTGTTATCTCCAAAGGTAACTACTGGGCCGGCCTTCTCCACCACATTTGTCAGCAGGGTTCTGTCTCCAGTCATATGCCTTGAACATCCACTGTCCAAGATCCAGGTCACTCGTTCAACCTGCTCAACACCCTGCAATGACAAACGGATTAAACCTTCTTCGGAATCCAAATTTGATTGGGTCCAGAGTACTTAAAGAATTGGCCTTTGTCACGCAAAACAACATTCTTTACTTTAACAACAGCTTTATCATTATTCAACAAACATTTCACTTTATAAACAGATTTGAAAATCTTTTGTTTCAGTTTAGGTATCCATGTTTGTTTAGTAACAATATCATTGACTGGACATTTGACTTTGTAAACAGCCTTCATAAAACTTTGTTTAGGCTTTGGTACAAATGTCTCTCTCCTAACATAAGGAGGACTAGCAGTCTTTGATCTAACATTATTCCTGTTCATATGTTGTCGAGGAGCAGTCTTATTATCACATGCATGATTACCATTAAATTAAGCAGACATCACATTAAAAGCAGAAGACATACAGTTGACAACACCACATGCTTTATGATTAGAATCAATGATAGGCATGTTACTCATGTTAGACATGTTATTGTTGTGCTTCAACTTATTACCTCCTAATCCAGTCTCAGAAGAACTAGCTGTTTCAACAACCTTGACTGGCACTTTAGGTACATCTTTTTTGGATGAAATATTTTCTGGATTAGTGTCCTCAACAGATTTAGCCTTAACAAAGACTGTGACATATTTCTTGGATGAAACATTCTTTGGATTAGCGTTCTTAACAGATTTATCCTTAACACATTTATCCTTAACAAAGACTGTGCCATTTGCACTATCCTCATTTCTCATTTCTTCCTGAATAACCATAGAAAGAATATCTGGTGGTCCAGCATCAGATTGTTTAAATAGAGGTTTTTCAACATTCTTGAGAATATGTGGTATACCTCTTTCTTTAGCTGAAATAGGATTAGGAGAATGATTACTCAAAGAACCAACAACTTGATTGTAATCAAATCCTATTCCTACAGTTCGTTCTACTGCTTGTTTGTTGAAGAACTCTTTGGAAACTTTAACAGAATTATAACAAGCTCTAATCTGTGTTTCAAGTTCTTTAATCCTGATGTCTTGTTCAGCAATCCTATCAACTTGTTTTACCATGTATTCTCCTAGCGACTTATCTCTGTAGTTAAGTCTAGCTATTTCTTCTATATTCTTATCTTGATTAATCTGCACCTTTTTTAAATCTAACACTTCATTTTCAAGTTTAGTGTTAACAAGACTTATTCTCTCGTACCCTTTTTGTGCATTAGTCAAGCAATTACGTAAACTATGAATTAACTCAGCATCAGTAAGAGTTACCGGTGTGGTGTAATAAGTTGATGATTCAGCATTTGCCACCAGTGCAAAGTTTCCATATTCTTCATCTTCGCTATCTGTGTCATCCCAGCTTTTACCAGCAACTACATAAGCTCTTCCGCTCTTCTTCTTTTCAGAAGCATAATCTTTCTTCTGTGCTTGCTTGGGTTTCTGACACTCAGTAGCAAAGTGTCCCAACTCATTACAGTTGAAGCAACGGATCTTGCTTCTGTCAACAGTTCCAGTTTTGTAACCTCCCCTGTTACTAGAGGATGAAGAACCTCCTCTCTAAAATCTGTTATTTGACTTAAACCTGAACTTTGGATTTCTTCTGAATCTGAAGTTACTGAATTTTTTCGCCATCATCGCCATAGATTCATCTTCCAATTGATCCAGCTCTTCAAGTGAATAACATTCACTACCATCCTGAGTAGCTGGTGTTTGGCCATGTTCCACTTCAGTTTGTTCCTTGTTGAAGCTGTTAGGTTGAACAATTTTAGCTTCCACTTCCTTAGGAACCTCAACTACTAGAGCTGTAGAAGAATTTGCCATTCTGCCTTTGCCAAGGAACTCCTTCTGCTGTACTTGTTCTAATTCATATGTTTCCAAACAGCCTTTCAAGAGCAATCTTGTTTAAATCTCTGGATTCTCTGATGGCAGTTATTCTATGCTCCAAGTGAGTAGGCATAGTCAGTAAAAACTTCATGTTGATCTCCTTCTGAGTATATTGCTTGCCATGAACTTGCAAGTTGTAGATTATTTTGTTATACCTTTCGAACACTTCCTGAATGCCTTCGTTAGGGCCAGCTCTAAAGTGTTCATATTCAGAGGTCAAAATTTGAAGTCTGTTTTCCCTGACTTCATCAGTTCCTTCATTGATAGTTTCAATAGTTTCCCAGATGTGCTTAGCGGTTTTACAATTAATCACATGGCTATACATTACAGCATCGAGGGAATCTATTAAAATGAGTCTCAAATTTTTATCCAGTCCAACTTCCTCTTTTTCTTCAGCGGTAAAGTTCTTAGGGTCCTTTGGATAGGATTTTGCAGGTATTGTTACAACTCCATTTGTAACCGTTTCAGTATCATGTTGGATAGGAATTATTGGTCCATTTTTCAAAACCCACAAAAATCTTGGATTTGTTACATCAAGAAATAACTCCATTTTGTTTTTCCACATGTCATAGTTATCTTTATTAAAGATAGGAATTTTAACAATGCCTTTGGTTGACATGATGAATTTTTAAGAGAGTTAAAAATTCGAGCTTGATTTTTGATTGAGTAAAAATAGGATCTTGATTTGTGTATCAATCAATAGGCTCTGATACCAATTGTTAGGTCCAATATGTTTGTAGAAGGGGGGGTTGAATACAAACAGTACTGTTTAATCGAAATTTGTCCGAATAAATTTAATTTATATTTTGACAAATTTGAGCGGAATTAAATGAAACAAAATTCAAGTTGAATATAAAATTATATTAACTTGAGAGGTTTGTTACAAATACAGTACAGAAATTATATCTAGTTAATAAAAACAAATTAGAAAATTCGACATGAATTTTTCTAGATTTGTTAATAAAAATCGAGATATAGATTAGGAGTAAAAACTCGATAATATTACAAGAGTATCAAGTAAACAAGTTCTATCGGATCAGATATTAAAAATAAGATGAACTTGATTTTCTATGAATTTTTCTCTTGCTGTGTTGTTCTTCAAAAATGAGAGAGAATGGAGCTGTTCTTGTTTCTTGAAAATATTATGTTATGTCTTGTTGTTGTTGTTTAGCCGCCTGTCTTGATTTATTTAGCCTCCTGCATCTTTTCTTTTTCATTTGTATTGCCAAGACAATCGGCAAGACAATCTGCTCTTCCAAGACAATCAATTTTGTACTGCCAAGACAATCCAGGTTAACCAAGACAATCGGCAATACAATTGAGATTGTCTTGTTAATATTAAAAACAACCCACTTGGCTGTAATGATTTGAATTGAATCTGTGTAAACAAAATATTCTTGACTGCCAAATTTGTATACCAGTTGCAGGGACGGACTGTGAGAATCACGCGCGTACTGTTATGGTTGCTTTCCAGGCGCGTGCGTGTCACGCGCTAGGCAGGAGAGTGAAGTTTCTTTCCCGACAAGAATTTGTTCTTTTCCTTTGTTACATGCATGCTTGTGACAGACTATTACTTTTATGTCTTTCTTTTGCTTTTAACAATTCTAAATACTTGTCTGACCACTTGTGTTTCTTTTTTTTTTTCTTATCCTTTAATCAATAAGTCGACACAAGCTACAAGCCTGCAACTTCCTTTTTTTTCTTTTGCTTTTCTTTGATTTTGATTTATTTGTATTTAATTTAATTATCTTAATTAATCAATTAATCATTTAAACGAATAATGATTAATTAATTAATAAGTTAATTAAATAAATCAATTAGACTAATATATTAATTCAAAATTAATTAACATGATAATTAATTTAATAAATAAATTAATTCAGAATGAATTAATTTATTAAATTAAATCAATTACATAATTATATTAATTAAAAGAGAATTAATATAAATCTTTTGACAGCTCAAATCTTTTTCCGAACCACTGAAAGTAATAAAGAATAACCACCGGATTTTCGTTGACGCTCGATGCACGGTCTGGTTCATGAGCGACTAACTCCAACGGCTTTTCTTTATTTTTGACTTTATGGCTGTGGTTATTGTCTTCCCTTAATATACCCGTCTTGATAGCTTGAACCACTGAAGTTAATGATAAACAACCACTGTTTAATGTTGACACTCGATGTACTGTCTAGTTCATGAGTGACTAACCACAATGACTGTTCTTCACATATTGACTTTAAAATCTGGTTCCTTTTCTTTTCTCCTCTCTCTATTAATTCTTCTGTACTGTCTCTGTCACTGTCGAAATCTCTGTCACATTAAATGAATCCACTTCTTTAATGAATACTTCACTGAGGCTTGATCAGATGTCTGAAATTCTTTCAATGTAGTAATTCTTCAAGTCTGTAGATTGACCTTGATCTTTTTCTTCTGACAGATAATACAATCTGAGATTCCTTGTGACAGTCTATATACTATTTACTATTACAATCTTGTTTAAGTTGAGTTGTATCCTCGAAATACAAATAGGCTACATCATATGCCTTTCAAGTGTGGGCCAGAGCGGCCGACCACAGGGATCGTCTTACTCTACCCCATCCCGAGCCCTACCCCCAGAATGCAATAAATGTGGAAGGAAACATGCGGGCGTGTGTAACCTGCAGGATGTGAAGTGCTTCAAGTGCGGGCTGACAGGACATTATGCTAACGCCTGTCGAGGAAATAGTAACAACACCAGTGCCGGAGGTAATTGCTTCAAGTGTGGGAAACCAGGGCACCGAATGAGGGAATGTATGTCCTCTGGGCCAGCTGCATCAAGAGTGAGTGGAACTGCTTCTAACAAGGCCCCTACTGCAAGAACTTTTAACATGACGGTGCAGGATGCCGTGAGGAACACGGATGTGATTGCAGGTACTCTACTACTCAACCCAGTTAAGGTAAATGTTTTATTTGATTCGGGAGCTACCAAGTCTTTCATATCTCTAGATTTTGTATGTCAGTTAGGCCTTAAGACTGAACCGTTGAAAGACAGACTACAAGTAGAGATAGCTAATCATGAAATTATTCCTGTTAGCCAAGTATCTCCAGGTTGCGACCTAGAAATAGAAGGGCGACACTTTCGGGTAGACTTAATACCTTTTAAACTAGGAGAGTTTGACGTAATAGTAGGTATGGATTGGTTAACAACCCACGGAGCCCAGATTGATTGTGTAAAGAAGAAAGTAAGTTTGAGACTGCCAGGGGACGAAGAAGTACTGTTTAGTGGGAAACGGCAAAACCAAAAGTTCCTGACTATGATTCAAGCTAAGAAGCTGTTACGTAAAGGATGCGAAGCCTATTTAGCCTATGTGAAGGATACCAAGAAAGAGGCACCAAACCTACAGGAAATCCCTGTCGTTAACGAGTTCGCGGACGTATTTCCGGATGATCTTCCAGGACTACTACCTGATAGAGACATCGAGTTCGCTATAGACTTAGTTCCGGGTATGGCCCCAATTTCGAAAGCCCCATATCGGCTAGCCCCAGTGGAGATGAAAGAGCTAGCCACTCAGTTACAAGAGTTGTTGGATAAAGGGATGATAAGACCTAGTGTGTCACCGTGGGGAGCCCCGGTGTTATTCGTGAAAAAGAAGGATGGTAGTATGAGATTATGTATAGACTACAGGGAGTTGAACAAGGTGACTATCAAGAATAAGTATCCCTTACCCAGGATAGATGACCTGTTTGATCAATTGAAAGACGCAGTTTATTTTTCTAAAATTGATTTAAGGACCGGGTATCACCAGTTAAAGATTAAACCAGAAGATATACCAAAGACGGCCTTTCACACCCGGTATGGACACTATGAGTTCCTAGTGATGTCATTTGGGTTAACGAATGCCCCTGCAGCTTTCATGGACTTAATGAATCAAGTCTTCAAGAAGTACTTGGACAAGTGTGTTATAGTCTTCATCGACGGCATCTTGATTTATTCCAAGACGGAGGAGGAACATGCAGAGCACTTGAGGATTGTATTGGGAGCATTGAGAGAAGAAAAGTTGTACGCTAAGTTCTCGAAGTGTGAATTTTGGTTGAAGGAAGTTCAGTTTTTGGGGCATGTGATTAGCGAACAAGGCATTCTAGTGGACCCAGCCAAAATAGAGGCTGTATCAAATTGGGAGAGACCAACCACTCCGACAGAGGTGAGAAGTTTTATAGGGTTGGCTGGCTACTATAGGAGATTTTTCCAAGACTTTGCAAGATAGCAGCTCCTTTGACCCGACTAACTCGCAAGACCGAGAAGTTTGTGTGGACTGAAAAATGCGAAGAGAGCTTCCAAGAATTGAAAAAGAGGTTGGTGACAGCACCAGTACTAGCCCTACCTGATGATAAGGGAGATTTTGTGATTTATAGCGACGCATCCCATAAAGGTTTAGGGGCATCCCATAAAGGTTTAGGGTGTGTGCTTATGCAGCACGGTAAGGTGATTGCGTATACGTCCAGACAACTTAAGGAATATGAGATAAGATACCCCACCCATGATTTGGAATTAGCAGCGATAGTTTTTGCTTTGAAGATCTGGAGACATTATCTTTACGGAGAAAAGTGTGAAATCTACACGGATCACAAGAGCTTAAAATACATATTCACTCAGAAAGAGTTAAACATGAGGCAGAGGAGATGGCTAGAGCTAATTAAAGATTATGATTGTGAGATTCATTATCACCTAGGGAAGGCCAATGTGGTGGCCGATGCACTTAGCCGAAAGGAGAAACTCAAGATGATACCGTCAGTGGACGAGTTGATCAAGGACCTTGAGAAACTGGAGATTGAAGTGAGGTTACCAGGAATTGGACAAGAGAGTCTAATGGAAATAAGAGTCCAACCACCGCTATTGGAAAAGATTAAGTTATGCCAGGAAAAGAAGACAGAAGAAGAAAAGAATTCGATGGAGAAAATTTTGACTGGCGAGGAAATTAAGTGTGAGAAGGACGGGAATGGAATTATGAGGTACGCATCTAGGATATGGATCCCGAACGTTCAAGAATTAAAAGATGAGATTTTGCAAGAGGCTCATAGTTCGAGGTACTCAATTCACCCTGGAGGCACTAAGATGTATAGAGATTTGAGAGAATACTATTGGTGGCCAAATATGAAGAAGGACGTGGCAGAGTGGGTAAGTAAATGCTTGACATGTCAAAGAGTAAAGGCCGAACACCAGAGGCCCAGTGGATTGTTGCAACCCTTAGAGATACCCGAGTGGAAGTGGGAACATATTGCGATGGACTTTGTGGTCGGATTACCAAGGACCAAGACTAATCATGATGCCATTTGGGTAATCATCGATAGATTGACCAAGTCAGCACATTTTCTTCCAATCAACGAGAGATACACTATCGACAAGCTGACGGATATTTACTTAAAGGAGATTGTGGTTAGGCATGGGGTTCCTGTGAGCATTGTATCAGATAGAGACCCAAGATTCAACTCCAGGTTCTGGAGAAGTTTTCAGGATTGTGTGGGGACCAAGTTAAACATGAGTACTGCCTACCATCCCCAAACAGACGGACAGAGTGAGAGTACCATCCAGACCATCGAGGACATGTTGAGAGTATGTGCCATAGATTTCAAGGGAAGTTGGGATGACCACTTGCCGTTGATCGAATTTTCCTACGACAACAGTTACCATGCGAGTATAGGCATGCCCCCATATGAAGCTTTGTACGGACGAAGATGTCGGTCTCCCTTGTGTTGGGAAGAAGTTGGAGAGCGGAAGATTCTAGGGCCTGAACTGGTCCAACGGACAAGAGAAACTATCGAACTCATAAGAGGACGGCTGGTAGCGGCCCAAGACAGACAGAAGAAGTATGCGGACCAGACCCGCAAGGACAAAGAATATGAGGTAGGAGAGTTTGTGATGTTAAAGGTATCACCGTGGAAGGGATTGATGAGATTTGGTAAGAAGGGGAAACTAAGCCCGAGATTTATTGGATCTTTTGAGATCTTGAAACGAGTTGGAAAGTTAGCCTATGAATTGGCTTTACCCCCGAGCTTGTAGCAAGTACATAATGTGTTCCATGTGTCCATGCTACGACCCTACCATACCGACTTCCGACATGTGATAGAACATGATCAAGTGGATCTGCAACCAGACTTAACATATGTGGAGCAACCCGTAAAAATCATGGATAGAAAAGAACAGGTGCTGAGGAACAAGGTTGTCAAACTAGTGAGAGTTTTGGGGAGGAACCAGAATGTCGAAGAATCAACATGGGAACTAGAGAGCGCGATGCGTGAAAAGCACCCCCAACTGTTTTCAACCTGATTCCGGGACGGAATCCTTTTAAGGAGGGGAGGCTGTAAGAACCCTAATTTTTGCAATATTTTCTTTTATTTAATATCATGTGGCATTGTCAATTTGGAACCTTTCTAGTCATCCATGTTATTTAATGGAATTGATTGTCTGAGAAACTATGTTGTTCCATTCACTCTGTAAGATAAAAGAGAAGATTGTGAGGGCAAGAGTCTTATCGTTAGTAAGATTTATAAAACTTGGGATTTGAGAATGATTAGAGTATTAAAAGATTTATTAAGGATTATGACGAGGAATTATGGACATTCGAGGAATTTACACAATTAAGTACTTAAGGAATTATAGGGGAAATCTCTACGCGACAAAATATTGTTACGAGAGATTAATTAAGATACGATACGAATTCAAGTTTAAGTGACAAGCATTGGTGGAAGAATAATGATACAAGGAGTAGTATTGCATGCAAGTCCCATGCAACCAAGTAATTAGGAGGAAGCAAACTAGTTAAACCAAATGGAAGAGGAATAGTAACTAGTTACATTGCTTTTTCCAAGGAGGAGACAAGAAGTACAAGAGGCCATACCATGTTAGTACCTTGCTTATACATACACCATTATGTATCACCCAACTACAATTATTCAACCAAAGCAACAAAAATCAAAAACACAAAAACAAACCCCCCTCTCTCCAAGAGTGCTCTCGGCCAAGCTTAAAAAAGGAGAAGAAAATTTCTTCTTCCTCCATTTCTCATCACTCATAAATCAAGGCATAAATACTAGGCCCTCTCCATCATCTAAGCAAGGTATACTAAGAGTTTCAAGCCTTTTCATCCATTCAATTTCAAGATATTAATTGTTATAGATATTGTGAATAGTAACCATGTTTAGTTTTTCTTTTAGATCTTGGATTATAAGGGTTGTAGGAGATCATTCAAGGTGTTCTTGAGTTTTGTAAGGCTTACCCAAGGCTCCTAGGCACTCAAGAAGGTATAAAAATCATAAACCCTTTTGGCCATGTAGTGTTTATGATGTTTGGTGATAGATCCATGTGTTATGGTGTTAATCTTGGTTGTATAAGTAATGGATGACATGGATCTTGAGTTTTGATGGTGTGATTGTAATTTTTATGATTGTGGATAGTATGTGTATCTCCATGAATGTTATAAAGCATGAACTAAGTGAATTAGGTGTTGGTTGTATTGTGGAATTAAGAATATTGGTTGATCTAAGTGATACATGCTTGCTGAATTTTTCCCAGAAACTTGACCTGTCTTGTAACATGGTTTTGAACCCCCAAATATTGTCCCCTGAGGTCCTACCATATATTGTTGGAAAGATATTTGAATGTTGGGGAAGGGGTGAAGGAGTCCTTGAGCTATATATCGTCAGTAGACATCTGTAAAAGTGAATTATTAGTGTGTGCACTTACAGAATATTAAGGGGATTCAGAAATATAGAAGGATCTAAGTGTTCTTACAACGCACGCGGTGGAAGGGTTGACTTGTATTCTAAAAGGAAAGGACTGTTTTGCATCTAAATGAGGGATCGCATTTTCTATCCTAGCGGGGCTAGGCTCGCAGTGCCAAATTATAAAGAAAGGGTCGCATACATCGGGTTACCGTCGCATACATGAATAAGTGATAAAAGAAGGAATTATATACTATGCTTGCATTTAAATGAATTAAAAATGAAGAACAAGGGAAGAAATCTTACTGTTGATTGAAGAAAAGTGTGAAGATCTGAGAAAAGTTTGAGGTCGTTCTTGTACGAAGGCGATCTGGTTCTCTGTTTGATCCGGGAGCAAACTTGCAGCAATTCGTTGTGTTGTTTATAAGGAAAGTGACAAATGATTGGGAAATCTGAGTTTATATAGTAGGCAGGAGAGAGAAGGATATGCTACACGTGTCATCATCCTAGCAATCCAGAGCGGATCTCGAGACATGGCCGGAGAAGTAAATTGTGTTTCTGGATTCCGGACTGCACTAAGTGACCCCCTTGTGAACCTTGTTTAAACCCCTAAAAATATATGTGGGATCATGGAAAAATTTGAGAAGTTAGGGAATGCAGTAGTGAAGACTACCCAAAAAGAATTGGATTAAAATATGAATTTTTGAATTTTATAAAAATGCTAGAGTAAATTTCGCGCAAGGGAAAAAGTCGTTAGTGGAGCATAATTCTAGGGGTAATGGTTATGATTCGAATGTGGTAACTAAATTAAGTCGAATAAGTGACGAGCGTAATCGAGTGATGACATGAACCTATAGTGGGGCTAGAGTGTCATAAGACGAAGTCATTAAGTTAATTTCGTACCCCCTAAAACCCCGTAATTAAAGAGATATTGTTAAGGTACTAACGAGCGGTTATTGCTTATGTATAGATCGTTCCACTCCGCACGCTCGACCACCCCAACCAAACCAAGGCAAGTTTACTTTTCAAAACTTATGCATATACAAGGACTTTCACTGTTGTGTTTGTAGTTTTCAACCATATCAAATGCTATGTTTATCGAAGTATTGATGCAATTGAGATTTTATAAGTACATATATGTTTGTACCCCTTGAACTTAGATTGAAATGTTTTCCTCGGACAACGACTCTAGCAATATAGGTCGTAGCGGTCCGTATATACTATTGACCGGGGAGCGGTATATTATTATATCGTATCTAGATTGCGAAAACCCGAAGGGTCATTCGGGGAGTATCGTATACTCAAGTAATTATGTTCGTATCTTCGTAAATACTCGAAACCCTATCTTGGATTAAAAGTTTATTTTATCGAATAATTATTTTATTAATTATTAATAATAACTCCTAAAATATTATTTATTAATTATTGTTCATTATTTTAAAGATAAAGTTGATCCAAGATACATTTAATACTTTCAAACTCGAACACTTTCGAACTCAAAACATTTTCGAAAACCCCCGGTCAGGTTCTGCTTCTTGTATGATTTCAAGAATCATCGGTCAACTGATGTCGGACCTCAATTACTCTGTTTTCAATCAAAATCAAGTTTTTAAAAGAAAAAGAAAAAGGGACTCTGGCAGGTGTGGGAACCGTTGACGAACGATTCCCGGGATGTGTAAGCGGCCGTGAGCCAGGCGGTCTATCAATTATTATTCCGGCCCAGGTGTTGCCGAAGGATGATTACGGATGTAGTTTTCATCGAGGGTGATTACGGATGTAGTTTTCACCCGGGGATAGTTACGGATGTAGTTTCTATCCTTCTACCGGTAGAGAAGACCCGCGGATTATTGGACTTGGATGTGGCGACTGATCATCGTCAATCCTTGTCAGGTTTTATGTTTTCTTTAAGTCCCATTCCTCCATTTTGGAAAAATGCTTTGACACTGCTTCTTAGGCTTTTGTGCCAAGTTGTTGATAGTGTTCTATTTTGATGAGAAAGATGTTGACTCTATGCAGTATCTAGAACTGCAAGTTTATTTTGAAAACGAGGGCACGTATTGGTGCACCTTCGAGATTTATCAACAATGACAAGTGATTTTATATCTGATTGATACAAACAAGTTTAATAACTGCTAATCATATGAAATGTTATATTGCTTACCTTATACATATATTTCTTGCTGAGCTATAGTTGCTCACTCTTGCTTGTTTTCAAATTTACAAACACAACAGCTAAGCGAAATGGCAAGACCCAGACAGACTGCTCGAAAGCAGGTGACTAGACCCGAGCCAGCAGTTGAGATTCCACCGGTAGGCCCCATTAGCCGGATTGGTTGGCAGCTTTTGTTAGTTCGTTTTATTTATCCGTATGACCTGTACAAGGCAGTGTATCGTAACAAACTTTCAAGCCGCCAACTTCGCTTCATATCGAAGTGTCGCTGGTAGCATAAATACTATTTAATTGGGTCTGAAATAACTCTGATACTTTTATTACTGTTTAATCAATGTTGTGACGTTTCTGAGGCTCTAACCTGTGTGTGTGTGTGCGGTGTGAGTTTATTGTGGGGTCGATGGCTGTTTTATATATATTATGTGCAAGAACAAGGATGTTATTAATGGAAAATGGACCGTGAGCGCCTAGATCTCCGACCCCGGATCTGGGGGCGTCACAACAATTCTTTTTTTTATCTAACTACTACTGATAATTCTATTCTTATCTAAAGTTGTTACTGCTTCAATCCTCAACGATCGACTTCAGGACAAGGAGCATCTCAAGATTGGATTCCTTGTCTGGGCGACTTGAATGAAAGCAGCTGACTCATCTTCATGCTTATTGAAAAAGATGAATAGCATCTCCATCAAGATCAACCTCAGACTCTTCACCAAATTCTTCATCCTCAAGGTGTGAAGAGATTAGAGGAGGATTGTATCCGACTGGTGGATGGTTTAGAGGAGATTCGTGGAAATCATCTGGGTTAAGATCAACCATATCTGACACGATGAGAAAAGTCATCTCTTCTAAGAGATAGTTTACTTGCTCCTGATCATCAAGAGTAAAGAACTTCTCAGTAGTAATGAACGAAAAGCTAGGGTTCATATGAAGATTTGGGTTGAAAGCCTTGATGGAAAGAGAAAAGAATGAAAAGGTTTTGAAGAATGGCATAAGATGTCGGTTTCTTTTATAGAAAGACGTGAGAAGCTGAACAGTCGTTTGGGGAATATCAATGCAGTCAGTCATAATTATGTGTGACTGTATTTCTTGTATTTTCAAGAAATATTGAACGAATTTAACCAATTGATTTTGTTCAGATTTTATTTATTTCTTTTACAGGTAAAAGAAAATGCCATGTGGAAACTCCATTTAGTCTCTGGAATCAGGATGATATTGATCAGGAATACAAGTGTGTTCACATCAGGATTAGTAATTCTTTCTATTCAGAAATCACATTGAATCTTGTGATTATCTTGGTGAGAAGATCACATCAGGTGGAGAAGCTGATCAGTATTGACTTTTATCTTGATTTTACCTTGATTTAATTTACTTGAAATTAATTTTAGATTTTATTTTCCAAAAATCGTGGGTAACTGCATTTTTCAGGGACTGACACCTGTCGACCTACGTGTCAACGTGGGATAATGGGTCTGAAGGATTTTTGAAATATAATTATTTTGACACTCTAATCGTGTAATTGCTTTCTCTAATTTCATTCTCAAAAGCAAAAACACTCTCGAGTTCTTAAAATCACTAATCAATTTCAAAGATTTCTTAAGTTCTTTTCAGATCAAAATGGCAACTCAAAGAAGACTACCCAAATCAGTAGCTTTCAAGTTTGGTGACTTTGATTTTATGATGAACAATCATGTTGCAGCTATCACCAACAAGGAAGGGGTGTCAACAGATTTTCACCCAATTATGGACTTTATTGTAACACCCCCAGATCCGGGGTCCGGGATCCGGTCGTTACGGTCTCCAATTCTGTCCACAATACTTGAACTTACCTCAACATAAAATAATTTACATCTTTATGACCCAACACAACAATATAAAACACACCCGTTATAGTCCCAGAGAGAAATCAGAGTAACAATCAAATTTTATTAAACACATTATGAGTTCTTACAACCCAAAAGAGTTACAATATGAATACATACTCTTTGCCATCCATTTACATAAGTCATACTAGTCCATATATTTGGTACTGAAAGAATGAATCTATCCTACCAATAGCTTTCTCTTCGGCTCTGGTAGTCCCATCGTCCTCGCCAGCATCAAATGCGCCTTGTGCGAATCATCTGGTCTAGCTGTTGTTGTGATATAATAATAAAGCAATGGTGAGCAATAGCCCACCAACAATAATATTTAACTGAACGATAATATATAACAGTTCAAAACTATCTTTCAAACCATATGCCATGCATTTACGGAAATGATGCCAGAATAACATGAACGATGAAGTTACGAGGTAACTCAAAATGCATATATAGGTGGGAATATCTGCTATGTCCAAGATAAGCTAGATATTATCATTTATCATATAAAGAGGAACTTGCAAGGAAAATATTGCAATTCCATTTATTAACATTTTTCGAAGTCCTACAACCTGAAAGAAGTCTCTTCGATACGTGTTGCGGAAGACACCGTCAACCTGAAAGAAGTCTCTTCGATACGTGTTGCAGGGAATTCCCAATTTGGGAGATGAACCAATACTGGAGTTATCACGCGCCAGCTGTCCCACTCCCTGATGATCAGTCGGGGATGGTACAGCCCAATATAGTTTACTACCGGTATAAGGAAGAACTGACAGCTCCACTTGTCGATTGCCTTTAATAGTAACTCCCTGGCCAATGGTTAGGCCTTGTGATGGACCGCGCGACTCGGCCTCTTACACATGACTCCTAGTTCGAATAAATCCACAGCATTGAAACGTAGAGTTTGTCCTCCCTTCCCCAAGTGAAATACTTGTTGATAAGACTCCACAAAGTAGTCGTATCTAGTTGGAAAGGAAAATTCACCAACATTTCCCAAGCTTTTGCTTGTTAATGGATATCAACTTGTTCCAACAATCTTACCCCTCGAATGATGAGAAGGTACACACAGACTTAATGAGTCCATAGCAACCAAGTTGCGAGTGAAAAGGATAAATTATGACCGGGAAGTCAACAAGATAAATAACCTTTCTCAAGTAAGGTTCCCTTATAATTTAAGAGGTGATTCGAGTGAAGAATGGAATCTTGAGGACCTTTCTTAATATAATATTAATCGTATGACTTCGAAGAATTTTCAGAATGATCGAAGGTCGAAGATAATATTTGGAGAAGAATAAACAACATTGAAGTTGTTTCCAAGTATTGAATAAATATTTATAGAATATTTATTGAGTCGGAAGTATTTAATGAATGAAAGAATATTTTACATAATATCTGGAGGTGAAAGATAATCTCCAAATAATATAAATCATTTTTAAAAGAATTTAAAAGAATTAAATAAATATTCCAAGAATATTTATTAACTCAATAATAATTACGAAATATTATTAAATCATAATGTTGCTCGTAAGTAATCCTCGAATGAATATATAGAATTATTTACTAAATAAATCCCTCCTTAAATGAATATTCAAAATAATATTCATTAAGCAATTAAACTCCAATAATTATTTAAAATAATATTCAATAAATAAGTCAAACCTTAAATGAATATTTGAAAAATAATATTCATTTAATAAATAATCTTCTAAGTGAATATCCAAATAATATTCATTTACTAATCAAAACTTTTAAAGGAATAATCGAAACAATATTCCTTAAGTAAATAGAACTTCCAATGAATATTTAAAATAATATTCATTAAGTACATAAAACCTTAAATGAATATTCGAAAGTAATATTCATTTAATAAATAAAATTCCAATGAATATCAAAGTAATTATTCATTAAATAATCAACTCTAAGTGAATATTCAAAAATAATAATCACCTAATATTTCAAGACTGAGATAATACTCAAATAACATTCTTCGAAAGATTTCCAAGTAATTGATACTTTATGGAAATATAAATAATGTTTAATAATAACATTCCTCAAGATAAATAATAATCTGCCGTTGGAATCCCTCCGGGTTTCCACTACTATCTATATCTCAAAATACCGACTCTCGGTCTATACTTAAGAATGAATATCATATGCCCTTCGCTAAGGGTCTTATCAAAACAATCCGGCTTATAACTGATAATTCGTATCTAGTCTATAAGCCAATATCAATTCAGGGAACAAGTATCACAAAAACCAGAGTCACAATATAATTGGAAACAGGCATGCATGCGATGGCATATGCAAAACAGAAATCATATACATATATTATCACAACAACAGGTTCAAGGTTTGAACACTTGCCTGGTAATCGGGTGTGGGTGGAGATAGCGTGTTCTGGGTCTGCTCGATGATCTATAAACAATCAGAACATTCGAGATTAACCACTTAACACGTTTTAAAAGTATAAGTATAACTTCAGTTAAATCGAAACCCGTTTTCGAATTATCTCGTTATACACCTTTTAGTGTAACTCTTTTTATTACTGATACGATTCGACATTTGTTCGTTATTATGACATGTCATCATACCCACATTCGGTATATACTTAAGTCGTATAAGTTCTAAAGTCGATCGATTACGAACTGAGATTATACTTCTAGTTTTATCGTTCGTTTTCTAAGTGTTTTACCAAAGTTATAACCAAGCGGGTTTTTAGGGGTTCGTTCGCGTTTAACTTCGATTCCAACATTTTTATAAAATCGGAAAACGATCCGTTTGATATGTGGTTTTATTTCATACCTTCTTTATGACCCCTAGTATTTATTTACCAAGATTCGCCACTGACTTACGTATTTTACGAGGGTTCAATTTCAGTTACGAACTCTCGTTTACGGTTTCGAACTACTTTTAGTAAATCGGTCATAATTCCTAAACCGTAAATCCGTTTCACATGATCTTTATATCAAACCGAAGCTTATAACATAATCTATCTTGTCATGGAATAATATGAAACTGGACAGTGATTTATAGCTATTGTCAACTGCGATTTCTTAAGATTAACGAAAATCGGGCATTATAACGGCTATGTTTACACGCGTTTCCAAACTTTTATCATCATCAAATCATCCTCCAACAACAAGCAATTCAAGAGCTAAAGTTTCTCATCTATTCTAAGTCATGATATCTCAAGAACAACTCAAATCCAACAAGTATGAAACATCAATAACAACCAATTATGTATACATGGATCTAAACATACTAACAATTCTCCATCATATATCCATCCAAAAAGATCCATAAACTCAAAGTAGTACTAAGGGTTCTTGAGCTTTATACCTTCCTTGGAGAGTGAATAACACTTTTTAAGCCTTGAATGATCCTTAAGTAGCCTTAACCAAGCTTAATCTAACAAGAAACATCAAGAATATACTTAGAGATTTTCGGAGCTTCTATAACCCAGTTGAAAGATCATGAAAAACGAGGGCCTTACCGAGGTTTTCTGATCAAGACTTCTAAAGGAGAGTTGTAGAGGATCTTAACAGCTTTCCTAAAAGCTAAAAAACACCAAATTCCATTGAGTAATGAAGGAGATATGGCCTTTTGAAAATCAGTACAGAAGCTTATACGAATTCTGGGCAGTTTGCTTCTTCAACTTGGGGAGGTGATTTGCCTAGGCCATACTACTTGGATTGCTACGAAATTTGGAGCGAATATTGCCCATGGAGTGAAGAGGCTGTGGTTAAAATTTGGTGATTTTAACATGGATAGAAATGGAGATATAAATTTTCTTCTTCTTGCTGGTCCTGCTGGACAGTTTGTTCAAAATGGAGAGAATGGAGTGCTAGGCTTGTTCTCTTGCTCTTATCTCATCTAAAATGAATTATTGTGTTTGTCCTTGGAAAATATCTTGCCCATAAAGCTACTTTAATAAAGGCATGAGGTCATTGCATGCATCACTTGAGCCATGTGTTGGTTTATCTTGTTTTGTAAGCTAAGCACTTAGTTAGCTCCTAATTGATCTAGTTCCTTTGGTAACTACTTGGTTACTTGATTCTATCCACTTGCACATGCTTTTATCTTGGTTCTCTACTTGTTTCTTTATCCGGTTATTGCTCAATTAACTGATCGTTCGGAGGAATAACTCATTCGTTTCTAGTTAGGGTTTTACCGACAACCTTCTTAACATTTATAATACCGTTCTCCAACTTTCTTGGTAACTCTCAAATTTAAATTCCTTAAATACTCTCATTAAATTCTTAAGTCTTTCAGTGTCCAGGGAACTCTCGGAGAAAATAAACGTGCGGTTTTTCAGAATCCGACAGCTTTTACATACACTTATTTTCCTCCTGGATCACTAATACGAACTCGGAAATCAGTTCCGAATACTTCTATATAGTGTCGTCTCATAATATTCTTACTTTCACCAAAAACACTATTCATTCTTATTCCCTATATTTATGACAATGTCCTTGTTCTTTCTCGGGCGGTCCTTAACCCTTTCACGGAACTACTGGACTAATCGTTATCGATCCGGATGACATGAGAATATTCTCCTGCTTGGAATTGCCATATCTTATTCCCCTAGGAGATAGATTATTCTTACCTAAGTTGTCAACCATTAGCATTCTTCATGGCATAAAAACATTTGAGTCCAAATCTATTCCTTTCATTCATTATCTCAATCGTTACATCGTAGTCGTAATCACTATTCACCATTACCTCAGTACATAATAAAAAGTTTTAATTATATCCAAAATTTGGGGTTCTTACATTTATGGCGAAAGGACCATTAAGTTATGCCTTGACAGCATCTCCACAAATTAATCAAGTAGCTGTTTCACAAGCTTGGGAGAATGCTGAGGTAATTGATTCTACTCAGAGTCAATTAGGTAAGATTGTTCTACACTTAGAACAAGACTCATTTGATATTACTGAATCGGTTGTTAATTCAGTACTTCACTTACCTGTTAGTACGAATTTTGAGAATGTACCATCTGATGATGATGTGAGAACTATGTTATCTGAATTATGTTATAATGGACCTCTAGATAACATGAGCCAGTTAAATAGATCATTTCTTAGGAAAGAATAGTCTTTCTTCTTTGACCAACTTGCTAAATGTTTTACTGGTAAATGTAGTTTTTTTCAACAAATTACTGCTGTTACATCACATATTGCATATGGCTTGCTTTATAATAGAGTAATTAATTTTGGTCACATTATCTTAAGTCAGATGTGTATTAAACTTGGGTCAAGAGATCATGACAGGAATATGGTTTATTATCACAAATTCATGCAACTGTTTATTAACCATTTCATTCCTGATGTT
The DNA here is from genome assembly GCA_036435485.1 of Saposhnikovia divaricata. Lineage (NCBI taxonomy): Eukaryota > Viridiplantae > Streptophyta > Magnoliopsida > Apiales > Apiaceae > Saposhnikovia > Saposhnikovia divaricata. The sequence goes on from CM071594.1 coordinate 199,320,779, forward strand.
GAAGCTAGATTTGGTAGAGAATATTGTGTTTCTTCTTATGTACAACAAAAGAGATTTTTCTCTGACATTACAAAGAAGGACAGTGAAAAGAATCTAGATGAAATACCTGCATTACACTATCCAAATCATGTTCACGTACTTCTAAGAACTCATCTTCCTACTATCTATAATTCTTCTTTCTTTGGTGGTGAAATGACTTAGGAATCTCAATTGGAGGAGAACCCCCATGTGTCTACCCAAGTAGCCAAAAACATTGTTGTCTCTAAAACAATTCTAGAACCATATTTTGATCCACAGCCTATTGTTTCAAAGAAGCCAACCACTGGTGTTTCTCAAAAGACATCAGTTGTAAGGAAGAGAAGACTTGTTATTTCAAGTAGTAGTTCTAGTGAAGATGATGATAATATATCTCTCGCTGAGAGAGCAGAATTGAAGGCTGCAATTCAACTTTCTAAGCTAGAACAAAGAGATGGAATACCTAGTCACAGCGAGGTTGCAGTCTCCCAAAAGGTTGTAGTTCTTAAAAAGGGAAAACAATTACTGGATACTATCTCTCAAAAGACTGTGTCTATTGAAAAAGGATCTCATCCCAAGATCACTTCTGTGTCTACACCTCTTGAGTCTTCTCAATATAAATCTGTTGCTCACTATACTAGGAGAACAAGGAGAAAGATTCATTTGTCACCTACACACACAGTGTCAAGTCCAACTAACATTATGAAGGTCTCTACAAAAAGGCTATATCCATGTCAGTATCTGACAAGAGAGATCTGGATCTTGATTCTTCATGGGAAACAACATTGACATACAGACTGGCTATGGAACTTATTTCTCTAAAAGTGAAGCTTTCCAGGCCTGTTCTAGATTTTTTGATTGAAAGAGTTCCCAAACTTTCATTTCCTGAAGAATATGGACTGTTACATCAAAGACTTGATTTAATGAAGATGTACTTCTATGTTTCAGTCAGAAAGGAATTGCACAAGAAATTTGGACTTCCTAAGCATGTTGCACTTCAATCACTTCATGCATATCTATTTGACAAGGATGTCATTGTTGAAGATGCTTCAGCTCAAGGTGAAAAAGAGGAGGTAGTTGATAGAGGGAAGTAGTCAACAGAAGATACTATTGCACCAGTGGTGAATAGTAGAATAGATCAGATCACAGTCACTGCAACACAAGAACCATCTAGTCAGAGGTTGGATGACTCAGGAACTGTGATGGCTGATGCTGGAAGGTATTCTGTGATGACTGAAATTGCAAGTGAGAAACCTTATGATATGGGAGGAATGACTTTGATTGATTTTCCTGAAGATCAAACCAATATTGTTCTTTCAGAGTCTATCCACCTTGAGGGTGTGTCTCAGCAACCAACACTTAAAGACGGTGACATACTAGCTATGGTGTCTAATGAAGTATTACTGAAGACATCAGAGTCTAGTGTAAAACCTGAAAGTAGTATACTGGAGCCAGTAGTTTCTGGAAAGAAAGTAGATGTTTGTAAGGGTTCAGAGACAATAGCAGCTCACTCCTTGAGAAAACCTCAAGCCCCATGCCATATGAGGAACCTTCTCTCCATGTGAGTTCAGGTATAAAAACTTCTTCTAACCCCTATTTTTCTGTAGGTCATGAGAGCACTTATCCAAATTTGAGTGATACACTTGAAAAGATGGACATAGATCCACACACAGAGAGGCTGGCTCCTGACCAGGCAAAAGGAGAGGTAGAAAGAGTGTTGACTTTAGATAGTCAAAGTGAGAATGAGGGTATGGATGATCAACTCCATAGTGAGGGAGAGAAAATTAGGAAACCACCATCGTTTGATTTCTGGGATCAGGTTTTTCCTGAATCTTGGTCTGAAAATCTTGGTATGGATGCTGGTACTTATTCTTTTATAAAGATGTATGGGAAGAATGACTTAGCACATCACAATGCAAAGCCAGAAGTTAAAGCTCAGAAACAAAAAAAAAAGGCTTGCAGGAATCATCAACAGAAGAGGTGAAAGGCTAAGACAAACTTCTACTCAACCAGTACCAGAGGATATTCCTAATGATCCTTGTATTTCTTTGTATGTACTTCCAATATCAGCTAGAATTGAGACATCAACAGTATCTGATCAAGCTAAGGAGGAGTCAGGATTTGTAGATGTTAGTACACAGAATACTGGTGAAGGACAGGATGATCATACTTCAGCTCCAGATCAGAAAGATGAAGATGTTTGTACTTCTACTCAAGTATTATTACTTGAATATCATTCTATACAGGCAACTTCTTCTACAAGGATTGAAGATAAGATTCTTTCTGAATCTGAAGATACAACAAGCACTTCCAACATTGAAGTCAATTATGAACTTCTTAAGGACATTCAGAAATCTCAAAGTGATATTCAATCGAGACTTCAAATTCTTGAAGATAACCAAGTCGCTATTATGGACAATCAAGCAGTTCTGATGAATCTTATTTGTTCTGTTACTGAATCTCTTGGAATTAATGTTTTTGATGTCAAAAAGGGGGAGATAAAGACAATTCAGAAACAACAACAACAACAACAACAACAGACTGGGGAAGATAAACAGACTGGGAGCAGAACTAAGGGTGACAGAATTGGTAAATTTCATCATGGAAGTGGTAAAGGAAAAGAAGCATCAAATAGTTGAATTCTTTCTTCTAAGTACTATATACATATCTACATCTGAAGAAGGAGGTACTTAACTTCATGATCTTAAATAAATAAATTCTATTCTGGTTGTATTGTTATATGTTTTGACATCTACAACTTAGATTTATGCTTCAGATTCTAAAGCATATATAGGGGGAGATTGTTAGGAATAATTCATGAGTTGTGATGTTATAAAGCATTAAAAATGTAATATGTAATAGAGGACATATATAACTCAACTAGGATAAAAGATAAATAATAAACTCTATACAGGGATCGTGAAATTTGAAGAACAGGCACCAACAAGGATCAAGTCGCTGAAAGAAGTTCATTAAAATGATCAAGCCTCAGTGACAAAATAAGATGTACAGATGATTCAGTTGAAGGGCCAAAAGATTCCAGTGATAAAGTTTTTATGGTTGCACAATTCTTGGCAGTATTCTTAAAGACATGATACGAAGACCACGAGTGAATGTTAGTCGTCTGTGAACCAGACCAGTTGCACTAGGCGTCAACATTTTCACAAAGGAATCGAAGTATCTAACTCAGAAAAACTGTTAAAAAGGTATGATTGAGAGCAGTGTTGATATCCTCCATTTCAGAAGCTGAATATTTAAGGAGGTAAAAAATTAGAGGAAAAATGAATAGTAACCGAAATCACTATTCACATGAATAGTAACCGGAATCACTATTCACACCGGAATTACTATTCACCGGAATCACTATTCACATCGGGTGAATAGTAACCGAAGTTACTATTCATGTGAATAGTACCCAAAAGTACTATTCATAAAGTAAGAAACATGTGGGGCCCACATGAATTAAAAATCAAACTTTGAAATTGAAAAAGAAGCAGAAGAATTGAATTCAGCAAGTTTGTTGAAAAGGTGTGTTAGGCAGGTAGCAGTCAACAGAAATATATGTAATCAGTTACGTATATTAGCTGCATAGTAACTTTCTAAAAATCTATAAATAGGCCTGTTGTATTTCATTTCAAAACACACCTCAACACACAACTCTCTCTTCTCTCTCATATATTTTCTGTGTAAGCTGCTAGATAGTCCGTCTAGTAGGAAAGTCGGCTTAGCCCACTTTCAGGCAGTGTGGGGTAGAAGGTCCTCATGCCTAAACTATCCTTTGGAGTGTTCTAATTTTGAAGCTAATCCATTGGATTAGAAGTTGTAACACCCCTTCGAGTTTATTATCAATAAAAATATATTCTCGGAATTATTTTTAATTTTTATAGTATCGTATTCAACGCCCCCTTCTACGATACTTTGGGACCTAACAATTGGTATCCGAGCAAGCTTCTAGCATACAAGAAGTCTAAAGATCACCACCATGGGAATGAAGGATTCAGGCGTGAGAATACCAGTTCTTGACAAAGATAATTACTTTCACTGGAAAGTAAAGATGCATTTACATCTCTTATCTATTGATGAAGGTTATGTAAACTGTTTAGAGAAAGGGCCTCATATTCCTATGAACGCCAACACTGCAGTTGGAGAAGCAGCAGGAACTTGAGTTGCTGGAAGGCCTATTCCCAAATTATCCGCAGAATTCACAGATGGAGACAAAGATGAAGTCCAGAAGGATAAAAAGACCATGAATATACTGTTCAATGGTATTGATCAAGACATGTTCGACAATGTCATCAACTGCACCACTGCCAAGCAAGTGTGGGACACTATTCGAACACTCTGTGAAGGAACTGAACAAGTCAGAGAGAACAAGATGCAACTCCTTATACAATAGTATGAACACTTCCATCATAATTTTGGAGAAAATTTAACAGATATATTCAGTAGATTTCAAAAACTACTGAATGGCCTGAAGTTGTACGGGAGAACATATGAAGTCAAAGACTCCAACTTAAAATTTCTGAGATCTCTTCCTAAGGAATGGAAGCCAGTTACAGTCTCGTTGAGAAACTCTCAAGACTACAAAGATTTTACACTTGAGAGACTGTATGGAATTTTAAAGACCTATGTGCTCGAGTTGCAACAAGATGAAGAAATTGAGAAAAGCCAGAAGAAAGGTGGAAATATAGCTTTGGTAGCCAATATTCCAACAAATCAATATGGAGAGAAGATGAAGAATAAAGAAGCCACACCAAGTCAAAGAACTTGGGAAGGTGGAGCTGCAACTAGCCAAGGTAAAAACAAGATGATTGAAGAACCTGATGCATTAAGTAAGGATGAAGCTGAAGATCTAGATGAATATTTGGCATTTCTATCAAAAAGATTTTCGAACCTAAGATTCAAGAAGAATTCAGCAGGAGCCGGGCAATTCAAGAAAAACTATCAACCAAACAAGGATGTGGTTGAAAGATCAAAGTTCAAATGCTATAACTGTGGAATTGCTGGCCACTTTGCCAATGAATGCAGGAAATCCAAATCTGAGAATGAAAAGAAACAGTTTGAGACTGTCGATTACAAAAAGAAATACTTTGACCTTCTCAAGCAAAAGGAGAGAGCATTCGTATCAAGAGATGATGATTGGGCAGCTGGAGGTGACTCAGATGCAGAAGAAGAGTTTGTCAATCTTGCACTCATCGCAAACGAAACTGATGAAGAGGCTAGTTCAGCAAGCAACCAGGTATACTCTACAAATCTAACTGAGCTTTCCAAAGATGAATGTGCCAATATTGTTGATGAAATGTCTAATGAATTGTACAACATGCATGTCACATTAAAATCACTTAACAAGGAGAACAAAAAGATTAAAGATCTTAATGCTAAGATAGGTGATAGGAATACTCTGTTAGAAACTCAACTAATTGATTTTGAAACAATGAAAAGAGATTGCCAGGATGCTAAGAATGAGTTACTTGAGGCTCTGAAAAGAGAAAAATGCTTAATAAAAAAGTTAAAAGAGGAACAAAACTTAATTGCTAAGTGGAAGGGATCAAAGGCTAAAACTGAAGAAATGTACAGTATACAAGGAGTCGATTCTTTTCACAAATTAGCATAAGCTAAGTTAGATGTTGATAGGGAAGTTGCTTCAGATAGTGATTTAGTCGAAAAAGATGTTCTTTGAGACCTAAGCCTGTTAGCAAAGCAACTTTAACTAAATTAAATAACCAATATGGACCTGTCAACAAAAACTTTGTAGTTGGAGAGTGCAGCAAAACCAAATCTGTTGAACAAATAAACATAGGCAACTTGTCCCACAAGCAATTGAAGGACAAGCTAGAAAATGTTAAGGACAAGAAAAAGAATAGAAATGGTAAGGTAGGGATTAACAAACACAACAATTACACACCTGATAAAAATGCTCCTAGGAAAAAATTTGTAAAGTGTGGAAGTGTTAATCATTTATCTACCAACTGTAAATCTGTTAAGAATGCTTCTGTGCCTTATATGCCTATGCCTATGCCTGCTGCGAATGTTATGCCAAATATGTATGCTCCCTCTGCTCATGCATCTAGTCAATATGCTAACATGCCATTCATGTATAATCCATACTACAATATGCCACAGATGCCATGGATGATGAATAACATGTTTGCACAGACTATGCCTAATAATGCTATTAACTATAACACATATGAGCAAGTATTAAATTCTGTCTCTCAAAGGCCCAAACCAAAAGTCAAAATTGATTTAACTCAATCTAAACCTTCGGTTAAAAGGGATTTGAAGGATAAGAAATTGGCTAACAAGACAGGACCCAAGAAAGCTTGGGTACCAAAATCAACTTGATTTTGTGTTGATGTGTGCAGGGAAACAGAAAGAATCTTTGGTATCTGGACAGTGGCTGCTCTAGGCATATGACTGGAGATTCTACCCTGCTCACTAAGTTTGAGGAGAGAGCTGGCCCTAGCATTACCTTTGGAGACAACAGCAAAGGATATACTAGAGGATATGGCTTGATTTCATAAGGGAATGTTGTCATTGAAGAAGTAGCACTGGTTGATGGACTTAAGCATAACTTGCTAAGTGTCAGTCAATTGTGTGATAAAGGCCAGAACGTCTGGTTCACATCTGAAGCTTGTGTCATTTTCAAGAAAAGTGACAACAAGGTAGTGTTGACAGGAGATAAAAGAGGAAATGTGTACATTGCTGACTTCAATTCAACAAATGCAAACATGACTACATGTCTTCTCAGCAAGGCAAGTGTAGATGAAGGTTGGCTTTGGCACAAAAGACTGTCACACTTGAGTTTTAAAGCAATGAATGAGTTGGTAAAGAAGGATTTGGTTAGAGGTATTCCAAAATTGGATTACTCCAAGGATGGATTGTGTGATGCATGTCAGAAAGGGAAGCAGAAGAAGGCCTCTTTCAAATCAAAGTCAATGTCATCAGTTGATCAACCCTTGCAACTACTCCACATGGATCTCTTTGGACCAGTCAATGTGTTGTCAATTTCAAATAAGAAATACTGTCTTGTGATTATTGATGATTTCTCAAAATTCTCTTGGACATTATTTCTGCACTCTAAGGATGAAGCAGATAAAGTCATTTTAAATCACATCAGGATAGTCAACAACAATCCTTTACTCAAAGTAAGGAGAATCAGAAGTGACAATGGAACTGAGTTCAAGAATTCTGTAATAATAGAGTTTTGTGAAGAAGAAGGAATTATCCAAGAATTCTCTGCACCAAGAACTCCTCAACAGAATGGTGTAGTGGAAAGAATAAACAGAACTCTAATTGAAGCTGCAAGGACAATGCTTGAAGAATCTAAGCTACCAACATACTTCTGGGCAGAAGCTGTAAACATTGCATGCTACACTCAGAATATTTCTTTGGTCAATCAAGCAAAAGGCATGACACCTTATCAACTTTTCAAAGGCAAGTAACCAACAATCAACTTTCTGCATGTCTTTGGATGCATATGCTTTGTACTGAAAAATCATGGTGAGCATCTTGGAAAATTTGATTCAAAAGCAGATGAAGCTATCTTTGTTGGATACTCAGTTGGAAAATCCTACAGAGTCTACAACCTAAGACTAAACATTGTAATGGAGTCCATACATGTTGTCTTTGATGACAAGAAAATATCTGGTCTAGTAGATGAAGGTTTTCATGAGTCTCTCTCATTCGAGAATGAGAGAAGTGGTGAAGAAAGTGAATATGATGATGAAGAATGGAGATCAAATGGTGTGAGAAACAGACAAGGATTATCAGTTGAAGTGCAGAATGAACCACCTGTTGAAGAGCAAATTACACCATCAGTTGGAAATCAAATTGAAGCATTTGTAGAAAATCAAAGAGAAGCATCTATTGATGAATCTGCAAGAAATCCATCAATCTCGAGGGCCATACACTCAAAACTCAACAATAAGTCACAATGATCAACACAGAGAAAATGAAGCCCCTTCATCAAGGTCAAACTTACCACCACAGAGAAAATGGACCAGGGATCATCCATTTGAGTTTATCGTTGGAGATCCTAATGCAAAGGTCCAAACCAGACTGGGTTTTAGCAATGCAAGAAGAGTTAAACCAGTTTGAGAGAAATGAAGTATGGAAACTTGTAGCCAAACCTAAAGACAAACAGTGATTGGCACTAAGTGGGTATTCAAGAACAAGATGGATGAGAATGGCATAGTCACAAGGAATAAAGCTAGATTGGTTGCTAAAGGCTACTGTCAAGAGGAAGGAATTGATTTTGAAGAAACCTTTGCACCAGTAGCAAGGTTAGAAGCAATAAGGATCTTCCTGGCCTATGCAGCGCATGCCAATTTCAAAGTCTATCAAATGGATGTCAAGTGTGCATTTTTTAATGGTATTCTGGAGGAGGAGGTGTATGTTAGTCAACCGCCTGGTTTTGAAGATCCAGACTTTCCAGAATATGTGATCTTTCTACTCAAAGCACTCTATGGCCTGAAGCAAGCACCTAGAGCCTTGTATGATACACTCTCACAGTTCCTTATAGAGAATCACTTCATTCGAGGTACTATTGATAAAACTCTCTTTTATAGAAATGTCAATGGCTCTATGATACTTGTCCAAATTTATGTAGATGATATAATATTTGGGTCTACAGATGAGAAACTTTGGAAGAGGTTTGCCAAACTCATGCAAAGTAGATATGAAATGAGTATGATGGGTGAATTAACTTATTTTCTTGGTTTACAAGTTAAACAAGTGAATGAGGGAATTTTTATAAGTCAAACAAAATACATTTATGATCTTTTAAAAAGGTTTGATTTAGCAGATTGTTCTTCTGCAAAAACACCCATGGCCACTGCCACTAAGCTTGAACTGAATACTAAGGAAAAGAAGGTGGACATGACAAGCTATAGGGGCATGGTTGGATCTCTTTTATACTTAACAGCTAGTAGACCTGATATTATGTTTGCTACATGTTTATGTGCTAGATTTCAAGCTGATCCTAGGGAATCTCACTTGGTGGCTATTAAGAGGATTTTCAGATATCTCAAGGGAACACCAAACCTTGGCATTTGGTACCCTAGAGATTCTGGTTTTGATCTAATTGGTTACTCAGATGCAGATTGCAAAATGGATAGAAAAAGTACCACAGGAACCTGTCAATTCTTGGGAAACAAGCTGGTCTCATGGTTCAGTAAGACGCAGAACTCAGTATCTACCTCAACTGCAGAGGCCGAATACATAGCAGCTGGGAGTTGTTGTTCACAGATTCTATGGATGAGAAATCAACTACTTGACTATGGAGTTAAAGTTAAAAAGATCCCAATTTTCTGTGACAACACGAGTGCAATTGCAATATCACAGAATCCAGTGCAGCATTCTAGAACCAAACACATAGACATCAGATACCATTTCATCAGGGAGCATGTGATGGAAGGCACTGTGGAACTGCATTTTTTTCCTAGTGAAAAACAGTTGGCAGACATTTTTACTAAAGCTTTGGATGAAGCAACCTTTTCAAGGTTGGTAAGTGAGCTTGGTATGTTAAATTTCACATGATCTTTTAAAATGTCTGTTCAATTTGTTGCAGCCAGTGAATTTCATTCTCTGGATTTTGTTTGTTTTATTTGATTATCTGCAGGATTATTCTGGAGATATCACTGTAGCATAATTAAATAAATATTTTATTGACATATATCAATTAATGATATTTTGTTAATTTTATGTCTATTTAATTGTAGGTTCATTATTGTGGATTAATTCTTAATTTACTGTGTGATTATATTTAAATCCATAATAATGAGAAGTATTAAATATGTGTATATGTGTATAGGCTGATAGGTCGGCTGACATGTTTCGGTGATAAGATGTTAGCCTCCATTGTTGAATTCATGAAAGGTGGCTACCTAACATGGTTGACAATTTACCACTTGTTGTAGAGAGTTTGAATTCTTTAAACAAACCTGTCACTATTTCACCTAACCCACTGAACCTTGAAACCTTATAAATGATGAGTTTTTGTTTGTGTTTAACATCATCATTTTTCAGATACACAGAGCATATACACACAATTGCTGAATATTTCGAGCTTTGATCGGAAAGATCTGTCAATCTAGCTGGTGGTTTTTATATCAGATTTCATATTCTTTCTTTATACATCATCCTTTATAAAAACTAACCCTTGTTTTTCCTCAAAGTTTTGAAAATGGCATTGCAGGGAAGTTTTGTTATTGCTAAAGCTAATCCTACTTCCATTCAGCAAATCGAAACCATCTATGATGAGCAATTTCGGGCTTGGGCACAATTTCTGAATGAACATTCATTAATTCGCTATGCTTTAGTTACACCAGTGCAGCTTAACCATGATGCATTCCGTGAACTATATTGCAGTGCGGTTAACACTTCTGAACAGGACGGGTGTGCATTCACATATCGACTGTTTGGTAGGTCGATTAGGGTCACTGAACGAGATGTTAATCGAATTCTTCATTTTCCTATGGAAAATCTCGTTTCTGATCCTACACCTGAACAGATTGAAATGTTCTTTCGTTTTATAAGGTACCAAGATGGCAATTTCAATACTGGTAATATCTCTAGAACATTTCTAACCCAGTACTGGAATTTCTTCTTTCACATTCTTGGCCATGTTTTTTCCTCAGATAGAACAAATCTAGATCGGGTACCTAAATTTATTCAAAAAATAGGGTATGCGGTTGCCAATAATTTGAGGATTAATTTTGGAAAAATAGTGCTTGGTCAAATCATTTTAAAGATGAAACACTTGGGAACAAGAGATGTTCAGACTCAAAACGTCAAATGTCTATATCCAAGGTTTCTACAGCTAATATTAAATGATTTTTTGAATGATGAATACAGGTTACACTCGGAAAATGGTCGAAAGGTGGAATGTTCTTACATGAAGACGAATGTAATTTATTACATAAGCAAGAAGAACTATACGTATGTGCCTACAGTCCTAACTGAATATCTAAAGACTGTCCCACTTCCGTTGTTACCAAGACCAGTGAGAGCAGGTATACGACAAGGTAATATTTCAATCCCTGCTATTCCAACCTTTGTATTCCCTGTTGTGTCACAGGAAATACAGTTTCTATAGCCCCGAGTGGCCATCTTACCCGACCAAGAGCAGGAAATCCCACCGACTCTAACACAGGTCGAAGAGCCCATTTTACAAATGCAAACACAAACACAACAAACAGTTACACCTCAATTGTCACTTAAACGACCAACCATCAACACTTTTGAGGGAGATAGTGCCTCAACAGCACCACATAAGGAGTTAGTTACATCAGCAGCTCTACCATATTCTAAACGAAGTAAACCAAATGAACCTGAGGTAACTGTAACTGTTAGGGAAATAATTCTTCCTTGTCAAATGAGTGAAAATGTAAATGAGGATGAATTGACGGGAGCAACTATCTTGAGTTCCATTTCACGGAACATAAGAGTGGTTGATGATCTTTCTAAAGATCAAATGCCTTCACAGGCATCCGAGGTGGAATTACCTACCTCAATAACTGCTGGTGAATCTTCCATTTTACGGAAAGATCCATCGGTAGGTGGTTCTTTTATGAACCAAGTGTCTTCACAAACATACGAGGGAAACTTGGGTTTTGTGCCATTTAATCGATTCAAGTTTAACCTCCCAGAGGAAAAATCTCTGGATCTCTTTCGAGATTTACCCCTATTTACTAGTGATCGGCAACTCGCTTCACGCGAGGATGGAAGCTCACGAACTTTCATTGCACCATCCGTGACCTCTGAAAAAGGGGCTAGGATGATTTCATTTGCAGGTACACATATCGGTGGAAGCTCTGGAGGAGAGTTGAGGGAAACACGAACAGAATATATAAGTGTCACCCAAACCACTAAACCGAGTGAATATAGAGTGTTGAGTGAAACACCTGCAGAACATACGAGTGAGTAACCTACTCAACCACATGCACCTATAACCAGAAAGGAATACAGCAGACTCCTTACACGGGTCCAAAAATTGGAGAAAGAGTTGCCAAATATCTGTAAGTCCATTGCAGAAATCAAAAATTTGCAACTTATTCAACATGATGCATTCCAGGTTCAATTAAGTTCCATGGCAGCCCAGTTTAGTCATGCAATTAATTCCTTGGTGAAGACAGCTTCGTCTAAATTACCAACTCCACATCCTACTATCTTGGAGGATAACCCAACTGAGGGGGAGAAGGTGGATGACCAAGAAGCTACTAGGCGTAATAAAGGCAAGGAAAAGGTTGTTGACACGGAATTAACTTTATCATGGGAAAGGAAAAGCTAAATGGAAGTATTCGTGCTATGTGAAAAGAAAGCAAGGCAAAACTTGAAGATATGTTCAGTCTAGAGGAACAATTGTCTTGCACTTGGAAATCTGGAAAATATATATATGATCCAGAATGTACGTTTATATTATTTATCTTTGTATTTTATTTTTTGTTGTATCAGTTGAGTTATCCTCTAGGAATTTGTTTGTCAAACCCTGACAATCAAATAGGGGGAGATTGTAAAGCATAAAAATGTAATATGTAATAGAGGACATATATAACTCAACTAGGATAAAAGATAAATAATAAACTCTATACAGGGATCTTGAAATTTGAAGAACAGGCACCAACAAGGATCAAGTCGCTGAAAGAAGTTCATTAAAATGATCAAGCCTCAGTGACAAAATAAGATGTACAGATGATTCAGTTGAAGGGCCAAAAGATTCCAGTGATAAAGTTTTTATGGTTGCACAATTCTTGGCAGTATTCTTAAAGACATGATACGAAGACCACGAGTGAATGTTAGTCGTCTATGAACCAGACCAGTTGCACTAAGCGTCAACATTTTCACAAAGGAATCGAAGTATATAACTCAGAAAAACTGTTAAAAAGGTATGATTGAGAGCAGTGTTGATATCCTCCATTTCAGAAGCTGAATATTTAAGGAGGTAAAAAATTAGAGGAAAAATGAATGGTAACCGAAATCACTATTCACATGAATAGTAACCGGAATCACTATTCACACCGGAATTACTATTCATGTGAATAGTACCCCAAAAGTACTATTCATAAAGTAAGAAACATGTGGGGCCCACATGAATTAAAAATCAAACTTTGAAATTGAAAAAGAAGCAGAAGAATTGAATTCAGCAGGTTTGTTGAAAAGGCGTGTTAGGCAGGCAGCAGTCAGCAGAAAAATACGTAATCAGTTACGTATATTAGCTGCATAGTAACTTTCTAAAAATCTATAAATAGGCCTGTTGTATTTCATTTCAAAACACACCTCAACACACAACTCTCTCTTCTCTCTCATATATTTTCTGTGTAAGCTGCTAGATAGTCCGTCTAGTAGGAAAGTCGGCTTAGCTCACTTTCAGGCAGTGTCGGGTAGAAGGTCCTCGTTCCTAAACTGTCCTTAGGAGTGTTCTAATTTTGAAGCTAATCCATTGGATTAGAAGTTGTAACACCCCTTCGAGTTTATTATCAATAAAGATATATTCTCGGAATTATTTTTAATTTTTATAGTATCGTATTTAACCCCCCCTTCTACGATACTTTGGGACCTAACAGATGTTAAGAATAGAATTTGCTAATACTTCTTGTATATCCTGATCTTATAAAGGATTTAGCACTTTGTATAGGATATATGTGTTAGACAGTAATCTGTAGAGTTTAGTCAGGAACAATGCGTGAAAGACTACATTTCAGTAACTAAGAGCAGATCCTAATACAGCAAGTCAGATCCTGATCAGATACTGATGGGATGATCAGATCCTGATGCAATGGGAAATCCTGATATCAGTCATGTTACTGATGATTTCATTATGGATGCTACGGAAACTGGCAAGTGCTGTAAAACAGGAACTTTGTTTTGGAGAACAAGTAAGAAGATATCGTGAAGGAAACGAATTCTCTATTGATGGAAACTATCAACTGAACGGCAGAACATTGTCATAGATAGATTATAATTCTGTTATTAGTTGATAGGTAGCATTATAAATACTCTCTCAATATCATTGTAAAAAGAGCGAATTGTGAATTTTAGAGTGCATATCGTGTGAAGCTCTGTATAAGGTTTGTATTCGAGAGTTCGAAACAAACAGAGAGAGAGAGAGAGATTTGTATTGTCAGCAGCTACTAAAGGTATTGTACACCTTTAGTAGAGTTTGTATTTGATTTATTTAATACAAACAAAGTTTTATTCATTCGTTTGTTCTTGTTCAACTAATCAAGCAAAAATCAGACACGATTATATAACTTGTATTCAACCCCCCTTCTACAAGTTATTCGAGTTAACAAAAAAAGGTACGTGTTTTGGCTAATGATATTTTAGTTAGAGAAAAGAGATATAATTGGAAAAAGAGTGATTTTAGTTAGAGAAAAGAGAAAAGGTAATGTATTTTTGCTGAAAAGGGAATTGCTTATTTAATAGTAATTATAATATAATTATGTTATTTTATTAAACAAAATTACTTATAGTATTTTTAAAAATAGGAGAAATTTTAGTTAGATAAAATGTAAAAGATATTGTATTTTACCTGAAAAAGAAAATTATTTAGTTTTTGAAAAATAGAAAAGGTAATATGTTTAACCTGAAAATGGAAATTGATTAATAAGGGAGAAATTTTAATTAGATAAAATAGAAAAGATATTGTATTTTACATGAAAAAGAAATTATTTAGTTATTGAAAAATATAAAAGATAATATGTTTAACCTGAAAAAGAAAATTGATTAGTTAGTAGGATAGATTTTATCTGTAATTGAGTAAGGGTAAATAAGTAAAATCAACATGTACCGTACCGATCGACTGACCAAACTTTTAATGTTTCGACTTTTATATAATAGTATAGATTTTAAAAGAGGTACCATTTTAAAAGTTTGCCTAGGACACCCAAAACTTTAGGACCTGCCCTAAATCTGAATCTGAATCTGAACCATCTAAACATCACTATTCATATTAAAACGTAGGTATCTTCCAAAAATCCATGTTCTAACAAATTTATTTTCAATTATTTCTAAGTTTTTACTTCTAGCTTGTACTTGTGGTGTTCTTTTTATAAGTAATTAGAATGGATCGGGAATGCAATAAAATGATTATGTATGCATGAGTTTTTTTTTATTTAATAAAGTGCATAGATAAAAGAATTATCGGACTCTTTTCCTTCAAGCGGAAGACGAATGCGGTTACTGCTTTCCATTCCCTAAACACGTTTCGAGGAGGCTTGGTTTGAATATGTTCCCACATTCTGATTTTACATAAACTTGTTTCTGTAGCTTATTTTTCTGACGTTATTGGTAAGCATCTCTGATGCCCATAAGTATATTTTTAACTTATGTTTGGATGGGTAATCCCGAAATTATATTCTTTTACTTATATTTGGGTCTGTTGATGAGGAAAGTTATACTATTATGTATACGAGATAATAAAAAACAAGAAAAAAAGTACTTCTCATAGACCAATGACCATATACAGTATATCATATTATTTGTCCTTCCAATTTCTTGCTCACAATCTAATATGAATTAAAAAAATAGTTGCACAACTTATTTTCCTATTTTCCTAATATTTTTTAAGATCATGATGCATTTGCAGAATCGAGAGAGCAATTTCTTACTGTCACCGTAAATGGTGAAGACTCTTTGTTGTATAGTTGTAGACAGATGATAAAAACCTTAGGAGTCACTTTTAAGATTCATGTTTATTTAGTATTCATATTCATGGAGAGAATCATACATTCTGTTTAGCTCATACTAAAGCTCTCTGATATTTGAAGCATGGCTATTGCCGCGTACAGTTAGACTCACCCTTAGGCATGAAGGTATTGATCCATTGTCAAAGGTTTTGGGCCGCCAAACCAATTAATCATAAAAATATCCTCAATATCTAGTTTGAAGATCTGAAAGTTGTGACTCTTTGGCCAATCTGCAATGTGCCAACCATCAAAAATGAAGATAAATACGGTCAATTTTATATAGAGGAGAACTCAAGAATGACAAGGTACTTATGAGTCATAGTGGAGCATATTCAAGTTACTGCAATAGATCACTTGTGGAAAGAAAAAAAAAAAAAAACACCGCTGTCAATATAAGTTGTGCAGATTACCTTTCATCTCCGGATGCTTGGAGAACAATGCAGTTTGAGCATATTCAGCCTCACTGGATTTTCCATCTACTACCTTTAACTGATTAAAATATCAGATTCACGTTAACAGGAGTTAGCTAGATTAGCCCACTGACTACTAATCAGATATAACATATTTCAGTCATCAGGATCATAACTAACTCTCCTAGGTACACTATTTGCTGTGCTGATGTTTTTTGTTTAATTCACATTGAATCACCTTTTTTTTAAAAGATTACAGTAAAGCAATCTCTGTACATGTTAGAAATTTTACATAAGCTAATATTGTACAAGCTTGATCCTTGCGAAATTAGAGCCCCACTTTTTATTTTATGAAAAGGTTAGCAAAGAAATCAATAGTGTATGGTCATGGCATCACAAGTCCTCTTACAAGCTTCAACATTGAAGATTGTGTTACTTGCAGCTAAATTTAAACGAACCAACTAAAATTGTGAACTGGTGATTGAAAAAATTGAGAAGGATTGATGACAGAATGCTTTGAAGCATAACAATGGGATAGAGAAAGATATAAGTGAGATTTTGATGCCAAAATGCTGTTTTAAGCTTTATAACAAAAATGCTCTGGCCAACCAGCAGGCATGAGGCTTACAAGATTACATGTTGGTGAAGGATATTTACCTTTCCTGTAAATGTAATTTTTGCACAAGTAGGGTTCTCAGGGTCTGTCTTGCCGCAAGTCCCGATAGAATATTCACTTAATGTGAAAGAAGATCTCTGGTCCTTCAATGCATTTCTAGCTGTTGGATCCAGGACAGTTAAGTAAAAGTAAGGGATGCCGCTGCCATTATCAGGCTTCCCATCACTAAAAGAAACAACGTTCCTGCATCAAATTCACATCATTACTGTTTGTGAGAGAAAAAAACAGATCTCTTTAGCGCTGATAGAGTGACAATTTTTGTGAATAGAGAGGGTAAAACTGAATTGTGATGGCAAGACATTGACTCTCATCAGCTTCAACTTGTTAAAATAAATCATCAAACTTTTCTAAGATTGGCTCTCATCAGCTTCAACTTGTTGAAATAAACCGTCAAACTTTTCTAAGATATCAAATTTATTAGTTCATTACATATTATATATAGAAAAAATTAGGATACCGGCCACAGTTATATTATAGAACCTCTGATAAATATTTAACCTCATCAAATGAATTTTTTCACATAAGATCGTGAATTTTTAACCCCGATAAATGAATATAATTCCCCAATCCCAAAGATATTCATTTATCGAGATTTAACCGAATAGTGAAGAATTTTGATGATTAAACAAGTATATATTTGATCTCAACACAACCAAACAAGAAATTATTGCTGCATCAGTTATTCTGGTGCATTTTATATTAAATGCTTCTATGTGAGTGAAAACATAAATTTGATTTCAAACAAATTGAAACTGTAGGGAGCTCTCACCCTCCAATAATTTAGACCATGACATGTTAGCATAGATGCATCGTTTGCACGAGTAAAACTTGTTATGTAAGATTTATATTCTTGCTATGAATAATATGAATGATGCAAAAATTAAAAAAAGCGATGTATAGCCGAAAGTCCAAAACCAAAGTGAGAAAACGATTAAAAAAAAAAACATACCCAAAAGGCGCTCCTCCAAAATTACTTGCAATGGTACTGCAAGGTGGAAAAAAACACCAAGGTCCTTTAGCTTCTCAGAAAACAATGACAAATTTTTAAAAAATTTCTACAGCTCATGAGCTATCTTACATGAGATGAACCCATAGCTTCATTATAACAATACTAGCTAAAGATCTGTGAAATTTCATACACATGAATTCAGCTTAATCATGATTATCAATTCTTTCTAAGCATTAAAGTTCTAGTTTTCTATGATATTCGTAGGTTCCTACCAGATGATTGTTACAACATACTATACTTAATTTGTATCCACGGTACTGAATAACACTGCAACTTTGTTTAATTATCCACCGAAAATATGATGCAGCAAATATCTGGCAATATTCAACACAAAATGAGAAGTGGGCATATGATTAAGGATACCTGAGGACACCCCAAGAACTGTAAGAGACGAGCCAGCGAGCAAAATGAGCAGCATCATCTGGGCTGGGTCGAGACTGAGAAGATAGAAGATAACGCCCTTGTACATTGCCCTGAAATACGCACAAGAACAATAACATCACTGATATCATCACATTTCTAATCGCCATTCTCTTCATTTTCACTAGATAAAGGACTTATCCCTCTTGCATTGCGCACTACACTATATATTTTGCCTCCCACACATGACACATGTGTCATGAGTCGACTCATGACACCCATGGTCCCATCTATCTTTATTTTCCGATTTATACAATTTTTTCGCGAAACAATATTAAATATTAAATAAGAATGCAATCAGTAAGGATAAGATGCAGCAAAGAAAACCAGTAAGAAAAATTAAATTCACAAATCAATATTTCAACTTGTAAGGAATGCATGTCAAAGGTCTGAAACAAAAGGTATAATATATAGACTATTAAAACATATTTACTCTGTTACTGTAGCTACTAGTTAATTGATTACTTATTAGTTCTATTACTTATGTGATAAACTCTTGATTAGGAAAAATATATAATTTTAGTCGTCTCTTTTTGAATAATTTTTTTGATAGACTAGAAATCTAGAATCAATTACTAAAACAACATACGTACACATCTTTGTTATCGTTTTTTTAATCAGGGGCCAAAGCCCCAGTATCGAAAACTTAGAGACCAAAAACCAGAAGCAACAGAAAAAAGCTAAGAAAAAGCCTGATAGAGTGAGGGAAAAGGAATAAAACCGCAGAGAGCATAATTTAGCTTTTGGAGTTATTCAAGGCTTTTGAAGTTTGTATGATCGTCATTCTTATCCTCAACTCACATGAACAATAAGAAATAAAGGTGAGAATTGTAGACTTTTTAGACTCACTTCAGACTTTTAATACTTTGTTACTACTTACAACTTTTTCTTTTTTTTTTTTTTAACATAGGAACCCGCAGCTGTTACCCTTCGGGTGCGTTCTGGGTAAACCCATGGGTTCACGCAATAGCCTGCAAACCACGTAATCCAAGGCAAACCGCATAAGTGCGACAGGCTCTGCCCCAGGATGGCATAATCACAAATCCGCCTCCCATGGGAGTCGAACCTGTGACCAAGAGGTGAGATGGCCTCTCTTTAACTAACTGAGACAACCCTTGCGGGCCCTGCTTACAACTTACAAGTGACAAGTAGTAGAAATGTAATGTTTAAAAGCCACGGAAGATTAATAATATACTTTTTAACTTGCAAAGAGTAAGGTGATATTTGTTGTAATAAACTAGCTATATTACTAATATTAATTAGAGAAAGGGAGCACAGGGAAGAGAAAGCAGTATGGAAAAGTTAGGTGCTTTAATGCATTTTTACTTCTACCGGGTTTAGCTATTTATAGCGAATGCAAGAGACAACAATATTAATGACACAACACACATTTCCTTTAGTGAGCCTAACTTTACTGTGCTATTTGACAAAAGCGACAATCACTTTACAACACTCCCCTTTGATTGTCATTTTAGTACGGATCATAGACTGCCTCGTTAAAACCTTTTCAAAGAAAAACCCAGTTGGATAAAAACTTTGAGGAAGAAAAAAGAGTACAGTCTCCCCTTGGAATGAACTAATCATTCACTAGAGTTTTGTTGCAACAAGTCCTTGAATCGACGCATTCCAATATTATGTCGTAGTTTCCCGAATGTTGAATTTGGTAATGATTTTATGAATAAGTCTGCAAGGTTGTCACATGATCGGATTTGTTGTACATCGATTTCACCATTCTTTTGCAACTTATGAGTGTAGAAGAATTTTGGTGAAATGTGCTTCGTTCTGTCTCCTTTGTGAAAATACACCTAGAGGGGGGGTGAATAGGTGTTTTGACTAACAATGATAAAATAAAAAATCTGTCTAAAATTTTACTCTGGCAGCTAGCTGGGTGCAATAAATTAGTGAATAAGCAGCTAGCTGAGTTAACTTGATTCGGCAGATTAACAAATAAGCAGCTAGCTAAGATATGCAATGCAGAAAGATAAATATGCAGTAAGTAAAGGACACCAAGAATTTTAGCTAGGTTCGACCCCTAATCTTCTATGGTCTACGTCCTAGTCCCTTACCAACTTGGTAAGAGAATATATTATTGATCACAATTAAATCCAATTACAAGACACAATAATATATCTCCCTTGTCACCCAGTTACTGACTGCAGCTAGCTGGAACCCCTTGTTTCTTGAACACAGCTCTCTAAGTTCTATACTAAACCAAGTATAAACTTCTCTAGCCTAATGCTCCTTGAACCCTGGTTCCACAAGCTTGACAAACCAGCAACTACCAACTTCACAAGTTGAACAATACAAAGGATGAAATAAATAAATACAACTCAAAAGATTTGAACTCTCTAAACTATATATATGATATAATACACGAGCTCTTTTGAAGTATATGTGCTGAGTTGTTTTCTTGACACTTGAATATTGCTTGTATGTTTGTCTCTTGGTTCGTACCTGTGAAGAACATTCATACAAGTATATATAGTGAAGTAAAGAAGCTAGAATTAAAGATGCAAACTTGTAACGGTCTTGAATAGCACTTTTCACGTTTCAAGATTTGTTCCATTAATTCTACTTCTAACGTTCACAATCAGTTTAAACAATATTTCTTACTCAGAAAATAAATTTAGTTTAGAAATGGAGAGATAAGAATGTTTAAGGATGAAAGAAACCGTTAAAGAGAACTTGAAGAAGATAAAGAATATGATAATGAGTGCATGTAATTCTTTTACAATCTTTAACAAAGACAACAGATGGTGGAGGATAGGAATAAAGCATAATTGATATTAAATAAGAGCATGCTTGGAAAGTAAGCACATGGGTTGCCTTTTTTTAAGTACATTAAAGAATTCAAGGATTCCTTTTTCTAAGAAAGTATTGTTTTAGAAATACTTTTGAAATTATGTCATGTTTTTAATGTATAAAGACCCGTTCATGCCACTTTTGCAATTATAAGCATAATAAAACCATTTATTCGAACCCTTGTGAAACTGGACAGACTGCCAGCCAGCTTGCTGAGTTGAACTGTCAGCTAGCTGAGTTACCCTGTTTTTCTTATAAAATTTTATATGAAGTAATCCTGCAAAACAATATTAGTCTAATGCAGAATCCAGCTTGCTTACTAAGTATGATCATCAAAATCATAGAGTTTCAATCTCCCCCTTTTTGATGATTATACACCAATTTTTAGGAGAGATGAAAACAAACTCCCCCTGAGTCTAGCAATTTTATAAACATATAGCAACTTGATAAAAACCAAGGGTAATACACAAGGATAACTTAAGAAAAATCAAAACCAACACATGACAGATAAGCACATAAACAACACAGGTTCTCAAACCAAAATATCCAACATAAAAGGTTCAGACATAAGCATAATTCTTAAACACATAAACAGGTTCATAGGTTCTTAAAACACATAAACACATAAACAGGTTCATAGGTTTTTAAACAAGACATAAATCATCATCCTAAAAAGTTCTCCCCCTTAATCATAAAAAAGGAAAAACTTAAGATTCCTTATCCTCATCATCAACTTGAACATTCTCAGCTTGAACCACCCCAGAAGCAGCCACAGTTGGAGCATCCACATTTTCCTTGAGCACATCTCCGGTAGCAGCATTTGCAAGGTCATTAAGACCTTGTGCATCAGAGACGGTGGCAGAGAATAGACCAGTGCGAGCTGAGGTAGACGGACGTGGACCAGTAACGATGTCACGAAGGAAAGAAAGTTCATCAGCCATATCAGTTACTTTATCAGTCAACACTTTCAGGGCAGCTCGAATTTCCTCCATATTTTCGGAATGGCCAGCCTCAGTCATACTCTCACTTTCCAACAATGCAGGTGATGGGATTGGAGGTGGAGGAGGTTCCATCCGAATGACATTACCATCAGAATCCAACTTCAAATGAGATTGTAACAAGCTCTTAGCATCCAAAAATTCTTTAGCTAGCTCACACTCTTCATTTTTTTAAATCAATACCATACCATTCAAAAATCCTAGTCAATAAACAGCCATAAGGGAGGCTTGGTGAGGTTTGTGGCTCGAATACATCCAACATATTTTTCAAAATAAGTCCAGCCAGGTTGAATGGCTTCTCAGAGAGCAACATAGCCACCACAGAAACATCTTGACCCGCAAAGTTCGATCGACTTCCCGTACGCGGGTTTACATTATCAATACACATTTTAAACCGCACATGACAGATAGGAGTTACAATGGAAGTAGTTGGAGGGGCATAAACAAGTAAACCATCCAAACCATGAATTAATCTTAACTGGTCCAATTCAGTGAAATTGGAGAATTCAGTAGGACCCTTTTTGGTTGTGATAGAAACAGATGATGGTTTTTCAATTCCAAGGATATCATTCAATACATTAGTAGTTAACATTATTTTCTGACCACGAACAACCGCTGAAAAGACCATTGGTTTGACAATAACAAGGTTCGAATAAAACTCATAGACAAGAGATGGATAATATTCTCGGGGTAAATCTTTGATAAAAGATTCAAACCCTAATTTAGAGAAATAAGCAAGAGCCCCGCATTTGACATAGGAATTACCAGCAATTGGGCGTCCAAAAACGATTCGACGGTTGGCCAAATCGAGTTGCTTGAATCTGGATTCTAGTTCTTCACTTGTAAACTTAATTCCATACTTGGTTCTCTTAGCAGACGTGCCATCCTTAAGCCCTGATTTCTGAACTTCTGACATTTCATCTCCGCTGTCGACTTGAACCCTATCAATGTCATCTTCTTCATCAAAGAGCCTTTTGTTCTGCCCTTTCTGAGTTTTGGGGACAGAGATTGGAGTTTTCTTGGAGGATCTAGTTTTGCCCATGGTGAGATTTGATGTCGAAGAGAGAGAGAGAGAAAAATGGTTTTCGAAAGAGCGGCTAGAAACCCTAAACTTGATTTGGGAGTGGTTTGATGATATCTCAAGAGTCGGATTGGAATGTACTAAGTAATTCTCTTTTATTAATTAAGGGGAAAAACTGACTTAAAAAAAATCATTTCATCCTGACATATAACATATTGGACCAGTTGCATAGAATAAGGTAACTAAGTATAAATAAAAAAAAATCACAGATACATATTTCAAGGCATAAATTAAACAATCAATTTTAACTCAGCACTTAGGAAAAGTAAACAAATAGCACAAAACTGTTGAGCATGAAATTGTACATAATATCATAAAAATGTACCGAATTTCCATGGCAGCTAGCTGGCTAGACATAAAAAATTTCCATCCTTCCATAGCAGCTGGCTGGCTAGACATTACACATGCCTAATTCTCTACGCAGCACAGAGAAACGCTCCTCAGCTAGTGGCTTTGTGAAGATGTCAGCTAGCTGGTATTCTGTACTTACAAAGATCAGCTCAATTTTTCCCTTTGCAACATTGTCTCTTAAGAAATGATGTCGAACGTCGATACGCTTTGTTCTTGAGTGATTCACTGGATTCTTTGATATGTTGATAGTGCTTGTATTGTCACAATAAATTGGGACTTTGCCACATTTAATTCCAAAATCTAGAAGTGTTTGTCTCATCCATAGCATTTGAGAGCAACAACTTCCAGCTGCTAAATACTCCCCTTCAGCTGTGGATAATGCAACAGAAGTTTGCTTCTTGCTTTGCCAAGATACTAAACTCTGTCCTAAAAATGCACAAACACCACTTGTACTCTTTCGATCAGTTTGACAACCTGCATAATCTGCATTACTATACCCAACAAGATTAAATACATTTGTGATGGGATAAAATAAACCAAGAGTAGTAGTTCCACTTAAATATTTAAAAATTCTTTTAATAGCATTCAAGTGAGATTCTTTTGGTTGAGCTTGAAACCTAGCACACACACATACACTATACATAATATCAGGTCTAGAGGCTGTAAGATATAATAAACTACCAATCATACCTCTATACTTTCGAACATCTACATCTTTACCTCGTTCACCTGCAGCCAGCTTGCTGGCAGAACTCATAGGTGTAGATTTTGCCTTGATGTTCTCATATCCAAACTTCTTTAGCAAGTTCTTGATGTACTTGGACTGATGTACATAAATCTCATCTTGAGTTTGCTTGATTTGGAGCCCCAAAAAGTAGTTGAGCTCACCCATCATACTCATGTCAAACTCACTATGCATACACTTAGAAAACCACTTGCACATATTATCATTAGTTGATCCAAATATAATATCATCTACATATATTTGCACAACTAGAATATCATTACCAGTAAGTTTAGTAAACAATGTAGGATCGATTTTACCTCGAATGAACCCATTCTTTATCAAAAACTTACTTAGCCTTTCATACCAAGATCTAGGAGCTTGTCGTAATCCATATACTGCCTTCTTTAATTTGAAAGCATAATTAGGAAATTTATCACTCTCAAATCCAGGAGGTTGCTTGACATATACTTCTTCTTTCAAGTATCCATTAAGAAATGCACTTTTCACGTCCATTTGATGTAGCTTGAACTTCTTGAAGCATGCAAATGATAGTAACATTCTTATTGATTCTAGCCTTGCAACCGGGGCATATGTTTCATCAAAATCAATTCCTTCTTGTTGATTATATCCTTGTGCAACAAGCCTTGCTTTATTCCTAGTAACTGTTCCTTCTTCATCAACTTTGTTTTTGAAAACCCATTTAGTACCAATGACTGAAGCATCTTTAGGTGGCTCTACAAGTTCCCAAACATCACATCTTTCAAATTGATTAAGTTCTTCTTGCATTGCCATGATCCAATTCTCATCTTTTAGAGCTTCATTGACATTCTTTGGTTCCTCTTGAGCTAGGAAGGCAGAAAATGCACAAAAGTTAGCTTGGCTTCTCCTTGTCTTGATGCCTTCTGATTTATCACCAATAATCAACTCTGGAGGATGGTTCTTTACTGTCCTTGTTGACTTTGGAAAATGATGATGAGCCATAACTTCTTCATTGGCTCTAATTCTCTTGGATGGAGGAGGGGATTCATCCCCATTATAAATTGGCATCTTTTCTTGTGATCTCTGGCCTCTAGAATCTTCCAAGGTGAGCTTTGACACCTTATCACAAGTTTCATCTACTGGAGGAGAGATTTCAGCTTGATTATCATTAGCTGAACTTGATTCAGTTTCTACTGCAGCTCGCTGGGTTGCTGCATTTCCTGAGTCTGCTTCATTGGCAGCTCGCTGAGTTGTTGTATTTTTGGAATCTGCTTCTTTGTCAGCTCGCTGAGTTGCTGTATCTGACCTTGGCAGCTCGCTGGCACCATCTGAACCTGCAATATCTTCCTCGTCTCTTGACAGATCAACATTAGATTCTTGAAATGAGACATCAATTGACTCTTCAACAGTACGTTTAGATATATTATAAACTCTATATGCACGACTTGTTGTAGAATAACCCAAAAATATAGCTTTATATGATTTGGCATCAAATTTACCATCTCTATCAATGGATTTGAGTACAAAGCACCTGGATCCAAAGACCTTGAAGTAGCCTATGTTTGGCTTCTTGTTCTTTAGCAATTCATAAGGAGTCTTGTTGAGAATAGGCCTCATTAGTACTCTGTTAAGAATGTAGCTAGCTGTGTTGACTGCTTCTGCCCAGAAACTTCTTGGCAGCTTGCTCTCTTGCAGCAATGTTCTAGCTATTTCTTGCAATGACCTATTCTTTCTCTCCACAACTCCATTTTGTTGTGGGGTTCTTGGAGCAGAGAATTCATGTGAAATGCCTCTATCTTCACAATATGAGATAAAGTCTTTTTGGAATTCACCACCTCGATCACTCCTTATACTTACAAGTCTTAACTTAAACTTGTTCTCAAGTAACTTAATTAGCTTTTCAAATTCACTGAAAGCACAATCTTTAGTACGAAGAAACAATACCCAAGTATATCTAGAATAATCATCTACTATAACAAATGCATATTGTTTACCTCCAATGCTTTTATATGCTTCCGGACCAAATAAATCTAAATAAAGTAGCTCTAAAGGTTTAGAAGTTGATACCATTTTCTTTGATTTATGTGGAGTCCTGATTTGTTTTCCTAATTGGCAAGCCAAACAAGTTTCCATTTTGACATACTTCAATTTTGGCAATCCTCTAACTAGCTTCTTTGAAGACAGCTTGCTGAGTAAGTCCATATTAGCATGTCCAAGCCTTCTATGCCAAATTTCTGGATTTGAATCAACAGCAGCTAGACAACAAGATGAATCCTGCATTTCAAAGTCCAAAATATATATATTTCCTTCCCTTCTAGCAACTAGGGGGACTTTGTTAGTGCCAACAATAATAGTACACTTTTCTTTATCAAAAAGAACAGAATGTCCATCATCATACAACTGACTTACACTAAGCAAATTATATTTAAGACCTGAACATATTGTACTTTATCAATAGAAATGACACTATTACCAATTTTCCCTTTCCCAAGAATCTGGAGTGTTTTGCTATCACCAATGGTGACATTTCCACCCCTTTTCTTACTGAGAGTAAGGAATTGAGATTTATCACCACTCATATGTCTTGTGCATCCACTATCCAAAATCCATTGATTTGATCTCACTTTGACAACAAGACATACCTACAAAACAAATAAAGTGCCAACTCAACGTTTTGGTACTCATATTTGCTTGGGTCCAGAATGGTTAGTTGATAGAACATATAGAACATTTAAATCAGATTTCTTGATCCACATTTGGACCACTTTAGAAGCTTTGGTTCTTGTTCCAACTGCTCTGTCAGCTAGCTGCTTGTGACCAGTCTGTCTGTTCCAGCTAGCTGGGTTGGCATTCTGAACTTTGCAATGATTTGCCAAATGACCTTTATTTCCACATTTATGGCAGATTCTCCATGGCATGGCATAGTCATAAGGAATTCCATGTTTGCCATCATACTTTAGACGTGAGGTTGAGGCCATTCCAACTCCTTCTCTTTCGATTGGAACCTTTGCATACTTCATCATTGACTTGAGTGAGTCTTCTCCTTGAACAAATTTTCCCATTCCTTTCTGGAGATTCTTGACTTCATTTTCCAATTCCTTGATTCTTTCAGCTTGTAGTGATATTTCTTCCGAGCATGATTCCCTTGGACTAAATGCTTCTAAACATGCATCTTGAGCCTCAATTTCTGTTCTCAGCTTGCTGAGTTCCTTCATGAGAGTATCATTTCTTTTGACCAACACTTTGTTTATCCCTTCAAGCTGAGATATCTCAGCCTTAAGATCAGTAAGCTTTTGAGCATGATTTGTAGCAGGTGTCTTCTCATCCATTAACTCAGATATGATCTTCTTAGGTCGAATATTTTTCTTTTTAAGTTTATCATTCTCATATCTTAATTCTTCAAACACTTCATTTGATAGATTTATGATCCTGCATGGTTAATTCATCTAACTTTGAAGAATGAGAATATATATCAGAAAAATAATTTACCTCACTATTGTTGTCATCCGAATCCGAGACATCACTATCTACAAGGCCATCTTGAAAAATTCCTTGAGCATTATTCTCATCATCAAGACCAACAAGAGCTAGGTTCATCATCTCATCACTTGATTCATTATCAGAATCTGAATTTTCATCATCACTCCATGTCAAAAATTCCTTAGCTTTCTTTTTGTCTTTAGAGGCAGCTAGCTGCTTCTGCTTACTTTTCAGCTTGTAGCAGTCTCTTTTGTAGTGACCTTTCTTGCCACATTAAAAACATGCTTCCTCTTTGACATCTTTCTTTGTTCCAGAAGCTCTACCTTTCTCCTTCTTTAGCTTGTTCCTTAAGTCAAGCATCTTCCTGATTTTTCTGGATAAAAGTGCTAATTCTTCATCAGAATCTGATTCTGATTCTGAATCCAGCTTGCTGCTACTGGAGTGCAAAGCTAAATTCTTC
Organism: Saposhnikovia divaricata; assembly: GCA_036435485.1. NCBI lineage: Eukaryota > Viridiplantae > Streptophyta > Magnoliopsida > Apiales > Apiaceae > Saposhnikovia > Saposhnikovia divaricata. The sequence goes on from CM071594.1 coordinate 199,348,876, forward strand.
ATCTTTTCAACTGGAGCCTTGACTGATTCCATCTTGCTATTATTGATTTTGCTTTCAAATTGTTCCAACTCTGCAAATACGGCCAAATGATCCATAGAATCAATGGAGGGACTTGATTCCAATGCAGTGACTTTAGCTTCGAATATAAATGGAACTGCACTTAGAATTTTCATGTTTATTTCATCTTGAGGAATGGATTTTCCAAGTCTCTTCAGAGTGTTGATAGTGATTTGAAACCTTGCTTGGCTCTCTTTGATAGTTTCACCATTCTTGAGCTTGAAATTTCCGAAGTCATTCATCAATTTGCTAAGTTTAACTTTTCTCAAAGTTTTCGAACCTTCATGATAGGATTCCAAAGCATCCCACATTTCTTTTGCTATTTTTAGAGAGGATACCTTGTCATATTCAGATTGATCTAGTGCATTCATTATGGAGTTTCTTGCTTCTCCATTATAACCGCACTTGATAATCTCATCGAGAGTGAGATCATCAACATCTTTTGGTTCATTTTTGTCGTTGAGAAATTCATAGTTCCCTTTCTGCACAACTCTTAGAACCAGAGGTTTCTTGGACAAATAAGTCTCCATTCTGCATTTCCACCAACTGTAGTTCTCTGATCCAGTGAGAAGTGGAGCCTTATAATCCGACCTGCCTTCTAGATAATTGTCAGCCATTTGATCGATACTTTTCCTGTTACAGAAATATTAGTATACCAAAGCTCTGATACCAAGTGAAAATACACCTAGAGGGGGGGGGTGAATAGGTGTTTTGACTAACAATGATCAAATAAAAAATCTATCTAAAATTTTACTCTGGCAGCTAGCTGGGTGCAATAAATTAGTGAATAAGTAGCTAGCTGAGTTAACTTGATTCGGCAGATTAACAAATAAGCAGCTAGCTTAGATATGCAGTGCAGAAAGATAAATATGCAGTAAGTAAAGGACACCAAGAATTTTAGCTAGGTTCGACCCCTAATCTTCTATGGTCTACGTCCTAGTCCCTTACCAACTTGGTAAGAGAATATATTATTGATCACAATTAAATCCTATTACAAGACACAATAATATATCTCCCTTGTCACCCAGTTACTGACTGCAGCTAGCTGGAACCCCTTGTTTCTTGAACACAGCTCTCTAAGTTCTATACTAAACCAAGTATAAACTTCTCTAGCCTAATGCTCCTTGAACCCTGGTTCCACAAGCTTGACAAACCAGCAACTACCAACTTTACAAGTTGAACAATACAAAGGATGAAATAAATAAATACAACTCAAAAGATTTGAACTCTCTAAACTGTATATATGATATAATACACGAGCTCTTTTGAAGTATATGTGCTGAGTTGTTTTCTTGACACTTGAATATTGCTTGTATGTTTGTCTCTTGGTTCGTACCTGTGAAGAACAGTCATACAAGTATATATAGTGAAGTAAAGAAGCTAGAATTAAAGATGCAAACTTGTAACGGTCTTGAATAGCACTTCTCACGTTTCAAGATTTGTTCCATCAATTCTACTTCTAACGTTCACAATCAGTTTAAACAATATTTCTTACTCAGAAAATAAATTTAGTTTAGAAATGGAGAGATAATAATGTTTAAGGATGAAAGAAACCGTTAGAGAGAACTTGAAGAAGATAAAGAATATGATAATGAGTGCATGTAATTCTTTTACAATATTCAACAAAGACAACAGATGGTGGAGGATAGGAATAAAGCATAATTGATATTAAATAAGAGCATGCTTGGAAAGTAAGCACATGGGTTGCCTTTTTTTAAGTACATTAAATAATTCAAAGATTCCTTTTTCTAAGAAAGTATTGTTTTAGAAATACTTTTGAAATTATGTCATGTTTTTAATGTATAAAGACCCGTTCATGCCACTTTTGAAATTATAAGCATAATAAAACCATTTATTTGAACCCTTGTGAAACTGGACAGACTGCTAGCCAGCTTGCTGAGTTGAACTGTCAGCTAGCTGAGTTACCCTGTTTTTATTATAAAATTTTATATGAAGTAATCCTGCAAAACAATATTAGTCTAATGCAGAATCCAGCTTGCTTACTAAGTATGATCATCAAAATCATAGAGTTTCATTTTGATATATCCTTCTTTGAGCTGATTAATGCATGCAGTGTTATCTTCAAACATAACAGTGGGACTTCTCGTGATGTCTGGTAATCCACATGATTCTTGAATATTCTTGATGATAGACCGCAACCAAACACATTCTCTACTGGCTTCATGGATTACAATTAGTTCTGAGTGATTTGATGAGGTTGCCACTATAGTTTGCTTTGTGGATTTCCAGGAAATGGCTGTACCACAATATGTAAATACATATCCAGTTTGTGATTTGCCAAAATGAGGATCTGACAAATATCGAGCATCTACATATCCAATCAACTGAGATGTCGAGTTTTTCGGGAAGAATAACCCAAAATCAACTATTCCACGAAGATAACGGAATATATGTTTGATCCCATTCCAATGTCTGTCCATCGGAGCAGAGCTAAACCTAGCAATAAATTTACAGCAAATGCAATATCTGGCCTTGTATTATTCGCAAGATACATAAGTGCACCAATTGCACCAAGATATGGAATTTCGGGACCAAGAATATATTCATCATCTTCTCGTGGTCAAAATGGATCTTTATCAGGTTCTAAAGATCTAACCACCATTGGAGTTCGTAAAGGATAAGATTTATCCATGTAAAATCTGCTCAAAACTTTTTCTGTATATGTGGATTGGTGGAGGAAAATTCCCGATGACAAGTGCTCGACTTGTATACCAAGACAATATTTTGTCCTTCTAAGATCGTTCATTTCAAATTCTATTTTTAGATATATGACAACATCATCAACCTTTGTAGCTGTTCCTACAAGATTTAAATGATCCACATATACAGCAATGATCACAAAACCAGACTGTGATTTCTTGATAAAAACACATGGACAAATCTGATTACTAATATACCCATTCTTTTGTAAATAACAACTAAGTCTGTTATACCACATACGACCAGATTGTTTTAGTCCATACAATGATCGTGGAAGTTTAATGGAGTATATATGACGAGATTTCTTGAACTCATCCATTTTCAACCCTTCTGGGATTTTCATAAAAATTTCACTATCAAATGAACCATATAGGTATGCAGTAACGACGTCCATAAGACATGTCTCCAATTTTTCATTATATGCCATTCCTAATATGAAATGAAAAGTAATTCCATCCATTACTGGTGAGTATGTCTCTTGATAATCAATGCCTGGCCTTTGAGAAAATCCTTGAGCCACAAGTCGGGCTTTGTATCTCATTATCTCATTCTTTTCGTTTCATTTTCTTATGAATACCCATTTATTTCCAATAGGGTTCACACCAATTGGTGTTTGGACAACGAGTACAAATACTTCTCTTTTACGCAATGAATTTAATTCTGTTTGAATTGCGTCTTTCCATTTTAGCCAGTCTTTTCTTCGACGGAATTCATCCACACTTTGTGGTTCAGGATCAGAATTTATATTGGCATCCAATGCCGCAGAATACACAAACACATCATCGATTATGGCCTTACTTCGATCCCATAATTTCATGTCATGCACATAATTTATTGAAATTTCATGATTACTTAATCCCTCATCTTTAAGGACTAGAATCTCTTCAGGAGATAATAACACTTCAGGGGTATTTGCTACTTCTGGAGCATGTGCCACTTCAGGGGCATTTTTTTTTGTTTTTCATTTTCGAGGTGCAACATCTTTTACACCGACAGGTCTACCATGCTTCAAGCGCGAATTTGATTCCATAACCAATTCTTTTGTATTTGATTTTTGAGTTGGTACATCTATTGTAGCTGGGGTATTTAATGCAGTTATATGAGATTTTATAATTTTTCTAGAATCGTTAAATGCGTCAGGCATTTGGTTTGCGATATTTTGCATATGAATAATTCGTTTAACTTCAGTTTCACATTGACCGGTATGTGGATCTAGAAAATGTAATCCCGATGCATTCCATGTAATGTCAGGATTAGCTTTATTCGAATATTTATCTCCCCCTAAAGGAGGAAACACCGACTCGTCAAAATGACAATCTGCATATCTTGCGGTAAATAAATCTCAAGTTAGTGGTTCAAGATATCTAATTATAGATGTGGAATCAAAACCAACATAGATACCTATTCTTCTTTGAGCTCCCATCTTCGATCTCTATGGTGGAGCAATTGGCACATATACAGCACTTCCGAAGTGAGAAATATTAGGAATTTGGCCAAGTACCAATTGTAGTGGAGAATGTTTGTTATAGGTAGTTGGTCTAATACTAATAATATTGGTAGCGTGAAGTTTTGCATGACCCCAAATGGATGTGAGTAATTTTACTTTCAACAATAGTGGTCTTGCAATAAGTTAAAGTCTTTTGATAAAGGACTCGGCTAATCCATTTTGTGTATGTACATGAGGAACTGGGTGTTCAACTGAGATTCCTACGACATGCAATAGTCAACAAAAGTTGCAGATGTGAACTCGCCAGCATTATCTTAACAAATTGACTTGATGTAATGATCTAGGAATTGATCTCGTAATTTGATTATTTGGGCAAGTAATTTTACAAAAGTATCATTACGAGTTGAGAGAAGACAAACAGGTGACCATCTAGTTGAGGCATCAATTAATACCATGAAGTACCTAAATGGGCCAGAAGATGGGTGGATAGGTCCACATATGTCGCCTTGGATCATTTCAAGAAAATTTGGATTTTCAAGTTGAACTTTAGTAGGAGATGGCCGCGTAATCAGTTTTCCTAAAGAACATGCTGAGCAAGGAAGGTCATTACTTGAAAAAACTTTAAGATCTCTTAGAGGATGTCCAGTAAAATCTCTATAATGCGACGCATCATAGAGAAACCAGGATGACCTAATCTTTCATGCCAAAGTGTAAATGATTTTGGGTCTACTAGTTTCGAAGCAATGACATTGTGTGACTCAATGGCTCTAATTTTCATCATATATAATCCTGAAGAAAGTGAGCAAAATCTTTCTAAGATTTTCTTGTTGCTAGAATTAGCTGAAGTGATAAGAAGATATTCATTACTAGCCTCGGAAGTGGTTTCGATGTGAAAACCGTTGAGTCGGATATCCTTAAAACTAAGAAGATTTCTAGTGGAATTACTAGAAAATAATGCATTTGGAATACATAAGTGTGTACCATTAGGTAAAATAAAACTAGCCTTTCCAAATCCCTCAATTATATTAGAAACACCAGATATGGTCCCAACTTGTGCTTCGGTTTTGGTTAGATGGCTAAAATATTTCCTGCTCTGTAAAATCGTGTGAGTTGTGCCACAATCAGCAATGCATATATCCTCAGAAATCATTATATGCATAATTAATAAACACACTTTTATTCGATAGAAAAACATAACACACTACATAGCTTAAACAAGATAATACATACTATTATAGTAATTTTATGAAACTAATCTTCAGCCTCCCATATGGAGGTTTCGTTAGATTCATTCGGACCATTAATGCTTATTCCTCCAGTTGTAACTATCGGGGAATCATCTAGGTTATTGTTGGCAAAATTTGTTTCCACCATTTTTCCTTTTGACTTCTGAGATGATTGGTATAGATCAACAATATGTTTTGGGATATGACAATTAAGTGCCCAGTGTCCTTCCATTCCACACTTATGGCATGTATTATCCATTTTCCCTCCCTGTGGTGCCTTTCTTTTGCTCTGTTCAGATTGCCACTTCCGGTGACCAGAGCTGTTATAAGGACGAAAGTGCCCGTGACCTCGACCTCGTCCACGGTATCGACCTTGGCCTCGTCCACCTCTATGCCCTTTTCCACGTACATTCTGCTGGAATGACATGTTATTTACTTCAAGTAAAAGGGGCAAATCCCGTTGGACGGGATTGATGATTCTTAATCACAAATTCATGATTCTGTTCAGCAATGAGGAGAGTTGATAGAAGATCCCTGAACTTGGTGAATTTGTGCTCCCTATACATCTCACCTAAGTTGATATTATTGGGGTGAAAAGTTGATAGTGTTTTATCGATTTTTCATTTCTCAGTAACTTTCTCACCGCACATAATGAGCCTAGAACTTATCTTGAATAAAGCAGAACTATATGCCCGAACACTCTTAAAATCCTGAAGTCTTAGATTAGCCCAATCATTTTCAGCTGCAGGCAGATAAACTAGTTTCTGGTGGTCAAACCAATCTTTTAGATTTTCCCATAAAATATAAAGATCCTCGACTTCTAGGTATTCAGATTTTAAATCTTCATGCATGTGGTGTCGGAGAAAAATAATAGAGGTAAAGTTTTCTTCAGCCATGGTTGTATTTCCTGCCTTTATCGTATCACTTAATTTCTTTGAACTAAGATGCAGTTTTACATCTTGTACCCATGACAAATAATTATCTCCAGAAATGTCCAATGCAACGAACGATAAGCTTGTAAGGTTTGTCATACTAAATCAAAATTTAACACACAAATTATTAAACTTAAATCATCAATATAAATATTACATAAATCCTAGTTAATCGGGTGCGTTAACAAATACGCAATAATAAATGTATATAACATTATTATCATTGATATTATAAACAGATCTATGTATAGAACAATGATAAGTGGATTTTATATCCACTTGGAGCGTTCCATATCGGCTTAAATTGATTGACTTGGTCTCAAGTTTGTTGTATTTTTGATGTGTTTTGTGTAGTTGTGCAGGGTTGTAGCTATCTGTTAGTGTTGGTGTTTCTAATCGATATTAGAGTGGAATTAAGTATTGGAATGAAGATTGGACACTTGTGTTATGCTACCAAGGGGTTACATGTGTCATGGTATTGAAGATGTTAGCTAATGCAAAAGAAACGGAGGAGAAAGGAGCAAATTGTGTAAAATTCGGATTTTCTTGGTAGGTTGCGCAGTCTTCACTGTTTTGGCCATATCTGGAATTCTAGAAGTCCGTTTTTAGCGATCTTACAGCTCACGCGAAGACTGGGAGATTTTCTACAATCTTGGACAAAAAGTGAGGTGTGCTCCGGCCTGGGAAGGGCGCTACGGTACGGGAACCCTTCTGGAAATTCTGAATTTTTATCCTGAAAATTCTTATTCACTGTTTGGGCCATATCTTAAGTTCTACAAGTCCGTTTTGGACGATCTTACAGTCCACGGAAAGATAACAGAATTCTATTTCATTCTAAAGTGGTTCAAATATCCAAATACAACTGGAACGACCCAGAAATACTGAAGAAAAGTCAGTTACGAATTTTCCTTCAAAACCGAATCAGTTTAGGAAACGTATTATGTGCCGAACTGCAGAAATTCAACTTTGACAAGGAAATTGCTATAATCCCTACTTCTAATAAGTATGGTAATTGCTCTGGGCGGCTAGAACATTCCAGAATCAGATCTACACATGGAATTTGCAATTCTATTCTCATTCAAGAACGGAAATTGCCATACTCCTATTCCAACTCACTTGATGGAGAGGCAAAGTGGGGCTATAAATACACATCTTGGGGGACATAAAAAAACACATCATTACATATCAATTACTTAGGTTTATTTGTATCTTTTCATACTTTATTTTTATCATGGTTTCATCAGATCCCATGATGACGAGAGGTTCGATTATGAACTAATCGTTGTCATGGGATTCTAATGGATTTATTTATGGAGCTTTAGTATTTTGATGCTTTAAAGATCTGTGTGTGATGTATATTTGATATCCTTGTATGGTTATTCTTAATGCTTTTAGATGCGTAGCTAACATCTAAATTGAATTGTTAACCTCTTGCGAAACGAGAGTGGATCTTGAGATTTTGAACTTGCCATGCTAGCATAGGATAGGTTGATGTTTTAACATCATGATTTGTAGCGTAAATAGAGATATTATGTTGCCCTATGTGATCAATATGGATTACTTATTCTTCAACCGTTATGTTTTCAAATTCTATAGAGATATAGGGTCTAAGCATAATTGGTGTCTATTCATCTTCTATCTCTTTTGTGGATGTATGTTTAGTTTGGTATTCGTATACTGAGAAGTAGCGTATACTTGTTTCGTATTATCCGATCAGATATCATAATCGTTGCATACAGTGATTAAAGGCATCAGATCTAAGCAAAATATTTAATGAAGTTAGGATTCCATGTCTTCCCTAGCATTAGTACTTCGATTTTATTTCTCGTTAGTTAATTAATTCTTAGTTTGTTAATTTGTTTCTTAGTTAATTTAGATAATTACAAACCCAAATTTTTTACTTGTCTAAGCAAGTGAAATTGATCATACATTGTTGCTTGAGCATATTTACATAGAAATAACCAGTCTCTGTGGGAACGAACTTAACTTATCGAATATTACTTGTGACCACGTACGCTTGCGTGATTTTGTGTTAACAAGTTTTTGGCGCCGCTGCCGGGGACTCGGTGTTATATTGGTGTTTATATGCTTGACATCAGTGGAAGTTAAAATTATTTGACTTGGACACTTCTTTTCTTATCACTTTTCTTTTTTATTTGTTTCTTTTTGTTGGTTTCAAATGTCGGCGAGGAGTTGCCATGGTGGGCATATTCGAGGACATCCATGCCTCAGCAATGTGAGCTATGTTCGGGCGTTCATGAGACCTCACAATATTGTTACTACGAAGGAGTTGATCCATATGTCACTTATGAGGAACAACCATATTTTTAGTACCATCCTCAACAGTACCAGCAAGATGTTCCAAATATGTCATATTTTTTGGGTAGTGAAGGGTTTCAACATCAGCAACCTACTCCTACTTTTCAATCAGATGAGGTTGATGCTATGGAGGAGCTTAGGAGGCTTGTAAAGAGTAACGAGGAGTCTTTAAAATCCGTGGAGACATTAGTTGCTCAAGCTGTGAGATCATTGGAACAAGAGATTCTGGAGGAGATTAGGATGCTTGTAAAGAGTGACGAGGCATCTATCAAATCTTTGGAAACAATAGTTACTCAAGTTAGGAGTGCCATGGAACAAGAGAATCAGCAATTCATACCAGAGGCAATTCCAGAAAATAATGGTGAATTGGAGCAAGGTACTACATGCATTATTGAGGAAGACAAATTCCAAGGAGAGGTGATCATTTACAACCCATGTGAGGAATTTGATCATGCTGGTGAGGTGGATGCTTTAGAAAGGGCACTATTTGGGACAGACACTGGTGAGCTACACAAATTTCGAGAATTGCTATGTGCATACCAAGAGGCTGATGACCATGGGAAAGATTCAGGTCTTCTACTTGTCTCAGATTATAAAGATGGAGGTAGCGCATTAGAGCTAATGGAGGAAGTTCTCGTTGAGGAACCAAAGGCTTCAGCAACTTACATTTACCCTCCTCCATTATATTCAAGCGAAGCTTGCGAATGTGTGTTGTTCTACAAATTGACAGATTTTGGGTCAACCGAGGAAGGCATTGGAACAGGACATAGTTGTTATACGAATAGGCCAAGCGAGGAGAAGGGGCAGAAAGTGTGTCGCCGTGATGATGATGAAGTCTCACGAAGAGAAGACCAGGCCAACTATTATCATCCTTAATGGAAGCATGGCGTAGTCAAGCTAATTGACTCTAAACAAGCGCTTCGTGGGAGGCAACCCACGCATTTGTGTTGCATTTTGTTTTGCATATTCCGACAAGTAGTGATGTTTTTCTACTTTTCCTTATATTACTTTCCATTCAATGGGGACATTGAATATTTTAAGTTTGGGGGTGGTTTGGAGATAAGTAGTATGTGGTAGTTGTTTGTGTCATTGTGTTCATTTAGATATCATGTTTTGCATGCTTAGATATCATTGTGTTTGTTTCATGTAGGGCATTCTGTTTTTGTTTCGTATACCATGTGAGTTCATTTAGTTGCATTTGCATAGCATGCATATTTCATGATCCCTTAGAATGAGCTAATTCTGATTGGTAGGTAGGTGTCTAATTAAGTGTAGTAATGATGAATAGAGGGTTGATTTACAGTTCTTATGAAATTGACTTGCATGCTTCAGAAACACAATTTTTACACAGTCTCATCGTTTGCTTTTGGGCTAGGTTGAGGTTATGCTTGTTTGGTTGTTTGAGATTTAATCACTTGTTTATATTTAGAATTTTCGTTATTCCCTTGATGGCGTAGGATCACTAAAGTCTAAGTTTGGGGGAAACTAGGAATTTCATGCTAGTTGTCAATAATGGCTAGGCGTCAAATGGCTAGTAGCTGGCTGATATTTATATGAGTAGACTAGGGTTGGAATTGAGAATTCTCATTCCAGATTGCATGAAAAAAAAAAAAAGAAAAAAAAGAGAGAAAGAAAAAAAACAGAAAACGAAGAAAAAAAAGGAGTCATGTAAATAGTTGTTTAATTGTTTAAATGCAAAATTAACCAGACTCACCTATTTAATACTCGAGCTATTAAGTTCGCGGGGACTTTGTGCCTAGTGACCTAAGGATTTTATAGTCTGGGATCCACTAACCTAATGCTCGCTACATGAGTATTATTGTATAAGCCTTTCGGGGTCTCATCCATTGCACGGTTAAATAAGCATGTTTGTATATATGTGTCGTGGTAGTTAGTAATAAAGCAAGAATTTCTGTCTACCTTGGATAAGGATTGTTAACACTAAAACACGCAAGCGCACGTGGTCACAAGTAATATATAAGGTTAAGTCCAAATTCGTTCCCACAGGGATCAGGTTATGGTTCTTTTCAATAAATGCACCTATTCAACAATGTATGGTTTTAATCCACTGCTAAGATAAATAACAATTTGAGGTTTTTAATTATCTAAATTAAACTAAGCTGCAAATTATTAAACTAAGAATTACTTAACTAATGAGAATTAAAAATCTAATTACTTATGCAAGATAAACCATGGGATCCTAACCTCATTAAATACTTTGCTTAGATCTGACGCCTTTAATCGCTATATGCAATGGTTATGATATCTGATCGGACAACACGAAACAAGTACACGCTACCTCTCAGTAAACGTATACTAAACTAAATATACATCCACAAAAGAGATAGAAAATGAATAGACACCAATTATGCTTAGACCCTATATGTCTATATAATTGGAAAACATAATGGTTGAAGAACAAGTTATCCATAAAGATCACACAGGACAATATAAGTATTTTCATCTCATACTACGAATCATATTGATAAACAATTATGAACCTATGCTAGCATGGCAAGTTCTAAATCTCAAGATCCACTTTCACTTCACAAGAGATTAACAATTTAGATGTTCATGACGCATCTATCAATTAAGCATAACCATACGAGGATATCAATTATACACCACACACAGATCTTTAAAGCATCAAGATACTAAAGCTCCATAAATAAATCCGTTAGAATCCCATGACAACGATTAGTTTATAATTGAACCGCTCGTCATCATGGGATCTATTGAAATCATGATAGAAGACAAGATATGAAAGAAAGTAATAATATTAATAAAACAAGAGTTGAGAAAACAAATCTATAATACAAAATATGAAGTAGATCTAGATCCGTTGCTTGTCACGAGCGTTGAATCTTTCTCCCCTTTTCTCCCTTGCAATTCTAAGCTATATTATGTACAAGATATCTAATTGTCTAATTCTAATTTACAAGGGGTTGGATGTGTTTATATAGGCTCTAGATTTCTTGCCCAGCAAGAATTTACCTTCTTTTACAATTAGAATTCGATTAAGGTACTAAAAACTGCCCAAAATACAATTAGAACTTGAAAAAGGCAAAACAGTAAATTCTCTACTCCCATCAGTCGGCTTGTCGCGCAACCTGCTCTCACCACACGCAACTTGCGCGCGCGAATCCTGTCATAAGTTGTAGAAAATCTTTCAGGCTTCGCGTGAGCTGTAAGATCGCTGAAAACGGACTTCTAGAACACTAGATATGGCCAAAACAGTGTAGACTGCGCAACCCTCCCGGAAAATCCGAATTTTAATCAATTAATCCTCCAAACACGATGGAAGCATCACCCATAATCGACATTCTTGTATATCTGCACAACTAAATAAAACACATCAAAACTACAACAAACTTGAGTCCAAGACAATCAATTTAAGCCGAATTGAAGCGATCCGAGTGGATATAAATCCACTTATCACACCCCCAAACTTAAACTGATGCTTGTCCTCAAGCATAAACAATTACAACTAACTAATTAGTACCACTTCCGTAGGTGATCACGGTTGCATTTGGTATATGCAACAAGCCCTTTAAACCCCTAGGCAACCCTAGTGGACGAGTAAGGTCTCGTGAGGGCTTATAGCGAATGTACCCACAAAATCCACCTAACTAAACAATGCAATAACAATGCAATGCATGAATGCAACTAGAATGAAAATGCAACTAATCTAATACTAATATCCTACCATACCTTCAAATCCTCTCATGCCATATCAACTTAATAATCAAAGTAAATACGCAATGTCTTGGTGTCGAAAGTGCAAGTATTCACATACGCAAAAGGTCTCAATGAACATGTATAAGTTCTCACAAGTCCATGTCAAGTGTAAGAATAAGTTAGTAACGATGCTAAGCCTACAAGAGCACATCTTTGAGACAAAACTCGGGATCTCATACGCAAAAACAAGAAAACACTCACAATCCACTCATAAAAGAATATTGACTCAAGAACAAGGGTAAGTGTATCACTCAATTCCAACAAAATCATAAGCATGCTTGACATTTGGTATCAATCTAACTCTTAACACAACATACATCAATGACGATAATCAAAAGGTCTTTATTTGGGTTGTAACGGGGCTAGGGACAAGGTATGTCAAATAAGCCAAAATAGGTGAAGTATCAAAAGCTAGTAAGTACCATAATGAACATACACAACACCCTATTTTCCTCCCCACATAATTTTATCTAGAAACAAACACTCGACTAGTCTACTAAAATAGGATCACAACAAACACAAACATGCTCTCATAATATATATATATATATATATATATATATATATATATATATATATATTTTCATTTTTTTTTCATTTTTTTTCTTTTTTTTTCGAGAGCTAAATATAACAAAACACAATAATATCAACAATAACAATGATCCCACAATTTTATTACACATGCCGACTATCAAGCAATAACCAAACCAAAATTTCAATATTTCCCCCAAAATTATGACCAACAATAAACCCCTCCTTGTACACCTTATTACTCCCTTAAGCACCCTACTAGCCTTTGACAATGTGGGTTCAAATTAATGTAAGGCCAATATAAGAAAAAGGTCTAGGCAAGTGATGTGGTATGTCACCGAAAAAATAGGATTAAGCTCAACGGGTTAACTAATTGATCATGTAAACATGGTGTGGTAATATGGGAAAATATGCGGTTAATCCTACATGCCTTTATCATTTTAATCGTCAATTAATGTCATGCGTTTCAAGAAAGATCTCAAACAACTGCTAGCAATGCAAACAATCCGTGGACACTCAAGCAAACGAATAAATTGCAACAAATATGCAATAAGGCTCAAAAGCTCACTTGGTAGGAAAACATACTCAATCCCAAGCAAAAACCTCTCTAATGCCCCTACTTGTATTCAAAGCATGCAAACTAAATCAACTTGCACATATTCATGTCCTTCTAATTACTTACAACATTCAATAAGTCTACCAGCTTCAACTTACTAGTGTATGTGTGTGCACAAGAACAAAGCATATCACTTCTCAATCAAAAGCGTCAACAACACAAAATTCCTATCAAGCATGGATGCAAATGCAAACTACTATGGACTCACAAACATGCATGAATTACAACTAAAATGCAAACATGATATCCTACATCAACACAATGACTAACAATCACATATAACTACATATACACTACTTATCCCTCAAACCACCCCTAAACTTAAAATATTCAATGTCCTCATTGAATGGAAGTAAATACGAGGGAAAGTAGAAAACATACCAGTATACAACAATGCTTGGGTTGCCTCCCAAGAAGCGCTTCTTTAACGTCAATAGCTTGACGTTACTTCCAAGCCTCCATTAAGGATGATAATAGTTTGCTTGGTCCTCTCTTCGTGAGACTTCATCGTCATCACGGCGGCACACTTTCTGCCCCTTCTCCTCGCTTGGCCTATTCATATAACAAATATGTCCTGTTCGAATGCCTTCTTCTGTTGACCCAAAATCTGTCAATTTGTAGAACAACACACCTTCGCGGGCTTCGGTTGAATATAATGGAGGAGGATAAATGTAGTTGCTGAAGCATTTGGTTTCTCAAAGAGAACTTCCTCCATTGACTCTAATGCACTACCTCCATCTTTAAACTCTGAGTCAAGTAGAAGACCTGCATCTTTCCCATGTTCTTCAGCCTCTTGGTACGCACATACCAATTCTTGAAATTTGTGCAACTCATCAGTGTCTGTCCCAAATAGTGCCCTTTCCAAATCATCCACCATCCTAACATGATCAAATTCCTCACATGGCTTACGAATGCTCACTTCACCTTGGAATTTGTCTTCCTCACTTATGCATGCAGTACCTTGCTCCAATTCACCATCATTTTCTGGAATTGCCTCTAGTATGCATTGTTGTTTCTCTTGTTCCATGGAACTCAAAACTTGAGCAACTAGTGTCTCCAAAGATTTGGTAGACTCCTCATAACTCTTTGCAAGCATCCTAATTTCCTCCATAACATCAACCTCATCTGACTGAAAAGTAGGATTAGGTTGCTGATGTTGAATCTCTTCACTTCCAAAGAAATAAGACATATCTGGAACATCTTGCTGGTACAGTTGAGGATGGTATTGAAAATATGGTTGTTCCTCATAAGTGACATATGGATCAACTTCTTCGTAGTAACAATATTGTGAGGGATCATGAATGCCCAAACATTGCTCACATTGATAAGGCATGGATGTCCTTGAATATGCCCACCATGGCAACTCCTCGCATGCCATCTTCAAACACTCAAGTACCTGAAACACACCGAACTAAACAAGATAGATAAGAAATCCGAGTCAGTGAACTCTAACGACCACTATTGACAAGCACATAAACCAAAAATAAAACGCAGATGATCCCCGGCAGCGGTGCCAAAACCTTGTTAACACTAAAACACGCAAGCGCACGTGGTCACAAGTAATATATAAGGTTAAGTCTAAATTCGTTCCCACAGGGATCAGGTTATGGTTCTTTTCAATAAATGCACCTATTCAACAATGTATGGTTTTAATCCACTGCTAAGACAAATAACAATTTGAGGTTTTTAATTATCTAAATTAAACTAAGCTGCATATTATTAAACTAAGAATTACTTAACTAATGAGAATTAAAATCTAATTACTTATGCAAGATAAACCATGAGATCCTAACCTCATTAAATACTTTGCTTAGATCTGACGCCTTTAATCGCTATATGCAATGGTTATGATATCTAATCGGACAACACGAAACAAGTACACGCTACCTCTCAGTATACGTATACCAAACTAAACATACATCCACAAAAGAGATAGAAGATGAATAGACACCAATTATGCTTATACCCTATATGTCTATAGAATTTGAAAACATAATGGTTGAAGAACAAGTAATCCATAAAGATCACACAGGGCAATATAAGTATTTTCATCTCATACTACGAATCATATTGATAAACAATTATTAACCTATGCTAGCATGACAAGTTCTAAATCTCAAGATCCACTTTCACTTCACAAGAGATTAACAATTTAGATGTTCATGATGCATCTATCAATTAAGCATAACCATACGAGGATATCAATTATACACCACACACAGATCTTTAAAGCATCAAGATACTAAAGCTCCATAAATAAATCCGTTAGAATCCCATGACAACGATTAGTTCATAATTGAACCGCTCGTCATCATGGGATCTATTGAAACCATGATAGAAGAGAAGATATGAAAGAAAGTAATAATATTAATAAGACAAGAGTTGAGAAAACAAATCTATGATACAAAAGATGAAGTAGATCTAGATCTGTTGCTTGTCACGAGCGTTGAATCTTTCTCCCCTTTTCTCCCTTGCAATTCTAAGTATATTATGTACAAGATATCTAAATGTTTAATTCTCTAATTCTAATTTACAAGGGGTTGGATGTGTTTATATAGGTTCTAGATTTCTTGCCCAGCAAGAATTTACCTTCTATTACAATTAGAATTCGATTAAGGTACTAAAAACTGCCCAAAATACAATTAGAACTTGAAAAGGGCAAAACAGTAAATTTTCTTCTCCCATCAGTCTGCTTGTCGCGCAACCTGCTCTCACCACACGCAACTTGCGCGCGTGAATCCTGTCCTAAGTTGTAGAAAATCTTCCAGGCTTCACGTGAGCTATAAGATCGCTGAAAACGGACTTCTAGAACTCCAGATATGGCCAAAACAATGTAGACTGCGCAACCTTCCCGGAAAATCCGAATTTTAATCAATTAATCCTCCAAACACGATAGAAGCATCACCCATAATCGACATTCTTGTATATCTGCACAACTAAATAAAACACATCAAAACTACAACAAACTTGAGTCCAAGACAATCAATTTAAGCCGAATTGAAGCGATCCAAGTGGATATAAATCCACTTATCAAGGATGGAGGTGTTTTTAGGTTATGGAGTGTTTACCGTCTATTATAGTTATAAACTTGTGATTGTCTTGGCAAAGAACATGTATGATTTTGATCTAGTTTTAGAAGTATTTCTAAAGAGCATCGCACACACCCACGTTTCTGTTCATGTATTGACAGTATACGGGGACTTAGTCGAGCTCTATTTGGACGTATTGCATTCTTTGAGATATTTGCTTGCTAGTTTGTTTTGGTGAGTTTGAGGGGATTGTTGCATTTTCATATTAGTTGCATTCATGCATTGCATTGCATTGGATTTTGTGGGTACATTCGCTATAGGCCCTCACGAGACCTTACTCGTCCACTAGGGCTGCCTAGGGGTTTAAAGGGCTTGTTACATATGCCAAATGCAACCGTGATCACCTACGGAAGTGGTACTAATTAGGTAGTGTTAGTTGTTTATGCTTGAGGACAAGCATCGGTTTAAGTTTAGGGGTGTGATAAGTGGATTTTATATCCAGTTGGAGCGTTCTATATCGGCTTAAATTGATTGAATTGGTCTCAAGTTTGTTGTATTTTTGATGTGTTTTGTGTAGTTGTGCAGGGTTGTAGCTATCGGTTAGTATTGGTGTTTCTAATCGATATTAGAGTGGAATTAAGCATTGGAATGAAGATTGGACACTTGTGTTATGATACCAAGGGGTTACATGTGTCATGGTATTGAAGATGTTAGCTAATGCAAAAGAAACGGAGGAGAAAGGAGAAAATTGTGTAAAATTCGAATTTTCTGGGTAGGTTGCGCAGTCTTCACTGTTTTGGCCATATCTGGAGTTCTAGAAGTCCGTTTTCAGCGATCTTATAGCTCACGCGAAGCCTGGGAGATTTTCTACAATCTTGGACAGAAAGTGAGGCGTGCTGCAGCATGGGAAGGGCGCTGCGGCGGGGGAACCCTTCTAGAAATTCTGAATTTTTATCCTGAAAATTCGTATTCACTGTTTGGGCCATATCTTAAGTTTTACAAGTCCGTTTTGGACGATCTTACAGTCCACGCGAAGATAACGGAATTCTCTTTCATTCTAAAGTGGTTCAAATGTCCAAATACAACTGGAATGGCCCAGAAATACTGAAGAAAAGTCAGTTACGAATTTTCCTTCAAAACGGAATCAGTTTAGGAAACGTATTATGTGCCGAACTGCAGAAATTCAACTTTGACAAGGAAATTGCTATAATTCCTACTTCTAATAAGTATGGTAATTGCTCTGGGCGGCTAGAACATTTCAGAATCAGATCTACACATGGAATTTGCAATTCTATTCTCATTCAAGAACGGAAATTGCCATACTCCTATTCCAACTCTAAAACGGCAATTGCTTGATGGAGAGGCAAAGTGGGGCTATAAATACACATCTTGGGGGACATAAAAAAACACATCATTACATATCAATTACTTAGGTTTATTTGTATCTTTTCATACTTTGTTTTTATCATGGTTTCATCAGATCCCATGATGACGAGAGGTTCGATTATGAACTAATCGTTGTCATGGGATTCTAACGGATTTATTTATGGAGTTTTAGTATTTTGATACTTTAAAGATCTGTGTGTGATGTATATTTGATATCCTTGTATGGTTATTCTTAATGTTTTTAGATGCTTAGCTAACATCTAAATTGAATTGTTAATCTCTTGCGAAACGAGAGTGGATCTTGAGAATTAGAACTTGCCATGCTAGCATAGGATAGGTTGATGTTTTAACATCATGATTTGTATCGTAAATAGAGATATTATGCTGCCCTATGTGATCAATATGGATAACTTGTTCTTCAACCGTTATGTTTTCAAATTCTTTAGAGATATAGGGTCTAAGCATAATTGGTGTCTATTCATCTTCTATCTCTTTTGTGGATGTATATTTAGTTTAGTATACGTATACTGAAAGGTAGCGTGTACTTGTTTCGTGTTGTCCGATCAGATATCATAATCGTTGCATACAGTGATTAAAGGCGTCAGATCTAAGCAAAATATTTAATGAAGTTAGGATTCCATGTCTTCCCTAGCATTAGTACTTCGATTTTATTTCTCGTTAGTTAATTAATTCTTAGTTTGCTAATTTGTTTCTTAGTTAATTTGTTACTTGTCTAAGCAAGTGAAATTGATCATACATTGTTGCTTGAGCATATTTACATAGAAATAGCCAGTCTCTGTGGGAACGAACTTAACTTATCGAATATTACTTGTGACCACGTACGCTTGCGTGATTTTGTGTTAACAAACAACAAATGGATTTTCACCCGTCATACGGACGTCTGCGTATACAAGTTATCTCCAACTGATAAATATATTTAGGTAGAAAATCCTGCATAAGTTAGTTCATCCAAAAAGATTATTTTACGATAAATGATAATCATAAAAAATGTTCCCACATTATCTTTCGATGAATGGTACCATTGTAACAACAGTGTAGATAAATGTCAGTTAATATATAACAACAATTGATATATTTTTTACAATGTAATTAAAAGGTTCCCAAAATATTTCGGTATTACCCAAAATTAAATGGTACCATTTTTAGTAGGCGGTGCTTCGACCATATATATTTTAGTTATTAGTAGGCGGTGCTCCGACCATATATATATGTATATTAAAATAAAATTATACCTTCTTAGTTCCGGCAGGGCTTCGTGCTGATAACGTGTTGTAATAAAATAGCTATATTACTAATATTAACTAGAGAAAGAGAGCAGAGGGAAGAGAAAGCAGTATAGAAAAGTTAGCTGCTTTGGTGCATTTTTACTTCTTCCGGGTTTAGCTATTTATACCCAATGCAAGAGACAACAATATTAATGACACATCACACATTTCCTTTACTGAGCCTAACTTTACAGTGCTATTTGACAAAAGTGACAACAACTTTACAACATTATTTCATTTTTAAGCGTCTTCAATTATCTATGATGAATTTTCTTGCTTGTTATTATATACTACAAATCGTTTTCGTCAACCAAGTACAACTTAAATGAAAAGTGTTTAAATATATAATGAATTGTATAAAACTTTGATATAATGAATCGTATTTATATATGGTTGGTGAAGCAACAAATCGTATCGCAAAAAATTTCTGTGGTACGTAAAAAAATAGGATCCCCTATTTTCACATCAAAAATCATGCTATACACGTATTGCAGAAAAATTTTTGTGATATGTAATTTACCGTTTGCCATAACAAATGTTTATACTAGACCGGTACCCTTTGTATAGTTTGTGTATCTTGCGTTTAGATAAGTATTTTTTGAGATTTTTTAATAGTATGAGTATATGAGTGATCATTTATGACCAATTAAAATTTGGAATCCATTTTGAACAAACTAAGAAGTTGGGAATCCATTTTGTAATTCGATGGGCTGGGGGCGAGTACAGAGAGCAAGCAAGTAGAACGTTCTCATCGCACGCAAGTAGAACGTTCTCAGCCCGTCTCTAATAAAGGATATCAAGAGGGGTGTCAATGTCATGTGACATGATATGACATGCCACTCTTCTTAGCCTTTATTGAAATTGTTGGGAAGTCATTGGGATGCCAAATAAAGTAGCAAGGGATGCCAACTTGAGTTGCTAAAAATTGACATCTCATAAATTAGGGTGTCAACTTCATTTATGATCCTAATAATAAATAAAATATTATTTTCCCAATATATTTTTATTATACATTTTTTGAAGGTTAGTATCTAAGAGTGCTAACCATTAAAGTACTTTCTAAAATAATGATGATAAAAGTGACGTGCAAGAAAGGGAATTTAAAATATATTATTTTTCATTATGGGATAAAATTTACATCTTTTAAAGGGTGTAACTATTTGGAGATGCTATTTAGCAAAAAAAAAAAAAAAAACTATTTGGAGATGCTGTCAGACTTCCAATTATGTTAAGTACCGGTTTGGCTTAACTTTTTTAAAGGGTTTATGGACTTATTTTCGGGTAAAAATTTTATATTTTGATAATTTCTTTTTATACAAGTATTTAATGTATGTTTAAGATTCAATAAGTTGCAAAAATAAGTTGGAAAATAAGTTGGAAAGTTAGGAATCTCTAACTTTGTCTTAAAATAAGTTGACTTATTCTGGAAAAAAGTTCCCCCAAAAACCCCCTAAATTGTTTTTGCTTTATTTTTATTCTTATCCTAATCTGATATGAACCTGAGATATAAAGGTGAGGGTTGTAGACTTATCACTTGGTTACTTAGTAGAAGAAAACAATGTGAAGCAGGCCAACGGAAGATTGAAATATCATTTATTGGAGCATCTCACTGCATAGTTGACATGGTTTGGAAAAACGTTTGCCAAATACTGTTTACACAATGATTTCCAGACTGTTGGATCAACCTTACAATGGTTTTGATTTAAAAAAATTTCGTACCGTACCATAGATTCTTTTCGCGGGTCTACAGTATGGGTAGATTACCAAAATGCTCCCGCTTTGATTTTTTGTCGAAAGAAAGAAAAAAACAATTCACTTCGTACTGCGGAAACTTTCGACGGTATGAGGGCGGGGAGATTTTGATAATTTATCCGTACCGTGAAAAGTTTTTGCGGTACAGTGCTGATTTTTTATTAAATCAGAACCGTTGGATGGTTAATCCAGCGGTCTGGAAACCATTTGTTGTGTAAACAATACTTGGCAAACGTTTTTCAAAAATCGAGGGCCTAATTTAGGTTGCAAAGATATGGCGATAATATAAATCTAATGATCAACAATACTTTTCCTAACATCAGGAGCACTTCTGTTCGGAACTTCCTCAGTTTTCGAACAATTTGAACAATTGTAAAATGAGCTTTAATTTATTTAGGATTTAATGGTTCAAATCTGAGTAAGAAATATAGTGCCGCCCAAATAAACAGAGAAACAACGAACATGTCTGCAATCTGCTAAAATTCAACAGAAAGAAGTGTCAACTGTCAACAAACCAAATATCAAATTTCCTTGTTCCACCACAACCTTTGCTAAATTTCTGAACTTCACCTATCTTATTACGCAAATTTTCATGTCCTACTCTTAAAAAACCTACAAAGCACAATAAACATTAGCAAACTCACTGCACTAGAGAAAGCTAAAAGCCAGTAATATTTGTCTAATCTTGCTTCTCCCATATCATCAGAAAACCAACCCTGCTTTCCGCCATTTGAACTTGTAAAATGCTCAACCAATGATATAAGCAAAGCACTTAAGAAACTTCCCACACCAAATACACTGGTGTATAAAGCTATCCCCATTGTTCTCATGCTTACTGGTACTTCTGAGTAGAAAAATTCTTGCATACCAACCACTGTAAAAATATCGGAAATTCCCAAAATTATGTATTGTGGTAGTAACCAAAAGATACTTAAGGCCACTGTTTCTGATTTTGGGTCCGAAACTGTAAGGTTCTTACTAAGCTCAAGTCTCTTGGTTTCTACCAGTGCTGCTAGTATCATGGCTATAACTGATAGAAACATTCCAATTCCCATCCTCTGCATCACATTAATGCCTTTCTCGTTTCGGGTGATGAACCGTGCAAATGGAATAAAGAATGCATCGTAGAAAGGCATCAGAAAAATGATCGATAATGTTATTGCACTCTGGAGTGTTGCTGGTGGAATCTTGAAATGGCTGCCAATGTTTCGTTTCATGGTCATGCCTTGCTTAGTGAAAAATGTTGGAGGCTGCTGGAAAATTACAGCAAACATCAAAAGCATTGTCCAAATAGGCAGCAGTCTCAGTATAACTTTAGCAATTTCAAGCAAATAATAACCATTCCTTGGCGCCTCTTCCAAGCCCTCAGTTTTATCTTGATCTTCTAGACAGAGTGGCTTTTCCTGAAGCCTACATACAAAACATGTGATTAGTCTTCATTATTTATGGCTTTGATATTGTGCTAAACATTCTTGAGTTATCAGGCATTGTTAAGAGTTACAGTATGGTACTTACTCTAGTTCAATCACATCGGAATTGCTATTTGACAAGATAATTCCCCTCTTTCTCATTCGGATCATTCTTAAGGCAGTAGCTTTGACATTCTGGAAAACTCTGCTAATAAATTTCATATCCACAGTCTTGGCTTGCTTATAAGCATAAAATCTAGTGCCGCAAGAGAATAGCAATATAGAAGTGACCATAGCAATAGTGGGGATGGCGAATCCTAGTCCCCATCCTAACGTATCTTGTATATATGCCATGAGTGAAATTCCCATAAGGCTTCCTATACATATACCGAAGTACCACCACTGAAAAAATAAACTTTTCTTCTCAGAATTCTCGTCTTCATCAGCTTTAGTGCTTGGTAGTTCATCTTCGATATTTAGTTGATCTGCTCCGAAAGCTTGTAAAGATGGATTGTATCCGCCTTGGCCTAGTGAAATCATGTACAGGGACCAAAAGAGGGACAAGGAGGAGCTATTTCCATTTGAGTGTGACCATGGCCAATCCAATGCTGTTGAAGTTAATGCCAAAAGTCCCTGAATGAGGTAAAAAACAGAATGAACATTTTTGAGTGCTATATAGAAACAATTGCAAGAATTCTGTTGCACCAGCTACAGAATTTATTCAGTAACTTTATGTTATTGGTAATTTGTCACATATGTATTTATTCTTTATAAGTAGTACTACAATATTAGTTAATGTCAAAATTTCAAATAAAGACGATAAACTTCACATCAAACTACTAAAGATAATAAGAGTGCATGATGACTTGAAATCCACCTCAAATAATAGTGGAAAAATTATCTTCCACAAGTTTCTCCCTCCGGGTAGAAAAAATTCAAATATTGATTTTTAAAATATAAATTTAAACAAACAATGTGAAGTTTTTGACATTTTTTACTTAAAATTTCGAGAACTGCATAAGTCTAGTGTGCATTACCATAACATGAATTATCATCGATCACTTGTAGACATGATAAAGTGCTGACATAATTCCTAAAACACATTAATTATAACGGGTACAAAAAGGATTTACACGCCAATTACACATTCAAATAATGTATAACATAAATAAAATTCACACAATGCGTGTTTATATAAATTTTTGCCCACATTTTTGAATCGCATGTTGTGCATAGTGGCGCTTAAATATATGAGAACCAAGTATTCTAGATGCTCGACGAATTTTCATTAAAAATAGTTGGAAAAATAAGATTAAAAAAAAATGCTACTCACCAAAGCATAAACTGAAGAAGAAGTTAAAATAGTGCAATAACGATCCCAATAAGAATCCACAAACGGTGCAACCAAGAGAGGCAACATAGAAGTAAAACCACACCAGCTATTCACAGTCCGAGCAGCCGATGAATTGCTCATGTTCATCACATCTGTTAGATATGTCACCAAATTCGACGCTACTCCTTTAAACGCAAACCTCTCTAAACCAGCTATCACTGCATAAATACATAATAATCAGTTTGCACCTTAGTTAATTAAATACAGACTTAGTTGCAAATTATATCAATCATGCACTTGACTAATTAGAATTACCTATGAGAAGAATACATGGCTTGGTTAGTCCCCTTTTCGCCATGATTTACGTAAATATATATATCGCGATCAAGGTAAAGGTCTAGCTAAATTGAGAAGAAGAAGAAGAAGAAGATAAGAAATGATCATGAATTGTGCAAAAATTTCGGTTACTCTTCCCATAAAAGGGATAAACCCGAGTAGAAGACGAAACTTATATACTAAAAGCATTTGCGTAAATGGTACACTCAGATAATTGTGAAAAGCAAAGTTTAGTTTTGTGCTCTCTCCTTTTTTTTTGTAAAATGGAACACTCAGATAATCACTAAAACAACTTTGAGAAGGAAATAAATCACTTTTAATATTATTTCTATAGATGTCAACATGTATTTATTTTTATACGCTTAGAGAAGAAGCGAGAGAAACAAGAAAAGCAAGAGGCATTGGTTGGATATGTCGTCACGGCCGTTAAGTTACGTAGAGATATGTCGACATGCAGCAGTTTATTGTGGTACGTTACTGATACTTTTTACTTGTGGTATTGCAAAATGCAGATGATTTTTGATCAACTTTTCAAAAAAGATTTCAAACAAACACAAAGATGTTGCTATTTTGTTCATCACTTTCTTGTGAACCAGATGCCCAGTATTGGTAAGTAGGATACGATTTGATGGACTCGATCTCATAAAGATTTCATTTTCTTAGAACAACTCCAACCCCAAAATGCATGACATAATTTTTACACTAGAATTACACTAACATAGTGCAAAAGTAGACCGGTTCCAACTCATAACATTAATTTTTCTAGCTTTTCTCCATATAATTGTTTTGTTACAGTACAAATATTGATTTGATATATAGTGTGGAAATTCTATGTTCATAAGCTGCCATGCACATACTATTTACCACTTACTGTATCTTGATGTTATAAACAAAACTAAAGCATGTAATATTGCACAATGTTAACATTCCACATTATACAAAGTAGCATATTCTTTAGGTTTACCTTATTTATTAGTTATTGATAAGTTTAACACCTTAACAATGCACTAATGATATGATTAGCATGAACAGAAATTATCTAAAAATTAATGACAAGTTTTTTACACCAAAACAATGCGCTTATAATAATATGATTAGCATGAATAAAAGTATCTAAATTAAAATTGGGTTAAAGTACACTTGATCTCAAAAGCCAAGATTATCATTCGATGTATAATTAAATACAAGAGTGAGAACATTTTTTTTAAAAGGGCTATTGTTGTGGAACGAAATATAGGGTGTATTTATTGCGTATTTAATGCTAAGGTTTATGAGAGCTTCGAGCTTTAATGGCTGATCAAGTGTTTCGTGACTTAACTCGGGTCCTCACAAGATGCCTACGTATCTTGCAAATATCAAGAATCAAGCCAAAAAACGTAGTTCTAGATGTGAAGGAACAGGTCCTTATATAGGTGTTGAAAACCCTAGAATTAGAGTTGAAATAGGAGGCTTGGTGGGCAAGTTATTCAGTTGGCCCAATTCTAGAGCCTTCCAAGAGATAAGGAGATAAGTATTGAAGGTGTATGCCTTGGAGGCTACTCCTAGTATGATTTAGTTTCCTTTTCAGACTCAATCTTGAAGACTGAAACTGGCTGATTTATTAATTACGAATTTATTATCATAAATAAGGTTTTGGGCCTCACTAAAGGGCTTTAACCTTGGACCAATCTAGGCTTATTAAATACCACATTAAATGTATTTTTAGGGTTTACTTTTAGCCCATATCATTTGCCCCCCAACTTCTAGGAAAACTGATCAGGTTTTCCTTGAAGTTATTACGGCCTCATTCGAGACTTGGGTCAGGGTTTATCTTTGATATCGTTTTGATGTAAAGCGTGGAGCGACCGACGCGTATACAACGACATTAGATTATGCCAACAATATTGAACGATGCTAGACGGCACTAAACGTCACTAAACGCTACTAAACAGCCTTAAACGACGTTTAAACGATGTTAAACGACGCTAAACGGCGTTAAACGGCGCAAAACGGCACTAAACGGCACTAAACGTTACTAAACAGCCTTAAACGACGTTTAAACGATGTTAAACGACGCTAAACGGCGTTAAACGACACTAAACGGCACTAAACGGCACTAAACGTTACTAAACAGCCTTAAACGGCGTTTAATCGATGTTACACGACGCAAAACAGCGTTAAACGGCGCTAAACGGCGCTAAACGGCACTAATTATCACTAATTTGAAAATATTAAATTGCGCTTTGAGCATAAAATTGTTTTTCCATATTTTTGGAATTTTAATCTCCAATATTTTTTTTTCCGACCTGAAGCGAGGTCGTGTAAGGCCTGAGAATTGCCCAGGTCGTGTAAGAACCGACCTCAACTCACGAGGTGGTTCCAGGTCGTGTAAGGGCATCATACGGAGCAGGTCGTGGCATTTTCGACCTCAATTCACGAGGTGAATCGAGGTCGTGTAGGGGCAACAGATGAGGCTCGTCGTCATTCCTACGACCTCACTTCACGAGGTAAATGGAGGTCGTCCATGGTTCCAAAAACGGCCTGGTCGTGAGAACCTCGACCTCATCTCTCGACGTGGAACGAGTTCGTGTAAGGATGCCAGAATGAGGAGGTCCTGAGACCTGCGACCTCAATCTACGAAGTGGATCGAGGTTGTGTAAGGACACCAAAAGGGCCTGGTCGAGCTGACTACGACCTCAATCTACGAGGTGATTTGAGTTCGCATACGGTCTTTAAAACTTTCGGGTCGCGAGGTCTACGATCTCAATCTTCGAACAGAATTGAGGTCGTGTAAGGACCATTGTTTTAAGTGCTCGTTAGCTTTACGAGCTCATCATGTGAGGTGAATCGAGGTCGTGTAAGGACCAGGATAAGGCCTCGTCGTTTTAACTACAACCTTACTTCACGAGGTGGATCGACGTCGTTGGAGTCATATCATTTTTATTTCAATTTTAGTTTTATTTATTTAGGAAATTCTCGATCCTTCTAGATCCTTCTATAAGCTTCCAGATTCTGGGCCTTGGTTTGGGCCTGTGGGCCGTAACCGGCTATAACCTGTTACACAACATTCAAACCGGCTAAATGACCGGCTGTGTTGAGTATAAAAGAGTGAGAAGTGAACTCATTTCTCACTTCACTCAAACTTTTCACTAAAATTTCTCTCTAGAGCTCCTAGTTTCAAGTAGTTTCCGGTGTGTTTTTCCGGCGAAGCTCCTTCCCTCACGGTGGTTTCTGGGTTTCCTTTTTGAAGATCATCTTTGAAGCTTTCATCCCAAGCATCAATGGCAGATGATAGAGAAGCTAGGAGGTTGAGCAAGATGAGTGCATCATCGCGAGGTACCTCTTTCCCTCCTATACGTTCCAAATATACTTCCTTGATAGACATGATTAATCAAAGAGGAGATGAATATCCCTCTGTATCTGCATTAAATTCTTATAATCATCATTCGAGATTTTTTGATGCTGAGAAAATCAAAAAATTCAACAAACTCTTCAATGTTCGTTCCCCCTTAAAATTAGTCCCAGCTGAACCAGGGGATCGTTTTTGTCATTGGAAGCCCCATGCCTTGTGCATATACAAGGATGCTATCATGGCTGGGCTTCGTTTTCCTTTCCATGATTTCATCCCTACCTTGTTGGCGGATGTACAAATAAACCCTTGTCAGCTAGTTCCAAACGCTTGGAGGGCCATTCTTTGCTTCATGGTCCTTTGTTTAAAAAACAACTTTCCACTATCTGTTTCTCTTTTTAGGAAGATTTTTCAATTTAAGAATAGTGCAATCACTTATCCTGGCTGGGTATATATCAGCCTTCGTGCTACGATCCCAAATATCTACGATCCCTCTTCAATTCCCGATAGTAACCCTAAATGGAAAGAGGAGTTCATGTACCTTGTATGGGAGGGGGGTGATTGGGGCACCCTCTTTCGCAGCTCGTTTGGGAAGGTAACTGATGGGAATTCAGATGACATCGAGCAAACTGATGCCGAAAGAGCTGCTTTCAACACCCTTACTGCCGACAAAGGGGAAACTCACTTCTTCACTCTCCTTGAGGAATTTTCCCTCAAGTCTGTGGGTCTTTCTTCTGTTACTGATAAGGGTAAACCCCTCCATTCTTTTACCTAGGTTTTCATTCATTTTTCATGTTACGTTTCATTTGTTACTAATCTTGTCTTTTGATTTTTCAGCTGCGAGGGCCATTAATGAGCTCCAGGAACATTTGGCTGGGGAAACTCCCCGTATGAAGAGGAGAAAAGCTACAAAGGACCCTAGGGGACAGCCCGGAGAGCCTGCCTTTCTAAGGCCTCATGATGCTGCTAATGTAGAAGAGGTCAGTGGGGCTGCCTCCTCTACTAAGAGTTCTGTTTTCCGTCCTGCTTGGGGCATCAGAAAACAGGACTCGGTTGTAGGTAGCACTAAACACTCCAAGGATTGGTCCTACCAATCAATCACCCCTGCTGATTATCGCGACATTGTCGTTTCCCGCGATTTGGAGGGTGTTGAGCTAATGGGTGCTCAGGCTCTTGCCACCGTAAGTATTTGTTTTTACCTTGTTATCTTAGATTTTTACTTCTTGCCTATTTTTAACTTGTTGTTTTTCAGGGCAACACTTATTTCCAGGCAGCCATGCATCATGCCAAGTCTTGGCGAACTCAGGCTGGGACTCACAAGAAGGATCTTGACCAGTCGAGGGCCCAAGTTACAGGCTTGGAAGAGAAGTTGAAGGCGAAGGAGGAGGAGTTGGAGAAAGCCTATGGCAGCATTGCTGAGCTTCGCCAGGGCAAGGAGGATATCATAGATGATTATATGGACTCCGAGGACTTTCAGAGGCTTATGGCTAAGCATGATGATCTTATCTATCCAGCCAACTACTTTACTGGCTGGAAGGGGGCACTAGATGCTGTTTCTGAGAGGCACCCCGGGCTGTTCCAGATCGGTGATATTCCTTGCCCTGAGGCCCCGTTGGAGCTGGCCAAGTTGCTGGAGTCTCAGAGAATCACCCCCATGGAGGAGGATGAGGAGGAAGAGGAGGAAGGGGAGGATGCTACTGACAGGATTTTAAACCCTGCTCGCTCCCCTCTCCGTGCTAAATCTGGCGGTTCAGTTGCTGGGGATTCTACTACCCATACCAGCACTGACAGAGATTCTCCTACTAGGAGTACTGGGAAGACTAAGACACCTTGATTTTATTTATGTTGGCCCTGCGTGGCATGTCTTTTGATGTTTTGCTTTCTTTAAATTAGCAACCTCGAAACTATAGCCTCCGGGCTTTGCTTATTTGATTTATGCATTTTCTGGTTTTTCTTTCTATTTGGTTGCTTTGCCTTTTGTGTTTTGGCTTACTTTAGCTAGCAATTCTAAATATGCTTTTGACACATAACAGACATAAAACAACAACTAAAGGAGGAGAAAACCAAATTGCTTTAAAACTTGAAATGGGCCTAGCCCTTACATAATACTCTACTTCCTACTCAGAGTTTAAAAAACTCGAAAATGGTTTCGTCGACCTTATTTGTACTTTCCTAATAGATATAAGCTACATCCTTCATAGGATAATCAAACATAATAGACCTTGAGATTCGATGCATGCCAAGTGCGAGGCACATCGATTCCTTCCAGAGTCTCCAACTTGTATGATCCTCGACCCAGTGTGCTTTTGACCCGATATGGGCCTTCCAAATTTGGTGCCAGCTTTCCTTTTTGTCCAACCCCGGATGCTTCAATCTTTCTGAGCACTAAGTCTCCTTGACGGAAGAACCTTTCTTTCACCCTTAGGTTGTAGTAGAAGGAAGCTTTCTTCTGATGCTCTGTATTCCTAGCATGGGCTTCATCCCTTACTTCGTCGATCAGGTCGAGGGCAAATCTCATCCCTTCCTCATTGGTGTCTGGTTCAAAGGCCTCCCCCTGTGGAGATACATGCATGATTTCCACGGGTACCACAGCTTCAGCCCCGTAGGCTAACATGAACGGAGTTGCTCCAGTAGTCACCTTGCATGTGGTTCGGTATGCCTAGAGTATGGGTAGTAACTCATCCACCCAAGTATTTCTGGAGCGTTCTACTCTTTTCTTCAGTCCATCGAGAATGATTCGGTTGGCAACCTCAGCTTGACCATTAGCTTGAGGGTGGGCAACTGAGGTGAATCGAAGCTCAATCCCATTCTCTTCACAATAGTCTTTGAACTCTTTGTTGTTAAATTGTAAACCATTGTCCGTAACGAGGATTCGTGGTATTCCGTATCTGCACATGACATTCTCCCAGAAGAATTGCATGATTTGCTTGGTTGTGATTTTAGCCAAAGGTTTGGCCTCAATCCACTTCGTGAAGTAGTCAATGGCTACAACTAGAAACTTCCTTTGAGCAGTGGCCATAGGAAAGGGCCCAAGAATGTCCATCCCCACATAGCAAATGGGATGGGGGAGCTGATGGATGTCAACATCTCTGGTGGTTGTCTAACTACTGGTGCATGTTTCTGGCACCGATCACACTTTTTCACATACTCTTTGGCATTAGCCATCATCTCAGGCCAATAGAATCCAAGCCTGACTATCTTGTGAGCTAGGGACCTGGCCCCCTAGTGTTGTCCGCAAATTCCCTCATGGACCTCCTCAATAGCTGATTTGGCCTCTTCAGGCCTTAAACACCTTAGATACGGAATCAAAAAAGATTTTTTGTAGAGTATCCCCTCAATCAGAGCATACCTCAGTGCTCTCATAGATAATTTTCGTGCCTCCATGGCATTAGTCGGGAGCCAACCAGTCTCGAGATGTGCTTTTATGGGATCTATCCAACATTCCCTCACTCCAATAGGTGCGATTAACTTTGAATCGATGGTAGGAGTTCTCAGAACTTGGAAGTAGACACTTCCAGAGTAATTCTCTATCTCAGAGGAGGCAAACTTAGATAAGGCATCAGCCTTGGTGTTTTCCTCCTCGGAATGTGCTCAATGTAGCACTCGTCAAATTGAGTTATTATTGCCTTCACAAGCCTTAAGTATTTAGCCATGGTTTCATCCCTCGCCTCAAACTCTCCATTGACTTGAGCCACAACCAATCTTGAATCTCCACAAACTTTAAGATTTTTGACCCTTAGGGCTCTTGCTAAGCCAAGTCCAGCTATCAGAGCTTCATATTCTGCCTCATTATTGGTTGTTGGAAAGTCTAACTTCAGGGCGTATTCAATCATGAATCCATCGAGACTTTTTAAGACAAGACCTGCGCCACTTGTTTTTGTTTTTGATGCCCCATCAAAATAGAGCATCCAGAATTCCTTCTCTTCTATTATGGGTTCCTTGTCTTCCTTATTTCCTTCCTGAGGTATCTCCTGCCCCTCGACTTCTTGGTTGTCAATGGTACATTCAACCACGAAGTCAGTAAGTGCCTGAGCTTTGATGGCCGTCCTCGGCTTGTACTTAATATCGAATTCTCCCAACTCAATTGCCCACGTGATGAGCCTACCACTGGCCTTAGGGCTGTGCAAAATATTTCTCAACGGCTGTCCTATAAGGACCTCAATCTCATGTGCCTGAAAATAGGGCCTTAGTTTCCTAGAGGCAGTTACCAATGCTAAAGCAAACTTCTCAATAGCGGAGTAGTTCAACTCTGCTCCGTGTAAAACTTTACTCACATAGTATACGGGTTTCTGAACCTTGTTTTCCTCCTTTACCAGCACCGCACTCACAGCTTGACCTGAAATAGCCAAGTAAAGATAAAGGATTTCTCCCGTACTTGGCTTGGCCAACAGCGGGGCCTCAGAGATATACTTCTTCACCTGCTCAAAGGCCTCTTGACTTTCTTCAGTCCACTCAAAGTTTTTTACCTTCTTCAAAGTTTTAAAGAACGGCAAACACTTGTCCCCGGATTTGGAGATGAACCTCCCTAACGCAGCAATCCTCCCAGTTAACTTCTGTACATCCCTTATAGAACGTGGTGGTTCCATGTCTAAAATAGCCTTGATTTTGTCGGGGTTGGCCTCAATACCCCGTTTTGAGACAATAAGACCCAAAAATTTTTCAGACCCAACACCAAAAGCACACTTGGCCGGATTCAACATCATCTTATGGTGCCTCAGCACTTCAAATGCCTCGTGTAGGTGTTCAATGTGATCTACCATGTGTAGGCTTTTCACCAACATATCATCCACATAAACCTCCATAGTCTTTCCAATGAGATGAGCGAAGATCTTGTTTACCAACCTCTGATAGGTACCTCCTGCATTTTTCAGTCCGAAAGCCATGACCAAGTAACAATACACACCGAAGTCGGTGATGAACGATACCTTTGGAATATCATTCTTATGCATCTTGATTTGATTATAGCCACTAAAGCCATCCATGAAGCTTAACATCTCATGCCCAGCCGTGGCATCTATCAGCGTATCGATCCTTGGCAAGGGAAAACAGTCCTTTGGGCATGCGTCGTTCAAATCAGTGAAGTCTATGCACATCCTCCACTTTTTAGCCTTCTTGACCATTACAGGATTGGCCAACCATTCCGGGAACTGGATTTCCTCGATGAACCCTGCCTCTAGGAGTTTGTCAACCTCCTGTTTTATGGCTTCTTGCCTCTCAGGTGCAAAATTCCTCTTCTTTTGTTTCACTGTCTTCCGGTTTGGATCCACATTCAGGCTGTGTGTATCAATTAGGGATCTATCCCTGGCATGTCAGCTGCTCTCCATGCGAAGACATCACTATTGTCTTGCAAAAAGGAGATCAATTTGCTCTTCAAGGGGTCTTTCAAAGATGCCCCGATGTAAGTAACCTTCTCAGAATCTCCCAGCTCCAAAGGTATGGGAAGAAATTTCTCTGCTGGTTTTCCTCTACGCTCTTCATTCTCCCGAACATCCATATCTTCGATTGGGAGAACTTGCCCCCCGGTTCCATCCGGCCTTAGTGCGGCCACATAACAACTCCTTGCCATCTTTTGATCCCCTTTCTCTTCTCCTACTCCATTTCTGGTTGGGAAATTAACCTTTAGATGATAGGTAGAGGCAACCGCCTTGAAAGCATGTAGTCCCGTCCTACCTAGGATAGCATTGTACGTGGATGTAGCTTTGATAACCAAGAAATTTAACATCTGAGTTGCCTCCCGTGGCTCCTGCCCTATAGTCATGGGTAGCTGAATTGTTCCCTCGACCTTCGACTCTACTCCGTTGAATCCATATATGGGCATGTTTGACGGCGTCAACTGAGACTCGGCATATCCCATTTTTAAGAAGGCATCATGAAACAAGATGTCCACCGATGCTCCATTATCGATCAAGACCCTCTTTACTTGGGAATTGCCTATCACAGGTGAGATAACCAGGGGGTCATCATGGGGAAACTTCACCCCTTCAAGGTCCGAATCATCGAATCCAATCGAGACTTCTGTCTTTGCATGTTTTGGTGCTTCCCCTACAATGTGCATTACTTCTCGCGCATACGTCTTTCTAGAATTTCTACTTGTCCCGGCCGCTGTCGGGCCACCGAAGATCATGTTGATTACTGGCCCCCGGGGCTGTTGATTGTGATTACGATCATGTTGATTGCAGAATTTATTTAATTTTCCCCTACGGATCAAGAACTCAATTTCATCCTTCAATTGTCTACAATCGTCGGTATCGTGACCCACATCTTTATGGAACCGACAGTACTGATTCTTGTTTCTTTTCTCAGGATCAGTCCTTAGTGGCTTCGGCCATCTCACATCCCTGTCTTTTTCTATCTCCATCAGGATTTGACTTCTTGGAGTATTAAGTCTTGCGTATTCCGTAAACCTCTGCCCGGGACTCCCCTTTTTAGGGGCTGAATCAGAGTCCTTGCCCGTGCGCGTGTACTTATCTTTATCATCATATTCCTGTTCCGACTTCCGCTTCTTAGAGTTGTCACCGTTTCCGGTGTTCCCCGTTCCTGGATCTTTCTTCATACTATCCTCCGCCTTGATGTACTTGCTCGCCCTTTGCTGGAGCTCAACCATATTTTCAGGGGGATGCTTAGCCAATGACATTTTGAAATAAACATTCGAAGTTCCATTCTGCAATGCCACCATGGCTACCTTGTTTTCCAGGTTTGTAATGTTGAGTGTTTCCTTTGTGAATCGCTTGAGATAGTCTCTGAGATTTTCATTCTTTCCTTGTATCACAGTCATGAGAGATGCGGAATCTTTCTCATGAATTCTTCCTCCTATGAACTGGCTGACAAAAGCATTGCTTAGTTTTTTGAAGGAGGCAATGGAGTTTGGTGGTAGGCGGCTGTACCAACGTTGTGCCATGCCCGCTAATGTTTGGGGAAACGCCCTACACTTCAAGGCGTCACTGGCGGGTTGTAACAGTAATGCGTTAGAGAACGTCCTTACATGATTAGCGGGATCTCCCGTTCCATCGTAAACCTTTATGGTAGGCATCTTGAACTTCCGTGATATATGCGCATTCATTACCTCCTCAGTGAATGGAGGGGTTGGATCATCAGGATCTCCAAGTTGCATCAAGTCTTCAGGATTGCCTCTGGGGGTTTCGACCCTCGTGGTTCTACCTCTAGGGACTTCGGTCCTTCTCTCTCTCCTTGGGGTGCTTTCCAAATCAACAAAAGGAATGTCTTCTCCCGTCACTGGTGGGGGTCGATTTTGATTCTGTCTTCGCTGTTCCCTTTCTATGTCCTCCTTTAATTTTTGGATCTTGGCCTCGTGAGCCTTGATTTTTTCAGCAGCCATTAAGGGAGGTCGGTCATGGGTTCTTCGGCGTCCAACAGGTTCCTTACTTGGACGACGTCTTCTCGGGGCTTCATCCCTATCTTCTTCCGAGGATGAATCATCAGAATACGGGCCTGAGTAGTCATAGTATTGCTGGCCTTGATTGGGTCCTAAACCCCTGATGTAAGGTGGATTGTACGGCTCGTGTATCTGGAGGGCGTGACCACTCGGTCCGGCCTGATACGGGGGATAATTAGGCAACCCATATAGCGGGTTCATGCTTGCGGGGATCACTGTAGTAGAGATCTGAGCGGTGGGTGGAGCGGACTGCCCTCCGAGAGGGGCGACCACCATCTGAAGGGGATTCGTCCCTTGGGTGGTGGGATTCGTGATCAGGGGTAACGACTCATGAGGTTGTGCTTCAGTTCCTTGTGGTTGAGTGATCAGCGGTTGAGAATTCGCCCCTGGGGGCACTTGTTCCCCAATCGGGGGTGCGGTGGTGTTAGTGATGGTTTCAGAAAGTGTTGGTGTTCTCCGGGTGGTAACCATGGTTGATATCTCTTCCCACAGACGGCGCCAAATGTTGTGGAACGAAATATAGGGTGTATTTACTGCGTATTTAATGCTAAGGTTTATGAGAGCTTCGAGCTTTAATGGCTGATCAAGTGTTTCGTGACTTAACTCGGGTCCTCACAAGATGCCTACGTATCTTGCAAATATCAAGAATCAAGCCAAAAAATGTAGTTCTAGATGTGAAGGAACAGGTCCTTATATAGGTGTTGAAAACCCTAGAATTAGAGTTGAAATAGGAGGCTTGGTGGGCAAGTTATTCAGTTGGCCCAATTCTAGAGCCTTCCAAGAGATAAGGAGATAAGTATTGAAGGTGTATGCCTTGGAGGCTACTCCTAGTATGATTTAGTTTCCTTTTCAGACTCAATCTTGAAGACTGAAACTGGCTGATTTATTAATTACGAATTTATTATCATAAATAAGGTTTTGGGCCTCACTAAAGGGCTTTAACCTTGGACCAATCTAGGCTTATTAAATACCACACTAAATGTATTTTTAGGGTTTACTTTTAGCCCATATCAGCTATTCTACATTATGTGCATCCTATATACAGAAGTTTAAAAAGTACTGAAGAACGATGAGATCAAATATATGACCGCGTTGGCCAGAAATTTGAAGTGGAATGATGATTGCACACCCGTTACTCTCAATAAAAAGATGTTAAGGGTTTTCCAGAATTGGACAGAATACATTTTATATGAAGCTTTAATATATATATATATATATATTTTGTCAAGAATGAAATATATTTCATATATGAATTGTATGGGAATACAATATTCTATGTTAGGCCGAATACACAATTAATAATCAACTTTGTATGAGAGTTTAACAAGTAAAAGCGTTTATGCACTTAAAAACTTCTTGTATTACGAACCCTCTTCGTGATGTAAAATATCACAAAGAGCTGCTAGGTTACAATAAAGATAATTCGTTGTTCGATACCCTTCTAGGGTTAACCTAACTGTATTTATATAACATACAGCTACGATACAATCTCTAATTGATATTCCTAATAACCAGCTATACAATGATATCAATTACAGATTGTCACACGTCTCCTATGTCAACTCGATCTCTTTGATAGCTATCCAATCTTCAAAGATATCGCTTCCATAATAAATCTTCAATCACTGTTGACTAGTAGACGCTTCCTCCAGACAGAGTTTGACAAACTTTGTCGAGCTTCCATCTGTCAGAGTTTACACCAAACTCTGACTGCTTCCAGCTAAACTCTGATAATTCACTGTAACACTTAAACACTGATTAAAACACATCAATTATATTTAACAATCTCCCCCAACTTGTTCATTAGCAAAAATAAACAAGTTAATAACAATAATTGATGATGTCAAAACAAATAAACAAATACAGTGTTTACACAAATTCAGAGTTTAAGCTTCTACTTAATAAAAACTACAGAGAATAAGAAAATCCTTACAGAGCTTAATCTCTTATCATTTCAAGATCTGGCAAAGCTCTGAGATAATCTATCAGCAATCTTCTTTCTGCATTTTCAAGCTCAATCTTCATAGCTTCTTTAATTTCTCTGAGCCGAGGATCACTTTCATCTGTCTGGTAGATAGCAGCCCTAAGATCATAAATTTTGTTCCTTCTCATCTCATTACCCAGTCTGATAAATCTGACTTTTTCCGACTGTGAATTGAAATCAAGTACTGTGATTCCCAAATCAGTCTTTAACTTTGCAGTACCTTTCTTCATTTCAATGAGATTTCCTTTGTAATCCCTGTACTTAGGAACATATCTGCTATTATATTTCTCTCCTCTGATTGCCAGATTCTGAGTCATTCTCTATCTGAGCACATTAGCAACTGATTGAGTCCTTCGACTATTCACCTTGAGAAGATATAGAACATACTCTAGTTCTTCCCAACATTTCAAGCCAATATCATCCTCACCAACTTTAAATACTGTCCCATCAGCCATGAAGTACAAAAGAAAATCCTTGTTTAAACTCTTCTGATGAACTAACTGTACTGATTCCAGTCTGTCCAAACTCTCTTGAGGAACACCACGACCTGGAACAGCCAGTGAAGAAGGATCTCTAGGACCAGTATATTGCCTTTTGTCTCTGTGTGAACCTAGTCCACCCTTGTTATTTCCAACTTTGCCAGATAAAGCTTTTCCATCAGAAACATTCATAGAAACTCCAGATAACACATTTGGATCATGAATTGTTCCTTTCCCAAAAACCGATTTCTACTGAGAAGAGTGTAAAGGTGTGATCATTGCTTGTGATACAACAGAAGTTGTAACTTTCTTCTGTGAACTTTCTCCTTCAATGCCTTTTAGCTTGAGTTTAGCTTCTGCTGCAATTTCTTCCTTTGAAAACCGAGATCTTTGACTAACATCAGCCCTTTCTCTGATCACAACACCTTTAACAACAGGTCTAGGAGCTTTTCCTCTCTGTACCTTACCAAACTTTAAAGCTTTAAGATGTTCTTCTTGTAAACTCTTTTCTTCAGCTTCAATGTCCTCAATCGTAACTCCTTCCTCATTCTCTTCAATAAACAGCTTAGCAGCCAATTCTTCATCAGTTTGTGGATTAGAAGGTAACAGCAAACTCTTGGTCTTTGAAGTACCTTGAGTATCAGTATTTCTCCCAACAGACTGTGATTTAGATGACTTGCTAGTTCTCAGAGTTTGAACCTCTTCAGCCTTGTTCTTTCCTTTACTACTTGCCCCTCCATCTCCAGCACTATCCCTTCTGACAACTCTCTCCCCCTTTTTGACATCATCAGGCATAAGAATAGATGTAATTAACTCCAGGGAAGTAGCAATAGAATCAATTTTAGCAGATAAGTCAGACTGATTCTCTTCAACTTTACTCAGCCTGGCAAAGAGATTGTCTTGAGCTTTAGAGAATTTTGTAGTCACTAGTTTTGAATCTCTTTCCATTTTCATCTCTCTAGCTACAACCTCATTTCACAAAGCAGTGATTGCCAATGTAGTATCATCAAATCTTCTATCCAGAGTTTTGGCTTGAACTACAGTTGCTTTCAAGCAAGAAAGAATCTCTGGATTGGAGATAGTATCAGCATTTTTCTTAACAAAATCAGCTGCTCTTCCTCGTGGAAAAATATAATCCTCTTTGTACCATTCAGTAGCATTCTTTGCAAATTGTGCTCTCTCAACTTCATGAGAAGTACAAGGTTAAGGGAAAGGTGTATGTTTATTGTCAGTTTGTACTGGTGCACTCAGAGAAGCATCAGAGTTTGCACCACTTTCTACTTCAGTTTCAACACTTGTAGCATTAGCAGGTTCATCTTCAGCTATAGGTTTAGCAATTTCTTCTGTAGGTTTGTCAAGATTTTCTCCATGTTGCTCAGGCTCAGCAACAGGCTTAGACTGAGAAGTGACCTTGGTTGCCTGATCAATTTCTTCTCCTCCTTCAACAGTTTGGTGAGCATTAGATATTAACTCAGTATGGGATGCCACAGCTTCAGAAAGAACAACCGTAGGTTGATCAGCTACACCAATATCAGAGATAGGATCAGAGAATGGCATAAATGAATCAAGAATATCATTTATTGGAGAAAGACCATCTCTAGCATCCTCTTCTACAGGCATTTTGTCCTCTGCAGGCATTTCATCCTCTGTAGGTATTTCAGCCTCTGCAGGTATTGCATCTTTCTCAACCTCAACAGGAGGTGTTTGCTGTGAAACGACCTCTGGAGCATCAATATCTTCATCCACAGAATCAGAGAATATCAGTTTTCTTCGTTTTACTAGAGGTACATTATCTGAATCCTCTTCACTAGATGGTGACTTAGGCATTTTTGCCCGTATTTTTATTCTTTTCACCCTTCTAGTATAAACAGCTTCAGGAGATTCCATGTAACCTATCTCTTGTAGCATCTCTCTCAAATAAGTTTCATTAACCAGAGTATAAGAAGTATGTGTGTCAAACCCCATTGTATCTCTTACAGTCTGTGGAGTAATCACATAATCTTGGTCTTCATAAGTGAAGATAATGTTAGGAGTTCCATTTTCTCCTCCATCCACATAAACTGAATTCTGCCAAAATGTAGCAATTTGAGACGCAGAGAGAGTAGCAGGTCCAACCAGAGCTTGTCCAATCTCTGAATCCCTCAAGAAGTTCTGCATTAGATGAAACGATTCTGGAACGCGTTGATGATAGAGTGGAGCGTCATAGTTGTTAGGAACAAACCGTAAACCAAGAGCAGTGAATGCTTTAGAAGCTATTGAGTTAAGAAATTTGCAAGAATTTCCAAGAGAAATGTATGTAGAAAAGGTGTTTGCGTGAATGCCCAAGTGAAAAATACGAGAACTGTGAGATATAAGAATAAAACACAACCGTTTGGACACAAAAGTGATTAAAGTAATTAAAAACCCAATCTCTTATGTAACAAACACTCAATCAGTTCCTAGATTAATGTGTAGTGGGACACGATAATAGGTAAGTGGGACACATTAATGGGCGAGTGGGTCACGTGCGCTTATTTTTAAGAAGAGTATATTAAAAATTAAAACATTAAAATATTTGATTTAAACAAAAATCAAATAATACTCTCTTAAAATATCTGGACCCAAGTAAAACCAGAATTTGAAGCGTTTACCTGTTGCCTTTAATAACCAGAATACGAAGCGTTTAAGAACTTCATTCTTACCCATCTCTATTTAAGGCCTAGAGACTTGCTCAGATTAGTTCATTAAACCTTCAACCTTTCAGTCTCCCCTGTAAAATCACAAACCCTTCAAACCAAATACTCTGAAAAACAATGGCCAACCTTACCATCAAAGAAAAGAACCTTCATCTTGTCGAGAATAGGGACATCTTCAGCTATACGCGTGAAGAATTTGAAGCGTTTGAGTGGGAAAGGCAGCTTGAGACGCTGTGGCTGCAAATGGATGCCGGTCTGGAAGAGATCGAGAGAGAGAAACCTGCAAGGGTGATCGACATCGATGCTGCCCTCCAAGCAACATTGGCATGGCTCTCCTCGAAGGCATCCTCATCCAACACCACCAACCATTGTTAATGAATATGTCAGCAAAAATAACCTTATCCCTTCAACTTCCACCCAAATAAAGTGGCAAAGATGGGATCTGGGAATTTTTGCTAACAATGGAGTGGTTTGGACTGACCTTTTATTTTCCTGTTGAATAGATTAGCAGATAGAGAGAACAAAAAGATGTAATATTTGATTGTAATCTCTTTCTTATTATCAATGAAAAATTATGATTCTCTAATCTTATTCATTGTGTTCTGCAACTGTTATTTATGTTTTATGAACTGTTCTTTAAGAAAATAAATCAAGAAGAGAATATGAAAACTAATTAAAGTAATCATATAAAGAACACATTCATCAACAATCCACTGATTAACAGTTGTCAAAAACCCTATTTACTCCAAGATTTTCAAATTGTCCAAGTGAAAATTTACCTTAGAGTACAAATCACGAATCAACAGCGTTTGTCAATTCTCCAACTTTATCACCGAAACCCTTTCATAAATTGCACAGTTGTGAATATTTGTGTGTGTGAAGCAGAGTTTACTAAGTCAATTTTTAGAGCATCTAATTTTTCATAAAATCCATAAAGTAAATCAATAAACACTGGATGCACAAACTGTCATAGTAAACACTGACTGTATGATGAAAGCTAAACTCTGAAGTAATCAAACTATATACAGTAACATTTATTTTATACCCCCTTTATATACAATTCTTTTTTTTTTATTTTTTTTATTTGTATTTTCATCATTTTTTTTTAATTTTATTTAATTTTATTTTATTTTTTCATTCCAGTAATCAGAGGTTGGAACCAGTCCCC
Organism: Saposhnikovia divaricata; assembly: GCA_036435485.1. Taxonomy (NCBI): domain Eukaryota; kingdom Viridiplantae; phylum Streptophyta; class Magnoliopsida; order Apiales; family Apiaceae; genus Saposhnikovia; species Saposhnikovia divaricata. Next base: position 199,390,021 of record CM071594.1, read on the forward strand.
AAAAATTCAAAAATTTTAGCCCTTATCATTTTGATAAGTTCCTGGGTCATCCTAGTATTTAACTAGTCACCAAAAATCAGAGAATTTTAGCACATATTATATACCAATAGGTTCCTGGGTCATCCTAGTATCCAACATAATCTCAAAGGAGTATAACAACCTATATACATTTTCTTTGGGGTATTGCAGTAAACATTTTATTCTATCAGAGTATAACTAACAGAGTTTAGAGTTCATCAACATCAGTAGTTTTTCATGTAAGGTAATGCACACAGTATTTATACACTCAGAGTTTAGGACAAAATAAACTAAGAGATGCTATAAATATGAGCCAGTATCATGTTGTGTTAACTTTCTGCACAATCTAAGATTAGATCACAATAACTCAGAAAGATTCATGATTAATTGCTGAGAATCATGCTTCATACATATTTCTTCATTGGTGTTTTTCACTCAGACAAAAATCAATTCAAAGTTCACAGAGTTTATCAAACTTATTAACAGTGTATGACATACAGATATGCATAACAGAGTTTAATCAATAGAGTTCACTTAGCATTTAACCAATCAGGAAATATGATTAATACATCACATAAGTAAAGTTTGAATCTAACCAACATTCCTAGTCAGAACCAGAGACCATTCCTAGTTCATTGACCAGTCTTGTAAATGTAGCTTCACTCAATGGTTTAGTGAAGATATCTGTAAGCTGTTGTTCTGTAGACACAAAATGTAGTTCAATATTCCCTTCTTCTACATGTTCTCTGATGAAGTGGTACCTTATGCTGATGTGCTTGGTCATTGAATGCTGTACTGGATTACCTGTCATAGCAATAGCACTTTGATTATCACAGTAAATAGGGATATTACTGTACCTCAATCCATAATCCAGCAATTGATTCTTCATCCATAAGATCTGTGCACAACAGCTACCAGCTGCAATATACTCTGCTTCTGCTGTAGATGTGGAGATTGATTTCTGTTTCTTGCTGTACCAGGAAATAAGTCTATCACCAAGAAATTGACAACTTCCACTAGTGCTCTTTCTATCTACCTTGCAGCCTGCAAAGTCTGCATCAGAATACCCAAGTAGCTTGAAATCTGATTCTCTGGGGTACCACAGACCTAATGATATGGTGCCCTTGAGATACTTGAAGATTCTTTTCACAGCTGTCAGATGTGGCTCTCTAGGATCTGCCTGAAACCTTGCACAAAGACAGGTTGCATACATGATGTCAGGCCTACTAGCTGTCAAGTATAGAAGAGATCCTATCATGCCCCTGTAGTTTGTCATATCCACTGAAACTCCTGTGTCTTTGTCCAATTTAGTTGCTGTTGCCATGGGAGTTGATGCAGATGAACAGTCAAGCATACCAAATTTCTTGAGAAGATTTCTGGTATATTTTTCTTGATTAATGAAAATTCCATCATCTGTTTGTTTCACCTATAGGCCTAGAAAGTAACTAAGCTCTCCCATCATGCTCATTTGATATCTGGACTGCATGAGCTTGGAAAACTTCTTACAGAGTTTATCATTAGTAGACCCAAAGATGATGTCATCAACATAAATTTGAACTAAAAGGAGGTCACTTCCTTGATTGAAATAAAACAGAGTTTTGTCAATTGTTCCTCTGTTGATTCAACTTTCTAGAAGAAACTGAGCAAGTGTCTCATACCATGCTCTTGGTGCCTGCTTAAGTCCATATAGTGCCTTATCTAGCCTGTAGACATAATCTGGATATTTGGGGTCCACAAATCCTGGTGGTTGTTCAACAAACACTTTTTCTTCAAGCTTTCCATTCAGAAAAGCACTTTTCACATCCATCTGGAACACTTTGAATTTCTTGTGAGAGGCATATGCTAGAAAAATTCTGATTGCCTCCAATCTTGCAACTGGAGAAAATGTTTCATCATAGTCTATTCCTTCCTGCTGTGAATAGCCTTTTGCTACCAGTCTAGCCTTGTTCCTTGTGACAACACCTTCACTGTCAGTTTTGTTTCTGAAAACCCATTTAGTACCAACAATAGATCTGTTCTTTGGCCTTGGTACAAGGGTCCAAACTTCATTCCTTTCAAATTCATTCAACTCTTCCTGCATTGCTGTTATCCAGTCTGTATCTTGAAGAGCTTCTTCCACTTTCTTTGGTTCATTTTTAGACAAGAATGCATGAAACAGACATTCACTTGCAGTAGCACTTCTTGTCTTTACTTTTGCATCTGGATCACCAATTATCAAATCAGGTGTATGTGATTTAGTCCATTTCCTAGCAGAAGGTAAATGACTTCTATCAGCATGTGATCCTCCCCCTTGATCCATGCTCTCCTAATTTTGTTGTGATCTGTCTTCGTTTTCTGAGACTCCCCTGAACTTGACTGCCCAGAGTCAGAATTTGAAGCATCAGAGTTTGATCCAGATTTTTCAGTTGACTCAGTATCAGTGTTTGAGTCTTCATCTTGATCATGCTCCCCCTCAACTGGTTCTCCCCTTTGTTGTGACTGAGAAGTTTCTACAGTGTTTACCAGTAGAGGTTCAGAATTTGTTTCAACAGAGTCTGTCAGAATTGTTTCATCAGAGTTTCCTTCATCAGAGTTTAAATCTTCATTTTCAAAATTCAGTTGATCATATTCATCTTTGTCTTCAAGTCCAGTTATCTTCTTATCATCAAAAGAAACATGTATAGATTCCATGATCACTTTAGTTCTCAGATTGTAAACTCTGAATGCCTTTGTTGACAGTGGATAGCCAACAAAAATTCCTTCATCTGCCTTTAGCTCAAACTTGGTCAACTGTTCTGAATGAGTCTTCAAAACAAAACATTTGCACCCGAAAATATGAAAGTATTTCAGGTTAGGCTTCTTTTTCTTCACCATCTCATATGGTGTCTTTCCATGCTTATTGATCAGTGTTGCATTTTGAGTAAAACAAGCAGTTTGAACAGCTTCTGCCCAGAAATAAGTTGGCAATTTTGCTTCATCAAGCATAGTTCTGGCAGCTTCAATTAAGGTTCTATTTTTCCTTTCAACTACACCATTTTGTTGTGGTGTACCAGGTGCTGAAAATTATTGTTTCACTCCATTGTCCTTGCAGAATTCTTCCATTGTTGCATTTCTGAACTCAGTTCCATTATCACTTCTGATGATTCTGACTTTGTTGCTTGATCCTTTGTCCAGAAGCTTCACATGCTCCATCAGAGTTAATGCAGTTTCATCCTTCTTTGCTAGAAAATACACCCAAGTGAATCTAGTGTATTCATCAACAATGACTAAAGCATATTTCTTCCTTGCAATAGACATAACATTTACTGGACCAAAGAGATCAACATGTAGAAGATGATAGGGATTAGTGATAGAAAATTCTGTCTTGCTCTTGAAAGATGACTTCCTTTGTTTAGCCTTCTGACATGAGTCATACAGGCCATCAACATTTAACAGAGCCTTTGGGAGTCCTCTTACAAGATCCTTTCTGATCAATTCATTGATGTTGTTCAAGTTCAAATGTGAGAGTTTCTTGTGCCACTTCCAACTCTCTTCACTAGACATTCTTGTTGACAGGCAAACAGCTTTTCCAACAGAGTCTATCAAAAGCTTGATTTCATAAATGTTGTTTTGCCTGTGACCAACTAGAACAACCTTTCCTGTAGATTTGCTGATAACTTCACAATATTCAGGTTGAAAATCTACATGATATCCCTTGTCACAGATTTGACTCACAGATAACAAGTCATGCTTGAGTCCTGGGACATGAGCTACATTGTTGATGATGACATTTCCAAGATTAATATTGCCATATCCCAATGTTCTTCCTACATTGCCATCACCATAGGAAACTTTTGGGCCAGCCTTCTCCTCATATTCTGATAGCAGGGCTTTATTTCCAGTCATGTGTCCTGAACATCCACTGTCCACGACTAGGGTTGCCTCCCTGTTACCCTGCAATCACAAACAATTACTGAGGATTAGTTTTAAGGATCCAGACTTGATTGGATCCTTTGACATTCTTAACTTTGTTAGCTTTTGCAGCGGAATTAACATTATCAGAGTTTGAGCTAACAGTATCAGTGTTTACACTTGCAGTATCAACTTTAACCCATTTCAGATTGGGTTTCAGTTCATAGTAATTATGATAGATAGCATGATATTCTCTGCAAGTATAAATGGAATGCCAGGTGCTTCCACAGTGTGTGCATAAAGTCTGTGGCTTAGTTCTAGCAAAATCCTTCTTTACCTCAGACTTTGTAGGTAAAGAAGTTATATTTTTATTTTTCTTACAGAAATTTGCAAGATGCTTAGTACTACCACAGTTATGACATGTCTTTCTTGGAGCATAACTAGCAAGCATTGGTTTATTTCCTGAAGTGATGCCTACTTTTCCATTTCTGTTCTTGTTTGACACTTTCTGTTTCTCAACAGATTTTAACTCCTTCAGTTTATGTTTGAGTTGTTTATCTGTCATTGAACCAATATTAACCTGTTTAACACTAGTTTTTACTGGTTTACTTTTGACAGCTTCCTTTTCATTTTCAGACAAAAATTTACTGGTTCCATGAACAAAATGAGTTCTGACTTTAACTTGATTTTGAAATCTAAGTTCATCTCCCTCATTATAACCTAGACCAACAGTGTCTGTTTGAAAAATCTGTTGAGTGTCCTTTCCAGAATTAGTCCAAGTCCTAATTTTATCATTTGCTTCCTCCAACTCTGACTCTAGTTGTTTATACTTCTGAAGCAAATTCTGTTCTTTGCAAACAACATCATCTCTCTCTTTCTGAACTTGTTGCATGTTTTCAAGTTTTTCTTCAACAAGTTTATTTCTTACCTTAAGTTCAGAATTTTCAGCTTTTATCCTCTCATTTTCTAAAGTCTGATCCCTATAACTTATATGCAATGACTTAAGATAAATTCTTAATTGAGCAATGTCATCAATATTATAAGCATAGGTAGTTAGAGGTACCTGATTTTCAGAGGATTCTGATTCAGTAGTAGCCATGAGAGCATAGTTCACTTCTTCATCAGAATCTGAAGTATCTGCCCGATCTCTGCCTTTAGTGTAGAGTACATTTCCAGTTTTACCCTTCTTGCACTCAGGAGCATAGTGACCCATCTCCTTACACTTGTAGCATGGAATTTCAGACTTATCCTTCTTCCCTTTAGAATCTCTCTTATCAGACTTCCTGTAGCTTTTCCTGTCTTCATTTGAATCCCTAGAAAACCTTTTTCCTTTCTTGAAATTCTTGAAGCCCATTTTCTTGAAAGTCTTCACCATTAACACAACCATTTTCCTCATTTTTTCTTCATCATCCTCAGAGTCAGATGATTCAGAAGAGTTTGAATCATAATCAGAGTTTGGTGATTCACTTTCTGAATGTATGACCAAAGCTTTTCCCTTCATTTTCCTTCTTGTTGCCTCTTTCTTCTGAGGCTTCTCTTCAACATTAAGAGCAACAGACTTTCCTTTCCTGCTTGATCTCCTGTTTCTCTACTCCATTTCCAATTCATGAGTTTTGAGCAGTCCATAGATTTCATCAATCTCTGTTTCAGCAAGATCATAGTTGTCTCTAATAGTGGTTGTTTTCACATCCCACTTTTCAGGTAGAGAAAGAAGAAACTTGAGATTCGAGTCTTCTAGATCATACTCTTTGTTGACCAATGACAGATCATTAATCAGTTTACAGAATCTATCAAATGTTTCTGTCATGGTCTCTTCAGGTTTAGCCTCAAAATGTTCATACTCTTGTGTGAGTATGTTTCTCCTATTCTTCTTAATAGCCGCAGTTCCTTGACACCTGACTTCAAGAGCATCCCATATCTCTTTTGTAGTGGTGCAGTTAATGACTTTGTTAGACATAACATTGTCTAAAGCACTATGCAGTAAATGCCTAACTTTTGCATCCTTAGCAATTGACGATAGGTCTTCAGGAGTCATGTCCTTCTTTTCCTTTGGAACCATTTTTGCTTCTTCACCAGCAACTGCAACAGATAGCTTTGTAGGATTGTGAGGGCCTTCATAAATCCTGTCAAGATATTCTGGATCTGTAGCCTCCAGAAACATAGTCATCTTGACCTTCCACATAGCATACTCTAATGGCCTGAGAATAGGAACCCTGATTGGTTCATAACGACTCACAGTAATAGGAGCCTTTTCAGAAACAGTAGGTGTTGGTGGAGGAATTGCTGCCATGATTATTGTTGTGTTTGGATCTTAACCTGTAATAAAGTAACAGATTGGCTCTGATACCACTTGTTTGGCCGAATACACAATTAATAATCAACTTTGTATGAGAGTTTAACAAGTAAAAGCGTTTATGCACTTAAAAACTTCTTGTATTACGAACCCTCTTCGTGATGTAAAATATCACAAAGAGCTGCTAGGTTACAATAAAGATAATTCGTTGTTCGATACCCTTCTAGGGTTAACCTAACTGTATTTATATAACATACAGCTACGATACAATCTCTAATTGATATTCCTAATAATCAGCTATACAATAATATCAATTACAGATTGTCACACGTCTCCTATGTCAACTCGATCTCTTTGATAGCTATCCAATCTTCAAAGATATCGCTTCCATAATAAATCTTCAATCACTGTTGACCAGTAGACGCTTCCTCCAGACAGAGTTTGACAAACTCTGTCGAGCTACCATCTGTCAGAGTTTACACCAAACTCTGACTGCTTCCAGCTAAACTCTGATAATTCACTGTAACACTTAAACACTGATTAAAACACATCAATTATATTTAACATTCTAATAAGGAGTTTCTTTCGATCAAGAAAGTTTATCATCTAACCGAAAGCACGCATGTTGCCCCCGCACGTTTAGACAATAACACCTTCAAGTTTGAAAGGAAGAACCCTACAAAGAATGGCCTCGTTAAAACCCCACAAGAGCAAAATCCTTTAGGAAAAAAACTAAGGGGAAAAAAGAGTGCCCTCAAAAAGCATAAATACATCGTTATACAAAGTGATTACTAAAAGACTAGAACTTCTTGTAGCTTTTATGAGTCCCCATTGTCATCAGTTATTGTTAGAGACTAGCCTTCTCTTTTGCCAAGGACTTGCTTCTGCACCTTGACTGTTCCATTACTTCCTTTTGAAAGTCAAAAATGAGTTTTTTTTAGACTTCTTTGTTGCTGCTAAAACTGTAAGTCACCAAAACAAACCCGACAAGAAAAGAATAAGTCAATGAATCATTTCTAAAAAAATATAATATTAAATATATAAATTTTTTCGAATTTTGACAAAAAAGATGCTCACTTCTAATCGAAGGGGTCTAAAATAATAATCGATGAAAATTATTTTTTAAGACTCTATATATATAATATATACATATATAAATATATATATATATATACATAAATCCATCCATCCATTATCTATACTATATTATTATAAGCAAAACAACCTCTATTTGGTTGGTTGGTGTAACAGCCCCAGATCCGGGGTCGGGGACCTGGTCGTTACGGTCTTAATTCCATCAATAATACTTGACTTGAGTCCAAATAAATAAACACATGCTGTGACTCCGCAATAATATCACATCACACACACTCAAACAGTTATAGTCCCAGGGATGAAATTGAAATAAGTCTTCTACTTATAGGATCCACAAATAAAAGTTATTACAACCCAAAAGGATAACAACATAAGTTTAAAGTTTTTGGCGTTGATTACATTAATTATACATATAATTAAGGCTGAAACAAAAGCTGCCAATCTACCTCAGCAATGGCAGCGATAAACTCAGCGGGTAGTCCTCTGGCTGGGGTCACCTGCTTGCGCCGAGTGCGCCTTACATGGGCCATCAGACCTAACTGTTGTTGTGATATAATAAATAAGCAAGGGTGAGCAATATCCCACCAAAAGTAATATATAGGTGAACAACAGTATATATATAACAATTCAAATATCTGTGAAACCATATGCCATGCATTAACGAACATAGTACCAGTATAAATTAAACGATGAAGTTACAAGGTAACTCAGAACATATATTCTGTAGAAATATCTGTTGTGCAAGGTAAAAGCAAGACATCATCATATGTCATAAAAGAAGGGAATTGTAGGAAAATATTGCAATCCCAATTTTGAACATTTTTCAAACTCCTGCCAACCTGAGAGAAGTCTCTTCGATACGTGTTGCGGGGAATGCCCGTCAATCTGAAAGAAGTCTCTTCGATACGTGTTACAGGAAATTCCCAATTTGGGAGATGAACTAATACTGGAGTTATCACGCGCCAGCTATCCCACTCCTCGATGATCAGTCGGAGATGGTATAGCCCAATATAGTTTACAACCGGTAGAAGGAAGAACTGACGGATTTACTTGTCTACCACCCTTTTTAGTAACTCCCTGGCCAACGGTTGGGCCTTGTGATGGACCGCGCGACTCGGCCTCTTGCACATGACTCCTAGTTCGAATAAATCCATGACTCTGAAACGTAAAGTTCATCCTCATTTCCCCAAGTGTAATACTCGTTGATAAGACTCCACAAAGTAGTCGTATCTAATTGGAAAGGAAAATTCACCAATATTTCCCAAACTGATGCTTGTTAATGGATATAAACTTGTTCCATTAATCTTACCCCTCGAGTGTTGAGGAGGTAACCAAAAAGACTCATATTGATGTTTGAAAAGAATCAAGATGGGAGTGAAAAGGTAGTTTAACAAGTATATGACCGGGCAGTCAAAGAAATAACATTTCTCAAGCAAGGTTCCCTTATATTTTAGAAGATAGATTCGAATGAAGAATAGAGTTTTGAGAACATTCCTTGATAAAAGTAATAATAATACGACTCAGAGATAATTTACATAGTATTTGAATATCAAGGAATTTTCTAAATATTCAATATTTATTAAACCAGAAATAGTTCAAGAATATTCTTAATATAAATATTGCTCATGATTAATCCTCGAATAAGTGTATATAAAATATTCATTAAATAAATAATTCCTCGAATAAATACTCAAAATAATATCCAAGAAAATAATTAAAATCTTAAATGAATATCCAATATAATATTCATTAAGTAAATAAGCCCGAATGAGTATTCGAAAATAGTATAAAATAAACAATTAAACTCAAATAATATTCGAAATAATATTCATTAAATAAATAAACTCGAATGAATATTTCAAAATAATATTCATCTAAATCAATAGCCTCAAATGAATATTCGAAATAATATTCATTAAATAAATAATCTCGAATGAGTATTCAAATAACATTCCTCGAATTATTTCCAAATACTTAATACTTATGGAAATATAAATAATGTTCATAAATAACATCCCTCAAATAATCTGTCACTAGAATCCCTCTGGGTTTCCATGACTATCTCTATATTACAAAATACAGACTCCCGGTCTTTATTAAAAGAATGAGACCATATGTCCTTCACTAAGGGTCTTAGCAATATCCGGCTTATAATTAGTATATCTTGTATCTAACTTATAAGCCAACATCAAACAGGGAACAAGTATTACAATGTGAATTTGAAAGTAGACATGCATGCTATGGAATATGTATAACAACATTCAATTGTATATATTATCACAACAACAGTTCCAAAGTATTGGAAACTTGCCTGGTAGTCGGGTAGGGGTAGCGTGTCCTGGGTTTGCTCGGTGATCTTTAAACAATCAAAGTATTTGAGATTAATCACTTAACACTTTTTAAAAGGCTAAGTAGACCAATATAACTCTAATATCAGTTCTTTCGGCATAAGCCTTACTATTCATCAAACTCTGTTAGCAGTCCTCCTCAGGGAAAAGAATAGTCCACGCATGAGTACTTAGATTAAGTCGAAACATGTTTTCAAGTTATCCCGTTATACACTCTCTAGTGTAACTCTTATTAACACCGTTATTTCCCGACATTGGTTCGCTATTAAGGCCTGTCATTACAATTATACTTGGTAGGTACTTAAGCCATATAAGTTCTAAGGTCGAAAGATTATACCTCGAGATTTATCGATCGTTATCTAAGTGATTTTCCAAAGTTATAACCACTCGTTCTTTTTAGGGGTTCATTCGTACTTAACCCAGATTCGAATATTTTTATAAAATCGAAAAACGATCTTTTTAACATGAGGTCTTCTCTCACACCTTCATTATGATCTCTAATATTTAATTACCAAGATTCGTCACTGAATTACTCGAGTTAAGGGGGTTCAATTTCAATTACAAATTTGCATTTATGGTTTCGAACCACTTTTAGTAAATTGGCCATAATTCCTAAACCGTATGTCCGTTTGCTTCGATTCTTTCGCCAAAACGATCTATGAATCGAGATCTATATGGGTATGGAATATAATTGACAAGGTCAGTGATTAATACCTACTGATTATGCACGAATTTCAAGGTTTCACAAAATTTTGGCATTATGATGGATATAAATCGAACGTTCCAAAATTTGTTATCACACAACCAAGCCACACCGGGCATACCATACATTCACACATGAAACTCATCTTATAAGTCCAAGAACACCTCAATTTACTAACATGATCATCATATCTCTTAAATCAAACAATCAACTAAATTATCATGCTTATAACATCACCATAATCATACTAACCTAAAATCATCAAGAACATAGATAAAACTTAAAACAAGATCTAGGGTTTCAAGTGGTATACCTTCCTTGGAGTATGTACTAGCCTTAATAATCTTGATCTAGTCCTTGTATGGCCTTAAGCTAGCTTAGATCAACCAAAGAAAGCGAGAAATCAAAGATTAGTTCTTGAAAGCACTATTCCTCATCATCTTTGATGATTTATTTGAAAATGATAGAAGTGGAAACTAAGGCTCAAATTTGGAGGATAACCATGATATGAAATATAGTACTTACCATAAAAATTTGGAGATCAAACAATGGTTGGAACTTGGATTTTGATTTTGAATTAAAGGAAGGGCCGAATGTTGCTAGAAATGGGAGAATGGAGTTTTTGCTTGGTCTCTTGCTTGGCTCATGTGATAAAATGAATTATTGTTGATGTTAAGATAATATCTAGTCCATAAAGCTACTTTAATAAAGGTGGTTATGTCATGGATGATGCTAATCAAGTGGACAAGTGTTGGTTTAAGCTAACTACTTGGTTTGATTCTAAGTATGCTAGTTCCTCTTGTAACTAACATGGCTACTAGATATTTTCCACTAGCACATGCATGCATCTTGATTCCCTGCTTGTTCCTTTGTCTGGTTATTGCTCAATTCATTGATCGCTCAGAGGAATACCTCAGAGATTTCTAATTATGGTTTTACCGGAAACCGTCTTAATATTTATACTATCATTCTCAATTCTCTTTAATAATTCTTGAATCCATATTCCTTAAATCTTTTCAATAATCCCTAAAGTCTTTCATTGTTCAGGGAAATCTCGGGAAAAATAAAAGTGCTATTTTTCAGATTCGATAACTTTTAGATACACTATTTTTCCCCTTGGATCATTAACACGAACTCAGAAATCCGTTCCGGGTACTTCTATATAGTGTCGTCTAATAATATTCCTATTTCCACCAAAAACACTATTTATCACTTATTCTTTCTTTATTCCTTATAATTAGAAAAATGTTCTCGTGCTTTCCCGAGCGTTCCTTAACCCTTTCACGGAACCATTGGACTTATAACAGATATCGATTTGGATGAGATGAGAATAATCTTCCTCTTTGGAATTTACTATATCTTACTTATCCAGGAGATAGATTATTCTTATGTAAGTTGTCAACCAATTGCATTGTTCATAGCATATAAACATTTGAATCAAATTTCATTCATATTCATTTATCAGAACCACTGTTACACCCGTACTCCATTACATAATAAAAGTTTTAATTAATACCAAAAATCTGGGTTCTTACAGTTTGTAGTTTGGTCACTTATTTGGTACACTCAATATTAACCATTGGATTTTAAGATAGATTAATGAGAATCGTTGGATTTAAATTGAAAAAAACTCTTTTTATACATTTATATTATATTATAAACTTTCATTCAAAAATTAAAAAAAATGAAAATAAAATACAACACCTTTCCGATTAAAATTCATAATACAGTTGCACTTCTAACCCACTTCTAACTCTTCTACGGCTTCTAAACTACTCTGAATTCTTCTCTCAACAGCAATTTTATATTCTTCATCCGCCTCGACCACTGGCAGCAATTCTCCTACCAACATTTTATGACCTTGATAAAGGTCCCGGCCTTGATCCTCGCAATTAGCATGTACTTTCTGGCATTCGTGAGAACAAATTAAATTTAACAGTTATTTATCTATTTTCAATATACAAGAAAAAGACTATTTAGAATATTATCAAAAACGTATAATCATATTTTATTATCATTTATAATTTATATTATTACTAACTAATTAGCAAATATTAAAATTATAAATAATCAAATAAAAATATTAAGATAAAAAATTTAAAATGTACACTTTTTTGGTACACTCAATAGCAACCGTTGGATTTTGAGATAGATTAGTGAAAATTGTTGGATCTAATACTAGAAAAATATTATTTTTCTAATATTTAAAATATTCTCATGGGTTAAGTTCAAATCCCACCAACAACATATCTTTATTAAATATATATATCATTTTATAAACTATTTTAAGAGTTTGAGGTTCTATTCCTGTCAATATCATATTATAATCAAAACAAATATTATTTTTCAATAAAGTATAATTATACATTTATATAATCTTATAAGCTACTCCCAAAAATTCCCGTCAATAACATATTATAGTTAAAAATTAAAACATTATCGTTTAAAATACTATATATATATATATATATATATATATATATATATATATATATATGAGTTGAACTCCATAACAAACACCTTAATTTTTTTTTATTGTTTTTTGTTGGATTGATAGAGGGTAAAAAAATATCAACCTTTTGTATTAGGTGCCCCTGGCGCGGCCATTGGATCTATTAGATCTAAGGTGTTCTTTATTGTTTGTTATATATAGGCCATTGCTCCATACAGAACATCCTTATATAACAAACAATAAAAAACACCTTAGATCTAATAGATCCAATGGCCCCGTCAGGGGCACCCAATACAAAATGTTGTTATTTTTTTACCCTCTATCCATCCAGCAAAAAACAATTAAAAAATACTGTTCATGATGACGTCATGCTGACGTCATCAGTGACGTCATCATGAACAATAATTTTTTTTATTTTTTTATTATTTTTTTGCTGGATGGATAGAGGGTAAAAAAATAACAACTTTTTGTATTGGGTGCCATGATGGTACTCTTTTATTAGATTAGATATGAGGTGTTCTTTATTGTCTTTTATATAAGGTGTTTGTTGTGGAGTGCAACTCTATATATATATATATATATGAAAATATGAGTAATAAGATAATAGTTATTAGAAAAAACATCCGTGCATCACACGAGTTATAAATTATATAGTTAAAAATTACATAAAATCTGGAAAACACTTATAATATAATAAAATTTGTATAAAAATCGAAAAAAGGTATACATGATTAGATAAATTTCACTCTTTCTACTAAATATAAGTTAAAAAAACTACTTTTATGTAATATTTTTATATATATATATATATATGTATATGAAAGTAATAATTAAAATACATAATTAGAATAATATTTATATTCATGAAATTTATAAAATTTAAAAAATATTTTAATAACAAAAACATATATACAACTTAAAATTTAAATGAAATATAATTAAATAGTTTACAAGCAACCGTGCATCGCACGGGTTATAGGCTAGTATATATTATAGGCCAACAAGATCTTTCAAGCCAATTTAGTATTTTACTAATTTACCCATCCATCATAAGCCTATTTAGTAATTTACAAATTTGCCCTTCCATCATATTAATATTAAAAAAAATATTTGTCATGAGAATTGAACTCATGACCTCTGTGTCAAAGTAAGAATTATTTTCACATCTCAAACCATTGCACCAAAGCAATTTTTAGAATAACTCATTAACTACATATACCAAAAACTCATTTGCTATAATGTTCAATATTTTTATTAATTCATATATTTTATAGTCAAACCCGAGCCGAATTGTTCATATTCAAACTTTTTTGAAAATAGTTTCAATTCGAACTTTTGAGTTACTAGATCTCGGCTAATTAAATTTTCGAATTTAGTTTGATAGTATTCGAGATAAACTCGAGAGCTATTCAAGTACTTTACCGAGCAAAATTCATGTTTTAAATTATTCGATTCTCGAGGTTCGCTATATAGGCGAACAAGTTATATTAATGTATAAAAACAAATGTTGGCCATGAGAATTAAACTCATGTCCTTCAAGTTTTAAGAATGAATTATGTTTCCACCTCCAACCGCTATACCAAAGAAATTAATGATAACATTCTAAAAATCATTAACTACATGCACAAAAACTCACATGCTCTATTATCTTTAATATTTATTTTAAGATTTAATCAAGTTAAAATTATCAAATATTACTCCCTTGCTAATAATTAATAATTTTATTCAAAAAAATTATGTTGCTTATCTATTATGTTTAACTAGCATGAAAACCCGTGCGAGGCACGGGTCATTTTCTAGCATAAACTGTAAAACTTCGAAATTTTGTATTGTTTCTGATGGTACATGGATCGTATAACTAGTGACTTAGCGTGGGTACAGAAATTACACTTGAGTTGTGTAGTTAGATGGTAACCATTAGAAACCATTCAAGATTGAGGTCTTTAGTTGTGAAATGAGTAACTTTGATACTAAAGATGTTTGGCATGTGCAAGATAAATACTAAAACATTTTTGTGTTTAAGGTCAGTGTATGAGATTGTACAATGTTCATAAAAAGTGAAAATCGACTTTCCCATGATTTTCAGTCATTGTTTGTGAATTTTCATTTACAAGTAATTAGATAAAAGAGTTAAACCCTATGACAACATGAATGAGTTAATCCAAGGCTAAAAATTTCCTATTTAACCAATTCTAAGTAGCAGCGTTTTTTATTTTTCAGCTAATATAGTTTCATCCTTACATAGTCGTTCCACTATAAAATGTGCATTGGTACATGTTGCGGTGTACATATTAGTGAATTGTTGGATCATACTACAATTGGTTGTGTTCATATGGTTTTCTTTTTATGTACCTATATTGATGCTTGTACGATGTGCTTCACAACGAACTGTGACCTAGTAGATGATGGTTGTACATGACAGTAATTTTACTCTTAGGAGCACCGAGTGCGTGTGATTAATGATAATTATTGAGCATTTGTATGTTTTTTTAGATTCTCATCTGATATCTTAAAGTAATTGATATAATATTAAGAAAGTGACCTGATTTTTTATTTAAAAATATTATTCTTTTTTGCTGGTAGTAAAGGCTCGGTGATGGAGAAATAAAATTTGATGATACCGATGTTCTGCAACGAGTTTGAATAATGAGATGCAGGGTAACTATGCAACTTCACTCGGTTGGGCGATTAGTTCTACAAATTGGGTTGTGCGTAATGTTTTATCAACATGATACGTAAGAATGTTTCTCATTTTTTATATAATATGCCTGGTATTTCTTAGAGCCTATTCTGTAAGTAAGAGAACGCGTGGAAAAAAAGAGCCCACCAAGATCGGTAGGGTGATGAAATAAGGGATGAGTATTGAGTCATTTCGGGGCTTGGAAGTATTATCCCTGTTCTCGATCCCTGTTCCTGAACAAGTCCCGATCCCCGAATGGAGATTTAATTTTATTCCCTGATTTCCGCCCTGGAAAGGAAAAGTGGATCCCTACAGGAATCGGGGAATTCTTTCATTTTAAAGAAATAAATAAACGTTCTGTCAAATATTTTCCAACTAAGAAGTTAATAAATCATATTGTATAATATTTAGTTTTTTAGTTTGATATCATATTTAAACATTATTTTGAATATAAATTTATTTTTAATTTAAATAAAAGATAAAACTAATAATACACGTATTCTAAAATAAAATATTTTTAATTAATAAAATGGTTAAAATATTTGAAACTTATAAAAAATGTAAATTATTGCTATTTTTTATAATTTATTTTATTTAATATATTAATATGTAAAATATAAAATTTTTATTACATTCGTGGACCAGCTAACAGGGAGCGGGGCGGGGAATGAGGAATGGGGAATTTCGGGACGGGAAGACGGTAACCCTCGTCCCCGTCCCCACCACGATCCCTGTAACTTTTATAAATTCCCCCGTTCGCCGTCCCAACCAAAGAAACCACAAATCCATAACTGTCTAAAAGATTACTCATGTATGCTAATATGACTGTACCCTAACCCAATATGTTGTCAAGGAGCTGAAGAAATATATTAAAGGTTTAAATCTTAGTCTATAAATGAGAGATATCGTAGTTTATAAATGAGAGATATTAACGCAAGAATGATGTAGTTTGGTACTCTACCTTACACAATCAGAATTTACATTCTATTAAAAAATAGTTGTTATAAATTCACTTTCACGGGATGACAATGCCATGCCATCATGCAAAACTAAAATGAAGTTTAAGTCTAACAAAATATAAACCCATTCGTAACTATTCTTAACTTGTGTGAACTAAACAATATATATATGCTTATGAAAGTTCAATGAAAGTCTTGTAACCCCATGACGGTGACTGTTACTGTTGTGGAATAAAACTAGGGTTTGTGTGTGATTAATGCTAGGGTGATTGAGCTTCGAGTTTTAATGGCTGTTTCCGTGTTTCGAGACTAATCGGTCCTCACAGAATGCTTACGTATCTCGTTATTGAGAATCAAGCCAAGACGTAGTTCTGAGAATGAGGGGTCAGACCCTTATATAGGCTGCGGGAGCCTTAGAATTATGGTAGGATTCGGAGACTTGGTGGGCAACCCACCTCTTTGAGGAAGGTTCTAGACTCCTTCCATGTAGGAATTAGTTTCCATGTTGAATTGGGTACCTTGGAAGCTGCTCCTAATGGTATTGTTTCCTTGTTTGACTCTTATTGTTGAGCTATTTATCACCATTAAATAGTAATTACAAAATTAATATTTAATTGGGGTTTTGTGCCTCGTAAATGGGCTTCATATCTAGACTAAGCTAGGTCTAATTAATGCAACATTAATTTTGTCTTTAGGGCTTATTTTTAGCCCATATCATTTGCCCCCCAACTTCTAGGAAAGCTGATCAGGCTTTCCTTGAAGTTATAAATGCCTTTTCAGAGACTAGGGGTTTACTTTATACACTAGTGTTTCACGAGTATCGTCTTGCTTGTAAAGTGTGGAGCGACCTACACATTTACGACGATTTTGCCTTATTCGAGGCTAACTTAGAGTATTTATGTCTCATAGAAAATTATAAATAATTTCCTTGCATTTTTCTTGTACCCACGGGTATTTTTTATCACTATGGATCATTTTACCAAAAGTGTCTAATGGTGCATTCGAGCATAAAACAATTTAAAAATTATTTATCTTCTATCTGGGATTTTCTGGAAACTAATATCCAATTTTCCCTATTTTCCATGATTATTAGCTTCTTTTCAAAATTTTCAAGGATTTAATTCCTTAAATAATTCCAAAAAAATGGCTTTCCAAGCGAAATAATGTCTTGGGCGTGGGTACCCCCGCCAAGGAGACCTTTTCCTTAGCCACGCCAAGGAAGTTAGTCTCCTGGGCGTGGGTACTTTCATGCCTTTAACTTTCAAAGTTAGCCTGGGCGTGGGTACCCCCGCCAAGGAGGCCATATCCTTGGCCACGCCAAGGAAGTTTGGTCTCCTGGGCGTGGGTACTTTCATGCCTTTAACTTTCAAAGTTAGCCTGGGCGTGGGTACCCCTACCAAGGAGGCCATATCCTTAGCCACGCCAAGGAAATATGGACTCCTGGGCGTAGGTACTTTCATGACTTTCATTGGTTTGTCCAGCCTTGGCGTGGGTAACCCCGCCAAGGAGGTACTTTACATATTAACGCCTAGGAGATATTGCCTCCTGAGCGTGGGTTCTTTAACACCCTTCATCTGTTGCTTCAGCCTTGGCGTGGGTATCCCCGCCAAAGAGATACTTTATGAAACAACGCCTAGGAGATATGGCTTCCTAGGCGTGGGTTTTTCATGACCTTTAACGTGTAACTCCAACCTTGGCGTGGGTATCCCCGCCAAGGAGGTACTTTATAAAACAACGTCTAGGAGATTTAGCCTCTTGGGCGTGGATTTTTCAAGATTCAACCCTTTGGGCCACCTTCTTAGTTTATTGGGCTTCCAGCCTCATTTTCTTGAATTTTATTTTCGTATTTCCTCGTTTGTTTTCTAGGAATGTTGTAGAATTCTCTAGAACTTGGTAGAATATAATTCGATTTTCAAATTTTATGGGCTTCCCGCCTATTTGGAGGCCCAGTCACCTATTGACAGCCCATCCACCTTTTATAACCGGTTGGGTGACCGATTGTGAACCCTATAAAAACATGGAGTGTTTTTCATTTCTTCACACTTCACTTTCTCAAAGTTATTCTACAAGAAATTTCTCAAACCTCCCTTAAACACATTCTAAAAGCTCTGCTAGGGTTCTCTCGTGAGGTGATTCCCGGTGTTAATTTCCACCTTATTTTCTTCGTTCCCATTTGAAGATCGTTGAATCTTCATCTTCTACGACCATTCTTAAGAGTTTTTCTGGGTTCAAGCCTTCAAGCGAAGAACATCAATGGAGAATTCGAGTTCCTCCAGCCAATCGCAACTAGCTCAGACCACCTCTACCACCCCTCCAAGGGCTTCAAGGGGTAAGAACCCTAAAACATCTCTTGTTCATGCCAATGTTTTTTCCCTTAGAGATCTTTTAAGTGAATTTGGTCAAACTTTTCTAAACTTGCTCCACTTAGATGCATATGAATATAAATCAAAGTATAAACAACATATGTTAGATATTTTAGCCCAACTTTTTCATATTAACGGGCCTTATAGGGCCGTTGTTCCGGCCCCAAATGAAAGGGCCTGCCATCCAAAGCCTGGAGCCATTAGGATATACAAAGAAACCTTTTACGTCGGTTTTCGCCTTCCACCTCCCCCTTTTGTGTGCCGCCTTTTAGCAGAAGCTAGGGTTTGTCCAACCCAAGTTATGCAAAATACATGGCGTTTTATATACTGTTTCATGGTCCAATGTAGAAAACATGGGCTCGAACCCAATATTTCTGTTTTTCGTTACTTGTTGAAGTTTGTCAATACTCCCGATAACTCGGGTTGGGTAAAAATCCAACACCGGTCCTTGGCCCGTTCCTGTTGCATTTCTGATTTCGCCCCTGATTCTCTTCCTGATTGGAAGAAAGAATGGTTTTATATTTTTCTGGAGGGAGATAGTTGGGTACTTTCGGCCCAATTTCTGCAAAGTCGTTGATGGGCCTATCAAAAGCTTGAAATAGGGTGTGGACGAAGAAGCTACCATAGCTCTGTTAACGTCTGATAATTTTCATCACTGTGCAAATTTGATTTCCAAGGATTCACTGCAAGCCCATGGGCTTAGTGATTTGGGCCCCTAGGGTAAATAACTTGAAATCCCCATTTTTACCAATTTTTTCTTCATACCATACTTGTTTTCTCACTCTTAGCTTTCATTTTGCAGCTAAGGTAGCCCTCTGGGCCATTTTTAAAAGAAGGGAAACCGCTACTGCTACTGGGTAGTAACGGAGAGAGAGAGAGAGAGAGGGCTAAAAGGCCTAGGACTGAGGACACCACTCCTGCAGTGGAGCGCGTTCCTGCCTTTCTTCAGGAAACGCCTGTTCTTGTTGATGAAGATCTCGCCCCTTTCACTGTGGATTGGGGGTTATGCAACAGGGATACAGCTGTGGACGACTCTAGGGCCGCAGCTTAATGGTCCAGGAGTGTGGTCACTCCGCGAGATAGGGCCCACATTGTTGAGTCTTCTAATGACTTACAAATCGAGCTCCTGGGATCTCAGGCTATAGCTGCAGTAAGTTTTTTATTATGGTTGCATGTTCTTTCTCTTATTCCTTTGCTTTTTTAGTTGATTCCAACATTTGTTTTGCAGATGAATGCCTATCTCCAGGATGCTATCCACAACCTTAAGGCAGTGCGTGCCGATTTTACGGTTGCGGAGAGGGACAGGGACAGGTATTTTGCTTCATCAGAGGAAAATTTTGCTCGCTTTAGGGAGGTGGAGAAGGAGTTGGCCGAGGAGAAGGAGAAGAACAGGAGGCTGCAGTTGGAGATGCAGCAGAACAGAGAGCACATCATAGCTTACTACAAAGCTTCTAAAGAGTTTGAGGATCTCCTGAACACGGAGTATGATGCTAGCTTCCCTACCACTTTCAAAGAATGTTGGGAAGAGATTATTGAGGAGCTTAGCGGGAAGATTGAGGGCAAGTCCTAAGAGAGGTTCCCTGTTCCTGCTATCCCAGGACTTGCACCCACTACTCAGGAGATGGCTACAGAGACAGCTGCAGGTGCGGGCTCCCAGCCTACTCAGGATCCACCTTCTCCTTTAGTGGAGGAGTTAGATGATTCTTCTAAAGGGATAGATCCCCCGCTTACTCAGGGGAACGATATTATCGATGACTTAGATATTTAGATGGCCCTGCGTGGCTTGTTTTTGTTTTATCCCTATTTATTCTGAACTTTTTGCCCTCCAAGGTTTATGGTGTAATTTTTTTAACTTAACTATTTATGCAGTCAATTTCCTTTGTTTCCACCTTCCTGTCTTTTGCTTATAGTTTGTTATGTTTTTTGAGTTTCCCCGGTACTTGGCCACTCGGCTTGTAACTAAACTCGTAAATTGGTACAACATTTGTCTTTCGTGTTTAAAATAACAAAACAAAAGAAGTAACTCAAGCAAAAATAAACTTTATTAATAAGCAGACAAAGAATGTCGATAACATGGGTTCAACCCTCACATAGATAACTTATTTCCTATTGGGGGCAACATGCCCTACAATGGTTTCATCGAACCTTATATATTCTTCTCCTAATAAATAGATAAAAAGCTAAATCCTCAAAGGAATATCTAAACATAATAAAATTTCAGATTCAAAGCGTGCCAAGTGCGAGGCATCTCGTTTCCATCCACGGTTTCCAGCTTGTAGGATCCTCGTCCTAGCGTCTTCCTGACTCGATACAGCCCTTCCCAATTGGGGGCTAGCTTCCCTTTCTGTCCAACTCTAGAGGCCTCTATCTTCCTTAGAACCAAGTCGCCCTATCGAAAGAACCTTTCTTTAACCCTGTGATTGTAGTAGAAAGATGATCTCTTTTGATGCACTGCATTCCTGGCATTAGCTTCATCCCTAACCTCATCAATTAGGTCGAGGGCGAGCCTCATGCCTTCTTCACTAGTCTCTGGTTCATATGCCTCAACCCGAGGTGATGCATGCATAATATCCAAGGGCACAACTACCTCGGCTCCGTAAGCCAGCAAGAATGGGGTTGCTCCGGTTGTCACTTTACAAGTGGTGCGATACGCCCAAAGTATAGGCAGCAACTCGTCTATCCAAGTGTTCCGAGAACGTTCGACCCTCTTCTTCAGTCCATCAAGGATAATTCGATTGGCTACCTCTGCCTATCCATTAGCTTGCGGGTGTGCTACTGAAGTAAAGCAAAGCTCAATAGCATTTTCCTCGCAGTACTTCTTGAACTCTTCATTGTTGAATTGTGTCCCGTTATCCGTCACAAGGATTCGTAGGATTCCATACCTGCAAATTATGTTCTCCCAAGGGAGACTTATTTGGTGGTTATCTTGGCTAAAGGTTTAGCCTCAATCCACTGAGTGAAGTAGTCGATGGCCACTAGCAGAAACTTTCTTTGCGCTGAAGCTACAGGGAATGGACCAAGTATATCCATTCCCCACATTACGAACGGGATAGGAGAGTTAATTGACGTTAACATCTCAGGCGGTTGCCTTACAATTGGTGCGTGCTTTTGGCACCTATCGTACCATTTGACATAATTCTGTGCATCGACCAACATCTCCGGCCAGTAGAATCCCAAACGAGTAATCTTGTGAGCTAGGGCTCTGCCCCTCAAGTGCTGCCCACAGATACCTTCAGGAACTTCCTCCAAAGCTTCCTTTGCCTCTTGGGGCCTCAAACACTTTAAGTATGGGATGACAAAAGACCTCTTGTAAAGGATGCCTTCAATTAAGGCATATCTTAATGCTGTCACCGACAGCTTTCGTGCCTCCCGAGTATCATTAGGGAGCCATCGAATTTCCAAGTGAGCTTTAATCGGATCTATCCAATAGCTCCCTACATCAATTGGTGCCACCAATTTCGAGTTAATGGACGGGGCCTTCAAGACCTGAAAGTAAAAACTCCCCGCATAGTTCTCTATCTCCGAGGAAGCGAATTTGGACAGGGCATCGGGTTTAACGTTCTCTTCTCTCAGAATGTGCTCCACATAGCACTCATTAAACTGAGTCATAACAGCTTTCACAACTCTTAAATACTTTGCCATAGTTTCATCCTTGGCTTCAAACTCACCATTCACTTGCGAGACTACCAGTCTTGAATCTCCACAAACTTTGAGGTTCTTGACCCTCATGATTCTGGCCAAGCCCAACCCGACTATCAAGGCTTCATACTCAGCTTCGTTGTTGGTTGTTGGGAAGTCCAACTTTAAAGAATATTCAACTATGAATCCATCGGGGCTTTACAAAACTAAACCTGCACGACTAGATTTTGTTTTTGATGCTCCATCAAAATAGAGCACCCAATACTCCTTCAGATCAGGTACAAATCCTTCATCTTTATTCTCAGCTTCTGGGCTAGGACTACCTCCTTCCCCCCGACTTCTTGGTTGCCAATGTTACATTCAACCACGAAGTCAGCCAATGCCTGAGCCTTGATGGTTGTTCGAGGCTTGTATGTGATGTCAAATTCTCCGAACTAGACTGCCCACTTAATCAGCCTTCCACTGGCCTTTGGGCTGTGCAATATATTCCTCAACTATTGGTCCGTCAGGACTTCAATCTGTTGTGACTGGAAATACGGTCGTAACTTCCTTGAAGTTGTAACCAATGCTAAGGCAAACTTCTCAATGACAGAGTAATTTAACTCAGCCCCGTGCAACACCTTGCTCACGTAGTAGATGGGTTTTTGAATCTTGTTCTCCTCTCGAATGAGGACTGCACTCAGTTCTTGTTCACATACTGCCAAATACAAATAAAGAGTCTCCCCAAGACTAGGTTTGGCCAATAACGGGTTCAGCCATGTATTTCTTCAATTGTTCGAAGGCCTCTTGGCTTCCAGGTGTCCACTCAAAGTTCTTCACCTTCTTCAATGCTTGGAAGAAAGGCAAGCATTTATCACCAGATTTGGAGACGAATCTCCCTAAAGCTGCAACTCGACCTGTCAATATTTTCACATCTCTTACAGAGCATGGTGGTTCCATATCTATGATTGCCTTGATCTTGTCAGGATTGGCTTCTATGCCTCTCTTTGAAACCATTAATCCCAAAAAACTTTCCTGATCCAATGCCAAAGCACACTTGGCTGGATTCAACATCATCGTGTGGTGCCTCAGCACTTCGAATGCCTCTCTGAGGTGATTAATGTGGTCTGGCTTGAATAGGCTCTTGACTAACATGTCGTCAACATAGACCTCCATGGTTTTTCCAATTAGATGAGCGAATATCTTATTCACCAATCGTTGGTAAGTAGCTCCTGCATTTTTTAGTCCAAAAGCCATAACAAGATAACAGAAAACACCAAAGTCAGTTATGAAAGATACCTTTGGGATGTCATCCTTATGCATCTTAATCTGGTTATAACCACTGAAACCATCCATGAAACTCAACATCTCATGCCCAGCAATTGCATCTATCAGCGTGTCAATCCTTGGTAGAGGGAAACAATCCTTGGGACATGCGTCATTCAGATCAGTGAAGTCTATACACATCCTCCATTTTCCATTTGCCTTCTTAACCATCACAGGGTTAGCCAACCATTCGGGAAACTGAATCTCATCAATAAACCCAGCCTCTAAGAGCTTGTCAACTTCTTGCTTAATGGCCTCTTGCCTTTCAGGAGCAAAATTCCTCTTCTTCTGCTTTATTGTCTTCCGCTTCGGATCAACATTCAGCTTGTGAGATATGAGGTGGGGATCAATCCCTAGCATGTCGACCGCTGTCCAGGCAAACACATCACTATTTTCTTATAAAAAAAGTTATCAACCTGCCCTTCAAGGGTTCCTTCGAAGAAGCTCCAATATACGTAACCTTTTCGGAGTCTCCGAGATCTAGAGGTATAGGAGCCAAATATTCTACCGGCTTCCCTCGGTGTTCATCATCACCGCGGACATCCATGTCTTCAATCGGGAGTACCTGCCCCCCGACTCCATCAGCCCTTAGTGCAGATACATAGCAACTTCTGGCCATCTTTTGATCACCCTTCTGTTCTCCCACACCATTCCTGGTTGGAAACTTAATCTTCATGTGATAAGTAGAGGCAACAGCCATAAATGCATGAAGTTCAGTCCTTCCCAGGATTGCGTTATAAGTCGAGGCTGCCTTAATTACAAGAAAATTCAACATCTGAGTAGCCTCTTTAGGTTCTTGCCCGATCGTCATGGGCAACTGGATAGTCCCTTCAACCTTGGACTCAACTCCATTAAATCCATAGATCGACATATTGGTCGGGGTTAACTGAGAGTCAATGTATCCCATTTTCACGAAAGCATCATGAAACAAAATATCAATAGAAGCTACATTGTCTATCAAGACTCGCTTCGCCTCTGAGTTTCCAATTACAGGGGTTATGACCAACGGGTCGTATGGGGGAACTTCACCCCTTCAAGGTCAGAGTCATTAAAACCAATTTCGATTTCAGTCCTGGCACGTTTCGGGACTTCTCCCACGATGTGCATGACCTCTTTGGCATACGCCTTTCGAGAGTTTCAAGTTGTGCAGGCCGCTGTTGGGCCTCCCCAAATCATGTTGATAACAGGCCCTCGGGGCTGTGTGTTTTGATCACGATCACGATCATTATCCCTTCTATCGTTATCTCTCCTGTCGTAATCCCTTCTTTGGGTTCCACGATCTTCACCCTTAATGAATTTGTTCATCTTTCCTTTACGGATTAAGAACTCAATCTCATCCTTCAATATTGATCCTTATTTCTCTTTGTGGGGTCACCCCTGAGCGGCTTTGGCCATCAAAAGTCCTTATCCTTCTCGATCTCTAACAAGATCTGGCTCCTAGGTGATAAGTGGATTTTATATCCACTTGGAATGCTTCATATCGGCTTAAATTGATTTCTTGACCTCGAGTGTGTGGTATTTTTGACGTGTTTTAGTGAAGTTTGTGCAAGACTACTAGTACAGGCAGGAAATTACTTTTCCATGAGTAATTGGTGTTTTTTAATGAATTATGGAAAAAACAAGGTGCTAGAGAGAAGAATGCATGATGAAAGAAGCAATTAAAGGAAACTCAGGACCTTAGCTGGTAGGTTCAGGGCCTGAATTGGACAGGGATATTTCAAGCAGTAAACTCAGGACCTGAGCTGGTAGGCTCAGGGCCTGAGGGAATCAGGAATGTTTTTAAAGTAACTCAGGACCTGAGGTCTGAGGCTCAGGGCTTGAGCCTGACGGGAATTAAATAGTAAATTGGTCCAGAATTCGATTTTTAATCAGATTTTTGGACGTTTTATTGTTGGGCAAGACTCTAGGGCCTATATAAACACATTGTATCATTGTAATTTGTATCGTTACATATCATAGCTTAGATTTGCAAGGGAGAAAAGAGGAGAAAGATTCAACGCTCGTGACAAGCAATGGATCTAGATTTACTTCATCTTTTGTATTCTTTTCTTAGGCGCTATTCTGGATTCTAGATTTGTTTTCTCAACTCTTTGTTGTATTAATATTATTATTTTCATTCATACCTTGTTTCATATAATGTTTTCATTAAATCCCATGGTGACGAGCGGTTCAATTATGAACTAATCGTTGTCATGGGATTTTAACGGATTTATTTATGGATCTCTAGTATCTTGATGCTTTAAAAGATCTTTGTGTGATGTATAATTGATATCCTCGTGTGGTTATGCTTAATTGATAGATGCGTCGCGAACATCTAACCTATTAATCTCTTGTGAAGTGAAAGTGGATCTTGAGATTTAGAACTTGCCATGCTAGCATAGGTTCTTGATAGTTTATCATTATGATTCGTAGTGTAAGATGAAAATACTTATACTGCCCTGTATGATATTTATGGTTAACTTGATCTTAAACCGTTATGTTTTCAAATTCTATAGACATATAAGGTCTAAGCATAATTGGTGTCTATTCATTTTCTATCTATTTTGTGGATGTATGGATAGTTTGGTATACGTATGCTGACAGGTAGCGTGTACTTGTTTCGTGTTATTGATCAGATATCAACCCATTGCATATAGAGATTAAAGGCATCAGATCTAAGTGAAGTAATTAATGAAGTTAGGATCCCATGTTTATTCTCATTTAAGTAATTCAGTTTTAAAATCTCAGTAGATAATTAATTATTAATTTGATAATTCGCCTCTTAGTTTAATTTATATAATCAAATCCTCAGTTTATTAATTGTCTTAGCAGTGAATTACAACGATACATTGTTGAATAGGGACATCAACTGAATTGAAACCCAAACCAGATCTCTGTGGAACGAACTTGATTATATTACTTGTGACCACGCATACTTGCGTGATTTTTGTTAACACTAGGGTCATTCAATCTGGCATAGTCAGAAAACCTTGGTCCCAAATTCTTCTTCGGTGGCGATTTAGAGTCCTTGCTAGTCCGGGGATATTTGTCCCGAGCGTCGTACTCTTGTTCTTGCTTTCGCTTCTTTGAGTCATTGGTGCCCTTGCCATTGCCTCCCGTGGCTTCTTTCTTCATGCTATCCTCAGCCTTGATATACTTGTCGGCCCTTCGTTGGAGCTCGGCCATGATTTCAGGAGGATGCTTTGCCACTGACCTTTTAAAGAATAGATCTGTGGTTCCGTGTTCCAGGGCTACCATGGCCACCTTATTCACCAAATCAGTGATGTTCAATGTTTCCTTAGTGAACCTCTTAAGGTAATCTATCAGATTTTCATTCTTTCCTTGCACCACATACATAACAGATGCAGAGCTTTTCTCATGAACTCTTCCCCTGATAAACTGACTAATAAAAGCAGCACTTAACTCCTTAAAAGAGCCAATTGAGTTTGCAGGCAAGCGACTATACCATCTTTGAGCCATGCCCGACAGGGTTTGAGGGAACGCCCTACACTTTAAAGCATCACTCGCAGGCTGCAACAACAGTGCATTTGAGAATGTCCTGACATGATTTGCGGGATCTCCCGTTCCATCATAAGCTTTGATTGTCGGCATCTTGAACTTCTTTGAAATACGAGCATTCATCACCTTCTCAGTAAATGGGGGTGTGGGATCATCAGGATCCCCCAAGTGGCATCAATCCTTGGGGTTACCTCTGGGGGTTTTCACCCTTGTTGTTCTTCCATTTGGGGCGTCAGCCCTTCTTTGCCTCCTTGAAGGCCTTTCCAAATCAATAAGGGGAGTCCCTCCTGTAGTCGGTGGGGGTCAATTTTGATTTTGTCTTGCCTGCTCTCTTGCCATGTCATCCTTCAGCTTTAAGATCTCGGCCTGATAAACCCTTATCTTCTCAGTAGTTGTAAAAGGGGGGTCCACCATGGATACTTCGTGCCCTCCCTAGAGGCTCTTTGCTAGCACATCGCCTACTCGGGGCTTCATCATGATCATCATCCTCAGATGACAGTCGTCAGTATAGGGACCAGAGTAGTCATCATATTCCTGATCACGGCCCAACCCCCTATTATAAGGAGGCTCCTGAATCAGCAGAGCATGACCGCTTGTTCCAACACCTCGAGTGGCAGGAGGGCAGTTGGGCAGACCATACATCAGGTTGGTATTCGCGGGGAGATCGGTAGTATGGATCCGTACCCTTGGGGGTAGCGTACGATTAACGTTATCAAGAGGATAAACCACCATCTAAAGAGGGTTAGCTTCTTGGCTTTGATGGACGACCATTGGTAGAGTTCCCTCAACATGGGGAGTCGTCCCTGGGGGTTGACAGACTAGAGGTTGAATGATCGCCCCTGTTGATGAGGGTAATTGTCCTTCTTCAATAGTGATAAGCGGATCAGAAGTGGTAGGTGGAGCAGAGCTAAGGGGTATGGCCTCAGTCGAGGTTGATATTGTTCTTCGTGTTTGAACCATGGTTGATGTTGTCTTCCCACAGACGGCGCCAAATGTTGTGGAATAAAACTAGGGCTTGTGTGTGATTAATGCTAGGGTTGTTGAGCTTCGAGCTTTAATGGTTGTTTCCATGTTTCGAGACTAATCGGTCCTCACAGAATGCCTACGTATCTCGTTATTAAGAATCAAGCCAAGACGTAGTTCTGAGAATGAGGGGTCAGGCCCTTATATAGGCTGCGGGAGCCTTAGAATTATTGTAGGATGATAAGTGGATTTTATATCCACTTGGAATGCCTAGTATCGGCTTAAATTGATTACATGACCTCAAGTATGTGGTGTGTTTAATGTGGTTTCATTGAGTTTTTCAGAACTAAGAGTTGGAGGTTAAATTGATTAAAATTCGGATTTTCCTGGTAGTTTGCGCAGTCTTCACTGTTTTGGCCATATCCGGAGTTCTAGAAGTCCGAATTCAGCGATCTTATAGCTCACGCGAAGACAACGAAATTTTCTACAATCTTGAATAGAAAGTTTGGGCGCAGTCGGCGATACTTCGGCGCAGTCAGCGCTACAATCGGCTGGTAGAATTTCTGATTTACTGTTTGGGTCATATCTTGAGTTCTACAAGTCCGTTTTGGACGATCTTACAGTCCATGTGAAGATAACGGAATTCTCTTTAATTCTCAAGTGGTCTAGATGTCCAAATACAACTGGAACGGCCCAGAAATACTGAAGAAAAGTCAGTTACGAATTTTCCTTCAAAACAGAATCAATTTAGGAAACGTATTTTGTGCCGAACTGCAGAAATTCTATTTTAATTCTGTTTTGGGGAATTTCTTGCTGGACAAGACATGGGGGCTATATAAACACATGTAGACAATAGAAACCAATGTTTTATCAGAGAAAAAAGGGAGACAAGTTGGAGAAGGATTTTACGAAGCTCGTGACAAACAACGGAGATCTAGATCTACTTCATCTTTTGTTTTCTTTTATTAGGATATTCTGGATTTCGGATTTGTTTTCTTAACTCTTCATTCTAGTTTATTTGTATTCGTTCATACTTTGTTATTCACCATGGTTTCATCAGATCCCATGATGACGAGCAGTTCGATTATGAACTAATCGTTGTCATTGGATTCTAACGGATTTATCTATGTAGTTTAGTATCTTGATGTTTTAAAGATCTGTGTGTGACGTATATCTGATATCCTCGTATGGTTATGCTTAAGTGATAGATGCGTAGATAACATCTAATCAGTTAATCTCTTGTGAAGTGAAAGTGGAACTTGAGATTTAGAACTTGCCATGCTAGCATAAGTTCATGAATGTTTATCAACATGATTTGTAGCATAAATAGAAATATATTATGTTGCCCTATGTGATCATTATGGATAACTTGTTCCTCAACCGTTATCTTTTTAAATTCTATAGACATATAGGGTCTAAGCATAATTGGTGTCTCTTCATCTTCTATCTCTTTTGTGGATGTATGGGTAGTTTGGTATACGTATGCTAACAGGTCGCGTGTGCTTGTTTCGTTTTATTCGATCAGATATCATAACCATTGCATATAGTGATTAAAGGCGTCAGATCTAAGCGAAGTATTTAATGAAGTTAGGATCCCATGTTTATTCTCATATAAGTAATTCGATTCCAATTCTCATTAGTTAAGTAATTCTTAGTTTGTTAAATAGCATTTTAGTTAAATTTAGTAAATCAAAACCCCAATTTGTTAATTGTCTTAGCAGTGAGTAAAAACCATACATTGTTGCATAGGTACAATAACTAAATTAAAACCAAAACCAGATCTCTGTGGGAACGAACTTGACTTAATTCTATATTACTTGTGACCACGTACGCTTGCGTGTATTAGTGTAAACGTAGGATTCGGAGACTTGGTGGGCAAGCCACCTCCTTGAGGAAGGTTCTAGACTCCTTCCATGTAGGAATCAGTTTCCATGTTGAATTGGGTGCTTTGGAGGCTGCTCCTAATGGTATTGTTTCCTTGTTTGACTCTTATTGTGGAGTTGTTTATCACCATTAAATATTAATTAAGAAATTAATATTTAATTAGGGTTTTGGGCCTCGTAAATGGGCTTCATTTCTGGAACAAGCTAGGTCTAATTAATGCAACATTAATTGTGTCTTTATGGCTTATTTTTAGCCCATATCAGTTACCTTCGGTTCTTCAATGTCCGACATTTAAATGGAATGCTCACACATGCCAAAGGTTTTCATAAAACTCTGCACTATCAACTGAAGGTTGTTCGTTGCGTTTTTTGTGCTAAAATTTTTGTAATCCTTTATGCGAATGGTTGGTGTTAATACTTATAAACTAATTAAATTATTTCATCATTCTTGATAAGGGATTTGATTGTTAGACATTTATAATTGAACTAACATCTCTAAATGTTTTGTGCACAAATATATTAATTGTGTTCTTAATTTAAAAATAATATTATTAATTTAGGTAATTTTATTTTGTCACTAAAATGTTGGGATAATTTTTTTTTATTAAAAATATTAATTTTATCAACTGTTATTAATTTATCGAGATTCTATTGTAGATATATTTCATTCCACGTTAATATAGTTAATTTTTTTTTATATCATTGGTACTTAACAAATATATCATATTAATTAAGAATATATTATGCACTTCCTTTATTTTTTCCATACAAATTTATACCTTAATTAGATATCCATTAGCCATTTTATAAAATAAATAAATTTAAGTATATTGAAAATTTATAAGTTTATAATAAATATATTACAATTATTAATATGTTAATAATTAATATCATTTCACTAAATTGAATGATTTAAAAATGTCTCAACTATATATCATACATCACTAATTTATACTGCAAAATAAGATAATATAAATAAGTAAAAGTTAAAAGAAAAGGATGATTAAATAGTATCAATATGTCTCAACTATCAAAATATAAAAAAAAACACACTACGCCATAGATGGCCTTCGGCAACACTTCAAAACTGTTGCCAAAGGCCGAAAAACTGTTGTCGTAGCAACAAAAATATCTACGGCAACACTTTTTGGGTGTTAGCTTTTTCGATGTTGGCGTAGGGTCAACTGCAACACTTTTAGACCTACAGCAACATGATAAAAGGTGTTGCCGTAGGATACACATTTGATGTAAATATGACTGACACGTGGCAGGACCCACTGCCACGTGGCTGGACCCCACTGCCACGTGGTTGGACCCCACTGCCACGTGGCTGGCCTCACTGACACGTGGCTGGACCCCATTGACACGTGTCTGGGCCCACTGACAGGTGGGGCCCACTGACAGGTGGGGCCCACTAGCAGTGGCAACACCTTGTCATAGCTATTGCAACACCTTGTCTTAGCTATTACAACACCAAATTAACCTATTACAACATTTTATGAACATGTGGCAACACCAAATTAATCTAATACAACATTTTTTGAACAACATGGGTAACATTTTGTCATAGCTATTGCAACACCTTTGTGATGGGAAATTAAAAATACACTGTTGATAAATAGAATTTCCAGTACAAAAGTACTTAAAACCTGTTTTTCCATTTCACAATCAACTTCAAAATAATACATCAAAGCTACATTACATTAGTCCAAAATGAAATAAACATCAACTTCCTAGTGAAGCAACCACCTCGTAAATCTTGTAAAGTACTTGATGACAAACATCCGGATACTAGGAAACCAAAAGATGGCATAATCTACTACATAAATATCAGCCTAAGAGCTAACACCTCCGATCATCAGAGTGCCATTTTCCAAAGTAAATAAACATCTTAAGTTCTTAATAAACGTCGAGAAATAATACGTACTAAGTACCAAAAGCAAGACCACATAACGTACGGTCATCATAACTGAACATCTGCCTAACTACTAGTACCACCAGTCACCGGAGTACCATTTTCATTGTCAGTAGAAATGGTCACACAAAGTTCTCCCAAATCAATTTTCATACCAGGATTTGCTTCACCTAACTTCTTCAACAGCCATGTCAAATTCTCTTGTACCTTTCGATTCACCTTTGAATCTACTTCTTCCTGGAGCTTTTTGTCGACCTTGACTTCCATTTCATCAACAAGATTTTGCTTTATCCGGGCTGTCAACTCCTGTACGTATGTGCTTGTCGGAGCATTGGTTGATACTTGTGTAGACTTTACATGTCGCCCTTTAAGCCAAGAAGGACCATGTGATTTACCATCACAAATAAGTTCATCAAGAGCATTACTGTCTCCTGGTCCAGCCATTGCTTTTTCAATCTTTTCCTACAAAATAAAGTCAAATTAAAGTGTGACACTAGAAACTGATTGCCATTGGATTGACTAAAAAATAAAATACTTACAAGTCTGTAATTCATTACAGCAGTGTCAGACTTGTACTCGCGTCCTGGTTTCCTCTTACGAGTTTTCACAAAGACCGCTGCATCTGATGGTACGGGCTGATACAAAAACAAATTCCGACTTATGTTGCATATTTTTCACATTAGAACTCCAAAAATATGGGTATATATAGCTGTTACTAGAATGAACATGGTCAATATATAGTACAAGAAGTACAAAAGGTTCCAAATTTGGTAACAAATACGACACTGAATTTTTCAATCCTTCTATCAAGTATCAACTACCTCGAACCAAACTTCATATGACACTAATTGGTAAGAAATAAAAAGTTCTACGTACCAATTTGGTTTTGATTTGAGCAAACGTTTTTGGACCAGCAGTGTGTGTGTCCGTATACGATCTACGGCTTACAGCATTTTTCTTGGCCTTCTCCTAGAAAAACAAGAAAGGAAGACAGTTGTTTATCTCAAATTAAATTTATACATAACACTGGACAAATTTATGTCAAATAATTGTAAAATTCTACCTCGACATCATTATCTGCCCAATATGTCATGAGCATTTTTAAATCCTCAAGTGGAATTTCCTCGGGCATATTTGCCAGCCTCTCCTCATCAGTTTTATATGCCATGTAATGATTCTTTTTAGTGCGACTCTTCAACCCTCTCCAAGAATCACGAATTGACTTGATACAGTACTTTTCCAACTCATCAAGGATAATATACCGTTGTTAAATAAAAATCAAACAAGAAAATGAAATAATAAATCAGGGCACTGTTTGACAAATTTCATTCACTTAAAGTAAACAAACATCTAATTAATGAAGTACCTGGACATAATTCCACATAGTTTTCTTCCAGCTACGAGGAACATGAGACCAATTTTTATAAGTAAGTGACACAGACCTCCTTAGTGTTCCAAGAAAACTACCGAGTTCACATACATTTTGGTCATCATCAGAAATGGGTTGCTTCAGATCATTCATCCAAATGATAGGTCTTTTGTCAAGTGGCCTGGTATGAACTCTATCCATCCTAGTTTTTCCCCTGAGTCTTTTAGGAGCTTCATCTATGATTATGGAATACATAAATTCTGACTCATGACTATAGGAAAAAATAACTACGATCAACAACTAATTCTACCTAGTTAATCTCATCAGTTTTAGTAACTAACTAATAACTAATTAAACAATACCTACAACTTGTAGACAATCTCATTTAAAACACACTAAGTCCAATCACACTATGGGCACGTATGACTATACGTGTCTATGGTACATGCTGTTTGAAGATATTGCAATTGTATTTTGCAATAAATTTCAGACAGAGTACACCATGGACACGTATGTATCCATCATGACCACAACATTTTGGAAACTCATTTAAAGTCAGACAACACAATGAAATCGTAAATTGTTGAAAGTACTTTCGACATACTAACACTTCCCAAGCATTAAAATATTTAGAAAAACTACAAGTTACTTCAAGTCTGGAGTAATAAAAGAGAGATCAGAAATAAAGCAAACTAAACATGTTCATATATGAAATCATTCGATTTACATTATGTTAGAGACATGGCTGTTGAGTACCCGAGCACATCAGTGTCATAAGTAATCATATACAGAGATAGGGAGATACAGAGAGACAGAGAGAGAGGGTGAGAGAGAATGAGAGAGATAGGGAAAGACATAGAGAGAGAGAGAGAGACAGAGAGAGAGACATAAAGACAGAGAAAGAGATGGAGGGGGTAGAGAGATAGGGAGAGAGATGCAGAGAGGGAGAGAGATGCAGAGAGGGAGTGAGAGTGAAAGAGAAACACAAGAATCAGCACAAGAATCACATGCATATACATATACACAAAATTAACAACAGAAATTAACAAAACTAACAACAAATTAACAAAACTAACAACAAATTAAAGTTGGGAAGAAGGATACCTAAATTCACAAGCCTTAATCCGACTCCGGAATGACGTTTTGAAGCTCTAATCCGACTCCGGTATGAGGTTTGAAGCTCTAATCGAACGTAATTAGATCTTGAAGCTCTAATCGCCTTGTTTGAGAGTGTGTTTTGAGACTTGAGAGTGCGACTGCCTTTTCTAAGAGAGTGTATCAGTGTATGCCCTATTCTTTGACTTACAATTATTGTCCAAATTTTAGGCAGACAAATTGCCGCTCACTGAATTTTCATTGATGTTTTTTTCTTTGCTTTTGTACTGAATTATTGTCCAAATAACTGAGTTTTCAATTATTGTTTCATCAGCTGAATTTTATTTGTATGTAAAATGTTTTATGTGAATTATTTTTAATTTTTTAAAAAAATAAAAAAATACTCATGTGGGCCCCACTGCCACATCAGCTGCCACGTCAACAAGGGGTGGGACCCACTGCATGTCAGCATGCCACGTCATCAGGTGTGGGTCCTACCTGCCATGTTGACAGATGTGGGTCCCACCTGCCACGTCAGCAGGTAGGGCCCACTGCCACGTCAGCAAAGTCCAGTCAATCTGTGGGGTCCACTGCCACGTCGGTGCATAGTCAGCATTTCCCAATCAGCATTATAATATAAAATAAAAAAGAAAAAATAAATAATACATTATAAAACATCTACGCCAACACTTTTCATGTCTACGCTAACATAAATACTTGGTGTTGTAGTAGGTAAGGATGAAAATAGCTACGACATCACTTTTTTAAACGGCAACACCTTGCAAAAGTGTTGTAGAAAGCCATCTATGGCGTAGTGACATTTAGCGACACACATGTACACATAGTATGTGTATGATTGTTAACACATAAGATCGAGTGGCTTAGTGGTATGTTGGTGTGCAAATGGATAGCAAAATTTTTTTTCTTAAAATAATATGCACAAGGGTAATTCAGACATTTCAAGTGCATTAAAATGTCTCATGAATTTAAAGTCTTGTTAGTGTATTATATATATATATATATATATATATATATATATAATATAGATATAGGCCAACATGATTTTTTGACCAATTATAAAAAGACTAATATATCCTTTATAATAATTTAAAAGATGGTTTTGTGATCAATTAAATTATTTACATAGAATACATAAATATTGTATTGATTGTCAATTAAATTAAAAAAAAAATCTTTGTTGGGTTAGAACACGATATTATAAATTATATTATAGATATAATACAAATAATTAATAGATTAAGATTTAATGCTATGTTGATGAAATATAGATATTTTAGGAGTTACTTGGAAGTCGGGTATATTATGAGAGGACAAAAGATGAGATGAATGAGCTATCGAAGGTGTGCTAAGAAATGTTATTAGAATTCGATGACAAACGTGTTTGCAAGTTATTTTTAGAGTAGTGATCGATTTGGTGACATGAAGGAAGGACTGTGTGACTGATAACGTTGGTGTATTTTTTAAGACGATGTAAATAGTCAACGAAAATAGTAGAGGTAGGAGTGTAAAGTTGGAGATGTAGATTATATTTGAATGTGCACCACCACTTGCCCCACCAAAATCAAAATAAAATCACCAAAAATTAAACTTGAATCACCAAAATTTGAATCCAAATTATACAAAAATTTTAAACAAAAATTACTAAATATTTCTAGATCTAAAATTTTGATAGTGTTGAAGGTGTTAGTGATGGCGTTGATGGTGGTAGAGTGGGTGAAAATGACATTAGTGGGGATTTATATACTCATTTCTATTACAAGATTAAGAGAAATGAGATAAATGAGCTATCGAAAGTGTGGTCGAGAATGTGGTTGGAACTCGATGACAAAAGTTTTCGTAAGTAATTGCTCGAATGATGGTCGATTTTGTGACACGAAGAAATGATTGAGTGATGATGGTGTATATATGCGCTCACACACACACGCTATACATTTGTGTATGTATGTATCATGAACGATGATGATGAAGGAGATGTAAAAGTGGAGGATAGATGATGATAATGTGGGTGTATTGCCAAAAATGGTGTAAAATGTTTCTAGAAATGTAAGAGCCGAGAGGGTAAAGGTGGAGATATAAAAATATGGGGCTATATATAAATATATTTATTAACAAAAGAGCGTGAGGTTAGTTCCAGGTTCTCATTATAATATTAAAAGTTATCATTTGAGTACTTGCCTATATGTGAGTCTATTAACTTAAGGGTAGATTTTTCAATATATGTATTGTTTAGTCTTTCTAAGTTATGTTTTTGAAATTATTTATAAAAATTCATATAAGTTCTTAAATGTGAGTAAATTGTCACGATCATATATGTAATTCAGCTAAAAAGTTCAAGCTATTATCAATATTCATAAAAGATATATTTTGTCAAATATATCACCCTAATAGCGTATAAAATTTAAAAAGTTACGATTTATCTATTTTGAAAATCAAAACAACTGAATTATACAAATTTAAATGGTGTCAGTGCTTCGCACGGGCTATCATGCTAGTATCTATAATTTAGCTAATAAATTTTAAAATTATAAAATTACCAAATTAGCACACATTTACTATTAGTAACATAACTAAATAATTAAATTCTAAAAATTAATTATGGAATAGACAAGCCATCTAAATGGCACATCGAAACCTCTTAAAGGCCCAAAATATAAGCCATCAATCATGGCCATCCAAAATGGTACAAAATTTAATTAGCTCTTAAAAGTCAAAATTAATCATCAATCATGACCATTGATATACGGTAACTAAAAACCACTAATTAAAACAATATCAATCATCAATCAATTATAAATAACTGAACAAATAAATATCAATCAATTATAATAGATGCAAATTAATTACTCAACAAATCAACACAAAGCTTATACATCAAGCTAGAAATAATTCACCAAACAACAACATTATTATGAATACAAACCAAAAAAATGCTAACAATAAATGTCACTATTTAAAAATAATAAAACATTACAACATATAAACTACCAATCATCTAAATAGTTAAATTATAACACATTAAAAGCCACTAATTGATCACTATCAATTATCAATCAAATACTTATAACTGAAAATTAAATATAGGAATCAATCATCATCAATAGCAAATTAAAGATAATAAATCGGACAAAATTAAAGCATGAACTTGGACAGAAAATTATTAACATGGTCATCGGAAAATTTTTCGGCCAGTTTCCTACCATCCCAAAACACTCCATATTAAATCCCTATTGAAACTATATCCCCACAATAACTATCAATATAACTACAGGCAAGAACCAATCATATAAAAACCAAAACGAAACCAAAATCCGGCAAATCAATCAAATTC
Organism: Saposhnikovia divaricata; assembly: GCA_036435485.1. NCBI lineage: Eukaryota > Viridiplantae > Streptophyta > Magnoliopsida > Apiales > Apiaceae > Saposhnikovia > Saposhnikovia divaricata. The sequence continues at coordinate 199,427,818 of CM071594.1, forward strand.
CCAGAGACCATAAAAACAATTCATAAAATCAAGGTTCTACCCTAAATAAACAAATGTGTATAAATATGGCAATAAAATCAACAACTAATCATCAAAACCAAGAACTCTGACCAAGTAAAAATTTTCGACGAAGCCAAAACATGTTGGAAAATCAAAGATTTTTATGAATCAAATCGATATCAACAATCTTCTTAACATATAAAAACATCATACGATTGAAAAAATAGAACCCAATTCAAAAAATACGATTTTTACTTGGAAAAATTATTGAAATATTAGTAGAGTTAAAAAATTGAATTGTGGATGGGTACTTGGCCCAAACCCATGAAAATTAGGATTTGAAAACAAAATTTTGAAATGGGTGTATGGTTTGGTGAATTTGTGGATCGAAATTGTATGATCAGGATGACAAAGGAGGAGAATGGTTTGTATATGTATGTATTATGTTGGAGACTTATATATATATATATATATATATATATATATATATATATATATATATATATATATATAATATAGGCTCATGCTCAAAAGAGAACCCCCTTAAAAAGAGAACATAGAGAACCAATCCTAACCATTGGATGTATTATAATCAACGGCCCCGCCAGGGGCACCCACACACTACTCAAATACACCCTCACACACATAATACCACCTAATTCCCTCCGTTTTTAATTTCACCACATTTTTAAAATCGGTGATATTTTTTTAAAATCTAATTTCACCACATTTTTCATTATCTCCCAACGATCAGTTTGCATACCATATGTGGTATATTTTAATTTAGTTTTCTTAGTTCTTCTTTTAAGGGGTTTTCTCTAGATCCCTACTCTCTCTCTCTCTCTCTCTCTCTCTCTCTCTCTCTCTCTCTATATATATATATATATATATATATATATATATATATATACTAGATGATAATTCGTGCAAAGCACGTGATGAGAGAATTAAGTTAAATTGATCATTAGTTTATTATTTTGATAGAATTTTAAAAATTTGTTTATAATAGAATTTCAGCAATTTTGGGAGATCCGAATCTAGGATGAAATCAAAATAGAGATGAAATCAAATTTTGATACTGAAACACCATTAAAACGGGATTTCACTTATTAATAAAGATTATTTAAAATTTAATTTGGTACTAATTTATTATTTTTTTAAAGATTATTATAAGAAAATCAAAAAACACAACATACATTATTTTTATAGATACGTTATTCTTGTAACTAAGAAGATTCATAAAAAAATATTGTAATTATTATAGAATTCCAATTATTTTATTATTTTATTAAAAAATAATATAGAATCCTAGGAGAAATAGAAATATAGGGGTGGAACCAAAATAAGGGTTAAACCAAATTGGTACCGAAGTACCATTTCAAAGTATTTCGCTTGTTAATAAAGGTTATAGATTTGTAAGTAGATTGTACCCTTGCTGGTGTTTTACCGTTGATGGAATTTTACCTTGCTGGTGTTATAGTAGGTCTGTTGGTGGAGTTTTGGTTTTTATTTTTCTAATTAAAAAAACAACATAGAATTCTAGTATAAATAGGAGTTTAGGGGGGTTTTTACCTTGCTGGTGTTTTTTTATTTTTTTAATTAAAAGAAAACATAGAATTCTAGTAAAAATATGAGTTTAGGGGTGAAACCAAAATTATGTTGCGAACCAAATTTAATACAAAGTAGTACCATTAAAAATGGATTTCGTTTATTAATAAAGGTTATATATATATATATATATAATATTGGCTATCATCATTTTTATTAATGAAACACATAATTTATTAAATCCTATTACATAAAAACTCGATCGAAATGCAAAGTCTGTAAACATTTCATGAACGTTTTCTTCTACGACCGTTTACATTGATATACAACTTGTTTAGCATGAGTATGTTGAAATCGAGATATACGGGACACTATCGATTCCCACAACAATGGAGAGATCGGCATACAAACCTCTATATATATATATATATATATATATATATATATATATATATATAGAGAGAGAGAGAGAGAGAGAGAGAGAGAGAGAGAGTTGCACTCCATGAAGAATACCTTATATAAAGAACAATAAAGAACACTTCTAAACCACACATTTAATGCACACACACACAATTAAAATGCACCTTCAAACATGATGTGCTAAAAATAAACAATTAAATTATCGTAAGCGCATAATCATCGTTTTAATATTTATGATTCGTTCCACAGAGACTAAATATTTTTCGCATGTCCTTAATTTTTAATTTAATTGAACTAGACAATTTGGGTTTTTTGAGAATTTTGGATTTTACTAATTAATGCTTACAAGAAAATTTGATCCATTTAAAAAAAAAAGATTTAAGATTAATTATATTTAACTTAACAAATTAAAATTGAAAAGAACACAAACTAAGTTATATTTTTTTTATTTCTTATTTTAGAATTTAAACAAATTTTATTTACAGAAAATTTTAACAAAAATTGGACATGACTTGTTTGTAAAATTAGCTAGCCAAAATCAACACAAGATTTAAAAATCCAACAAAATTTCAACAGACACATTAAGCAAGTGACTCAACCGAACTCAGCAACAAACAAGACATAGACAACAACGATTCCATCAAAAAGAAACAGACGAGAATTAACTTTTAAAAACAAAACCAGAAAATTATATAACACGACTCGGTAACGATTCAATCACACCCGGTTACAAACTCGGATTCAACAACAGCCGAGTTAACTCGCTTCACACAGTCAAATCTAATTAATCTAATCGAATTGGAAGTAGACAGAAGGAGAGGAGACTGTTGTGCGATTTGTTTGCAAAGAAAGAAAAATCATGGGATGGGGTTTGTGCAAAAAGAGAGGAAGAGGAGACAAGGGTAGCTGGGTTTTGAGTTTAATCGCAGAAGAAGTAAAAAGAAAAGAAATGGGTGAAAGTAAATTGATGGTTTTAGGGAGAAGAAGAGAAAGAGATGTGAGAAAAGAGGGATAAAAAAAGAATAAGCTGGGTTTGTAAACTGAGAAAACAGGGGAGAAAACAATGAAGCTTCGAATAAAAATAGGGGAGGCTGGGATTTTGCTTCGAATTAAACAAAATAAAACGAGACGGAAAATAAATACTGAAACTAAAACTAAAATTTTTGTGATTTTTTTCTTTTTTTAACTAGCACATTAAACATAAAAATTATATCTACAATTAAAAATAAACAAACCCACAATAAAATTAAGATTTAAAGGGGCTCAAATACGATTATTAAGTACGAATAAAGAAATTAAAATCGTTATTTTCAACCCCAAGCGGTTAGCATTTCGCTACTTTGTCCTCTAAACGGATTTACGAAAATAACGAAAACATAGCTTGTATTAAAAATGATAGAAGTGTTTACAAAGAACAAATACAAAATGGAAGAAAATAAGGATGGAGGCTACAAAATTTAGGATAACTAAAAACTAAGATGTATTAAAAGCAAGCTAACATGAATCGGCAACAAAGGAAAAAAAGTAAAGCAAAAGGTAAAAGTAAAGTCAATTTTTTCCCCTGTCTCCCCCTTCTATTTATAGGCTTTTTTTATCACCCCATCAGTGTATACATTTGCTGCTTCTTTCATTGACAATTTTCTAACCGAACTTTTCTGCCATCCATTTATGACTCCGTATATGGTGGCAAAATTTGACAAACACACTTAATTCAACAGGTTGTGATTTAAAGGGAAAAGGGGGTGTGTTTTAAATATTCCAATTTGCTCCAAGCTCCTAATCCCTTTTTCCTTCTTCTTTTATTTTAGTAATTTTTCTTCCTCTTTTGTCCTTCTTTGCACTTTATTTCTTTATTTTGTCATTTCTTTATTTTCCTCGAATTTCCTGAAATGCAACAAAATAATTTATTAAAATACGAGTTCAAGCAGCAAATAAGTAACAAAAATATGCAAAAATATGCACTTATCAAATGCCCCCATACCTATCTTTTTCTCGTCCTCGAGTAAAAAAAAATGCAGAATGAAAAGCCTATACTCACTGCCATAGGAATCACGGGTAATTTTAGGTTTAGCAACCCGTTAAACTCATAGACGATCTCTACAAGAGGAGTGTTGTCTCCTAAGGGTTTACAGAAGATATACCCATAAAATCTTTGAGATAAGTCAGCAAGTGTCCAACTTTCCTCTTTCAACATAGCTTTCATTGGTGTCAACAAAACAATTTTGTAGGAAAATATATACCTTAAAGTTTATTCTAATAATAGCCAAGTTATAGGTTCCCACAATCCATTTCTATCGACTCCAAACGTTTACGAAAAATCCCAATGTGTGTAGTGAATTTAAGGCCTTTGATGGATAAGTGCATACAAATATTTTCTCTTTTTCAACCAATATTGAACTGACCCAATCTCTATCAAAACAAGTATCTAGCCAAATTTCACGTTCTTAGTAGTTAGACCGAATGTGCAATGGTTGAGGTCCCAAAAGATTTTTGCATCGATACCTATTTAGCGAGTTTTAGGTCAACAATCCCAGATCACAAAGGACCTTAGGTTGCTAGGCATAAAGTCCCCTCAGACTTACTTACTCGGGTTATCAATGAGCCCTACCTAGCTGATTTCCCTACTAAGAATTTATTATTACAAAACTACACTAACACTCTACAATTACAAAAATTTCTTTCTCTTTTTTTTCTTTTTTTTCTTTTTTTCTCTTTTTTTAAGACACTATAGGGACAAATCTCGCAAAGGTTTGATTCGACATTGTTCTAACATGTGGGTTCTCTTTCAGGTATCGAATAACATTCTTATACAAATTTTCCACCAAAAGTCTTGTGCAAATGTGTCATCTTGGACTTTTAAGCAAAAATTTGTTCGACACAAGTTTCATGAGGAAAACCTTACTTGACTACGTTCAAATTATCTAAAGGCATTATACATATAATTTTTTAAAAACTGTTAAGACCAACTAGTTCTAAAGTTCAAAGAGCGGGAAAGACAACTAAGCTAAAATATCTCTATTTTTTGGATTTTTCAAATTTTTTAATTTTTTTGGATTTTTCAATTTTATGTATTTACACTAAAACCCTCCCCCATACCTAAATCATGCATTGTCCTCAATATATGCAAATGCAAGAGAAAAGAGAAAGGGAGAATGAGGAGATAATACCTGACGAGGATGACGAAGATGAAAAACTTCTAAAATTATGAAAGAAAACAACTCACACACACTTGTACTCCCCCATACCTATCTTTCACGAGGAGGGGCAAAGGAATAAAACCGAATCAGCCGATACCAGTGGGAAAATTGGGATGCAGCTTTGAGAAAGAATCAAGACATATTTGAAAATTTTGATTAAAAAATACTTTCTCAAGCAACAAAGAATCATTCAACCTTATAGAACAAGGGTCATTAATGTTCTCCCTAAACCAACTTAAGGCTTCTTCATTTTGTTTAAGCAAATTAGAGACAATGAAAGTTTGGTCATGGGTTGAATCACTAGGAATGACATAAGAAAAGGATCCATCTTTCCCTATGGGCTGTTGATCAAACTCGAGATGATACAAAATTGAGTCAAATGCGGGTGTTGTTCCCACGGGACTCTTAACAACGGGCTCAACACTAACAACCTCGGGTGGTGTCTCCCACTTAGAACAAATGTCATCTAACTCTCTCAGCATCTCTTCCGAAGTCATATCCCTTAACGACTCATTATACACTTGATTAGACGCATAGTTGACTTTAAAATCCTCCTTGAGAAGAGACTCAATCTCACTATCCTCAAAGCTAGACCATGTGAAAAACTTGTGGACAACATTAACCCCTTTTGATTGTTCATAAAGCTCATTGGGTTCTTTACCTACATTAAAAATGTTAAGGTCAATGGTCATGTTACCAAATGTGAGTTTTATCGAACCATCCCTACAATTGATCAAGGCATTGGATGTAGCAAGAAAAGGTATTCCTAGAATGATAGGGATTTGGTTCTTAGGATTCGTGATGGGTTGTGTCTCGAGAACGACAAAGTCAACCGGGAAGATAAAATCGCCAATTTTTATCAAGACATCTTCTACTAAACATTTATGCATTTTGACAGAGCGATCAGCTAGTTGAAGTGTCATGTTCATCTTCTTAAGTTCATCTAACCCTAGGGCGTGATAGACCGAAAATGGAAAAAGATTCACACTTGCTTTGAAGTCAAGTAATGCTTTATCCGCAAAGGTATCGCCTATGACACATGAAATTGTAGGACATCCGGGGTCCTTATATTTCACAAGAATTTGATTCGAAAGAATTGAACTAACATGAGAGGTCAAAAAGGCTTTCTTAGGGACGTGGGTGGAGCGCTTATGAGAACACAAATCTTTTAGAAACTTGGCATAAGAAGGGATTTGTTGAATGGCATCTAAAAGAGGAATGTTTATCTCGACTTGCTTAAAGACTTCCAAAATCTTGTCCATTTGACCCGATTGTTTATTAGGAATGAGTCTTTGAGGGTAAGGAACTTTTGGTTTTAATACTCGTTCACTAGACACATCGAGATCGGGAATGGATTTTGAAGATGAAGGTTCAAGAGGTGAAGGTGGTGTACTAGATGACTTGAGAGGCTCGGGATTTGGTAGTTGTGTGGAGTGATCAAGGCTAGGGTTCAGTTCAACATCAGACTCTTCTTCTTCGGGAGACTCGACACCTACTTGATTTTCAACATGATTTCCCGACCTTAGAGAAATGATAGCATTAACATTTTCATGAGGTCTTTGATTGAGAGGAAATTTAGGATTGACCTCGGGTTGACTCGGGAACTTGTTCTTCTCTCGCTCACATATGGCGTTGGCTAATTGGCTCACTTGAACCTCTAACTTAGATATGGCTTGAGCATTAGAATTCAACAATTGCCTATCTTGAGTTATGGTTTGCATGAAATTAGTTTGAGATTTCAATAAAGCCTCGATACTATTCTCTAAGGAATTAAATCGCTTATCCGAGTCGTTAAACCCGGGAGGTTTCAAAGGCGCTTGAGTTGGATAAGAAGCTTGAATCGGGTTTGGATAAGGACCTTGGTTTGGAGTCGGGTAAGAGTTCGGCTTTTGAAAAGAAGGTTGCGGTGATTGGTAATTTTGACCTTGACTCCATGAAAAATTCGGGTGGTTCTTCCAACCGGGATTGTAAGTAGGAGCAAAAGGATCATTCCTTTGTTTTGGTTGAAACATGGAATTGACTTTCTCACACTTGGGAAAGTTCGGAAAACCTTGATTATAATTCGAGCACATAGACACTTGTGAGGGGGCCTTACTAGTTTCTAGGGCTTCGAGTCTTCTAGTTACAGTAGCTAATTTGGCATCGGTTGCAATCGAATTTCCAATCGAATGCAAACCCCTAGATGAGCTAGACGACTCGAACTTATTAGGTTCCCTAGTAGACTCCCACAACATCGTCTTTTCCACTAATTCCTCGAAAAAAGCCCACCCATTGTCCTCATCTTTTTCCATGAATTTACCTTATCACATAGACTCTAACAAAGCGGTTGTCGGACTATCTAAGGCCTCGTAAACAATCTTGCAAAGTCTCCATTTTTCTATTCCGTGGTGGGGACATTGGGACAAAAGATTTTTAAAACGGTCAAAATATTTCCAAAAAGACTCGTTTTCCTTTTGATGAAATTGGTTTATCTCTTTTGTGATTCTCGTAGTCCTATGATTTGGAAAATATTTTTTAAGAAAAATGACCATGAATCCTTCCCAAGTTGAAATAGAATTAACCGGTAGGCTATACAACCATTTTTTTCATTTTCCTTAAGCGCAAAATTAATGAGCCTAAGCCTAATGGAGTCGTCGGCTAATTGTTGGAGTTTTTGTAAAGAACATACCTCCTCGAATTCATGACGAAAAAGATAGGGGTCCTCACCATCACTCCGGGTAAACTTAGGTAACACGCTAATGTGATGACCTTTAATCTCAAAGTTATTACCATTAACCGGTGGAAGAGTGATACAAGAGGGTTGGGTCGATCGGGCGGGATTACAACGATCTTTTAGAGACACGACCCTGGTTACTATTGGTTCAGAATTTTCTATAGACTCAAATTCAGAAGAGGAAGAATTCTCAAATGATGTTAACACAAAATCACGCAAGTATACGTGGTCACAAGTAATATAGATAAAATTCAAGTTCGTTCCACAGAGATCTAGTTTAGGTTTCAATTCAGTAGATGTACTTATGCAACAATGTATGGTTGTAACTCACTGCTAAGACAATAAACAAATATGGGTTTTAATTAACTAAATTAAACAAAGATGCAAATTATCAACTAAGAATGATTAACTAATGAGAATTAAATCAAATTACTATATGAGAATAAACATGGGACTCTACCTTCATTATCTACTTTGCTTAGATCTGACGCCCTTAATCACTATATGCAATGGTTATGATATCTGATCGGATAACATGAAACAAGTACACGCTACCTGTCAGCATACGTATACCAAACTACTCTTACATCCACAAAAGAGATAGAAGATGAATAGACACTAATTATGCTTAGACCCTATATGTCTATAGAATTTGAAAACATAATGGTTGAAGAACAAGTTATCCATAATGATCACATAGGGCAATATAAGTATTTTCATCTTATACTACGAATCATGTTGATAAACAATCATGAACCTATGCTAGCATGGCAAGTTCTAAATCTCAAGATCCACTTTCACTTCACAAGAGATTAACAATTCAAGTTAGATGTTAGCTACGCATCTAAAAGCATTAAGATTGACCATACAAGGATATCAAGAATTCATCACACACAGATCTTTAAAGCATGCACACTACTAAGCTACATAGATAAACCCGTTAGAATCCCATGACAACGATTAGTTCATAATTAAACCGATCGTCACCATGGGATTTGATGAAAACATGATATAAAACAAGGTATAAAAGAAAGAAGCAATAATATTATTAAAACTAAGAGTTGAGAAAACAAATATATGATCCAAAGTATACAAAAGATGAAGTAGATCTAGATCCGTGCTTGTCACCTAGCGTTGAACCTTTCTCCACTTTTCTCCCTTGCAATTCTTTGTTACAATAATAAAAACGATCCGATTTACAAGGCTAAGATGTGTTTTTATAGGCCTATATATCTTGCCAAGCAAGAAAATTAATCCTACAATACAATTAGAATTGATTTTGGTATAGGAAAATACCAAAAATACAATTAGATTTCGAATTATGACAAAACGGTCAATTTTTAGCAAATCAGGATCATCCGCGTGCTGCCAGTGCTCTAGGGCGCGCTGCCTGCGCTTGGCTCCCTATTTAGACACTGTTTGGGCACTGCCAGCGCTCTCCATGCGCTGCCTGCGCTTGAGTTGCTGGCAGTTGCTCTTTTCCTGCACATTTTCTTCGTTTTTCAATCTTTTCTTCCCGTTCTTTTTGCACGAACTTCCCGTCTTCAATTTCCTTGACTTGTAATCTTCTTGGTAGTTGACATTAAGACTCCGTTCTTCATTCCATATCATAAATCAACTCCAAAACGACGGAAAATTCACCCCTAATCGACATTTCTTCAAACCTGCATTTAAATAAAACACATCAAAACTACGACAAATTTGAGGCCAAGTGAATCAATTTAAGCCGAATTGGAATGCTTTAAATGGATATAAAATCCATTTATCACCTAGCATAATTATTCCTAAGCCAAGTAGTTCGCATAAACCACGAAAGTGAACACGTAGCAAATAAGTGCGAAAATTTAAACAAACAAAAGAAAGGGTGAAAAATCAAAAGGAAAATTCTAGGCCTAGGGTTCCTTAAAAAAAATAAACTAGACCTTGCTCCTAACTTTAAGGACCACCAAAAATTCGGTAAATCAAGAATTATTTGAACCGATCTGGCCAGGTTGGTGCAAGCATTGCCAAGAGGCTAAACACCAGCCTAGACACCAAAGAGTCGGAATAATTAAAGATTACGTCTTTTTTTAGATACCTTCCTAATTGAGCGTGAAAATCCTAGGGGCCATGTCTAATTTAATTTTAGTAAGGCTTGGGTATGCAAAATGAAGGATTAATGCTTTGGGCCAAGGAAATAGTGATGAAATCCCTTCCCTTATCTTTTGATTGGGTTTTGCCCTTAAAATTTATTAAAATGATGCAACACTCAACGAGAAAAAAAAACTATAAACAATTATGGATGCTCTAAACTACGTGTTCTAAATTCTAAAGAAAAGAAGAATTTAACGTACCTTCGGGTCCTCCAGCGATCACCACAATTTATACGGTACGAAAAATTAAAAACAAAAAATAAAATCTAGGATGATGTAATCCTAAGTGATTAAATGCTTGATGTAGCAATTATGTAATTTCTAACTAATTTTTTTTTCAATTTTTTTTTTTGTGATTTTTTGTTATTTTTTTTGTAATTTTCTAAAAATAAAAAGGCGAAAAGAGTGAAAATACGGGTTACCGAAGCATGCTTGCAAAAATTCCAAATTTCCTCCACGCTCCGTGAGATGATTCCCGAAATTCCAATTTTCCTTAAAAAAACGAGATAAAAATGAGACAAGTAAAACTAATATGAAAAATTAAAAATTAAGGCGCGAAAAATTATAGTCCTCGGAATCGGCGCCAAAAACTTAATTTGCTAAAAATAAACAATTAAATTATCGCAAGCGCACGATCATCGTTTTAATATTTATGATTCGTTCCACAGAGACTAAATATTTTTCGCATGTCCTTAATTTTTAATTTAATCGAACTAGACAATTTCAGTTTTTGAGAATTTTGGATTTTACTAATTAATGCTTACAAGAAAATTTGATCTATTTTTTTTTAAAAAAAAAGATTTAAAATTAATTATATTTAACCTAACAAATTAAAATTGAAAAGAACACAAACTAAGTTATATTTTTTTTATTTCTTATTTTAGAATTTAAAAAGATTTTATTTGCAGAAAATTTTAACAAAAATTGGACATAACTTGTTTGTAAAATTAGCTATCCAAAATCAACACAAGATTTAAAAATCCAACAAAATTTGAACAGACACACTAAGCAGGCAACTCAACCGAACTCAGCAACAAACAAGACATAGACAGCAACGATTCTATCAAAAAGAAACAGACGAGAATTAACTTCTAAAAACAAAACTAGAAAATTATATAACACGACTCGGTAATGATTCAATCACACCCGGTTACAAACTCGGATTCAACAACAGCCGAGTTAACTCGCTTCACACAGTAAAAACAAGGAAACTCGCGAAACCATAACTCAGAACTCAGCAAAAACAACAACAAAACTAAACGAAACAACAATCAACTGCAGCAATCAACTCCTACAATGAAATAGCGAAAGGCACATAAATGGAATCAATCAACTCGCTCGGTAACTCGATACGTAACCCAGGTGACTCAGAAACCGAAACAAATCAAAACTCAAGACTCGAACTAGCTGCAAACCGGACCCAGTCGACTCGGTAACTCAAACAAAACGCTGAAAAATTATACTGAGAAAGCATACAAACGAAACTCGATATAGGAACGAAGCATAGGAGTCAAATCTAATTAATCTAATCGAATTGAAAGTAGGCAGAAGGAGAGGAGACTGTTGTGCGATTTGTTTGAAAAGAAAGAAAAAAACATGGGATGGGGTTTGTGCGAAAAGAGAGGAAGAGAAGACAAGGGCAGCTGGGTTTTGAGTTTAATCGCAGAAGAAGTAAAAAGAAAAGAAATGGGTGAAAGTAAATTGGTGGTTTTAGGGAGAAGAAGAGAAAGAGATGTGAGAAAAGAGGGAGAAAAAGAAAAAGAATAAGATGGGTTTGTAAGCTGAGAAAACTGGGGAGAAAACAATGAAGCTTCGAATAAAAATAGGGGAGGCTGGGATTTTGCTTCGAATTAAACAAAATAAAACGAGATAGAAAATAAATACTAAAACTAAAACTAATATTTTTGTGATTTTTTTCTTTTTTTTAACTAGCACATTAAACATAAAAATTATATCTACAATTAAAAATAAACAAACCCACAATAAAATTGAGATTTAAAGGGGCTCAAATACGATTATTAAGTACGAATTAAGAAATTAAAATTGTTATTTTCGACCCCAAGCGGTTAGCATTTTGCTACTTTGTCCACTAAACGGATTTACGAAAATAATGAAAACATAGCTTGTATTAAAAATGATAGAAGTGTTCACAAAGAACAAATGCAAAATGGAAGAAAATAGGGATGAGGCTACAAAATTTAGGGTAACTAAAAACTAAGATGTATTAAAAGCAAGCTAACATGAATCGGCAACAAAGGAAAAAAAGTAAAGCAAAAGGTAAAAGTAAAGTCAATTTTTTTCCCTGTCTCCCCCCTTCTATTTATAGGTTTTTTTTATCACCCCATCATTGTAAACATTGGCTGCTTCTTTCATTGACAATTTGCTAACCGAACTTTTCTTCCATCCATTTATGACTTCGTATATGGTGGCAAAATTTGACAAACACAATTAATTCAACAGGCTGTGATTTAAAGGGAAAATTGGTGTGTTTGAAATATTCCAATTTGCTCCAAGCTCCTAATTCCTTTTTCCTTCTTCTTTTATTTTAATAATTTTTCTTCCTCTTTTATCCTTCTTTGCACTTTATTTCTTTATTTTGTCATTTCTTTATTTTCCTCGAATTTCCTGAAATGCAACAAAATAATTTATTAAAATACGAGTTCAACAACAAATAAGTAATAAAAATATGCAAAAATATGCAATTATCAACACACACTAACCCAATTACGTAGTTGTTCCGTCCCACGATTCAATTACGTGATGAACGTGATTGAGGGAGAAATATAACGTGAAAAACAAATTTCCAAAAGAGCAACGTAACGAGAAAAGGAATGAGTCATTTGACCAAGATGATTACCAACATGATCCGATATTCGATCCTCCAATGTCACAAACTAAGGGACGAAATAAATTGGGAAGATATAAAAGTGGTGTTGAAACTTCGACTTCAAAGGCCAAGCCGTGAAAGTGCAGAAAGTGTGGGGTAGAGGGAGCAAAGCATGATAGAAGAAATTGTCCTAATCGTCCTCTTCAATGAATGTATTGATATTTGAATTAATTTTTCAATTTATTATGCAACATTGAATTTAATATGTGAAATTGAATTTATTATGCAATCCATTGGGGAAAAAATGAAAAAGATGATTAATATTCAGTGATTAATATTCATTAAGAAAAAGACTAAAAATTCGAAGTAAACAGAAAACAAAGGAAAAACAAGGAAAGTGGACTGGAGCTTCTATCCAACTTATAACAACCACAATGTTTCATTGCTGTAGCAAGTAACTACCACAATGTTTCATTGCGGTAGCAAGAAATCATACAGTAACATTCCTCTGTATTCCTCTGTCCATTTTATGGCTACCACAATGTTTCATTGCGGTAGCAAAATTTTTACTCTGTTTGAGCAAAGCTTCTGTCCATTTTATTGCTACCACAATGTTTCATTGCACTAGCAAGAAATCATACAATAACATTCCTCTGTATTCCTCTTTATTCCTCTATCCATTTTATGGCTACCACAATGTTTCATTGAGGTAGCAAAATTTTTACTCTATTTGAGCAAAGCTTCTGTCCATGTTATTGCTACCACAATGTTTCATTGCGGTAGCCGAATTGAAACATTGTTTTTACTCTGTTTTTACTCTGTTTGAGCTAAAGCTTCTGTCCATTTTATTGCTACCACAATGTTTCAATGCGGCAGTAATCCTCTGTTTTTCCTCTGTTTCATTTTTTATTACTGTTTTTTCGTAAACATTTTTTTTGGCTAAGCATTTTTTCATAAACATTGCGTGGGCCATCTCAACAATATCTCCAATGATTAAAAATAAAGTAGTAACAAAAGGATTCTTAAATGGCCGATAACTTGTTAAGTACTAGTATATTGCAATGATTAATTAACTCATAAATAATAATCTACATTGACTACAAATTTCTATTCTTTCCATTGTTTGCAATTTCAAAATATTAAAAAAGATATTTCAAATAATTAAAGTACTTTCGAAATTTAATATTACTATTTTACATTTTTAAAAAATATTAAAATCATTTTTCTTCTTCCATTTTTTTAAATTCCTATTATTTCCATTCTTTTTGTTAAAATTTATATTATTATTTTTGCATTTTAAAAAAGATATGAGTGGAGTACACAAAAAGTTAAAATTAACGGTTATTTTAAAAATGGTTGCATTTGTTAATTTTATCAAAAAATGATTATTTAAATAATTTTTTCAAATAGAAGCTGGTTTTAAATCGTCACAGTAATTATAAAAGAAAAAATAGATGCTTCAGGCATGTAATAATCATATGAATAAATAACGATAGCACTAGAAATTAGCATGTGGTTTAAAAAAAGTAACAATAAAAAATATTATGTCAGGATGCTCAAAAATATTTAACAGTAGCACTAGAAATTCATTTTACAAAAAATGATTAGAAAAGTTATTCACTACCATTATTATTTGTAACCTTTAATATATAGACATTGTTTGATCCCTTATTTATTTTGATTGAAACTCACATAAAACCACATACCTTTATAGATGAATTGATTTGTCTTGGGGGACATTATTTTACAAATAAAAATGCATATTTTTAAAGTAAGTCGTTGTAGTATAGCGGTGTGTATTTCCGACGGTCACCCGGGTTACCCGGGTTCGATCCCCGACAAGCAACTATGTACACATGCTTTTCAAATTTTGCCCCCGAAATGCTTCATTGCGGCTGCCGCAATGCTTCATTGCGGTAGGCATTTTGAAAATCTGATTTGAACAAGTAAAAACCTGTCAAAACCTGCCCTGCATTTTAAAAACCTGTCAAATTAACTACTCCAATTACACTAAATTTCTAAAACTCCAAACTTAAATTTCAAATCAAAATCAATGACCTAAACTATTACAAAAATCACAAAAGCAATAAAATAATTCAAAAAGTCCATTAATCTACATTTTCTAAAAATCCTACCAATGTTAACTAAGATAAAAAAAAAACGAGACTAAAAGCCCAGATTCCTTTGTCGAATCCCCCAGTCACAAATAAGTCGTGCTTCCCCAATCCGAAGCTCATGTGCAATGCGATACCTGAACGATAAAGAAATTGACATAAAGTTAACATTTATATATATTGACATAAGTCGTGCTCTTGAAACGATACCTAAAGGTCATGATATCTTTTTCGGGAACCCAATGTGCCTCTTTCAATGATATTCCATTGCAAATGGCATCCATATATTTGCAAACATACACGCCACAATCGATACCACCTTTTTGTTTGGGTCGATCCTTAGCTTCCTTAATCCTCATATACCTTTCAGTATATCGCTCGGGTTTCAACTTGTGAGGCATGAACGGGAGAAATTTTTCCTGCAAGATATTCAAATAACTGGTAACCACACAACCATATATTCAGATATTAAAAGACTTGAATAAAAGAGGTTACCATGAGATAATATTGAGCGGGGTAAAGTTCTTTCCCTGTGACATATACATCATCCCGTAGAGGATCAATCAACAACACTTTCCCTTTGTTGATGTTTGCGACAAAGAGTATCCAATGGTGTTCATGGCACACGGGGAAAAAAGCAGCGTCACAGTCTTGTAGATTTGGTCCATAAAATTGTTTCTGATAAGTTCTAATGAAACATTCCATTGCCTTCTTTTGATCTCCGATACTCTCTTTTGGTGGCATCTGCAAAATTAAAGATTAAAATACTAAACAATGCAATAATTAAATAGGTAAAAAATGCATAACCACTTCTATGGACTACACTAAAAAAAATAAGAGAAATAATTGATAGCCAGAAGGAAGTAACTGTTCAGCTTATTAACTTAGAAAGTCTTCCTAAATTGTTTCCTTGTTATTCTTAGATTAGAAAACAACAACATGCTGAATGCTTATACACATTTAGTTTGTAAAGACCTAACAAGGATGCCTCAAGAGTTTCTGCAGATCTCATTGAATCCTGGTCTAAAACTTTTTACCAGGTGAAATATCCTTAGATACATTTTACATCTTAAGAGAGCATCAAGACCATTACATCCCCGTTCTCGGTAGTATTTTTAAAAGCATTCATAAGTTTCAACTCGCCTAGCATAAGTTTTAACCAACCCTGGTGGCATTCCTCTAGCCAATGCTATCTTATTTTCCGAAGACAAGATAAGCACATATTTTAACATTTGAAAGTCGCTGAAGACAGCATTACTTCCAACTTCTTACTGTTTAGCGGCACCTTACTGAGTAATGCAAGTGAACGCCTCTAGATACTTAGCGATGTCCATCTCAAGACTGTATACATGTTTAGCTAAATAATAATAATTTATTTTTATTTAGACCTTTCTATTTGTATTCAGGTTATTAGATATAATGTAAATAAATATGTAAGCTTAAAGGAATAGAAATTTTATTAAAGCGGGTCATGTCCGGTCATATTCGGTTTTTGGTCTTGTTAGGCATTAACTTGAAAAGTCTTCCTAAATTGTCCCGAGACTACTGCTAAAGAGAACGCAGTACAGGTCATAACAATATGCACATTCTTTTGTTGTTTTTAGTAAGTCCTAGTGCCTTTACGCAGAACATGATTCAAGTTTTGTACAAATTTTAGGTTAAAGAAACTGCAAGGAACGTTGATGAAGCAATGAGAGATCTTCCAGATGCTAATTCAGTAATATTCTAGTGTTACCATTCTTCCAGATGCATGTAAATACTACACAAATGCAAGAACACTTAGGTAATGATTGATACCTTCAAATCAGTAATAAATCGTTCGGTGATAAGCATCCACCAACTAGAAGCAAATAAAAACCTTTTCGCCGGAGGCCTAAGGGTGCGCCCCGAATTCCAGAGATTCTCCTCTCTAATTTTCAATAGCTCCACATAAGCATCCACAACAGAATCCTCCAACCAGTGCTCGGGTTTTAAGGTCAACACAATTTATCCTTTATTAGGGACATGGTCACACCCTTTTGCGAGTGTGTCTGCCAAATGAACTCACCATCGTTAGTCCACCAATGACGAAATAGCCATCGAATTTTTCGATTTTTTAGTGGCCTCGTCAAATCACCCTTATTACCAACATCACCTCGATCTCGTTCATCTTTCATCTTATCCACGGTTGTGTCCATCTAAAAAACACGAGATACATATCACAACATATATAAATGAATGTCATTATTATTCAATTAGAATTAGCAGTTGCAGTTGATGGTATTAATTATAATCATCAGCGACTGATCTTAGATTATCTATCAAACATTCAAACTAGTGTAGAGAACTAATAAAATGCTGCAGAGTGCAGACTAATAAGAATGCAAAAACAGAATTATGTAATGTAGACATTAACAATATGAACATATTGCAGAAAACAGAATCAATAATCATGCAGACCGCAGAACATAATGCAGAGCAGAATCTGCAGAATTCAACATGCAAAAATCTGCAGAATGCTGAAATTATGTTGTATGCAGTATGATATTATAGAATATATATGCAGAAAAACTGAAGCAAAGAGCAGAATATTTAAACATTAAATTTAGAGTCTAAATAGAAAGTCTCTTGCTTATGCTCTTGTACCTAGATTGTCTTAGAACTAGTATCTTAAGGCATTAATATTTACTACGGGACACACAAAAGCACCAATTTCTTCTTTCATGTTATATTTCTTACTCCAATTTATTCCTTACCCTAGCATACTATACATTGTTGGAGAGTTCATGCGAATGCAAAGAAGAAAGAAGCATATTAATACGAAATATGATCAAGTAGGTGTACATGAAAGATAGGATGGTAAAGGATTCGTACATCAAATATATTCTTTAAACGGGTAGGTATGGAGCCACTACCAAAACCCACATATGGATGTATGCCTCGCTCCGTTGAAGGAGTTTCTTCACTAGTAGGAGCCTACAATTACATTAGAGATATACAAACTCAATACACCGAATCATAAATAACAATAATGGGAAGCATGACAAAGAACTGATTACAAGTCAATACCTTTAGTGGAATTGGTGTAAAAGCAAAAGACAGGGAGGTATGGGAGACATGTCTCGCCTGAGAAGTGGTATCCATCAAAGGTGAAGTAGTCTCATCCTACAATTAGGTGTCAATATACAAATCAGACACTTGTTTACTACACGAAATTAAAAGATTGAAGTGACGAAATTCAATGATTGTTTAATACCTGACGTGGACGCTTAAGGGAATCTGTGGCTGGAGTGTCCTGCAGTGCATCAGGAGCACTAGTCTCAACCTATCAATAGGATTACAACAATCATCAATATGTTGAATATCAAGACATTAAATCGATAGAAGAAAAGATTACTACCTCAAGAGGACGCTTAAGGGGGACACTGAGTGGAGTGTCCTGCAATGCATCACGAGCACTAGTCTCAACCTATTAATAGGATTACAACAATCATCAATATGTTCAATATCAAGACAATAATGGTTAGAAGAAAAGATTACTACCTCAAGAGGACTTTTCTGAGTAACACCAGGGGCAGATGGATCAACATCCATCTCACGTCCATGGGGATCGACAATAGGAGGATCTATAATAGGAGGATCTACAATAGGAGGATCAACAGTAGGAGCCTTTATATCCTCATCTCCAAAGGTAGAGGGTCTATTTGTATCCTCCTCTCCAAAAAAAGAGGGTCGACTAAAATCAGCACCCCTCCACTCTGTGTTGACTCGATCATACGAGTATAGAAAATCATGAAGGGAATCATAGAACCACTTAGCAGGTTTGTGCAAGTGTAATTGGTGTATCAACCTCAAAGCACTCTCCAACTACAAATATCATTAATGCAATTATTAGGACAAAAATGCTATTATTATGACTAAAATGCAATTATAAGGACTAAAAATGCTATTATTATGACTAAAATGCAATTATAAGGTCTAAAATGAAATTATTATAACTAAAATGTAATTATTCAGGAATTGTATTAAAATGTTGCGGGAACCAATCTCAGGGAAAAATCTTATCGTCCGTACGAACCACACAAGGAGCAATCCTGAGTTTACTGACACGCCTATACCAATCCAAGTAATCCTGAATGGGTACATACTCACCCTCCACGGTGATGGGCATACCGCTCTCCACATAACTAGCCCACTCATCCAAATAGCTCCGGTAAGTAACTGTATGTGCATCCCGTTGGAATTGAGTTTTCCTCCCCGTCCGTAAAAAGGTATGGTCAAGCGGCTCCTGCGGTATATGCTGCAACATACCGAACTGCCTAAGTACCCTGTCCGGCATCTGGTACTCAATAAACTCAAATGACACCAAGGGTATACGCCCAAGAGCCATATGAAGGGCCACCATCATGTCAGCATCCTCGTCAGCATCCTCCGCCTCATAAAATTTATTTAAATTTTACACTTAAATTAAAATTCAAGTGGTAAACAAATAAAGAATGGAAGGCAATCACTGGTACTAAAATGCAAGTAGTAAGACTAAAATATTAAGTATTCACCTGGCGTATGGCTGCCATGTGACCCAATGCGGCATAAAGCTATCAAAATCTCCCCGATAACCACCAGTATGGTGGTGGGCATTAACCCTCCTATGCTTCACCAGCTCAGCCCAAGCTAATGCTCTCGGCCACACAAGTTGCTAGCGTGGCGCAATCCGTGGACGCCCGGGATTCAATCTCTCCCATGCCCACAACTGAAGAAGCATGCTGCACCCGTTAAAAGTGGTGCATGACTTCTTCACAGATTTAGATAGGGCTCTGTACAAATGTGCCAGAACTGCAGCGCCCCAAGCATAATCAATAATCTGATCTGGCTGCTGTAAAAACTGTATGTACCGGGGATGCACAAGATTCCGGTTGGAAGTAGGAAATAGTATGGCCCCAATAATATACAACAGATATCCCCTGGTATACAATACAGGATCCTGTGCAACCCATTCTGGATGCTTTGATCTCTTGCTTCTCGCCTTATATCTCCCGCAAATCACACAATCTTACCCCGCCCCCGCCGTCTGCATACATGTCCTTGCGCTCCTAAACATGTAACCGTAGATCCTGCCATTCATTTATCCAGTAGCCAATCAAATCAGATAGCTCAGTATGGGTCAAAGCATGCCCACTGATCGGCAGACCCATGATCATGTACACATCCTCGAGTGTACTAGTCATCTCACCAAAACTGAAGTGAAATGAATTAGTTTCCGGTCTCCACCGCTCCACCAATGTTTTGATCAGGGCAATGTCATTCTAAGGTACTGAGCGGGGATTAATAAACACCCCAAATCCCCAAGTACGCAAAAGTGCACGCTGGTCTGCCTGTAACTCCCACACACCCTGCTGTGTAGTATACTGCCTCACATCCAACTTCTCCCTGTCACCTCCCTCCCATATCAAAGTGCTGATATGCTCGTCCTGATGAACCAGGAGAGATCGATCAAGAGGACCACATTGCATATCCATAATATCTGCAACGATTCAAAAGCAAAAAGAATTTAGGCACACTGGATATTTGAACATACATAACTTAACATGCAATTACAAAATTATAGATTAAAAAGAAAACCAAGTAATAAATTAGGCCTAATTTGGATTATAAATGATGAATTTGAATTAAAAATCATCTTTAATCTATTTATGAGGGATGTAGCCTAAATTAGGGAAATTAAATCAAAGTAGAAAAATTAGCCTAACTTGGATGAATAAATGATAAATTTAGCATAAATTAGGGACTTAAATCAAAATTAGGGAAATGAAGCCTAATTTGGATTAATAAATGATAAATTTGAATTAACAAATCATTTTAATCTATTTATGAGAGATTTAGCCTAAATTAGGAAAATTAAATCAAAATTAAGGACCAACATGACCAACTTATGAGCAAGCACACCCCTAAAATACTACTGTGTTAACTGTAGCATATGTAAATACTTACTGTAGAAATGATTTTTCTGTCCTACGATCAACATGACCAACTTATGAGCAAGCACACCCCTAAAATATATTGCCTCACGGCTCTAGAAATTTCATAAAATCAAAACAGATCAACCTAGAAATCTTGTTATAGCAATAAATTTCCATATTAATAAATAGCTAATTTCCTTGAAATAAGATGATACAAAGCGGATCATGTGGTTTTATACATGGCTAACCATTCCAGCTTTGCGCAAACCAGTTAACTGCTTTAATTTAAAATATAACCTAAAGACTTTGTAAAATTTTGTGATAATTTTTATTTTTATTTTTTGTTATCAGGGAATGCATAGTTGTGTAGCATCTCTTTTGTCAAGGTATACCTGAATTCTACTGGTTTCGTGTATTATTAAACACCTAGTTAACTGCTTATTGACTTCTGATTTCTTGTTCTATTGCTTGTTGATTAGTAAATGGAGAAACTTGGGGAAGAAAAAAGTGAATATTCCGTTATTCGGAAATGTCTCTATTTTCTCTTTAATTGTCACTAGCAGAAAACAGGCCTTTTACGTCGGTTAAATCGACCTTATACGTCGGTTAAATGGCGACGTATGGAGGGGCGAAGTATAAAGTCAGGGATCTTTTACGTCGGTTAAAAAGGCGACGTATTGTTGTGGAATAAAAATTAGGTTACGAGTATTGCGTCTAGGGTTTGTGTATTTAATGCGAAGGTGTGTGAGCTTCGTGCTTTAATGGCTGCTCTTGTGCTCGTGGCTGACTCTGCCTTCACAAGATGCCTACGTACTTTGATGAATATCAAAGATCAAGCCAAAAAACGTAGTTCTAGGTTGAGGGGTCTGGCCCTTTATATAGGCTGAGAAGCCTTAGAATTATGGTAGGAGTCAGAGACTTGGTGGGCAAGTCACCTCCTTGAGGAAGGTTCTAGATCTATTCCTTGTAGGAATCAGTTTCCGTATTGAATTGGTTGTCTTGGTGGCTAAGTCTGACAGAGATAATATCCTTATCCAACTCTTATTGCTGAGCTGTTTATTTCCCCAATATTAATTACGAAATTAATATTATAATTGGGATTTTGGGTCCATCTGGAGGGCCCCACGTTTGGACCATTCTTGGTCTAATTAATGCCACATTAAATGTGTCTTTTAGGGCTTATTTTCAGCCCATATCATTTGCCCCCCAACTTCTAGGAAAACTGATCAGGTTTTCCTTGAAGTTTTAATGGTCTTTTCCGAGACATGGGTCAGGGTTCATAATTGTACACTAGTGTTTCACAAGTATCGTCTTAATGTAAAGAGGGGAGCGACCTACACGTTTACGATGATTTGCCTTATTCGAGGCTAAACAATTATTTCCAAGTAACTTCTGTTACTGGATTTTTGTCTATTCAATAAGAAGGAATCATCCGTAGTACTTCTCGTATCGTAAATATATTTTAGAGTTATATAGTACCCACAGGTATTTCTCTCTTAAAAATTCCATGTCCACGAAGATTCGATGTCCAAAAATCAATTTTTCAGAGCAATTTTCGAACAAAACTGAAAATTTTCAACCAGGAATTTCGACCAGGAATTCGACCAAAATTCTGGTCGAAATAAGGGCTTCAACAAATCCTGATCGAAGGGATTTTTGACCAGGATTCCTGGTCGTTTCGACCAGGATTCTGGTCGAAGTAAGCGTTCCATTCTTCTCTGCTTGAACACATTTTCGACCAGGGTTCCTAGTCGTTTCGACCAGGATTCTGGTCGAATTAAGCGTTCAAGCTTTTCTTGGTCGAAAGCTTTTTCGACTAGGATTCCTGATCGTTTTGACCAGGATTCTGGTCGAATTAAGCATCAAAATTTCCTCTTGTCGAACACTTTTTCGACCAAGATTCCTAGTCATTTCGACCAGGATTCTGGTCGAATTAAGCATCTAGATTTCCTCTTGTCGAACACTTTTTCGACCAAGATTCCTAGTCATTTCGACCAGGATTCTGGTCGAATTAAGCATCCAAATTTCTTCTTGTCGAACAATTTTTCGACCAGGATTCCTGATCATTTCGACCAGGATTCTGGTCGAATTAAGCATCCAAATTTCCTCTTATCGAACACTTTTTCGACCAAGATTCCTAGTCATTTCGACCAGGATTCTGGTCGAATTAAGCGTCCAAATTTCTCTTTGTCAAACACTTTTTCGACCAAGATTCCTGGTCGTTTCGACCAGAATCATGATCGAAATAAAGTCCTCAAAATTTTCGGGCTTTTTCTTGATGGGCCTTTCTACTTTTGGGCCTTCGAGGCTTTACATGTTTAAAATGTGTATTTTTATAAAAATACCTTCTTTCTTTGGGCCTGACCCGATGGCCATAATGGGCCTGTTCAAATTCCGAATCTTTCGTTAGGGCTTGGGTTTGATATTTCTTTAAAATATCTTAGATATTTCTTCAAAATATCTTAGATATTTCTTCAAAATATCTTAGATATTTCTTTAAGATATTTTTCTAGGAACGTTCCAGAATTTGGCTTCAACTTGGGTCGGTTTCATGGGCCTTTGGTAGGTCAATTTTGGAATTCTGACTGGTCACTGTAGGTTTTCTGACCGTTTGAGAGTATTTCAACCGGTTGCTCATTCCTATATAAGAGTGAGAGTTGAGGATTCATTTTTCACACTCTCACTTTTTACTTCACTTTTTCATCTTTGAGCTCTCAACTTTTAGCTAAAAAATCTCTCTCTCAAATTCCGTTCGGAGTTTTTCTCGGCTAATTCCGGCCTTCGTCTCCGGACATCTTCTTCGTTTTAAGTCAAGATCTCAAGCTGTCATCAATGGCGGACAAAGCTCAAGCTCGCCTTCTGAAAATGAACTCAGCCTCTTCTAAAGGTACCATCCAAATTCGCTCTCCTTACACCTCTCTTTTAGATATGTTAAATGAAAGAGCAGACGACTATCCTTCCTTAGCCGAGTTAGATGCGTATGATTGTTGTAATACATATCACGATACAGATGAAATTGGTAGATATAACAAGTTGTATAAAATTAAAAAACCTTATAAACTCGTTCCAGCTGGGCCAGGTGACAGGCCTTGTCATTGGAGGCCCAATGCCTTGTGTATCTATAGGGAATGTTTAGTAGCGGGCCTCCGTTTCCCTTTTCATGAGTTTATCCCCCGCCTTTTAGCTAACATTCAGTGTAACCCTTGCCAATTGCCCCCAAACGCATGGAGAACAATTCTTTGTTTTATGGTTTTGTGTCTAAGGCAAAACCTTCCTCTATCTGTTGCCCTTTTTCGCAAAATTTTCCAAATTTACAACAGCCCTGCTTCATATTCTGGCTGGGTATATATCAAACTTCGCCCCAAAGTCCCTCCTATCTTTAATGGTAAATCAGTACCATACAACAACCCTGGTTGGAAGAAAGAATTTGCCTATCTTGAATGGGAGGGTGGTGATTGGGGTACCCTCTTTAGAAAAACCTTTTCGAGGGTTTCAGATGGAAATGCTAAAGGAATCACCCTTAGCACCGAGGATCAGGCTGCTTTTGACACTTTAACCAAAGGTGATGGTATGTCTATAACCTGCCAAAGCCTCATAAATGAAGAATCTCTGAGGGCAGTAGGCCTCTCACAAGTTTCAGAACGGGGTAACTTCCTTTCTTGCCTTTGTTTTTTTTTTATTTTCATACTTGACTTATTCATTTGTGTTTCCATTCATGCCATTTCAGTTGCTAAGATGCTTGTGGAAGCTTCCCCGGATCCAGACAAGGAAACCTCGAGGATGGCCCGGGCAAAGCGGAATGCTGATCCTCGAGAGAAAGGAATTGAGCCTGCGTTCTTGCGTGCCCATAAGGTCCAAAAGGTGGATCTTAAATTTGGTGATATAGCAGACTTGGAGGGGAGCTCTCAGGTGAACGTCCAATCTTCTGTTTTTAGGCCATCCTGGGGCTTTAGGAAGCGGGATTCCGTTGTGGGTTCGACTAAGCACGCCATGGACTGGTCTCTTATCTCAATCACCCCTCCTGACTACAAAGACTTGGTTGTCAATGGAGGCATCGGGGAATAAGAGGCACTTGGTTCTCAAGCCTTAGCTGTGTTGAGACTCAAACCTCGCATTCTTTAAATTTCGTACTGATTTACTTTATTCCAACATAATTATTGTTTCTGTGCACAGGCCAACGTTCACTTCTAGAGTTCTCTCTACCACGCCAAAGCTTGGAAGGAGAAGGCCAAGGGGTATGAGTCTGAATCTCAGAAGAAAATCCTCACTATCAACCATCTAGAGGAGAAGCTCAAGGATAAGGATGAGGAGCTGGCCAGTGCTCGGGCAGAGTTGGTAGCTTTGAAAGATGACAGGGAGAAGATCATCGATGACTATATGGATTCTGATGAGTACAAGTCCCTCATGGATCAACATGATGAGCTGTTATTTCCTGGCCAGTTTTCTGAGGGTTGGAACAAGGCCGTTGAGGCAGTTCTGAGGAGCCATCCTGGCTTATTCCAGCCTTCAGACTTCGTGAGCCCTCATCTTCCTGCCCCATTATTAGTTAACGAGCCTGTATCCAGCGAAGAGTTATTCGGGGAGGGTGATGCTTTGGCCAAAGAGCATGCTACCGCTACCACTTCAGCCTTGGATCCTAAGCTTCCTCTAGTTCGGTCTGGTGCTGCTAATTCTGCTGAGGATGGATCCACTACAGACACTAGCTCTGAGGATGATTCTCCTGCTAAGGAGGCCCCTAAGGCCCCTTAAGCTTTATTTATTTATCTTTTACTTATCTGAACTCTTGGTTTCTGCCATTTGACTTAATAGCCTTCGGGCCTTTATTTGTGTAACTTTTAATTTATCTATTGATGCAGTTAGTTTCCATTGTGTTCATTTTTCTTGCCTTTGTTCATAGTTTAGTAAACTTTATACTTTTTCGAGTACTTGGCCCCCTGGCTGGAACTAGACTCATAAGTTAGTTCAACATTTGTCTTTCGTGTTTATTTTAACAAGGAAGAATAACTCATAGAGAAAACAGAATAGATTCCATTGTGTTGTCAAAGGATATCAATAAAATGGGTTCAACCCTTACATAGATACTCTATCTCCTACTGGGAGCAACATGCTCTATAATGGTTTCATTCGAACCTTATTCCTAATAAATAGATAAAAGTCCAAGCCTTTGTCAAAAGAACTTAAACATAATAAACTTTGAGGTTCATAGCATGCCAAGTTCGGGGCACCTCAACCCCATCCAAGGTTTCTAACTTGTAGGATCCTCGTCCTAACACCTTTCTGACTAGATACGGTCCTTCCCAGTTTGGTGCTAACTTTCCTTTCTGGCCAACTCCTGAGGCTTCAATCTTCATTAGAACCATGTCGCCTTGTCGAAAGAATCTTTCCTTAACTCTCTGGTTGTAGTGAAAAGAGGCTCTCTTCTGATATTCAGCATTCCTAGCATTAGCTTCATCTCTAACCTCGTCAATTAAGTCAAGGGCAAGTCTCATCCCTTCTTCATTAGTTTCTGGTTCATATGCCTCAACTTGAGGTGACGCTTGCATGATCTCTAAAGGCACAACTGCCTCAGCTCCATAAGCTAGCAAAAATGGGGTTGCTCCAGTTGTCACCTTACAAGTGGTACGATATGCCCAAAGTATGGGCAGTAATTCATCTACCCAAGTGTTCCTAGAGCGTTCGACCCTCTTTTTCAGTCCATCAAGGATAATTCGATTAGCTACCTCAGCTTGCCCATTGGCTTGTGGATGTGCCACTGAGGTAAAACGGAGCTCAATCGCATTCTCTTCATAATACTTCTTGAACTCTTCGTTATTGAACTGTGTCCCATTGTCTGTTACGAGGATTCGTGGGATTCCATACCTGCAGATTATGTTCTCCCAAAAGAACTAGGAAACTTGTTTGGTGGTTATCTTGGCCAAAGGTTTAGCCTCAATCCACTTAGTGAAGTAATCAATGGCCACTATCAAGAACTTCCTTTGTGCTGAAGCCATGGGAAAAGGACCAAGTATATCCATCCCCCACATCGCAAACGGAATGGGAAAGTTAATTGAAGTTAACATCTCAGGCGGTTGCCTGACAATCGGAGCATGTTTTTGACATCTCTCACACCTCTTGACATAGTCTTGTGCATCAGCCAACATCTCCGGCCAATAGAACCCTAAACGAATGATCTTGTGAGCTAAGGCTCTGCCCCCCAAGTGTTGCCCACAGATCCCTTCATGAACTTCCTCCAATGCTTCTCTTGCCTCTTGAGGCCTTAAACACTTCAAGTATGGGATGACGAACGACCTTTTGTACAGAATGCCCTCAATCAAAGTGTATCCCAATGCTCTTACTGAAAGTTTTCGTGCCTCCAAGGCATTGTCTGGGAGCCACCCGGTCTCAAGGTGTGCCTTGATAGGATCTATCCAAGAGCCCCCTATATCAATTGGTGCCACTAATTTTGAGTTAAAGGTCGGGGCCTTCAAGACCTGAAAGTAGACACTCCCAGCATAATTTTCTATCTCGGAAGAAGCGAACTTAGACAGGGCATCGGCCTTAATGTTTTCTTCTCTTAGAATGTGCTCAACATAGCACTCCTCAAACTGAGCCATAACAGCGTTTACGACTCTCAGGTATTTCGCCATAGTCTCGTCCTTACACTACTAGAAAAAGTAGATTAGACATCACACCTTTTACATCTGTTTAAAAAACCACCGATGTTAAAAACGTTTTTAACATCAGTTATTTTAAAAGCGATGTTAAACAACTTTCTGGACATCGCTTGCTAAAATAACCGATGTCTTAATGATTGTTTAAAAAATAAAAAAACACGCTGATCATTTTCCCCCCATTTCTCATAAAACATTTCCCCCTTACAAAAATTTCATTCCCCGCCTACTAACATTTCCCCTTAAGAAAAATTTCATTCCCCCGCCTACACTAACATTTCCCCTAATTTGTTTTGCCCCAAATTACTCTCATCTCTCTCTCTGGCCTCATCTCCCTCGACCCTCATCTCTCTCTCTGGCCTCATCTCCCTCGACCCTCATCTCTCTCTCACTCATCTCTCTCACTCTCTCTCTCATATCTCTCTCTCTCACTCATCTCTCTCGCTCACTCTCATCACTACTCGACCCTCTCTCTCTGTCTCTCAATCTCTCAATGAAGTTATCCACTCCACTCCGTTGTACTCTATCTCTGTCTTTGAAGGGCTTAATTAACTCATATTTTAAAGGGCTTAATGAATCTATGGTCTGATTTGCTGCGGGGTTTGTAGGGCTTAATTTTTGTCATAATCAATCGGGATTTGCTGCTGGGTTTCTATATGCTACTGTAATATAAACATAAGGCTTTATATATGCTACTATAATATTAGAAAGTTGTTTGTTGTCATCTACCCGTCTCCTTCGATTTACATGCTATGTATGTTATCTTTTACTATATTTTTTATTGCAGACTAATGGACTGAGAGAAGGCGGAGAAAGTGCTAAAAAGTCATTTGGATTTTTAGAGGTATCTTTTTTTCTCTTTAATTTCTCTAAATTGAAATTAAGATTCTGTGTGCTGTGTTAAAGCTCACCACCTACGTACAAATTATGACAATCCATAAGATTGTGTTGTATGTTTTTCGATTTTTTGTGTTGTATGTTTTTTTTCTGTGAATGGGTTTATCAGTTATAATACTGCAAGTAAGATTGTGGAAGGTAGATTAAATGTTCATTTGGTTCCTCATTCACATGATGATGTATGCTGGTTGAAGACTATTGATCAGTACTTTGTTGGATCAAATAGCACCATTCAGGTCATTTCATTCTTCGACACACTGTGAATTATCTTATACTACATATAGGTTGATGAATTAATAATCTTGTAGGCACTTACTGATTCTGTCTCACTGCTACCCTTCAAACATTTGATCACAAATGATAAACAAACACATCTCACGAATTCCTTCCAGAAGTAAAGAATGTTAATGTATATTATATGCCTATATGTGTGCTCATGATGAAGTTTAATATGGGTTTATGTGAAGCACTATGTCATTTCTTCAGCAACCTTCTTGTAAACTATAGGCATTTTTTCAACGTTAGTGGAGAATACAAAATCCAACTATACAAGCAGAAGTTCGGAAGCTAGTTGACGCTGGGCAGTTGGAATTTATGTATGAAGCTCCTTTTGCAACTCTTTTGTTTTTGATGATCAAGTAAAGTGACTTGCATCTTTTTTTAACTTCTGTTCTGCTTTAGGAATGGTGGCTGGTGTATGCATGATGAGGCTACTACCCATTATATAGATATGATTGATCAAACAACTTTAGGTCATCATGCTATTAAAAGCCAATTGAATAAAACTCCTCGAGCGGGGTGGTAGATTGATCCTTTTGGGCACTCTGCAGTGCAGGCTTACTTGCTTGGAGCAGAGGTACATGTGTTTTCCAGTTCCGTTTTTCTTAAATGGCACTGTATGTTGGTCTCCGGAGAGTGGAGCTATTTGTACATGATAGTTCTGTATGTTAGTCTCTGGAGGGTTGTAACACCCCCAGATCCGGGGTCAGGGATCTGGTGGTTACGGTCTTACATCCATTCATAATACTTGACTTGAGTCCACAATAAATAAATCACATGCTGTGACCCCACAATAATATCCACTCACACACACAACATTTATAGTCCCAGAGATGAAATTGAAATAAGTCCATAATATCAGAGTTTACGAATAAAAGTTATTACAAGCCAAATGATATGTTTAAAGGTTTTGCCGTTGATTAACGTTAATGTTACATATAAATAGACTGATAAACAAAAGCTGCCTATCTATGCTACCTCAGCAATGGCAGCAAGGACATCAGCGGGTAGTCCTCGAACGGCGGTAACCTGCTTGCGCCGAGTGCGCCTGATGCGGGCCATCTGTCCTAGCTGTTGTTGTGATAATATGAACAAAGCAAGGGTGAGCGAAAGCCCACCAACAATAATATAACTGAACAGTGATACATATATACAACAGTTCAAAATATCCTTTGAAATCATATGCCATGCATTGATGAAGTTATTGCCAGTATAATATAAAGGATGAAGTTACCATGTAACTCAAAGTATTTGTTTGTAGAAATATCTGCTACATCAAAAGTAAGCGAGATATTCTCATTGTCATTAAAAGAGGAACTTGCATGAAAAGATTGCAATTCCAGTTATGAACACTTTTCTAGCTCTGCCAACAGTAATCATGTTGCAGGAAATAAATAAGTTTGGATGATGAACCAATGATGGAGTATTCACCGCGCCCGCTGTTCCAATCTTGATGATCAGTCAAGATCGTACAGCTCAAATTAGATTTACTACCGGTAGAAGGAAGAACTGACAGCTTTACTTGTCTACCGCCTTACTAGCTCTCCCCGGCCAACGGTTGGGCCAAAGGGGATGGACCGGCGCTACTCGGCCTCTTACATGACTCCTAGTTCAAATAGAATTCATGATTCTGAATGTAACGTTCGTCCCCCTTTCCCCAAGTATAATACTTGTTGATAAGACTCCACAAAGTAGTCGTATCTAGTTGGAAAGGAAAATTCACCAATAACTTCCAAGCTATTGCTTGGTAGCGAATATCAACTTGTTCCAACATCTTACCCCTCGAAAGATGAGAAGGTAAACAACGACTTAATAAGTCAATAGCACCCGAGTTGCGAGTGAAGAGAATACTTTATGACCGGGAAGTCGACAAGATAATTAACATTTTCCAAGTAAGGTTCCCTCATTATTAGGGAGATAGACTTAAAGAAGAATGATGTCTGAGAACCTTTCTTGATATAAGATTAATAATAATATGACTCCGAAATATTTTTCGTAATAATCGAAGAAGATAAACCTTATTGAGGTTATTCTAGGTATGGAATAAATATTCAGAGAATATTTATTGAATTAATAATATTTAAAGAATATTTAGGAATATGAAAGAATATCTTTAATCAGAGTATTTTTCAAAATAATCCCTGAAGAAATATCAGGAGAATATTTATTGAAGAAATAAATATTTAAATGAATATTCAAAATAATATTCATTAATTAATAGGACCTGAAAGGAATATTTAAGACAATATTCATAATTAATTAGGAATTTAAATGAATATTCAAAAAGTAATATTCATTTAATGAATAATATTCTAAATGAATATCAAGTAATATTCATTTAGTAATCCAAGCTTTAAAGGAATATTCGAGATAATATTCGATAAATAAATCAAGCATCAGATGAATATTAAAATAATATTCATCAAGTAATTAATATCCTAAATGAATATTCAAAAGTAATATTTATTTAATAAAATAATATTCTAAATGAATATCCAAATAATATTCATTTAGTAGTCTCATCTTTAGAAGAATATTCGAAATAATAATCGATAAATAATTCGACTCTGAATGAATATTAAAAAAAATATTATTCGTCGAATAGTTACGTTCAAATAATTATTTGAAGTAAGGATCTTTAAAATAAATAATCTCGAACGAATATTCAAATAATATTCGTCGCCCGAATAATGGAAAATATTTACTTAGATATTTTCTTTCGAGGTAATCTCGATATGTCAAGAAATATTGACTCCCGGTCTATATTTGATGAATCAGATGTATACACCCTTCTCTGAGGGTCTTACAATAACCGGCTTATAATTGATACGATAGCTATCTAATTTATAAGCCAATAACAATCAGGGAACAAGCATAATGATATAACTTGAAAGTAGGCATGCGTGCTATGGCATATGTATAACAGAAAACATATATATATATATATATATATATATATATATATATTCAATCACAACAACAGCCTAAAAGAAGGGAATTGAAACTTGCCTGGTAGTCGAGTACGGTAAGGGGTAGTGGTAGCGGGTCCCGGGTCAGCTTGGTGATCTATAAATAACCAAGACATTCGGGATTAATCACTTAAAACTTTAAAGGTTAAGTTATACTTAAATCGAAACATGTTCTCGAGTTATCTCGTTATACCCCTTTTAGTGTATTTTTTTTATCATCGATCCGACCCGACATTCGTTCGTTAATACGACATGTCACTGTACTTATACTTGGGACATACTTAAGTCATACAAGTTCTAAAGTCGATCGTTACGAATCAATATTATACTCCCAGTTTTATCGCCCGTTTTCTAAGTGTTTTACCGAAGTTATAATCAAGCGGGTTTTTAGGGGTTCGTTCGCGTTTAACTTGGATTCCAACATTTTTATAAAATCGGAAAACGATCCATTTGACATGTGGTTTTCTCTCATACCTTCCTTATGACATCTAGTATTTATTTACCAAGATTAGCAACCGAATTACTCATGTTAAGGGGGTTCAATTGCAGTTACGAATTCGTACTTACGGTTTCGAACTACTTTTAGTAAATCGGCCGTAAATCCTAAACCGTAAGTCCGTTTGATCCGATTCTTTTTCCAAAATGATCTACGACTCGAGATCTACAAGGGTATGTTATATACTTAACCAGATCAGTGAATTATAGCTACTGCTATGCACGAGTTTCAAGGTTTAACGAAATTTCGGCATTATAACAGCTATAAATCGAGCGTTCCAAAAATTATAACATCAAAACCAAGCCACACCGGGCATAATACACATCTTATATACATGATTCTCATCCAAATCTGTCCAAGATCATATCACTTCATCCTTATAATCATCATATGTTTCAACCACTACAAGATCATGCTAATCAAGCTTATAACCATGCTAATATCATAACTATACTAAAACTCATCAAGATCATGCATATACTTAAAGTAAAACCTAGGGTTTCAAGAGAGTTATACCTTCCTTGGTGTGTCTAGGAGTCTAACAAGCCTTGATCTAGTCCTTGGATCACCTTAATATAGATTAGAGCAACCAAGAAAACAAAGTTAGTTTCTAGGGGTTACTATTCATCATCACTTTTGTAAAAATCATAGAAAATAGAAAAATAAGAGTTTGTCTCTCAAATTTTTACCACATCTTGGCCTCTTCATAAGCTTTGTTTTGAGTCCTAGATAATCAGATTTGAAGCTTCCTAGCTAGGGTTTTGAGCCCCCTTTCTCCTCTAGACAGAAACTGTCAAGCAAGATCAGTTTGGTTTCTTCAACTTTGGAGAGGGATTTAACTAGGCTATACTACTTGGATTGCCATGAAATTTTGAACGAATACTCTACATATATTGAGGAAGCTATGGTTAAAATTTGGGGATTTATGAATGGGTAGAAGTGGAGATATAAATTTTTCTTTGAGCTTGGTTTTGCTGGGCAGTTTTGGGAGAGATGGTGTTCCTTGCTCTTTGTTTTGCTTTATGAACAAATATCCTCTAATTCATGTATTATTGCTACATTACTTGGATGCATCATCTCCTTTTGTGTTGTTTGCTTCTCAATGGTCCATGTGTTGCCCATCCATTGGTACACTTGTTGGCACCACATTATGCATACCCCTTTTTGTTAAAGTGCAACTACACCATTTGCTTGTTAGTTGACTTTCATGTAAGTCCTTATAGTTCATTATTCTCCCACCAATTTGCACATGCTCATCTCTTGATTCTCTATTTGTTTCTTTGTCCGATTATTGCTCAATTTCACTGATCGTTCGAAAGAATATCCCAAGGATTTCTAGTTAGGGTTTTACCGGAAACCTTCTTAATATTTATAATACTATACTCCATCATTCTTAATAACTCTCGGATCCATATTCCTTAAATCCTTTTAATAATCTCTTAGGTCTTTCAGTGTCCAGGGAAATCTCGGGGAAAATAAAAGTGCTGTTTTTCAGAATCCGACAGCTTTTACATACACTCTTTTTCCCCCTGGATCACTAATACGAACTCAGAATTTCGTTCCGGGTACCTCTATATAGCGTCGTCTAATAATATTCCTAAATCCACCAAAATCACTATTCATCCATTTTTCTTTACTCATCCTCTTAGGGTTGTACAATTGTCCCTGATCTCTTTCGATCGTTCCTTAACCTTTTTACGGACCCACTGGAACAATATCAGATATCGATTTGGATGACATAAGAATAATCTTCTCCTTTAGAATTATCAAATCTCAATTCCCTAGGAGATAGATAATTCTTATCTAAAGTGTCAACCAATAGTATTCTTCAAGACATATAAATATTTAAATCGAATTCCATTCCTTCCATTCATTATCTCAATCGTTACATCGTAGTCGTAATCATTATTCACCATTACCTCAGTACATAATAAAAAGTTTTTAATTATATCCAAAATTTGGGGTTCTTACAAGGGTGGAGCTATTTGTACATGATACTATCATAAGTAAAACCTGTAAAAACTTACATTAAAATGCAAAATGTTAATATATGAAAAGTCAACTATCCTAATGCGGTGACTGGTGCTTCTTCTGGAATCAAATGAGTTGTTAGTACAAGTCACAAATCATCATACTGGACTGGACATGTATGGAACACATTATTTGTCACCAGTTTGTCACTATTTTATAACTTCAAAAATGCTTTCTTAGTCACTGCACTATCAAATGCTGAAATATCAAAAGAGAACTGAAGAATCATTAGTCACTGCTTTGGTGTAAGCTACCATTGCCACTCTTATGTTTTATCCCCTGGACACAGTGTGACGTCAAATGCAATTGAAGAATGCACCTTACAAGACATTTTTTGTTGCGTTTCCAGGTAAATGATGTTTAATTGAAATTAGGGATTATTGATAAATTTTTCATGTCGTATATAGGGATTTGCATCTAGTAAAACTTTTTCTTCTTATATTGTTTTTGTTTATTTCTCTCGTTTGTATTTGCAAAGTTCCTCTAGATAAGGTTGTTTTTTATTGGCTTGAGATGAACCATTTAAATATGGAAATCTAGGCTTCATATTTGAATTAATTGTATTGATGTTTGCATCTTATGGTGCAGGTATTTTAGAGCGTGATGGGTTGGCTGGATTATACAGGGGCTTTCTCCCAAATGCATTGAAAACTTTACCCAACAGCAGGTTTATGTGTCTCCCGTTCATCTAGTTATCTTTCTGTTATCATCACTATTTAATCATGCACCATCTAGTTCCCATTCATGTATGTTTACCCTTTTGTAAGAATAAATAGGGCAAGTTAGTTCCGAGCTTCCAGCTAATAGTGCCTTTAAACTAGCTAACAATTTGCTTGATGAATAAATTTGAACTTTAACTTGAACTTGTTAAAAAATTAGTAAATACCCTTATATACAAGTGTCCAATTGAAGAATTACCAAGTGAAGAAGTTGTAAACTAAGTTGTACATCTTGCTTCTTGGATGGTTTTACAACTTTAGGTGGATGACAACAGGGTCATATATACGGAGTATTGAACTTAAAATAGGTCAACTGATATAAAGGAGTGCTTATAGCGGTGTAAGCTGATTCACAAGATTAGAAAACAATGGAATTCTGTGGGATCTCCTGAGATTCATCTATCCGCCAGACTTCAAGTATG
The DNA here is from genome assembly GCA_036435485.1 of Saposhnikovia divaricata. NCBI lineage: Eukaryota > Viridiplantae > Streptophyta > Magnoliopsida > Apiales > Apiaceae > Saposhnikovia > Saposhnikovia divaricata. The sequence continues at coordinate 199,463,168 of CM071594.1, forward strand.
TTCATTTAATAGAACAGTAAATTTGCTAATGTGTTGAATTTCTGTTTAGATTCTTTTCTTGTAGGTTGTATCCAATAAATGCAATGTTTAGTAATGCATTATGTATCTCATTTTGATTTATCTTCTGTCTTTTTATTTACTTAAGTTTCTGTGGCGTCTTCTAATTATGATGCAATTGTTTTGGTTAAGGGATGATGCTCTGTTCAGTGAGGAGAATAATTATAACCGAGTTGTTCAGGACATAGAGATAAGAATCTCAAATACATCTGCCTGAGATGTTTTGATCTTGTGATATGTAGCTTATAGCTTATAGCTTATATTCTTTATGTTCTTTATTTTAGATATTTTATTGAACTTGTTTTGGAATAATTTGTTCAAAACTATGCTATACGGATTTGGGAGGTGTATTGCTTAGATATCTTCATCCTGGTGGTCTTTGTAGGTTCAATTGTGTTAATCAAATTGTAATACATTAGGAGGATTTAAAGAGACTTGCTTATGTTTCCTTGTCACTGTATAATATTAGAACATGTCTCATTTAAATAGGTAAATACTTTTGCACGCATAAATACATGATCACTGAGTTTGTCCCCAAAGTTACTGCTGAATGTAATGTAGTATTACAAAAGAATTATGAAGCACTGGCTCAACTTGGAGAATGTATTTATTTCTCACATATGTGATGATAAACCTGAACAACTGCCTATATTTTTAACAGTCATAGTTGTGACCCTTCTTGTAGAGATATCATATCTAAATTTTTATGTCTTGTATATAGCGGTGTTATTGTCAGAATGACCATACTGACATCGTTGTATTTAATGAAATCTTTACAGGAGGACAATAGGAGGCGAGAAGAAAAGGATGAAAGGAAGTGCAAGTACAATGTGAAGTAGAATGATGAAGTATGAACTCTCTCCCCCTCTCCCCCTTTTGTATTTTCTTGTCAAGTAGTATATTTTCCTTCTATTTCCAAAAATCCATAACATCAGAATGATTATCTTAAGATGTTAAATTAATAATTATACTTTAGGATATAGTATGATGTGGTGCAAACGAAGACTGAGAAAACTTATGTCTCATAATAATGTATTATTGCATATAGATTAAAAAACTAAATCAAGTTTGCATGAAGGTGTAAAAGCCACAGAATAGTATAGTAAACACTTACTGGTCTAGTGGAACATAGCAACATGCTTATAGTTCTGGGATGGAAGTCTGATTTGTAAAATTGCAAATGTTCTTGTACTGATGTCTGTCAGTCATCTTTACTTGGTGCATATAATGATTCTTCGCACCTTTGTTGTTGCTGTTGTCGTGTGTAGTATCTATATTTTGCACTCACTCATTTTTCTTTAAAGTAGAGGGAATTTTTAATCTTACATCCCGGAGGCCACACCATCTACTATAGATCTTGGAGCTTGGGTATAACGTCATGTACAATGATGTCGATATGGTTTGGTTAATAGATCCATTTCCTTATTTACAAGAGAACCATGATGTGTACTTCATGGATGACATGACTGTAGTAAGAATGATAATGTATACATTAATCTTAAAAACAAGCTTAATTAATTAGTAGCCATATAACAAGTGGTGCTGATTAGTGTAAACTCTTGCTATTATATTTTGTAACGATGTCTTTCGACAAGATTAAGATTTCTACTCTCTGGATAATGATCATGGTATAAACTTGTTTTATGCAGCTTTCTAAGTGGGTGAACACCAACAATTACTGCTGAGAATCTTCTTGAAATCTTGCTGTGCAGTCAGATCTTATTGCTGCGGTTCGGGGACTTGATGCCACCGATAATTATTTCAGCAACTTGGTTGGCAGTTGTAGTTAGTTTGGTTAGTTGTAGTTTCTTAGTTTGTTTGATCATTGTAGTTGGAGATTTTATGCTATAAGTTGGTGTACAATTTATGGATAATGTTGTGGTTGATCTCTAGTAATTGATAATGATAGCTTGTTTAATGATTAATTTAGTTTTTGTGATGTTTACTTTTAGTGTTTGGTTTTGTTTCAAAAAATCAGACATCACTTTTGCAAAAAGAAACTGATGTTAAATAAGACAAAGTAACAACAGCACAGCTATATGCAACGATGTAAAAAGAATAGAAACACATCAGCTTCATAAAAGAAACCGATGTAATAACATACAATAGACATCGGTTTAAAAACAGAAAACGATGTAATAATATATAATAAACATCGGTTGTTTAATAAATAATCGATGTATATTATACTCATAGACATCGGTTGATAATTAAACAACCGATGTTTATGTCTTGATTTATATTACATGTCATATGTTTAAGATGATATAAATCTTGTATAAACGTAAGTTTCACAGGATAGGCATGACATATTACTGCAAAAATGATGTCTAAAATTACTACAGACATCAGTTCTTTATTAGAAACGATGTCTAAAACTACTACAGACATCGGTTAAAAACTGATGTCTAAGACCCCTACCTTTCTCTACACATGTGAAGACATCGGTTCTGGATTTACATAGACATCGGTTTTTAATCGATGTCTATTGACGTTTTTCTAGTAGTGTTAGCTTCGAATTCACCATTTACTTGTGATACCACAAGCCTTGAATCTCCACAAACTTTGAGATTTTTGACCCTCATGATTCTAGCCAAACCCAAACCAGCTATTAATGCTTCATACTCCGCCTCATTGTTGGTAGTAGGAAAATCTAACTTTAAAGCATACTCAACTGTGAACCCATCGGGGCTTTGCAGAACCAAACCTGCACCACTAGATTTTGTTTTCGATGCTCCATCAAAATAGAGCACCCAATATTCCTTCAAATCAGATGTAAGTTCCTCTTCTTTTTTCTCTTGCCCAGGGGTAGTCACTATCTCTTGCCCCCCGACTTCTTGGTTGTTAATAGTGCATTCAACCACGAAGTCAGCCAATGCCTGAGCCTTAATGGCTGTCCGAGGCTTATATGTGATATCAAACTCTCCTAACTCAATCGCCCACTTGATTAGCCTTCCACTGGCCTTAGGGCTATGAAATATGTTTCTCAACTGCTGGTTTGTCAGAACTTGAATATTATGTGCCTTGAAGTAAGGCCGCAACTTCCTCGATGCAGTTACTAATGCCAAAGCAAACTTTTCTATGGGTGAGTAATTCAACTCAGCCCCATGCAACACTTTGCTCACATAGTAGATAGGTTTCTGGACTTTCTCCTCTTCCCGAATGAGGACAGCACTCAGGGCTTGTTCAGATACCGCTAGGTATAGATAAAGAGTCTCCCCAGGGCTTGGTTTGGTCAATAACGGGGCTTCAACCATGTACTTCTTCAGTTTCTCAAAGGCCTCTTGGCTCTCAGGTGTCCACTCAAAATTTTTCACCTTCTTCAATGCTTGAAAGAAAGGCAAGCATTTGTCACCAGACTTGGAGATGAATCTTCCTAAAGCCTCTACCCGGCCTGTCAACTTCTGCACATCTCTTATAGAGCGTGGGGGTTCCATATCTAAGATCGCCTTGATCTTGTCAGGGATGGCCTCTATGCCTCTCTTGGAAACCATCAGACCCAAAAATTTGCCTGATCCAACGCCAAAGGCACACTTGGCTGGATTCGGCATCATTTTGTGGTGCCTCAGCACTTCGAATGCCTCTCTGAGGTGTTTAATATGGGACGCCTTGACCAAGCTTTTAACCAGCATATCATCGACATAGACCTCCATGGTTTTTCCAATCAGGTGGGCGAATATCTTATTCACCAATCGTTGGTAAGTAGCTCATGCATTCTTTAGACCAAACGCCATAACAAGATAGCAGAAAACACCAAAGTCAGTTATGAAAGATACCTTTGGGATGTCATCCTTGTGCATCTTAATTTGATTGTAGCCGCTGAACCCATCCATGAAGCTCAACATCTCATGTCCTGCTGTGGCATCTATTAACATGTCTATCCTTGGTAAAGGGAAGCAATCCTTAGGGCATGCGTCATTCAAGTCGGTGAAGTCTATACACATCCTCCACTTACCGTTGGCTTTCTTGACCATCACAAGGTTAGCCAACCATTCTGGAAACTGAATCCCTTCAATAAACCCAGCTTTCAAGAGTTTTTCCACCTCTTGCTTAATGGCCTCTTGCCTTTCTGGAGCAAAATTCCTCTTCTTCTGCTGTATTATCTTCCGATTAGGATCGACATTCAATCTGTGAGTTATGAGTTGGGGATCAATCCCTGGCATATCAGCTGCTGTCCAGGCAAACACATCACTATTTTCTTGTAAGAATGCTATTAACTTGCCCTTCAGGGGTTCCCTCAAAGAGGCTCCTATATAAGTAACCTTCTCAGGGTCGCCTAGCTCTAGAGGAATAGGTATTAAGTCCTCTGCTGGCTTTCCCCGGTGTTCATCATCACCACGGACATCCATGTCTTCAATTGGGAGTACATGCCCCCCTGCCCCATCAGCTCTCAAAGCAGCCACATAGCAACTCCTGGCCATTTTCTGATCTCCTTTCTGTTCCCCAACACCATTCCTGGTTGGAAATTTGACCTTCATGTGATAGGTAGAGGCAACAGCCTTGAATGCATAAAGTCCGGTCCTCCCCAAAATTGCATTGTACGTCGAGGTAGCCTTAATCACTAGAAAATTCAACATCTGGGTGGCTTCCTTAGGTTCTTGCCCTATTGTCACGGGCAGCTGAATGGTCCTTTCAACCTTGGACTCAACTCTGTTAAACCCGTAGATAGGCATGTTAGTCGGGGTAAATTGAGAGTCAGTGTACCCCATTTTCACAAAAGCGTCATGAAACAAGATATCAACAGAAGCTCCATTGTCTATCAGGACCCGCTTTACTTCTGAGTTTCCAATTACAGGAGTTATGACCAACGGGTCGTCATGGGGGAATTTCACCCCTTCAAAGTCCGAATCATCAAAACCAACTACTATCTCGGTCTTAGCACGCTTCGGGGCTTCTCCTACAATGTGCATCACTTCTCTGGCATAGGCCTTTCGAGAGTTTCGGGTAGTGCCGGCCGCTGTTGGTCCTCCCCAAATCATATTGATTACTGGCCCTCGAGGCTGTGGGTTACGATCACGATCGTTATCCCTCCTATCATTGTCTCTTCTATCATAATCCCTTTTCTGGGTTCCACGATCTTCACTCTTGGTGAACTTGTTTAACTTTCCTTTCCGGATTAAAAATTCAATTTCATCCTTTAACTGTCTGCAGTCATCTGTATCATGTCCCACATCTCTGTGGAACCTACAATACAGATCTTTGTTTCTCTTTTCGGGGTCACCCCTGAGTGGCTTAGGCCAACGAAAGTCTTTATCCTTCTCAATATCTAACAAAATTTGACTCCTAGGAGCGTTCAGCCTTGCATAATCAGAAAATCTCGGTCCAAAACCCTTCTTTGGTGATGACTCGGAGTCCTTGCCAGCCCGGGGATACTTGTCCATAGCGTCGTACTCTTGCTCTGGCTTTCGTTTCTTTGAGTAATTAGAACCCTTGCCAATGCCTCCCGCGGTTTCCTTTTTCATGTTGTCCTCAGCCTTGATATATTTATCGGTTCTTCTCTGGAACTCGGCCATGTTTTCAGGAGGGTGTTTTGCCAAGGACCTTTTAAAGAAGAGGTCAGTGGTTCCGTGTTCCAGGGCTACCATGGCCACCTTATTTTCCAGATCAATGATATTCAACGTCTCTTTGGTGGATCGCTTGAGATAATCCCTCAAGTTCTCATTCTTTCCCTGCACCACATACATAAGGGATGCAGAACTTTTCTCATGAATTCTCCTACTAATGAATTGGCTGATAAAGGCAGCGCTCAACTCCTTAAAAGAACCAATTGAATTTGCAGGTAGGCGGCTATACCATCTTTGAGCCATGCCCGACAGAGTTTGAGGGAATGCCCTACACTTTAAGGCATCACTAGCAGGCTGCAGCAGCAGTGCGTTTGAGAATGTCCTGACATGGTTTGCGGGATCCCCCGTTCCATCATAGGCCTTAATAGTCGGCATCTTAAATTTCCTTGAGATATGGGCATTCATCACCTCCTCAGTAAACGGAGGTGTGGGGTCGTTAGGGTCCCTAAGTGGCATTAGATCTTTGGGGTAGCTTCTGGGGGTCTCCACCCTTGTCGATTTTTCGGTTCGGGTATCAGCCCTCCTTTGCCTCCTTGAAGGCCTCTCCAAATTTATAATGAGAATCCTCTCTGCAGTTGGAGGAGGATGAGTTCGATTCAATCTATCTTGTTCTCTTGCAATATCGTCCTTTAATTTTAAGATCTCAGCCTCATAAGCCTTGATTCTATCAGCAGTTGTCAAGGGGAGTCCGTCATGGATTCTTAGAGGTTCTTTGCTAGCACGTCGCCTCCTCGGGGCTTCATCTCGATCATCATCCTCAAATGATGATTAATCATCAGTATAGGGACCAGAGTAGTCATCATATTCTCGATCCCGAATCTATAAGGCGTGACCGCTTGGTCCAGGTTCCCTTCGTCCCGGGGGATAATTAGGCAGCCCATACATCGGGTTGGTATTCAAGGGGAGATCCGTAGTATGGATCTGTACCCCCGGGGGTAGTGTGCGATCAACGTTACCAAGAGGAGAAACCACCATCTGAAGAGGGTTAGTTTCTTGGCTTTGATGGACAATCACCGGAAGGGTCCCCTCTACTTGGGGAGTCATCCCTCGGGGCTGAGTGAACAGAGGTTGAATGACCGCCCCTGTTGATGGGAGTATCTGTCCTTCCTCAGTAGCGATTAGCGGATCAGAAGTGGCTGGTGGAGCAGAGTTAAGGGGTACGGCCTCAGTTGATGTTGTTCTCCGTTTTTGAACCATGGTTGATGTTGTCTTCCCACAGACGGCGCAAAATTTTGTAGAATAAAAATTAGGTTAATAGTATTGCGGCTAGGGTATGTGTATTTAATGCGAAGGTGTGTGAGCTTCGTGCTTTAATGGCTGCTCTTGTGCTCGTGGCTGACTCTGCCTTCACAAGATGCCTACGTACTTTTATGAATATCAAAGATCAAGCCAAAAAACGTAGTTCTAGGTTGACGGGTCTGGCCCTTTATATAGGCTGAGAAGCCTTAGAATTATGGTAGGAGTCAGAGACTTGGTGGGCAAGTCACCTCCTTGAGGAAGGTTCTAGATCTATTCCTTGTAGGAATCAGTTTCCGTATTGAATTGGTTGCCTTGGAGGCTAAGTCTTACAGAGATAATATCCTTATCTGTGGCGCCCCCAGATCCGGGGTCGGAGATCTAGGCGCTCACGGTCCATTTTCCATTAATGACATACCTGTTCTTGCACATAATATATATAACATAGCCATTGACCCCACAATAAACTCACACCGCACACACACACACAGGTTAGAGCCTCAGAGACGTAACACATTGATTAAACAGTAATAAAATTATCAGAGTTATTACAGACCGAATTAAATAGTATTTATGCTACCAGCAACACTTCGATATGAAGCGAAGTTGGCGGCTTGAAAGTTTGTTACGATACACTGCCTTGCACAGGTCATACGGATAAATAAAACGAACTAACAAAAGCTGCCAACCAATCCGGCTAATGGGGCCTACCGGTGGAATCTCAAGTGCTGGCTCGGGTCTAGTCACCTGCTTTCGAGCAGTCTGTCTGGGTCTTGCCATTTCGCTTAGCTGTTGTGTTTGTAAAATTTGAAAACAAGCAAGAGCGAGCAACTATAGCTCAGCAAGAAATATATGTATAAGGTAAGCAATATAACATTTCATATGATTGGCAGTCATTAAACTTGTTTGTATCAATCAGATATATAAAATCACTTGTCATAGTTGATAAATCTCGAAGGTGCAACAATATGTGCCCTCGTTTTCAAAATAAACTTGCAGTTCTAGATACTGCATTGAGTCAACATCTTTCTCATCAAAATAGAACACTATCAGCAACTTGGCACAAAAGCCAAAGAAGCAGTGTCAAAGCATTTTTTCTAAAATGGAGGAATGGGACTTAAAGAAAACATAAAACCTGACAAGGATTGACGATGATCAGTCGCCACATCCAAGTCCAATAATCCGCGGGTCTTCTCTTCCAGTAGAAGGATAAAAACTACATCCGTAACTATCCCCGGGTGAAAACTACATCCGTAATCACCCTCGATGAAAACTACATCCGTAATCATCCTTCGGCAACACCTGGGCCGGAATAATAATTGATGGACCGCCAGGCTCACGGCCGCTTACACATCCCGAGAATCGTTCGTCAACGGTTCCAACACCTGCCAGAGTCCCTTTTTCTTTTTCTTTTAAAAACTTGATTTTGATTGAAAACAGAGTAATTGAGGTTCGACATCAGTCGACCGATGATTCTTGAAATCATACAAGAAGCAGAACCTGACCGGGGGTTTTCGAAAATGTTTTGAGTTCGAATGAGTTCGAGTTTGAAAGTATTAAAAAGTATCCTGGATTAACTTTGTCTTTAAATAATGAACAATGATTAATAAATAATATTTTAAGATTTAATATTAATAATTAATAAAATAATTATTCGATAAAATAAACTTTTAATCCAAGATAGGGTTTCGAGTATTTACGAAGATATAACAATTGTTACTTGAGTATACGATACTCCCCGAATGACCCTTCGGGTTTTCGCAATCTAGATACGATATAATAATATACCGCTCCCTGGTCAATAGTATATACAGACAGCTACGACCTCTATTGCTAGAGTCGTTGTCCGAAGAAAACATTTCAATCTAAGTTCAAGGGGTACAAACATATATGTACTTATAAAATCTCAATTGCATCAATACTTCGATAAGCATAGCATTTGATATAATTGAAAACTACAAACAAAACAGTGAAAGTCCTTGTATATGTATAAGTTTTGAAAAGTAAACTTGCCTTGGTTTGGTTGGGGTGGTCGAGCGTGCGGATTCGAACGATCTATACATAAGCAATAATCGTTCGTTAGTACCTTAACAATATCTCTTTAATTACGGGGTTTTAGGGGGTACGAAATTAACTTAACGACTTCGTCTTATGACTTTCTAACCCCACTATAGGTTCATGTCATCACTCGATTACGCTCGTCACTTAATCGACTTAATTTAGTTACCACTTTCGAATCATAACCACTAACCCTAGAATTTTGCTCCACTAATCGACTTTTTCCCTTGCGCGAATTTTACTCTAGCATTTTTAAAAAATCCAAAATTTATATTTTAATCAAATTCTTTTTGGGTGGTGTTCACCACTGCATTCCCTCACTTCTCAAATTTTTCCATGATCCCACATATATTTTTAGGGGTTTAAACAAGGTTCACAAGGGGGTCACTTAGTGCAGTCCGGAATCCAGAAACACAATTCACTCCTCCGGCCATAACTTAAAATCTATACATCACCTAGCCACGAACTTTACATTTCCAGAAACTACATTCAATTATATTTCCGACAATATATGGTAGGACAAACTACTTAGATCGTGTTACAATACAGGTCAATGTTCCTGGACAAAACTCAGCAAGCACAAACTACTTAGATCAACCATTTTTCATGATTCCACAACACAACCAACACTTTATACACTTAGATCATGGTTCATAACACTCATGGAGACATATATATTATCCATACTCATAAAAGTCACAATCTCAACATCAAAACTCAAGATCCATGTCATCCAACACATATACAACCATGATTAGCTCACAAACACATGGATCTACTACCACACATGATAAATAATACATAACCAAGAGGGTTTGAGATTTTTATACCTTCTTGAGCACCTAGGGGCATTGGATAAGCTTTTCACAACACAACAACACCTTAAATGGTCTCCTACAACACTTACAATCCAAGATCTAAAAGAAAATAAAACATGGTTACTATTCACCCAAGCTTTAACAATTTGTAACTTGAAATTGGGTGGGTGAAATGGCTTGAAATTGCTAACATACCTTTTCTAGATGACGAAGATGACCTAGGAATTATGTTGTGAATTATGAGTGATGGAAAAGGGAGAAGAAGAAATTTTCTTCTTCACTTTCCTTCTTGGCCGAGAGCAAGGATAAGGGGGGGGTGTGTTTGTGTTTTGTGTTTGGTTGTTGGTTGAATAATGCATAAAGTTATGTTGGGTGATACATATCATATATGTATAGGCAAGTACTAGCAAGCATGGCTCCTTGTACTTCTTGTCTCTCTTTTTGAAAAAGCAAGTAACTAGACACTATTCATCTTCCAATTGCTAACTAGTTTGCTTGATTTCTAACCACTTGGTTGCATGGGACTTGCATGCAATACTACCCCTTGTATCATTATTCTTCCACCAATGCTTGTCATTTAATCTTTAATTTGTATCCTATCTTAATTAATCTCTCGTAATAATATTTTGTCGCGTAGAGATTTCCCCTATAATTCCTTAAGTACTTAATTGTGTAAATTCCTCGAATGTCCATAATTCCTCGTCATAATTCTTAATAAATCCTTTAATACTCTAACCATTCTCAAATCCCAAGTTTTATAAATATTACTAACAATAAGACTCCTGCCTTCATAATCTTCCTTTTTATCTTACATAATGAATGCAACAACATAGCTTCTCAGACAATCAATTCTATTAAATCAACAGGGATGACTAGGAAGGTTCCAAATTGACAATGTCACAAGATATTAAATAAAAGGAATTACCAAAAATTAGGGTTCTTACAGCCTCCCCTCCTTAAAAGGATTCCATCCCGGAATCAGGTTGAAAACAGTTGGAGGTGCTTTTCACGCATCGCGCTCTCTAGTTCCCATGTTGATTCTTCGACATTCTGATTCCTCCACAAAACTCTCACTAATTTGACAACCTTGTTCCTCAGCACCTGTTCTTTTCTATCCGTGATTTCTACGGGTTGCTGTACATATGTTAAGTCTGGTTGCAGATCCACTTGATCATGTTCTATCACATGTCGAAAGTCGGTATGGTATGGTCGTAGCGTGGACACATGGAACACATTATGCACTTGCTGTAAGCTCGGGGGTAAAGCCAATTCATAGGCTAACTTCCCAACTCGTTTCAAGATCTCAAAAGGTCCAATAAATCTCGGGCTTAGTTTTCCCTTCTTACCGAATCTCATCAATCCTTTCCACGGTGATACCTTCAACATCACAAACTCTCCTACCTCATATTCTTTGTCCTTGCGGGTCTGGTCCGCATACTTCTTCTGTCTGTCTTGGGCCGCTACCAGCCGTCCTCTTATGAGCTCGATAGTTTCTCTTGTCTGTTGGACCAGTTCAGGTCCTAAAATCTTCCGCTCTCCAACTTGTTCCCAACACAAGGGAGACCGACATCTTCGTCCGTATAAAGCTTCATATGGGGGCATGCCTATACTCGCACGGTAACTGTTGTTGTAGGAAAATTCGATCAACGGCAAGTGGTCATCCCAACTTCCCTTAAAATCAATGGCACATACCCTCAACATGTCCTCGATGGTCTGGATGGTTCTTTCACTCTGTCCGTCTGTTTGGGGATGGTATGCAGTATTCATGTTTAACTTGGTCCCCACACAATCCTAAAAACTTCTTCAAAACCTGGAGTAGAATCTTGGGTCTCTATCTGATACAATGATCACAGGAACCCCGTGCCTAACCACAATCTCCTTTAAGTAAATATCTGCCAGCTTGTCGACAGTATATCTCTCGTTGATTGGAAGAAAATGTGCTGACTTGGTCAACCTATCGATAATTACCCAAATGGCATCATGATTAGTCTTGGTCCTTGGTAATCCGACCACAAAGTCCATCGCAATTTGCTCCCACTTCCACTCGGGTATCTCTAAGGGTTGCAACAATCCACTGGGCCTCTGGTGTTCGGCCTTTACTCTTTGACATGTCAAGCATTTACTTACCCACTCGGCCACGTCCTTCTTCATATTTGGCCACCAATAGTATTCTCTTAAATCTCTATACATCTTAGTGCCTCCAGGGTGAATTGAGTACTTCGAACTATGAGCCTCTTGCAAAATCTCGTCTTTTAATTCTTGAACGTTCGGGATCCATATCCTAGATGCGTACCTCATAATTCCATTCCCGTCCTTCTCACACTTAATTTCTTCGCCAGTCAAAATTTTCTCCATCGAATTCTTTTCTTCTTCTATCTTCTTTTCCTGGCATAACTTAATCTTTTCCAATAGCGGTGGTTTGACTTTTATTTCCATTAGACTCTCTTGTCCAATTCCTGGTAACCTCACTTCAATCTCTAGTTTCTCAAGGTCCTTGATCAACTCGCCCACTGACGTTATCATCTTGAGTTTCTCCTTTCGGCTAAGTGCATCGGCCACCACATTGGCCTTCCCTGGGTGATAATGAATCTCACAATCATAATCTTTGATTAGCTCTAACCATCTCCTCTGCCTCATGTTTAACTCTTTCTGAGTGAATATGTACTTTAAGCTCTTGTGATCCGTGTAGATTTCACACTTTTCTCCGTAAAGATAATGTCTCCAGATCTTCAAAGCAAAAACTATCGCTGCTAATTCCAAATCATGGGTGGGGTATCTTATCTCATACTCCTTAAGTTGTCTGGATGCATACGCGATCACTTTACCGTGCTGCATAAGCACACACCCTAAACCTTTATGGGATGCGTCGCTATAAATCACAAAATCTCCCTTATCATCAGGTAGGGCTAGTACTGGTGCTGTCACCAACCTCTTCTTCAACTCTTGGAAGCTCTCTTCGCATTTTTCAGTCCACACAAACTTCTCGGTCTTGCGAGTTAGTCGGGTCAAAGGGGCTGCTATCTTGGCAAAGTCTTGGACAAATCTCCTATAGTAGCCAGCCAACCCTATAAAACTTCTCACCTCTGTCGGAGTGGTTGGTCTCTCCCAATTTGATACAGCCTCTATTTTGGCTGGGTCCACTAGAATACCTTGTTCGCTAATCACATGCCCTAAAAACTGAACTTCCTTTAACCAAAATTCACACTTCGAGAACTTAGCGTACAACTTTTCTTTTCTCAATGCTCCCAATACAATCCTCAAGTGCTCTGCATGTTCCTCCTTCGTCTTGAATTAAATCAAGATGTCATCGATGAAGACTATAACACACTTGTCCAAGTACTTCTTGAAGACTCGATTCATTAAGTCCATGAAAGCTGCAGGGGCATTCGTTAACTCAAATGACATCACTAGGAACTCATAGTGTCCATACCGGGTGTGAAAGGCCGTCTTTGGTATATCTTCTGGTTTAATCTTTAACTGGTGATACCCGGTCCTCAAATCAATTTTAGAGAAGTAAACTGCATCTTTCAATTGATCAAACAGGTCATCTATCCTGGGCAAGGGATACTTATTCTTTATAGTCACCTTGTTCAACTCCCTGTAGTCTATACATAATCTCATACTACCATCCTTCTTTTTCACGAATAACACCGGGGCTCCCCACGGTGACACACTAGGTCTTATCATCCCTTTATCCAACAACTCTTGTAACTGAGTGGCTAGCTCTTTCATCTCCACTGGGGCTAGCCGATATGGGGCTTTCGAAATTGGGGCCGTACCCGGAACTAAGTCTATAGCGAACTCGATGTCTCTATCAGGTGGTAGTCCGGGAAGATCATCCGGAAATACGTCCGTGAACTCATTAACGACAGGGATTTCCTGTAGGTTTGGTGCCTCTTTCTTGGTATCCTTCACATAGGCTAAATAGGCTTCGCATCCTTTACGTAACAGCTTCTTAGCTTGAATCATAGTCAGGAACTTTTGGTTTTGCCGTTTCCCACTAAACACTACTTCCTCGTCCCCTGGCAGTCTCAAACTTACTTTCTTCTTGACACAATCGATCTGGGCTCCGTGGGTTGTTAACCAATCCATACCTACTATTACGTCAAATTCCCCTAGTTTAAAAGGTATTAAGTCTACCCGAAAGTGTCGCCCTTCTATTTCTAGGTCACAACCTGGACATACTTGGCTAACGGGAATAATTTCATGATTAGCTATCTCTATTTGAAATCTGTCTTTCAATGGTTCAGTCTTAAGGCCTAACTGACATACAAAATCTAGAGATATGAAAGACTTGGTAGCTCCCGAATCAAATAAAACATTTGCCTTAACTGAGTTGAGTAGTAGAGTACCTGCAATGACATCCGTGTTCCTCACGGCATCCTGCACCGTCATGTTAAAAGTTCTTGCAGTGGGGGCCTTGTTAGAAGCAGTTCCACTCACTCTTGATGCAGCTGGCCCAGAGGACATACATTCCCTCATTCGGTGCCCTGGTTTCCCACACTTGAAGCAATTACCTCCGGCACTCGTGTTGTTACTAGTTCCGCGACAGGCGTTAGCATAATGTCCTGTCAGCCCACACTTGAAGCACTTCACATCTTGCAGGTTACACACGCCCGCATGTTTCCTCCCACATTTATTACATTCTGGGGGTTGGGTTCGGGATGGGGTAGAGTAAGACGATCCCTGTGGCCGGCCGCTCTGGCCCACACTCCAACTTTCAGCTCTCTTGGTTCCAAAGTTTCCGCTGGGTTGGGACATCGTTCCTCGCTTAAATTTGCTCGGAAAGCTCCCACCCGCAGAGTTTCCCTTTCGACTATCAAACTTCCTCTTCTTTCCTTCTCTCTCCTTCTGCATCTGTTCACTCCCAGCCTCAACAATTGACGCTTTCTGTACCAGGGTGGCATAGTCTGTCAGCTCAAGAACCGCCACACGATTCTGAATCCATTGTTTTAGCCCTAACTGAAACCTTCGGGCCCTCTTTGCCTCAGAGTTCACATATTCCGGCACAAACCTCGACAACTCAGTAAATTTGGCCTCATACTCGGCCACCGTCATGTTACCTTGCTTCAGTTCCAAAAACTTTAGCTCCATTTGTGTCTCCATGAACCTAGGAAAGTACTTCTCCAAGAACAGCTCGCTAAATCTCTCCCAGGTCACCACACCTCTTCCTTCCAAATTCTTTTTAGCTTCCCACCAATAGTTCGCCTCAACCTTCAGAAGGTAAGTGGCGAAAACAGTCTTCTGCTCCTCAGCGACACCTAGTATCTCGAAAGATTTTTCCATTTCCTTCAGCCAGGCCCTTGCCTCGACCGGGTTGGCAGTTCCTTTAAATTCTGGGGGTTTCTGGGATATGAATTTCCGGAAAGCGTTAGCATTAGCATTCTGGGGTGGTTGCTGAACAGGGGGACGGTCCAAGTTCTGCCTAAGTAACTCCATGAATTGTTCCATAGGGCCTCCCCTAGGATGTTCTACCTCTCGGGTGTCATCACCAGCTTCTTCTTCTTCATACTCAGAGTCATCAAACAAGTTGTGATCGTTGCCCTCATTCTCACTCAGGTTGGCATTCTCCCCTTCATGGTTCTGGTGGCCTCCGATTCCATGGTGGCTACCCTGGCCCTCAGAACTGATCGGGTGAGCTCGAGTGTTCATTCTTCTAGGTGGCATGATTTTGATAATAAAACAAGAAAGGGGTTAGGGTTTTCCAGTTACCTGACAGCGTTTGCACGGGTCAGGAGCGTATCGTTCCTCCTCATAAGGGTGGAAGTTGCAAAAGTTTTAATAATCCGATGTTGGAGATAAAATGTCAAACATTTTTGGGGAAAAATCCCTTTGGGATGCGAAAACATTTACAAGAGTTTTCAAAATTTCGAAACCTCAAAAATATTTTTCAAAATTTCAAAACAAATTTTTTTTTTTTTTAAAAACTTATTTTTAAAGATTGTAGGAACGTTTTTGGAAATTGTAGAAAACAATTTGAAATCTCATATCTTAAATTTGAAACAGCATGGTTGTATTTGTGGCTTGTAGCAATTGTATAATCACAGTTGTATATCAAAACAGTAAAGCATGGCATCGGAAAGTAAAGCAGTTGAGGCAATATTAAGGAAACTGAAACTAAATAAGTACGGTACAAGGGTTATCACAAAGTTTGGATGTTAGAGCCAAATACATAGTTTCGATATCAAAGTCTAGCAAAAGTGGAACAAATACAAATACATCATCCGAATAGTCAGGCTACGCAAAAGTAGGGCTACATCCGTACATACTACCCGAAGTCACATCTACATATCTGTAGGTCAGTCTACTCATCCACTGGTCAGAAAGGATACCACTGCACAAGTCAACTATCCCGCAAAATCGACACACTAATGTCATATGAACCTAGGGGACTGAGCTATCAGTAACGCATCACGGGGCCGCACCGCGGCGGAGCAAGGTCCTCACTCGGGCAAATGCACGACGCACAACACGCCTAGCATCCCTAGCCTGGATCACTCCGCCCCCGCGGATCCCTAAACCAAGAATCCTATCGCGACTCCTCCTCTCAATCCTATGGAGTCGAGCCCTAGTCCTCCTAGCAACAGCGGTCCTCATCTCAGCCTGGATCCTCAAGCGCGCCTCGCGCTCCTCCACTAGTGCCCGCCTCGCCTCGTTAAGTCGGGCCTCTGCAGATAGTAAGTCTCGGGTCAGGAACTGTACCACGTAAGCGTGCTCAGTACCCGACACTAGGGGTAGGTCCATCGGTGGAGGAGGTATGACAGGAACAGGAGTAGGTGCTGCAGCAGCAACAGCAGCAGGAGCAGGAGCAGTAGCAGGGGTAGTGTCAAGCTCCTCCTCGCCAGAAGTGTCATCCTCGGAGTCACCGTCCGATGAAACAGGGCTAGATGTCTGTGGAGAAGGTGGGGGTGACACAACACGACCCTCACCGGATCTCACACTCTCCTCATCAGTAGCTACAGGAGATGGGGTAACAGGCTAAGGCTCAGGCTCAAAGGGCTCCTCAACGGGATCCTCATCATCAGTATCCTCTATCAGTGTAATCCAGGGGCCAAGCTCGGAGTCAGCACCCATATCCTCCTCAGGGTCCTCGGTATCTCGCATCAGTGCCTCATCATGCTCTCTCTCGAAAGCCTCAGGGTCTGGTATCTCCTCCATCTACACAAGGGAAATAATATGGGTCACTAACCATAAAAGAAAGGTTTAGGAGTAGTTCCCTCACGGGCCTTAAAGTCAGGGCTATATCCGATAACCCGACTACAACTCGGTGAGAGTTCTAAGTATTAGTAATGTTGTTATTAAGGTTATCGTTATTGTTATTATTATTAGGGTTGCTTTCTTAAATTACTATCATTTCTGAGAACTGTAACCTCGCTCTGATGCCATTTCTGTGGCGCCCCCAGATCCGGGGTCGGAGATCAAGGCGCTCACGGTCCATTTTCCATTAATGACATACCTGTTCTTGCACATAATATATATAACACAGCCATCGACCCCACAATAAACTCACACCGCACACACACACAGGTTAGAGCCTCAGAAATGTCACACATTGATTAAACAGTAATAAAATTATCAGAGTTATTACAGACCGAATTAAATAGTATTTATGCTACGAGCAACACTTCGATATGAAGCGAAGTTGGCGGCTTGAAAGTTTGTTACGATACACTGCCTTGCACAGGTCATACTGATAAATAAAACGAACTAACAAAAGCTGCCAACCGATCCGGCTAATGGAGCCTACCGGTGGAATCTCAAGTACTGGCTCGGGTCTAGTCACCTGCTTTCGAGCAGTCTGTCTGGGTCTTGCCATTTCGCTTAGCTGTTGTGTTTGTAAAATTTGAAAACAAGCAAGAGTGAGCAACTATATCTCAGCAAGAAATATATGTATAAGGTAAGCAATATAACATTTCATATGATTGGCAGCCATTAAACTTGTTTGTATCAATCAGATATATAAAATCACTTGTCATAGTTGATAAATCTCGAAGGTGCAACAATATGTGCCCTCGTTTTCAAAATAAACTTGCAGTTCTAGATACTGCATTGAGTCAACATCTTTCTCATCAAAATAGAACACTATCAGCAACTTGGCACAAAAGCCAAAGAAGCAGTGTCAAAGCATTTTTTCTAAAATGGAGGAATGGGACTTAAAGAAAACACAAAACCTGACAAGGATTGACGATGATCAGTCGCCACATCCAAGTCCAATAATCCGTGGGTCTTCTCTACCGGTAGAAGGATAGAAACTACATCCGTAACTATCCCCGGGTGAAAACTACATCCGTAATCACCCTCGATGAAAACTACATCCGTAATCATCCTTCGGCAACACCTGGGCCAGAATAATAATTGATGGACCGCCTGGCTCACGGCCGCTTACACATCCCGGGAATCGTTCGTCAACGGTTTCCACACCTGCCAGAGTCCCTTTTTCTTTTTCTTTTAAAAACTTGATTTTGATTGAAAACAGAGTAATTGAGGTTCGACATCAGTCGACCAATGATTCTTGAAATCATACAAGAAGCAGAACCTGACCGGGGGTTTTCAAAAATGTTTTGAGTTCGAATGAGTTCGAGTTTGAAAGTATTAAAAAGTATCCTGGATTAACTTTGTCTTTAAATAATGAACAATGATTAATAAATAATATTTGAAGATTTAATATTAATAATTAATAAAATAAATTTTCGATAAAATAAACTTTTAATCCAAGATAGGGTTTCGAGTATTTACGAAGATATAACAATAGTTACTTGAGTATACGATACTCCCCGAATGACCCTTCGGGTTTTCGCAATCTAGATACGATATAATAATATACCGCTCCCCGGTCAATAGTATATACGGACCGCTACGACCTCTATTGCTAGAGTCGTTGTCCGAAGAAAACATTTCAATCTAAGTTCAAGGGGTACAAACATATATGTACTTATAAAATCTCAATTGCATCAATACTTCGATAAGCATAGCATTTGATATAATTGAAAACTACAAACACAACAGTGAAAGTCCTTGTATATGTATAAGTTTTGAAAAGTAAACTTGCCTTGGTTTGGTTGGGATGGTCGAGCGTGCGGATTCGAACGATCTATACATAAGCAATAATCGTTCTTAGTACCTTAACAATATCTCTTTAATTACGGGGTTTTAGGGGGTACGAAATTAACTTAACGACTTTGTCTTATGACTTTCTAGCCCCACTATAGGTTCATGTCTTCACTTGATTACGCTCGTCACTTAATCGACTTAATTTAGTTACCACTTTCGAATCATAACCACTAACCCTAGAATTTTGCTCCACTAATCGACTTTTTCCCTTCCGCGAATTTTACTCTAGCATTTTTAAAAAAATCCAAAAATGCATATTTTAATCAAATTCTTTTTGGGTGGTCTTCACCACTGCATTCCCTCACTTCTCAAATTTTTCCATGATCCCACATATAGTTTTAGGGATTTAAACAAGGTTCACAAGGGGGTCACTTAGTGCAGTCCGGAATCCAGAAACACAAATCACTCCTCCGGCCATAACCTAAAATATATACATCACCTAGCCATGAACCTTACATTTCCAGAAACTACATTCAATTATCTTTCCAACAATATATGGTAGGACATCAGGGGACAACATTTGGGGGTTCAAAATCGTGTTACAATACAGGTCAATGTTCCTGGACAAAACTCAGCAAGCACAAACTACTTAGATCAACCATTTTTCATGATTCCACAACACAACCAACACTTAATACACTTAGATCATGGTTCATAACACTGATGGAGACATATATATTATCCATACTCATAAAAGTCACAATCTCAACATCAAAACTCAAGATCCATGTTATCCAACACATATACAACCAAGATTAGCTCACAAACACATGGATCTACTACCACACATGATAAATAATACATAACCAAGAGGGTTTGAGATTTTTATACCTTCTTGAGCACCTAGGGGCCTTGGATAAGCTTTTCACAACTCAACAACACCTTAAATGGTCTCCTACAACACTTACAATCCAAGATCTAAAAGAAAATAAAACATGGTTACAATTCACCCAAGCTTTAACAATTTGTAACTTGAAATTGGGTGGGTGAAATGGCTTGAAATTGCTAACATACCTTGTCTAGATGATGAAGATGACCTAGGAATTATGTTGTGAATTATGAGTGATGGAAAAGGGAGAAGAAGAAATTTTCTTCTTCACTTTCCTTCTTGACCGAGAGCAAGATAGGGGGGGTGTGTTTGTGTTTTGTGTTTTTTGTTTGGTTGTTGGTTGAATAATGCATAAAGTTATATTGGGTGATACATATCATATATGTATAGGCAAGTACTAGCAAGCATGGCTCCTTGTACTTCTTGTCTCTCTTTTTGAAAAAGCAAGTAACTAGACACTATTCATCTTCCAATTGCTAACTAGTTTGCTTGATTTCGAACCACTTGGTTGCATGGGACTTGCATGCAATACTACTCCTTGTATCATTATTCTTCCACCAATGCTTGTCATTTAATCTTTAATTCGTATCGTATCTTAATTAATCTCTCGTAATAATATTTTATCGCGTAGAGATTTCCCCTATAATTCCTTAAGTACTTAATTGTGTAAATTCCTCGAATGTCCATAATTCCTCGTCATAATTCTTAATAAATCCTTTAATACTCTAACCATTCTCAAATCCCAAGTTTTATAAATATTACTAACAATAAGACTC
Source organism: Saposhnikovia divaricata (assembly GCA_036435485.1). Classification (NCBI taxonomy): domain Eukaryota; kingdom Viridiplantae; phylum Streptophyta; class Magnoliopsida; order Apiales; family Apiaceae; genus Saposhnikovia; species Saposhnikovia divaricata. The sequence goes on from CM071594.1 coordinate 199,483,617, forward strand.
CTGCCTTCACAATCTTCCTTTTTATCTTACATAATGAATGCAACAACATAGCTTCTCAGACAATCAATTCTATTAAATCAACAGGGATGACTAGGAAGGTTCCAAATTGACAATGTCACAATATATTAAATAAAAGGAAATATTACCAAAAATTAGGGTTCTTACATTATCCAACTCTTATTACTGAGCTGTTTATTTCCCCCAATATTAATTACGAAATTAATATTATAATTGGGATTTTGGGTCCATCTGGCGGGCCCCACATTTGGACCATTCTTGGTCTAATTAATGCCACATTAAATGTGTCTTTTAGGGCTTATTTTCAACCCATATCACGTATAAAGTCCTCTTTTACGTCGGTCAAAAAGATGACGTATAATGTCAAAAAAAACCGACGTATATTGTCTAGAAACAACCGACGTATAATACTAAAAAGACCGACGTATATTATAAAAAAAAAACTAAAAAAAATTCCTATTATTTCTGTGCACCCAAATAACGGTTGAATAATCAAAAACCAAAATTTGTACAAACCAAAATCTTGTCATAATAGAAATTTCTTAACTTTCAAATTCAATCACAATACAATATAAACTGTCAATTTTTAAAAAATGAAATTCATTTTACAAATGTTAGGGATACAGCATAAATAGCCGATTACACTTCTACTGGAAATTCATTTCTTTTCTTTTCTCTTTCTTTTCTACTGCACTTCTACTGGATTTCACACTGACAAGACCACTTGAAGGTATCTTCCCGCTATCCTTTTCTATTTCACGACCAACACGAATAGAAGCTCCCCTGTCCAACAGACCCTGATATATGTAACATCAATACTGAGTTATATATTATGAAGTAAGCTTTGGCAGTCTATTTATTACAAGTTACCTAGCTTACAGTCTTCAAGTTTGTGGATTAAAATAAAGTTACAACTGAAGTATTTGAACATATACGACTTACCCACGAGAAAGTGTGCAAATTAGCTGTCTCATGGTTTCCAGTTAATCTTCTTTCATTGCCATCTCCATATGCTCCAATGTGCTCCTTATGACATAAATTCAGAATCATGTAGAAGTGTAAAAGTTACAAACATATTAGAATCATGACAGATTATTAACTTATTTATAAATCTGAGTGGAGAAAAATGGAGAAAACTACACTTCCAGTGGAGTGAAAAATTAGACCATGATAACAGAAAAGAAATTACATCCTGACAGATTATTAACTTATTTATAAATCTGAGTGGACCTGTTTGATTTAGGTAACTCATCAATCTAACTATCTAGAATGTTTAGTTATAACTAGTTACTAACTAATATACTATATATTTGATAAAACAGGTATTTGTAGGGTATTGATACGTATAGCTTTTATTTCATTTATAGTTTTGGTGTTTGACTAAAACCCTTTTTCTGTATTCTCTTTGAACCAGGCAACTGAAATTTACAAAGCATAGCACAATCAGCTATTATTCTATGCACCAAATGTGCTTCACAAGTACAAACTTGAGCATAATCAGGATTTGGGACACAGTGTTGAGTTTGTTTTCATGCCCTGGAGGCCTGGACTATCATTAAACAATTTAAGATCGTAGTAATAACAACATCAGAAACTTTTATGACAAGGAGTATTATCGTATAATAATTCATGCTTCTAATATGATCATGTAGCTATTTTTTGTTGATTCAGTCGAGTTGCTTGAAATGCCATGTTATATTTTGGATTTATCTGAGAATACCTAGTACAAATTGGGTCTGTTCTGAATGAGTAATGGTTTCCATTGGCTTTCTTCATGCAAGGTTTAGTATGTATGTTTTTGTTTAACTTCAACAAGAGGATATATTACTGAACTTGTATGATCTGTAACAAATTAGTGATTTAGAGGTGCTTGTTTAGCAGTTTTATCTGAACTTTAAGTATCTTATTAGGTTGTTGTACAAGTTCTTTGCATACCTTCTACACCCTGGTACACGGGTTTATACCAACACCAGTGGTGGGGAAACTGTTTAGGAAGTCTGGGAAGCAAATCATCGATCATGTTAAGACTTCCCGAAACTGAGAACATAATTATATTATCACAGGCCTAAAATGGAGGGTCTTGTAAGTATTTCTAAAAGTTTGTGACCTTATTACATGAACTTGCAGGTTGGGTAGCCGAGCGGCTGGTTGTTAATTGTTTTTTTGGTTTTACAGGCACAACATAATTCATTAACGGGTGCGGTAAATAATATTGTCAGTACTTTTTTTGAGTAGAAATATTAAATAAGAACATATAGGCTAGGTAACCAGGACTTAGGTACGGATTGACCTTATAACCCTTTAAGGCAGCCACAACTATTGTTAGGTCCAATAAGATTGTAGAAGGGGGGTTGAATACAATCTATATCATTTTCTCCAAATTTGTCTTTTAAATAAAATTTAATTCAAACAAATTTGTGCGGAATAAAATAACAAAAATTTCAAGTTGAATATAACAATATATAAACTTGATGGGTGTTACAAAATCATTACAAGTGATTATCAAGAAATTAATAACTAATTAGAAAATTCGACATGAACTTCTCTAATTTAGTTAATAATAATCAAGATATCAAGTCAAGAACTAGGAAACTTAATTCGCCAGTAATACACAAGTCACAAATAATCAAGTTCCAATTGATACAATTTTTGTTACAAGGAACTCAAGAATTTATGGCAATTTAATTGAGCTTGAAAGATGAGAGAGAGATATAATATGTTGGCTTTCTTTCTTTCCTTTCTTTTGTCCGTGTATGTCTGTGTGTTTTTTTTGTTTCACTGGCTTCTGTCTCTTTTATAGCAATGTTTGATATTTTGCTGCCATCATGACAAAAACTTCTCCATGACATAATCTTGTAATCTCGGTATGACATAAACCGTACCATGACATAATCTGTTGATCGGTATGACATAAATCATAGCCTCGGTATGACATAAATTGTGTCATGACATAATCCAGAATTCGGTATGATATAACCTTGGTCATGACATAAACTTTGAACATGACATAATCTTGTCTTAACTCCAGTATGACATAAACTGTGCGTTTTATGTCAATATGACAAAATCTGTCTGTTCTCTCCCAATATGACATAAACCCAGCGTTTCACATTTATTGTTTTATGTCATAGAAACCTTATTAATTATTTAATGATTAATTAATTAATTTAGACTTAATTGATACAATAAGTAATTTAATAAATAAATTAATTCTTTTAGAATTAATTCATTAATTAAATAAACTATAATGATTTATATCAATTAAAGGTGAACTAATTAAAATCAATAAATACTTAACTTACCTCAATGAATCACTGTAAATAGTGAATAACTTCCACTGGATAATTGTTGACGTTCGATGTACTGTTTGGTTCATGAACGACTAACTCCAATTTCTATTCTTCACTTTGACTCTCAGTTGTGATCCATGTACTTTCTCAACACACTTTAATTTTCTTGTACTGACTCTGTCACTGTTGAAATCTCTTGTCACTGCAAATAAAATCCAATTGCATCAATGCTACACCAAGGCTTGATCAGTTGTCTGAATCTTCTATCGGTGTAAAACATCAAAACTATAGATTGACATTCTTCTTTCTTCTGACAGATATCACTATCTGAGATTCCTGTGACAGTTACCATTAATTACTTATTACAATCTAATTTAAGTTGAGTTGTATCCTCCAAATACAAATAGGCTGAGTCATATGCCTTTCAATCTCCCCCTATTTGTTTGTTAAAAATTAACAAGCAAATTCCTAGAGGATAACTCAACTAACTCAACTTAAACTAGTAAAAGATAAAACTGTAATTGCAAAGTAAATAATGAAAAATGGTTCTGGTTTATATTTAACATTTCCAGATTCAAACATAAAAGATAAATACAAGATAGATGATCCTCTAGACTGATCATATTTCACATTAACCTATCTTGTTCTATTTAAGCTCTAAAGATATAACATGTAGAGCGGTTCTTCACTTCGGACTGTCTTCCCTTCTGAATTCTCCTTCTTCAGGTTCATCTGTGACTTGAAGTTTCTTGTGCAAATCAGAATCAACAAGACGCTCTCTTCTTGATGACAATCCTTGCGGTAAGATTAAAGGAATTCCATGCTTCTTTCTCATTTCACCTTGAAATTTCTTGTAATCTTTTATATTTGTTTGTGCATAGGATCGAATGTGATCTGCAGCTATTACCTTTTCTTCAGTCAAGAATCCATGATTTCTGAGTGCATATTCAGCATATACCAAGTGTTTTGCATGATGTTCATATAACTCATCTGTCTGAAGATTTATTGAATGAAGTATCTCTCCCTTAAGAAATTTTACTTGTGGAGGATCCTTAATCACTTCTGGTCCAGCTCTTTCAGCAAATTCTTTGAACTTTTCATGTAGCAAAACACCTAGCTCAGACGATGTTCTCACCTTAGGCCTAAGTACCAAAATCTCTATCAGCGATCTGTCATAAAAGAACTGAATAGATACTCTGAAAGTTCCAACATTATGACAATCCACAAATATTACCAGCTCATCAGATTTGGGATCAAATGCAGTAGTTATCCTGATGACTTCTACCTTTAAGGCCCTTATATACATATCATGAATTGGATTTGCCAGTTTAAATTCCTCAAGAATTTCTCCAAGACGACGATCTTCAAATCAGAACTCTGAGGTGAATCAATTGCTTTTTGAGCACGTTCCCATTTGTCTCCACTCTTGAGTCTGATATACATTTTTCTTGCTTCAAGCTTCTGAGCATGTTGCATTTGAAGAGCTTCCTTTTCAGCCTTTTGAAGCCTTTCATTATGAGCTATCTGTTCTAGTGTCTTTTTGAGTCTTTCATCTCTCATAGACAGATTAGCTTCATTCTGTTCAAGTTCTTGATTGGCTTCAAAATCCATTCTTTGGAGTTCAGCAAGATCATTAACTACAATCTCTTCATCATCCCAAAAACTGAGATCTGGTTCCCCAAATTCTTTTCCATCATCAGAAAACTGCAAGCCAGCAAAAATATCAAGGTTATCAGGTTCACCTGTATAGTAATAACCTTCTGCAGTGTCATCTTCCTGTGCTGCTTGAGTTTTCTTCCCTTTGCCTTCAACTTGTTTATCAGATTTTGATTTACTTGCACTTGCACTTATTCCCCCTTTAGATTTCTCCCATTAGTTGAGGAATCCTCTACAGTTTTTTGGCTTGGGTCATCTGCACCATCATCTTCAAAGAATTTCACCTCTTCTGCTGTAGGAGAGTGAGTTCTGCTAATGATATTATACAAATGTCTCAACCCTTTTGCTTGATAAGCATTTTGCCTTTCAATTTGACTAAGTCGATGTCCAGTGGATAAGTGATTCTCATTTACTTCATTCTGAAGATCTTCTATTTGATTCGATATTGAAGTGATAATGAGATCTTGAGCCACTGTGACATCTCCAGAATCTTCGATCGCTTGTTGCTGAGAGAGTTTAAGTGCATTGATCTTGTTGTTGAAGATAGTTCTCATGTTATCCATGTCAAACCTTAAGTTTTTATTTTCTTCTTCAGCTTGAGCAAGACTTTCTTTCATTTGATCCAATTCTGCCATGAGAGAAAGAGTGAGTGTGTCATTGTGTGCGCTCACCTCACTATGTCTCTGAGTATCACTCATCTCACGTGCATGTGTTTCACTCAGTTTAGAGGTAGTCCTTACATCACTCCTCTCATGTTCCAAAGCTGCTTCCATTGTACCTGCATGAGAAATCACCCTAGCCTTCTCTTGGAAGGTCAGTGGTGGTGCAATGGGAGTTCGTAAATCCCTAACCACAGTCATTTCTGTCATGTCAGTTGGAATTGAGGTCTGAATTGCTTCAGTGACAGAAAGATTGAGTTGCCTTCCACCTTCTCCAGTTGAAACTGCTAGTGGAAAATCCCTTGAGGGAGCCAGGAATGTTCTTCCTGGGAGGGGAGATGATGATTCTATTATCAGTGGCTCAGAATCAAGATTTCCCTCATTAGCCTGTGAAGGCTCCTCTACCGTGACTATGGTAGGCATTGTTTCAGTTCCTATGTGCTCTCCTCAATGAGTGTCCCTATCTTCATTCATTTCTACATGTTCTCCCATTGTTAGTAATAACAGTGGGGTTGTGCTTGACACTTTACAGGATGCCATGGCCGACTGGCGAAATTCAATGGACTCATCCTGTTGAGAGAATGGTTCCAGTAACTGTTCATTCGCCATATCAAAGTCCATATCCTGTTGGGAGGATATGGATGAGCTTACAGTTGCCTCAGGTTCATTTCTACTCTTCTTTAGTAGAGGCAGAGCTGTGGGTTCACTCACTTCATCACTACTTCTTGCACTTCTTTTAGGCTGCAATTTCCTTCTGTATTGGTAGAATTTAGTTGTTTTTGACTCAGTGTTTGGCTCTTTGACCTGGGATAGAGATTGTGGTGCTACAATCCCTTGGTCAGTCCTAACAACCACTTGGGTTCCAGAAGTAGATTGAGAATGAGAAGTAGTTAAAGGATCAGAAGGCAATACGTGGTCAGCGGATGGAGGTTGAAGTTCTGGTTCAGCTTGTTCTTGAAGAACTGGTTCTTGTTCAGGTACTTGTTCAGTTGGCTCAGGAACTTGTTCTTCAAGAGGAGGTGCAAGTTGTTCAACTATTGGAGGTACTTGTTCAATTGCTGCTTCAGGTTGATCAGGAACTGGAACAAGTACATTCTGAATGATAGGAAGTTGAATGTAGGTGGACATGTATTGAGTAACAGCCACTTGCACATTTGGAAACTTTACTTCAGCACCGTATCCTGTGAATAGTTTGGTTGAAGGTTTACCAGACACCTTAGATTGACAATTCAGGAATGGAGCATGAAGTTCAATAGGAACCAAGTGGTTAAAAATCAATGTAAAGAATCTAGGGAAATAGAATAAGACTTTTTCACCCTTATCAATGTTCTTCTTAGCATTGATAATTCTTCTAACCATAGGAACACAAAGAAGTCTGCCAATATTGATGCTTCGATTATGAGCAATTGCAAATCCAATATGTTGCAAAAAAGAAGTTATTACATTGAAGTTTCTTCTTGTAGTATTTGCAAACACCTTTGCCAGCGTGTCAAATAGATAATCCCATTCTTGAACAAGATACTTTTTATTCAGAGTAGAGAGATCTATTTCATGTTGATAATTAATTCCAGTGAAAAAATTAATCAACTCTTGATTGGACGGAAGATCTTGAAAATTTTCATTTGGAAAGCCCAGAACAGTGTTAATAACAGATTCATCCACCGTGTACTGATTTGGTCCAACAGTGACGATAAAAGATCGATTATCCCTTGAAGCAACAGTAGTTGTACACATTATTCGTAAGGGTTCAATCTTCAAAGGAGCATCCAATCTTAATGCAGTGCTAACCAGTGAATGATTATTCAAGAAATTAATCCAAGGTCGAAAACGTGCAAGAGAACACTTTTCGGGATCAAAATATCCGACCAAATTATGAATTATTAGCTCAAAATGTTCATCAATATTATCAGCCATTTTAAACAATTTTTCTCCTTTTAAAAACTCAGATTTTAACAAATTAATCAATTAGACCAAATTATTTCGAATTAATAATTAATTAAAAAGTCGAAATTTTTCAATGTTCTTCAAAAATTCTGAAAAAATCATACTATGATCTTGATTCAACCACGAGCACTCAGGTATTTTTAGATTTGACAGAATCAAAACCAAAAGTCCTAAAATTCAGATTGAAAATCTCGAGTTTTTCAAAACAAGAACTGCAAAAACTCGATGAAATCACTCAATTAAACCGTCGATTTGAAGATGAACAAGTGGGTAATCAACGCAAGCAATCAGTTGATCAAAATCAGTGTTTAATCGAGATGAAATTTGAGCAGAGGTTCGACTTATCGATGTAAGTATATGTATGTATCGATATAGAGCCTCTGTGACTTAACACGAGAGGAGTATGACAAAAAATGAGATATGACAAAAAACTCACATCACTTTCTATATATACTATAACCCGATTATGACATAAAACTAACCAAATAGATGAATATGACATAATGTAAACCTAAACACGATTATGACATAATTTATACTAAGACACGAATATGACAAAAATTATACTATCAGGCAAATATGAAATAATTTATACTAACACGCGATTATGACATAATTTAGTCTGTTAAGCAGATATGACATAATTGACATAATTTACACTAACACGCGATTATGACATAATTTAGTCTGTTAAGCAAATATGACATAATTTACACTAGACTTGTTTATGACATAATTTTAATTATGACTTAACATTAACCTGTAACGAAAAATGACATAAATTACATTAGACATATTTAAACTAACAAACATTAATATACAACCAAATTATTTTATTAAAACTACAATAATTTACAAAAAATAATATAGAATAATAAAAATAATAATATGATCATAGGTAGTCCTTTAAACGGAAACAACACAATAATAACAAAAGGACAAACACTACAAACCAATAAAAATATAAATAAAATATTTACATATTTATACAATTATTCTAATTGCATGAAGTATGAAATAAAATATTAACAAGATTAAGATAGTGTTCGAAAATAAACAAGTAAAAAATAATTATACAAGTGATTTTAAAACAACAAATATTCATAAAATAATCACTTATTAAATTATTTAAGAGCAAACCTCAGATATTAACTAGTTTAATTACTAGGACTATTTAACATACCCAATTCACCAACAATTCTGGTGAATGTGGATTCGTCAAGAGACTTAGTAAAAATATCTGCTGTTTGTTCTTCCGTGGGAACAAAATGTAATTCCACAGTACCATTCATGACATGCTCTCGAATAAAATGATACCTGATGTCAATGTGCTTTGTTCTCGTGTGCTGCACAGGATTGTTGGAGATTGCTATGGCACTTGTATTGTCGCACAAGATAGGAATCTTGTCAAGTACAAAGCCATAATCCCGTAGCTGATTTTTGATCCACAAGATCTGAGCGCAACAGCTTCCAGCAGCTATGTATTCAGCTTCGGCTGTAGAGTTGGAAACTGTTTTTTGTTTCTTACTGTACCATGAAACCAACCTGCCACATAGGAATTGACAACTCCCAGAAGTGCTTTTTCTGTCTACAACACTTCCTGCATAATCTGAATCTGTATATCCAATAAGATTAAAACCAGATTCTTTAGGGTACCAAATTCCTAAATTAGGAGTACCCTTAAGATATCTCAAGATTCGTTTTACAGCAATGAGATGCACATCTCTAGGATCCGCTTGGAACATTGCACATAAACATGTAGCATGCATAATATCAGGTCTACTTGCAGTGAGGTAAAGTAATGAGCCTATCATACCTCTGTAGCTTGTGATATCTACCTTGGCAGAATTTTCACATGCTCCAAATTTAACAACAGTAGATGATGGTGTTCTTGCTGAAGATGAATCCTCCATTTGATACTTCTTGAGAAGCTCTTTGACATACTTGGATTGACAGATAAATATTCCATCTGTCCTTTGACTTATTTGCAATCCAAGAAAGAACTTCAGCTCACCCATCATGCTCATTTCAAATTTACCCTGCATTAACTTTGCAAATTTCTTGCACAAAAGATCATTAGTAGACCCGAATATTATATCGTCCACATAGACTTGGACAAGAATTGTATCATTCTTATGTTTCTTTGTGAAGAGAGTTTTGTCTATGACACCTCTAACAAAACCATTTTCAAGTAAAAATTCAGAGAGAGTGTCATACCATTTCCTTGGGGCTTGTTTAAGACCATAGACAGCCTTGAAAAGGAAGTAGACATAGTCAATTAGATCTGGATCTTCAAAGCCAGGGGGCTGTTCTACATAAACCTCTTCATCTAGCTTGCCATTCAAGAAAGCACTCTTGACATCCATTTGATAAACTTTAAAGTTTGAAAATGCTGCGAATGCCAAGAATATTCTAATGGCCTCAAGTCTAGCCACTGGAGCATAGGTCTCATCATAATCAATGCCTTCAGATTGGGAATAACCCTTTGCTACCAGTCTTGCTTTATTTTTCGTCACTGTGCCATCTTCATCAAGTTTGTTTCTGAATACCCACCTTGTGCCAACCACTGGTCTGTTTGTAGGTCTGGGCACCAGCTTCCAAACTTCTTGTTGTTTAAATTGATTGAGTTCATCTTGCATAGCAATTACCCAATCAGGATCAGAAAGAGCTTCTTCAGTTTTCTTAGGTTCCATTTCAGACAGAAACCCTGAATAATTGCATTGATTCTGAAAAGCTCTTCTAGTCTTTACACCAACAACTGGATCACCAATAATTAGCTCAAAAGGATGAGCTCTATTCTAAACAGTCTGCCTGGGAAGATTAGATCTTGATGATTCGCCTTGTTCTTCATTGTGATGTTGTGTGTGACCAGTTGACCCTTCATTGTCTACCCTTGAGTTGTTGCCAGGTTGACTAGATGATGATTGTTTAGAAGAGTCAGGGGAATTTTGACTACTATCATTGTTTTCATCACCATTACCCTGATCATCATTGTTGTCATTAGCATCAGCAAAAATCTCAGGTGCATTGTCATCATCTGAATCTGTATCTGTCATGTCATTTAAAGATAGCTTCTCAGATGGATTCTCAGTTTGGATACTAGGGAGTTTATTGTCATCAAATGTTACATTGACACTTTCCATCATCTTCTGTTCTTCAATCACATACACCCTGTATGCTCTCATTGAATAACCAATAAAAATTGCTTCAAATGCTTTGGTATCGAATTTACCACCTTGATCATCACCTTCTTTAAGCACAAAGCACTTTGCCCCAAATACATGAAAGTATTTGAGTGATGGTTTCTTATCAGCCATAATTTCATAGGGTGTCTTCATTTGATCTTTATTGATTAGAGTTCGATTCTGGGTATAGCACGTAGTATTGATAGCTTCAGCCCAAAAGTACAATGGAAGCCTTGATTCACTTAACATAGTACGTGCAGCTTCAATCAAGGTTCTATTCTTTCTTTCCACTACCCCATTTTGCTGAGGAGTTCTTGGAGCTGAGTATTGTCTGGTTATACCATTCTCAGTGCAGAAGTCATTTAGAACTGCATTCTTGAATTCAGTTCCATTATCTGATCTTATAGCTCTCACTGGATACGTAGAATCTCTCTCAATTAATTTAATATGATCAATCACCAGTTGTGGAGTCTCATCTTTAGAATTCAAAAATAGGACCTATGTGTATTTTGAAAAATCATCAACAATCACTAGAGCATATCTCTTCCTTGACATAGACATCACATTAACTGGACCAAACAAATCCATATGAAGTAATTGTAATGGTTCAGTTATTGAAGATGTGTCAGTGCTCCTGTGACTTGCCCTTTTTAGCTTGCCTTTTTGACATGCATCACAAAGTCCTTCTTGAGTGAATTCCATTGAAGGCAAACCTCTCACCAACTCTCTTTTAACCAGAGAATTCATTGTCTTAAAATTAAGATGAGAAAGTTTCTTGTTCCATAGCCAACTCTCATCATTAGATGCTTTAGTGTAGAAGCAAGTGATTTCTTCAGTGCTTCCTGAGTTCATATTGGCTACGTACAGATTGCCTTTTCTAACTCCTGTCAGTTGTGGCTTTTCATGTCACTTGTGTGAAATTAGACAATTCTTCTTGTTGAAATGAACTTCATAACCTTTGTCACAGAATTGACTGACACTGAGCAAATTGTGCTCAAGTCCTTTCACAAAAGAGACTTCATCAATGATAACATTTCCAGCTTCAAGTCTGCCATATCCATCAGTTCAACCTTTGCTGTTATCTCCCAAGGTAACTACTGGGCCGGCCTTCTCCACCACATTTGTCAGCAGGGTTCTGTCACCAATCATATGCCTCGAACATCCACTGTCCAAGATCCAGGTCACTCGTTCAACCTGCTCAACACCCTGCAATGACAAACGGATTAAACCTTCTTCGGAACCCAAATTTGATTGGGTCCAGAATACTTAAAGAATTGGCCTTTGTCAGGCAAAACAACATTCTTTACTTTAACAACAGCTTTACCGTTATTCAACCAACATTTCACTTTATAAACAGATTTGACAAACTTCTGTTTTATTCTAGGTATCCACGTTTCTTTAGCAGCAATAACACTTGTTTCATTGACTGGACATTTGACCTTGTAAATAGCCTTAATAGAATTTTGTTTAGGCTTAGGTACAAATGTATCTCTCCTGGCATAAGGAGGACTAGCAGTCATTGATCTGACATTTCTGTTTCTGTTCATTTGTTGTCGAGGGGCAGTCTTATCAGCACATGCATGATTACCAGAGAAGTAAGCAGACATGATATTAAAAGCACAAGACATACAATTGACAACACCACATGCTTTATGAGAAGAATCAATAATAGGCATGGCATGCATGTCAGACTTGTTATTGTTCTTTTTCAACTTATTGTCACTGAACCCTGTTTGTGAAGAACTAGTTAATTCAACAACCTTAACTTGTTCCTTAGCAAATTTGTCATTATCAAGGACTATGCAATTAACACTGTCCTCATTTTCATTTCTTCCTGAATGACAATAGAAAGCATATTTGGTGGTTCAGCAACAGACTTTTTAAACATTGGTTTTTCAACATTCTTGAGTACGTGTGGTATACCTCTTTCCTTAGCAGGAATAGGATTAGCAGAATGATTGCCCAAAGAACCAATAGCTTCTTTGTATTCAAACCCAATTCCTACAGTTCGTTCTACCGCTTGTTTGTTGATAAACTCTTTAGAAACTTTAACAGAATTATAACAAGCTCTAATCTGTGTTTCAAGTTCTTTAATCCTGATGTCTTGATCAGCAATCCTATCAACTTGTTTTACCATGTATTCTCCTAACGACTTATCTCTGTAGTTAAGTCGAGCTATTTCTTCTATGTGCTGATCTTGATTAATATGCACCTTTTTCAATTATAACAGTTCATTTTCAAGTTTAGTGTTTACAAGACTTATTCTATCGTATCCTTTTTGTGCATTAGTCAAGCAATTACGTAAACTATGAATTAACTCAGCATCAGTTAGAATTACCGGTGTGGTGTAATAAGTTGATGTATCAGCATTTGCCACCAGCGCAAAGTTTCCATTTTCTTCATCTTCGCTATCTGTGTCATCCCAGCTTTTACCAGCAGCTACATAAGCTCTTCCACTCTTCTTCTTTTCAGAAGCATAATCTTTCTTCTGTGCTTGCTTGGGTTTCTGACACTCAGTAGCAAAGTGTCCCAACTCATTACAATTGAAACAACGAATCTTCCTTCTGTCAACAGTTCCAGTATTGTAACCTCCCCTGTTACTAGAGGATGAAGAACCTCCTCTCTGAAATCTATTATTTGACTTAAACCTGAACTTTGGATTTCTTTTGAATCTGAAGTTACTAAATTGTCTCACCATCATCGCCATAGATTCATCTTCCAATTGATCCAGCTCTTCAAGTGAATAAAATTCTCCACCATCCTGAGTAGCTGGTGTATGGCCATGTTCCACTTCAGTTTGTTCCTTGTTGAAGCTGTTAGGTTGAACAACTTTAGCTTCCACTTCCTTAGGTACCTCAACTACTAGAGCTGTAGAAGAATTTGTCATTCTGCCTTTTCCAGAGAATTCCTTCTGCTGTACTTGTTCTAATTCATATGTTTTCAAAACACCAAACAGTCTTTCAAGAGCAATCTTAGTTAAATCTCTAGATTCTCTGATGGCAGTGATTCTATGCTCTAAGTGAGTAGGCATAGTCAGTAAAAACTTCATGTTGATCTCCTTCTGGGTATATTGCTTGCCATGAACTTGCAATTTGTTGATTATTTTGTTATACTTTTTGAACACTTCCTGAATGCCTTATTATGGCCAGCTCTAAAGTGTTCATATTCAGAGGTCAAAATTTGAAGTCTATTTTCCTTGACTTCATCAGTCCCTTCATTAATGATCTCAATAGTTTCCCAGATGTGCTTAGCAGTTTTACAATTCCTTACATGGCTATACATTACAGCATCTAGGGAATCTAATAGAATGAGTCTCAAATTTTTATCCAGTCCAGCTTCCTCTTTTTCTTTAGCGGTAAAGTTCTTAGGGTCCTTTGGATAGGATTTTGCAGGTATTGTTACAACTCCATTTGTAACCGTTTCAGCATCATGTTGGATAGGAATTATTGGTCCATTTTTCAAAACCCACAAGAATCTTGGATTTGCTACATCAAGAAATAACTCCATTTTGTTTTTCCACATGTCATAGTTATCTTTATTAAAGATAGGAATTTTAACATTGCCTTTGGCTGACATGATGAATTTTTAATAGAGTTAAAAAATTCGAGTTTGATTTTTGATTGAGTAAAAATAGGATCTTGATTTGTATATCAATCAAGCGGCTCTGATACCAATTGTTAGGTCCAATAAGATTGTAGAAGGGGGGGTTGGATACAATCTATATCATTTTCTCCAAATTTGTCTTTTAAATAAAATTTAATTCAAACAAATTTGTACGGAATAAAATAACACAAATTTCAAGTTGAATATAACAATATATTAACTTGATGGGTGTTACAAAATCAGTACAAGTGATTATCAAGAAATTAATAGCTAATTAGAAAATTCGACATGAACTTTTCTAATTTAGTTAATAATAATCAAGATATCAAGTCAAGAACTAGGAAACTTAATTCGCTAGTAATACACAAGTCACAAATAATCAAGTTCCAATGGATACAATTTTTGTTACAAGGAACTCAAGAATTTATGGCAATTTAATTGAGCTTGAAAGATGAGAGAGAGATATAATATGTTTGCTTTCTCTCTTTCCTTTCTTTTGTCCGTGTATGTCTGTGTGTTTTTTTGTTTCACTGGCTTCTGTCTCTTTTATAGCAATGTTTGATATTTTGCTGCCATCATGACAAAAACTGCTCCATGACATAATCTTGTAATCTCGGTATGACATAAACCGTACCATGACATAATCTGTTGATCGGTATGACATAAATCATAGCCTCGGTATGACATAAATTGTGTCATGACATAATCCAGAATTCGGTATGACATAACCTTGGTCATGACATAAACTTTGAACATGACATAATCTTGTCTTAACTCCAGTATGACATGAACTGTGCGTTTTATGTCAATATGACAAAATCTGTCTGTTCTCTCCCAATATGACATAAACCCAGCGTTTCACATTTATTGTTTTATGTCATAGAAACCTTATTAATTATTTAATGATTAATTAATTAATTTAGACTTAATTGATAAAATAAGTAATTTAATAAATAAATTAATTCTTTTAGAATTAATTCATTAATTAAATAAACTATAATGATTTATATCAATTAAAGGTGAACTAATTAAAATCAATAAATACTTAACTTACCTCAATGAATCACTGTAAATAGTGAATAACTTCCACTGGATAATTGTTGACGTTCGATGTACTGTTTGGTTCATGAACGACTAACTCCAATTTCTATTCTTCACTTTGACTCTCAGTTGTGATCCATGTACTTTCTCAACACACTTTAATTTTCTTGTACTGACTCTGTCACTGTTGAAATCTCTTGTCACTGCAAATAAAATCCAATTGCATCAATGCTACACCAAGGCTTGATCAGTTGTCTGAATCTTCTATCGGTGTAAAACATCAAAACTATAGATTGACATTCTTCTTTCTTCTGACAGATATCACTATCTGAGATTCCTGTGACAGTTACCATTAATTACTTATTACAATCTAATTTAAGTTGAGTTGTATCCTCGAAATACAAACAGGCTGAGTCATATGCCTTTCAATCTCCCCCTATTTGTTTGTTAAAAATTAACAAGCAAATTCCTAGAGGATAACTCAACTAACTCAACTTAAACTAGTAAAAGATAAAACTGTAATTGCAAAGTAAATAATGAAAAATGGTTCTGGTTTATATTTAACATTTCCAGATTCAAACATAAAAGATAAATACAAGATAGATGATCCTCTAGACTGATCATATTTCACATTAACCTATCTTGTTCTATTAGCATCTAAAAAATAAGCAAAATTAGCATCTAAAAAAATCATTTTAAAAAACAGGTCACTAGCTCAGGCATTGATTCAAACAAGTGGGGTGCACAAGTATATTAGAATCATGACTAAAACAAAAAACACCAGAAAAAGTGGTTAGAATCACAAAATCTTAACATAAGACATGTATTAAAGTTATAACTTATAAGCTTCACATACCTTTGTAAAATCGACTATAACGTTCGGCATCCTCATTCGTTTCCATGGTAACAAAAGCAAAGCCACGGAATTCTTTCGTTTGAGGATCCTTTACCAGATGGCAATCAGTGACCTTTAATCTTTTCGAGTGACTCAGTGAGTCACTTTTGCCCTTTAATCGATCTCCATCTAAAGATCGAGCTTCGCTTCGAAGATTCCTTGCATAATCTAACAAAACAGAAAAATCTCTTAATACATATATTAAGTTAATCTCGACTAGATCGAGAAAAACTAGATTGAGAAAAATCTCGACTTCCTTGAATCAAATACATCTATTTATACATATATAGGAGTGTAAATATATATATATAAATGTCGATTTCGAAGATAATCTGTTAATCATTTGATCAATTAAGAGAATCGATCCCCAAAAATCTTTCGATTTTACCAACCCAGCACAATATACATCATTATGATCCTTGAATGATGAATAGAACAGATTTAAGTGTATGTGAATCATATAAGAGAGGCCGAAATCACTCGTCCTCGAAATAGTGTGTAGAAAGAGGCGCCACAGAGAAAGAGGCGAGAGAGATTAGGTTTGAACGGAGTGTGTGAATGAGCACAGTAGACGCTCCAACCCATATATATTAAAGAGTATAGATGGTGTAGGTTACATCTTGTGACGCCCCCAGATCCGGGGTCGGAGATCTAGGCGCTCACGGTCCATTTTCCATTAATAACATACCTGTTCTTACACACATTATATATAACACAGCCATCGACCCCACAATAAACTCACACCACACTCACACACACAGGTTAGAGCCTCAGAAATGTCACACATTGATTAAACAGTAATCAAGTTATCAGAGTTATTACAGACCGAATTAAATAGTATTTATGCTACCAGCAACACTTCGATATGAAGCGAAGTTGGCGGCTTGAAAGTTTGTTACGATACACTGCCTTGCACAGGTCATGCTAATAAATAAAACGTACTAACAAAAGCTACCAACCAATCCGGCTAATGGGGCCTACCGGTGGAATCTCAAGTGGTGGCTCGGGCCTAGTCACCTGCTTTCGAACAGTCTGCCTGGGTCTTGCCATTTCGCTTAGCTGTTGTGTTTGTAAAATTTGAAAACAAGCAAGAGTGAGCAACTATAGCTCAGCAAGAAATATGGCAAGATCTAAGTGAAAAACAAACTTGGTTACCATTTACCAAAACTTGAATAATTTGTAACTTGAAAATGGTTGGATAGAATGGAGTGAAATTGCTAGCATACCTTGTATATGTGATGTAGATGACCTAGGAATTATGGCAAGATTTATGAGTGATGGGAGAGGGGAGAAGAAGAAATTTTCTTCTTCTTCTTTTGCTTGGCCGAGAGCAAGCTTCAAGGGGGGAGAGAAAGTTTGTGTTTTGTTTTTGTGTTTGTCTTGGGTGAATAATTAGTGTTAGGTCATGTAGGTTGGGTGATACATATCACATGTAAGCATAGGTGGTAGTACTAGCAAGCATGGGCTCTTGTACTATGTGTCCCCTTTTTTGAAAAAGTAACCAACTAAACACTATTCATTTTCCAATGGCCAACTAACTTGTTTGATTTCTAACTACTTGGTTGCATGGGCTTGCATGCAATACTACTCCTTGTATTATTATTCTTCCTCCAATGCTTATTATTAAATCTTTAATTCGTATCGTATCTTAATTATTCTCTCGTAATAATATTTTGTCGCGTAGAGATTTCCCTTATAATTCCTTAAGTACTTATTGTGTAAATTCCTCGAATGTTCATAATTCCTCGTCATAACTCTTAATAAATCCTTTAATATTCTAACCATTCTCAAATCCCAAGTTTAATAAATATTACTAACAGTAAGACTCTTGCCTTCACAATTGTGACGCCCCCAGATCCGGGGTCGGAGATCTAGGCGCTCACGGTCCATTTTCCATTAATAACATACCTGTTCTTGCACACAATATATATAACACAGCCATCGACCCCACAATAAACTCACACCACACTCACACACACAGGTTAGAGCCTCAGAAACGTTACACATTGATTAAACAGTAATAAAGTTATCAGAGTTATTACAGACCGAATTAAATAGTATTTATGCTACCAGCAACACTCCGATATGAAGCGAAGCTGGCGGCTTGAAAGTTTATTACGAAACACTGCCTTGCACAGGTCATGCTGATAAATAAAGCGTACTAACAAAAGCTGCCAACCAATCCGGCTAATGGGGCCTACCGGTGGAATCTCAAGTGGAGGCTCGGGCCTAGTCACCTGCTTTCGAGCAGTCTGCCTGGGTCTTGCCATTTCGCTTAGCTGTTGTGTTTGTAAAGTTTGAAAACAAGCAAGAGTGAGCAACTATAGCTCAGCAAGAAATATGTATATAAGATAAGCAATATACATCTCATATGATTGGCAGTTGATATATTTGTTTGTATCAATCAGTTATAAAATCACTTGTCACAGTTGATAAATCTCGAAGGTGCAACAATATGTGCCCTTGTTTTCAAAATAAACTTGCAGTTCTAGATACTGCATTGAATCAACATCTATCTCATCAAAATAGAACACTATCCGCAACTTGGCACAAAAGCCTAAGGAGCAGTGTCAAAGCATTTTTCCAAAATGGAGGAATGGGACTTAAAGAAAACATAAAAACCTGACAAGGATTGACGATGATCTGTCGCCACATCCAAGTCCAATAATCCGCGGGTCTTCTCTACCGGTAGAAGGATAGAAACTACATCCGTAACTATCCCTCGGGTGAAAACTACATCCGTAATCACCCTCGATGAAAACTACATCCGTAATCATCCTTCGGCAACACCTGGGCCGGAATAATAAGTGATGGACCGCCTGGCTCACGGCCGCTTACACATCCCGGGAATCGTTCGTCAACGGTTCCCACACCTGCCAGAGTCCCTTTTTCTTCTCTTTTAAAACTGGATTTTGATTGAAAACAGAGTAATTGAGGTCCGACATCAGTCGACCGATGATTCTTGAAATCATACAAGAAGCGGAATCTGACCGGGGGTTTTCGAAAGTGTTTTGAGTTCAAATGAGTTCGAGTTTGAAAGTATTAAAAAGTATCTTGGATTAACTTTGTCTTTAAGTAATGAACAATGATTAATAAGTAATATTTTAAGATTTAATATTAATAATTAATAAAATAATTATTCGATAAAATAAACTTTTAATCCAAGATAGGGTTTCGAGTATTTACGAAGATATAACAATAGTTATTTGAGTTTACGATACCACCCGAATGACCCTTCGGGTTTTCGTAATCTAGATACGATATAATAATATACCGCTCCCCGATCAATAGTATATACGGACCGCTACGACCTCTATTGCTAGAGTCGTTGTCCGAAGAAAACATTTCAATCTAAGTTCAAGGGGTAAAAGCATACATGTACTTGTTCAAACTCAATTGCATCAATACTTCGATAAACATAGCATTTGATATAATTTGAAAACTACAAACACAACAGTAAAAGTCCTTGTATATGGATAAGTTTTGAAAAGTAAACTTGCCTTGGTTTGGTTGGGGTGGTCGAGCGTGCGGATTCGAACGATCTATACATAAACAATAATCGTTCGTTAGTACCTTAACAATTTCTCTTTACTTACGGGGTTTTAAGGGGGTACGAAATTAACTTAACGACTTCGCCTTATGACTCCCTAGCCCCACTATAGGTCCATGACATCACTCGTTTACGCTCGTCACTTACTCGACTTAATTTAGTTACCACGTTCGAACCATAACCACTAACCCTAGAATAATGTTCCACTAATCGACCTTTTTTCATTGCGCGAATTTTACTCTAGCATTTTTCTAAAATCCAAAAATTCATATTTTAATCCAATTCGTTTTGATTGGTCTTCACCACTGCATTACATACATTCTCAAATTTTTCCATGATCCCAAATATATTTTAAGGTGTTTAAACAAGGTTCACAAGGGGGTCACTTAATGCATTCCATAGTCCAGAAACAAAATTCACTCCTCCGGCCATAACTAAAAATCCACACATCACCAAGCTATGAATCTTACATATCCAGAAACTACATTCAATTATATTTCCAAAAATATAAGGTAGGACATCAGGGGACATCATTTGGGTGTTCAAAATCGTGCTACAACACAAATCAAATTCCTGGACAAAC
This sequence comes from Saposhnikovia divaricata, assembly GCA_036435485.1. Classification (NCBI taxonomy): domain Eukaryota; kingdom Viridiplantae; phylum Streptophyta; class Magnoliopsida; order Apiales; family Apiaceae; genus Saposhnikovia; species Saposhnikovia divaricata. The sequence continues at coordinate 199,504,041 of CM071594.1, forward strand.
TCAGCAAGCTCAAATCACTTAGATCAACCATTTTTCATGCTTCCATAACATAAACACCACTTAAAACACTTAGATCATGACTCATAACACTCATGGAGATATATATATTAACCATAGTCATAAAATTCACAATCTCAACATCAAAACCCAAGATCCATGCTATCCAATACATATACATTCAAGATAACCCCTAAAATGCATGGATCTACTACCAAACTATATGAACAACACATAACCAAGGGTGGTTTGAGATTTCATACCTTCTTGAGCTCCTAGAGACCTTGAACAATCTTTATACAACTTAAAAACACCTTAGATGGCCTCCTACAACACTCACAATGCAAGATCTAAAAGATAATAAACTTATGTTAACATTTCTCTAAACTTCCAACAATTATAACTCAAGAACCAATGGATGGAAGGCTTTGAAATTGGTACCATACCTCTACTAAGATGCAAGGAAGCCCTAGGAAGGTTGTAGATGAAGAAAACTTGGAGAGAAAATCTCTCCCTCTCTCCCAAGGTGGTTCGGCCGAGAGCTTTACAAAGGGGGGGGGAGTGTTTTTGCTTTGTTTTGTTTGGAATGGTAAAAAGAAATGCTAAGTATGACTTGTATTATTATGGTTAGTAAAGAGTAGTCACATGTTGCCAAGCTAGCCTAGGTTGCATCCATGCCCTATTGTCCCCTAAGTACATCACCCACCATGCTAGTCACTATTCACTTTTGCTTTTATGTTTTCTAGTTCCTTTTTCTAACTATCTAGTTACATGGCACTTGCATGTAATTTCTTTCCTTATAATATTATTCTCCCACCAATGCTTGTTGTTTAATCCTTACTTCGTATCGTAACTTAATTATTCTCTCGTAATAATATTTCGTCGCGTAGAGATTTCCCCTATAATTCCTTAAGTACTTATTGTATAAATTCCTCGAATGTCCAAAATTCCTCGTCATAATTCTTAATAAATCCTTTAATATTCTAACCATTCTCAAATCCCAAGCTTTATAAATATTACTAACATTAAAACTCTTGCCTTCACAATCTCTCTGTATTTCTTACATCAAAAATGCAACAACGCAGTTTCTCAGACAATCAATTCTATAAAACAACAGGGATGACTAGAAAAGTTCCGTAATGATAATGTCACAAGATATTAAATAAAAGGAAATATTACCAAAAATTAGGGTTCTTACAGCCTCCCCTCCTTAAAAGGATTCCGTCCCGGAATCAGGTTGAAAACAGTTGGGGGTGCTTTTCACGCATTGCGCTTTCTAGTTCCCATGTTGATTCTTCGACATTCTGGTTCCTCCACAAGACTCTCACTAGTTTGACAACCTTGTTCCTCAGTACCTGTTCTTTTCTATCCATGATTTCTACGGGTTGCTCTACATATGTCAAGTCTGGTTGCAGATCCACTTGATCATGTTCTATCACCTGTCGGAAGTCGGTATGGTACGGTCGTAGCATGGACACATGGAACACGTTATGTACTTGCTGTAAGCTCGGGGGTAAAGCCAATTTATAGGCTAACTTCCCAACTCGTTTCAAGATCTCAAAAGGTCCAATAAATCTCGGGCTTAGTTTTCCCTTCTTACCAAATCTCATCAATCCCTTCCACGGCGATACCTTCAACATCACAAACTCTCCTACCTCATATTCCTTGTCCTTGCGGGTCTGGTCTGCATACTTCTTCTGTCTGTCTTGGGCCGCTACCAGCCGTCCTCTTATGAGCTCGATAGTTTCTCTTGTCTGTTGGACCAGTTCAGGCCCTAAAATATTCCGCTCTCCAACTTGTTCCCAACACAAGGGAGACCGACATCTTCGTCCGTATAAAGCTTCATATGGGGGCATGCCTATACTCGCATGGTAACTGTTGTTGTAGGAAAATTCGATCAACGGCAAGTGGTCATCCCAACTTCCCTTAAAATCAATGGCACAAACCCTCAACATGTCCTCGATGGTCTGGATGGTTCTCTCACTCTGTCCGTCTGTTTGGGGATGGTATGCAGTACTCATGTTTAACTTAGTCCCCACACAATCCTGAAAACTTCTCCAGAACCTGGAGTTGAATCTCGGGTCTCTATCTGATACAATGCTCACAGGAACCCCATGTCTAACCACAATCTCCTTTAGGTAGATATCTGTCAGCTTGTCGACAGTATATCTCTCGTTGATTGGAAGAAAATGTGCTGACTTGGTCAACCTATCGATAATTACCCAAATGGCATCATGATTCGTCTTGGTCCTTGGTAATCCGACCACAAAGTCCATCGCAATCTGCTCCCACTTCCACTCGGGTATCTCTAAGGGTTGCAACAATCCACTGGGCCTCTGGTGTTCGGCCTTTACTCTTTGACATGTCAAGCATTTACTTACCCACTCTGCCACGTCCTTTTTCATATTAGGCCACCAATAGTATTCTCTCAGATCCTTATACATCTTAGTGCCTCCAGGGTGATTTGAGTACCTCGAACTATGAGCCTCTTGCAAAATCTCATCTTTTAACTCTTGAACGTTTGGAATCCATATCCTAGATGCGTACCTCATAATTCCATTCCCGTCCTTCTCACACTTAATTTCTTCGCCAGTCAAGATTTTCTCCATCGAATTCTTTTCTTCTTCCATCTTCTTTTCCTGGCACAACTTAATCTTTTCCAATAGCGGTGGTTGGACTTTTATTTCCATTAGACTCTCTTGTCCAATTCCTGGTAACCTCACTTCAATCTCCAGCTTCTCAAGGTCCTTGATCACTTCGTCCACTAACGTTATCATCTTAAGCTTCTCCTTTCGGCTAAGTGCATCGGCCACCACGTTGGCCTTCCCTGGGTGATAATGAATCTCATAGTCATAATCTTTGATTAGCTCTAACCATCTCCTCTGCCTCATGTTTAAGTCTTTCTGAGTGAATATGTACTTTAAGCTCTTGTGATCCGTGTAGATTTCACACTTTTCTCCGTACAGGTAATGTCTCCAGATCTTTAAAGCAAAAACTATCGCTGCTAATTCCAAATCATGGGTGGGGTATCTTATCTCATACTCCTTAAGTTGTCTGGACGCATACGCAATCACCTTACCGTGCTGCATAAGCACACACCCTAAACGTTTATGGGATGCATCGCTATAAATCACAAAATCTCCCTTATCATCAGGTAGGGCTAGTACTGGTGCTGTCACCAACCTCTTTTTCAACTCTTGAAAGCTCTCTTCGCATTTTTCAGTCCACACAAACTTCTCGGTCTTGCGGGTTAGTCGGGTCAAAGGGGCTGCTATCTTTGCAAAGTCTTGGACAAATCTCCTATAGTAGCCATCCAGTCCTATGAAACTTCTCACCTCTGTCGGAGTGGTTGGTCTCTCCCAATTTGATACAGCCTCTATTTTGGCTGGGTCCACTAGAATACCTTGTTCGCTGATCACATGTCCTAAAAACTGAACTTCCTTCAACCAAAATTCGCACTTCGAGAACTTAGCGTACAGCTTTTCTTCTCTCAATGCTCCCAATACAATCCTCAAGTGCTCTGCATGTTCCTCCTTCATCTTGGAATAAATTAAGATATCATCGATGAAGACTATAACGCACTTGTCCAAGTATTTCTTGAAGACTCGATTCATTAAGTCCATGAAAGCTGCAGGGGCATTCGTTAACCCAAATGACATCACTAGGAACTCATAGTGTCCATACCGGGTGCGAAAGGCCGTCTTTGGTATATCTTCTGGTTTAATCTTTAACTGGTGGTACCCGGTCCGCAAATCAATCTTGGAGAAATAAACTGCATCTTTCAATTGGTCAAACAGGTCATCTATCCTGGGCAAGGGATACTTATTCTTTATAGTCACCTTGTTCAACTCCCGGTAATCTATACATAATCTCATGCTGCCGTCCTTCTTTTTCACGAATAACATCGGGGCTCCCCACGGTGACACACTAGGTCTTATCATCCCTTTATCCAACAACTCTTATAACTGAGTGGCCAGTTCTTTCATTTCCACTGGGGCTAGCCGATATGGGGCTTTCTAAATTGGGGCCGTACCCGGAACTAAGTCTATAGCAAACTCGATGTCCCTATCGGGTGGTAGTCCGGGAAGATCGTCCGGAAATACATCCGCGAACTCATTAACGACAGGGATTTCCTGTAGGTTTGGTGCCTCTTTCTTGGTATCCTTCACATATGCTAAATAGGCTTCGCATCCTTTACGTAACAGCTTCTTAGCTTGAATCATAGTCAGGAACTTTTGGCTTTGCTGTTTCCCACTAAATACTACTTCCTCGTCCCCTGGCAGTCTCAAACTTACTTTCTTCTTGACACAATCAATCTGGGCTCCGTGGGTTGTTAACCAATCCATACCTACTATTACGTCAAACTCCCCTAGTTTAAAAGGTATTAAGTCTACCCGAAAGTGTCGTCCTTCTATTTCTAGGTCACAACCTGGACATACTTGGCTAACGGGAATAATTTCATGATTAGCTATCTCTATTTTCAATCTGTCTTTCAATGGTTCAGTCTTAAGGCCTAACCGACATACAAAATCTAGAGATATGAAAGACTTGGTAGCTCCCGAATCAAATAAAACATTTGCTTTAACTGAGTTGAGTAATAGGGTACCTGCAATCACATCCGTGTTCCTCACGGCATCCTGCACCGTCATGTTAAAAGTTCTTGCAGTAGGGGCCTTGTTAGAAGCAGTTTCACTCACTCTCGATGCAGCTGGCCCAGAGGACATACATTCCCTCATTCGGTGCCCTGGTTTCCCACACTTGAAGCAATTACCTCCGACACTCGGGTTGTTACTAGTTCCGCGACAGGCGTTAGCATAATGCCCTATCAGCCCACACTTGAAGCACTTCACATCTTGCAGGTTGCACACGCCCGCATGTTTCCTTCCACATTTGTTGCATTCTGGGGGTTGGGCTCGGGATGGGGTAGAGTAAGATGATCCCTGCGGTCGGCCGCCCTGGCCCACACTCCAACTTTCAGCTCTCTTGGTTCCAAAGTTCCCGCTGGGTTGGGACATCGTTCCTCGCTTAAATTTGCTCGGAAAGCTCCCACCAGCAGAGTTTCCCTTTCGGCTATCCAACTTCCTCTTCTTTCCTTCTCTCTCCTTCTGCATCTGTTCACTTCCAGCTTCGACAATTGACGCTTTCTGTACCAGGGTGGCATAGTCTGTCAGCTCAAGAACCGCCACACGATTCTGAATCCATTGTTTTAGCCCTAATTGAAATCTTCGGGCCCTCTTTGCCTCAGAGTTCACATACTCCGGCACAAACCTTGACAACTCAGTAAATTTGGCCGCATACTCGGCCACTGTCATGTTTCCTTGTTTCAGCTCCAAAAACTTTAGCTCCATTTGTGTCTCCATGAACCTAGGAAAGTACTTCTCCAAGAACAACTCGCTAAATCTCTCCCAGGTTACCACACCTCTTCCTTCTAAATTCTTCTTAGCTTCCCACCAATAGTTTGCCTCACCCTTCAGAAGGTAAGTGGCGAAAACAGTCTTCTGCTCTTCAGCGACACCTAGTATCTCGAAAGATTTTTCCATTTCCTTCAGCCAGGCCCTTGCCTCGACAGGGTCGGCAGTTCCTTTAAATTCTGGGGGTTTCAGGGATTTGAAGTTCCGGAAAGCATTAGCATTAGCATTCTGGGGTGGTTACTGAACTGGGGGACGGTCCAAGTTCTGCCTAAGTAACTCCATGAACTGTTCCATAGGGCCTCCCCTACGATGTTCTACCTCTCGGGTATCATCACCAGCTTCTTCTTCTTCATACTCAGAGTCTTCAAACAGGTTATGATCGTTGCCCTCATTATCACTCAGGTTGACATTCTCCCCTTCACGGTTCTGGTGGCCTCCGGCTCCATGGTGGCTACCCTGGCCCTCAGAACTGATCGGGTGGGCTCGAGTGTTCATTCTTCTGGGTGGCATGATTCTGATAATAAAACAAGAAAGGGGTTAGGGTTTTCCAATTACCTGACAGCGTTTGCATGGGTCAGGGGCGTATCGTTCCTCCTCATAAGGGTGGAAGTTGCAAAAGTTTTAAGAATCCGATGTTGGAGATAAAATGTCAAACATTTTTGGAGAAAAATCCCTTTGGGATGCGAAAACATTTACAAGAGTTTTCAAAACTTCGAAACCTCAAAAAAAAAAATATATATATATATATATATATATATATATATTTCGAAAAAATTTATTTTTAAAGATTGTAGGAACATTTTTTGGAAATTGTAGAAAATAATTTGAAATCGCATATCGTAAATTGAAACAGTATGGTTGTATTTGTGGCTTGTAGCAATTGTATAATCACAGTTGTATATCAAAACAGTAAAGCATGGCATCGGAAAGTAGAGCAGTTGAGGCAATATTAAAGAAACTGAAACTAAATAAGTACAGTACAAGGGTTATCACAAGTTTGGATGTTAGAGCCAAATACATAGTTCCGATGTCAAAGTCTAGCAAAAGTGGAACAAATACAAATACATCATCCGAATAGTCAGGCTACACAAAAGTAGGGCTACATCCATACATACTACCCGAAGTCACATCTACATATCTGTAGGTCAGTCTACTCATCCACTGGTCAGAAAGGATACCACTGCACAAGTCAACTATCCCGCAAAATCGACACACTAATGTCATCTGAACCTAGGGGACTGAGCTATCAGTAACACATCACGGGGCTGCGCCGCGACGGAGCAAGGTCCTCACTCGGGTAAATGCACGACGCACAACACGTCTAGCATCCCTAGCCTGGATCACTCCGCCCCCGCGGATCCCTAAACCAAGAATCCTATCGCGACTCCTCATCTCGATCCTGTGGAGTCGAGCCCTAGTCCTCCTAGCAACAGTGGTCCTCATCTCAGCCTGGATCCTCAAGCGCGCCTCGCGCTCCTCCACTAGTGCCCGCCTCGCCTCGTTAAGTCGGGCCTCTGCGGATAGTAAGTCTCGGGTCAGGAACTGTACCACGTAAGCATGCTCAGTACCAGACACCGGGGGTAGGTTCGCCGGTGGAGGTGGTATGACAGGAACAGGAGTAGGTGCAGCAGCAGCAGCAGGAGCAGGAGCAGGGGTAGGGTCAAGCTCCTCCCCGCCAGAAGTGTCATCCTCAGAATCACCGTCCGATGAAACAGGGCTAGATATCTGTGGAGAAGGTGGGGGTGACACAACACGACCCTCGCCGGATCTCACACTCTCCTCATCAGTAGCTACAGGAGATGGGGTAACAGGCTCTGGCTCGGGCTCAGTCTCAAAGGGCTCCTCAACGGGATCCTCATCATCAGTACTATCAATCACTGTAATCCAGGGGCCAAGCTCGGAGTCAGCACCCATATCCTCCTCAGGATCCTCGGTCTCTCGCATCAGGGCCTCATCATGCTCCCTCTCGAAAGCCTCAGGGTTTGGTATCTCATCTATCTACACAAGGGAAATAAAGTGGGTCACTAACCATAAAAGAAGGGTTTAGGAGTAGTTCCCTCACGGGCCTTAAAGTCAGGGCTATATCCGATAACCCGACTACAAACTCGATGAGAGTTCTAAGTATTATTAAAGTTGTTATTAAGGTTATCGTTATTGTTATTATTATTAGGGTTGCTTTCTTAAATTACTACCGTTTCTGAGAACTGTAACCTCGCTCTGATACCATTTCTGTGACGCCCCCAGATCCGGGGTCGGAGATCTAGGCGCTCACGGTCCATTTTCCATTAATAACATACCTGTTCTTGCACACAATATATATAACACAGCCATCGACCCCACAATAAACTCACACCACACTCACACACACAGGTTAGAGCCTCAGAAACGTCACACATTGATTAAACAGTAATAAAGTTATCAGAGTTATTACAGACCGAATTAAATAGTATTTATGCTTCCAGCAACACTCCGATATGATGCGAAGCTGGCGGCTTGAAAGTTTGTTACGATACACTGCCTTGCACAGGTCATGCTGATAAATAAAGCGTACTAACAAAAGCTGCCAACCAATCCGGCTAATGGGGCCTACCGGTGGAATCTCAAGTGGAGGCTCGGGCCTAGTCACCTGCTTTCGAGCAGTCTGCCTGGGTCTTGCCATTTCGCTTAGCTGTTGTGTTTGTAAAGTTTGAAAACAAGCAAGAGTGAGCAACTATAGCTCAGCAAGAAATATGTATATAAGATAAGCAATATACATCTCATATGATTGGCAGTTGATATATTTGTTTGTATCAATCAGTTATAAAATCACTTGTCACAGTTGATAAATCTCGAAGGTGCAACAATATGTGCCCTTGTTTTCAAAATAAACTTGCAGTTCTAGATACTGCATTGAATCAACATCTTTCACATCAAAATAGAACACTATCCGCAACTTGGCACAAAAGCCTAAGGAGCAGTGTCAAAGCATTTTTCAAAAATGGAGGAATGGGACTTAAAGAAAACATAAAAACCTGACAAGGATTGACGATGATCAGTCGCCACATCCAAGTCCAATAATCCGCGGGTCTTCTCTACCGGTAGAAGGATAGAAACTACATCCGTAACTATCCCTCGGGTGAAAACTACATCCGTAATCACCCTCGATGAAAACTACATCCGTAATCATCCTTCGGCAACACCTGGGCCGGAATAATAAGTGATGGACCGCCTGGCTCACGGCCGCTTACACATCCCGGGAATCGTTCGTCAACGGTTCCCACACCTACCAGAGTCCCTTTTTCTTTTCTTTTAAAACTGGATTTTGATTGAAAACAGAGTAATTGAGGTCCGACATCAGTCGACCGATGATTCTTGAAATCATACAAGAAGCGGAATCTGACCGGGGGTTTTCGAAAGTGTTTTGAGTACAAATGAGTTCGAGTTTGAAAGTATTAAAAAGTATCTTGGATTAACTTTGTCTTTAAGTAATGAACAATGATTAATAAGTAATATTTTAAGATTTAATATTAATAATTAATAAAATAATTATTCGATAAAATATACTTTTAATCCAAGATAGGGTTTCAAGTATTTACGAAGATATAACAATAGTTATTTGAGTATACGATACCACCCGAATGACCCTTCGGGTTTTCGTAATCTAGATACGATATAATAATATACCGCTCCCCGGTCAATAGTATATACGGACCGCTACGACCTCTATTGCTAGAGTCGTTGTCCGAAGAAAACATTTCAATCAAAGTTCAAGGGGTAAAAGCATACATGTACTTGTTCAAACTCAATTGCATCAATACTTCGATAAACATAGCATTTGATATAATTTGAAAACTACAAACACAATAGTAAAAGTCCTTGTATATGGATAAGTTTTGAAAAGTAAATTTGCCTTGGTTTGGTTGGGGTGGTCGAGCGTGCGGATTCGAACGATCTATACATAAACAATAATCGTTCGTTAGTACCTTAACAATTTCTCTTTAATTACGGGGTTTTAAGGGGGTACGAAATTAACTTAACGACTTCGCCTTATGACTCCCTAGCCCCACTATAGGTCCATGACATCACTCGTTTACGCTCGTCACTTACTCGACTTAATTTAGTTACCACGTTCGAACCATAACCACTAACCCTAGAATAATGTTCCACTAATCGACCTTTTTTCATTGCGCGAATTTTACTCTAGCATTTTTATAAAATCCAAAAATTCATATTTTAATCCAATTCCTTTTGGGTGGTCTTCACCACTGCATTACCTACATTTTCAAATTTTTCCATGATCCCAAATATATTTTAAGGTGTTTAAACAAGGTTCACAAGGGGGTCACTTAATGCAGTCCATAGTCCAGAAACAAAATTCCCTCCTCCGGCCATAACTAAAAATCCACACATCACCTAGCTATTAATCTTACATATCTAGAAACTACATTCAATTATCTTTCCAACAATATAAGGTAGGACATCAGGGGACATCATTTGGGTGTTCAAAATCGTGCTACAACACAGATCAAAGTTCCTGGACAAACTCAGCAAGCTCAAATCACTTAGATCAACCATTTTTCATGTTTCCATAACATAAACACCACTTAAAACACTTAGATCATGACTCATAACACTCATGGAGATATATATATTAACCATAGTCATAAAATTCACAATCTCAACATCAAAACCCAAGATCCATGCTATCCAATACATATACATTCAAGATAACCCCTAAAATGCATGGATCTACTACCAAACTATATGAACAACACATAACCAAGGGTGGTTTGAGATTTCATACCTTCTTGAGCTCCTAGAGACCTTGAACAATCTTTATACAACTTAAAAACACCTTAGATGGCCTCCTACAACACTCACAATGCAAGATCTAAAAGATAATAAACTTATGTTAACATTTCTCTAAACTTCCAACAATTATAACTCAAGAACCAATGGATGGAAGGCTTTGAAATTGGTACCATACCTCTACTAAGATGCAAGGAAGCCCTAGGAAGGTTGTGGATGAAGAAAACTTGGAGAGAAAATCTCTCCCTCTCTCCCAAGTTGGTTCGGCCGAGAGCTTTACAAAGGGGGGGGGAGTGTTTTTGCTTTGTTTTGTTTGGAATGGTAAAAAGAAATGCTAAGTATGACTTGTATTATTATGGTTAGTAAAGAGTAGTCACATGTTGCCAAGCTAGCCTAGGTTGCATCCATGCCCTATTGTCCCCTAAGTACATCACCCACCATGCTAGTCACTATTCACTTTTGCTTTTATGTTTTCTAGTTCCATTTTCTAACTATCTAGTTACATGGCACTTGCATGTAATTTCTTTCCTTGTAATATTATTCTCCCACCAATGCTTGTTGTTTAATCCTTACTTCGTATCGTAACTTAATTATTCTCTCGTAATAATATTTTGTCGCGTAGAGATTTCCCCTATAATTCCTTAAGTACTTATTGTATAAATTCCTCGAATGTCCAAAATTCCTAGTCATAATTCTTAATAAATCCTTTAATATTCTAACCATTCTCAAATCCCAAGCTTTATAAATATTACTAACAGTAAAACTCTTGCCTTCACAATCTCTCTGTATTTCTTACATCATAAATGCAACAACGCAGTTTCTCAGACAATCAATTCTATAAATCAACAGAGATGACTAGAAAAGTTCCATAATGATAATGTCACAAGATATTAAATAAAAGGAAATATTACCAAAAATTAGGGTTCTTACAACAATCCCTCTGTATATCTTACAGAATAAATGCAACAACGCAGTTTCTCAAACAATCAATTCTATTAATCAACATGGATGACTAGAAAGGTTCCATAATGATAATGTCACAAGATATTAAATAAAAGGAAATATTACCAAAAATTAGGGTTCTTACAGCCTCCCCTCCTTAAAAGGATTCCGTCCCGGAATCAGGTTGAAAACAGTTGGGGGTGCTTTTCACGCATCGCGCTCTCTAGTTCCCATGTTGATTCTTCGACATTCTGATTCCTCCACAAGACTCTCACTAGTTTGACAACCTTGTTCCTCAGCACCTGTTCTTTTCTATCCATGATTTCTACGGGTTGCTCCACATATGTTAAGTCTGGTTGCAGATCCACTTGATCATGTTCTATCACATGTCGGAAGTCGGTATGGTAAGGTCGTAGCATGGACACATGGAACATATTATGCACTTGCTGTAAGCTCGGGGGTAAAGCCAACTCGTAGGCTAACTTCCCAACTCGTTTCAAGATCTCAAAAGGTCCAATAAATCTCGGGCTTAGTTTTCCCTTCTTACCAAATCTCATCAATCCCTTCCACGGCGATACTTTCAACATCAGAAACTCTCCTACCTCATATTCTTTGTCCTTGCGGGTCTGGTCCGCATACTTCTTCTGTCTGTCTTGGGCCGCTACCAGCCGTCCTCTTATGAGCTCGATAGTTTCTCTTGTTTGTTGGACCAGTTCAGGCCCTAAAATCTTCCGTTCTCCAACTTCTTCCCAACACAAGGGAGACCGACACCTTCGTCCGTATAAAGCTTCATATGGGGGTATGCCTATACTCGCATGGTAACTGTTGTTGTAGGAAAATTCGATCAACGGCAAGTGGTCATCCCAACTTCCCTTAAAATCAATGGCACATACCCTCAACATGTCCTCGATGGTCTGGATAGTTCTCTCGCTCTGTCCGTCTGTTTGGGGATGGTATGCAGTACTCATGTTTAACTTGGTCCCCACACAATCCTGAAAACTCCTCCAGAACCTGGAGTTGAATCTTGGGTCTCTATCTGATACAATGCTCACAGGAACCCCATGTCTAACCACAATCTCCTTTAAGTAAATATCTGCCAGCTTGTCGACAGTATATCTCTCGTTGATTGGAAGAAAATGTGCTGACTTGGTCAACCTATCGATAATTAACCAAATGGCATCATGATTAGTCTTGGTCCTTGGTAATCCGACCACAAAGTCCATCGCAATCTGCTCCCATTTCCACTCGGGTATCTCTAAGGGTTGCAACAATCCACTGGGCCTCTAGTGTTCGACCTTCACTCTTTGACACGTCAAACATTTACTTACCCATTCTGCCACGTCCTTCTTCATATTAGGCCACCAATATTATTCTCTTAAATCTCTATACATCTTAGTGCCTCCAGGGTGAATTGAGTACCTCGAACTATGAGCCTCTTGCAAAATCTCGTCTTTTAATTCTTGAACGTTCGGGATCCATATCCTAGATGCGTACCTCATAATTCCATTCCCGTCCTTTTCACACTTAATTTCCTCGCCAGTCAAAATTTTCTCCATCGAATTCTTTTCTTCTTCTATCTTCTTTTCCTGGCATAACTTAATCTTCTCCAATAACGGTGGTTGGACTTTTATTTCCATTAGACTCTCTTGTCCAATTCCTGGTAGCCTCACTTCAATCTCCAGTTTCTCAAGGTCCTTGATCAATTCGTTCACTGACGTTATCATCTTAAGCTTCTCCTTTCGGCTAAGTGCATCGGCCACCACGTTGGCCTTCCCTGGGTGATAATGAATCTCACAGTCATAATCTTTGATTAGCTCTAGCCATCTCCTCTGCCTCTTGTTTAACTCTTTCTGAGTGAATATGTACTTTAAGCTCTTGTGATCCGTGTAGATTTCACACTTTTCTCCGTAAAGATAATGTCTCCAGATCTTCAAAGCAAAAACTATCGCTGCTAATTCCAAATCATGGGTGGGGTATCTTATCTCATATTCCTTAAGTTGTCTGGACGCATACGCAATCACCTTACCGTGCTGCATAAGCACACACCCTAAACCTTTATGGGATGCGTCGCTATAAATCACAAAATCTCCCTTATCATCAGGTAGGGCTAGTACTGGTGCTGTCACCAACCTCTTTTTCAACTCTTGAAAGCTCTCTTCGCATTTTTCAGTCCACACAAACTTCTCGGTCTTGCGAGTTAGTCGGGTCAAAGGGGCTGCTATCTTTGCAAAGTCTTGGACGAATCTCCTATAGTAGCCAGCCAGTCCTATGAAACTTCTCACCTCTGTCGGAGTGGTTGGTCTCTCCCAATTTGATACAGCCTCTATTTTGGCTGGGTCCACTAGAATGCCTTGTTCGCTAATCACATGCCCTAAAAACTGAACTTCCTTCAACCAAAATTCGCACTTCGAGAACTTAGCGTACAGCTTTTCTTCTCTCAATGCTCCCAATACAATCCTCAAGTGCTCTGCATGTTCCTCCTTCGTCTTAGAATAAATCAAGATATCATCGATGAAGACTATAACACACTTGTCCAAGTATTTCTTGAAGACTCGATTCATTAAGTCCATGAAAGCTGCAGGGGCATTCGTTAGCCCAAATGACATCACTAGGAACTCATAGTGTCCATACCGGGTGCGAAAGGCCGTCTTTGGTATATCTTCTGGTTTGATCTTTAACTGGTGGTACCCGGTCCGCAAATCAATCTTAGAGAAATAAACTGCATCTTTCAATTGGTCAAACAGGTCATCTATCCTGGGCAAGGGATACTTATTCTTGATAGTCACCTTGTTCAACTCCCTGTAGTCTATACATAATCTCATGCTGCCGTCCTTCTTTTTCACGAACAACACCGGGGCTCCCCACGGTGACACACTAGGTCTTATCATCCCTTTATCCAACAACTCTTGTAACTGAGTGGCCAGCTCTTTTATATATATTGGGGTTAGCCGATATGAGGCTTTTGAAATTGGGGCCGTACCCGGAACTAAGTCTATAGCGAACTCGATATCCCTATCAGGTGGTAGTCCTGGAAGATCATCCGGAAACACGTCCGCAAACTCATTAACGACAGGGATTTCCTGCAGGTTTGGTGCCTCCTTCTTGGTATCCTTCACGTAGGCTAAATAGGCTTCGCATCCTTTACATAACAACTTCTTAGCTTGAATCATAGTCAGGAACTTTTGGTTTTGCCGTTTCCCACTAAACACTACTTCCTCGTCCCCTGGTAGTCTCAAACTTACTTTCTTCTTTACGCAATCAATCTGGGCTCCGTGGGTTGTTAACCAATCCATACCTACTATTACGTCAAACTCCCCTAGTTTAAAAGGTATTAAGTCTACCCGAAAGTGTCGCCCTTCTATTTCTAGGTCACAACCTGGACATACTTGGCTAACGGGAATAATTTCATGATTAGCTATCTCTATTTGCAATCTGTCTTTCAATGGTTCAGTCTTAAGGCCTAACCGACATACAAAATCTAGAGATATGAAAGACTTGGTAGCTCCCGAATCAAATAAAACATTTGCTTTAACTGAGTTGAGTAATAGGGTACCTGCAATCACATCCGTGTTCCTCACGGCATCCTGCACCGTCATGTTAAAAGTTCTTGCAGTAGGGGCCTTGTTAGAAGCAGTTCCACTCACTCTCGATGCAGCTGGCCCAGAGGACATACATTCCCTCATTCGGTGCCCTGGTTTCCCACACTTGAAGCAATTACCTCCGACACTCGGGTTGTTACTAGTTCCGCGACAGGCGTTAGCATAATGCCCTGTCAGCCCACACTTGAAGCATTTCACATCTTGCAGGTTACACACACCCGCATGTTTCCTTCCACATTTGTTGCATTCTGGGGGTTGGGCACGGGATGGGGTAGAGTAAGACGATCCCTGTGGTCGGCCGCCCCGGCCCACACTCCAACTTTCAGCTCTCTTGGTTCCAAAGTTCCCGCTAGGTTGGGACATCGTTCCTCGCTTAAATTTGCTCGGAAAGCTCCCACCAGCAGAGTTTCCCTTTCGGCTATCCAACTTCCTCTTCTTTCCTTCTCTCTCCTTCTGCATCTGTTCACTTCCAGCCTCAACAATTGACGCTTTCTGTACCAGGGTGGCATAGTCTGTCAGCTCAACAACCGCCACACGATTCTGAATCCACTGTTTTAGCCCTAATTGAAATCTTCG
Organism: Saposhnikovia divaricata; assembly: GCA_036435485.1. Lineage (NCBI taxonomy): Eukaryota > Viridiplantae > Streptophyta > Magnoliopsida > Apiales > Apiaceae > Saposhnikovia > Saposhnikovia divaricata. The sequence continues at coordinate 199,519,354 of CM071594.1, forward strand.
GGCCCTCTTTGCCTTAGAGTTCACATACTCCGGCACAAACCTTGACAACTCAGTAAATTTGGCCTCATACTCGGCCACTGTCATGTTTCCTTGCTTCAGCTCCAAAAACTTTAGCTCCATCTGTGTCTCCATGAACCTAGGAAAGTACTTCTCCAAGAACAGCTCGCTAAATCTCTCCCAGATCACCACACCTCTTCCTTCCAAATTCTTCTTAGCTTCCCACCAATAGTTCGCCTCACTCTTCAGAAGGTAAGTGGCGAAAACAGTCTTCTCCTCTTCAGCGACACCTAGTATCTCGAAAGATTTTTCCATTTCCTTCAGCCAGGCCCTTGCCTCGACAGGGTCGGCAGTTCCTTTAAATTCTGGGGGTTTCAGGGATTTGAAGTTCCGGAAAGCATTAGCATTAACATTCGGGGGTGGTTGCTGAACTGGGGGACGGTCCAAGTTCTGCCTAAGTAACTCCATGAACTGTTCCATAGGGCCTCCCCTAGGATGTTCTACCTCTCGGGTATCATCACCAGCTTCTTCTTCTTCATACTCAGAGTCATCAAACAGGTTATGATCGTTGCCCTCATTCTCACTCAGGTTGACATTCTCCCCTTCACGGTTCTGGTGGCCTCCGGCTCCATGGTGGCTACCCTGGCCCTCAGAACTAATCGGGTGGGCTCGAGTGTTCATTCTTCTGGGTGGCATGATTCTGATAATAAAACAAGAAAGGGGTTAGGGTTTTCCAATTACCTGACAGCGTTTGCACGGCCAGGAGCGTATCGTTCCTCCTCATAAGGGTGGAAGTTGCAAAAGTTTTAATAATCCGATGTTGGAGATAAAATGCCAAACATTTTTGGGGAAAAATCCCTTTGGAATGCGAAAACATTTACAAGAGTTTTCAAAATTTCGAAACCTCAAAAATATTTTTTATTTTTTTTTCAAAATTTCAAAACTTTTTTTTTTTTTTGAAAAAATTTATTTTTAATGATTGTAGGAACATTTTTGGAAATTGTAGAAAACAATTTGAAATCGCATATCGTAATTTGAAACAATATGGTTGTATTTGTGGCTTGTAGCAATTGTATAATCACAGTTGTATATCAAAACAGTAAAGCATGGCATCGAAAAGTAAAGCAGTTGAGGCAATATTAAGGAAACTGAAACTAAATAAGTACGGTACAAGGGTTATCACAAAGTTTGGATGTTAGAGCCAAATACATAGTTCCGATGTCAAAGTCTAGCAAAAGTGGAATAAATACGAATACATCATCCGAATAGTCAGGCTACACAAAAGTAGGGCTACATCCATACATACTACCCGAAGTCACATCTACATATCTGTAGGTCAGTCTACTCATCCACTGGTCAGAAAGGATACCACTGCACAAGTCAACTATCCCGCAAAATCGACACACTAATGTCATCTGAACCTAGGGGACTGAGCTATCAGTAACACATCACGGGGCCGCGCCGCGACGGAGCAAGGTCCTCACTCGGGTAAATGCACGACGCACAACACGCCTAGCATCCCTAGCCTGGATCACTCCGCCCCCAAGGATCCCTAAACCAAGAATCCTATCGTGACTCCTCCTCTCAATCCTATGGAGTCGAGCCCTAGTCCTCCTAGAAACAGTGGTCCTCATCTCAGCCTGGATCCTCAAGCGCGCCTCGCGCTCCTCCACTAGTGCCCGCCTCGCCTCGTTAAGTCGGGCCTCTGCAGATAGTAAGTCTCGGGTCAGGAACTGTACCACGTAAGCATGCTCAGTACCCGACACTGGGGGTAGGTCCGCCGGTGGAGGTGGTATGACAGGAACAGGCGTAGGTGCAGCAGCAGCAGCAGGAGCAGGAGCAGGGGTAGGATCAAGCTCCTCCTCGCCAGAAGTGTCATCCTCAGAGTCACCGTCAGATGAAATAGGGCTAGATGTCTGTGGAGAAGGTGGGGGTGACACCACACGACCCTCGCCGGATCTCACACTCTCCTCATCAGTAGCTACAGGAGATGGGGTAACAGGCTCTGGCTTGGGCTCAGGCTCAAAGGGCTCCTCAACGGGATCCTCATCATCAATACTATCTATCACTGTAATCCAGGGGCCAAGCTCGGAGTCAGCACCCATATCCTCCTCAGGGTCCTCGGTCTCTCGCATCAGGGCCTCATCATGCTCTCTCTCGAAAGCCTCAGGGTCTGGTATCTCCTCCATCTACACAAGGGAAATAAGGTGGGTCACTAACCATAAAAGAAGGGTTTAGGAGTAGTTCCCTCACGGGCCTTAAAGTCAGGGCTATATCCGATAATCCGACTACAAACTCGATGAGAGTTCTAAGTATTATTAAAGTTGTTATTAAGGTTATCGTTATTGTTATTATTATTAGGGTTGCTTTCTTAAATTACTATCGTTTCGGAGAACTGTAACCTCGCTCTGATACCATTTCTGTGACGCCCCCAGATCCGGGGTCGGAGATCTAGGCGCTCACGGTCCATTTTCCATTAATAACATACCTGTTCTTACACACATTATATATAACACAGCCATCGACCCCACAATAAACTCACACCACACTCACACACACAGGTTAGAGCCTCAGAAACGTCACACATTGATTAAACAGTAATAAAGTTATCAGAGTTATTTCAGACCGAATTAAATAGTATTTATGCTACCAGCAACACTTCGATATGAAGCGAAGTTGGCGGATTGAAAGTTTGTTACGATACACTGCCTTGCACAGGTCATGCTGATAAATAAAACGTACTAACAAAAGCTGCCAACCAATCCGGCTAATGGGGCCTACCGGTGGAATCTCAAGTGGTGGCTCGGGCCTAGTCACCTGCTTTCGAACACAAAACCTGACAAGGATTGACGATGATCAGTCGCCACATCCAAGTCCAATAATCCGCGGGTCTTCTCTACCGGTAGAAGGATAGAAACTACATCCGTAACTATCCCTCGGGTGAAAACTACATCCGTAATCACCCTCGATGAAAACTACATCCATAATCATCCTTCGGCAACACCTGGGCCGGAATAATAAGTGATGGACCGCCTGGCTCACGGCCGCTTACACATCCCGGGAATCGTTCGTCAACGGTTCCCACACCTGCCAGAGTCCCTTTTTCTTTTCTTTTAAAACTTGATTTTGATTGAAAACAGAGCAGTTGAGGTCCGACATCAGTCGACCGATGATTCTTGAAATCATACAAGAAGCAGAATCTGACCGGGGGTTTTCGAAAATGTTTTGAGTTCGAAAGAGTTCGAGTTTGAAAGTATTAAAAAGTATCTTGGATTAACTTTGTCTTTAAATAATGAACAATGATTAATAAATAGTATTTTAAGATTTAATATTAATAATTAATAAAATAATTATTCGGTAAAATAAACTCTTAATCCAAGATAGGGTTTCGAGTATTTACGAAGATATAATAATAGTTATTTGAATATACGATACCACCCGAATGACCCTTCGGGTTTTCGCAATATAGATACGATATAATAATATACCGCTCCCCGGTCAATAGGATATACGGACCGCTACGACCTCTATTGCTAGAGTCGTTGTCCGAAGAAAACATTTCAATCTAAGTTCAAGGGGTAAAAGCATACATGTACTTGTTCAATCTCAATTGCATCAATACTTCGATAAACATAGCATTTGATATAATTTGAAAACTACAAACACAACAGTAAAAGTCCTTGTATATGGATAAGTTTTGAAAAGTAGACTTGCCTTGGTTTGGTTGGGGTGGTCGAGCGTGCGGATTCGAACGATCTATACATAAACAATAATCGTTCGTTAGTACCTTAACAATTTCTCTTTAATTACGGGGTTTTAATGGGGTACGAAATTAATCTTAACGACTTCGTCTTATGACTCCCTAGCCCCACTATAGGTCCATGTCATCACTCGTTTACGCTCGTCACTTACTCGTCTTAATTTAGTTACCACGTTCGAACCATAACCACTAACCCTAGAATAATGTTCCACTAATCGACCTTTTTTCATTGCGCAAATTTTACTCTAGCATTTTTATGAAATCCAAAAATTCATATTTTAATCCAATTCCTTTTGGGTGGTCTTCACCACTGCATTACCTACATTCTCAAATTTTTCCATGATCCCAAATATATTTTAAGGTGTTTAAACAAGGTTCACAAGGGGGTCACTTAATGCAGTCCATAGTCCAGAAACAAAATTCACTCCTCCGGCCATAACTAAAAATCCACACATCACCTAGCTATGAACCTTACATTTCCAGAAACTACATTCAATTATCTTTCCAACAATATAAGGTAGGACATCAGGGGACATCATTTGGGGGTTCAAAATCGTGCTACAACACAGATCAAAGTTCCTGGACAAACTCAGCAAGCTCAAACCACTTAGATCAACCATTTTTCATACTTCCATAACATAATCACCACTTAATACACTTAGATCATGACTCATAACACTCATGGAGATATATATATTAACCATAGTCATAAAAATCACAATCTCAACATCAAAACCCAAGATCCATGCTATCCAATACATATACATCCAAGATAAGTCCTAAAACACATGGATCTACTACCATACTATATGAACAATACATAACCAAGGGGGGTTTGAGATTTTATACCTTCTTGAGCTCCTAGAGGCCTTGAACAATCTTTACACAACTCAAAAACACCTTAGATGGCCTCCTACAACACTTACAATGCAAGATCTAAGTGAAAAACAAACTTGGTTACCATTTACCAAAACTTGAATAATTTGTAACTTGAAAATGGTTGGATAGAATGGAGTGAAATTGCTAGCATACCTTGTATATGTGATGTAGATGACCTAGGAATTATGGCAAGATTTATGAGTGATGGGAGAGGGGAGAAGAAGAAATTTTCTTCTTCTTCTTTTGCTTGGCCGAGAGCAAGCTTCAAGGGGGGGGAGAGAAAGTTTGTGTTTTGTTTTTGTGTTTGTCTTGGGTGAATAATTAGTGTTAGGTCATGTAGGTTGGGTGACACATATCACATGTAAGCATAGGTGGTAGTACTAGCAAGCATGGGCTCTTGTACTATGTGTCCCCTTTTTTGAAAAAGTAACCAACTAAACACTATTCATCTTCCAATGGCCAACTAACTTGTTTGATTTCTAACTACTTGGTTGCATGGGCTTGCATGCAATACTACTCCTTGTATTATTATTCTTCCTCCAATGCTTATTATTAAATCTTTAATTTGTATCGTATCTTAATTATTCTCTCGTAATAATATTTTGTCGCGTAGAGATTTCCCTTATAATTCCTTAAGTACTTATTGTGTAAATTCCTCGAATGTTCATAATTCCTCGTCATAACTCTTAATAAATCCTTTAATATTCTAACCATTCTCAAATCCCAAGTTTAATAAATATTACTAACAGTAAGACTCTTGCCTTCACAATCCATCTGTATATCTTACAGAATAAATGCAACAACGCAGTTTCTCAGACAATCGATTCTATTAATCAACAGGGATGACTAGAAAGGTTCCATAATGATAATGTCACAAGATATTAAATAAAAGGAAATATTACCAAAAATTAGGGTTCTTACACATCTTTAAAGGTTTTATACATCGATTAAATTAAGAGCAACGTATATAAGTCTACCATATATGTCGTTTTTTCCTCAACCGACGTATATAATGCTATTATATACGTCGCCTTTTCATCAACCAACATATAAAGTAGCATTATATACATCGCCATTTCTCAACCGACGTATAAAGTAGCATTATATACGTCGCCTTTTACTCTACCGACGTATAAAGTAGCATTATATACGTCGCCTTTTCTCAACCGACGTATAAAGTAGCATTATATACGTCGCCTTTTACTCAACCGACGTATAATATGACCTTATACGTCGACTTTTTCTTGAACCGACGTATATAACTGCTTTATACGTCGCCTTTATGCGGAACCGACGTATATAACTACTTTATACGTCGCCTTTGGCCGGAACCGACGTATAAGAGGCGACGTAAAAGATCATTTTTGTACTAGTGTGTTTTCGTATTCTGCTTTGCATTTACGGTTTTCTGGGCTGCACATCGGAAGGCGTCATATTCTTGGATTGGACAAGACATTCTTGTAAGCCTAAACTTAGTTCTATTCTGTTCAAGATTGGTTTACTACATCCTCTATAGAAAGTATTACAGTTTCTTATCTGAACAAGTAGCTTGATTCAGTAGACTGCGCCATGGTACAACACAGTGCTCAAAATACCGGTTTTAAACTTTTTGTTGTATCATTTTTCAGGAACGTACATTTAGTTTTGTTTGGCTTACTGTATAACTAATTACTGGTAATTTAAATTATCTTGACATAGCTTGCAACAAATAGGAACAATTTTGTTTTACAAGTTATTATCAGTTTGGATGAGGCTTTTCATCAAAAACTTGCCATGCACTATTTGTCTAAAAAATTAGAACCACTGGGAATACAAAGCGCTAAATTCAAACCAATTGGGGACAAAAATCTTAAATTCAAGCTAATTTCAACCCAATGGGTACAAAAATCCCAATCCTGTTACACATAATTTCAACAAGATAATGAAAAATTTCAAGTCAAATCAACCTAAACAATATCAACAATTGAACTATATACCACTGTGTGTTTTCGCATCAATCCATGTCTATAATTGAATGTGTGTGTAAATGCAGGCGTGTGTGTATAATTATGTGTGTACGTATATAGAGAGAGATGAAAAAAAAAAAGAAGTTTAAGAATAATACCTGAATAAGAGGAGTATATCAAACAAGATTAATCGGCCCAAAATTATCCTCACTCTATGTGTTTTTCTCTCATCTGTGAGTGTCTTTGAGTTTCAGGCAGCGTTGTTTGTGTGTGTAGTCGTTATCTGTGATTGTGTAGGGTATAACAGAAAGGAAGGTTTTGTAAAAGGAAGGGTATAATAGAAATTTCACAAAATTTGCTACCGCAATGTATCATTGCGGTAGCCGCGTTGTATCAATGCGGGACAAGCCACTACCGCAATGAAACATTGCTGGATAGTTATTTGGAAAAGAGAGCATCCTTTATTGTTTTGTATCAATGTCGATGAATGAGACTGATCAGGCCATAGAACGTTCGAAACAGGTAAATTTGTCAGCTTATGATATCCTGAATAGTTACTTGCCATATTTGGTGTCGAATCATCATCTAAGCTTTTAAGTCTAACAGGTGGTTCATTAAACAGTTGAAGTAGGAACGCAAACTGCTTCTACCTTGATGGTGAGTATGCATAACTAGTCCTCTCCAAACTCCAAAGCTATGTATTTGCCTTATTTTTATTATGAACTACGTGTAATCCCTGTTTTCAAAAATTTGTAGACTGACCAAATGGGACGTATAGATACAATCCAGTTCTCTATCAAGAAGGCATCACAGCTTGTAAAGGAGATCGGTAGGCAGGTAGCTATTTCAGGATTGGCTCCCCAGCTCCTACAGCGCGGAGAGTTTTGTATATGAAGAGCGGAAACTATCTAGTATAAATCATTTGTGACATAGAGGAGTGTTACCAATGAAAGTATTGTTTCCAAAATGCAATTTTGGCTACCGCAATGTATCATTGCTGCAGCCACATTGTATCAATGCGGGACAAGCCACTACAGCAATGAAACATTGCTGGAGCGATTAATCTCCATCGTACATTTTCCAATTTAACGAACAAGATTTATTGGATAGTTAGCACAACTCAACCAGCTATGGTTGTGGAAGGACACCCATATATATATATATATTTCCTGTCACCATAAGGAATCTTGCTAAAGATTAATCACTAGTGCTAATCATGCATTCTGATCTCGCTCGCATGACAGAATCAATGTTGATCCATGTATCTACACCAAACGAAAATATTTGAGTGACTTTACAGAGTTTTACAAGGTTGGTGGTGGGGATTGTAGGAGAAGCAGGGAAGCAAAACAAAATATAGTTGACACGTACGAAGTGCACCATAAAACAAACAAAATCTAGTGGATCACACACTGCTCGCATTTCAGACATAATAACAACCTTTAGTCACCACCTAGATTCACATGATAATGATTATACGTCGTCTCATTGCATTATGAAATTGAGATTCAAATCCATCATGCCCACTCGTCATTATATATAGTTTTCCCCGACTCTACCTTTTAAATTAATCTCCCCTCCATATATAACTATATATCCATCTGAGGTCCATCAAGAGATTTGTGGTCAAATCTCATCCATTTATACACAACACATAAATAAGTTTCACTAATTAAGCTTATTATTATGATTGTTCTTTTAACTGTTTGAGATTTGATGTCTATCAGTTTATAGGATTTTCTTGCTACTTTTTTCTATTTGGTAAAAAGGATTGATTGAAATTATTGATTTTCAAATGTAATAAAGCTATTAGTAACAGTGGACGAACAATTCTCGGTCGAATTTACTTGAAAAGTTTTAATATATACCAGCTCACGGATTTCTTTTATTATTTAATAAATTTAACTTTATTTTACAATTATAGTTTTATACAATCATTATTTTCAATCATTTATTTTCATTTTAATTTAACTAATTTAATTAATAATATGCATGGTTTAAAACTTATTTTATAAAATTTTAAAATAAACTTGTCGTTGACGGAATTCAAACCTTGAAATTTTAATAAATTAATTTAATCGTGTAATATATCTACTAATTAGATCTAACAATTCTGATTTTTTTTACTAAAAATCTAATGATCATTATTCTTTGTATACGGATTTCTATTATATTTTGTTACTGATTAGAAGATATTGTGAGATATTTTTGGGTATATATTAATTATTGAAAGATTATGTTTTAAATTAAAAGTTAACGTGTTTTAATCAGAAGAAATACTACTGATTGAAAGATATGATATTTTAGATGTTTATAAAAGGTAATATCATCAATTAAAATTACACGTCTTTTAATTAAAAAAGCAATTGACTAATTATTATTAATTATATTATTTTATAATTTATTTTAATAATTAGGATGCCGAAAATCGAACTTTCAATGCTCATGCGATGCACGGGCTTCCTTTCTTATGTTATAAATTTTTTTTAATATTACAATTATGTTTTTATATCATCAATATTTTTAATAATTTTTTTAATTTTAATTTAATATAATTAATATACTCATGTTTACGAATTATACTAATATTTCCTTATTATAAACAACATATACGTATACGGATTTTAATTTTTTTTTAATAATTGGAAAATATGGGATGATATTTTCAGGTATATAATATTGATTGTAAGATTGGTTTTAAATAAAAAAGGTAACGTGTTTTAATTAGAAAGGAAATATTAATGATCGAAAGATATGGTACGATTGATGTTTTTAAGTGTTTATAAAAGGTAATATTTTTAACTAAAGGTAAATGGGAAAAAGCCAATCGGATAATTACCATTAATTATATTATGTTATTATTTATTTTATTAATTAGGATAATCAAACCGACAAATTTTCAATATTTGGGTTTTAATATAATATTATAGATTTCATTATCAATGACAAATTATCATTTAAATGGATAATCTTTTCTGACTAAGTTTCCGAAAACTTCACGAATGTGTATTCTCTTAAGTACATAGTTTGTGAATCATAGCTAGGTTCTGAGGTTTATGCACGCCCGTCATGCAAATTACATGATGTTTGGTCTTTCTTTTCAATACTCTTGCTAGTTTGCTAGTTGCTACTAATCCGTTGCATTTACTAGCTTGATACTTTGATTAGGTCGATTTGACAAATTCCGAAAACAAATCTATTATTATGAATTATTACTCGACAACCATTTTAGCTCACAGTCTTACACCCTGTTGGTCGCAACTATACATAACCAAATCTGAGACCAATTATTTGTTGGGATATTTTGTTTAATTCAAACATATATCCTGTTATTCTAGTTATAGAAATAAAGTGTTGATATGTCAACATGATTTGGTCAATCGTAATTGAGAGATTATAGGAGTCTGAATACGTTTGTCTTGAGCAGCAAGAATAAGATAAGATATTATTGAGAGATTATAGGTGGTGAGAGATTATAGGAGTCTTGAATATTGTTTTTCTATTTAAACAATGTAATCGTATTATTTTATATCAATGTGAAGATGAGTTTTCCTCTCTGTTAAACACTCAGTATACATATTCTTAGTTTTTTTTTCTTACATTTGGTATCAGAGCCATGGAAACATCCAAGGCAAAGGAAGGTGTTGTGGGTTTGAACTATCCCATGTTAACGAGAAGCAATTATACAACATGGTCCCTTAAGATGAAAGTGTTCATGAAGGCGCAAGGAGTTTGGGGTGCAATTGAGCAGAAGGATCCTAAGGTAGCCATTGACGAGAGGACGGTGCAGGTAGCCCTTGCAGCAATATATCAAGGTGTGCCCGAGGAAATATTGTTGGCTATTGCTGAGAAAGAAACTGCTAAGGAGGCATGGGAAGCGATTAAGACGTTGTGTATGGGAGAGGAACGAGTAAAGGAGGCAAAGGTGCATACATTAAAGGGACAGTTTGAGTCTATGGTCATGAAGGAAACAGACCAGGTGGATGACTTTTGTATGAAGCTGAGCGGAATTGTCATGAACATACGGGTTCTTGGTGAAACAATGGAGGAATCAAGTGTTGTGAGGAAAATTTTGCGTGCAGTCCCGGATAAGTTTCTTCAAATAGCTTCAAGCATCGAGCAATTTGGGGATATAAAGGTGATGACAGTCGAAGAAGTGGTGGGTTGTCTCAAAGCTCACGAGGAAAGGATGAAGGGCAGGTCCGAGAGCGCAGGTGGCGTAGGTGGACAACTTCTCTTGGCATCTCAGAATCAAAGAGCTAAAGGTGGTTCTTTCCGTGACAAGAGTAGGATAAAGTGTTACAACTGTAACATCTTTGGTCACTATGCTTCAGAGTGTAGCAAACCACGACGGGAACGAGAGAAGAGACAAGAAGTGAACCTTGCAATCATGGAGGATGAGGAACCTGCGTTGTTATAAGTGTTGCCAGATGGGCACAGTAGTAGCCAAACGGGCTGGTGAATAAATAGTGCCAGACGGGCAAGTTAATATTGCCAGACGGGCAAGTTAGTAGTGTCAGACGGACAAGACGAAAGCCATACGGGCTGATTGCCAGATGGGCAAAGTTGATTTCCAGACGGGCATAGAAGAAACAAACCTATAGTTTGAATTAAGGGAGAGATTGTTGGGATATTTTGTTTAATTCAAACATATATCCTGTTATTCTAGTTATAGAAATAAAGTGTTGATAAGTCAACATGATTTGGTCAATCGTAATTGAGAGATTATAGGAGTCTGAATACGTTTGTCTTGAGCAGCAAGAATAAGATAAGATATTATTGAGAGATTATAGGTGGTGAGAGATTATAGGAGTCTTGAATATTGTTTTTCTATTTAAACAATGTAATCGTATTATTTTATATCAATGTGAAGATGAGTAGTTTTCCTCTCTGTTAAACACTCAGTATACATATTCTTAGTTTTTTTTTCTTACATTATTAATGTGATCCTCAGCGTAGCTAGCAAGGAATGATCAAGGTCCAATATTCATGTACAGATATGTGTTGGATTCTTGGTCATGAAATGGAAAAACAACATGGGAAGTGGAAACTAAGCAAAAGCAGTCAATGATAGTGTGCATGATTATATGAGATACCAAAGACCCACCAGACAACCATTTCCACAACATGTACCTTATATTATTCATGTTCAGAAATGTATTGGAGTAAGTGACATTTCCATGCAAACAGACTTGTGCTATTAGGGTACTTCGCAATATATAAAATACCTTCGGTACTTCCAGGTTCCAGCATCTCTAACCCCAACATCCTACACAGGTATGCATACAATATGTACATTTTAAAAAGAAAAGCGGATAATCTTTTAAACAAGTGCATCAAATAACATGAAACCTAGCTAGTTATATAGTTAAGCACAACAGGTATCATTAGCACATATAATATTCCAGTTGGATTCCTTTGAATTTTTAAAATTTTAAATTAGTTGATAAATTTTAACTGGACTTTAAGTAAGAAGTAGAGTTAGGTGTACTTATTTCAAACCCAATCTTGTTCTTCCGGCAGAAAATAATATTTTGTAACTTCACTGCATTTGGTAACTTTGTCCATTTGATAAATGATAAATCTAAAGCTCAATGCTCCCATATTGGCGATATTCTACGATTTTCTGTACATTTCAGTATGTGTTATACCCAAAATCTCTCTTGGATCTGATTTAAGATCTATTGAGATTACAGACTTAAATTTTATGGATATGGAAGAATAGGCTGGTCTAAGTATAGATACTTTGGCGCAATATGTTTTGGAAATATCGTTGGTTAAGGGATTTGGCGTCTAGAACGGGATTCAATTGTGCAAGGTTTTAGGTGGTTGAACCCAGGACAAGGATACCATTACATGGGAAGCAGGTTCATGTAGTTGAAGGACTTCCAGGCAAGGGTTCCACTCCCCCCGACAGATCGCAGCAATTGGACTAACCGTCTCCTAAATTGTGAAAGAACAGATAAATACCGCACCAATTCAATCGTGCAGGAATTCAGGTGGTTGAGCCCAGGACATGGATACCATTACATGGGAAGTTTGATAGGGGTTCATGTAGGTGAAGGGCTTCCAGGCAGGGGTTCTGTAATAATCCTAATTTTTGTGTTATTATAAAAGGGCCGGATGAATAGTAATTCTGGCGTGTGAGAAAAACAAATCCTACCCACTTATGAGCAAGGAAAAAAATAAATAAAATTTGAAGTTTATGATTTCGAAACCCTAATCCTACTTGTGATATACACTTCTAGGTCTCGTCATAACGATTTCATCTCGAAACTCTTCACAAACGATTTTAGGGTTCATTAAATCGTAAAACGTTTATTTTTTTAAAGTTTCGAAGTTTATTGTTTAATCATTCGTTTCGACTCGTCACTAATACGAGTCCATCATCCACGATACAAGTGTCGACATTAGTTCAAGAATAGGTTTACATACATTTTCAAATCATGATTTACTCCTTAATCAATTTTGAAAGCTATTTTCTAAAATCCATCCTTTTATTAGAATTAGCGATTTTCGAAAAATCATATCAAATATTAAAAAATGAGTTTTAACCAAATTCTTTTTCGAAAACTCTTAAATCAATTTCTAGCTTAATAAATCAGCTTCAAAATTTGGTTACAAAAATTGTATGTCCAGCACCCATTTTAAAATTAATGAGAGGTCAAATGACTTTTTTTTTCATGTGCTAGTGTTTTCTCTTTTCATTATTAAATTGTTAAGTGGGAATTGCTTTAGAAAATGCTTCATGATTTTGTCTAAACCCATTATTACTATCACTAAAACTCCAGCAACTATTATCTATGTATATTGTATCAAATCAATCATTTTATTCCCTCATTCACTCATCAAAAATCTGCACTTGTTCTTGAGAGGAAAATGAAGGTAATTCTCCATTAAAACATCTCAATTCTTAAGTTCTTGAGCTCCTCATCTAAAGCCTTCCATACACACTTCTTATACCCTCCATACACTTCATAAAACACTGTTAAATCATCAAGGGAAACTCAAGTATTCAAGCATCAAGAGAGATCAAATCCATCCAAGAAAAGAGAAGTGAAGTTAGTAAAAGCTAGATCATCCAAGGGTTTAAGTGGTATTATCTTGGAGCCTCTTTAAATATTCATTCTCATTAATTATTGTTATTAACTTGTGTCATTCTTCAACTCTAGGATCTGAGAGATAGCAAGGACTTCCCATCAAAATGAAGTTAAGATCCAAGAAGGTATAAATCGCTATTGTTTGGAATCATCGTATAACTTGTTTATATTTTTAGGCTAGCTACTGTCTAAGTCTGTGATTTTTGGATAAAAAATATTTTATAGTGGCCAGATTATTTAGATTCTATATAATCTAAGGATCGCCTGAGCGCTAATTTCATGTGATTCGCATTTACGAGTCAAGAGGTATCCCTGATTTAGTAAAACCGGTTAAAACGAACGAATCGTGACGAACAACTTGTTTTGCAGTGTTAAATCGACCCCTTAAAATTGGATTTTAATTATGAAAATTTTGGTGTAGCTATTCCTTACAGTATAGAAGACATCCTAAAAAGAATCAAATAAAAATATGGATTTTTCAATTTTATAAAAATCATTAGGTTGGAACTGCGCAAGTAAAATCAACAGCAGAGAAGGACCCTCTTTGGAGCTTTGGTTGAGGCCCTTGTAAATGGTCTAAGGATATGAAATTTGGATGGTTGTCTTCTAGTGCAGTAAGGAAGACAGAGGAAAAAGAATTTCGTAAAAAAGATTATTTTTCGATTTTATAGAAATGTTCGAACCAAAGTCGCGCGAATGAAAAATATCTTTAGGGGACGAACGTCAAGAAAATTTAACACCGAATAAAATCAAACGAACTTGAAACATAACTTGAATGAAATTGGTAACTTTATTTTGGTCAGGGAATGTTACCAAAGTATGTAGGTTCAACCTGGACGATAAGAGTTCTGTAAGAACCCAAAATTTCGGTAGAATTAAAACTTTTCCTATTATGATGAAGTGCATCAATGAATAGTGATTTGGTGGATGAATAGTGATTTTGGGGATTAAGAAAATTTTTCATGCCACCTATGTACGAGACGTAGTGTGGATATTCCGAAGTTATACTAGTAATCTACGGAGTAAATAAGTGTATGTAAATGCGATCGGAATTCAGAAATTCCAAATTCTATTTTCGTGTAATATTTGACCGATCAGTGAATTATATATCAGTAATATCCAGAAATGAGATATTTAATTTGAGGAATTGAGGAGTTAACATTTTGGAATTTTATTATAAGTGATTTGAGAATTTGGAACGAAAACCACTGAGGAAGTGAAACAAACGTTCTAGAAACCGCTGAAACTTTACAATGAGATTAAGCGATTGAGCGAACGAATCATGGATTAAGGATATGGTATATTAAGAGTCCAAGGAAGGATATATTATGAGAGGGAAAAGGGATTGAGAATAAACTCCTAGAATTGAGAAAAGAGAATGCTTGAGAAATCGGGAGAACGTTTTCTGAGATAAAGAGAAATAAACAAGGGATGTTGGAATTAATATTCGTTCGAGGTATTGTGCTATATTAGAGCAATAATATGCAACGTATAAGTTGTAACGTATTTATTTTATTCAAGAAACGACAAGGAAATCAAGGCGGTGGAAAAGAAAACAAAACAAAAGGACTTAAGTGCAAGAAACAAGAGACAAGGACTTAGTTGCAATTAGCAAAGGGCTTGGTTGCAATTTAAGTGGATAAGAAATCTAGAGGAGCCAATGAGAGGTTGCCACCTAGCAAGGATGAGATGCATCCAACCAAAAATAGATATATATCAAGTGTATGGCATTATTAGAACATAAAACCAAGAACAAAACCATTCTGCCCAGCAGAACACCTCTCAGTAAAACGGGCCTAGAGCCTTCATTACTCAATGAAATTTTTTGTTCTTTATATGGTTAGAAAGCTGTTAAGACGCTCTACAACTTTCATTCAGGAGCCTCGACCAGGAAACGAGTGCAAGGGCTTCGTTTTTGCTGATCTTTGGGGCGTGTTTTTCCAGTCAGGAAACCCACTTCCATGTTCTTGATTTCTTTGGTGAGATTGAAGATGGTGAGCATAGAGTAAGGCTTCCCCAAGGTTAACCAAGCTTTTTTGAGATTATAAGAACATCAAGAAGGTATAAAACTCTAACCCCTCTTGGCCATGAATTATTTATGGTGTTTAATGTTAGATCCATGGATATTAGTGTGAATCTTGGACATATAAGTTATGGATGATGTAGATCTTGAGTTTAAGTGTTGTGGTTGTGATTTTTAAGCTTGTGGTTAGTGTATGTAACTCCATGTATGTTTTAAAGTATGATCTTGGTGGTTTAGATGATGGATGTGATGTGTATGTAAGATTCTTGAATGGATAAGTGATATAAGCATGCTGAGATTTTTCCAGGAACTTGAACTATCTTGTAAGAGGGTTTTGAACCCCAAAATCTTGTCCCCTGAGGTCCTAATATATATTGTTGGAAAGGTATTTGAATGTAGTTTCCAGAAGTATAAGGTTCATGACTAGGTGATGTATAGATTTTGAGTTATGGCCTGAGAAGTGCACTCTTGAAATTATTTCAAAGAACGAAATGTTTTTGAATGAGAAACCTTCCAAGCTAATGGAAGGAAAGAGGTTTGCAAAGATGTATTCCCGGTACAGTATGTTAACCGTAGAGTGTTTTGCCGAAAATGATATACTCATATGTATATATTTTCAAACTTGAGATATATTGAAATGGGAACCTTATAAAGGGTTCATATGTTATTCTTAAAGCTCCTTAGTGAGTATAGATGTTTTATTCAAACTCGGACATATACATTGTCCAATTATTTTTTGAAATCTGAGATATATACCCATATAGTTGGGAATGCTTTCGAAATAAACGGCATTATTACTTTACAAAATGGTGAACTTGCTGAGCATTATGTAGTTCATTCTTACTTTATAAAAACTTTTCAGAAAGAGAAGAATTTGGCTGATTAACCCCGCACCAGCAGAAGAAGAGTAGAAGAATTACCCCGGAGATGATTTAGTTCCTGATAAATACTACAGAGTAAGTCTGATAGGTTTTCAACTGTAATAGTAAGACTTGTCTTCAAGTATAGTTGTATAAGTGGAAGTGCGTAAGACTCTGGATTGTACAGATGAATTGTAAAATTTAGTGTTACTTTTGAGTATGGTTTCTTAGGCTCTAACTTGTTTATGCGTAAGATTGAGGTCTGGACGTATGTATTGTTGAGTTGTAAAGTTAATACAGGTATGATATGGTTGGATGATGATGTGACGACCTGAGGCTTTGACCTCATATTTGGGGGCGTCACAGAAATGGTATCAGAGTGATAAGTTACAGTACTCAGAAACGAGAATGTTGGGAGTTAAGTCTAAGTAGGAGAATGACATACGAGATCGTAGCAAACTTATTATTGGACTACCGGAAGAGGTACCGGTGAGTCGAATGGACTGGAGTGTTTACTGGAGGTATTATACTAGGGTCGATAGAATCCTTAGAGACCTTCAGAATGATGAATAGAGGTTTGAGAGTCGTACATGACCTATCATAGGTAATGATATAGGAAGCAGAGCGAAATCTCAAGAGCAGCTGAGGTAGAGGCGATATTGCCAATATAATCGGATGACTAGGCTGCCATAAATTTTGTGGCCCATAGTCCTCCACAGTTTAGGAGGCGGCATTTTAAGAATCAAGAAGTTTAGGCTTCCCTACATAATTAAGGGTACTTAGTACTTGGAATAATGAAAGTCTTTTACTTTGCCTATAAGATCCGATTTTCGATAAGTAACGGGTTTACCTGAAAGTTGGTCACTATCTCGTTGTGGATTTCATTACCCTTGATGACGAATTTTACATGTGTTATACGAGAATGTTATCATAAGACGAGCGTGCTAGATAATTCCACGCATGATTCGGACGCTAGAGCATGGTAGTTCAACTTAGAGAACAAACAAGTAGAATTAACAAAGTGACTCAAGAGAAGTTGAATATGGTTGCAACGAGTGATACAGTGATCTCAGAGTCTACCAAAAGAAAAGACCAGCGGGTCTAGAGTGGGATCCTTTGATAGAGATGTTATCAGGGACTACGTATATATGTATTGTAGACCTCAATATTTTTGGTATATGTTCACATACACACACCCGCCACCGAACCTATGGACTGCACTGAGATCCCTGAGAGATCTCTTTGATCTGTTCCAAGGGGGAACTGGCCACTTGTGATTCATGTCGGAAGGCATGAAGTAGGACCCTATGGACTTAGCAGGTGTCCCCGGAATGATGTGAAGCTTGGTCTTCAAGATAAAGCACGGAAATGACATATATATTTGTGAAACCCCAACTCGATAAATGACTTTAAGATGATGATTGAGAGACGCACTAGTTGGTGTCTTGTATTACGAAGACGAAGAGATGGAGTTACCCTCATAATGGTGGTAATGGAATGCACGAATGATTATTAACTTATTTTGGTAACTACCGGCTGGTGCACTACTTCATTTTAAACTGTTCACTAACCATGTTACCTCGATTAGTTTATATCAGGTAACCCTCCTAGCTTTCTACTTCAAACTTGTGGAATAACAACCAGTTATATACTTTCTCTAAACCGGGACTCATCCAAAGTATCTTAATTGATCCCCGAGCATTCTATTTGTAGTTTATAATTATTTCTGCTCAGGACTATTTACGCTTTCTTTCAATTATCCAAGGAATGTTCAGCAAATATTCCTTAATTAATCGATGAATACTACTTAACGAATATCGATATTTGATTGCTTCTTTCATACTTGCACTCTTCAGTTGAGCTCATAAATATTCAACAAATTACTGAGGACATGGATGATCTAATGTCCAGACATCCCTCATGAATTCTTTTCTTCTATTCAAGATGAGATTGTACATCGTACATTGAAATCATAGTAAGGATATCATTTTGATATTGGTATTCCGAATTTAATTCTATTGTCGGATCTGATAAAGCATGTGTACGGAGGCACCCTTGGGTGGACCGTTTCACTGATAAGTAATATTTGATGAAAGGTTATCGATTGTTCCGATACCTAGAACATTCTCTTCAGATTTTATAGTTTTCTTTTTCAAACTTAATAACTTCTTATTTTCATTCGTTGTCCGAGAAGCCTAAAGTTTCTTCAGTGGCTACGATGTTGAAATTCCGTTCTATCCAATTGAAACTGGCTAGTCGTTATGTCAATATGAATGACTAGTTGATTGTTCTAACTACTCAAAATTATAATGTTGTGAAGAACACCTAGCTAATTGTCCTAGCTGGTGGTGATGTCTCAAACAGGTGAACTAACAAATTTTGTCTAGCTAGTTGCTAGTGTTTCTTGAAAAGAACTAGTTATTGTTTCACTGGTCCAACTCCCAATTTAATTCATTCTGCAATGCATTTTGCATGTGGTAAAGTATGATGATGAAAGTTTTGACGAATAACTTGATTGAGACCTAATGAGGTCGCCCACTCAACTCGAATTCTACCCATCTTCGTATCAGACTTTATATCACTTGAATATTTTATTCTTTCATTCACACAATGAGAATTCATTTGAAACCACTGATTACTTGAATGATAAACTACTTCATTCTTTAATTGTCATGGAATAGAATTGCTTTCTATTGGCTGACCTTCATCAATGCGACTTCAGATTTCCTCTTATTATTCAGGAGGAAAAGTATCCACCCGATGTAAGAATTGTATAAAGACCGTCTTTATGACTTTTGTATCCAACAATCATTGCCCTTGTGCAACATTCTCTATGGTATCATATTACAGAATTATCAGGACGGGAAGGAATAAACCCTGTTGTATTCTTTCTGTCCATCCTTACATCTCCAAAAATCGAGACTCCTAGTATTTGGAACCATCAACATTCTTGGAACATCCAATGTGGAATTCTTATTGAAATTATCTATTGGACCTTGTTATTTTGAAACCATTCCTTTCAAAGTGATTACTCTAAGGTGAACGGGAGGTACAATTATGAACCGTTACACCAATATGAGATAAAAAATCAAATGTTGTAATTGTGCAGCCAGAGCGTTATGCTGAGTAATTATTAAAGTAGAAATAACATATCGGGGCATACCACAAGACCTTTAATATTAGTGTGGGGAAAGTTATAAGAAATGATGAGGTGGTTGGGAGTACGCTTCTACCAACCGTTGTCAGGATGTTATATTAATGAATTCTGGAGTTACCAAGCCTTTTCCTGATCCAGGAAATGCAAATCGATTGCGATGTAAAACATATCCTTGGAGGAAACTAACATGGAAGTGAGACGGACGAGAAAGGAAGAAATATCGTGGCAAGAATGTGAAGCTTTACTTAGCTTAAAGGGATTGATGCACATAGAGAGACATATAGTTTAACAGGCCCCTAATAGCAAATGGATGCATGGAGATATGCCAATGATCCTTCGAGATTACCACCTAATCAAGTTTATTTGGAATCGCAGCCGCATGCAGGCCTCAGGCTGATTGGCGCCAGTTGTGAAGGAGGACGAGCGTATGACATCTTATATATACCATCGAGAACTGATACCCTTACCGGAAATGGAGGAATTGTTGACTGGTTAAAATGAGTAGCTGTTTTTCAAAGATAAGGTTGAAGAGAAGGTTTCACAAACTCAAGATCGACCTCTGTACTGTGCCAAAGTTGGCATTTCACACTAATATAAACGTTATAAAATTGTGGTAGTATCGTTTGAATGGACTAATGAGTCAGAAGACTTTATGGATTAATGAACAAAGTTTTGGGATGAAATGAGATATTAGCAACAACCTCGTTGTTAGCCATACTTGATGATAAAAAGAGGACTTTGAGAGTCACGATGATGCGTCTTTCAAGAGTTTAAGAGGTGTGCTGATGCAGTAGAAAGGGGATGATAGCCTATACTTCTAAACAACATAAAGGCTACGGGATAGGATATACTAACCGTGAGTCTGGGATTAGTCATGATGGCGTTCACGCATAAAAATGAGACGTTAACCTTATGAGAAAAGTGTGAAAATTTCTCCACAAGTGCCATAAATATGTCTTCATATTAGAACCAAACATAAGAAAGAGAAGGTGACGAAAGGGAGCAGGGGGTATAATGGAGAAATTTGTTATTACCCGGGAAAGGCCTGTGTGGTGGCCGATACCTATAGAAGGGCTTATTCGAAATTGGAATTCAGTCAGTATTGACCAAGAAAATAGAGTATATACCATAAAGAATAATGTTAGAGGAAAATAAATAAATTATGGGGAAGGACAAAGATGTATAGAGAATTAAGAGAATGTTTGGCAAACGGATATGAAGAATGGTATTGGCAAACTATTAAGTACAAACGTGACATGTCAAAATCAGAATGATAGAGATCTAGTGGATTAATTCCGCCTGTAGAAAATCTTGAACGTGGACAAAATTATAATGAATTTCATAAGTAGGTCGCCGAAGACCGAGCCAAGAGATGGCCCTAGTTGAGCTATAATTGTTGGACCAAGTGATTTACCTACGAGAGACTTTCCATTTAGAAGATTATCGAATTATATACGGAAGAGATTGTGGTGCAATATAAAACTTCTGCAGCGATTACGTCAGATAAAGACTTAAGGTTAAACTTCGAATATTGAAGGTTCTTTCAGGTATATTTAACAAAAGGATTGAGCGTATGTACTAATTTGACCTGTGGCTGACGGACATGGAAGAAGAATTATCCAGACGATCAAATTTGTATTTAGTGTCGTGCCTTAGATTTCACGGGGAAATCGAGAATAAAAACTTATCCATGAAATGAATGTTGTTATCACGATCATCACCCTGCGAACGTAATGACGTCTCTTGTATAGCGTACTGTGAAAGAAGAAGTTTCGCTTTTCTTGCGCTACGAAGAAGTCAATAAATGAGGGATATAGTAGCTGAACTGGTTCGACATATACCGAAGACTATACAGTATCCATAGCAAGTGGTAACGGCTGACGGGAGGCAACACATGCGTGCTGATCAAGCCAAGGAATGTGAGGAATACCATGCGTATTGACATTGTCTCAGATTATAAAACGCGACCACAAAGTATTCACGGGCCAACGATACAAGGACTCAACACGGATACTATGAACAATGTAGAAGAGGAACGTATAAGTAGTGGGATAGAAATTTTCATTCATAGCACAACCGATAAGGAATACAGGTCGAGGAGAGCATGCGTTGAGAAACAACATTAAAGCGTTGGTGAGACCAAGGTGAGAGAACAAAAGGGTTGAAGTGTCAACCTGAGAGTTGGAAAGGGTAAAGTTGGAATTGTATCCACAACTATTTTCCTTAGGTTCTTAAGATAGAATCCTTTTAAGGAGAGGAGACTGCATTAACCCTAATTTCCGTGAATATTCGAAACCTGGTCGAATAGTAATTTTATGGGTGGTTGAGAAATCTTTGCGATCACGAGATGTACGAATTATTAAATGAAGATTTCGAATTCATATTACGTCCTTACGGTACAGACGAGTGTATGTAAAAGTCATTAGTTTTTTTTTTACGAAGCCCATTATTTCGTATGGTCAAATTTTATGAGATATCGAAGGAGTATGAGGTGGGAGACTTCGTGATGCTAAAGGTATCCCCTCGAAAAGGATTGATGAGATTTGGAAAGAAAGGGAAGCTAAGTCTGAGGTTTATAGGACCTTTTGAGATTTTCAGGCCTGTTGGAAAGTTAGCCTATGAACTAGCCTTGCCCCCGAGCTTGCAGCAAGTGCATAATGCGTTTCATGTGACCATGCTACGACCCTACCACCCGGACTTTCGGCATGTGATAGAGTACGACCAAGTGGACCTACAACCAGACTTGACCTATGTGGAGCAACCCGTGGAAATCATGGATAGAGAAGAACAAGTGTTGAGGAACAAGGTTTTCAAACTAATAAGGAATTGTGAGAAAATCAAGATATGGAAGAATCCACCTGGAAGTTGAAAGAGTGAAACAAAGAAGGAGTAACCCCAGTGATTCCTAAACTGATTTCGGGACGGAATCCTTTTAAGGAGGGGAGACTGTAAGAACCCAAAATTTCGGTAGAATTAAAACTTTTCCTATTATGATGAAGTGCATCAATGAATAGTGATTTGGTGGATGAATAGTGATTTTGGGGATTAAGAAAATTTTTCATGCCACCTATGTACGAGACGTAGTATGGATATTCCGAAGTTATACTAGTAATCTACGGAGTAAATAAGTGTATGTAAATGCGATCGGAATTCAGAAATTCCAAATTCTATTTTCGTGTAATATTTGACCGATCACTGAATTATATATCAGTAATATCA
Organism: Saposhnikovia divaricata; assembly: GCA_036435485.1. Lineage (NCBI taxonomy): Eukaryota > Viridiplantae > Streptophyta > Magnoliopsida > Apiales > Apiaceae > Saposhnikovia > Saposhnikovia divaricata. The sequence goes on from CM071594.1 coordinate 199,542,295, forward strand.
AGAAATGAGATATTTAATTTGAGGAATTGAGGAGTTAACATTTTGAAATTTTATTATAAGTGATTTGAGAATTTGGAACGAAAACCACTGAGGAAGTGAAACAAACGTTCTAGAAACCGCTGAAACTTTACAATGAGATTAAGCGATTGAGCGAACGAATCATGGACTAAGGATATGGTATATTAAGAGTCCAAGGAAGGATATATTATGAGAGGGAAAAGGGATTGAGAATAAAATCCTAGAATTGAGAAAAGAGAATGCTTGAGAAATCGGGAGAACATTTTCTGAGATAAAGAGAAATAAACAAGGGATGTTGGAATTAATATTCGTTCGAGGTATTGTGCTATATTAGAGCAATAATATGTAACGTATAAGTTGTAACGTATTTATTTTATTCAAGAAACGACAAGGAAATCAAGGCGGTGGAAAAGAAAACAAAACAAAAGGACTTAAGTGCAAGAAACAAGAGACAAGGACTTGGTTGCAATTAGCAAAGGGCTTGGTTTCAATTTAAGTGGATAAGAAATCTAGAGGAGCCAATGAGAGGTTGCCACCTAGCAAGGATGAGATGCATCCAACCAAAAATAGATATATATCAAGTGTATGGCATTATTAGAACATAAAACCAAGAACAAAACCATTCTGCCCAGCAGAACACCTCTCAGTAAAACGGGACTAGAGCCTTCATTACTCAATGAAATTTTTTGTTCTTTATATGGTTAGAAATCTGTTAAGACGCTCTACAACTTTCATTCAGGAGCCTCGACCAGGAAACGAGTGCAAGGGCTTCGTTTTGGCTGATCTTTGGGGCGTGTTTTTCCAGTCAGGAAACCCACTTCCATGTTCTTGATTTCTTTGGTGAGATTGAAGATGGTGAGCATAGAGTAAGGCTTCCCCAAGGTTAACCAAGCTTTTTTGAGATTGTAAGAACATCAAGAAGGTATAAAACTCTAACCCCTCTTGGCCATGAATTATTTATGGTGTTTAATGTTAGATCCATGGATATTAGTGTGAATCTTGGACATATAAGTTATGGATGATGTAGATCTTGAGTTTAAGTGTTGTGGTTGTGATTTTTAAGCTTGTGGTTAGTGTATGTAACTCCATGTATGTTTTAAAGTATGATCTTGGTGGTTTAGATGATGGATGTGATGTGTATGTAAGATTCTTGAATGGATAAGTGATATAAGCATGCTGAGATTTTTCCAGGAACTTGAACTGTCTTGTAAGAGGGTTTTGAACCCCCAAATCTTGTCCCCTGAGGTCCTAATATATATTGTTGGAAAGGTATTTGAATGTAGTTTCCAGAAGTATAAGGTTCATGACTAGGTGATGTATAGATTTTGAGTTATGGCCTGAGAAGTGAAATGTGTTTCTGGATTCCGGACTGCACTAAATGGTCCCCTTGTGAACCTTGTTTGAACCCCTAAAAATTTATGTAGGATCATGGAAAAATTAGAGAAGCTAGTAAATACAGTGGTGAAGGCTACCCAAAAAGAATTGGATTAAAATATGTACTTTTCAATTTTATAAAAATGCTATAGTAAAATTCGCGCAAGGGAAAAAGTCGTAAGTGGAGTGTAGTTTTAGGGGTAATGGATGTGATTCGGATATGGTAACCAAATTAAGTCGAATAAGTGATGAGCGTAATCGAGTGGTGACATGAACCTATTGTGGGGCTAGAGTGTCATAAGACGAAGTCATTTAGTTAATTTTGTATCCCCTAAAACCCCGCAATTAGAGAGATATTGTTAAGGTACTTACGAACGGCTATTGCTTATGTATAGATCATTCCACTCCGCACGCTCGACCACCCCAACCTCACCAAGGCAAGTTTACTTTTCAAAACTTACATATACAAGGACTTTCACTGTTGTGTTTGTAGTTTTCAATCATATCAAATGTTTATCGAAGTATCGATGAAATTGAGATGTATAAGTACACATATGTTTGCACCCCTTGAACTTAGAATGAAATGTTTTCTTCGGACAGCGACTCTAGCAATAGAGGTCGTAGCGGTCCGTATATGCTATTGACCGGGGTGCGGTATATTATTATATCGTAATTAAATTGCGAAAACCCGAAGGGTCATTCGGGAAGTATCGTATACTCAAGTAATTATTTTTATATCTTCGTAAATACTAAAAATACCTATCTTGGATTAAAAGCTTATTTAATTAAATAATTATTTTATTAATTATTAATATTTAATCTTAAAATATCATGTATTAATTATTGTTCATTATTTTAAAGACCAAGCTAATCCAAGCTACCTTTAACACTTTCAAACTCGAACTCTTTCGAACTCAAAACATTTTCGAAAACCCCCGGTCAGGTTTGCTTCTTGTGTGATTTCAAGAATCATCGGTCCACTGATGTCGGACCTCAACTACTCGGTTTTCAATCAAAATCAAGTTTTTAAAATAAAAAGAAAAGGGACTCTGGCAGGTGTGGGAATCGTTGACGAACGATTCCCGGGATGTGTAAGCGGCCGTGAGCCAGGCGGTCCATCAATTATTATTCCGGCCCAGGTGTTGCCGAAAGATGATTACGGATGTAGTTTTCATCGAGGGTGATTACGGATGTAGTTTTCACCCGAGGATAGTTACGGATGTAGTTTCTATCCTTCTACCGGTAGAGAAGACCCGCGGATTATTGGACTTGGATGTGGCGACTGATCATCGTCAATCCCTGTCAGGTTTTTATGTTTTCTTCCAGTCCCATCCTCCACTTTGGAAAAATACTCAAACACTGCTTCTTGGGCCTAAGTGCCAAGTTACCGATAGTGTGGCTTTTGATAAGAAAATTATTGACATCGTGCAGTATCTAGAACTGCAAGATTTTCTATAAAGATTGGCACGTGTTAGTGCACTCTTGCAATTATTTCAAAGAACGAAATGTTTTTGAATGAGAAACCTTCCAAGCTAATGGAAGGAAAGAGGTTTGCAAAGATATATTCCCGGTACAGTATGTTAACCGTAGAGTGTTTTGCCGAAAATGATATACTCATATGTATATATTTTCAAACTTGAGATATATTGAAATGGGAACCTTATAAAGGGTTCATATGTTATTCTTAAAGCTCCTTAGTGAGTGTAGATGTTTTATTCAAACTCGGACATATACATTGTCCAATTATTTTTTGAAATCTGAGATATATACCCATATAGTTGGGAATGTTTTCGAAATAAACGGCATTATTACTTTACAAAATGGTGAACTTGCTGAGCATTATGTAGTTCATTCTTACTTTATAAAAACTTTTCAGAAAGAGAAGAATTTGGCCGATTAACCCCGCACCAGCAGAAGAGGAGTAGAAGAATTACCCCGGAGATGATTTAGTTCCTGATAAATACTACAGAGTAAGTCTGATAGGTTTTCAACTGTAATAGTAAGACTTGTCTTCATGTATAGGTTTATAAGTGGAAGTGCGTAAGACTCTGGATTGTACAGATGAATTGTAATATTTAGTGTTACTTTTGAGTATCGTTTCTGAGCCTCTAACTTGTTTGTGCGTAAGATTGAGGTCTGGACGTATGTATTGTTGAGTTGTAAAGTTAATACAGGTATGATATGGTTGGATGATGATGTGATGACCTGAGCCTTTGACCTCAGATTTGGGGGCGTCACAAGTTCCCTATGGGAATTAGTTACGTTAATGAATCTCGGTTAAATAATTCGTTTACAAAGCTAACCCTAGCGTTTCCTTGTTCATTGTAGATCGTCACCCTAGGACTCGAGATTTCACTTCCCCGACTCTGTCAGACAAGTTTTCCAAAACCGAACTTCTAGTATATTTCAAAAACTGTTGTTGTTGTGATATGAATGCATGTACTGTTTTATACATGTATTGCGAGAAAGTTATAAATGCATGCATGATTTTCTGAAAGTACTTGTAACGTTTACGTGCATATATATATACACCCCCCTTGGTTTGTACGTATATATATGATGATGATTAAGGCTCGGGTAGAGCGTAAGTACTTTTATTATAAGTCTGGAGTCGGAGTATTTTATGTAAAACCCGGTAACCCCGGAGACGGATATTTTGGATAATCGAATAAGTTCCGATAATTTAAAAAAAAAATTATGAATATCGGAATTAATTATTTTGAGTTAATTAATAAATATTATTTGAATATTTATTGATTAAATGAAATATTCATTTAAGGTTAATTTATTTAATTAATGATTTTTTATTTATTTATTTAATAATTAATAATTATTTATTTAAAAATAAATTATTAATTAATTATCATTATTTAAAAATGATTTAAATGTTCTAAATTTATTTTAAAAATTATTTAAAATCTATTGGGCCTATTTTAAAATTATTTAAGGCCTTTAAAAATTATTTTAAATATTTTCTGATCTTCAGAAAAATATTCAGGGGTTCTCAAATAATTTATAATTACCCATACTTCGTAAATTACCACCCCAACGGTGTGAACTTATCAAAACTTGAGAACCCAAGATTTTGGGAGTACTTTAAAATGTTTTCTCCCTTCGCTACAAACCAGCGAGAACAATATAGTGACCCTGCCTCATTAAGGAGGGTCAGCTTTAAAAAGTCTTTAAGAAAAACTCTGAATAACTCCCAAGTTGATTTGAAAAGAATTCCCTGAGTAAAGAAAATCAGTTGACAAAGATCAACTATGCGATGAACTTACTTCATCATTTTCTTCCGGAAGTAAAGGATTAAAAAGGTTTCATTCCAAAGATAGTTCAAAACGACAATGGGGACTGGAGGGTGTTAAGGTGTAAGAGGCTTGCAGGTAGGCAGGTCCATCTAGATATATGTACAAGTGTAAGAGACTTGCAGGTAGGCAAGTCCATCATAAGACCCGAATGCGGTCAGGGCCACGACCTCCATAGTAGGTTCGTCTCCCGTCTACTAGTAGCGAAGTTTTGTACGATACAATGGCTGATCACCTTGTATCCGGTGGTACTCCAGAATAGTCCCATTCTTCCAACTGGAATTGTGCTGCTACACTATATTGGAAGCCCAGGAGCTCCAGTACCGATAGTGTAGTTAGTGTTAAACTTATCAAGAAAAGATTTTTAAAACACGAACATTCCTGTCCTAAAATGATTGAGGGAAAGTTAGTGCTCTTATAACTTGAATTGAATTATACTACTTAGTTCTCAAATGAAACGAAAGTATATTTGCAAAACTACTATTATATGGCTGAGCTATATTGCTCATTCTTGCTTTTCTTTTATATATATCACCACACAACAACAGATAAGCATGGCAATGCCAAGGTAGACTCCCCGCAAAAGCGTGCTAACCGGTCAGCAGTTTAGGAGATTATTTACGAGGCAAGTGACAAGGTCGTACTCGGTGGTATTACCACAGGTGAGCAGAATAAGCTGGATAGGTTTACATCTTAGGCTGGTTAGGTTTGTGTACAAGTATGACCTATGTAAACTTTTGAAAACCAGAAAACTATCCCACATTTACCATCACCCCAGGTAACAGTTTTTGTGGATTGTAAACCCTATCTTGATTAAAACATTTGGGTCTGTAATAACTTTATATTTTGGATTGAATCTTGTACTCTAAGCAATGTTTTGTTTTCGCTCTGAGCTTATAACCTGTGATGCATATTATTAGTATAGGGGTCATGCCAAAGGAAAAGACTAGTGTTAGATAAAATGTTGAATAATTGGGAATGGTAATCATAAAATTGGAATGTAGATTGGCGTAACAACCTGGATCGTTGACCCCCGATCTAGGGGTGTTCACAGAAATGGTATCAGAGCCTTAGGTTATAATCTCAGAGACGAAAGAAAGGTTAAGGATTCAGACCTTTACCAAGTATATGGACGGGCAAGTAGACATAGCCCTACCAAACCTAAGTCACTAGGAACATCACACATTGAAACTTATGAGATAGTAACACTTTTTCCTTTCCATTGTAGATCCCGTGGAGCCAGTTATGGAGCCAGTTGAGGACCCGGTCGTGGACCCTGTCGAGGACCCCATTGAGGATAACCTTGCTAAGACCGACCCTGTTGACCCTACACCTAGAGAGGACCCTGTGGACTCAGATGAGCCAGAGAGTGACCCAGAGGAGGATCCCATGGGCGATGCCCCAGTTGATCCCACAACCGGAGAGGATCCCGAGGATGATGCCATGATCTGGACAGATATACCGATGCATTTCCCTCCCCACAGAGAGCCATCCCCACTTGACTCCCCTCAGTGGAGTCCACTCCCTGTAGAGGATTCTGAGGAGCTCACCCCGGAGGACGCAGACACTGAGATGGCCCCACAGAGCGAGCCACAGTCACCACCACCACCCCCGGTCCCTGTTGTGATGGCCGCAGAGTATGATTGGGCGGTGGCCCGACTTACTGCTGGGCTAGTGGCCGTAGATGCCAGGATTGAGGAGTTGAGATTTCAGCTAGGAGAGGAGAGGAGATTCGGATGCCGTACTCACCGGGAGAGGGTGGATTCCGTATCTAGAGGATTGGAGAGGATGACGCTAAGGATCGAGAGGAGGGCCCTCACCCATCTCAGGGCATTGCATCACACGAACAGGAGAGTCTGGAGGAGCGAGGTGGAGAGGATTCTGTCGAGGGCTATGAGGAGGGTCAGAGACGTGGCCCGTTTCTACCAAGACTGATGATATGTTATGGCAGTTAGCTTTCTAGTACGGACGGTGTGTGACAATTGTACTTTTTGACTAGTATCTTGGTAGATAGTAGTTAGTCCGGCTAGAAAAGCATGATATGTATCTTTTGGTAGACTATATGTATTCGGATGATGTACTCTAAAACCTTTGACTCCAAAGGGTAACCCTTTGACGGTGCCCCAAATATATATCTGTTTGGTTTGGCATTAAATTTTGTTTAAGTCTATTACGTATAATGCTTTGATATCAACTGCTTACATCAAGAAAACAATTATGTATTTAAAATGAACTACCCTTTTTAGGTGACATTTATATACGCAAGGTAACCCTAACAATGATATATATATATATATAAATGTATATGTTTTCAGAAAATACCACCCAGACGAAGAAACCAAAGAAACAGCAACGCTGAATCAGCCACCCGTGGCGATGATCAGCGCAGAGAAGAAGAGCACCAAAGTCAAGCCCATGAGGAAGAAGGGCAAGACTTTAATGAGCGTGATGATGTAGAGGAAGAGGAAGAAGCCACACAATATGAGGGGGCCATGGATGAGAATCCTATGGAGTAATTTATGAACTTATTGAGGCAAAATTTACAACAACCACCCCCACCACCAAGGAATCCCAATACCGCCAATGCTAGTGCCTTTCGAGCCTTCAAATCCCTGAAACCACCAGAATTTCAAGGAACTGCCGACCCCGTAGCAGCAAGAGCTTGGCTGAAGGAGATGGAAAAATCCTTCGAGCTTTTAGGCGTGGACGAGACCCAGAAAACGGTTTTTGGTGCTTACTTACTGAAAGGAGAAGCGAATTATTGGTGGGAGGCTAAACGTAATTTGGAACCTGTAGGCATAGTGACTTGGAATAGATTTTGCAGGTTGTTCTCGGATAAGTACTTCCCCAAGTACATGGAAACACATATGGAACTGAAGTTCTTGGAGATGAAACAAGAAAACATGACAGTGGCAGAGTATGAGGCCAAGTTCACTGAACTATCGAGGTTTGTGCCAAGCTTTGTGGATACCGAAGAAAAGAGGGCGAAAAGGTTTCAGCTGGGACTAAAACCATGGATACAAAATCGGGTCGCTATGTTGGAAATAACAGACTATGCCACCTTGGTACAGAAGGCCTCAATAATGGAGGCTGGGAGCGAGATGAGCCTGAGGATAAAGGAGAACAAGAAAAGAAAGGCAGTGAGCCTAGGAGGAGGAGCTAGTGGCGGACGCCACTTTAACAAGTTCAACCGAGGGGCTGTGTCTCAGCTGGCAGGGGGCTAAGGTGTCAAGAGGGCTGGGAGTGAGAGCGTTAATTAGGGAGGTGGACAGACCAGAGCAACCACCTTCACCCAATCACGCACTCCCATACCTGAATTTAATACTTGTGGGAGGAAGCATCTGGGAACGTGCCGATTAACAGTGACGTGCTATAAGTGTGAACGCACGGGACATTACTCCAATAATTGCACCCAGCAAGCTCAAGGCCTAAAGTGTTACCAATGTGGAGGCATGGGGCATATGAAGAAAGACTGTCCTAAGTTAAACCCACCAGGGTCAAAAATGAGTGGAGCAGCTTCCAATCGACCCCATACAGCCAGGACCTTTAACATGACCGTGCAGGATGCCATCAAAGACTCAGATGTTATTGCAGGTACCCTAACCCTTAACTCGGTAATGCAAATTAAAAGAGCAGCTAATGGTTGAAATAGTTAATTAAATCTTAAGGCGGAGGCTTTAAAAGAGCAGCTAATGGTTGAAATAGCTAATCGTTAAGTGATTCCCGTGAGTCAATTCTACCCTGATTGTAATCTAGAAATAGAAGGTTGCCATTTTCAAGCGAACCTAATACCATTTGTGTTAGGAGGATTCAATGTTATTTTAGGTATGGATTGGATGTCCAATAATAATGCCCAGATTGATTGTAAGGGCAAGAAAGTCAAGATGACGGCACCAGGAAAAAAGGAAGTAGTGTTTAAGGGACAACGATAACTCGGAAATTTCTCACGGTCGCACAAGCTAGAAAGCTAGTATGTAAGGGGAACGAAGCCTTCTTAGCCTACGTAGTAGATATAGAACAGGAGGCCCCCAAATTGCGAGATATCCCTGTCGTTCGGGAATTCGAGGATGTATTCCCCGAAGAACATCCAGGATTGCCACCCGATACGGAGATCGAGTTTGCAATAGAGTTGGCACCCGGGACTGCACCTGTTTCTAAGGCCCCGTATAGGTTAGCTCCCATGGAGATGAAGGAACTAGCGACACAGTTACAAGAGTTGTTGGACAAGGGTCTGATAAGGCCGAGCGTATCTCCATAGGGTGCTCCAGTATTGTTTGTAAAGAAGAAGGATGGTAGCATGAGGTCGTGCATAGACTACAGAGAGTTGAACAAATTGACCATTAAAAACAAATACCCTCTACCTAGGATCGATGACCTATTTGACCAGCTAAAAGGGGCAGTCTACTTCTCGAAAATAGACTTGAGGACCGGGTATCACCAACTAAAGATCAAACAAGAAGATATACCAAAGACCGCATTTCGTACCAGATACGGACATTATGAATTCCTAGTTATGTCCTTTGGGTTAACCAATGCACCAGCAGCCTTTATGGACCTGATGAATCGAGTGTTTAAACAATACCTAGACAAGTGTGTCATAGTGTTCATTGACGATATCCTGATTTATTCAAAGACCGAGGAGGAACACGCAGAACACTTTAGGATAGTCTTAGGAATTCTGAGAGCTGAGAAACTGTATGCCAAATTCTTGAAGTGTGAATTTTGGCTAAGGGAGGTGTAATTTTTAGGCCACGTGGTAAGCAATGAGGGAGTATTAGTGGATCCTGCCAAGATAGAGGCCATATCAAATTGGGAAAGACCGACCACCCCGACGGAAGTAAGAAGTTTCATAGGATTGGCCGGCTACTATAGGAGGTTTGTGAAAGACTTTGCCAAGCTGGAAGCCCCACTTACCCGACTCACTAGAAAGACGAAGAAATTTGTGTGGACTGAGAAAGTTAGGAAAGCTTCCAGGAGCTGAAGAAACTGTTAGTGACCGCCCCCGTACTAGCACTACCTGATGAAAGGGGAGACTTTGTGATTTATAGTGACGCATCCCATAAAGGATTGGGCTGTGTGCTCATGCAGCACGACAAGGTGATTGCGTATACGTCTAGGCAGTTGAAGGAGTATGAAGTTAGATATCCTACCCATGACTTAGAGTTAGCCACAACAGTTTTCGCCCTGAAAATATGGAGGCACTACTTGTATGGAGAGAAATGTGAGATCTATACAGACAACAAGAGCCTCAAGTACATCTTCACTCAGAAGGAATTGAACATGAGACAGAGGAGGTGGCTAGAACTAATAAAGGATTACGACTGTGAGATTCGCTATCACCCAGGGAAGGCCAATGTGGTGGCCGATGCCCTTAGTAGGAAGGAGAAACTCAAGATGTTAACCTCAATCAAGGAATTAGCGAGAGAATTTGAATGGCTGGAAATAGAGATCAAGAGACCAGGCGATAGCCAAGAAATGCTAATGGGAATCCAGATCCAATCACCGTTGTTGGAAAAGATTAGGTTGTGTCAGGAGAAAATGATGGAAGAAGAAGCTAATTCGGAGGAGGAAATCCTGACAGGAGAAGAAATCAAGTGCGAGAGGGATAAAGGTGGAATCATGCGATATGCATCAAGGATATGGGTTCTGAATGTTCAGGAATTAAAGGATGAATTATTATACGAAGGCCATAACGCTAGATATTCGGTACACCCTGGCAGCACCAAAATGTATAGGGACTTGAAAGAATGTTATTGGTGGCCCAATATGAAAAAAGACGTAACGGAATGGGTGAATAGATGTTTGACCTGTCAACGAGTAAAGGCGGAACACCAAAGGCCAAGCGGCCTGCTACAACCCTTAGAGATTCTAGAGTGGAAGTGGGAGCATATTGCCATGGACTTTGTAGTAGGACTACCAAATACTAGAACCAACCACGACGCGATATGGTTAATCGTCGATAGACTAACTAAGTCTGCCCACTTTCTCCCAATTAATGAGAAATACACTATCGATAGGCTGGTGGACATTTACATAAAAGAAGTTGTAGTCCGACATGAAGTCCCGGTGACTATTGTATCTGATAGAGATCCAAGATTTAACTCCAGGTTTTGGAGGAGCTTCCAAGAATGCGGGAATAAATTGAACATGAGTACTGCTTATCACCCTCAGACTGACGGGCAAAGTGAAAGGACTATCTAAACCTTGGAAGACATGCTGAGGGTGTGCGTCATAGACTTTAAGGGGAGTTGGGAAGAACATTTACCCTTAATTGAGTTTGCGTATAACAACAGTTATCACTCGAGCATAGGAATGCCCCCATACGAAGCCCTCTATGGCCGGAAGTGTCCTTCTCCCTTGTGTTGGGAAGAAGTCGGTGAACGGAAAATACTAGGACCTGATCTGGTACAGCAAACGAGGGATGTCATAGTATTGATTAGAGGAAGACTGGCAGCGGCTCAGGATAGACAGCGTAGGTATGCAGACCTAGCCGGAAAGGACAAGGAGTATGAAGTAGGCGACATAGTGTTATTGAAAGTATCCCCTGGAAAGGATTGATGAGATTCGGGAAAAAAGGAAAGATGAGTCCGAGGTTTATTGGACCTTTTGAGATTTTACGGCGCATTGGACCAGTGGCTTATGAATTAGACTTACCCCCAAACCTACAGCAAGTACACAACGTATTCCACGTATCAATGCTAAGGAAATACAACCCAGACGCCAAACATGTGGTAGAACATGAGCAAGTAGAACTACAGCAGACTTGTCTTACATAGAGAAACCAGTGGAGATCATGGATCGCAAGGAACAAGTACTCAGAAACAAGGTTGTTAAACTGGTCAGAGTTTTATGGCAAAACCACAATATCGAAGAGTCAACTTGGGAGCTGGAGAACGAGATGCGAGAGAAGTACCCCCACCTATTCTTAACCTGATTCCGGGACGGAATCTTTTTATGGGGGGAGATTGTAATAATCCTAATTTTTGTGCTATTGTAAAAGGTCCGGATGAATAGTAATTCTGGCGTGTGAGAAAAACAAATCCTACCCACTTATGAGCAAGGAAAAAAATAAAAAAATAAATAAAAAAATTTGAAGTTTATGATTTCGAAACCCTAATCCTACTTGTGATATACACTTCTAGGTCTCGTCATGACGATTTCATCTCGAAACTCTTCACAAACGATTTCAGGGTTCATTAAATCGTAAAACGTTTATTTTTTTAAAGTTTCGAAGTTTATTGTTTAATCATTCGTTTATTGTTTCGACTCGTCACTAATACGAGTCCATCATCCACGATACAAGTGTCGACATTAGTTCAAGAATAGGTCTACATACATTTTCAAATCATGATTTACTCCTTAATCAATTTTGAAAGCTATTTTCTAAAATCCATCATTTTATTAGAATTAGCGATTTTCGAAAAATCATATCAAATATAAAAAAAATGAGTTTTAACCTAATTCTTTTTGGAAAACTCTTAAATCAATTTCTAGTTTAATAAATCAGCTTCAAAATTTGGTTACAAAAATTGTATGTCCAGCAACCATTTCAAAATTAATGAGAGGTCAAATGACTTTTTTTTCATGTGCTAGTGTTTTCTCTTTTCATTATTAAATTGTTAAGTGGGAATTGCTTTAGAAAATGCTTCATGATTTTGTCTAAACCCATTATTACTATCACTAAAACTCCAGTAACTATTATCTATGTATATTGTATCAAATCAATCATTTTATTCCCTCATTCACTCATCAAAAAACTGCACTTGTTCTTGAGAGGAAAATGAAGGTAATTCTCCATTAAAACATCTCAATTCTTAAGTTCTTGAGTTCCTCATCTAAAGCCTTCCATACACACTTCTTATACCCTCCATACACTTCATGAAACACTCTTAAATCATCAAGGGAAACTCAAGTATTCAAGCATCAAAAGTGATCAAATCCACCCAAGAAAAGAGAAGTGAAGTTAGTAAAAGCTAGATCATCCAAGGGTTTAAGTGTATTATCTTGGAGCCTCTTTAAATATTCATTCTCATTAATTATTGTTATTAACTTGTGTCATTCTTCAACTCTAGGATCTGAGAGATATCAAGGACCTCCCATCAAAACGAAGTTAAGATCCAAGAAGGTATAAATCGCTATTTTTTGGAATCATCGTATAACGTGTTTATAGGTTTAGGCTAGCTACTGTCTAAGTCTGTGATTTGTGGATAAAAAATATTTTATAGTGGTCAGATTATTTAGATTCTATATAATCTAAGGATCGCCTGAGCGCTAATTTCATGTGATTCGCATTTACGAGCCAAGAGTTATCCCCGATTTAGTAAAACCGGTTAAAACCAACGAATCGTGACGAACAACTGGTTTTGCAGTGTTAAATCGACCCCTTCAAATTAGATTTTAATTATGATAATTTTGGTGTAGCTATTCCTTACAGTATAGAAGACATCCCAAAAAGAATCAAATAAAAATATGGATTTTTCAATTTTATAAAAATCATTAGGTTGGAACTGCGCAAGTAAAATCAACAGCAGAGAAGGACCCTCTTTGGAGCTTTGGTTGAGGCCCTTGTAAATGGTCTAAGGTTATGAAATTTGGATGGTTGTCTACTAGTGCAGTAAGAAAGACAGAGGAAAAAGAATTTCATAAAAAGGATTATTTTTTGATTTTATAGAAATGTTCGAACCAAAGTCGCGCGAATGAAAAATATCTTTAGGGAACGAACGCCAAGAAAATTTAACACCGAATAAAATCAAACGAACTTGAAACATGACTTGAATGAAATTGGTAACTTTATGAAAGGCATATGACATAGCCTATTTGTAGTTCGAGGACTCAACTCCACTTAAGCTTAGTTTGTAATAAGTAAATAACTTTAACTGTCACAGGAATCTCAGGAGGTACTATCTGTCAGAAGAAAAACCCTAAAGTCAATCTATAGTTTTGATGTTTTACACTGGAAGAAGTTCAGATTGCTGATCAAGCCTCAGTATAGCATCAAAGAAGTGGATTTATTTCTAAGACAGAGATTTCTAGAGTGACAGGTTCAGACAGTATACAATGAAGTACAAGAAGGAGAAAGAGATGAGAAAAAAAATGAATCACATTATTAATGTGAAAATTAAAGGACAGTCATTGAGGTTAGTCGTTCATGAACCAGACAGTACATGGAACGTCAACAAAATATTCAGTGGTATTCCTTTATTACTTTCAGTGATTCAGAAAAGAATTAAGACAATCCAAGGATATATAATTATTCTTGTTTAATTAATTTAAATCAAGTAGTCAATTTAATTAATTAATTAATTCATCTTGAATTAATTCTTTAATTAAATTAATTATTAGATTAATTAAATCAGATTAATTATTTAAGTAAGAATAAATTAAAAATGATTATTTATTAATCAATTTTAATTTAATTCTGAAAAATGAACTAGCAAGACAATCCCTGATTGTCTTGCCGATTGTCTTGAAGGTTAAATTCAGAACAGCAAGACAATAGGAGATTGTCTTGCCGATTGTATTGGAGAAGAAATCAATAAAGCAAGACAATTCCTGATTGTCTTGCCGATTGTCTTGATAATGATAATGTCTGAATAGCTTTTAAAAAGTAGAATAAAAATCTAATTTGATTGTCTTGACGATTGTCTTGGCAGTTCAATTTGATTGTCTTGATAATGATCAAAAAGAAAAAGCTTCAGACAGAATGATAAATTTGATAAAGCAAGACAAAGATATCTGAATTTGATTGTCTTGACGATTGTCTTGGAAGAACCTGATTGTCTTGACGATTGTATTGCCTATTGTCTTGGCAGTACAAAACTGGTTGTCTTGGAAGAAGAAATTGTATTGAAGATTGTCTTGATAGTTATAATTGAAGATAAAGATGCAGAGATTTATATATATCAAGACATCTCGACAGAAGCAATCAGCAAGAAAAAAGAACACAGAAAATATTACATTCAAGAACTGAATTCTCTCTTCTCTCTCATCAAGAACACAGCACACGAAGCAGAAAATTATTTAGAAAATCAAGTTCATCTTATTTTTAATATCTGATCCGATAGAACTGATTTCATTGATACTCTTGTACTATTAGCGAGTTTTTACTCCTAATCTATATCTTGATTTTTATTAACAAATCTAGAAAAATTCATGTTGAATTTTCTAATTTGTTTTTATTAACTAGATATAAATTCTGTACTGTATTTGTAACAAACCCCTCAAGTTAATATAATTTTATATTCAACTTGATTTTTGTTTCATTTAATTCCGCTCAAATTTGTCAAAATATAAATTAAATTATCCGGACAAATTTCGATAAAACAGTACTGTTTGTATTCAACCCCCCCCCCCTTCTACAAACAGATTGGACCTAACAATTGGTATCAGAGCCGGTTGGTTGATACACAAACCAAAGATTCCATTTTACTCGATTAAAAATCATCCCCGAATTTTTTAACTCTCTTAAAAAATTCATCATGTCTTCTAAAGTCGGAACTGTGAAAATTCCCATATATGACAAAAACAGTTATGATATGTGGAAGAATAAAATGTTAATGTTCCTCGAGGTTGCAAATCCTAAATACATGAAAGTCTTATCAGAAGGACCAATAATACCTTTTGGACTAACTCTTGAAGTTGTTACTGATGGAAAAGTTGTTACCCCTGCAAAGCTTGTACAAAAAGATTCTTCTGAATTCACTCTTGCTCAAAGAGAGGAAGCTGGACTTGACATTAATTTAAGACTGATTTTAATAGATTCTCTAGACTCTGTGATGTACAATCATGTGATTAACTGCAAGACAGCAAAGCACATGTGGGAAACCATTGAAACTGTGAATGAAGGAACAGAGGAAGTTAGGGAGAATCGTCTAGAAATTCTGACATCTGAGTATGAACACTTTCGATCAGCATACAATGAAAGTATTCAAGATGTGTTTGAAAGATATAACAAACTTGTCAACAATTTACAGATGCATGGCAAGTACTACACTCAGAAAGAGATCAACAGAAAATTTCTACTATCAATGCCTGTTCATCTAGAACATAGAATTACAGCTATCAGAGAGTCAAGGAATCTAAGTGAAATTACTGTAGAAAGACTCTTTGGTGTTTTAAAAACCTATGAACTGGAACAATCTCAACAAAAGGAGATTTATGGAAAAGGAAGAATTGCTAATACTTCTACAGCTCTTATTGTTGAGAACAAACAGGAAGTGTAAGATAAGGTTATTCAACCTTGTAGTGTTGACAGTGGCAAGCTGGAAGTTGAAGTTGGTCAAACGAATGCTAGTCCAGATGAAGGTGACTTCTATTCATTAGAAGAACTAGATCAGTTGGAAGATGAGTCCATGGCTTTGTTGGTAAGGAAATTCAGTAACTTCAGATTCAGGAAGAATCCCAAGTTCAGGTACAAATCTAACTATAACAGGTTCCAGAGAGGAGGTTACAAAACTGGAACAGTTGAAAGAAGTAAAATTAGATGCTACAACTGTAATGAACTTGGACATTTCGCTACTGAATGTCAGAAGCCAAAACAAAACCAAAGAAAAGACTTTGGATCTGAGAAGAAGAAGACAGGAAGAGCCTATGTGGCTGCTGGAAAGAGTTGGGATGATACAGACTCTGAAGATGAAGAGTATGGCAATCTTGCCCTAATGGCAAAATCTGATAACTCAAGTGGTACATCATCTGAGGTATCATGTACTGAAAGTCAATATATTTATCAACTTACTGATACACTAGGTAATGCTAATAGAGAGATTGAAAGGCTAAATTTGTTAAATACAGATCTTAGTAATCAATTATCAGAATTACATGATGTACAAAATTGCCATGTTATACAAAAATCAGAAATAAGAATGCTAAAAGAACTTGAGAGGTCTCTAGCAGAGATAGTGGTTCAACAACGTGAAACAATAGCTGAACTAGAAATAAGGGTTAGTGCTACTTCTAATTCTTGTAAAGTGGCTAAAGAGTTGTTTAACCAACAAGCAATTAATCAAACCGTAGGAATTGGGTTTGATTATAATGAAGCTATTGGACGAAAAAGCATTAATACCCCTAATCGTGTCAGTGCTGTAGATAGGGGTATACCATTAGTGCTTAAGAGTGTTAGTAACCCACTCTTTAAGAAATCCATAGCAGAACCTTTGGATACAACATCTTTAATCATTAAGGAAGAGATGCGCATTGAGGATGTAGCTAATGGCGTAGTCTTAGAAAGTAATCAAGTTGTTAAAAATGATAAAGATAGAAAGACTGTGTTTGTAAAAGCAGAAAGAGTTGGTGAGTCTACTAGTTCATTGAAAACTAGTAGCAGAAGTAACAACATGAATAAATGCAACAACAAATCTACCATGCATGCTATTCCTGTTATTGATACTGCTCATAAGAAATGTGATGCTGTTAATTGCATGTCTTGTGCTTTTAATATAATGTATGCTTACTTTAACGGTAATCATGCATGTGTTGATAAGAATGCTCCTAGACAGCAAATGAGCAGAAATAAACGTGTAAGATCCAGGACTGTAACATCACCTAATTCTAAGATTAGGACCCCAAGTCCTTCTCAGGATATGGTGAAAACATGGTTACCCAAGCTGAAACCAAAACAAGTTAAAGCTGTTTACAGGGTTAAATGTCCAGTACCTAAAGAAAATGTTGTTAAAATAAAAAGTGTTGCTTTGCCTGATAAAGGTCAATTCTTTAAGTACTCCGGACCCAATCAAATTTGGGTTCCGAAGAAAGTCTAACCAATTTGTCATTGCAGGGTTTGAAACAGGTTGAACGAGTCATGTGGATTCTGGACAGTGGATGTTCAAGGCATATGACCGGAGATAAAGCCCTGCTGACAAAGGTGGTGGAGAAGGCTGGCCCAGTCGTTACCTTTGGAGATAACAGCAAAGGTAAAACTGATGGATATGGCAGATTAGAAGCTGGAAATGTTATCGTTGAAGATGTCTCTTTTGTGAACGGCCTTGAGCACAATTTGCTCAGTATTAGTCAATTCTGTGACAGAGGTTATGAAGTGCATTTCAACAAGAATAATTGTCTAATATCACAAAAGAGAAATGAAAGGCCGCAGTTGACTGGAGTAAGAAAAGGAAACTTGTACATAGCCAATATGAACTCTGGAAGCACAGAAGAAATTAGATGTTTTTATTCAAAGGCATCTACTGATGAAAGTTGGTTATGGCACAAGAAACTTTCTCACCTAAACTTCAAAACAATGAATTCTCTAGTTAAAAGAGAGTTGGTGAGAGGTTTACCGTCGATTGAATTTACTCAGGAAGGTCTATGTGATGCTTGTCAAAAAGGGAAGTTAAAAAGGGCAACTCACAGGAGCACTAACATATCATCAATAACTGAACCACTACAACTTCTCCATATGGATTTGTTTGGTCCAGTTAGTGTGATGTCTATGTCAAGAAAAAGATATGCTCTTGTGATTGTTGATGATTTCTCAAAATTCACATGGGTACTATTTCTGAACTCAAAAGATGAAACTCCACAACTGGTAGTTGATCACATTAAGTTAATTGAGCTGGATTCTAATCGTCCAGTAAGAGCTATAAGGTCAGACAACGGAACTGAATTCAAGAATGCAGTTCTGAATGACTTTTGCACTGAAAAGGGTATAACTAGACAGTACTCGGCTCCCAGAACTCCTCAGCAAAACGGGGTAGTTGAAAGAAAGAATAGAACCTTGATTGAAGCTGCACGTACTATGCTAAGTGAATCAAGGCTTCCATTGAGCTTTTGGGCTGAAGTTGTCAACACTGCATGCTATACTCAGAATCGTACACTTATCAATAAAGACTTAATGAAGACACCATATGAAGCTCTACATGACAAGAAACCAACTCTCAAGTACTTCCATGTATTTGGGACAAAATGCTTTGTGTTGAAAGAAGGAGAAGATCAAGGTGGTAAATTTGAAGAAAAAGCACATGAAGCAATATTTATTGGTTATACTAGAAGAGCCTACAAGGTGTATCTTATTGATCAACAGAAAACTATGGAAAGTGTCAATGTAACATTTGATGACACAAAACTCCCAAGTATCCAAAATGAAGATCCATCTGAAAAGCTTAAGTTTGATGACATGTCAGACTCAGATTCAGATGATGACAATCAACCTGAAGTTGTTGCTGATAATAATAATCCAAATGTTGGTGGTAATGATCAAGGTGATGCTGGTGAAAACAATGATAACTTTCAAGACACCACTAATACTCTTGAACCATCAACAAGTCAAACTGGAAACAACTCAGGGGGAGATAATGAAGGGTCAACAAGTCATACTCAACATCATACTGAAGAACAAGGCGAATCGTCAAGATCAATTCTTCCCAGACAAACTGTTTGGAATAGAGCTCATCCTTTTGAGCTGATTCTTGGTGATCCAGATGTTGGTGTGAAAACAAGAAGAGCTTATCAGAATCAATGTAACTATTCTGGGTTCCTGTCTGTCATGGAACCTAAGAAAGTAGAAGAAGCTCTATCTGATCCTGATTGGGTGATTGCTATGCAAGATGAACTCAATCAATTTAAGCAACTAGAAGTATGGAAGCTGGTGCCCAGACCTAAAGATAGAAAAGTGGTGGACACAAGATGGGTATTCAGAAACAAACTAGATGAAGATGGCACTGTGATAAGAAACAAAGCAAGACTGGTAGCTAAAGGTTATTCTCAAGCTGAAGGCATTGATTATGACGAGACCTATGCTCCAGTGGCAAGACTTGAGGCCATCAGAATATTCTTGGCATATGCATCCTATTCAAGATTCAAAGTTTATCAAATGGATGTCAAGAGTGCCTTTCTGAATGGTAAGCTAGATGAAGAAGTGTATGTAGAACAGCCTCCTGGTTTTGAAGATCAAGATCATCTGGACTATGTTTACTTTCTTTACAAAGCTATCTATGGTCTTAAGAAAGCCCCAAGAAAATGGTATGACACTCTTTCTGAATTTCTAATAGAAAATGGTTTTATAAGAGGTGTCATAGACAAAACTCTCTTCACTAAAAGACATAAGAATGATATAATACTAGTCCAAGTCTATGTGGACGATATTATATTTGGGTCTACTAATGAGCTTCTATGCAAGAAGTTTTCTAAGTTAATGCAGGGTAGGTTTGAAATGAGCATGATGGGAGAACTGAAATTCTTTCTTGGATTACAAATAAGTCAGAGACAAGATGGAATATTTATTTGTCAATCCAAGTACATCAAGGAGCTTCTCAAGAAATATCACATGGAGGAGTGCTCATCAGCAAAGACACCATCAACTATAGCTGTCAAAATTGGTTTATGTGAAAGTTCTGCCAAGGTAGATATCACAGGCTATAGAGGTATGATTGGCTCATTGCTTTACCTAACTGCTAGTAGACCAGATATAATGTTTGCCACATGCTTGTGTGCAAGGTTTCAAGCGAACCCTAAAGAAATACATCTCACTGCTGTCAAAAGAATCTTAAGATATCTAAAGGGTACGCCTAATTTAGGCATTTGGTACCCTAATGAATCTGGTTTTACTTTAATTGGATATACAGATTCTGACTATGCAGGAAGTGTTGTAGACAGGAAAAGTACATCTGGGAGTTGCCAATACCTAGGTGGAAGACTGGTATCTTGGTTCAGTAAGAAACAGCAAACAGTTTCCATCTCTACAGCCGAAGCTGAATATATAGCTGCTGGAAGCTGTTGTGCTCAGATCTTATGGATTAGGAATCAATTAATGGACTATGGCATTGTATTGGAAAATATCCCTATTTTATGTGATAATACAAGTGCCATAGCAATCGCCAGCAATCCTGTGCAGCACTCAAGGACAAAGCACATTGACATAAGGTATCATTTTATAAGAGAGCATGTAATGAATGGTACAGTGGAACTACTATTTGTAGGCTCTGGAGATCAAACTGCGGATATTTTTACTAAGTCGCTTAATGAATCCTCATTCACTAGAATTGTTAGTGAATTGGGTATGTTAAACAGTCCTAGTAATTAATACTGTTAATATCTGAAATTTGATCTTTAATAATTTTGCAAGTGATTATTCTGTGAATATTTGTTGTTTGAAATCACTTGTATAATTATTTTACCAACTAATTTTCTTGCTTGTTTAGTTATTTTTCACTTTGTTTATTCATATTATTTAATACTCCATATTTCTATATTTTTAGAATATTTGTAGATATTTATTTCTATTTTAATAATTATTTTATTAAATGTTTTGTAATGTTTGTCCTTTTGTTATTTAAATTTGTTCTCGTAAAAAGATTAATCCATGTTTCTGTAAAATATTTATTTTTAGTATTTTTAATAATATTAGAGTGTATTTTAATTGGATTAATTTTGCACATTATTTGTATTTTAATTAGCATTTTAATTAGCAGTTTAATTAATTTTTATGATTGTGATTATCATATCAAGACAATCGCCAAGACAATCCACAGATTGTCTTGGAAGGTTATTTTGTTGATAATAAAATATTTTTCAGATTTTTATTCTGTTTTCATTTTATTTTACTCAAAACAAACGATTGTCTTGATAGTTTTGAACTACCAAGACAATCGGCAAGACAATCAACTGATTGTCTTGGAGTGTTTTTCTTTATTTTCAAAATTAAAAAAAAATTGTTAATTTGTTGATTATTCAGTTAAATAATTGATTGTCTTGATAGTATTTATACTAACAAGACAATCGGCAAGACAATCAAACCGATTGTCTTGTAGTATTAGTATGTGTTTTAATAAAATTAAAAAAAATATATTTTCGTTTTCATTTTATTTTATTCAGAATTGTAAACGATTGTCTTGATAGTATTTATACTACCAAGACAATCGGCAAGACAATCAACCCGATTGTCTTGTAGTATAGTTTTGTACTTAAAAAAAACAAAAAAAAAACAGATCTCAAAAGCAATACAATCAGTTCTTTCTCTCGTGTATTTACACAGAGCCTTGATACATATACATACAATACACACGGTTCTTTTAAACGAATTGCTGTCAAAATTTCCTCAACCAAACTGAAAAACAAGACCAGATTTAAGTAGATCGTTCAATTATCTTTCATTTGAACCGATTATTTTCGAGTTTGGTTAAGTTTTTGAAAATCAAATTTTTCAAAAAGTAGAATCGGGTTTTGACTGTTTTGAGAGTTCTAGATTTTTTCTGTGAATTCTAAAAATAGATTGAGACTCCCAGTGATCAAGAGAACATCATATAAATTTTTGGGATTTTTCTAACAACTTTGAATTAATTCGAATTTTTAATTAATTATTAATTCTGAAAATTTTCAAATTGTTTTAATTTTCTTAAAATTAAAAGTGTGTTTTTGTATTTAAAAATGGCTGATAATTTTGAGATAATGAAACATAATTTGGTTGGCTATTTTAATCCGAACGATTGTCCCTACGATCGATTTAGGCCATGGATACGATTTTTGAATGACGATTCAATTATCCAAACTGCCATTTCGATTGAAGCCCCAATTAAGATAGGACCACTGAGATTGATTTGCACAGAATCTGTGGTGTCTGAAGACTTGACCTCATTCTCTTTTGATTTTGATGGTGAAAGAGAAGTGTCCTAAATCCAATCATGGATGATGAGTTAGGATAAACTTTCTTTTAATGTAAGTAGGTTTTATGATTATTAGTGAAAGACATATTTGTCTTTACACGGGCTTTATCTATTTAAAGTGTTTTAAATCAGATGTTCCATAGTTTAGTGTAAAGCTTCTAGGATTATAATGAGATTATAATAATGAGATCTAGAAGATGATAACACTAGACTTAAACTGTTCCTGATCATAGGATAACTAATTGGAAGTTAGTCAATCCGTAAAGATCAGTACATGCTATGCTAGCTTCCAAGGAAGGATGTCTGTTCTCATAGGCATTTGTGTGGTGACACTATAGCTAGTATGTAGGTGCTTATTATGGAATAAGTTCACTGAACATGACTCAATTGGTGGAGCAACTAATGGAGTTTACTCACGTGTCGATAGTTGTTCACTAAGTGATAGTTGTACATGTGTCCTTAGACTTGAGATCGTTAGAGTAATCTTGTATATAATGAACTATGCTTTGGTTTAGTCCTTAGTCTCAAGGACACTCATTAGGTCTATTCTGGGCATAGGGATTTATGTATGGAGATAGTTAACGGTCAATAAAGGATCTACCCCTTCTAGTAAGGAAGTGAATATCCTATGTTATTCTTAGTATGCAAGTTCTGGAATCTCTGGCCAGAGTGTATGAAATTAGAAAGGAGTTTCTAATTTGCATTAATATGAACTTTGCATTATGAATAAGAAATCATATGATTAAATTTGATAGGCTTGACACGAGATCCATGCCTTGTATTTAATCGGGATATTGTAGGGTAGAAGGAATTGATTGTACGGTAACTAGTCACTAGCAGGTTCTTGGTATTCTAAGCAGTGAATTCATATTATCCGGATAGTCGCGATATGTTGAGAAGCATCACTCACGATGTAGAATAAATATAATTAATCAGTTAATTATATTTAATGAATTATTAGAATTCATATAAATAATAAATAAAATGTTTATTATTATTTATTTCTACTACCGGCTTAATATTGAACCTACAGGGTCACACCATAAAAGAATATTTTCTTTGATGAAAGGTTTTAAATTATGAGAGAGAGAATTATTTTCTAAATAGTTTAGAAAAAGAAATAATGATTAAAATAGTTTTAATTATTATTTAATCATTTTATTAGATAAAGTGTAGGATTTATATATTAATATATAATGATATATTAATTATATTAAAACCCTACTTTATCCCTATAAATAGAATGAGATGAAGGAGTTAAACACACTTTTGATTTTTGTGAAAAACCTAGTTGCCTCCTCCATCTTCTTCTTCATCTCTCTCTCTCTCAAATTTCTTAAACTCCATTTTTATAAAATCAAGATTTTATAAAAGGTTTCATCGAAGAACAATTCTTGGTGGATACCGGTAGAGTGCTTCACACTCTGAGGAGCAACTGCTTGCAACACCATTTTTGAAAACCTTCGATTTTAAGGTATGATCACGATTCCCTCGCTCTTTTCATTTTATATGATTTTCTATATGTGCGATACACGGTTTTTACGGAAATAATTGTTATTTGCGCTTCCGCTCATCCGTAAATTCCTTCAATGGTATCAAAGCTAGGTTCTTGCATATAGAGAGTCATATAAAAATTTCAGATTTTTTTTATGCATGTATGGATTTATTATGATTTTTGTAAGTTTATTTGGATTTAATTATGAATTAATTCGAAATAATTTTTGCATATGATTTTGACCACTAATCTGAGTTCTACAAGTGTTGTAGATGATCTGGGTATTTTTCTCATAATTTTGTGATGTGTAGATTATTTGTTATGAATTTTTTTTTTTAAAATTGTTTTAATTAAAATTCATAAAATAATCATGCATGTGAAAAATATGGGATTAAAATTTGCACAAGGATCCCCTTGCTTTTCTGTTAATTTTGCTACTGCCTGATTTAAGAAATCATATCCCTGTAATTTTTAATTAATTAATTGATTAATTGTTAATTAATTTATTAATATTAAAATTATAAAATTAATAATAATAGTTATTGTTAGTAAAGGGGAGTTAGAGTTTTTAATGAAAGGGGAGTTACAAAAGGGATACAAAAGGGAGTTACAAAAGAGTTTTTAATGCAACGGTCTGCTGTCCCGGGCGCGTGTAGGACACCCGCGGAGGGGTTGTCACGCATTTGTGAAATGCGTGACAATGTCTGTCGCGCATTTACTTCATGCGTTACACAGTTTAATGGCGTTAAATTGTTGTAACGCATTACTGTAATGCGTTACAGTCTTCTGTCCAAATTAAATTTGATTTTTTCGGAGTTTCGTAACTCCGTTTTGGGCGTGCGATATATCGTTGGATTCGTATTTCCGAGACGGATCTAATGGAGTGGTCAAATATTTTTTATATAATAATTTTGAATTATTTATATTTATGGGAGTGTTTTAAAGCATGTTTTAATTGGATTAATTGCTTTTAAATACTATAATAAATCCATACATCATTATATCATTGTGTGACATGATATTGCTTGCATGCTTACTTGTTGATTTAATTTTATATATGTGATATATGCCTATGTTTACCATGCGATGATAGATTTAGGTGAACTTAAATGAACATAAGGCGTGCTCTAGAAAAATCTAGAATAGGAATCGTTTCTTGCCTTAGCAATAATATTATGAATACAATCATGAGATTCTTGTGTTTGTGAAACACGTAATTAAATATGAATTTTCAATATTGAGAGAAAGGATGATTCTGTCAAAAACGGATTACGATCTGTAAGAAAGGGGTATTAAGTGACGCCTCTTGACAATGCTCCCCCCGATCTGGGAATCATCCTATTATCGATTATTGATTTGAAATATTTAATTTAAAAGGAAGAATCTCTTTATAATATGATTATGATTGTAACATAATATAATCCCTCTAATATTAATGATGTCAAGTTGTAATTGACCAAAAGACACAAAAAGGTTTTGTGCCAGTTTTGGTCTACCAACATGATAGAAAGTATTTCTTGTTTTCGGTGCATTGTCATTTCATGCTACTGCCGAGGGCTTTGTTACCGATCAACGTGAAAGTACTTGTCTGTTACATTAGATGTGTACAAAATCAAATTTCAGTGGTCGTTACGTGCTACAGCCGTGGGCTATTGGAATCTGATTTAGTTGTACTAGATGTTGGTTCTGACTTGACTAAATAATATTGAGAGTAGTCGTGTTTTTAATTATAGATTAAGATTATCTATTAAAATTAAAACACAATAGACTTATAGGTTGATACGAAAATGTTTCGTAACCTAAATAAAATAAAAACCCTCTTTTATTAAATATCAAGTAATAAAATGGCCAAGGGCACAACGGGCTTGTGTCGGTCATAGCCTTCCAACATGGTAGAAAGTAGTTCTTATTTTAGGACATTGTCGTTTCGTGCCACAGCCGAGGGCTTTGTTTCTGAAATAAGGGGTACTGGTCTATTACATTAGATGCGTGAATTAATTAGAGTTCAATTGTCGTTACGTGCCACAGCCGTGGGCTATTGAAATCTGATTAAATTTGAACGAGATGTTGGGTTTGACTTGACTTAGAAAATTGAGTTTGTCGTGCCACAGCCGTGACTCAATGATTCAAGAGGCTAAAGACAATTAGGGAATAACATGAGATGTAATTGACAAGAGTTGTCTGCCTATGGAACATCACATGACGTTTCGTGCCACAGCCGGGGTTATGTGATGGAAAGTAGGATCCCTATTCCCACTAGCATTATGAATGCTCAGTTATACATATAGAGGGTTATATAACTTAGATAAAATAGTGGGAGCCACCAATGAATAAAGACCCGATTCATTTGGTGATAAGATTATAAAATTGAATAATATACTCACGTTGTTTATTTTATTTAAAGATTTTATAATATAAATATGATGTCTTCTGCACTGTAGAAATAGCATGTTGGATGCTAGGTCAATGATTTGTTGACTAAGAAAGTGAAAATAGTTTTCACAAGTAGAATAGATTGTTTTTGTCTTGAACTCACCAATCTTCGCAAATTGTGAGAGATGTATCTAACGATGAGTAAGATGTCTTATTTTGTTCATCTACATGGGTTGTTAGATGAATAAGTAAGGGACATTGATATAAGATATCAAAGTTGTTTATGGATAACAACGATTTAGCAATATTTCTATCAATGACCATGTTTATATGTGATCAATTTGATTGTTCGTTTATATAAATGGTCTATAGATAGATATATAGTTAAGTCAAGATGTGATCTTGAGGTCCTATTATAAGAATAGGAAGGTGAGTTGAAAAGATAGAATCTTTAAGATAAATGTTAGCCAAGAGAACAAAGGTATTAGACTTCCACTGAATAAGGATAGGATATTGGAATTGGATTATGTAAGATAAGTCTTACAAAATCAAGGAAGTAAAAGGTTAGTGTAACCTCAACTTCAATATAAGTTTGTTAATAATTGAAATGAATAAGTCTATAAATCAGTCATCTACTTTGGTATTAGACACCACTTAGGTTCTAAGATTATGAATCTTAACCCAAGGACAAGTAGATAGCTTGACATCGATGAAATCCTACATAATTGAAATAGAACAACCAATATTGTTTCAATTATGAGAACTTGTTAGTTTGTCGTGCTGTTGGACTTATGGATTATATATTTCATATTGAACAAACTAGATATAATGAGATAGATTAGGTTTGATACCTTGTCACATTCAATGACGATCAATGTAAATAAGGATATGTGTATTTGTTGAAATACAAAATCCAAGTTTTATTGATAGGTTCAATGAATGTTGAGGTATGACAACGAACTATTTAAGAGTATTGGAAACATTCAATAAGATTGAGGTTTGTCAATGTTTAAATAGTCAGTTCCTGAATTATCTCTCATATCATGATATTAGTTCACTGAAGACTCTTGTTAGACAAGGTTCAGTTCAAAGTGAATGATATTAATAATTCTGGTATCTGTTAAGAAAATTGACTTAGTAGAATAGTCAAACTACTCGATAAGGTATCCTCAACGCACGTTAACTTAAGTCTCCATGAGATGCGGATTAAGGAAACACAAGTCTTAATTGTCTTGAGATTTGGGGTTGTCTAACCTATGTCAAGAGTTGAATAAGTTAGAGACTGAATCTGAATATAGAAGGTTTGTAGTTAGTCTTAAACAAAGTTTAAGACAACTATATACAATCTTGCTGAGCAAGGAGTATTCCTTTTATAGACACTGGGAGTGTTGTTTTAGAAATACTCCACTTTTTGAAAATTAGTTTACCCTTCAAGGGCTTAGTGGGAGCTATAGTGAACTTGATGAAGTTCAAGAACTACAAATCATCGCGGATTTAGTATGGAACCTATTTGAGTAGTTGAACTTCTGTACAACAACACAGTTGTAATCTAGGAGGGTATCATGGTTTCATCATTTAGAATGGTGATACGATATCCACTATAAATGATAACGACAATGTTTTGAGTTTTATGGACTCTGAGAAGTGATAGAGTGTTATGGAATCTATAATGGTTTTGTAAGATAGTTTTTGAACGCATGGCAAAGGTAGAAACCTATAAAGCCAGGCTAGTTGTAAAGGTTTAAGTAAAGGTAATATGATCACCTTAAAGAAACCTTTATCGATTAGCCATGATCAAAACCATAAAGATTTTGCTTGCATGCTTCTCGGTAATGGAACATTAATTTTGATGAGATAGTCAAAGAGTTTGACTTTATCTAAAAGATGAATGATCCATTTAATGGTACAGGAGTTTAGTGGGAGAAATGTAACATATTAATATATATATATATGGATATATATTAGTAAAATTGTACCTTTGATATTTTTGGTTTTCATTAAAATTAAGCTATCAAAGAATTTCTTCTTGGACTAGAGTTGGGCCTCGAATAAACTAAGAGTGATGATCTATATTGATAGATCATGATTAGGATAAGAGGTCTAACACAGATAATGTACATTGATTGTATGCTAAAGTGTTTAGCATGGACACTCCAAGTGATGTTTCATATGATGAACATTGGAGAATGTCTCTCTAAGGGAGAGGACACGTGAATGGAATGTCGATGAGAGTCATTTTAATCCATTCTGTGTTACATGATATGTACAAGTAATGACGTTTCTTGTTGTGACAAGCAAATATCAATCTACTCCTAGGAGAAAAGGATCAGATGACAATAAAATATCGTAGTATACTTGAGAAGGCATGATGATATGTTTATTTTCTCTGATGGATCTAAATTAAAACCAAAGGTCCTTATAGACTCGAGTTTTAATCGAGATCAGTTTGATAGTAGATTCATTTCGGGGCAATTGATAGTTCTGAGTGGAAAGACAGTGAGTTGAAATAGTTTCAAGCAGTAGACACTCATTAATATTAGATCAGACAGCATAGTGTGTTTTGTTGCAAGAGTGTTGCAACAGTGGACTGGAAGACTAGTTTCTATGTTGGGTTAGTTCTTGGCAGATAATAAGCCATTGAGTTGTAATGTGACAACTCAAGGGCATCAGATTAGTGCATGCTAAGGAACCGTGATCCCATCTAAGGTCTAAACACATAATTGCGACTCTCTCATCCGATTAGGGAGATCGATGATAGAGAGGTTGTCAACATTGAGTAAGTTGACATATACAAACAACGTAGTAGACCCATTGTTAAAGCCATTTCTCAAAATTCACTTTGATCTTCACATAGTGAAGATAGGTATACGATACCGAAGTGATTGGTTTTAGTACAAGTGGGAGATTGAAAGAGAAGTGTCCTAAATCCAATCATGGATGATGAGTTAGGATAAACTTTCTTTTAATGTAAGTAGGTTTTATGATTATTAGTGAAAGACATATTTGTCTTTACACGGGCTTTATCTATTTAAAGTGTTTTAAATCAGATGTTCCATAGTTTAGTGTAAAGCTTCTAGGATTATAATGAGATTATAATAATGAGATCTAGAAGATGATAACACTAGACTTAAACTGTTCCTGATCATAGGATAACTAATTGGAAGTTAGTCAATCCGTAAAGATCAGTACATGCTATGCTAGCTTCCAAGGAAGGATGTCTGTTCTCATAGGCATTTGTGTGGTGACACTATAGCTAGTATGTAGGTGCTTATTATGGAATAAGTTCACTGAACATGACTCAATTGGTGGAGCAACTAATGGAGTTTACTCACGTGTCGATAGTTGTTCACTAAGTGATAGTTGTACATGTGTCCTTAGACTTGAGATCGTTAGAGTAATCTTGTATATAATGAACTATGCTTTGGTTTAGTCCTTAGTCTCAAGGACACTCATTAGGTCTATTCTGGGCATAGGGATTTATGTATGGAGATAGTTAACGGTCAATAAAGGATCTACCCCTTCTAGTAAGGAAGTGAATATCCTATGTTATTCTTAGTATGCAAGTTCTGGAATCTCTGGCCAGAGTGTACGAAATTAGAAAGGAGTTTCTAATTTGCATTAATATGAACTTTGCATTATGAATAAGAAATCATATGATTAAATTTGATAGGCTTGACACGAGATCCATGCCTTGTATTTAATCGGGATATTGTAGGGTAGAAGGAATTGATTGTACGGTAACTAGTCACTAGCAGGTTCTTGGTATTCTAAGCAGTGAATTCATATTATCCGGATAGTCGCGATATGTTGAGAAGCATCACTCACGATGTAGAATAAATATAATTAATCAGTTAATTATATTTAATGAATTATTAGAATTCATATAAATAATAAATAAAATGTTTATTATTATTTATTTCTACTACCGGCTTAATATTGAACCTACAGGGTCACACCATAAAAGAATATTTTCTTTGATGAAAGGTTTTAAATTATGAGAGAGAGAATTATTTTCTAAATAGTTTAGAAAAAGAAATAATGATTAAAATAGTTTTAATTATTATTTAATCATTTTATTAGATAAAGTGTAGGATTTATATATTAATATATAATGATATATTAATTATATTAAAACCCTACTTTATCCCTATAAATAGAATGAGATGAAGGAGTTAAACACACTTTTGATTTTTGTGAAAAACCTAGTTGCCTCCTCCATCTTCTTCTTCATCTCTCTCTCTCTCAAATTTCTTAAACTCCATTTTTATAAAATCAAGATTTTATAAAAGGTTTCATCGAAGAACAATTCTTGGTGGATACCGGTAGAGTGCTTCACACTCTGAGGAGCAACTGCTTGCAACACCATTTTTGAAAACCTTCGATTTTAAGGTATGATCACGATTCCCTCGCTCTTTTCATTTTATATGATTTTCTATATGTGCGATACACGGTTTTTACGGAAATAATTGTTATTTGCGCTTCCGCTCACCCGTAAATTCCTTCAGATGGTACACACCACGTCGTGACAGAATCAACCCTAACTACTGTTTTGGGTCTCCCGGCGGATAATTATGATCCATTTCCAACCAGTGAGCAACTCTATCAATTCTTCATTGATATTAATTATCATGGAGCAATTGATATGAACAACCTGAGCAAAAGGAATCTGGTTCAACCATGGGATGCATTCTTCGACACGATCTCCAAGGTATTTGCTAATTCAGCCAGAGGTAATTTTCACTTACTCACCTCTATGTTACAAACTATTGGTTATGCTGTTGCTAACAACCGTAGAATCAATATTGGTACTCTACTTTGGAATACTATTATTAACAGGATTGTTAAGGCCAGAAAGGATTTTGATGAGGGTAAGAAAGTTCTATGTTATTATCCTAGATTTTTAACTCTGTTATTTAATCATCTTGTTCCTGTTGGCCAACAAACAGTTTTTAGGAATGACAACCCTATGGTATCAGACAGGCAAACCAAGAAAATATTCACTAGCCTTGATACACATAGAAAGTTGATAAATGTGCCAGTGTATATTACACCATATTTGTCTAACTTCATAAATCTACCTGTCATTCCTCGACTTTTGAATGCACCTGAACCTGAACCTCAAGATGTACCTGTCCCTGAACATCAACATCAAATGGAACAATCTATTCCTTCAGGTACAGCTACTGCATCAATGGAGCAGGTATTACCTTCTATCTCTCAAACTGTTTCTGGAGCCCAAGTGGCTGATAGCTCAGACCAAGAGGTTGTAGAACCACAGCCTCTATCCCAGGTCTTAGAGCCAAACACTGTGTCTAACCAAATCCCTAAACCTAAAGCCAGAAGCAAGTTGATGACAAAAAGAGCTGATAGAAGAAGTGATGATGTGAGTGATCCCACAGCTCTACCTCCACCAAAGAAGAGAAGAAACCTACTATTTGAGGCATCTGTTAGCCCATCCATTTCCTCCCAACAGGACTTGGACATTGAAATGGCCGATGAACTGTTACTAATTTCATCCTCTCAACAGGATGCAATTATTGAAATTCGCCAAAGGGCCGTGGCACCTTGTACAGAGTCAAGCACACCTCTATTACTCACAATGGGGGAAAACATTAACTTAGAATCAGATGTTGCTAAGGACACTGAGCAAGGAGTGCACGATAGGATTGTTACTGTGCCTACCATTGTTACGGTAGAAGAGCCTTCACAGGCTTCAGAGGGAAATCTTGACTCTCTGCCAAGTATAATAGAGTCATCATCTCCCCTCCCAGGAGGAACATTCCTGGCTCCCTCAAGGGATTCTTCACTCGCAGATTTATCTGGTGAAAGTGAAAGGCAACTTGGTCATCCTATCACTGAAGAAATTCAGTTGTCAAATCCAAATGAATTGATAGAGATGACTGAGGATTGGGAATTGCGAACTCCCATTGCACCACCACTGACCTCTCCAGAAGAGGCTAGGGTGATTTCTTATGCAGGTACAGTTCAAGGAAAGGAGCTAGTATTGAGTGATGTGAGGACCACCTTAAATATGAGTGAAACACATGCACGAAAGGAGAGTGACATATCCTTGAGTGAACATCAGGTGAGCGCACACACTGACACAAACACTTTATCTCTAATGGCTCAAATCAAAGAACTACAAAAGAAATTGATGGAAACTGAGGCTGAAAAACAAGTTTTGAAAGCACAAGTGGATGAACAGTCTTCTTCTTCCACCTCTGTCAACAATCAGCTCATGATCATTCGTGACGATGTCCACAATATAAAGACTACACTCACTCCAGCAATCAATACATTGATACAATCTAACTCCCAGGCATCTACAGAAAGAACAGACATTCTAAATGCTATTGACAGACTCTCTAATAGGGTGGATGAACTTCAAGTGGAAATGCATGAATCTGCTCAATCATATGCTACAACCTTTGCAAATCTTGAAGAGAAGTATGATTACATGTTTGAAGGACTTGATCATCTATACAACATTGTTAAACCTACTCATAATATCACACCAGAACAAAGAGCATACTTTGAAGACTATGATGATGATAATGAGGGGGATAATGATGCAAATAGGGAGCTTGACAGTCAACGGAAGTCTGTAGAGGATTCCTCAACTAAGGGGGAGAAGTCTGGAGATGGAGGAGCAGGTAAGTCTGGAGAAGCAGGAGGTAGTAAGTCAGGAGATCAAGGGAGGCATAAGGAGAAGTCTGAGAAGTCTACTGAGAAGTCTACCAAGGGAAAAGAAAAAGCTGCTCAAGCTGCTCATGATCAGGATGCATTTGAGTTTGATTTTGATCTCAGGAATAGTAAGTTTGAAGTACATCAATTAAATGATATCGAAGAAGATCTTTCAAACTGGCAAGATGATCCTGTGTTTGAGAAGGAACTGCAAGAGGAGAAAGCTGATCGTCTGATGAGACAAGCTAAGCTTGAGAAGACCAGACAGGTAGTGAATGAAAGATTGAAGCTGAAGCAAGCTGAAGATGCAGAGAAACAAAAGCTACATGCAATCAGTGTACAGGAAAGGAAAAGAGATATTCAGTTGAAGATTGGTCCAAAGTGGGATAGAGCAAGAGAGATTTTTGATTCTATTCAGAACACTGCTAATGATGATGAACGTTTACTCCAACTACTTCAACAGTTTCAAGAGACCAATCCAGATTACTTGCAATATATGGATGCACTGATGCTGGAAATTTCAAGGATAGTTGCTGGATTTGATAGATGTGCAGATCAATTGATAATTCAGATTGACTCTCGTACAATGGGTTCTCTCTATGTGTCACTTCAAATCTTTCAACAGAGAAGCTTGATGGAACTGTGGATTATGTCTACAAAGGTAAAAAGGTTTTCTGAACCGAATATTTTACTTCATGAAAGACTTTTGGAGTTTGCTCAAAGGAATAGTCCACAAGTTATTCAAACTCCACATCATGTTAAGTTTCTCAAGGGTAATACACTACACTCTTGTTTCCTTGATTCTAAGTCAATGAAGTTATACACTGCATCTCATCTGGTATGGTTAGAACATATGCTGAGGACTACAGGATTCGAAGATAAAGAAAGTATCTTTGTTGCTGACATTATTCGATCATATGCTTTAACTGGATTTGAAAAGAAATATTACATTCTTCGGAATCGGCTTTGGGGTAACCTTGGAATCTTGCCTAAGAAACCTAAAGGTCTTGTGTCAGATTATGAACGTGTACTTGACAAGGATTTGATCAAAACCTTGGATGATCAAGAACGATTTGACACAGAGAATATCAGAAGATTCCTAGAGCAAGAAGATGAAGTTGAACCTGGAGAGATAAGGGATGAAGAAACTTCAAAGTGAAGATCAGCTCTACATGTAATATCTTTAGAGCTTAGATAGGTCAAGATAGAAAAATGTATTATATGACCAGTCTAGAGGATCATCTATCTTGTATTTATCTTTTATGTTTGAATCTGGAAAATGTTAAATATAAACCAGAACTTTTCGTTTATTTACTTTGTGTTTAAAGTTTTATCTTTTACTAAGTTATGTTGAGTTAGTTGAGTAATCCTCTAGGAATTTGCTTGTTATCGTCTAACAAACAAATAGGGGGAGATTAAAAGGCATATGACATAGCCTATTTGTAGTTCGAGGACTCAACTCCACTTAAGCTTAGTTTGTAATAAGTAAATAACTTTAACTGTCACAGGAATCTCAGGAGGTACTATCTGTCAGAAGAAAAACCCTAAAGTCAATCTATAGTTTTGATGTTTTACACTGGAAGAAGTTCAGATTGCTGATCAAGCCTCAGTATAGCATCAAAGAAGTGGATTTATTTCTAAGACAGAGATTTCTAGAGTGACAGGTTCAGACAGTATACAATGAAGTACAAGAAGGAGAAAGAGATGAGAAGAAAAATGAATCACATTATTAATGTGAAAATTAAAGGACAGTCATTGAGGTTAGTCGTTCATGAACCAGACAGTACATGGAACGTCAACAAAATATTCAGTGGTATTCCTTTATTACTTTCAGTGATTCAGAAAAGAATTAAGACAATCCAAGGATATATAATTATTCTTGTTTAATTAATTTAAATCAAGTAGTCAATTTAATTAATTAATTAATTCATCTTGAATTAATTCTTTAATTAAATTAATTATTAGATTAATTAAATCAGATTAATTATTTAAGTAAGAATAAATTAAAAATGATTATTTATTAATCAATTTTAATTTAATTCTGAAAAATGAACTAGCAAGACAATCCCTGATTGTCTTGCCGATTGTCTTGAAGGTTAAATTCAGAACAGCAAGACAATAGGAGATTGTCTTGCCGATTGTATTGGAGAAGAAATCAATAAAGCAAGAAAATTCCTGATTGTCTTGCCGATTGTCTTGATAATGATAATGTCTGAATAGCTTTTAAAAAGTAGAATAAAAATCTAATTTGATTGTCTTGACGATTGTCTTGGCAGTTCAATTTGATTGTCTTGATAATGATCAAAAAGAAAAAGCTTCAGACAGAATGATAAATTTGATAAAGCAAGACAAAGATATCTGAATTTGATTGTCTTGACGATTGTCTTGGAAGAACCTGATTGTCTTGACGATTGTATTGCCTATTGTCTTGGCAGTACAAAACTGGTTGTCTTGGAAGAAGAAATTGTATTGAAGATTGTCTTGATAGTTATAATTGAAGATAAAGATGCAGAGATTTATATATATCAAGACATCTCGACAGAAGCAATCAGCAAGAAAAAAGAACACAGAAAATATTACATTCAAGAACTGAATTCTCTCTTCTCTCTCATCAAGAACACAGCACAAGAAGCAGAAAATTATTTAGAAAATCAAGTTCATCTTATTTTTAATATCTGATCCGATAGAACTGATTTCATTGATACTCTTGTACTATTATCGAGTTTTTACTCCTAATCTATATCTTGATTTTTATTAACAAATCTAGAAAAATTCATGTTGAATTTTCTAATTTGTTTTTATTAACTAGATATAAATTCTGTACTGTATTTGTAACAAACCCCTCAAGTTAATATAATTTTATATTCAACTTGAATTTTGTTTCATTTAATTCCGCTCAATTTGTCAAAATATAAATTAAATTATCCGGACAAATTTCGATAAAACAGTACTGTTTGTATTCAACCCCCTCTTCTACAAACAGATTGGACTTAACACTTTATTTTGGTCAGGGAATGTTACCAAAGTATGTAGGTTCAACCTGAAGATAAGAGTTCCCTATGGGAATTAGTTAAGTTTTATGAATCTCGGTTAAATAATTTGTTTACAAAGCTAACCCTAGCGTTTCCTTGTTCATTATAGATCGTCACCCTAGGACTCGAGATTTCACTTCCACGACTCTGTCATGCAACTTTTTCAAAACCGAACTTCAAGTATATTTCAAAAACTGTTGTTGTTGTGATATGAATGCATGTACTGTTTTATACATGTATTGCGAGAAAGTTATAAATGCATGCATGATTTTGTGAAAGTACTTGTAACGTTTACGTGCATATATATATACACCCCCCTTGGTTTGTACGTATATATATGATGATGATTAAGGCTCGGGTAGAGCGTAAGTACTTTTATTATAAGTCTGGAGTCGAAGTATTTTATGTAAAACCCGGTAACCCCAGAGACGGATATTTTGGATAATCGAATAAGTTCCGATAATTTAAAAAAAAATTATGAATATCGGAATTAATTATTTTGAGTTAATTAATAAATATTATTTGAATATTTATTGATTAAATGAATATTAATTTAAATATTCATTTAAGGTTAATTTATTTAATTAATGATTATTTATTTATTTAATAATTAATAATTATTTATTTAAAAATAAATTATTAATTAATTATCATTATTTAAAAATGATTTAAATGTTCTAAATTTATTTTAAAAATTATTTAAAATCTATTGGGCCTATTTTAAAATTATTTAAGGCCTTTAAAAATTATTTTAAATATTTTCTGATCTTCAGAAAAATATTCAGGGGTTCTCAAATAATTTATAATTACCCATACTTCGTAAATTACCACCCCAACGGTGTGAACTTATCAAAACTTGAGAACCCAAGATTTTGGGAGTACTTTAAAATGTTTTCTCCCTTCGCTGCAAACCAGCGAGAACAATATAGTGACCCTGCCTCATTAAGGAGGGTCAGCTTTAAAAAGTCTTTAAGAAAAACTCCGAATAACTCCCAAGTTGATTTGAAAAGAATTCCCTGAGTAAAGAAAATCAGTTGACAAAGATCAACTAGTGCGATGAACTTACTTCATCATTTTCTTCCGGAAGTAAAGGATTAAAAAGGTTTCATTCCAAAGATAGTTCAAAACGACTCTGGGGACTGGAGGGTGTTAAGGTGTAAGAGGCTTGCAGGTAGGCAGGTCCATCCAGATATATGTACAAGTGTAAGAGACTTGCAGGTATGCAAGTCCATCATAAGACCCGAATGCGGTCAGGGCCACGACCTCCATAGTAGGTTCGTCTCCCGTCTACTAGTAGCGAAGTTTTGTACGATACAATGGCTGATCACCTTGTATCCGGTGGTACTCCAGAATAGTCCCATTCTTCCAACTGGAATTGTGCTGCTACACTGTATTGGAAGCCCAGGAGCTCCAGTACCGATAGTGTAGTTAGTGTTAAACTTATCAAGAAAAGATTTTTAAAACACGAACATTCCTGTCCTAAAATGATTGAGGGAAAGTTAGTGCTCTTATAAGTTGAATTGTATTATACTACTTAGTTCTCAAATGAAACGAAAGTATATTTGCAAAACTACTATTATATGGCTGAGCTATATTGCTCACTCTTGCTTTTCTTTTATATATATCACCACACAACAACAGATAAGCATGGAAAGAACAAGGCAGACTCCCCGCAAAAGCGTGCTAACCGGTCAGTAGTTTAGGAGATTATTTACGAGGCAAGTGACAAGGTCGCACTCGGTGGTATTACCACAGGTGAGCAGAATAAGCTGGATAGGTTTACATCTTAGGCTGGTTAGGTTTGTGTACAAGTATGACTTGGGTAAACTTTTGAAAACCAGAAAACTATCCCACATTTACCATCACCCCAGGTAACAGTTTTTGTGGATTGTAAACCCTATCTAGATTAAAACATTTGGGTCTGTAATAACTTTATATTTTGGATTGAATCTTGTACTCTAAGCAATGTTTTGTTTTCGCTCTGAGCTTATAATCTGTGATGCATATTATTAGTATAGGGGTCATGCCAAAGGAAAAGACTAGTGTTAGATAAAATGTTGAATAATTGGGAATGGTAATCATAAAATTGGAATGTAGATTGGCGTAACAACCTGGATCGTTGACCCCCGATCTAGGGGTGTTACAGGTTCCACTCGTATCCCGACAGATTGCGGGAATTGGACTAATCGCCTTCTAAATTGTAGCAGAACGGATAAATACCACTCCAACTTACTTCTGGATAGGTCCTTATAAACATCAGGAATGTTCTAACTTCTAACAACCTTTGTTACATGGATAATCACGATATATACATGGATATGTATATATATATATATATATGATGGATAATCACAGAAATATGAAGTAACTGAGTTTTTTATGGAAGGATAACAACTGGATAACCATGCTAGTGGAATAACAAATAAGATCAGCTTGGTTGAAGAAGATAAGACTTATCACATGGTGGTTGTGTTATCAAGAATTACATAGGACTTGATCCTTTATAAATATAAGGGTATGTAGGCCATTTACAAGGGAGAAAAAGTCACACACACTCGACCAAACAAAATTCTGGGCATCTCCTTCAACTTGGTAGGAATTATTCAGTCACCAACGCCTAGAATTCTTGCAAATTAAGTCCAAAAATGGCCACAAACAACTGCCCACTTTGGTAGTTGAACTCCAGGCTGTAAATTATTGAATCCGTTCTTGCAGCCAAAAATCAAGCATTCTCTTCCGTTATTCTAGCAATCCTCCAACGAAGTGTTGTACCAAATTTCCCTCACAATATTTTTGGCGCTATAAAGAGGGGATTTTGGTCTAATCTTTATAGGGAAGAGATGTCGAAAAGTTTTGGTGACGACTGTATGCCATAGAACAATCGGAGTAACCATGATAGCGAATCCAAGGAGGACGTTAAAAAGGAGCACCTTCGGAAGATAAGCAAGAAGATGAGAAAGAAAATCAGCTCTTTGGAAAGGAATCTGAGAAGAGTGAAGAAATGGAGGCAAAAGCATGCCTCTACAGATCAGAAATCACTCAAAACGAAAAAAGCTATACCGGATCGACTTGATTCTGAAAGCGACGAGGAGGAACCAGAGGATGACGCTCCAAAAATGACTTTTTCTGATATGGAAATAGATCAGGAGGATCATGACTGGGAATCTGAGGATGAGAAGTTCCCGGGCTCTGAGGGTTCACTCATGGAAAGCCTGAGCATTTTTTATTAAACTGGTAGGAAGCTAATGAGCAAAGACTTGCATCGTATGCTAAATGAAGGTAAGAGTAAATCTACCAGAAGGAACCACTATGGAAGGACGGAATTGAAATGTTCCGAGAGCCATAGGAAGAAAATATTGGTTAAGAGGTTGGGACGCATGATAAGAGGTCCAGGTCTACAGGGCTTCTAAAAGTGGTTGAAAATGAATGAAGCTCGGGCTCCCACCATAATTCTGCTCATGATCAGAATGGGGGTTCAACTGAAGAAATTGATGGAGATGGGAATCGGTTTTCAGACAGTGAACATGAACACTACAAGGTGAAAAACCTCCAAGATGCACTAAAGAAGTTGAAGGCCGAGAAGCAATCGTAACCAGACATGCATGTGGCTACACCTTTCACCAAGAAGGTGAGAGACTCGTCCCTTCCACTAACCTATAAGGGGGTAGAAGACTTGAAGTTTGACGGAATCTTGGACCCAGTTGAATACTTCAGTCGATTTAACACTGAGATCGAGGTGTACCAGGTTGAAGATCTTATGAAATGTCATCTTTTAGCTACCACATTGAGAAACAATGCTCATCAGTAGTTCAATTTGCTACCCGCAAATTCAGTTAGCTCATGGAAGCAGATGAACGAGCTCTTCATAACCTAATTTTGTGTTTCCATTATGTTTGCTCCACCTTCCAACACAATGGCAAATATTAGGCAGGGGAATGATGAAACTTTGAGGGAATATCTCAAACCCATTAATACAGAGGTTCCCAAGGTAAGGAAGACATCTAATGAAACCTTAAAGAATTTTTTGATCGTCGGGGTGCGACCCGGTATTGATTTCTGGAAAAAGCTTCAGGTCGGGAACCTGAAAACTTGAATGACTTCTATGCAAAATTGTAACCTTATAATGTAATTGAGGACTCCATGGTGAAGCTTGAAAAAGATACAAATTTGGGAGGACCAGGTGAATGGAACAAAAACAAGAGGAATAGGTCCTACATTCCCGAGGACTGGGGTTCATACAAGAAAAACCTCAACACCGGAACCTCATTTGCAGGAACGATAGATCATGATAAGAATTCCACAAACCCCAATGGTTCTTTCAAAAATAGGGATCTATCAAGTGGGAGTTTCAATAAGTACACAGAGTATACACCATTGACTGCCTCCTTGGAGCATGTCTTTAAAATGGGTGAAGAAAGTGGTCTCTTCAGGAAACTGCCTCGAATTGGACCTCCCGGAAAAAAAGATTGGGTAAGGTACTATGCATTCCATGATGAAAATGGACATGAAACAGCTATTTGTCATCATCTGAAGGATTATGTGATACTCCTACGGGTTTGATGATCACATTCAGAAAGTTGATTGCTTGTAGTTTGATATAAAACATCATGTTATTTCTGTATTATGCTAACTTGGTTTTGCAGGAAAAATCAGCATACTGATTGTTTAATCAGAATATACAAACAACAAGCAAATTGGTGCAACACCGAGATAGTGTGGCAAGCCAGCTACACACAGTCAGTTCACAAACAGCAAGCCAGTTTTAACTGTCCAGAATGCCTGGAGATAAAGATCAAGTTTGATACGCATGGATTTATTTCAGGAAATATATTGTGAGGGCTCTTTATGATATAATATGTACATAATATATATTAGAGCTCAAATCTTTTATCAAAATATATTTTATATCATTTTGCCTAATTTACAAGAGTTTGCCATTTTTAAAAGATTTCTATCTTCAAAACCTCCTATACGCATTTTTATACATACAAACAGAAGGGATATGTTTTTCTTCGATCTTTCTCTTCCAAACCCTCTGTCAAACGGTCATAAGAACGTTTGATAAGTGGATTTTATATCCACTTGGAATGCCTCAGTTCGGCTTAAATTGATTGTTTTGGACTCAAGATGTTGTAGTTTTGATGTGTTTTGCTTAGTTGTGCAGATTTATGAGAATGTTGATTAAAGTTGATGCTTCTATTGTTTTTGGAGATTTATTTGATTAAAATTCGGATTTTCCGGGAAGGCTGCGCAACTTATACTGTTTTGGCCATATCTGGAGTTCTAGAAGTCCGTTTTCAACGATCTTACAGCCCACGCGAAGATTGAGAGATTTTATACAACCTGGGATAGAAAGCACGTGCAAGGAATGTGATGATTAAATTCGCGCACGTTTTCTTATAAAAGAAGGCCATGAATTTACTGTTTTGCCCTTTTTCTAATTCTAATTGTATTCTGGGCAGTTTTGGTACCTTCTTTAAATTCTAATTATAATAGAAGGTAATTGCTTGTTGGGCAAGATTATGAGTATGTATATAAACACATCTAGGGATCGGAAAAACATTATTAGGGTTCATTGTTAGAGAGATACAATTTGTACGCAGATTTTAGGATTTTTTCTGGAGAACCATTATTTTCTTTGAAGATTGAAGTAAAAGGTTTCTTTTCTATATTCTTCTAATTATTATTTCTTCTATTAATTCTTGTTTTGTTAATTTAATCATGTGTAACTAATTCTCTAATCTGAGAATTGGGTAGTATTCCTTGGTATTCATGCCTGTTTAATTATCTATGATTTTCTTGCTTTGCTGATCTGTTATTGAGGGCTTAACACAATTAGGGGAGTCATGAACCTTTGATTGGATTTTAGGGATTGTAATAACTTGGAAGAGGAGTTGCAATTTTAGTACAGGATTTAACAGACATAACTCGAATATTTGATTGGAAGATTAATAGGAGAGTTGTGAGACTTATAATTCTTGGTGCGTAATAGTTTATGATTGTACTTTGATTGTATCACGGAAGTGACAATAAAGGTGTAGTTGTAGACACTATATTGTATCTTGGAAGAGAACATTATAACCTTAGAAGAATTGTTTTCAGTAGAGTAAGAACGTAGGTGTCACATAGATATTGAATGTGCATTGAAACCAAGTGAAGAACCCCAATTCTTGGATTATTTTCCTCATATATTTTATTCTCGATTGATAATTAGTCTAATTTAGTTTATAAACAAACC
Source organism: Saposhnikovia divaricata (assembly GCA_036435485.1). Classification (NCBI taxonomy): domain Eukaryota; kingdom Viridiplantae; phylum Streptophyta; class Magnoliopsida; order Apiales; family Apiaceae; genus Saposhnikovia; species Saposhnikovia divaricata. The sequence continues at coordinate 199,584,405 of CM071594.1, forward strand.
AAACATTCTTCTACACTTCTAAATTGTGAGAGATATGATACTTGAACTTGATATTACATTCAGTCCTTCCCTCCGAACGAACAACAAAAATACTATTAACAAATTGGCGCCGCTGCCGGGGAAGGCAGTGATGTGGGTTTGAGTTAATTGTTTTTTGTAGTTTGGATTTTGTCTTTGTATATATTTTTCTTTTCTTTCTTTTTGTATTTCTTTCCTTGGTGTGTCTACAGGTTCTTTGAGGTAGATAACTTAAACAGGTTTTGAGGAGAGAGACTAGATGGAGTACAACTTTGGTTGGAACAATGCTCAGAATTTCTACAACAGTCAGGAACAATATCAAGACTTCAATCCTTACCCACAATTCAATTCCTATGAGGATCGTAATGCATATCAGGTGAATTCGTTCTATTCTGAGAACTCGTTTTATGCTCCATATGCCCCTAGCAATGATTATTCATATTCGTTTGAAAATCAATATCATGATGATGTTTATCCATATATGTGTAATGATGTTGATACGAGTTTAACTCAGTCTAATCCTTCTTTACTTGCTGATTGGGAGATTGCGCTCAATAAAATGATTCAAGGAACTCAGTCTAATCTTCCCTTACTTTCTTTGGGAGTTTTTGATGAACCAACTTTAGAGATTGCTAGTGACAATGATATTCCATGTGATTCAATAGCTTGGTACGAGGAGAATGCTAAACTAAATAATTTTATTTGGGAAGTTCGAGCAGTGTGGCATGACGGTTGTTATCGAACTCCCCCATGTGTCAATTTTACTCTATGCCATGATTCTTGTTTAGAAATTGATGATAATGTTGTGTCTGATGAGTCTACTTGTGTAGTTGATAATTGTCCCATGCACATTAATGATAATTTGGATGCAATTGAAATTCTACCAAATCTAGAAAATTTTGAGCTTAATACATTGGTAGACGAGATTAAAATTGATGAGTGTCCAATTATGAAAGAGAAGGAAGTTAAGATTGATGAAATTGAAAATCTTGCTTTAGAGTATAAGGATCCGATTTGGGAGGAGTACATGAGTCGTACTTATAATGATTATTCTGACGACTTTTCTAGTTATTTTGATGTTTCCAAGTCTCTTGAGCATGATAGGTTCTTGAAAGTTTTCGTACCTTTCAATGAATCTAAGGTTTATTTGCACAATATGCTTATATTATAAATTCGTAGATATGTGCATCTGTTTGCTTTTTAACCTCATTAAAGTTTCCAGGTATAATCGGCGTCAAGCTATTGACGTTAAAGGAGCGCTTCGTGGGAGGCAGCCCACGCATTAGTGTGTGAAAAAAAATGAGTGTTGTGTGAAAAAAAAAACTGCTGTGAAAAAAAAAATATAGGTGTAACGCAGGCTGCGCCAGCCGCGCGCAGCTTGCGTGGAGTGCAGAATGGTTTGTTTTTTTTGCTCGATTTTTTTTTTACCTGTTGGCTGTTGGCTGTTGCTACATAAAAAAAAATTGTCTCCCCAAATTTCTTTTCTCCCTTTTTATATTATCACCTCCTAACCCAATCCTATTCCTTTATTAATTCCAAAATCTCCCAAATCTCTTCTAAATTTCTACACCCAATTCTTTTCCAATTCTTTTTCTATTAATTCTTAATTCTATCCTACATCAAATTCAAACCCATTCCAATTTCTCCTTTCCACAATCAAATTTAAATTCATCCTATCACTCCATTATATATACACCTATACATACAAACCCAATTCGTTTTCTCCATATCTACATCTCTAAAAATTCAAGCTCAAGGAGGATTCAAGTTTGGGGGAAGTTATACAAGTTCAC